>CM039678.1:94072848-95506369 GCA_022496015.1 Hordeum marinum
CTTGTAGAACTTGATGACCTTGGTACGAGTGATCCTCTCGGTAGTCTCAAGAATCTTAACATGCTTCTCCTCATAAGTTAGATCGCTCTCCAACTGAATTGCTTCTAGAGGCACTGTATCTCTCAAAGGAATATCGGCCATCTCTGCATGACACTTCTTCAGTTGGGAAACATGAAACACATCATGAACTCCTGACAAACCCTCTAGTAGTTCCAACTTGTATGCAACTTCTCCTCTACATTCTAGAACTCTGTATGGCCCCACGAATCGTGGTGCTATCTTTCCTTTGACTCCAAACCTCTTAATACCTTGAAGTGGAGACACTCGTAGATATGCTCTATCTCCCACTTCATAAATCACTTCCTTGCGTTTAGCATCGGCATAACTCTTCTGTCTAGACTGAGCTATCTTGAGTCTATCACGGATCAACTTGACCTTCTCCTCAGAATCTCGAATCAAATCCGATCCAAACAATTTGCGATCCCCAACTCCATCCCACATCAACGGTGTTCTGCACTTCCTCCCATATAATGCCTCAAAAGGGGCCATCTGCAAACTGGCTTGATAGTTGTTGTTGTATGAGAACTCTGCATAAGGTAAGTTATCATCCCAACTAGACCCGTAGTCTAGCGCACAAGCTCTCAACATGTCCTCCAGAATCTGATTTACTCTCTCTGTCTGCCCATCTGTCTGTGGATGGAAAGTTGTACTGAATTCCAGCCTGGTACCCAAAATTTCATGTAGCTGATGCCAAAACTTTGAAGTAAGCTGTGTTCCTCTATCTGATAGAATGGTCCTCGGAACTCGATGCAGACAAACAATCCTGGTCATATATATCTTCGCCAGCTTAGCACTTGTATAGGTAGTCTTCACAGGAATGAAGTGAGCAACCTTGGTCAAGCGATCAACTATTACCCAAATGGAATCATAACCTGAACAGATCCTGGGTAATCCGGTGATGAAGACCATGCCAAGTTTATCCCATTTCCAATCAGGTATTGGCAATGGCTGAAGTAAACCTACTGGTTTCTAATGCTCTGCCTTTACCCTTTGACATACATCACATACTGCTACATACTCGGCAATTTCCCTCTTCATACCGGTCCACCAAAAACTTTCCTTAAAGTCCAAATACATATTGGTGTTTCTCGGATGTATCGAGTAGGGCGAATCATGAGCCTCCTGAAGAATCAACTTCCTGATCTCTGGATCATTGGGCACACAAATACGTTGCTCAAACCATATGGTTCCATGCTCATCCTCACGGAATCCTTCTGCCTTCCCTTTGCTAATCCTCTCCTTTATCTCAACAATACCTTGATCCAACTTCTAAGATTCTTTGATCTTTCCTAACAAGGTGAACTGAACTTCGAGTGCGGCAACATAGCCTCTTGGAACTATTTCCAACTCGAGATCTCTAAGTTCATCACACAACTCCTGAGGTAATCCTCCTGCAACAAGAGTGTTCACATAGCTCTTACGGCTCAATGCATCTGCCACGACGTTGGCTTTTCCTGGATGATAATGCAAACTCAATTCATAATCCTTGATGAGCTCCAACCATCTACTTTGCCAAAGGTTCAAGTCTTTCTGCGTGAAGATGTACTTCAAACTCTTCTGATCGGTGTAAACATCACATTGGTTCCCGATAAGGAAATGTCTCAAGGTCTTGAGTGCATGCACCACTGCTGCTAACTGTTGGAAATACTCCAGATCATGAGTGGCATAGTTCAACTCATGAGGTCAAAGCTGACGTGAAGCATAAGCTACAACCTTTCCTTCTTGCATAAGCACGCCTCCAAGTCCTTGGCATGAAGCGTCACAATACACCTGAAAATCCTTGTGTATGTTCGGCAGAATTAACACTGGAGCTGTAACCAAACGTTTGTTCAACTCCTGGAAACTGGCATCACATTCCTCAGTCCAAATATACTTGGTGTCCTTCTTCAACAACTCCGTCATGGGCTTTGCAATCTTGGAGAAATTCTCATGAACCTCCGATAATATCCTGCAAGTCCAAGGAAACTGCGGATCTCGCTAACTAAGGTCAGTGCCTTCCATTCTGTGACTGCTTCTACCTTGGAAGGTGTTGGAAATATGCCCTAGAGGCAATAATAAATTAGTTATTATCATATTTCCTTGTTCATGATAATCGTTTATTATCCATGCTATAATTGAATTGATCGGAGACTTAGATGCATGTGTGGATACATAGACAAAACCATGTCCCTAGTGTGCCTCTAATAGACTAGCTCGTTGATCAAAGATGGTTAAAGTTTCCTAGCCATGCACATGAGATGTCATTTGATAACGGGGTCACATCATTAGGAGAATGGTGTGATGAACAAGACCCAAACTACAAACGTAGCATACGATCGTGTCAGTTTATTGCTATTGTTTTCTGCATGTCAAGTATATGTTCCTATGACCATGAGATCATGCAACTCACTGACACCAGAGGAGTGCCTTGTGTGTATCAAACGTCGCAACGTAACTGGGTGACTATAAAGGTACTCTATAGGTATCTTCGAGGGTGTCTGTTGAGTTGGCATGGATCAAGACTGGGATTTGTTACTCCGCGTGACGGAGAGGTACCTCAGGGCCCACTCGGTAATACAACATCACAACAAGCCTTGCAAGCAATGTGACTAAGTGTTAGTCATGGGATCTTTTATTACGGAACGAGTAAAGAGACTTGCCAGTAACGAGGTTGAACTAGGTATGGAGATACCGATGATCGAATGTCGGGCAAGTAAACATACCGAAGAACAAAGGGAACATCATACGGGATTAACTGAATCCTTGACATAGAGGTTCGACCAATAAAGATGAGATCGCAGGATGGATCGTGATGAGCTCGCGGGACGGATCGTGATTGGATCGCGGGACGGGTCGTGATGAGATCGCGGGACGCTCAGTGATTTGGATCGCGAAGACGTTCGACTACACCAACCGCATTTCTTAACGCTTCCCGCTTAGCGAGCTACAAGGGTATGTAGATCCACTCTCCCTCTCGTAGATGCTCATCACCATGGATAGATCTTGTGTGTGCATAGGAAAATTTTTGTTTCCCATGCAACGTTTCCCAACATAAGGGTCCACGGAAATTCCTTCCCCTGACACAACATGTCCGAGAAATTCGACTTCCTTCAACCAAAACTCACACTTGCTGAACTTGGCATAAAGTTGGTGTTCTCTGAGCTTCTCCAGAACTAAGCGCGGATGTTCTGCGTGCTCCTCCTCATTCTTGGAGAAAACCAATATATCATCAATGAATACCACAACAAACTTATCCAAGTACTTCATGAATACGTTGTTCATCATGCTCATAAAATAGGCAGGGGCATTAGTCAAACCAAACGACATGATTGTATACTCATAAAGCCCATACCTCATGGTAAAAGTTGTCTTAGGTATATCCTTCTCACGGATCTTCAACTGATGATAACCCAATCGAAGGTCCATATTGGAGAAAACACTAGCTCCTTCTAGCTGGTCGAACAAGTCATTGATCATCGGCAGCGGATACTTGTTCTTGATGGTCACCTCATTCAAAGAGCGATAATCCACACACATCCTCAAGGGTCCATCCTTCTTCTCCACTAAGAGTACTGGAGCTCCCCAAGGTGATGAACTCGGGCGAATATACCCCTTCTCCAGCAACTCCTCAATCTGCTTCTTGACTTCCGCTAGATCATTAGCGGGCATCCGGTATGGCCTCTTTGAGATAGGTCCGGTGCCTGGCAGTAACTCAATGAGAAACTCAATCTCCCGGTCCGGTGGCATACCGGGTAACTCCTCTGGACATACATCGGGATAATCCTTCACCACTGGTACTTCTTCCTGGACAACTCCCGTAAGAGAGTTCACTTGAGTCCTCTTAGGCTTAAGCCTCGATACATGCTTGATCCTCTTCTTCTCTGGGGTGGTGAGAAGAATTGATCTACTGGCACAATCAATTCTTCCCTGATACTTGGACATCCAATCCATACCTAGGATTTCATCCAACCCTTGTAACTCAAGTACGATCATATCTGTGAGAAAAACATGTCCCCCTATGTTCAAAGGCAACTGAAAACATGCCTGACTAGTCATAGACTCTGCTCCTGGGGAACTCACTAGAATAGGTGACTTAAGACCTATAGTAGGCAACTGATATTTATCCACAAATCCCCTCGATATGAATGAATGTGATGCACCAGTGTCAAATAGAATGAGTGCTGGAAAATAATTAACCAAGAACTTACCAATCACCGCATTCGGTTGTTCATACACTTCTTCCACGTTGACATGATTCACATGCCCCTTAGTGAAAGGATTGGGCTTCTTGCCTCCAGAACTTCCATTGCCATTCCCATTCTATAGCTCGGGACACTCATTGGAGTAGTGCCCTGTCTTCTTGCACTTGAAGCAGGTGATGTGACTTAGATCCTTCCTCACTGGTGTAGCAGGGGTAGGGTGATAGTGATTGCCGTTTCCTTCATTCCCATTGCCATTCTTATGGCCATTGTGGTTTTGTCCATTGCCTCCATGCTGAGAATGACCACCATGGTTATGATGGTTGTGCCCCCCAAACTTACTGTGTCCTGCACCAGAATATCCTGAGAAAGGGGCAGAGCAAGGCTTCTGCTGAGCTCCAGACTGAAACTTGCCTTGACCATATTTCCTCTGGCAATTTTCCATCTGCTAATGCTTGCCCTCTAGAGTGATTTCCTTGTCCACCAACTCTTGATAGTTATCAAAAGTCGCTACCATCAACTGAATTCCCAACTCATCATTCAATCCCTCCAGAAACTTCTCTTGCTTGGTTGCATCAGTTGCCACGTCACCTGGGGCGTAACGGGACAACCTGCTGAAGTCATCAACATACTCAGACACTAAGTGACCTCCTTGGCGCAAGTTGCAGAACTCCCTCTTCTTGAGAGCCATAGCTCCCGCTAAAACATGAGCAGTGTGGAACGCCTGCTGGAACTGAGCCCAAGTCACATTCTCCATGGGGTACGTGGCGGTGTAGTTCTTCCACCACGAAGCTGCTGGTCCATCCAGTTGGTGAGAGGCAAACCTCACCTTCTCCTGATCGGTGCATCCTGTTGTAGCTAGCTTCCTACCCATGTTGCGAAGCCAGTCATCTGCAACAATCGGCTCCGGGCTGCTTGTGAAGATTGGAGGATTCACCCTTAGAAAACGGGTAAGGCTATCAATTTGTGGTGGAGGTGGAGGCGGGTTGTTGTTGTTGTTGTTCTGGGCCATATTCTGCTTCATCAACTATATCATCTGGTTCTGGGTCTGAAGCAATTGTTCCAAGGCGGGTGGGATATCATTCCCTGAGCCACTCCCGGAAGGGTCGCGCCTTGGTGGCATCTGTTGGGTTAGCATAGATGAGGTATAGATAGAATTAGGCCTAAGGGAGAAACACTACCCATATGCAAATGATGTCAATAAAAATCCAAATCACTCCAATTCAATTCAATCAAAGAGTTCACACGAAACAAATCTAAGGTGAGCCATGTCACAAGATTTGACAAGGTCCCACAAATAAATAAATCAAATACTAATCGAATATCGAATCCTAATCTCTCATGGTGGTCCAAATCTACTCCTCATCGGAAGAGAGATCAATCATGTTGATGTCGGCTCCAGCGGCATCACTCTGTATCTCCTCATCGTCGTCCTCATAGTCTTTGTCCTAACTGATGTAGTCCCCGTAAGAGTGATCCTCTTGGAGATTCTCCCCGTTATGAAGCTTTTCCTCAGCCTCCTCCAGCTGAAGCTTCAAGTCGTCGAACTTATCCTGCAACGCATCGAGCTCCTCCTCATGCTCTACGCAAGCGTTCTGAAGCTCTTCTTCCAGCTCGACCTTGCGGGTAGTCAGGTTGTGGGTGGTGACGAGGCTGTGGTCCATTCTTCCTTCATCCTGGTGATGAGCTCCTCCAGGTCCTCAATGTGTGAGGTGATGGTGTCGTCCTCCCTGGTGCGCACCACATCTCCATCCGAGTCGCGGCGCGCGTACATGACGTAGTTAGTCTTCCTAAGATCCTCGCGGTAGTCCTGGCGGATGCACCCAAGTGCAAAGAGTGTAGCGATCCCTTTGCCAATGCCCCATGATCTTACTTCTATGTAGAAGTCGATCGGCTCGATGGCATTTCCAAAAGTTTGCCCTGGAATGTGGACGTCAATCCTCCAGCGCATCTCCTCAGGTAGAGTCGCCGTGAAGGTACCGGTGAAGCTGGGCAGGGCAATGCGTAGATGTCCTATGATATCCACGAGCTGTCTTCCAAAGGGCATGGTTGTGTCGGGCTGAGCAAACTCAACGATGGGGGTCGACATCTACAGTTTGAAAGAGAGGAGAAATTAGTAGTGAAGCAGGGAAAAGTATGAGACCAAAAAAGGGGTATAAAAGTGTTGTAAAATATGGTTTTTATCCTATGGCTTTCCATTTTCTAGGGTCGCGTCCTACAGTCAACGTGTGCTCTGATACCATCTTGTAGCGACCCGATCTCAAGGGATAGGAGTCTCTGTGCTTAAGTGTCATCCCTGGATCAGTATGCTGACACACACAGTACTTGAGGATTTACAACAGAGTTCAATCACACATTTATTACATCGAGAATCCTCAAATATTATTTATTACATTAATGTGGCCTAAGGCCAAGTAAAATAAAAATCATGCGGAAGCAACAAGTGTAACAAGTCCATCAACTCCACGAGCAAGCTGAGTGCAGAACAACGACCTATCGCACCTTATTTGTCGTCGGATAAATCTGCAACATGATAAGTTGCAGCCGTGTAGGTTAGTACATGGAATGTACTGGCAAGTCACATCATAAAGTGTAATGAGCCTACGTAGTACATGCAATTTGGCTGGTGGAAAGCTCTAAGTTTAGTTTTGCATAAAGCTAGTTTTTCCCTATCAAAAATAATTGTTCTACTTCTACACATATCATAAGTCTGAGATGATGCCCATCTCAGTCATTCCAAAATTTTGTACCCAGTTGATTAGTTAAGAGTGATGAGATCTCCCTACATTTCCACTACTAAAAGCTCAAGTTGTCCATGACCGGGGACACGACTAATCGATTAGATTTTAACTCTGCAGAGGTTGTGCACTTTTCCCCACAAGACTCGACCACATCCTTGATCGGAAGATCGAGACATAGTCTTTCGAAAGCATTTCCCCTAACCCATGGATAGGTCGGTACACCTACATCATCTACATCTGCTAGCCTATCCCGGAAGAGGTCACACCATCTACTCAACTAAGCCATAGCCCATATTGGCTTGCGGCTGCATACGGAAACTTATAGACATGAAAAGAAGGTTGATCCCTTTGAGCCTGGGTGGACGGATCACTAGTGTGCACTCCCATGGATTCCCATGAATGCTCCCACTGTACTTCGCCACCATACAAACCAATTTCCACCCAGGTAGTTCATTAAAGTTGGTCCTAGTTACTACTTTGTCACTCACATCTCAAGGTGATAACACTCCCCAATCCACGTCTACTTTGGCGAAGCATTGTAACATAGCACGGTGACGACAAAGTTGGTACGGTTCAGACCTACCTCAAATGAACTACTGGGTGATAGTAAAACCAACAAGTATAAACTCCTACCATGCACTCCTACATCAAAGGACTATGTGCAAAAATAAACCATAGGTAAAACATGTATGATCAAAATGTAACTTGCTTTCATGCTGGGAGTGAAGTTCTAGGGAATGGTAGTGCTCTGCTTCGCACTCCGGACAATCAATCGCAAAGTAAATAAACACACATAAACAAGCATTCATACAATTCAAATAAAACATGCAACAAAATATTTGCAAAAGCCAAATAAAATCCAACACAAGTCATTAGCATGAAAAAATTCAAAGTATAAATAGTGTTCAAAATTCATGAGGTGCACTAGTGTCCCTACAAGGCATCCTAGTAAAATTATGGTGAACAGAAAATAATTGTGTAGAATATATTGTGGCAAAAGTTCATGGCAAAGGATTTAGTTCGTGTGACGTGGTGCAAAAAGAATCACTTCGAACGGGTATACCGTTTGGAAGATATGGCCTAATGAAATTTAAATTCAACTCTGAAATAATTTCAAATTTGATTTTGCAAAAATTTGCAACAATGATTTCTCTGGTTAGGGCTATTCGAGACGAAAGTTTAGCCACTGGTTTCATCTCGTTTCAATCTACGGTTAAAAATTTAAGGTCGTTTGAATTTTTGAATTAAATCTGGAAAAAAACTGCTACAGGAACGTTTCTGAAAACATTAAAGTATGAACGTTCGTGGCTAGAGCGCGATGCGGTCAGCCCTGGTTGGTCCACTACGTTCGTTGCCAAAGCTACCAAACTAAAGAAAACCAAAAGGTTATTTTAAAATAGACCACGGTTAACCACGTAAAAAAAACAATCTACATCTAAACCTACTAGTTCGATCAAAAAAAACTATCCTAATCTACGCTACGTACGAACAGAGGAGCGGGCGAGGCTTACAGAGAGGAGGACGGGGTCGGGCAGGAACTAGGCGAGGACGTGGCGGCGGCTCCGGCGATCGCCGGCGTCAGTGGAGAGGCGGGGAAGAAGCGGCTCGGCGAGGGCCTCCGGTCGGCGGTGACGCGGGGTGGCGGCGGTGTACGGGTGGAGCGGACGGAGTGGCAGAGCTCCGGTGAACTCCGGCGACGCAGGTCGTCGGGGCGGCAGCTCCGGCGAACCTAGGAGAAAACGAAGATGTCCGGGAGGTGCACACGGACGAGGGGGTCCGATTTCATGAAGAAAAAAGGGCCATGGGGGTTCACCGGCATCGTATTCCTCCGGTGAACGGACTCCGGGCAGCGAGATGCAGATGGACAAGGCGACGTCTACGAGCGGCGAGAGGTGGAGCAGATTGGCTGAATGGAACAAGGAGGCTCAGGGCTTTATATAGGCGCGATCTGGCGGCGCGGGGCTGCGGGATAAGCTCTATCCCGAGAGCTCCGGCCGGCGGTTGCGGGCGAGCGCGGCGCGGCCTCATCCCGGGCGGGCTATGCGGGAGGTTAGGGATGATCGGGTCAGGCCCCACCTGACAGGCGTGTGAGAGAGGGGGAGAGAGAGTTGACCGAGAGAGAGGGAGATCGGGCGCTGGGGAGGGGAGCGCTCGTGGGGAGCCACGATTGGCATGAGGCGCTCGGCCTGGCTAGGCTTCGACCGGCCGGCCTGGGCCAATGCATGCGTGCGTGCTCTTTTTTTCTTTTTTTGAAAACTCTTTTTTTTATCCAATCAGAATCATTAAAGAGGAAAAAAATCAGAAAAAAATTCCGAAAATCCTTATAGCTAAATATATAGCACAAGGAACATTAATTCCTGCTCTTAGCATTTAGAAAATATTTTCCTAACCAAATGATTTAACTTTGGCTAGCAAAATAAATTTTAAATGCAACTTTAAAACACCAAATACAATGCAAATGCTATCTCACTCCTTTATATTTTGAGGAAGTCATATTATCCCCTCTCTATTATTTTATGTGAGTGGAAAACTTGAACATCATAAACTCCAAATGCAATAAAAATATGATATGCAATATGATGACCCTATTAACATCCTAATTTAATAAAATTAGGACATTACAAATACTTCTCCTCCTCCTCCTCCTCCTCCTTCTTCTTCTTCTTCTTCTTCTTCTTCTTCTTCTTCTTCTTCTTCTTCTTTCCCTCATGCATGCACAATAGTTGCCAGAGTTGGAAAAGACTAAAAGAACATGTAAATCTTGTTAAAATGAGCATCATTGTTTAGTTGTGAATTAAAAAGGAGACCACAAAGAGCTGCCATGATCAGACCAAACTGAGATATAACCTGGGATTTCATATAAAGTGGGGGGGGGGGGGCTTTTCTCTTATAACCAGGGATTTCATATAACCAGAGAAAATATGTCATGTCACCCGGTGATAGTTACTCTCATGTCTCATATACTGCCATGTGATAATATATATACTACTTTATCATCCTAAGTATGTTCGTATGTTATATCTAAGATTTTTCAAGGTGAGCTAGATTAAAAAATTGCACTTTAGTCCACGATTTTTAGTATGTTTTGAAAGTACCTTCATATTTCTACGTATAAAGCAATATACTAAAAAAATAAGTACATACTACCTACAAGGTGATATATATATATATATATATATATATATATATATATATATATATATATATATATAGGGATTGACTATTCTTCACCCCCTCTATTTTCACACCAATGCACCGTAATTTTACGTTCCGTAAATTTTATCGTATTCCATACGTAAAAAGAGACCGTAAGAATACATGTAGTCACTGTAAAAAATATTTATGTCATGTAAATTTGCAAACATAAAAACATAGTGTAAAATATACATAAAATATGATTTTTCTAGTCTTATGACTTATATTTTTATTTTTTTATGTCAAACTTTACGTAGTGAATCAATATAAATGTAATTATTTGCATTTGAAACGTAACTTATTTATGAAACGATCGTAATATTACCTCAGGTGAAGAATAACTTATTCTAGACCCTGGGTGATGAATAGACTTTCTATATATATATATATATATATATACATACTCCAAAATATTCTAATATACTAAATATTGTGCGTACATACTCTCAATTTAATAGATAGTACTACATATAACATACGAAACTAACATGAAGATAACTATCATTAGGCGATAGGAAACATTGTGTCTATAATAGCTTACCACAGAATTTACTAAACCTTGTTAAGTTTTTAACAGTTTACTGGTTATCAAAAAATATGAAATAAATAGTGGAACATCACTCCAATCTTATAAGATGATCCAACGGAGTGATTCTTAAAGTATGCATTTACATGTCCATGGCAAAATTAATAATCATTTATTTTTTTCGTCCAGGACATATACACACATAGTATTCCTATTGGTTTGTTGGATCATCTTATATTGTGTGCGCGCGTGCGTGCGTGTTGTTCCAGTATTTTTTTCATTTTTTTGGAAAAAGTTACGCCCTCAAAACCATAACTAGTTTTGTGGTAAACTATGATAAAAATTCCTCCTCTTATGTATATATAACTATACAAAATTTGTCGTGCTCTAGAAATGAAACTATCCCATAGTTGATAGTTTCATGTCTAAAAGTTGTTGATAAAGTTAACTGCCACATATCCATGAATTCTATCTATGTAGTATCTCTAGATCAAGGTTCTAGGTTTGTACAAAGTTTCCATGAATTTACTCCAAAAATTGCCATGAACTTTGTGGGTATAACACCATGCAAGAATAATCACTCGGGGATGGTGGAATGCAAACTTATATAGTGGTGGCCTGCACATGAATGCTAGATATTTGCATACAATAGTACATTTGAGCTGATCCATGTTTATATATGATCTATTAGACAAAAATGCTCTTTAGAGCTCGGGCTCCATGGAGCCCGAGTTTGACTTGAGCAAAATTCAAATTTTCACGTTTCAATTTTTTTTGAAAAAAAATACACACATACTTAGAGACATAAAGCACATGTGTGTAAATTTTCAGGACGAAACACCTTAAAATGAGTGCTACACAAAAAGAACAAATCTGAGGCTTTTTAGTAGATGTACTATTCATCCTCAAAGTCCATGAATTTGTCTTTTTTACACGGATCGCATTTTAGTGTATTTCATCCTCAAATTTTACATACACACACATAACATCCTTGTTTAGTTGTATGATTTTTTTTAGATTTTTTTGAAACTGAAAAGTATGAATTTTTGAAACTGCTATGTAAAAAAAATGACAGAGGAAAAAAGTAGGTGCTAAACAAAATGTCGATGCGCTTGGGCCGGCAATTTATATGATGTTACGAGTAACGGTGATTGCGGTCTGCGGGCGATGCGAGCACAACATAAAGATCCCAGGTGGTAGTTGGGCCATGGAACCTATCCTTCTTAAAAGCCGCACTAGTAAGGTCAACTCCTACGCACAATCTCAAATGGACGTCCGTTTTATTTGAATTTTGTTTATTTGGACTGGGCAAAGGAACGACATCCAACTGTTTTCTTATTTGCGTTGGTCGTGCGCCCAACGACATGGACGCATCTGGTCCGCCATGGCCGATAGGAGGGCCACCGAAACACATTGTTTTCTCTTCTTTATTTCATTCATCGACATTTCGATGCACTGGAGTAGATAATTTACCAATTCTTCGCTATGAGAGCAAAATAAAAAAATAAAAAAATAACAATTAGACATTTTAAGAGATATCTTGGAGAGGAAGGGTGAAGCAATATAGTAGCGGTAAGTATTTTCCTTAGCGAGAACTAAGGTTATGAAACCATTAGGAGAATCACGACAAACTCTAGTCATCAGTACCTACACACAAAACCAAACACTTACACCCAACGCGGACAAGAGGATTGGTAAGCACCTTGAACTCGTTACTTGCAAGAATTAGTTCTGATAGAGATAGATAATATAAATGTAAAAACTAAAAACAAGTAGACCAAAATGATCATATATCTACCACTATTAATCACGATAATGGGCAATATAATGACGTACTAGCTATGAACCCATAGGTTTGTATTAGACTACTCACATATCATTATGCAGGCATCAAGGTTGGTGTAGATGGCCTCCGTAATCGATTCCCCCTTTGACGGGGCATCGAAAAAGGTCTTCAGATGGGATCACGATGGAATAGGGACTTACAGCGGCAGAAAAATTGTTTCTGGTTGCTCTCGGGTGTTTTCGGAATATTTTAGAATTTATAGAAGTGGAACTAGGTCAGGGCTACAAAGGGGCCAAAAGCCTGGTGGGTGCGTCCTACCCCCAGAGCGCGCCCTCCAGGATGGTCGCCTCCTCGTGCGTCTTCCGGCCTCCTCCCACAGCTTCCTAGGTCCAAAATTGTCCAAAAAAAATCACCAAAATGTATTTATCGTGTTTGCACTCCCTTTGGTATTGGTTTTCTGAAAAAATCAAAAACACGCAAAAAACAGGAACTCGCACTGGGTACTGAGTTAATAGGCTAGTTCCAAAATATGAAATAAGATATCATATTATTGCACATAAAGTATCCAAGGTTGATAATATAATAGCACGGACCAATAAAAAATAAAAGATACATTGGATATGTATCAATATTCCCAAGCTCAATTCTTGCTCGCCCTCGAGTAGGTAAATGATATAGAATTTTTTTATGTGGCATGCTACCCAACATGCAATCTATTTTAGATATGATCATTAAGAAACGATGAAGTAATTGATATCAACATAATAATATCCATGAACATAAGAAGCATAATCGTTACTTTTTCAAAATATATGATACTTAAAGAATGTTATTTCCTACTCATTTTATCATATTAGCATGGCATAACTCCGTCTTCACCGAGTAAATATAAATCGTGAGCACCATGGTGTCAAACCAGGCAATTCGATGATACTTTTAACATGCTTCACATTCAACTCCATTCAATACATGAGTGTGAACCATGGATATAGCATATATGTAAAATAGAGTATGGTGGTAAAGATCAAAGAGTCAAAAGGGAACGAAAGTCTCACATCAACTAGCCGGACCAACGGCCTACTGAGATGTCCATCAATTGATATCAATGCGATGAGTAGGGATTGTCATGCTACGGATTCACTAGAGCTATAAGTGTATAAAAGATCAAATGAAACTAAGTGGGTGTGCATCCAACTTGCTTGCTCATGAAGACCTCAGACATTTGAGGAAGCCCGTCATCGGAATATTCAAGCCAAGTTCTATAATGAAAAATTCTCATTAGAATATGAAAATGACAACTCAACGGGCTCTCTATATGAAGAATATGGTCCTACTTTGAACCACCGGTGTGGTAAAAAGATAGTGTCATTGCCCATTCTCTAAAAAAATTCAGGGTGGGCTCTTTTTTCGCCTCCCCGTTCTTTTTTTCTTTTTTTCGTCTCGAGTCTCATCTGAAACAATATAGTAGCTGTAAGTCATGTGAGAATGGGCAATATAATGAAGGAAGTACTAGCAATG
Organism: Hordeum marinum; assembly: GCA_022496015.1. Classification (NCBI taxonomy): domain Eukaryota; kingdom Viridiplantae; phylum Streptophyta; class Magnoliopsida; order Poales; family Poaceae; genus Hordeum; species Hordeum marinum. The sequence goes on from CM039678.1 coordinate 94,086,853, forward strand.
GACTCGTAGGTCTGTGGTGGACTACTCACACATCATCGTGGAGGCATCAAGGTTGATGTAGACGACCTCCATGATCGGTTCCCCCCCTGACGGGGCATCGGAAAAGGTCTCCGTATGGGATCGTGGCGGAACAGAGACTTGCGGCAATGAAAAGAATGTTTCTGGTTGCTCTCGGGTGTTTTATAAATATTTTAGAATTTACAAAAGTGTAATTAGGTCAGGAGGGCTTGCGAGGGGGACACAAGCCTGGTGGGTGTGCCCTACCCCCCAGGGCGTGCACTCTAGGCTTGTCGCCTCCTCGTGCGGCTTTCGGGCTCCTCCCGGAGCTTCATGGGTCCAAAATTGTCCAGAAAAAACACCAAAAAATTTCATCATGTTTGGACTCCGTTTGGTATTGATTTTCTAAAAAGAAAAAAATAGTCAAAATCACGCAAAAACAGGAACTGCCATTGGACACTGAGTTAATAGGTTAGTCCCAAAAATGATATAAAATAGAATATTATTGCCTATAAAGTATTCAAGGTTGATAATATAATAGAATGGAACAATAAAAAGTTATAGATACATTGGAGACGTATCACCGGTGAGCACAACCAAATCAAAACAAGCACATACCTCATCTTTTTTGTACTTGAAGAACACCCATCTAGGATGTTTCGGCATGGTAGAAAACCGGCAAATGACATGTCGAGGGCAGTCATCGCACTTTATGACCAACGATGGTGAACCAACGAGCCGTTGGGCCAGTAGACCACTTAGCAATAAGTACAATCATAGACAAAAACGGACGTGTGTCCATTTGCTTCAGAGCATTGGTTCGTGATTTTGGATATGTTTGACTCCAAACGGATGCAGGCGGACCTTTGTGGTCATGCATAGGAGTTGGCCTAATCCAAGTCCATGTAAGCTCACTACTTGGGCTTACTCAGTCCGTGAAATCACTAATTAAAGAGTATCGTTACAATGGTCACTTTTTATCTTTTCAAATGGTAACAAATGATGCACTGCATGTGCGTCATTTGGGGCAACATGAGAGTTTTGCTTTTATCGTATATACATTTGTTCAAAACGTTTTATGTTTTAAACGGTGCGTCCAAATCGGAAATGTCTTTTACTGTTCGATTTCTCACGTCCAGATCTTCAAATTAGATCACATGTTAATAATTTTTGACAAACTTCTTTTTCACGAAGAAAACCTGCAAGATAAAAAACCGAGCCAAAATCACATTTTTCTTCATCTTTTCCATTTCCCGAGAGGCTCATCCTGAAGCAAATATATGCTTCTACACAAAACAAATTTGTTCCTCTCACGAAAGGAAAACAATGCATTTTTCTCTTTCCAAGACGCACAGCTCGCAGAAGCAAATTTGTGACTCTATGGGAAGTAAATCTGTGTCTTTCACGGAAGGAAAAAAATGCATTTTCTTCTCTTTCCAAGACCCATAGCTCGCGGAAGCAAACCTGTGACTCTACGAGAAGTAAATATGTGTCTTTCGCGGAAGGAAAAGTAACACTTTTTTCTCATTTCGAGAGGCATGTGCCTCTACGAGAAGCAAATTTGTGCCTCTCGTGGAAGACAAAAAATCCCTTTTTCGTGAGGCATAGTTGTGCGTCTCGCGGAAGCAAAACTCTGCCTCCACGAGAAGCAAATTTGTGTCTTTGACAGAAGGATTTTTTTTTTCGAGAGACGCGGTTGTGCCTCTTGCAGTAGCAAATCTGTACATCCACGCAAGATAAACATGTGTCTCTCGTGAAAACAAATATGAGCCTCTCACAGAAGAAGCCCACCCCCCCTCCCTCAAAAAAACCCTAAGAAAAACCAAACAGAAAAAGCCGAAAATAAATCAAAACCTGAAAACACGTACAGGAAAAAAATCCCAAGGGAGCATCCAACATGCGAGATACGACACATGGCGGCTGTTGAAAGTGCGACAAATGACACTCTCTCAGTTCACTAAAAATGATTCTTAGAAAGCTCCTTCATGGAGTACCTCTTAATTAGTTGCTCTTCACGACCCGTCATAGTAGCTAGCGTGTGTGCATTTCCGGAACCTTTGGATGCAGTTATTGGCCCATCTTGCCTTTTTTTTCTTTTCCAAAAAAACTTGATCCATCCATCAAACATACGTCAGTTCAAAGAACTCGTAAAAAAGTAACATTCATATCAGTAGACTACTTAACGACAAGTACAAGCATAGAGAAAAAAAACTTAATGAATCTGCTGCTGCTCTCTCTTTTTTCTTTTCATTTCTGATCGTAATATACGCAAGTGCTGCTTGCATAGATTCGATGCAGCGCTCTTTGCTCCCTTTCGAAGCAAAAAAAGAAAGAAAAAAAATCACCCCGCGGTGTTCATAGCCGTCTGCTTTGCCGAATGTTTGCACCGCCCGTCTGTTCATCGGGTCTGCGCGCATGTTCAGCGATGCATGACGATGATGATGAAGTTCTTCGCTCGAGGCGGCGTCACGGGAGCACTCGTGCAAAGCCGTCAACACGGCATTGCTTTCGGTTTGGAGTAGCCTGGGCCGGGACGGTCCCCAAATGCGTCGTCAAATAGGAGTACTTCTGTCGTTAAATAACAAGAAAAGGGGCACGTCATGTCACTCCCATCACACGCATGACAAATGCCTGCCGTCCTAGCTTAGCCATGTGATTAACAATGCCCATGTCGTTAGTGCTTCGGTAGGGACCTGTCTTTGGAAGAAAGCCAATTTGCCGGCTGCGATTATCGAGTAAGTAGTATAGTAACAAACAAACAAAAGTAGTTAAAAGTGGCACTTGTTCTCTCTTTGTAAATGGCACCGGTGCTTTTTCTGTCTTCGCCACGCCCAGTATCTGGTTGCGGCTTTGTTTACCACCGTCTATACGTGATGCAATTGACAAAGTCGGACCAACGCTCCGTGTGTAGTCTAGATTCTCCGTGTACCACTTTCACGTGTCGTTAGCGGCCGTGCTCTAACGGTGAAGAGAGCGAGTGGCACCAAATTAGAATTTGACGGCTTCATCCTCCTGGACTTATATGTTATGTGGCTGTCGCTGTCTAGGCCAAGCGAGGGCTAGTGGGATTTGTGCACCATGCATCGATGGCTCTTTACTTTCTTATATTTCTTCATATTTCCTTCGTTCGGAATTACTTGTCGCATAAATAATAAAAATAAATGTATTTAAAATTAAATACATCTAGATACGTCTATTCCTATGACAACTATTTCTAGACGGAGAGAGTATATACGTAGGATAGATGGCTTTTGACCCTGTGGTTTATTGTTCTCTGCATTACTATATCTTTGTAATTTTATTTTAATAAAAACTCTCTCCTTCTTAAAATAAGTAACTCAACTTTGTATTAACTTTGTAAGAGCATCTACAACCGAATCTCTCAAATCCGTCTCAAACGCCCGGACAGGCTGTCCGGCACTTTTTTTTCAGACGGGCCCCACAAACGGTCATCAAACGCTCGGACTGACCGGCACCCCCATATCCAGCCCAAATATGAGGCGGGTAGGGGGTGCCCGGACGCGCCTGGGCACGCCCGCCACGTCGGACCCAACAGCCCGTCCCCACCCTAAATTGCACCAAATCCACACACACCCTCTGAAGAGCAGCCAGATCCATTTACTATCTCCTTTCTTCTTCCTCCTCCTCGCCGTCCGTCTGGCGCTCCGCCGCCGCGCTGTCCGTCTCGAGCTCAGCCGTTCCCAGCCTCTCCGATGCCAGCTCCGGAAGAGCGCGCACATCCTCGCCGCGGGGGACGTCGTCGCCGGCCCGGATGCCACGGTCGTAAGTCCGTCAAACTCCGCCTCCGCCTTCGCTTGATGTGTTCGACACATTGACCGACCGGAATTATAGTGATTTTGTTAGATAAACGATGGATTCGGATGCTTCGTTGGACGAAGAGTATGGACCGACTGAGCTTGACCAAACGATTGAAGATGAGTTCTTCCATTCCTCGGATTCGGAAGAAGAAGTGGACATGATCATGCTCATGAGAATGCAAGAGGAAATGGACCGGCAAGTGGAGCATATTCTCAACTTCAAGGCCTCAATCAAAGGGAGAAGAGTGATCAACCGGGACAGGGTGTCCGGAGCAAAGCTACTGCACAAGGACTACTTTGCTCCCACACCTACTTTCCCGGATGATCCATGGTTTCGTCGCCGTTTTCGCATGAGGAAACCATTGTTTTTGCGCATTGTGGACAGAGTGGAGTCACACGACGAGTACTTCAAGCTGAAGAGGGATTGTTGTGGGCAACTCTCTTTCTCGGCCAAGCAGAAGTGCACGGATGCTATGAGGATGCTTGCACTTGGTATTGCTACAGACGCCGTGGTGAGATGGTCAGGATGGGGGAGAGCACGTGCCTGAAGACTACTGTCAAATTTGCCCGGACTGTGGTTCAGGTGTTTGGACCGGAATATCTCAGAGAACCAAATGCGCAGGATGCAGAAAAGTTGTTGGCTATTGGAGAGGCAAGGGGGTTTCTAGGAATGCTTGGATCAATTGATTGCATGCATTGGCAATGGAAAAAATGCCCCAAAGGTTTGTGGGGAATGTATCAAGGTCACACCAAAGAGGCCACCATCATACTAGAAGCGGTGGCATCACATGACTTATGGATTTGGTATGCTTTCTTTGGAATGCCCGGTTCTCACAACGACATCAACGTCCTCTTTGCCAATACACTTTTTGCATTGTGGTATAGGATAAGTGGTACGTTCATACTTTGGGGAATTTTGGCGGTCGGGGAATAACTAGTTCTGCAATAGTCTTTAATGAATCAAAAAATTTACTTCCGTCGTTGCCGACCAATTATATTCTTAAGACAACTAGCTTTCGACTTCACTCGTCTGAGGTACGTACCCGGATGACCCGGTAGTAACAATCATAGAGGTGTTTCCTTTACCGCCTAAACGAACAATCGGGAACATAGGGGGTAAGTACAGGAGCCAGACACTCCAGCTTGGCAAAAAAATTAAGTCAAATTGATACATATTTATGGCTTTATACGATGATTACGGAAGACAAAGCTCGTATATTGAGTACAAAGCGTTGATGATGTGTTGGGCTCTCAAGGTGTCCCGATGTAACCGTGCCGAGGAACCCTTGATATGGTTTATTTGACTACGTTGCGTATTTATAGTCTGAAAGCGGCCCATCGTTGGCTTTCACTCCTTTGTAGATGCTACGCAATGTGTTTCCGTACTATTAATATAACCCTCAGCCGATGTCTCGGTGCCCGGAGGCGGTTGTGTTAGTGGAAAAGAGGCAATCAGATATTTGGGCTTTATAATTTTTACTTAGTCATATGAGCTTTAAGTGGGGAGGCAAGTTACCAGCCCCCGGTTAGTGTTTGACGACAGCCTAGGTCAAGCCATTAACACTTCGGCCAATGTTATGAATGTCTCATCGTTTAACACGGGGTAATCTATATCGATATATAGTTTAGCACAGTCATCGAATCGCTGACCGGTTTACGCGCATTATGACCGTGAGTTTTCGACTTTCTCCACTGAGGTACTTGACCAATTAAAACGGAAGAACAATCGTAGCGGTTCTTCCTTTATCCTTAGTCAAACAATCAGCAACATAAGGAGTAAGCACAAGAACCGGGCAACCCAACTATTGACCAAAGACACAATTCGAAATCGATGCATATAAAGCAATATCCGAGATCGTTTTTCCGAGGACTCCATGGAGTACCTTGAATTTTGGTGGGTTCGGCTCTAGCCTCAGCCCCCCCTTAATATTATTGATGCTTTAAAGACGTCCGGTGTTGTACTACAAGATTTATGCTCAGAAAAACAAAAAAAACTTGGTAAAACTTTATGTCTAAATTGAATCAAGTTTGTTTTGGTGATAATCCGAAATTGGTCTTAAAATTAATGTGTGCTTGTGTCGTACTTTAACATGACACATCCGATCTCTAAACGTCAAGTAGGTCAACCTTCGGCTTCAACCTCCATATCCCGAAGGCGCGGTGCTTTTCTAAGGCCAGTTTAGCAAACTAAACTCAAGCGGCTTTACAGAGAAACCAGGTTGTCCGACTATTGACCATACACCTGAGTCTAAATTGGAGTGGTAGAAAAAGACTTTGCAATGATTGATAAGAAGAAGAAAATATATTATAAACAGATCATACAAATTGAAGAGCCCCCGGTTTAACTTGGGTAAAAGAAGGTTGTTTTTTTAACAAACAATGTTCCAAGAACATTTTTAACAAAGTTTTTGACAAACAAATTTTTGTTTAAAAAAATGTAAACCATTATCGAACCGAACAAAAATTAAATATTAAAATAAATGAGCATGAAAGCGACTTACCTGGTTAATGTGCTCGGTGTTTGATGACCTGATTCGGGCTTGTGGCGGGAAGAGGACGCCCATAGAATTTTGACATAACCGACATGGTGGGTAGTCCTTGGCTTGACCGAAGTCCCAGCCCCCAAGCTCTAGGTGACCGAGCGAGGAGCTCGGCTTGATGAAGTGGCGCCGCAGCACGGTCGATGTGGCGAGGTGAAGGCACTGGTCCAGCCAACATGATGAAGCTGGTCAGCTGGTGACGTCAAGTCCCCGGAGTAGGTTGATGAAGATTTGGCAGAGCCCCCAGTCTAGCCGAGGTGATGGGATAGGTCGGTAAGGTGAAGCTAGATCCCTCATGCCAATCGACGTGTCGAAGCAGGTCGGCATGGTGGGCGTCGTCTTGCAGAAGCGGCAGCGTGGTGATGCCGATGCAAGTCAAAATTCGTGACCCGGTAATGCTGGCCTGATGAAGTGCCCGCGCGGCGACGCCGGTGCGCCTGACCCGTGCGGTGCAATCCGTGCGGCGATGATGTTATCTTGATGATTATGTGGCCCTCACAGTGCCGAACTCTTGGTCGACTCATCGAGGCGATGATCCGATGAGGTTGACCTTGGCTCGACGAAGCGATGATATGTCTAGTGTAGGTTGGCAGCCATGGAGCAACGTTGTTGGTCAGTTTAACACCAACGCGACAGTGAAGATTACCTTGTAAAAGACTTTAAATTTTGTAGGCGCCTGCTTGAGAACAAAACACAACACTCTAGAGAAAATTTCCTTCAAAAATACGTATGATAACCCGTTCATGAAAAGGACGAACTCGGGTCGGATTCATTTTCACGCGCAGAATATAGATCCGAAAATTGATGCACTCATCGGACGTTTTCGAGAGTTTGAATGGTCGGATCGAGCTGAAATGTCTACATAGGAATTGCGTAGCCGATCAATGGTTGGGTCTTCCAAAGTATGTCTGACTAGACTCCGAGCCCTAAACTCGTCCAATTTCCGATCCAGATTCGGCAGGGCTCCGGAATATCGAAGATTGCCGAAGATTCCTCCATCGAAACGCGATGGAATTTTATAGGAGTGTTCTAGACTCAATTCCGCATGATTCCATTGAAGCAATCGTTAAAGAGAAGCTCGATGAGGCGGGGGCAGCAAAAATGACTTCGTTGTCTAGAAAAAAATTCCTATCAATCTGCAAACGATCCATCGATCATTTGCGATCACACATCAAGCTCTCAATGAAAGTACCAATGTCGGTATCAAAACTGACAGTCTCGCGTAGGGGGTCCGAGCTGTGAGATCGGATCGATGGATAACGAGAGACAAGAGATAAGAAGCTTTTACCTAGGTTTGGGCCCTCTTTAAGGAGGAAAACCCTACATCATGATCTTGCTTATATTATGGGTGTATCAAAGTACAAAGTTGATCTACATCGAGATCGTAAGTTGTGGTATAAACCCAAGGGACGAGAATGATGAATATGAGAGATTGTCTATTGACTAGCCTGGCCTTGGCTTATATAATGTACCAGAGGCCTAGGATAACAGGAGTCTTGGTCGACTACGTGAGTGGAGAGGAGTCCTTGTCTTGATCACTAAGTCTCGTGGAATCTTCCTCATATATGTCATGGGATGCCCAAAGTGGCCCATTAGGGAACCACCATGGGGGTCATCGGCCTGACCCACCTGGTCGGCTAACGACAAAAAAACTGAAAAACCAAACCCTTACCGCTTTAGTATAGTAACTTATTTTTCATGAGACCACCATTATTGTTTGTTTATTGGTCATATATCTTTTTACCTATCAACCGACAAACCTAGTGTAGACACAAAATAAACCGATATGAATAGGACAACAAAAACATTAAAAGAAATAGAACTAACATAAGACATACAACCACCAGAAGATTCACAACACACCTTTGAGATGAGCGCAATCTCTTTGTCAAACCAACAACTCTGAAAGCAACTACCAACCCTAATCAAACACAGTAGCAAAGACCACATATTAAGCAAATACAAGATGCCACATCAACAAGGAATGCACACACATTAAAAAGCATTAGGATTTTCTCCTGGTCCATCGGCATACGTTCAAACATTTTTTGGTGTGCATCGGATACTCCAGTACAAGCAAAAATCCCACCACATCCCAAAAGATTGGCCTGGAGGGAGGGTGGCCTCTCCTTTATGAGGAGGCCCAAGCCTTTTCCCATACCCAAGGGTGGGACTAAAGTCACTGATGTTGCACAAGGTCATGTTCCTGGCAGGCCACCCCCCTTTGGAAGCCCCCTTAGGGTGGTGTAGGGCCCAGCTTTGATACCACTTGTTAGGAGTCTAGGCCTAGCTCCCAGTTCATTAACATACGTTCAAATGTTTTGGTGCGCATTGGACACTCCACTATAAGCGAAGAGCCCACCACATCCCAAAAGACCGGCCTGAGGGGAGGGTGGCCTCTCCCTTACAAGGAGGTCCTAGCCTCCTCCCTATCCAAGGTGGGACTAAAGTCACCGTCGATGCCCAAGGTTAGGTTTCGGACACCCACCCCTAAGAAAGGCCCACTCGGGATGGCATAGGGCCCAACTCTGATACCACTTGTGAGAAGTCTAGGCCTAACTCTCGGTCCATTAGCATACGTTTAGGCATTTTTATGCACATCTGACACTCCACTGCAAGCGAAGAGCCCAGCACATCCCAAAAGACTGGCCTGAAGGAAGGACATCCTCTCCCTTATAAGGAGGTCCTAGCCTCCTGTCGTATCCAAGGTGAGACTAAAGTGACTAGCGTTGTATAAGGTCAGGTTTCTAATAGAAAGGAACAGACCTCATAAGGGCATATCCAACGCAGACCCTTAAATCGCCCGTAAATATTAAAAATCGAGATGTGGTAAGCTGCGAACCATCCAACGTTGTCCCTCATTCGTCTGCGGACTAGTCCGAGTGTTTGTTTTCCTGCAAACCAAAAGTAAATCAAGGGGCCTTTGTGGGAGTCCGGACACCCCCGGCCCACCCAAAACCGAGGCTGAGCCCACGCATTCAGAGCATTTCGTAGTGTTTCCATGGCAACCCCCTCCCCCTCCGCTACCATCCTATCACTCTCACCCAATTTTTTTCCTTTTCCATCGCCACCGCTGCATGTATCTCTATGAAAAGCTACTGAAGACAACAGAAGTGTTGTACATTAGAAAGGTGGACGGCCGAAAGATCAACTTAGCAACATGGAAAGCCCATCATATGAAAGTGAAGGCAAAGGACAGGACAACCAACAAAAATAAGAGCGACCACGAGGCGGGCATGGCCTGGGACAGAGTGTAGGGGGGCGAACGGTGTGTAGGATCGAAAGTATGTTTAGAAGGGGGTGAATAGACTAGTCGCCAAAATTAACGGACTCTTTTCCTACTTTTAATTATTGACATATTTAGCTTTAGCAAGCAAGTCAGGGAACACCCTACACATGCAATTATAGAGTATAGGCATCGGAAAGTAGAGACATTGCAAGCAATAATAATTTAGAAAGTAGAGTTTAGAGATAGGCAAACACCATGGTGACACGGAATATCTTGACTAGTGGTTCCGATAGGTGGTATTATCGTACGTCCATGTTGATAGAGGCTTCGATCTCAAAAGAGCATGAGTAGTTCCTTTCACTAATGTTTGGTGGTATTTTTAATGACGAACGAAATCGCTGGAATCCTATGAGTGACAATCCAACCACCCGTGACATGACATTCGTAATCATATGCAATTTGTGACATACTATTCACTTATGTGTCCTTGGGGCAACCAGGAGTTATGCATGACACTAATGTGTTATACAATGAAAAAGTGTTAATGAAAGTTTCCTTCCGCATCCTATCCAAGGTAGCATGTTTGTATATCATCATATAATTTTCAATTGTTCAAAAGTAACATGTTTGTAAAAAAAGGTTCATATAATCTCCAGCATCTATAGGCAAATTCTATTTTGTTGATGCATGATACCCCAATCGTCCAAGATACTTAGCTCCTTAAGAGGTGAGAGGTATCATACGTTGGACTGGCACAGAAGTATGGAGTCTAATTGTCCTCAGAAAAAATTCAATAACATTCACTCATCTAACCTCAATGATATTGAGCGATCATTTGGAGTGCTGAAAATGAAGTGACCGGTTCTCTATAAGTTACGACCAAACATGATGTTTAAGCAAAAATATGTTGGTGTTGCTGTTATGGTTCTTCATAACTTTACTCGTGAGCATAATAACAAAAACTTGGACTTTGTTTGGTTCGACCTTGATCCTGACTATGCACTTATAATATCAAAAAGGTGTAACGGATTTGCCACTGCCTCAAATAGATAAACCGGGGCACTCAATGCTCGACTATGGATACATTTCGTGATGACTTAGCCACTGCTCTTTGCAATTGGTTGGAACTAGTACATGGTCTCATAGTATGTTTACTAGACATTCATGTAAACGTTGTAATCATATATCCATGCACATTCATGTGAACCTTTGAATTATCTATCACAGGATATTTATGTGAAACTTTAAAATATTTATCGGTGGACATCATTTTTATTCAATTCAATGTACTGACTTTTTTTGTTCTTGACATCATTCAACATATTTGTAATCCAATGTATATTCATGCATACACCAATCAAAACAGTATGCACAAGATCTCATGTGTAGTACTGCATTTTTTAAGTTCAAAAAACAAAAAAAAGTGCTCCAAGGACAGAAATGTTAAGACGTCGAAACATCATCCCCCATGCTCTTGAGGAGGATTCCTCTTTTTCGTTAGTTCAACATGATGAAGGTCTTAATATGAGGATGCCTGCTTTTGAATATGAGGTTTGGATCATGATGTTGGCTTTTCCTCTGGACTACCAAACAGAACACTATGTCAATAAGGCAGTTTCTAACTTTGGGAAGTTGTTGTCCTGGCCTAACAGAGGGGGCAATAAAGCTAGAATCTTAGTTAAGTGTCACGTCAAGGATGTGGCAGAGGTGTCACATAGTTTGCTGCTGACTCGAGTGGGTATGCTCCCAGGATTGGGACATTCATGGTATGTTCCTGTGTATCTTCTCAATGGCAAGAATATTGTCCCAGGTCTTATGGGTAATGAGGATGAGCCACCAATGCTCAATGTTTCCCCTCATCCTTTCCAGCTACCATACTATATAGCTCTTCAGCAAGCCAGGATTGATGAACTTGCACAACAACAGGATGCAAATGAGGCTGCTTGGAATGTTGCGCCAGTAGAGGAGGAACAGGTTCAGGAAAATGGTTGGCGTGTGTGACCGGCTATCCAGGCTCCATATGCTGGATTCAGCTTTAGACAGTTCTTTCAATATGATGGACCCTCTTTGATGGATGGGGTGCCTCCAGAGCAAAATGTGGTTGACAATATCTCTGATGTTTGGTCGGAAGCCTCTTATGTGGAGAACTTGGTTGATGACTTCATTTTTGGAGTGCCAGCAGCGAGGAATGCTTTTACTCGGGCACAGGTTTTTTTGCACCAATTGTCCTGGAGGTGAACCGAGATTTCCTCTAATGGATAGGTGGCATGCTCAAAAGAATCTACACACCTACCTTGATGCCCCCTCAGGTGTCTGATGTATTCCTCCCTCTGAACCCTTTAAGAGTTATCCAGCAGATTACTTATGGCATTTGCCAGCACATTCTTGCTTCTGTCGTGCCGGAGGATTATGGGATTGATAGAACCCTTAGATTGGTGATTTCTGATGGTTTACCACTCTTTTGCCCAAAAGGTCTTTCGGATATGAGTGGACCATCTCTGAACCTAGAATCTTCTCACGATCTGATGGACTACAGTCAGCGTCAGCAAATTGACTTGCATCCTCTTCCTTTGGGTTCTGTGGCTGATAGCATAGATCAGATGATCGCCCAAGAGGAGGCCCATGTTGATACTGTGATGCTATGTAGGAGTACCCGCTCCACCAGGTATGATGGTTTCCGTGTTGCTCAGCCATCAGATACCCATCATGGGGCCTCCAAGGTCAAAGACAAAGTCAAGCCCACAGTTAAAATTGCTGCAACTAATACTGCTCTGTTGTCTCTTGGTGGTTCTGGTAACTCACAAGATGTTCCTCCGCTCACGCTGATTCAGATGATGCAGAACATTGGTACCAACCTCTATGGGGTCCCTCCGGCTCAACTGACTCCCGTGATATTGCTGGCAGAGTTACCTCAAGAGGCCGATCTTCCTGAAGCTCATGAGTAACCGGAGACAGTGGTCTATCCTGTGTTGGAATGTACGGGGCATTAATTCAAAGAAGAAACATTTAGCTATCCATAATGCTATAGACCTTAGTGGATGTTCGGTCATTTGTTTGCAAGAAACTAAACGTGCATCTTTTGATATCTCTTATGTCAGACTCTTTTTCCCTAAGAAGTTTGATCAATTTGCTTATGTTCCTTCAATTGGTAGCTCTGGGGGTATTATTACTATTTGGAATAGTTTTGTATTCTCAGGTGTGGTTGAATGTTCTGAACCATTTGCTCTCAATGTTAGATTCTCTTCCCTTCACACAGGTAACGTCTGGTCCTGTGTGAATATTTATGGCCCTTGTGAGGGTCAAGCGGGGGATGATTTTGTCCAATGGTTATTCAGTCTTCATATCCCTGCAGTCGAGGATTGGCTAATGATTAGGGACTATAATTTCATTTGTGCTCCTGATAATAGGAACAAACTAGGAGGAAATGCTAACGATATGCTCATCTTTAATGATTTTATTAGAGCCCATTCTTTAGTGGAATTACCCATCAAGGGTAGGTATTTTACTTGGAGTAATATGCAGGATGATCCTCTGCTTGAACAACTAGACTGGCACTTTTCTTCCTTGCATTGGACATCATCTTTCCCAAACACAGGCATGCTGCCTTTGGGCAAGCCTGTGTCTGATCACACTCCATGCTCTATCACCATTGAAACCTCTATCCGTAAGGCAAGAATCTTTCGATTTGAGAACTTTCGGGTTGGCCATCAGGGCTTCTTTCACGTTGTTCAGGCCTCGTGGTCCAAAAAAGGTTATGCACCTAATTCTGCGACCTTATTATGCAACAAAATGAAAACTCTTCGTTATGATCTGAAGGGATGGAGTAAAGGCATCTCAAAACTCTCCATTCTCATTGAAAATACTAACAAAAATCTGCTTTAAATTGACGGTCTCAAGGACAGGAGAAGTTTGTCAGTACCTCAAGCTAATTTCAGGAAGATTTTGAAAAACCACCTGCTCACCTTGTTGGGTTATAAGAGAATCTACTAGAAGAAAAGATGCACTATCAGATACTTCAAGTGTAGGGATGGAAACACCAAGTTTTTTCACTCCATTGCTACTGAGCAGTATTGGAGGAACTCCATTGCTTCCCTGCGCCTGGCTGATGGTACGTCAATTCGTGATCATGTGGGGAAGGAATAAGTTATGTACAATTCTTACAAAGATCGTCTTGGTAGGTCTGATCTAGTGAATACGAAATTTGATCTTTCAGCGGTTATTAAAAAGATTGAGGGCCTTGATATTCTCATAGTCCCATTTACAGATGCTGAGATTGATCAAGTGGTGAAAGAAATGCCCACTAACAGAGCCCCTGGGCCAGATGGCTTCAATGGGTGCTTTCTCAAAAGTTGTTGGCATATCGTCAAGCGGGATTTTTACAAGCTCTGTGCTAATTTATATGATGGCAAGCTCGATTTGGAAAGCATCAACTTTGGATTTATCATGCTCATCCCAAGATCCAATCTCCGGAGAGTGCGAATGATTATTGCCCAATCACCCTCCTCAACTGTTGGCTGAAGTTACTGACCAAATTGCTCACCAACAGGTTGCAAAAAGTGATTCTGAAAATCATACACCGCAACCAGTATGGATTTCTTAGGGGAAGGTCCATCCAGGACTGCCTTGCTTGGGCGTTTGAGTTTATTCATTAATGTAAAACTTCGGTTAGAGAGATCCTTCTCTTCAAACTTGATTTTGCAAAAGCTTTTGACACGATTGAACATGCTCCCATGTTGGATATTATGAAACACATGGGCTTTGATGAAAGATGGCTGGGTTGGATTAACAGCTTGTTCTCGTCGGGGAAATCATCCATCTTGCTTAATGGTGTTCCAAGCAGACAATTTCATTGCCTCCGGGGGGTTCGACAGGGGGATCCCCTGTCACCTCTCATTTTTGTCCTTGCTGTTGATCTTCTTCAAGCTGCTATTAATGATGCTTTCAGAAATGGCCTCATATCCAAACATATCCCTTCTAGCAAGGACAATTACCCTGTCATACAGTACGCTGATGACACAATTGTCTTCATGCCTGCGGACGAAGCTCAGGTTGCAAAAATGAAAGAAATCCTCCAGGATTATGCTCTGTCTGTCGGTCTGCGAATCAACTTTCAGAAGTCCACCATGATCCCTTTGAATGTCCCTGTTGATAGAGTGCAAGCTTTCATTGATATCCTACAATGCTCGGTGGGAGAGCTGCCATTCACGTACCTAGGTTTTCCACTGGGCACCACGCATCCTTCTGTCACAGACATGATGCCACTGGTGGCGTCCATTGAGAGGAAACTCTCTACAGCAGCATCATTGTTGGATTATGGGTCCAAACTGACCCTGGTCAATTCTGTGGTTACTTCGCTAGCGATTTATGCCATGTGTTCCATCCGCATCCCGCCCAAGATTCTTGAGCACTTGAACAAGCTACGGAGGCACTGTCTTTGGGCAAAAACGTCTTAAAATGGGATCAAGAACTGCTTGCTCGCAGCTTGGGATGTTGTATGTAGACCAAAACAGAAGGGAGGGCTTGGCATCATTGACCTCAGGATTCAAAACCAGGGCCTTCTTCTCAAACAACTTCACAAGTTCTATAATCAGATGGATGTACCATGGGTCAGCCTCATTTGGAAAACCTACTACCAAACGCAAAATGTGGTACCGCATAATGCTGATCCTTGTGGATCCTTCTGGTGGCGTGACCTTCTTCAACTTACGCATGTCTATAGAGGTGTCACGAAAGTGGATGTGGGTGATGGGGGCACGGCTCTCTTTTGGAAGGATCTGTGGACTCAGGACATACTATCAGAGCGGTACCCGAGAGCTTTCTCTTTTGCCAAGTTTGAGGACATTTCTGTCAGAAGCCTCCTCTCAGAAAGTACCATTGGAGAGAACATTCATCTTCCGTTATCAGTTTAGGCCAGGCTGGAAGTCCGGGAATTGCAAACGGACCTCAGCACTATGGTTATTCGTTAGGATCAGGTGGACAAATAGTTGTGTGTGTGGCGAGATGCGGGGTTTAAATCAAGCAGATACTACTGCTTCTGTTTCCAGGACATGGTCACCGATGATGCCTTTTCATGGGTCTGGAAATCTAAGTGCGCCATGAAATGGAAATTCTTTGTGTGGCTGTTGCTGGCTGATAGATTGAACACCCGGATCATGTTGCGCAGGAGAGGGATGACACTGCCAGACGATGATTACTCGTGTCTGCTTTGTGCTCACTGCCCGGAGGAGACGCTTGAATACATGTTCTTTGGCTGTGCATTTAGCTTGGAATGCTGGGTCTCCATTGGGGTCGACTGTCAGATGCACGATAATAGGCTTCGTACGATTCATGCTGCGAAACGGGCCTGGAATTCCCCTCTGTTCTTCGAAGTTTTCACGGTTGCATCTTGGGGCATTTGGAAGGAGAGGAACAAAAAGCTTTTTAGAGGGATCGCCCCTACCCATGACTCCTGGGTGGCCAGGTTTAAGTCTGATCTAGGACTCGTGAAGCATAGGATTAAAAGTGGCATGTGGCCCTTTGTGGATCGGTTCATAGCTAGACTCACCTGACTTACACCTCCTCTTTGTTTTTGGTGCTTGTTAGACACCCCTTCTACACCCCCTCCCCCTTCCCCTATGTAACTGCTTTTGTAAGTTTGTTTCTCCTTTAATATAAAGTCAGTGGGACTGCCCCACTGTCCAAGGTTCCTAAAAAAGACAAATACTCCTCTCCACCGCTGTAGCCGACTAGGACTCTTTTTATCCTAGGCCTCTTGTGTGTTATATAAACCGAGGCCAGGCTAGACATTATCATTATATCATCATAGATTTACGCAATCATAACTCTTAGGGTTTAGACCATAACATACAATCTCGAGGTAGATCAACTCTATACTCGATACACGATCATCAATATAAACAAAGAAGGTCGTACGGTATTATCTCCACCAAGAGAGCCCGAACCTAGGTAAACATCGTCTCCCTTGTCTCCTGTAACCCATCGATCCAAGATCCACAGTTCGGGACCCCCTACCCAAGATCTGCCGGTTTTGACACCGGCATTGGTGCTTTCATTGAGAGTTCCACTGTGGGATCACCAGAACGATCGATGGCTCGTTTGCAGATTGGCAGCAGTTTTTTCTTGACAACGAATTTGTGTTCGTCTTCCTCGTTTCCTTGAGCATCGCTTTTGATGATTGTTTTGGTGGAATTGTGCGGAGTTGTATCTACAACAACCTTGCAAAACTTCGTCGCGTTTCGATGGAGGAATCTCCGGTAATCTCTGATATACCGGAGCCTTGTCGAATCTGGATGAGTTTAAGGCGAGGTGTCGAGTATCTAGCTCGGACATCCGTTGGATAATCCCATCGTTCATCGACTGCGGAATTTCTATACCGAACACCCCTGGAAATTTCAGCTCAATCCGGCCGTCCAAACTCCAGAAAACGTCCGAGGAATACAACAAATTTTGGATCTATTTTCTACGCAAAAACAATCCAACCCGAGTTCATATTTTTCATGAACGGGTTGTCGGATGTCCTTTTTGGAGGAATTTTTATCACCACCTCTGCGATCCGACCAAGAGTTCGTTATCACGAGGGACGAAATGTCATTAAAGAGAACCTCGTCACCCCACGGGTTGCACGGGTCGGGCACGTCGTTGCTTCATCAAGCCAGCATTGACTGCGTCACAAATTCTGACCTGCGTCGGCATTGTCGTGCCATCATTTCTTCAAGCCAACGTCCATCACACTGACCTTCTTCGACACATCGGCTGTCATGGGGGGCTCTAGCGTCACCAGCCGACAAGCTTCATCACCTCGGCTGGACCAGGGGCTTCACCATCTCTTCATCAACCTACTCCTGAGACTTCGACGTCACCAGCCAACCAACTTCATCACCTCGGCTGGACCGGGGGCTTCGCCTCACCACCTCGGCCGTGTTGCATCGCCACTTCGTCAAGTCGAGCTCTTCGCTTGGGCACTTCGGGAACGGCTTGGGGGCTGGGACCTTGACCCGCTACATGCTCGGCCCACGTTACACCGAGCACATTAACCAGCTGAGTCGTTTTCATGCTCAACCTCTTTTTCAATTTTTAATTTCTGTGCGGTTCAACCTAGCATTATATCTGTGTTAAACAAAAAAGCTGTTGTTAAAAACTTAGCTTGTTAATAGTGTCGTTTGTTAAAAACACTTCTTTTTCCTATGTTAACTGGGGGCTTAAATTCATATGAGCCATTTTATAATAAATGTTGTTTTCTTCTTGGTCGTTGCAAAGTTTTTTTCTATCACTCCTTTCTCGACCAAAGTGTTTGGTCAACAGCCGGATAGCCTGATTTCTTTCTAAAGCCGCTCGAGTTTAGTTCGCTAAACTGGCCTCGGAGAAACACTCCGCCTTCGGGATATGGAGATTGAAGCCGAAGGTTGTCCCGCTCGAAGTCTTGAGATCAGATGTGTCATGTTAAAGCACGACGGAAGCACATATAATTTTAAGACCAATTTTCGGATTGGCATCAAGAAACTTGATTTAGTTCGAACGTAAATTTTTTGCTAAAATTTCTTGGTTTTCCAGGCTTATGACACCTTTAACCTTTTTTATGGTTTTCTTTCAGAAGGCGGCACATCATCTTGTTTGAGGTGTCGGTGTGGCAGTTCTACTCGGGAAATCTTTTTCGGCCCTCAGTTCGGCATATTTTCTGTCGATCTGTACTTTGGCATTGTCAAAACGTACATAACAAGTGTAGAACAGTTTCCGAAGAGATTACGATCCTCAGGTTTGTCGGTCGCACCCAACCTGAGTCTCGAGGACTATGCACACCATGCTTCTATTCCTAAGTATGCTACCGAGCTATGAGTTGATCCCCAGGTCGATTTCACGAATCGAACTAGGTCTCAGGGGCTACTGGGATTAGTAGTTCTGTTTTATACTTCAGGGTCATTCCGGGTTTTAGACCGGCACGCACCTTGAGGCTATTGACTATAGATCTCGGTAGAGAATAAATTGCACCAGCTGAAAATATCCACAAAAAATCAACCCACGGTCGGGATGGTGCACCGCCTCGAAAGCAGTCTACATAAAGGTCGGGCGCAAGTGGCTAGTTCCATAGAGGGCATATCCGGCATTAAGCTCAGCTGAATTTCTTTTGAATTTTTTAAAGACCGAGGTAATCTATGACGCCTCGGACGCCTATCATCATTGGAGCTGGGATGCAAGAGGACACCGCCACACATGAAACACTTCAAACCCGAGTTGTGGCGTAAGAATAATGAGGAATTAATAAAGGGCGATAACTTAAAGGGGATCCTTGGATGCTCGACTTGTGAACTCTTTGGATACACCTCAACGATCCTCAAGATCTGTGAAGGGAAGATTTGTTGAACTAGTCTTCAAGACCGACGACCGAAGATGAAGAACAGTTCAGAAGAACCGAGGAGCGTCTCCAACTTGAAAACTGGTTCAAGGGGCTAGTGAGGGAATCCGGGACTAAGGGGTCCTCGGGCCGCCGACCTATCTCTACGGGCGTACTTATGTCCTATTTTGGGTAGCCAATGACATATGCAAGAAAGATTCTACAAGACTTGGTGATCAAGACATGGACTCCTCTCCACCAACGTAGCTGACTAGAACTATTTTATCCTAGGCCTCCTGTGTGTTATATAAACCGAGGTCAGGCTAGACATTATCATTATATCATCATAGATTTACGCAATCATAACTCTTAGGGTTTAGACCACAACATATGATCTCGAGGTAGACCAACTTTGTACTCGATACACCATCATCAATACAAACAAAGCAGGACGTATGGTATTACCTCCACCAAGAGGGCCCGAACCTGGGTAAACATCGTCTCCCTTGTCTCCTGTAACCCATCGATCCAAGATCCATAGTTCGGGATCCCCTACCCGAGATCTGTCGGTTTTGACACCGACAGCCGGCTACTCCGATCTCGACGGACGAGGAGAAGGGGGTCGTGACAGGGAGGAGTGCGCTCGAGGAGGGAGGAGGGGTACGTGCGCAAAGGAGTGTGCTCACGAGAGGAGGAAGAAGGGGCCGCGCGAGAAGAGGAGGGAACGGTACCGCAATTACCCGTGAGGGAAGGGCGGTATCGATCAATAACCTGGTTGGACCTGTTTACAGAGGGACGTGTTCACGATGTGCATTAAATTAAACAATCCAGGTAACGTTTCCTTTTACGGCGTATAACGGGTAAAAATCGCTGAAACAAACACCTCCTAGGTGGACCGCTCCAAAGTGGATCTGCGGAGTGAAGCTGATTTTGGAAGGCTGGCGCAGTCCCAAACAGGCCGACATTGTTCCGGTTACTGCCCACCTCTCTGCCCTGAGCTCTTTGTAAGGCGGAAAGCAATGCTTTTAAACACTTTTCAATGCCCAGGGATGTGAAGGCAACCTAGAAAAGCCCCGGTGTGGACGCGAGGCCGCGGCTCGTTGACACCTACCGATCCAAGCGCACGCCCGTGTCCGTGTGGGGACTTGCACTGTTCGCCACCCATCCCCGAATACTCACTCCTACGTCTACGTGCGTGTGAACTGCCGGCGTGTGGACGTATTTCCCCTCTCGCGTCCGCCCCCACTCCCACTCGCACCCGCACTCACTGCGGCAACTACCAACACAACGCGCCGCCGCGCAACAGAGGTCGGCACCCCCCGCTCCCACTTGACTGCCCTCCCCTCCATCTCCCTCCCTCTCTCCCATGCGTGTGCCAGTGCGGCAGTGCCACCACCTCTCTCTCTCTCCCCCCTCTCTCTCTTTCTCTCTCTCTCTCTCGGCGTGGTCCATGGACGCTCCATCCCAATAGCGCATCCACGGAGCTGGTGCCGCTCCCCCGGCCTCCATTTCCCAGGCGCCTGAGATCTGCGTGGGCGCCGGCCGCCGGCCGCCTGCTGCTGCTGGACGGTACGCTCCCCTCTCCTCGCTCTTCACCCGCCGGGTCTGGGTTAGTTACAGTTATCACAGTGCTTCCGCCGTTGCTGTGGCTGGAATGTTTTCTTTCTGTGGAACCGCCGGCCGATGCTCTGGCTCTTCATCCCCGGTCGTTCTTCCTTCACATCACTTCTTGCTTCTCGGTTACATACACGGCAAGCTTCTGCATTTTCTCTAGGATCCGCCCCCGATTACGGGACCAATGTCAGGGGGCAAGCGAGTGTGACGCCGATTCTTTCCTGCCTGCCGAGACAGGCTTTCTTGGATGGCGCCATTCTTGCCCACCGAAACAGTTCTCTAGGCAAAATTGAAGTTGGTGGCGGTTCCCCCGGAGATGCTCCTGGGCTGGCTCCCCTATCCATTCGGCTGGAAATTAATCAGCGGAACAAGGGTTCAAGATCAGGTCTGATTGTCTGAACAATCGACAGCGCAGAGCATTCCGGAGTGTCCATTTTCTCACCTCAAATGTCAAATTAGACGTGTGTAAATTACAAAAACGAGCAAATCACTAGGTGCTCAACACTGGTTTCGTCTGCCTGGGAAGAGCTGTGATCCATCATCTTTCCTCCCCTCGGACCACAGTTATCATTTTCTGAACCTCTTTGGGAAGCTTGTTTTGAGTTGCTTTCGCTGAAATAAATGGGCCAGCCTAAACTTTCCTCCCCTCGGATCAGAGGGCAGCAAAACCATGTGCTCTCCTCTTGGCGTCGTCCTGGGATTTGCTTCTCTGGTCCACCTAAACATGTCTAAACCACAAATCGGTTCTCCGGTTGATGGCGATTTGCGGTCTGACTTCATGTGCTCTCTCACTTTATTGCTCAACTTGCGAATATTCCGCGCACTTGCGTTGCTAAGTTGCCATGGTGCGTATGTTGATGGTGCTTGACTTTACAGGAATTTAATATCGAGCCTGCCGAATGTTCCATGCATTTGTGTTGCCGCAACTACAAGTCTACACTCTACAACACATATGCTAAAACAGAGTGGATTTTGTTGAACGGTTATAGTGCTTCTGATTGAAGATGTAACTGGATTCCTGCCTGTTTTCTCCGTTTGTTTCTCTGTTTATCATGAGAATTTCAAACCACTTCGCCTCAGTGCTAATAGAAGTTTTTATTTTTGTGAGAAGCACTAATAAAAGTTTAAGCACTCTTCTTCCCACAAAAAGAAAAGAAAATATCAGTTGAACGTATTCTTTGCAGATGACATTAACTTTTTCAGTACCCATGAACAAATTATTAATTTAATGACATCCTAGCATTTGCCAACTTGGGCCTCAATTTAGTGGACCCCGATTCTTACTAATAATCATCTCGTAGTCTCCTAAAAATATATATATATAATTGTCTCACCTATAAAATCACCTCAAAGTTTTGTTTGAAGGCCATTTTTAAAGAATAGGCTATAGGGGAAGCCCAGCTATAGGGGAAGCCCTGACCGTAAAATAATTTTCGTTTGAATAATCGACGGTATAATAAATAGGAACCCAGATTCGAGGCTAGGAATACTTGCACCCATGTGGTGGGTTGTTCGAGGTTTGGGATGGTTTGAGGGACCTCATGGATATTACTACAACCCTTAGATATTATTTTGTAGTAACATATATTTATGTTGAAAAGAGATAGGAGCCATAAACCATGAAACACAACTCATTGTTATATGAGATTTTTGTGCTCGGGATGTAATATCTGTGAGACAATTCTGGGCATCGATTGTTTCGTTTCCTATCAGTTTGAGAAAGCATATAATCTTCTGTTAACTTCTTTACAAACTTTTGCAGGACGGAATGGGGCTGGTGTTGTGGCATTCATTGTTTCTCTTCTTCAGTTTGGTTTCATCATCATGGAGTTTGAATTCAGATGGTCGTGCCCTTCTTGCTCTGTCCAAAAATCTCATATTGCCTAGTTCCGTAAAGGCAAGTTGGAATGCTTCTGATACAACCCCATGCAACTGGACTGGAATTAGCTGTGATAAAAGGAACAATGTGTTTTCTCTTGACCTATCATTCTCTGGAGTTTCTGGTTCACTAGGATTTCATATAGGGCTTCTAAAGTACATAAAAGCCATCATTTTGGCAAGGAATGGAATATCTGGTCCAATCCCTCCAGAACTGGGCAATTGTAGAATGCTTGAACAGTTGGATCTTTCCGAGAACTTCTTTTCTGGTGAAATACCAGAATCACTGTCCAACCTAAAAAAATTATCATTACTCTCGTTGTACACTAACTCCCTCAGTGGGGAAATACCAGAGGGGTTGTTCAAGAACCAGTTTCTGCAGGACGTGTTCCTCAACAAAAATAATCTCAGTGGTTCTATCCCTTCATCAGTTGGTGAAATGACAAGCCTTAGATCATTTTGGTTGACGCAGAATGCATTATCTGGAGGTCTGCCAGATTCAATTGGCAACTGCACCAAGTTGGAGGAGCTCTATCTACTGGATAATCGGTTGAGCGGGAGCCTTCCGAAAACCTTGAGCTATGTGAAAGGTCTGAAAGTTTTAGATGCCACTGCAAATAGCTTCACCGGAGAGATTGATTTCAGTTTTGAGAACTGCAAGTTGGAGATATTCATATTGTCGTTCAACCACATGAGGGGCAGTATTCCACCGTGGCTCGGAAATTGCAGTAGCTTGACAGAACTTGCACTTGTCAACAACAGTTTCTCAGGCCAAATTCCGCCTTCTCTTGGCCTATTGAGCAACCTCACCAAGCTTATGCTTTCTCAAAACTCCTTGTCTGGCCCAATCCCCCCTGAGATTGGTAACTGTCGGTTGCTGGACTGGCTAGAGTTGGATCATAACATGCTCGAGGGTACTGTTCCTAAAGAGCTGGCTAATCTGAGACACTTGCAGAAGCTCTTTCTTTTTGAGAATCGCCTGACCGGGGAATTTCCTGAGGATATTTGGAGCATCCGGTACCTTCAAAGTGTTCTTATTTACAGCAATGGTTTTACTGGGAAGCTACCTCTTAAGCTAGCTGAATTGAAGTTATTGGAGAACATCACATTGTTCGGTAATTTCTTCACCGGAGTCATACCCCCAGATTTGGGTGTTAATAGCCCTTTACAGCAAATTGATTTCACCAACAACAGTTTTACCGGTGGAATACCTCCGTACATTTGTTCAAGGAAAAGACTCAGGGTGTTGGTTTTGGGCTTCAATCTTCTCAATGGTAGCATCCCATCTAGTGTTGCAGACTGCCCAGGTTTGGAACGAGTCATTCTCCAAAACAATGATCTTACTGGGCCCATTCCACATTTTAGAAACTGTGCAGCGCTGGGCTATATGGATTTCAGTCATAATTCTTTAAGTGGGGATATTCCAGCAAGCTTGGGCAAATGCATAAATACTACAATGATAAACTGGTCAGCAAACAAACTTGTTGGTCCAATACCACCTGAAATTGGAAACTTGGTGAATTTGGGAGTTCTTAACCTCTCACAGAACAGTCTACAGGGTGCACTTCCAGTGCAGCTTTCTAGTTGCTCCAATCTGTATAAACTGGATTTGAGTTTCAACTCTCTGCATGGTTCGGCACTCGCGACAGTAAGCAGCCTGAAGCTTCTGGCACAACTACGGTTGCAGGAGAACAAGTTCAGTGGGGGCTTACCTGATTCTCTTTCGCAGTTGGCTATGCTTCTTGAGCTGCAACTTGGTGGCAACCTTCTTGGAGGTAGCATTCCTTCGTCGTTAGGAAAGTTGATCAAACTAGGCATTGCATTGAATCTCAGCAGCAACGGACTGGTGGGTGATATTCCAACACCATTGAGCAATTTGGTGGAACTGCAAAGTTTAGATTTGTCAGTTAATAACCTCACTGGAGGTCTAGGCGCGTTAAGAAGTCTACAGTCATTGCATGCCTTGAATCTTTCCTATAATAGGTTCAGTGGACCAGTGCCAGAAAATCTTCTGAGGTTTCTGGACTCCACAGCAAGTTCCTTCAATGGAAATTCTGGTCTCTGTATATCTTGCCCTGACAGTGATTCTTCTTGCAAGAGATCTAATGTGCTGAAACCTTGTGGAGGATCAGAGAAAAAAGGATTAAAGCGCCGATTCAAGGTTGCACTTATTATTCTTGGTTCATTGTTCATTGGAGCAGTAGCGGTCCTTATCCTCTGCTGTATCCTTCTGAAGAATCGAGATTCAAAGACAAAGACTGAGGAGACAATCAGTAATTTGCTTGAAGGCTCTTCTTCTAAATTAAATGAGATCATAGAAAAGACAGAAAACTTTGATGACAAGTATGTCATAGGCACAGGTGCTCATGGGACTGTGTACAAGGCAACATTAAATTCAGGGGAGGCCTATGCCGTAAAGAAGCTTGCGATTTCCACGCGCAGCAGTTCTTACAAAAGCATGATCAGAGAACTGAAGACGCTCGGCAAAGTTCGGCACAGGAACCTGATAAAGCTGAAGGAATTCTGGGTGAGAGGTGACTCTGGGTTCATACTGTATGACTTTATGGAGCATGGTAGCCTCTATGATGTCCTGCACAGGATCCGGACGCCGAGCCTGGACTGGAGCATGCGCTATAACATAGCCCTTGGAACTGCCCATGGTCTGGCATATCTTCACCATGACTCTGTCCCCGCAATCATTCATCGAGATATTAAGCCGAGCAACATATTGCTGAACAAGGACATGGTGTCGCGCATCTCGGATTTTGGCATAGCAAAGATCATGGATCAGTGCTCTGCTGCCCCACAGACCACCGGGGTCGTCGGCACCACCGGATATATGGCACCAGGTATGCATGATGCAGACAATTTCTTGATGGTGAACTGTATTCCATTTCATGAGTTTTTTCAATGACAAACTGATGGCTGATGTGCCGTGTGGTTCCTTGCAGAGCTGGCGTTCTCCACCAGAAACGATGTCAAGACCGACGTGTACAGCTACGGCGTCGTCCTGCTGGAGCTGATCACGGGCAAAACGGCGGTGGACACCTCGTTCCCGGAGAACATGGACATCGTCGGCTGGGTGGCCCACGCCATGAACGGCGCGGACCAGATCGGGCCCGTCTGCGACCCGGCCCTCCTGGACGAGGTGTTCAGCACGGTCGAGATGGAGGAGGTGCGCAAGGTCCTGCGCCTGGCTCTTGGATGCACGGCGAAGGAGCCAAGCCGACGACCGTCCATGGTCGACGTCGTAAAGGAGCTGACCGACGCTCGGTCCGCCGGCATCCCTTCGTCGTCGAAGCAGGGTAAGCCGGGCTCCTCCTCCGGCGGCGGCTCATCCTGACTGTAGTAGTAGCATTTGCGACCTGAGCTTTTGTACATATGTATAGTGTGTTGTGTGAAATGCAGAACGTACAGTCAGATTCATCAGCTAGGTTCTCACTGTAGTCTAGGCTAGGCTGGTAACTGAGTTTTGATGATTGTTGTCGTGATTTCTAACTGGATGCTCTGTGTGAAACTGCAAAGGGAAAAAAAAATCATCGGCCTCATCTTGGTATCTGTCCACAGAATCTCATCGTCTTTGCTGTTTTGTCAAACGCAACTTTGTTATTATAGCACAGTAGATCTTAGCAAATCTCATGTAGCGGCGTGAAAATCAGGCGTTTCTGGCCATACCGATCTCGTCGAATGGCGGGGTTGGGTTTGGCGGCCGCGTGGGGCTCGCGGCGGGTGCGCCGCTAGGTATGGCAGCCGGGTGCGGCGCCGCCGGCGCCGGGGCAACGCGGCGGGGGCAGGGAGACGACACCCGATCTGATGATCTGTGCGAGCATGGCGTGGTCCCTTTCCCTTCCCTGGAAGCCGGGACGGGTGCCGTAGTACTGCTCGGCGTGGGGCTTCTGTTTGAATTTAGATTCAAATTCCAGAATTATGAATTTAAAATGTTGTCGAAGTGTATGAAGTAGAAACATAAACAGATCAATTATTACGGTTATGGTGTAAAATTGAATTCAATAAGGGGGTTCAGGAATCTGCTAACTTGCCATCCGAAAAAATAAACTGAAACTTGTCGTCCAAATAGAAAATTGTCATGTTTCACAACTAAAATTGTTATCCTAGAGTAACTAAATTTACCATCAAAAAACGCCATGGCAGAAAACCAGGATCCTTAAGGTTTATAATATGGTGCACGTGTATCCATGGACAATTCGATCAAATGTAATTAAAAATCTATATCGGATAAATAGTACCACTAAAATTGCATTTCAAAAAAAATCATGTGTTCAACAAAAATAGTCGTGGCACTTTTTTAATATATTATACGATGTAAAACATGTTTATGTAATTAAAAAATGTTTCCAACAAGTCAAAATGTAAGTTACTTAAAAAAACATGTTCTCGGGTTTCAAAAATATTGTTGTGACATTTTTCAAAAGTTTGTACAAAGTAAGAAAATGTTCACATAGTTTCAAGAAAAAATTAATTCAAAACAATGTATCAACGTGTATTTGGAAAATGTTTAACCCGTATCTAACAAACATTCAGAGCACTTAATTCAAAATATGTCAATTATGTAAAAAAATTAAATGTTAAACGTACACAAAAATGTTTATATGTATAAAAAATATATGATGTGTATGCAAGTAGTAGACATCAAAACATAAAAAAAATTAGCGAGCTAGTACAA
This sequence comes from Hordeum marinum, assembly GCA_022496015.1. Classification (NCBI taxonomy): domain Eukaryota; kingdom Viridiplantae; phylum Streptophyta; class Magnoliopsida; order Poales; family Poaceae; genus Hordeum; species Hordeum marinum. The sequence continues at coordinate 94,113,941 of CM039678.1, forward strand.
AATATAACGAGGCCCTTCTCCAAATGCTACATCAGCTATAGCACGCTAATAGTGTGCTATACTTGAAAATAGCGTTTGCAGAAAAAAAACATATCTAGAAATAAAGTATTTCAACAACTAATTTTTTTCCTGAGTCAATATATGCACAAGGGCAAAGTCCAAGGCATAAACAGAACAAGTCAAACAGTTTCAAGATAGCCAAATCCAATACATCTCCCAGGAAGTGTTTGTGGGTAAACGCGCAGTATATAATGTTCAGTAGTGTACATCCATTTTTCTCTAAAGAAATAGTGAACTCGGTGCAGACCTTTAAATGTGAGTCTATGCAGCAGAATTATTGATTCGTTCACACTCTGACTACCGAATTTATATTCTTTTTGCGAGAACTGACTACCGAATAATTGATTTGTTCACGCTTCGAGTAAGATCCTTGCTCATCATGTACATCTTCAGATAGCAGGGTCCCAAATCAATTGATTTGTTCAAGGAACAAAACTGACTGACTTGAAATATATAAACTATATCAACATTTGCACATAGCATTCTAGGTAAACAGAAATCTGCAAGTAATATATACAGCGGGAAACGGGGATGGCAGAGAGATGGCACAAGGGAGGAGGTGGGCATGCAACGGTGTGGAAGTTCAGCAAGGTGAAACAAACTGGCTGCTGACTTGAGGGGGGCGTGGCTGGCATGGCCCTTCAAGATGCTAGGCTAGAGTCGATCTGGAAGAACACTGGAAGACTAGACAACAAGGAGATGTTGCCGCCACCGCTCACGGCCAGGTGTTTCCGTCATGCTAGGCTGCGCTTGCCTTGTTTTTTTGCTTTTGTTTTTCATCATGCACACGATAACGCTGCACGCTGCAACGTTATAGTACCGTGTAGTGCGCTAATAACGTGATTATCATCGTAGCGGACGAATTTGCAAAAACATAGTGTTTTCTCTTTAAAATTATGACGGCGAAATAGCGCGCTCTTTTTCGTTGAGAAAATGTAATAAAAATTAAATAGTACCACTACAATTGTATTTAAAAAATTGATCATGTGTTTTAAACAAAGTAGCTGTGGTCCTTTTTTAATATATTATATAATGTAAAAAATGTTCGTGTAATTAAAATATATTTCTAACCAGTTAAAATGTACGTTACACTCAATAAAATGTTCACGGGTTTCAAAAATATTGTTGTGAAATTTAAAAAAGAATTATACAATGTAAGAAAATGTTCACATAGTTTTAGAAACATATTAAATACAAAAAATGTATCAACGTGTATTTGGAAAATGTTTGATCCGTATTCTAACAAACATTCAGAACACTTAATTGGAAACATGTCAATTATGTATGTTTTTTAAAATGTTAAACGTACACATCAAATGTTTATATGTATAGAACAAATATTTGATGTGTATGCAAATAGTAGACATCAAAACATGTATTTAAAAAGTTACTAAACAACTATTTGAAAAATAATAAACATGTATAAATATTTTTCCAATGTACACGAAAAATATATAATGTGCACAAAAATCACAAGTAAAAAAACAGAAGAAAACCCATGAAGCCAAAGAAATAAGCAAAAAAAATGAAACAAAGCAATGAACGAAAGATTAAGAAAATCACAAAGAAAAAACAACTACAATATTGGGTGGACTCAATAGCGTCGACGTGCAGGCTAGCCGCATTATGTCTCGGTACGAGTGAGACATAGCTCATACGGAGACATGATCACATGAACAACATACGCGTGGAACTTGTGGTGACGTGGCAGCCTTTACAAAGCTACGAGCTTCGAAATTTCAATGCCGACGTTTATGAACGATGATTGGTCTTATCTAGGAGCGTAGTACATTAATGGAAAAATTATATTCGTACGCGAAATAGGGGCGCAGATTTGCAAGCGCTTGCCTCCTATCAATGATGTAAGTGGTTCGGCCCGTTAGTTGATATGAACGTTTGTTCATTTGTTTTCTTTCCTTTTTTACTTTTATTTGTATTAAATGAAATATACATATTTCCAAAATTAAAAAAAAAGTAAGGACATACTCAGTGTTGCTCCCACATCAAGTGGGGTATGGGGAAGGATTATACGAGGTAAAGCTTACTCCGGCATTGTGCAATTCAGAGAGGGCGCTTCGAACTGTACCTCGACATATGTCAAGCCTGGCTGAAAAAAGCCCGGTACTGAAACCCAGGTGCGAACCCGGCCTGGCCCGATCATCAAGCCTAATATATCAAGCCCGAGCATAAAAAACCCTGACAAGGCCCGATCGACCCAACCTGACTATGGCTTAAATTTTGTTTTTCATAGGTTCTAGCCCGTCCCAGTCCGACCGACGGGCTCACTTTCCAGGCCCGAGCCAGGCCTAATGGCACAATTAGGCCCGGTTCGCCCCACGATTTTTTGTCCGGCTCGGGTCGGGCCGTCTAGGCCGGGCTGCCCATGGCCAGGTATACTTCAAACCGAGGACCTCTTGGCACAAACAGTAAGTACTTCACACTGTGCTAGGCCCGCCCTTCTACATATTTCAAAATTACTTTAGTTACAATTTTCATGTTGTTTATCGCACAACATTTAAAAAATGTTTGTGAAATTTAGAACATGTTCATGTATTTCAAAAAAATGTTCATGTCATTTAAAAAATGTGTACACAATGTAAAGAAAATTTTTTAATACCACTCAAAAAAATCTTACACATTTTTTAAATGCTTACACAATGTAAAGAATTGTTTGCAAAGTTTTCTTTAAAATACACTTGTAAATTTCTTGTGACATTAAAAAAATATTCATGTGTTTGAAGAATGTGTTAACAAATGTGTATATAATATAAAAAAATAATGTAGATTAAAAAATTATAACCATTAAAAAGATGGTCAATGTGTTTTTTTTAATATTTGTTTGAAAAAATTTAGAAATATATTTTAAAAAATCTGCATCACGTATTTGATGTTTTTAAATTTGTTTTCGCACATGTATAGGATTGAAAATAGTAGACATGTATTTTTTAAAAAAGACGAAAGAAACCAGATAAAAGGAACACCTAAAAAAAGAAATAAAAAACAACGCATGGAATGTTGCTCGTCCAAACCAATCCATAGAACCTTGTGAAAACCACAAAGATGGTAAGACGAGGGCGCCCGATGCCATGGGCGAGGTGACGATATGTCTTGCAAGAGGCGAAAAACAATCATAGTGCATGGAATAGACATGAAATCGCACACTACGTGTTTGGCTGGGCCTGCCCTGTCCATATAGTTTCTAGATATTTAAAGAAGATTCTTCTTTGGAAATACAATTCAGCTCTTGGGATCTAGAAAAAGGCTCATATTTTAAAACGAAGGGAGTAAAATTTTCTATCTATAAATGTTCTTTGTTTTCCAAAAAATAGACGGATTAAGCATTAGCCAAACATGTCCTCTGTTGGCCGATCCGACGATCGAAATCAGGGAGGGGAATCCTGCTGCCTTGCTCTGACTAGTAGATATGTTAGGGTTTTAATTTTTTACAGGAGGGACTATCGGGCAGATGTCGACGCTTCATTTTTTAGTCTTGATCCTACTTGACTTCGTCCGTTGGGATGGATTCGACAAAACTTCGACAGAGGATTCCCGCCGGCTTCTTGGAGAGGCGAGGTTAGAGTTTCTCACTGATACGTATGCGACGACGAAATTTGGTATCAGGTTTTTCAAATCAGTTTAATTCAAGGGTTCAACTCTAGGACGATGGTCCTTAAAGGCACATGCACGAAGAATTTCCAGTTATCATTGATAAAGTGAGGGCGACTCTAGTATGAGAGCGACGACAATGACATGGCGGCGAATTCTGACGGTGGTGTTGGACGTTCAATTCGGTTGTCCAGAGTCATCTAGTATGTAATTGGGTCCTTTGTGCTTTCGGTGACTTTATGTGGGTATTTTGGAAAGAAGAAAAAACGTACGTAGAACTGTGACGTGTACCTAGAAGTCATGGTGCGGCACGATGCATGTTCTCCGGGAGAGGCCAAGAGCTTTGGCGGCGGCTGCTTGAATGCTGTCGCTGCTGTTTCTTCTTCAGAGGTTTGCCAGCCTGAGATCTCCGTCCACCTCGAGGCCAGAGCGAGGCGTGGATGCAGGAGGTGACCGCACCGAGCCGGACGGCGCGGCCACAGTGCTGCTTGAATGGCTGAGTAAGCAGGTCCCCGGACGGCGTCGCCATGGCGGCTGGACAAAACAACCTTTCACTTGCAGTAAAGAAAAAGAAGCTGCGCGAGGTCAATCGATCTTGAGCGAGTCAATTCGTTTCAAAGGATCCCGAGCGAGCCGTAAATTCTCGAGTATGCAAATCAGGGGTACAACATCCCATTTCAAGATTTCAGCTCCTTCCTCTAATTCGGAGAACATAACGGCATGCCAATTAGAGATCAAACTGTTGGAGCAACAACTAGCTGACAGCAGAATGAGATGCCAATACATAGCTGAAGGCTTTCACCCATGTCCATGTCTCCATGGATGGATGCTTCTGGATTGCTAAAAGAACTACAGTACTGTACCACTCTCTCAGTTAATCTCTCTCATGTCTGGCTGTGCCGGGGCAGGGGGGACCGGGAGGATGCCCTTCTCCTGGAAGCTGACGACGGTGTCGTAGAGGCACTGCGCCACCGGCGTGAACTCCAGGCCCAGCTCACGGAGCCGCTGGTTCGACATCTTGTACGCCTGCTTCCTCGGGTTCACCGAGTCAGAGCACCTGCCATACAATCAATCAATTAATTAGTCACTTCATATTGTCACACGACTCAAGTCACCAAATCAATCAAAACTCTTCAGACTTCAACGCGACACCATTAGCGCGCGTGTGTTGACATGGTTGGAACGAAGACAGGGACGCTTGAATGGCCGATTTGTGCTACTGACCTGGTGGGGATGGGGTACTCGGGGAAGAACTTGCGGAGGATGGTGACGACGTCCTCCCGGTGGAGCACGGCGCCGTCGGCCACGCAGAGGTAGCGCCCGGCGGAGGCGGGGGCCTCGAAGACGAGGACGTGCGCGGCGGCGGTGTCGCGGACGTGCACGTACGCCTGCACGGCGTTGGCGTACGTCTTGGCGGAGCCGTCCAGGTACTTGAGGACGTGCGTGAGGCTGGCGTTCACCGCCGGCTGCAGCGCCGGGCCCTGCACCAGCACCGGGTTCACCACCACCAGGTCCACCCCGCGCGCCGCCGCCGCCTCCCACGCCTCCCGCTCCGCCACCGTCTTCCCGTAACAGTACCAGTTCTGACAAATACAAACACACAGAACGATCAGCGACGAGACGCCGGCGAGCCGGACGGGTGCATGCGAAGTAGTACGTGTGCTATACGTACCTTGGTCTTCTTGCAGAACTCGAGGTCGCTCCAGCACGACTCGTCGACGACCGCGTCCGGGGAGCGGTTGGGGTCCATGGCGACGGCGCCGATGGACGACGTGAGCACGACGCGGCGGACCGTGCCGGACTCCGCCGCGGCGTCGATGACGTAGCGCGTGCCCCTCACCGCCGGCTCCACCATCTCCTCCTGCAAAGCCAAAAGCGAGCACGCACATCAAGATTCAAGACCGATGATAACCGCGTCCATGCATGTATGATTGCATGCCATGCTACTGCTGAATTGCTGATGCTACACGAACGACTTTGACCAATGGTCGTCCGTCACTGAAGGGTGGGGCCATGCATGCGCAAGCAGTCCCTCCCTCCTCCGTGGATACACTTGTCCGGTCCAGCCAGAGTAGAAACGAAATGGTAAATGAATTTGAATGGAACCAAATCCACAGCAGTTATGGCGTCCCAAATACTCCCAAGCCTCGTCGAATCCCCAAAAGAACGTACCGGATCGTCGGTGACCGGCGAGGCGGTGTGGAAGACGCCGTGGCAGCCGGCGATGGCGGCGCGCAGCGCGTCGCCGTCGAGCAGGTCCGCCTTGCACAGCACCAGCCGCTCCGCCGCGCCGGCGAGAGCCCTCAGGTGCGCGTTCTTCGCGTCATCTGCATGATGCGTAAACAAAGGTTAATTAAGACGGCGCGCGCGCGCGAGCAGATCGATTTCGCCGGCGCCACCGTATATGCAGGTCCGAACCTGGGTTCCTGACGGTGCCTCGCACGGCGTACCCCTTCTCGAGCAGGAGCTTGACGATCCACGACCCGATGTAGCCGCCGGCGCCGGTCACGCACACCGTCTGCCCGTGTCCCGTGGCCGTTGCCTCGCCGCCGACGGTCATGGTTGGCTCGCCGTCCGGATAGTAGGTGAATGAATAGATGTGGGGGCGATATCAAGTAGCTAGCCAGGCAGATGAGAACAGCGTATGCCCAAGCGCCTCTGCTGCGAGTGGGTAGCGCTGATCTCTGTGTTGTGTGCGCGTTTGGTACGTACTTATAGAGGAGCGCGCGAGTGTTTGGTGGTGGACTTGACAGAGAAAATGTGACGTCTCCGGGCAGTAAATCAGATCAGATCTCCTCTCTCTTTCCCTCGCTGGCAGGGCTTTACCAGAAGGTATCCAATACTTTTGATGTTTTCATTCATGGTGTTGACACGATGTAGACTCCGGGTGCACGTTTCCGGACCGAGCAGGTTGCGGTGCGGCCCGGGTACATTTGCGCGGGGTGCATTTGGATTCGGGCAAACGTGTTTTTTTGTTTTTTTATAGATTTGGGCAAACGTGTTAGGAAAATGGTGAGCAGGGTGCATGATTGATTTTGATGCTTCTAGAAAGATGGTTGTAATTCCTCTAAAAATGAGATGGTTATGATAACCTTGTACTGATATAAAAATGTTTAGATCATTATTTTAGTTATCTAAACATTTTTATATTAATTTACAAAGGAAGTATTTCTAAAAGTTAGTAGCCATGTTTGATTGAGCCATTTGGGAGTGTTTTATTGGCTTTTTTTGCGACTCATGTTTTTTCACTGCTTGGTTAAGCATGCATGTTTACAATGTAATCCGCAGGAAAGATACTTGGTATCAAGGAAATGGAAAGGGCAGTGCTCTGCGTCGGCGTGCCGACACAGTTTTTCGGCCGGTCACGTCTGGCGCGTTGGATTCTGCTGTTCTCTCACCGTTTGATCAGGCCTTTCGCATCTTTTTTTCTTCTTAAACAAAACGTCATCCAAAAATAACAACGTTGGACTTCGGCCATGAACGCTCGAGGCTAGACCAAACCTTGAAGCATCACCAGCTCGTCGCTGGTCGCCGCCCCTACCGTCCCCTTGAAGCATCACCAGCTCGTCGCTGGTCGCCGCCCCCACCGTCCCCTTGAAGCACCACCAGCTCGCCGTTGGCCACCGTCCCCGTCGCCGGTCGCTGTCTTTGCAGCGCGCGCCTCGCCCGACCCGGCCGCCGCCCTCATAGCAAAAATCACCGTTCAGTTGTACCAAAAACTGTTATGACTGCAGCAAAAAAAACTACGTCAGCGCGCTTGTCCAGCCGCCATAGACAAAAAACCATAACCTCGCCGGCACTTCTCGCCGACGGCACGGTCGCGTGCTCCCCATTGCAGCCTCCCCCTCTCCCTGGATCCAGCTCCCCATTGTAGCAAAAAAATGTCGATTGAAGCTTTTCCGATTGCTGGTTGTAACAAAATCAGGGATCCACCATCATCGCCGCAGAAATTGCTCTGGTCGCTGCAGCAAAAACAGATGTTGTTTCCAGCTCGAGGCTTCGCTGGTTGTAGCAAAACAATCTGTCGGTTCCATCTCCGGCTTCCACATATGGCAAAAAAATTGCTATGTTGTTGTAGCAAAACCATTTGCCGGTTTCAGCTCCAGAGTCGGCCGGTGGCAGCAAAATTGCTCGCTGGTTGTAGCAAACTGGGCATCGGCTCCAGCTCCGGCATCGGCGTTCTAGCTTCGGCATCGGCAGATGGCAACAAAATTGCTTTGTTGGTTGTAGCAAAACCCTTTGCCGGTTCCAACTCCGGATTCGGCGGGGGCAGCAAAATTGCTTGCTGGTTGTAGCAAACCGGGCTCTGGTTCCAACTCCGGCGTCGACAGGTGGCAAAAAATTTGCTCTGCTGGTTGTAGCAAAATCATTTGATGGTTCTAGCTTCGACGTCGGTCGGTGGCAGCAAAATTGCTCGCTGGTTGTAGCAAACCGAGCACCGCTTCCAGCTGGTTGACTTGTTGATTCTAGCAGTCTTCAGGCACCAGAACAAACAAATGGCTTGGCCGGTGCCCAGCTCGTCGCCATGCTGGTTTCAGCACCTCTGGTCCCACGGGGTGCAACTTGCCCCAACAGCAGTGTCACCACTGGATGAAGCTCCGCCACCGGAGGTTGTAGCCTCGCCAAAACCGACAGCTGATGGAGTGGAGGGGGAAGTGTTCGAGAGTAACGCATGGGATGAGAGAGGGGACGCGAAGAGATAAGGGAAAAATGGGGAGCGGTGTGAGGTGGAAGAAGATAAGGGAGGGCGTGGGATGGTGTGTGGGTCAGAAAAAAGCTGCGTTTGGCCTGCCTTTATCCCTTCGATCGCACGTGATCGCAGGGTGCGCGCACGACCGGCGCAACGGTTCAGCCGGCGCGTCGTTCCTAAACATTTTCCAAACGGAAAAGGTATATAGTTTATTTTTAGCGGTATGTCCAGCGTGTTTAACCCGTCATGTTTTACAAGGTGCGTAGTAGATTATAATTTGTAAATCTTCAAGAGCGATAGCTTCAAATTAAGATCAACATGGCATTCTTAAATAAGAAAAGTATGTTTTTGGTCCCTCAAGTTTCTCAAAAGTATAAACTTGGCCCCTTAAGTCTTTTTGGTATACATTTGGTCCTTCAAGTCACAAAACCGGATAATTTTGGTTCAAAACCAGATTTTCAACACGTTTGATCGGGTTTGACCATGTTGACTAGTTTTGACCAATGAACCGGAAATTCTAAGAAATCTAAATTTTGTGACAACCAAGATGGTTGGGTACGCTAGGTCCGTGAAAAATTGTATGGTGTTTCGACATTCTTCTCGTGGCAAAAAAAAAACAAATTTTGACACACAGGAAAAAAATGTTTTTATTTTCCTAGAGCTCCTCGGATGTTATTTGACCACAAAAATTTACACGCACCCAAGCATGTTGGTTGTAAAAAAAGTCAGTTTTTTTGCTATTTTTTAATTTATTGTTCATCGGTTAAACCTGGTCAACGCAGTCAAACATGGTCAAACCCGGTCAACTTGCTCGAAATCTGGTGTTGGACCAAACGTATCCGGTTTTGAAACTTGAATGACCAAATGTATACCAAAAATCTTGAGGGACCAAGGCTATACTTTTGAAAAACTTAAGGGATCAAAAACATACTTTTTTGATTTCAAATTGTCCATCTCATGGTGCATACCTAGACATTTTGTATATATAGCTAAAAGTTAACATCGTTATCTTTGATGTGTATCCTCTGATAGAAATGTGGAAGGTGCCAGCATGCACCTACTACCCTATTCAATTGCAACGGAAACTCAGATGCAAGGTTCTGCCCTACGAACCTATAATACATTTGGTCTCTCTTTGCCTTACTCTCATTAGCTGGGATTTTTAGGACTTTGGGTTCTACCATGAGCTACTTTTGAATGGGCATGTTTCCAGACCCTGGGTAATTAAGCTCTAATTTTTTTCCCTTGGCGGGGGCTCAGCCGAGTAGGTCATGGTGCGGCCCCGATATGTTGGCGCGAGATGCATTTGGATTTGGGAAAACATGTTGGCAAAATGGTAAAGGTCAATGTGGTTGATTTTGATGTTTCTGGAAAGATGGTTATACTAATAATTAAGTTTGTTTGATTGAACCTTTTTGGAATGTTTTATTGCTTTTCTTGGGGCTCATGTTTTATAATGCTTGGTAAGCATGCATATTTACAATATAATTTGCAGAAAAGGATAGTGAGTGTCAAGGAAACAGAAAAAGTATATAGCTTGTTCATAATAGTATTATATAATTTGCTTATAGCGGTAGGTTCAGTGTCTTTATTCGGGCTTGTTTTACAAGTTGTGTAGTAGATTATAATTTTAAAGCTTCAATCATGGTAGGTTATAATCAAGTACAACACAACATTCTAAAAATCATGTCCATCTCATGACACTCTGAAACATTTTGTATATAAAACTAAAAGTTAGCATCATTATCTTTGAATGTGTATCTGCGCATAGAAATGTGACAGGCTCAACACCAAGTCCAACCATCATCGGAAAATACTCCATCTCAACACAACTTGCCCTATGTACATGACCCATGCAGAAGACCGGTTACACCTACTTGTGTGATGCCCAGCAGTTGCACCCACCTTGCGGTTCATTCATATCAGAACCCTTTGTCTTCCCCTTCGAACTTATCTTGGAAATCGGCACCGCCAACTAGAATCGCCAACACACACACACCCCTTCGTGCTACTCATAGTGCTTTGAAAAATATGGGATACCGGGAACACCAAAGTCTTCAAACAGATAGATTACATCACCACACATGCATTTCAAAACTTTGTTGACGATTTCACCCTTTGGACGAACCGTCTGAAAAGACCCGACAAAAAATCCCTTTCCAAAATGTAGCATGATGATCTCACCTCTCGTTCGTTTGTGAGCTTCATGAATTCTCAAAAATAAAAAAATACGTACACCCAATTCTATTGCACCGACAAATCCACATGGGCAGCTCTGCCCTAAGATCCAATAATACTCTAGTCTCACTCTCCCGAGAACCTCTTCCTTCATTGGCGTTGTAGACATTACTTCTAATCAGACTATCGCAATCCGTACCGATTTCACCTCCCTTCTGCACGAGTCTCCTTTTGTTTTTGGGTAAGTGTAGGTTAATTGTATTCAGTATACCTTACTCTCATCAGCTTTCTAACCGTTTTAGTAGTCATCAATAAAATGGATGCGTAACTCGCAACTAATGTATAACCCTTGCGGCTATGAAGCCACTAGTAATTCCCATTATTGTCGGATAAAGAAGGGTCTCAGATGTAGTTTCTAGATCATGAACTCAGTGCAAAAGCTTTGAGTTGATCTTTCAGTTTTGCGGACTTATATGTTGAGCCTATAGTTGAGTTTTAGATTTGAATACCAATTCCTCCATATTTTTGGGTCAATATACTAAGAGAAAGTTAAACTCACTGGCTTAATTAAGCTCGGTATACTTTTTTTGCAAAATAATTCTTGCATTACTCAATTTTCAGTCTTACAATCTCGTCCAATAATTTCCAGGGCTAGAGCATAACCAAACCGTGGTTCGGTCTTGCAACCTACCAAAGTTAGCCATGAAATGACTAGCGTTTTACAATTCCGACGAGTATGAGCAATACAAGAGTTTAATGCATGCTTCGATCTGTTTGCAACTCCTTCCTTGATCATTGAGATGGCCTCCACGCAATCTGACTCTATATCAATGGGTAAATTGCTCCATTGTAATGATAAAGAAATTATCTCTTTTATCGCAAGTAGTTTTGCTTCCAATGCATCGATGCACGTGTGTAGATGTCTGCATGAGCTAAAGATGATTGATCCCGCATGGTCTCTAAGAATCATGCCAGCACGAGAAAACAATTGAACATATTTTTAATTCCTCAGCCATAGAGAAACTTAATTGAAATTTGAAGGCATATGTGTTTCTCTTTTTATGAGTTTTTATTATTTGTATATATATTTTTATTTTTTTGAAAAGGAGGATGCACCCCGGTCTTTGCATCTCGACGATGCATGTGGTCACTTTATTAATTATTCACAAAAGACCTTACAAGAAAGTACATCAGTAAGCCTGAAGCCATTCTCTAGGCAACTCCTGTCACTACTCCTATCCCTTTGATGTAGTGGTACATAATGTCCGAGCCTAATACTAAACAGACATCGCATCAAATCCTAACATCTAGTGCCGGATGCCCCATCCCGGCCACATACCTGGACTGGGTCACATACCGGTCCGGCGCACTCACTGAGGCTGCACCCGCCGTGTTCCACCGATCCATCTTCAAAGCTGTACTGACGCATCGACCCTGCCCGGTCTAACTACCGTCGACGCCACCACGACGCCAGACAGTGCCACCATCCTGCGCTCGTCCATCATCACATGCCCAAGGCGAGACCCCGCTGCTCCATGCCGCTGAGACCCGCCGTTGTCGACGTGCCAGATGCCACGGCGCTCCTCCTTCATGAACACCACCTGCTGCCACTGGTCCCATCCCCTTCGCCTGCAGGTCCTCTAACCGAGCACCCAAACATCCCAGGCGGCACCTTCAAGAAGGTTACGACACATGCAGTGTCGCCGCCGCCCAATCTAAGGAGATTTTGGGTCTTCACCCGGGCATGGGGTCGGGGTGGATGGCAGAGACCTCGACGACGCCTGCAAGGAGGAGAACGGCGACCCTGGCCGTCGTCACCGTCGGGATGAACTAGTCATCCAGAGTTTTCTCCGGTCCGATGTCACCTCTACCAGCCCCCACGAAAGCACCAAGGCCGACGACCACGGTCGTAAGGAGATCCACCGGCAACTCACCGCCCACGCGGTCAAGACACCATTCATCCATCCCCCGCGAGCGTCGCCAGCGAGGGCGCCGTCGCCATGCCTAACGGGGCCGCCGCCCCAGGTCCAGGTGCCTCCACGATGGCTGGAGTGTTGAGATCTGCCACGAGCGACGAGATCCGGCACCGCGCGGCCGACGCCAGCACCCAAGGCCGTCGTCAACCGATCCCGCCGCCACCGAAAGCCCGCACGCTACCGGGAATCCCTCTGGGCGCCCGAGCACCGCCGCGAGCCCGCCGCCTCCGGGACCCGCCACACCATCAGGAGGGCCGCACCCCGCGGATCATGACGCCCGCGCCGTCGCGGATCCGGGAGAGGGAGGAGAGACCCTTCGTCGCCGCAGTCGCACGCGCGGGCTTTGCCCGGCGTCGACCATCGACAGCGGCGGAGGGGAGAAAGGCGTTGGAGGGTTACTAGGCGGCGGCGGCTGAGCCCTCCCGAGCCATCCGCGTGGGAGGCGACGCGAGAGGGTTAGATGGAAGTTTTCTGTGGTTGCATATACTAGCTAGTTTAGTAGTAACGTCTTGATTTGTTGCCTTTGACAGTAGAGTGCTACACACACACACCTCCATTGAGGGTTTTTTGCTATCTGGGATCACAGTACACTTGTGGATAGTAAGCTTTCGGGGAAAAGATGCCCCAGTTTCCGGTTCAGACCAACTGGCTTGCACACAAAAGCAAAGAAGTAGAAATTCCACGGTAAACGCTCCAGTTTTTCTTCGACGAATACATGTCTCGTGGCTGTACGATTTCCACATCATGTCTCGGTCGTCAAGGTAGCAAAATATGACCATGCCAACAATGGCCATCACCATCACTAGCCAATGACCAGTGAATCTCGCGTATGTTACAGCGTGGCTTTGAAGAGCCGTGGGCGAACGTGTGCATGGTCGATATTGATGTTTTTGGGAAGATGATTATAAAACCTCGTTTGATTGAACCATTTTGGAATGTTTTGCCAGGACGTACGATACGGCCGGCCCGGGCGGCTCCCTTGACCGCAGCGGGAGAGAGCTCCGCCGCCGCCGCCGCCGCCGCCTAATCTATCGTCTCCGACCATCTTTTTTCACAACAGAGACTAGATTTAAAACTCTCTCCTCACCCTCTCTTCATTCATTCCAGAGTCCAGCACTCTTGGGCGGCGTAACCACCTCCTCTCCCTTCATCCCTCGCCGCCGCATGAGGCTAGTGCCGGACAAGCCTGTGGCGTCGCCGGGGACTGCGGTGGTGGGGCCTTTGCTGCTCCGGCTTGCACGTTGTAGAGCGATTGGATCTTAGGCGGCGGCCCTTCCGGCAAGGCCCCTCCGTGCTGCGGCGATGGCGGGGCTGGCATGGTGCCGGTGGTCTGTCGGACTGTCGATGGATATTCGGTGTACCAGGGCCTGACGTGGCTACTCTGATGGGCGACGGCGCCTGATCTGGTCGCTGTCATTCGGCCCTGATCGGTGTGCTTCTCTCCTGCGGGCTCCTGGCGGTGTCGGCGTGGCTTGCCGAGACCCTGGCCGGTGGCCGCGGGTGAAGTTAGTGGAGGAGATCCAGATTGGGGGAAACCCCTTGATCGGCCCCGGCCGGTCGCACCGACGATGACGCTCAAGGGCGCCGCTTTTGTTCTTGGAGACGTCGGTCTATGTCTGCTCCTCCACTCCTCCCTCACATGCCTTTCGGGTGAAAACCCTAACCCCGATGGGCGGCGGCAACATCCTTGACGTCGTGACCTTCCTGAAGGCGTCGCCTTGAGGGCTGAGTGGTGGTAGGCACTGTGTGGGTCTTTGACGGTTGCTGATGGTGGACACTATTTCGGGGAAAACCCTAGGATCTGGTCTTCCAGATCGGACGATGATGGTATTGCGGTGTCGTTTCTCTCTTGGGGGCATCGTTTGTGGAGCAGTGCTGGATGACAAAGGCAGAAGGTAGAGCGGCTTCGTCTTGCACGGAGCTTTGGTGGAGCTGTCAAGTCATGCCTAGCCGACATGTGCTACGCTGGATCATGGCTAGTTGGCAGGTGCTACTCACGACAGCTCTTTCAGACTCTTCGTGTCTGGACGGATGAGCGCAGGGCAGTGGCGCCATTGGACTCCGTGGTGGCGTCGACAGATGTTTGGACTCGCAATGATGATGCAGATCTCTCTTCTGAAGATGGGTCAGTGGTTCGATGATGATGGCGGCTTTTAAAACGTGTGGATGTGGTGTGCGCTTTAGGTTTGCTGCACCGGTTGTTCGTCCCAATACATTATGTGAATGGATTGGTGACGATGCTGGTTTTAGATATGGGAAGTGAGAGCACCTCATATTATCGGATTTGTAGGTATGAGTGATGGCTTCGAATGAATTGATGTATGTTCTTGTCAGACATTTATGAAATAATTAATAAAGATGGCTGCATACATCGACTGATGCAGAGGGCGGCGGATTAACCTCCTTTTCCAAAAAGAAAAAATTGGAATGTTTTGCACCACTTGGAGTTGGTGAGCATGTTTTAAGTCTACAATCACATGTTCGGAAGTACTGTAACAAGGAAACATGAAGGATTATAGTTTCTAGCTAGTGGTATCAGTTCAACACGACACTTTCAGAATTATGCCTTTTCCATCTTTTTTTTCTAGATCCGGCAACCAAGTATTTTAACTTAGAAGAGAGCATCAATACCAGGAGTTACTTCCGAGGTGTGCACAAGTCACCCGCCTACAGCTGAACTTGTTCTAATTATCAGGATTATCTGCCATCTGTCCGGCCTTGCGTGCCGCCAACTCCCAAGTCCCAAAGACGAAATTCTTGACATTTTGTATACAATTAAAATTTAGCATTTTCATCTTTGACCGTGAATGCCCGGATTGAAATATGGGAGGTCACCTTACCACCCAATCTATTATTACATCGAAAACCCGTATGTGCAATTGCTTGGTTAGCATGGTTTGTTTTGTACTGCTTTGTTAGCATGTTTAAAATATAAAGCATATTCGGTGGGATAAGGAAACGAAAAAGATATACTCCAGCACATAGATATACTCTAGTGGCAAGTTCATATTTATCTGAGCTAGTTTTCAAACCCGCATAGATTATAATTTGTAATTTTTCAGTTTTTCATTCACAAGGTACTTTTTCACGGAGCCTATAAGTAACATGCCATATTTGAGCGGCTGAAAATTATAAAGTACTCCCTCTGTATCATAATATTTGTTGTTAGAGAAAACTAGTCTAGTTCTTTTCAATAAGTATTTGGGAACAGAAAAAGTAGATAACAAAAAAACTATCACATTACACGCTAGAAAACTACCTACTTTCTTAATTGTTCAAAAAACTATCACAAAAATGGTGGGCTATTCCAAAAAATCCAAATGATCATGTGATTTAAAACTGATCCGGTTTATGACAGGTTGGCCCCGCTCCCAAATAAACCGTTAGTTGACTGTTTGTTTGACCGTAAACTTACATTTAGGACCTACATGTCAGTTTTTTTCTCCTTTTCCCTTTTCTTTCTTCTCGCCCCCTCTTTACCTTGTCTCCTCCCGATAGGACAGGCCATGGCCGACGCACGGACCTCGTCCTGCGCCAGCCGGAGGACCTAGCCCCGCCCGCACCTTCAGCACGGTCGGTGCGGCAGCACGCAACTGCTGCTGCTCCTTGCCACCGCGAACAACCGCCGCTGCTTCTCCCCGTCATGCATCTCCCCGCCGCTCCCCGTCGTCACAGCCGGTCGTTGCTCCCTGTGGCCGCCGCAGCTGGTCGCTGCTCCCCATCGGCATCACTGTTGTTATCCCTTTCTGCCGCTCGCAGCCGCCCCTGCTCCCCGTTGCTCCCCGCCGCCACAACTGGCTGATGTTCCCTGGCGCGGCCACTCCCCGCCGCAGCTGGCCGCAGCTCCCCGTCGCTGCCGCCGCTGTTGTCCCTTGCTCCCGGTCGCAGCCGCCGATGCTCACTCCTGCTCCCCGCCGACACAGCTGGCCGCTGTTCCTCGCCACCGCGGCTCTCCGCTGCTCCCCACGCCATGTGGCGGGCTAGCACCACCACGGAGAGCCCCGTCGGCCAGCAGCCCGGGCGGCATCATATGCAAGCCGCCGACCATGGCCGTCGCAGCCATGGCAGAGCAACGCCGGCAGACCAGCACATCGGCTCCGGCGATGAGCTCGCCGGCAAGGACCCGATTGCTTTTGTATCTTTTTACAGGGATCCGATTGCTTTTTTAAAATATAATAGGGACCTGATTGGTTTTTAAAATATTTGGGACCCACTGTCATAACATGTCAACGGTCAACCAAAACATTTAAACCTAACATGCAACCTGACAAGTGGGCCTGAGCTGTCTTAATATAGTTTAAAACATAACCGCTCAACCGTTAGGTTTTTTCGATCAGCCCGCCACTTTTGTGGTAGGTTTTTAAATAATTAAAAAAATAGGTAGTGCTCTATAGACCTAACCTGTGATGTGGGAACTTTTTGTTATTTACTCGAAAATTATGCATTGTCCATCCATCTCATTCTCATGACCCATATGTGAAAGCACATTTGCTTTCTTGATGGTTTTGATAATTCATAACAACATATAAGTCATTGAACTAATGTTTTCACCAAATATATTTCAGAAAATGTTCAATGATAGGATTGACAAAAGGAGATTGTGGACATACCCCAAGATGCAAGGAAATAGATTGGCCAAGCCTCAAGCAAGAGGACTCTACAATTTATATTTATGAGAAATCACTTTGAGTCCATAGGAAAGCCCATACTATTAAAAGGGGTAAGGTTTTGTTGGTGAACAATATGCTCAAACGTGCACAAGTGATAGTCGCCAAAAACATCCATAAGCTCTCCCACCAAAGTCTGTTCTATACCTAACACTCAAAATCGGTGCAACCAACTTTCCCATACCGGTGCCACCGATTCTAGAACCTATACAGACTCAACCAAACCCTAGCCACTTCGGTACAACCGATTCCATATCGGTGCCACCGAGTTTAGGTTGCCAACTTTCTATTACACAAATTCATATTTTCGGTCCCACCGAGAATGTTGGATCGGCGTCACCGAGATTGGAAATCTGACCGTTGGTCACCTGATCGATGCAACCGAGTTTCCTATATCGGTCTCACCGAGATTCAAAAGTTGCCACCTTTTGGTCACTTCGGTACCACCGAGATTAACACATCGGTGTCACCGAGTTGGTCATTTTGTGTGTAACGGTTGAATTTTTGGGGATGCCTATATATACCCCTTCACCACCATCTACTCGGAATAAAAGCACTCAGAGCTATTCCATACCTATCCTATCAGATTTTTTGAGAGAGAACCACCTACCCTTGTGTTGAGGTCAAGATATTCCACTCCAATCATATAGATCTTGATCTCTAGCCTCCCCAAGTAGCTTTCCACCAATCCCATCTCTTCCACCATGCCAAATCTGTGAGAGAGTGATTGGGTGCTGAGGAGTCTATCATCTTGAAGCACAAGAGCAAGGAGTTCATCGTCATTACCGAGCCTATTACCTTTTGGAGGGTGGTGCCTCCTAGATTGGTTAGGTGTCGCTTGGGAGCCTCCTACTTCGTGTTGTGGAGTGAACCAAGAAGTTTGTAAGGGCAAGGAGATCGCCTACTTCATGAAGATCTACCCATAGTGAGGCTAGTCCTTCGTGGACGGAAGTCGTTATGAAATAGTCAAGGTTGCTACTTCGTGGACCCTTTTTGGTGGAGCCCTCCATGGACTCTCGCGACCGTTACCCTCCGTGGGTTGAAGACTCCATAAACATGGATGTACGATAGCGCCATCTATCGGAACCACGGGAAAAATCATCATGTCTACAACTGCGTTTGATCTTCCTACCTTATCCCTTCTATACATGTTTGTTGTTACATTCCGCTGCTATATACTCTTAGACTTGCATGTGTAGGGTGTACTTGACTTGCCATGAAATGCTAAAAAATTTCAACCCTAAAACTTGGTGCAGAAAAAACTTTTATTTGGTCAAGTAGTCTAATCACCACCCCCTCTAGACATACTTTCGGTCCTACAAGTGGTATCAGAGCTTTGGTCTCCATTGCTTAGGTCTCACAACCTAGGAGAGTATAGCGTCTAGTGAGGGAAGTTATCACCGTAGAGGTCCGTACTTTGATGGCACTAATTTTGCAAGTTGGAAGCACAAAATTAAAATGCATATTCTTGGTCATAACCCCGCCGTTTGGGTTGTTGTTCGTGTTGGGTTGCAAGGTGAGTTCTTTGCGGATGGACGGGAACCGGATCGTGAAGTGACCGCGGATGAGTTGAAGATGTTGCAACTCAATGCTCAAGCATGCGACATTCTCTTCAACTACTTATTGTTGGGGAACGTTGCATGGGAAACAAAAATTTTCCTACGCACACATAGATCTATCCATGGTGATGAGCATCTACGAGAGGGAAAGTGGATCTACATACCCTTGTAGATCGCTAAGCGGGAAGCGTTACGAAACGCGGTTGGTGTAGTCGAACGTCTTCGCGATCCAAATCGCCGTGCATCCCGCGATCCAATCACGATCCGTCCCGCGATCCAATCACGATCCGTCCCGCGATCCAATCACGATCCGTCCCATGAACTTGATCACGATCCGTCCCACGAACTTGATCACGATCCTTCCGATCTAGCACCGAACGGACGACACCTCCGCATTCAACACACATACAGCTTGATGACGATCTCCACCGTCTTAATCCAGCAAGAGGGAGTGGAGAGGAAGAAGAGTTCTACGGTAGCCTGACGGCGCTCCGGCGATGATGGTGGAGCAATTCCGGCAGGGTTTTGCCTAAGCACTGCAGAAAACCGATCTAGAGGAAAAACTATGCACTAGAGGAACGGGCAGCACGTGGCTGAAATTCTAGTGCAAAAACCCTCAATACCACCAGTATATATAGGAGGAAGAGAGGAGGTGGCTTGGTCCAAGGGCCAAGCCACCAAGGAGTCGGCCGAACCAAGGGTGGAGGTGGATTCCACCTCCAATCCTAGTAGGACTAGGATTCACCCTTTCTTTTTGCCTGTTTCCACTTTTTCTCTTAGGACTTTTTCTTCCAGCCGCATGGGCCTCTTGTGGTTGTTCCACCAGACCACTAAGGGCTGGTTTCCACTCTCCCACAACCCATGTAGCCTCTTGGGTCGAAATACTCCTCCCGGAGGCCACCCGGTACACTACCGGCACTCCCGGTACACTACCGATGAGCCCAAAACTTTTTCGGCGACCAAAACAGGACTTCCTATATATGAATCTTTACCTCCGGACCATTCCGGAGCTCCTCGTGACGTCCGGGATCTCATCCAGGACTCTGAACAAACTTTGGTCACCACCATACACAACTCTATACTACCGAAACGTCACCAAACCTTAAGTGTGCAGACCCTACGGGTTCGAGAACTATGTAGACATGACCGAGACACCTCTACAGTCAATAACCAATGGAGGGACTTAGATGTCCACATTGATTCCTACATATTCTATGAAGATCTTTATCGGTCGAACCTCTATGTCAAGGATTCAGTTAATCCCGTATGATGTTCCCTTTGTTCTTCGGTATGTTTCTTGCCCAAGATTTGATCGTCGGTATCTCCATACCTAGTTCAACCTCATTACTGGCAAGTCTCTTTACTCGTTCCGTAATACAAGATCTCATAACTAACACTTAGTCACATTGCTTGCAAGGCTTATTGTGATGTTGTATTACCGAGTGGGCCCTGAGATACCTCTCCGTCACATGGAGTAACAAATCCCAATATTGATCCATGCCAACTCAACAGACACCCTCAGAGACACCTGTAGAGCACCTTTATAGTCACCCAGTTACGTTGCGATGTTTGATACACACAAGGCACTCCTCCGATATCTGTGAGTTGCATGATCTCATGGTCAAAGGAACATATACTTGACATGTAGAAAAACAGTAGCAATAAACTGACACGATCATAAGCTACGTTTGTAGTTTGGGTCTTGTCCATCACATCATTCTCCTAATGATGTGATCCCGTTATCAAATGACATCCCATGTCCATGGCTAGGAAACCTTAACCATCTTTCGATCAACGAGCTAGTTCACTAGAGGCATACTAGGGACATTGTGTTTGTCTATGTATCCACACATGTATCCATGTTTCCAATTATACAATTATAGAATGGATAATAAACGATTATCAGGAACAAGGAAATACAATAATAAACACTTTATTTATTGCCTCTAGGGCATATTTCCAACAGTCTCCCACTTGCACTAGAGTTAATAATCTAGTTCACATCACTATGTGATTTACATTGTAATGAATCGAACACCCATGGAGTTCTGGTGTTGATAATGTTTAGCCCTTGGAAGAGGTTTAGTCAATGGGTCTGCAACATTCAGATCCATGTGCACTTTGCAAATATTTATGTCTTTCTCCACGATGTAATCGCGGATGGAGTTGAAGCGTCGCTTTATGTGTCTGGTCCTCTTGTGAAACCTTGGTTCCTTGGCCAGAGCAATGGCACCAGTGTTGTCATAGAACAGGTTCATTGGATTCAGTGCACTGGGCACTACTCCAAGATCTGTCATGAACTGCTTCATCCAGACACCTTCCTTCGTCGCCTCTGAGGCTGCGATGTATTCCGCTTCGCACGTAGAATCAACTACCATGCTTTGCTTGGAACTGCACCAGCTTACCGCTCCCCCGTTAAGAATAAATACGTATCCGGTTTGCGACTTAGAGTCGTCCGGATCAATATCAAAGCTTGCATCGACGTAACCCTTTACGACGAGCTCTTCATCACCTCCATAAACA
This sequence comes from Hordeum marinum, assembly GCA_022496015.1. NCBI lineage: Eukaryota > Viridiplantae > Streptophyta > Magnoliopsida > Poales > Poaceae > Hordeum > Hordeum marinum. Next base: position 94,135,200 of record CM039678.1, read on the forward strand.
AGAAATATTTCCTTAGTCCTTTTCAGGTACTTAAGGATATTCTTGACCGCTTGCCAGTGCTCCATTCCAGGATCACTTTGAAACCTTTCGGCCATACTTATGGCAAGGCTGACATCGGGTCTTGTGCACAGCATTGCATACATGATAGAGCCTATGGCTGAAGCATAGGGGATGACACTCATCTTTTCTCTATCTTCTGCAGTTACTGGGCATTGAGTCTTACTCAACTTCACACCTTGTAACACAGGCAAGAACCCCTTCTTGGACTGTTCCATTTTGAACTTCTTCAAAACTTTATCAAGGTATGTGCTCTGTGAAAGTGCTATTAAGCGTCTCGATCTATCTCTATAGATCTTAATGCCTAATATGAAAGCAGCTTCTCCTAGGTCCTTCATTGAAAAACTCTTGTTCAAATATTCCTTCACGCTTTCCAGCATTTCTATATTGTTTCCAATCAGCAATATGTCATCCACATATAATACTAGAAACGCTATAGAGCTCCCACTCACTTTCTTGTAAATACAAGCTTCTCCGTAAACTTGTATAAACTCAAACGCTTTGATCACCTCATCAAAGCGCTTATTCCAACTCCGAGATGCTTGCACCAGTCCATAAATGGATCGCTGGAGTTTGCAAACTTTGTCAGCATTCTCTTGATCGACAAAACCTTCAGGTTGCATCATATACAACTCTTCCTCAAGGAAACCATTGAGGAACGCTGTTTTGACATCCATCTGCCAAATTTCATAGTCGAAATAAGCAGCTATTGCTAACATGATTCTGCCAGACTTAAGCATCGCTACGGGTGAGAAAGTCTCATCGTAGTCAACTCCTTGAACTTGTGAAAAACCCTTTGCCACAAGTCGAGCTTTATGGACGGTGACATTACCGTTCGCGTCTGTCTTCTTCTTAAAGATCCATTTGTTCTGAATGGCCTTTCGCATGTATCCCATACTTTGTTTTCATACATGTATCCCATGTCGGATTTCATGGCCTCTAACCATTTCTCGGAATCCGGGCCCATCACTACTCCTCCATAGCTCGTAGGTTCATTGTTGTCCAACAACATGACCTCCAAGACAGGGTTGCCGTACCACTCAGGGGTAGTACGCGGCCTTGTCGACCTACGAGGTTCAATAGCAGCTTGATTTGAAGCTTCATGATCATCATCATTAACTTCCTCTTCTACTATGGAAGGTTCCACAGAAACATCTTTCTGCGCGACGCTACTTTCTCGTTGAAGTAAAGGTTCAATAACCTCATCAAGCTCTATTTTCCTCCCACTCAATTCTTTCGAGAGAAATTCTTTCTCAAGAAATGTTCCGTTCTTAGCGGCGAACACTTTGCCTTCGGATCTGAGATAGAAGGTATACCCGACCATCTCTTTCGGGTATCCTACGAAGACGCATTTCTCCGCTTTGGGTTCCAGCTTTTCAGGCTGAAGCTTTTTGACATAAGCATCACATCCCCAAACTTTAAGAAACGACAACTTTGGCCTCTTGCCAAACCATAGTTCATATGACGTCGTCTCAACAGATTTTGATGGTGCCCTATTTAAAGTGAATGCAGCTGTCTCTAATGCATAACCCCAAAACGATAGTGGCAAATCAGCAAGAGACATCATAGAACGCACCATATCTAATAAGGTTCGATTACGAAGTTCGGACACACCATTACGCTGTGGTGTTCCGGGCGGTGTCAACTATGAAACAATTCCACACTGTCTTAAGTGACTGCCAAACTCATAACTCAGATATTCACCTTCTCGATCAGATCGCAGGAATTTAATCTTCTTGTTACGATGATTCTCAACTTCACTCTGAAATTGCTTGAACTTTTCAAACGTTTCAGACTTGTGTTTCATTAAGTAAATGTACCCATATCTACTTAAGTCATCAGTGAAGGTGAAAAAATAACGATATCCACCATGCGCTGTAACATTCATTGGACCGCACACATCAGTATGTATGATTTCCAATAAGTCACTCGCCCGTTCCATTGTTCCAGAGAATGGCGTTTTAGTCATCTTGCCCATGAGGCATGGTTCACATGTATCAAGTGATTCAAAATCAAGTGACTCCAAAAGTCCATCAGCATGGAGCTTCCTCATGCGTTTTACAGCAATATGACCTAAATGGGAGTGCCACAAGAAAGTGGTACTATCATTATCAACTCTACATCTTTTGGCATCAATGTTATGAACATGTGTGTCATCACGATCAAGATTCAATATGAATAAACCCCTCACATTGGGTGCATGACCATAAAAGATATTACTCATATAAATAGAACAACCTTTATTCTCTGATTTAAATGAGTAACCGTCTCGCAATAAACAAGATCCAGATATAATGTTCATGCTTAACGCAGGCACTAAATAACAATTATTCAGGTTCATCACTAATCCCGATGGTAATCAAAGAGAGAGCGTGTCGACGGCGATCACATCAACCTTGGAACCATTTCCCACGCGCATCGTCACTTCATCCTTTGCCAGCCTTCATCTATTCCGTAGTTCCTGTTTTGAGTTGCAAATGTGAGCAACCGAACCGGTATCAAGTACCCAGGCACTACAACGAGAGCTAGTAAGGTACACACAATAACATGTATATCACATATACCTTATTTGTCGTTGGCTGCCTTCTTGTCAGCCAGGTACTTGGGGCAGTTCCGCTTCCAGTGACCAGTTCCCTTGCAATGAAAGCACTCAGTTTCTGGCTTAGGTCCATGCTTAGGCTTCTTTACAGGAGTAGCGACTGCTTTGCCATCCTTATTGGTTTTACCCTTCTTGCCCTTGCCCTTGCCTTTCTTATTGAAACTAGTGGTTTTATTGACCATCAACACTTGATGTTCTTTCTAGATTTCAGACTCAACGACTTTTAGCATCGCAAACAGCTTGGCGACTGACTTGTTCATCCCGTGCATGTTATAGTTCATCCCAAAGCTCTTGTAACTAGGTGGTAGTGATTGAAGAACTCTGTCAGTGATCGCCTCTAGCGGAAGGGAAATTCCCAACTCCGCTAGACGAGTTGAATACCCAGACATTCTGAGTATATGCTCACTGATAGACCCGTTCTCCTCCATTTTGCAAGCATAGAACTTATCGGAGGCCTCATACCTCTCAATCCGGGCATTCTTCTGAAAGATAAACTTCAACTCCTGTAACATCTCATATGCTCCATGACGTTCAAAACGTCTTTGAAGTCCCGGTTCTAAGCCATACAATATTGCACACTGAACTATTGAGTAATTTCCAGTACGTGCCTCCCAAGCGTTCTTAACGTCTTGGGAGGTCATGTCTTCTGGTTGGTCACCAATTGGTGCATCAAGGACATATGATTTCTGGGAAGCCGTGAGGATAATCCTCAGATTACGGGCCTAGTCAGCAAAGTTACTTCCATCATCTTTCAACTTAGCTTTCTCTAGGAATGCATTAAAATTCACGGGTGCTACTGCGCGAGCCATTGATCTACAACATAAATATGCAAAGGTTGCTTAGACTATTGTTCAAGATAATGAGTTTAGTTAATCAAATTACTAAAGCTCCCACTCAAATTGACATCCCTCAGGTCATCTGAGTGTCACATGATCCAATTTCACCAACACAAGTCCGATCATCACGTGAGTTGAGGTGGCTTCAATGGTGAAGATCATCATGTTGATCATATCTACTATACGACTCATGTTCGACCTTTCGGTCTCTTGTGTTCCGAGGCCATGTCTATACATGCTAGGCTCGTCAAGTTTAACCCGAGTGTTCTGCACGTGCAACACTGGCTTGCACCCGTTGTATGTGAACGTAGAGTCTATCACACCCGATCATCACGTGGTGTCTCGACACGACGAACTTTCGCAAGGGTGCACACTCGAGGAGAACACAATTCATCTTGAAATTTAAGTGAGGGATCACCTTATAATGTTACCGTCGTCCTAAGCAAAACAAGGTGCATAACAGGATTAACATCACATGCAAATCATAAGTGACATGATATGGCCATGAACTTGTGCTTTTGATCTCCATCTAGAAAGCACCGGCATGATATCCATTGTCACCGGCACGACACCATGATCTCCATCATCTTGATCTCCATCAATGTGTCGCCATCAGGGTTGTCGTGTCCAACATGCTTCTACTACTATTGATACCGTTTAGCGATAAAGTAAAGCATTACATAGCGCTTAATGATTGACACGTAGGTCATACAATAATTAAAGACAACCCTATGGCTCCTACCGGTTGACGTACTCATCGACATGCAAGTCATGATAATCTATACATCACATGATCATCTCATGCATCTCATATATCACATCATGTAATTGGCCATATCACATCACAACATACCCTGCAAAAACAAGTTACACGTCCTCTAATTGTTGTTGCATGTTTTACGTGGCTGCTATGGGTGTCTAGCAAGAACAATTCTCATCTATGCAAAAACCACAACGGTGATACACTAGTTGCTTTTCAACCTTCTCAAGGACCACCTTTGTCGAATCCGATCCAACTAAAGTGATAGAAGGTGGCACCCGCAAGCCATCTATGCAACAAGTTGCGGTTGAGGGAACCGGTCTCTCGTAAGCGTACGAGTAATGTTGGTCTGGGCCGCTTCATTTCACAATACCGCTGAACCAAAAAACGACCAAGAGAGGAAGCAATCTAAGCATCAACGCCCACAAAGTCTTTGTGTTCTACTCGAGATCTCATCTACACATAGACCTTGCTCATGATGCCACTGTTGGGGAACGTTGCATGAGAAACAAAAATTTTCCTACGTTCAAGAAAGACCTATCCATGGTGATGAGCATCTATGAGAGGGAGAGTGGATATACATACCCTTGTAGATCGCTAAGCGGGAAGCGTTAAGAAACGCGGTTGGTGTAGTCGAACGTCTTCCCGATCCAAATCGCCGAGCGTCCCGCGATCCAATCACGAACCATCCCACGATCCAATCACAATCTGTCCCACGATCCAATCACGATCCGTCCCGCGAACACGATCATCATCCGTCCCGTGATCCAATCACGATCCGTCCTGCGAACACGATCACGGTCCTTCCGATCTAGCACCGAACGGACGACATCTCCACATTCAGCACACGTACAGCTTGATGACGATCTCCGCCTTCTTGATCCAGCAAGAGGGAGCGTAGAGGAAGAAGAGTTCTCCGGCAGCGTGATGGTGCTCCGGCAATGGTGGTCAAGCTATTCTGGCAGGGCTTCGCCTAAGCACTGCAGAAATCCGATCTAGAGGAGAAATTATGCACTAGAGGAACGGGTAGCACGTGGCTGAAAATTCTGTGCAAAAACCCTAAAACCTCCAGTATATATAAGAGGGAGGGAGGAGAGGCCTTGGCGCAAGGGCCAAGCCCTCCTTGGTTCGGCCGAAGTGGGAGGAGAGGAGGATTCCTCCTCCAATCCTAGTAGGACTAGGATTCCTCCTTTTTGGCCTTTTCCCACCTTTTCCCCTTTGGGCTTTTCTTCCCTAGCCACATGGGCCTTGTGTGGGATTTACACCAGCCCACAAAGGGCTGGTAGTCACTCTCCCACAGCGCATGAAGCCTCTTGGGTCCAAACACCCCTCCCGGTGGTCTCTCGGTACACTACCGGCACTCCCGGTACACTACCGATTAGCCCGAAACTTTTCCGGCGACCAAAACAGGACTTCCCATATATGAATCTTTACCTACGGACCATTCCGGAGCTCCTCGTGACGTCCGAGATCTCATCGGGCACTCCGAACAACCTTCGGTCACCACCATACATAACTCTATACTACCGAAACGTCACCAAACCTTAAGTGTGCAGACCCTGCGGGTTCGAGAACTATGTAGACATCACCGAGACACCTCTATGGTCAATAAAAAATAGCGGGACCTGGATGCCCATATTGGTTCCTACATATTCTACGAAGATCTTTATCGGTCGAACCTCTATGTCAAGGATTCAGTTAATCTCGTATAATGTTCCCTTTGTTCTTCGGTATGTTACTTGCCCGAGATTCGATCGTCGGTATCGCCATACCTAGTTCAACCTCGTTACCGGCAAGTCTCTTTACTCGTTCCGTAATAGAAGATCCCGTGACTAACACTTAGTCACATTTCTTGCAAGGCTTATTGTGATGTTGTATTATCGAGTAGGCCCTGAGATACCTCTCCGTTACACGGAGTAACTAATCCCAGTCTTGATCCATGCCAACTCAACAGAAACCCTCGAAGATACCTGTAGGGCACCTTTATAGTCACCTAGTTACGTTGTGACGTTTCATATTGTAGGAGATATGCCCTAGAGGCAGTAATAACAGTTATTTTGTATCTCCAAAGTTTGTAATGAATGTTTATGTTCCATGCTATAACTGCAATGATTCTCGAGTCTACAAATTAAACAAGGCTTGGAGGGAAACTCAAGTGCACGTGTGGTATAATAAACGGTGAATTGTATTCCTAGTCTTGCCTCTAAGACCGGCTCAAGTGTTGCATGATGGTCCTGTTTTCCTGATCATGGGCATGGCTATGCCGGCAATTTTGAGGACGCGATGTTGGTAGAACACTCGTGTTGAATCGATCCGAATTGATGTTATGCTATGAGACTCATTTTTCACAAGTTAATGGTTAATAACACAGAAATGGTTAACGTTTGCATAATTCCTTAAGACCATGAGAGTATCGAGTTTTTTCATGCTTGCTTCATGAACTTTGGGGTTTGTTAAACGTCATCCGTAAATGGGTGGCTATTACGGCGGCTTACGAGTTCATGGAAAAGTATGTCAAGTAACTTGATAGCTCAAGATTGGGATTTGCTCCTCCGACGATGGAGAGATATCTCTGGGCCCTCTCGGTGTTACGGTATCCGTAAATCGTTCTGGAAACTTTCTGGAATTTTCCGGGATGAAAACCGGAAATGTTCCGGAGCTGCCGGAACCACTTGAGATGCTTTTCGCAGATGAAAATCACTATTCCGGAATTTTTCCGGATCACATTGAAAATTATTTTAGTGGGGTCCTAGAATTTTTCTAAGCCCACATAAATATTTTCAGTTCGAGCGGACGCTGAAAAATGTTGCCGTGAATAGTGAAAGTGCTTTTTGGACTACTTTATGGAAAGCCACCTTTTGGGGCTTTGCTCCAAAAGATCTTGGGGATGACATGGATGGATTGGAGCCATTTTTGGGGCCCCACATGAGGGTGTGGCCGGCCACATGGTGGACTCCTTCATGGAGTCCCTCTTGTTCCTTGGTTTCACTTTTATGCCCTTGTGGAAGGACTTCATTCATGTGCATTTTGGGTTTTATTGTAAAACCACCCTACCCCTTGGTTTTCCTATAAATAGGAGGTGAGTGGGCTGCCATTTCTTCATCCTTGTGCTCTCATACACATGCTTTGCTTTGCAAGCTCTCTCTCTCCCTCCCACGAAAAGAGTCTTTCGTAGAGCCGGAAGGCTGTCTGGGTTCCGGCAGGAACTAGTTCTGGACGGCGAAGCCCTGCCGGATAGATGACACCGTATGTGTGCAATCCCGTAGAGAGGTCGTAGTTTCGATCTTTTGCCCGAGGGGCTGTTCGTGTGACCTCCCGTAGGGCTGTCCGAGTCTTCGTTCGAGTTTCGAGGGTCCTCCCGAAGGGCTGTCCGCGACATCGTCCGGGGGACTGTCCGACCGCCTCCCGAAGGGCTGTCCGACGAGGGAGTACATCCTCGCGGTTGGGAGGTTGTAAAATCCTAGCTGCGGGGATCTACACCAATGATCTCCACCGACTCTTCTTCCGCTGCGCTTCGAGTCGGTACGGATCAGATCAAACCTTGTATGCAGTCTCCATAGTGGTCCTGGGCGTGCTTGCTATACCGGAAATTTTTGTTTTCTGCCGCGTTCCCCAACAGTGGTATCAAGAGCCAGGCTATGAGTAGATGCATGTTATGATCTAGAATACATGAGATGTATGGGTATTGCATAGTATAATTTTGTAGTAGATGAGATCTATTGCTGAAAATTATTTGTGCGGGTAGCAGATGAAATCTGTTACCCGATGTTCCTGTTGCTTCCCGTGAATTTGCGTAGTCCATATCTTGACGGAATGGTGGAATCTTACAAAGTTCTGACAATCCGCGATCCTTTCATGCTGCTCTTGAGTATGCTGATTGACAGATCAACGAAGTGCTAACAGTTCTTTGGGTTCCTCCATAGTCAAAAGAAATATGGATGTTTTGCAGATGAAAGGGCAATGCAGATATGATCTGCACGGGGGTCACGCGTATGACGAAGTTTAGTATGGGGCTCGAGATTTTATCATCTCGTGTTTCAGACACCCTGGAAAGTTAATCTAGCAACTTGAATTATCATACTTGATGATAAACGTTGGTAGCTGTGGTTTGAGTCAAAACCTTAGAAGCCACATAAAATAAAATTTTGTATAAACCGATTAGAGGCGTCTAACTTGGTTTTGTAGGATGGTTTGCATGTGATGTGGTATAGCAAAGCTCATATTCAATTTTGATTATGTATGAGATGGCTATATGATGTAATTAACATGACCTGCGTGTCATGATTTGGCATGATGGCTGGAGCCATATGATTGCACTTTAATGACCTGCGTGTCAACCTTATGTAATTCACTTAGTTTATTAGCTATAGAGATAGCAATATTATCTGGTGCATCGACAAGGTGGTGGCAATCTTCGCAAAGGTGAACACCGACGCGAATGCCGAAGACGAAGAAATACTTGACTTCTCCGTCAGAAGGGGCTATACCATATCATGCTATTATGAATTGCCTGAGATGTTTATCCCTCTTGATGCACCCTTCTTAATTGCGCGGTAGTCGCTTTTTATTAGGGTGATCTCTCACTTAGAATATCAAGTAGTTAGTGTTCTCCAAGTGTAGCACCGTCAAGACACCTATGTCTTCGGGGTATCACATGGTTACATGGGTACGAACGATTAGAGAAGTGTGAGGCGGGTGAGTTGAGACCTCGCAGCGAGATCACTTGGTTGTCTTGACGTTCAGGCATGAAAGTCATGAGCTCGGAACACATGCATCGAAATATGAACAAGAATCACATAGAGATGTGATTGGTAAGTTGGCCTACCAATTGAAATTCTCGTCACTTGAGATGGTTACATCCTTGACGCTGAATTGAAAGTTGGGTCTTGCATCACTCACAATCAATTATGAGAGATATTGATTTGAGTGGGAGTGCACCTTAGAATAAAAATTATTTATTCACTAGTGCCAAAAATCATTATGAACAAAGTCTAAATGAACTTGTGTTTTCCGTTGTAGATCAAATGGCTCGCAACACCGCGTTCAACTTAGGCCCTATGTTAGAGAAAGAGAAGTTAGCTGCGAATGGAAACAACTATGCGGACTGGGTCCGTACCCTGAGGATTGTCCTCCGGGGTGCTAAGAAAGTGTATGTGCTTGATGGACCTCTTCCTCCTAAACCGGCTGCCATAGCCGCGGCAGACATACAAAATGTCTGGGCCACTAAGGATGATGATTACAACTTAGTGCAGTGCCTCATGCTGTCTTGCATGAGTTCAGAGCTTCAAAAACGTTTTGAATTCCATAACTCCTTTGATATGATCAAGGATCTGGATGCTCTTTACAAGTTTAATGCACGGTCTGAACGTTTTGACATCATGAAAATGATGGCGGAGACCAAGATGGCTGAGGGCAGTTCAGTTGGCGAGCATGTAGTCAATATGATTGGCTACGCTGAAAGGCTTAAAATCCTGGAATTCCCACTTCCAGAAGAGCATGTTATGGACTTGTTGCTAGGTTCACTCCCCCCGTCTTATGGCGGTTTTATCATGAACTACAACATGAATGGGATGGACAAAACAGCAAATGAGGTGCTTGCCATGCTAAAAACTGCTAAAGGAGGACTGCAGAAAAATCGCAAGCAAGTGTTGCTTGTGAATAAAACTGCCAGTTTCAAAAAGAAAGGCAAGCCAAAGAAGGGCAAGGGCACCGGTAAGACCGGCTTCCAACACAAATCTAAGGGCGGAGCCAAGAATGAAACTGAGTGCTTCTATTGCAAGGGCATAGGACACTGGAAGAGAAACTGCAAGAAGTATCTGGAAGATAAGAAGTCCGGGAAAACCGGAAAAGGTATAATTGTTATACAAGTTAATGTCATTGACGTTTTGCTTGCTAGCGAAAATTCTAAGTCTTGGGTATTTGATACCGGATCGGTTGCTCACATTTGCAACTCGATACAGGGGCTTCAGAAGGTGCGCAAGCTGGCAAAGAATGAAGTCGTGATGCGTGTCGGGAACGGCGCTGGGATCGCCGCTCAAGCCGTCGGCATTATGCCTCTACGTCTCCCTTCAGGATTTATTTTGGAACTTGGTAACTGTTATTTTGTTCCGTTATTGTGTAGAAACATTATCTCTGGATCATGTTTAGTACACGATGGGTACTCCTACAAGTCCGAGAACAATGGTTGTTCACTTTATTGTAAGGATATGTTTTATGGATTTGCATCCATTGTTGGGGGCCTTTTCATACTGAATCTTGATTGTGGAAATGATGTCTTTAACGTGAATGCTAAACGCCTTAAGAAGGCTGATACCACCACCACTTACTTGTGGCACTGTCGGCTTGGCCACATCGGGAAGAAACGCATGCAAAGACTCCATAAAGATGGAGTTTTACCGTCCCTTGATTTTGAATCATTTGACACATGTGAAGCTTGCTTGATGGGAAAAATGACCAAGACGCCGTTCACGGGTCATCCTGAACGGGCGGGTGAATTATTGGAAATAATACATAGTGATGTATGTGGTCCAATGAACACGGCCGCACGGGGTGGGTATTTTTACTTCGTGACTTTTACTGATGATTTAAGTCGGTATGGCTATATTTACTTGATGAAGCATAAGTCGAAAACCTTTGAAAAGTTCAAAGATTTTCAGAATGAGGTAGAAAATCATCGTGAAAAAAAGATTAAGTTTCTGCGGTCTGATCGCGGAGGCGAATATCTTAGTCATGAGGTTGGCCAACATCTGAGTGACCGTGGAATCGTTTCACAGCTTACGCCTCCCGGAACTCCACAACGAAACGGAGTGTCGGAACGACGTAACCGAACCCTGTTAGACATGGTAAGGTCGATGATGTCTCTTACAGATCTAACGATATCTCTTTGGGGTCACGCACTACTCACTGCCGCTTATACATTAAACAGAGTGCCGTCTAAGTCTGTTGAGACGACACCACATGAGATGTGGTGTGGGAAGATACCTAGTGTGTCGCATCTCAAGGTTTGGGGTTGTGAGGCATACGTAAAACGTTTACAGCCAACCAAACTAGAACCTAGATCAGACAAATGTTACTTTGTAGGTTATCCAAATAACACCATTGGATATTCCTTCTACCACCAGTCCGAAGGCAAAATGTTTGTCACAAAGGTTGCACACTTTCTCGAGAAAGAATTTCTCGCTAAAGAATTGAGTGGGAGGACAGTACAACTTAATGAGATTAGTGAATCTTTGGCAACCGTTGATATGGCTAAGGAACCGGAAGTAATTCAGCGAATTATCCCTACAACCGAGCCGGAAGTTGTCGCATGTGATGCGGAAACTTCAGACAATCTTGTTACTGAACCACGCAGATTAGGTAGGGCTATCCAGCCACCTGAGTGGTTTCATAATGAAATCTTCATTCTTGAAGACGATGAACCTGTGCACTACAAGGAAGCGATGGCGGGGCCTAGCTCAAGGGAATGGCACAAGGCCATGAGATCCGAAATGGAATCCATGTACGAAAACCAAGTTTGGAACTTGGAAGAACTTCCAGATGGTGTAAAACCCATTGGTTGTAAATGGATTTTCAAAAGAAAGACGGACGCGGATGGTAACATTACTATCCACAAAGCTAGACTTGTCGCGAAAGGGTTCACGCAAGTTCCAGGAGTGGACTACGACGAGACTTTCTCGCCCGTAGCTATGCTTAGGTCTGTTCGGATATTACTAGCAATTGCTGCTTATTTCGATTATGAAATATGGCAGATGGATGCAAAACGGCTTTCCTAAATGGAAACCTTGAACAGGATGTATACATGATACAACCAGAAGGTTTTGTCGATCCTAAGAATGCTGGAAAGGTATGTAAGCTTCAGAAAGCCATTTATGGTCTGAAGCAAGCATCAAGGAGCTGGAACATTCGTTTTGATGAAGTGGTCAAAGAGTTTGGCTTCATTAGGAACGATGAAGAATCTTGTGTTTACAAGAAGTTTAGTGGGAGCGCAAAAGCATTTCTAATCTTGTATGTGGATGACATATTGTTGATTGGAAATGATGTGAATTTTCTTAGCGAAATAAAAGACTCATTGAAAAGGAGTTTTTCAATGAAAGACTTAGGTGAAGCGGCATATGTATTGGGCATCAGGATCTATAGAGATAGATCAAGACGCCTAATAGCGCTTAGCCAAAGCACGTACATTGACAAGGTGTTGAAAAGGTTCAACATGGAGAACTCCAAGAAAGGCCTACTCCCCATGTCACCTGGCACAGTGCTTTGCAAGAATGAGAGTCCTCGGACCCTCGATGAGCGAGTACAAATGAATGATATTCCATATGCTTCGGCAGTTGGTTCTATTATGTATGCCATGCTATGTACAAGACCGGATGTTTCCTATGCGCTAAGTGTTAGCAGCCGGTACCAAGGTGATCCAGGATTGGAACACTGGGCCGCAGTCAAGGGTATTCTTAAGTACCTTAGAAGGACCAAGGATTTACTCCTTGTGTACGGAGGTGGTGAAGAGCTCATTGTAAGTTGTTACACTGATGCAGGCTTCATGACTGACCCAGATGACTTCAAATCTCAATCTGGCTATGTTTTCATATTGAACGACAGCGCAGTTGATTAGAAAAGTTCCAAACAAAAGACTGTGGCGGATTCTACGACGGAGGCGGAATATGTTGCTGCTTCTGAAGCCTCCAAGCAAGCTGTCGGTATCAAGCAATTTCTTGAAGACCTTGGTGTGGTTCGAAGTGCTCTGGACCCGGTGGAGATCTATTGTGATAATAGTGGCGCCGTGGCTCAGGCAAGGGAGCCATGTTCGCACCATAAGACAATGCATATTCAACGCAAATATAAACTCATTCGACATCATGTCGAAGAAGGTTTAGTGAAAGTACGCAAATTTCACACTGATCTGAATGTGTCAGACCCGATGACAAAGCCTCTACCACGAGCAAAGCATGAGCAACACCGGATAGCCATTGGTGTTAGGGAAGCCATGTAACTGGATTATGACTCTAGTGCAAGTGGGAGTCTGTAGGAGATATGCCCTAGAGGCAGTAATAACAGTTATTTTGTATCTCCAAAGTTTGTAATGAATGTTTATGTTCCATGCTATAACTGCAATGATTCTCGAGTCTACAAATTAAACGAGGCTTGGAGAGAAACTCATGTGCATGTGTGGTATAATAAACGGTGAATTGTATTCCTAGTCTTGCCTCTAAGACCGGCTCAAGTGTTGCATGATGGTCCTGTTTTCCTGATCATGGGCATGGCTATGCCGGCAATTTTGAGGACGCGATGTTGGTAGAACACTCATGTTGAATCGATCCGAATTGATGTTATGCTATGAGATTCATTTGTCACAAGTTAATGATTAATAACACAGAGATGGTTAACGTTTGCATAATTCCTTAGACCATGAGAGTATCGAGTTTTTTCATGCTTGCTTCATGAACTTTGGGGTTTGTTAAACGTCATCCGTAAATGGGTGGCTATTACGGCGGCTTACGGGTTCATGGAAAAGTATGTCAAGTAACTTGATAGCTCAAGATTGGGATTTGCTCCTCCGATGATGGAGAGATATCTTTGGGCCCTCTCGGTGTTACGGTATCCATCATCGTCTGGCCAGACACTTTGTGATTTGATCACGGGGATGCCGGAACACGGGAACGAGAAAAGAGAACAATACCGGCAACGAGGTAACTGGCATAGTGGACAAGTTGTTGATCCACGAGGATGCCTACATGTCTCACCTCGGGTAATTGTAAACATATCGCGAAGCAACAAGAATAGCTCACGGCAACTAGAGGTTCACTCGAATATTCATTCGTGTGGGTATAGGGGTCAATATGGGTGTCCACGGCTCCGATGTTGATCATTGATCGGAAGGGGTTCCGGGTCATGTCTATGCTTCACCGAACCTATAGGGTCACACCCTTAAGGGTCATCTATCTGTTGAATACTAGACAGGGAGTCTGAGAGAAAATCACCGAAAAGTTTCGGACACCGGAAAAGTTTCGGACAGCGGAAAAGTTCCGCAGACAGGTCAACGGAACAGTTTCGATGAAACTAAAAAGTTGTTTCATGGGATACCAAAAAGTCAAATTGGTTTCGGCACATGCCTGATAATTCTTGAAGGGTGCCAGAATCGTTCTGGAAACTTTCTGGAATTTTCCGGGATGAAAACCGGAAATGTTCCGGAGCTGCCGGAACCACTTCAGATGCTTTTCACAGATGAAAATCACTATTCCGGAATTGTTCCGGATCACATTGAAAATTATTTTAGTGGGCTACTAGAATTTTTCTAAGCCCACATAAATATTTTCAGTTCGAGCGGACGCTAAAAAATGTCGCCGTGAATAGTGAAAGTGCTTTTTGGACTACTTTATGGAAAGCCACCTTTTGGGGCTTTGCTCCAAAAGATCTTGGGGATGACATGGATGGATTGGAGCCATTTTTGGGGCCCCACATGAGGGTGTGGCCGGCCACATGGTGGACTCCTTCATGGAGTCCCTCTTGTTCCTTGGTTTCACTTTTATGCCCTTGTGGAAGGACTTCATTCATGTGCATTTTGGGTTTTATTGTAAAACCACCCTACCCCTTGGTTTTCCTATAAATAGGAGGTGAGTGGGCTGCCATTTCTTCATCCTTGTGCTCTCATACACATGCTTTGCTTTGCAAGCTCTCTCTCTCCCTCCCACGAAAAGAGTCTTTCGTAGAGCCGGAAGGCTGTCTGGGTTCCGACAGGAACTAGTTCTGGACGGCGAAGCCCTGCCGGATAGATGACACCGTATGTGTGCAACCCCGTAGAGAGGTCGTAGTTTCGATCTTTTGCCCGAGGGGCTGTTCATGTGTCCTCCCGTAGGGCTGTCCGAGTCTTCATTCGAGTTTCGAGGGTCCTCCCGAAGGGCTGTCCGCGACATCGTCTGGGAGACTGTCCGACCGCCTCCCGAAGGGCTGTCTGACGAGGGAGTACATCCTCGCGGTTGGGAGGTTGTAAAATCCTAGCTGCGGGGATCTGCACCAACGATCTCCACCGACTCTTCTTCCGCTGCGCTTCGAGTCGGTACGGATCAGATCAAACCTTGTATGCAGTCTCCATAGTGGTCCTGGGCGTGCTCGCTATACCGGAAATTTTTGTTTTCTGCCGCGTTCCCCAACACATACACACAAGGCACTCCTCCGGTGTCCATGAGTTGCATGATCTCATGGTCATAGGAACATATACTTGATATGCAGAAAACAGTAGCAATAAACTGACATGATCATATGCTACGTTTGTAGTTTGGGTCTTGTCCATCACATCATTCTTCTAATGATGTGATCCCATTATCAAATGACATCACATGTCAATGGCCAGGAAACCTTGACCATATTTGATCTACGAGCTAGTTCACTAGAGGCATACTAGGGACAAAGTGTTGTCTATCTACCCACACATGTAATGTGTTTCGAATCAATACAATTATAGCATGGATAATAAACGATTATCATGAACAAGGAAATATAATAATAAACACTTTATTTATTGCCTCTAGGGCATATTTCCAACATCTTCATCAGCTCCTGCTGCTGTCACCTTAGCTCCTGCTCCATCTCCTCCAGTTCCTCCAGGTGCCACTCCAACTCCATCCATGACATCTGCTGAGATCTTCGCCGACGCTGTTATCTTGACTCCTTCATCAACAACCAGAGAAGATCAGCCCATGAACGTTTAGATGTATGCCTTTGAACTTTTTGGTAACTTGTTGCCAAAGAGGGAGAAGTGTATATAGATCACTAGGCTTCGAGTGAGAGATTGTTTTGGTGTTTGTTGCTTTTCAAAACATTTGGTTCTTTTGGTTTGATGTGAGATACTTTTGTGTTTATGTGTGATCATACGTTGTTATGGGTGATGCTACTATTTAGATATGATCATTCACCTTTGCTTGATTGTGTAGTGCGTTGTTATTCATTCTAATTATTCTCGCACACCACCAAGTTGTATGTGACATGGAAGAAGTGCCCCATATACCTAATCGATTGTGCATTTGCATTCAAACGCAAATTCAAAATAATGCACAAAATTAGGGAGATCTCTTGCTTATCACATACCTCTCAAAGCGATGATTATATTCATTGATTTTATCATATGTCAAAGCTTTGATCTATATGTTTTCATCAATTACCAAAAAGTGGGAGACTGAAAGCACATTTGCTCCCTTGGTGGTTTTGGTAATTAATAACAACATATAAGTTATTGAACTAATGTTTCCACCAAGTATATTTCAACAAATGTTCAATGATAGGATTGGCAAAAGGAGATTGTGGACACACCCCAAGATGCAAGGAAATAGATTGGCCAAGCTTCAAGCAAGAGGACTCTACATTTTATATTTGTGAGAAATCACTTTGAGTCCATAGGAAAGCCAATACTATTAAAAGGGGGTAAGGTTTTGTTCGTGAACAATATGCTCAAACATACACAAGTGATAGTCGCCAAAAACATCCACAAACTCTCCCACCAAAGTCTGTTCTATACCTAACACTCAAAATCGATGCAACCAACTTTCCCATACCGGTGCCACCGATCCTAGAACCTAGACAGACTCAGGCAAACCCTAGCCACTTCGGTGCAACCGATTCCATACCGGTGCCACCGAGTTTAGGTTGCCAACTTTCTGTTACGCAAATTCACATTTTCGGTCCCACCAAGAATGTTGGATCGGCGTTACCGAGATTGGAAATCTGACCGTTGGTCACCTTATCGGTGCAACCGAGTTTCCTATATCGGTCTCACCGAGATTCAAAAGTTGCCACCTTTTGGTCACTTCGGTACCACCGAGATTAACACATCGGTGTCACCGAGTTGGTCATTTTGTGTGTAACGATTGGATTTTTGGGGATGCCTATATATACCCCTTCACCACCGCCTACTCGGAATAGAAGCACTCAGAACTATTCCAAACCAATCCTATCAGATTTTCTGAGAGAGAACCACCTACCCTTGTGTTGAGGTCAAGATATTCCACTCCAATCATATGGATCTTGATCTCTAGCCTCCCCAAGTAGCTTTCCACCAACCCCATCTCTTCCACCATGCCAAATATGTGAGAGAGTGATTGGGTGCTGAGGAGTCTATCATCTTGAAGCACAAGAGCAAGGAGTTCATTGTCATTACCGAGCCTATTACCTTTTGGAGGGTGGTGCCTTCTAGATTGGTTAGGTGTCGCTTGGGAGCCTCCTACTTCGTGTTGTGGAGTGAACCAAGAAGTTTGTAAGGGCAAGGAGATCGCCTACTTCGTGAAGATCTACCCATAGTGAGGCTAGTCCTTCGTGGACGGAAGCCGTTATGGAATAGTCAAGGTTGCTACTTCGTGGACCCTTTTTGGTGGAGCCCTCCGTGGACTCTCGCGACCGTTACCCTCCGTGGGTTGAAGACTCCATAAACGTGGATGTACGATAGCGCCACCTATCGGAACCACGGGAAAAATCATCGTGTCTACAACTGCATTTGATCTTCCAACCCTATCCCCTCTATACATGCTTGTTGTTACATTCTGCTGCTATATACTCTTAGACTTGCATGTGTAGGGTGTACTTGACTTGCCATGAAATGCTAAAAACTTTCAACCCTAAAACTTGGTGCAGGCAAAACTTTTATTTGGTCAAGTAGTCTAATCACTCCCCTCTAGACATACTTTCGGTCCTACAATATGTTACATCTAGGGTGCCGCGTCACTCTTGTTCTTCCATGTTGCTAGCAGTGACCCCACAACTCGAGACCTCTCCCGTCATCGACATTGTAGTCGCTGCTTTTAATCAGACTATCACCATTCGTGTGTACTTCTCTTCCCTATGTTTCCTGGTAAGTGTAGGTTACCGGATTTCAATATATCATAGTCCCAATCATTTTGGACAGTTGTCAATGGAAGGGACGCATTATGCAATTTATGAACAACCCTTGGTCCTTGCGGCTATGAAGCCGCTACAAGTTCTCATTGATGTCCAATTTATGAACCACCTTTGCCCCTTGCGGCTATGAAGCCGCTACGAGTTCTCACGGCTATTGTTACTAATAATAGCATCTACAGCCAAAACTTGCAAATCTGGTTTTTCAAACGCTCGCGGACATGTCCGGGCGCGTCCGCGGACACTGATCGGTCATGTCTCAAATAATGCATTCTACAATTGGACATCTCAAATCCCATATCTTAAATCCATACAAACCATGCAATTACTACGTCGATGCATTACATACATCGTCCGACTACTTTATCACTACTAACATGCCATCGTATTATAGAAATTTGGTATGTTTGGCTATGGTGGACATCTGACTTGCCTTGTCCTTCCCGGATCTCCTTCCGTTCTTCTCGCCGAAGTATCGATCGAAGACGCAGTACGGATCGAGCCGGATCTGCTCGTCATCGGAGTTGTCCTTGCCGTTGCTCTCCTCCTCCTCCTCCTCCTTCGGTGGAAGTCCGGCCATTCCGCGGACCGCCCGATTCTGCTCTCGGGGGAGGGCGCTCATGTTCCTTCATAGTCGTTTCTTCAAAATGCGGGCGCGGATGGCTTCCTCCTTTGCGTCCGCCCGCTCCGTCGCATCAGTCGCCTCCGCCTATGCCATTTCCTCCTCGAAAAATGCCTCGACGACCCTTATCCTCTCCTTCCTACGGTGGGCAGCCCGTTCCCCATGGGACTCAAAGAACGCCGGAACGGTCGATGGATCCACCCACCGGGACATTGATGATCTGCCCACCCTAGAGGAACCGAGCGCCTGTTGAGCGAACGCTATGGAGTCGCGGCGGACAGATCATGCCGTCGGTCGGGCGCTGTCCTCGCTGGCAGGAGCGGCGGAGTGCAATGCGAATCACCATTGCCTCCTCCAAGCCATAGGGCACAACCTCCCAAGCGATGGATCTGGACTGGTCGGAATCGGATCCGCTGCCGTCCATGCCGGGAAAGGCCGGAGATTGCTGGAGGTGAGATAGGGTGGCGGATGTGAGTGGAGTGAAATGGCTATGGTTTGCTCCTGTGTGAACAAATGAGGACGAATATATGTGGGGTCGATGCGGGCCAGTGCGAGCCAGACGTGCATGTCCGGACGCGTCCGGGCTCCTCCATACTCATCTCATATTTAGACTAGATATGAGGGGTTCCGGTCAGCCCGAGTGTTTGAGGCCCGTTTGAGGGGCCGGCTGGGTCAATTTTTGTGTCCGATCAATGACCGGACTGCCTGTCCAGACGTTTAAGGAAAATACGAAGGGTCCGATTGTAGATGCTTACATATACTCGACGTCGAATGCTTTCAATGGTCTTTTAGTTCGCAGTCATATGTTGCGAGCTTAGAGTTGATTTTTGTAGTTGAATGACAACTTCTCTACATTTTCTAGTCAAAGATACTGAGAGCTGAAAGTTGAACTCACTAGCATAGCTTTGATATACTACAGTCGTAACAGTTTTTGTTTCTTATATAACAGCCAGAACACAAATGTAAATATTTTATTTCTTGTGCCAAAGAGAAACTTAATTGAATGAAAATTTTGAAAACTTGTGTGTTCCTCTTTTTACTTTTTATAACCTATGCTTGCTAGTTTAGTTTAGTTTTTTTTAAACGGAAGCTTGCTAGTTTAGTAATGTCCTGGTTTGTTGCCTTTAACATCAGTGATACACACACTTGCATCGCAGATCGCACACCCTCGTTGACGATTTCTCGCTACTTTGGATCACAGATGCACAACCCACTTGTGAAAATGAAACTTTCGGGGGGCAAAGATTGCCCCCATGTTCCGTTCAGACCAACTGGCTCGCACACACAAACAACTAAACAAGGGACTGAAACTCTGCAGTAAACTCTTCAGATTTCCCTCCCATGAACGGCTGTACGTTCCCAGCTAGGTCAACTCTTCCGTTATCTCTTCCAGCAATACCGCAAGCCTCGTGGCCGTACGTTTCCACAGCGTGGTCAGTCCCGCAGAGCAACACCTCCATTTGTGGACGGAGCTAGTTGGGTAATAACGTCTTGATCGATCGGTTGCATTTAACAGTGGAGTGATACACCCACAGCTTCATTTTTACACAAAAACGTTCTTACATTATAAGACGGAGGAAGTAAATTGTAGTGCAGCTGCGCCGACGATCTGTTGCTATTTTGGACCACGGTGCACTTGTGAAATGAAGCTTTCCGGGAAAAAGGGACCCCATTGTCCGATCCAACCTGAGTTGCTTGCACACACGGACCAAAAACTGAATATTCCACGGTAAACTCTTGGATTTTTCCTCCATGAGTACAACTCTCGTGGGTGCACGTTTTCAGCGGCTCGGCGAGTCTCGCACAGCCAACCATGCGTTTGAGTCGTCAAGCCGGCAAAAGACGACCACGGCAGCAGCACCGGACAGTGACCAGTGACTGAATCTGAATCCCGCGTGCGTTGCATTCACTGTGCGGATGCGTGCCGGGAACTGCCTTGGACGCGGGAGTCAGCGGCGCTGCTGATGCCGGCTTGCCGCTGCAGGTAACTGAAAGTGGCCTCTTCCCCTTGCTTTCCTGCTCAAGATGGTGCCGCTGCTGAGGAAAAATCGTCGGATGCACGGATGGGTCGACCAACCCTTGCCGAGAGGCGAGAGGGACTCCGTGGCCGGCGTCGACGTCGGCGACGGTTAGGAAGACGACGCCATTGCGGGTGTGGTGGGAGACGGAGGAGGAGGGGTGCTGAGCGAATGCTCTGCTGGGTCGTCGTCATGGAGTGAGTAGCTGTGGGTATCGGGTGGGTAACTAGCTGACTGACGGACTGACCGGAAATGTATGCGCTCGTGCCAACTCCAGCCACGTGAATCTAAACGGATGCGCGTGTTTTGTTCATGATTTGACCGTTTGAGTTGGCTTGTCTTTTTTTTTTTTACAAATGAATTGGTCATGTGTTTAATGCGCCAACTCGTTTTTCGTCAATACAACCGGCCGGCGTTTATTTTTTATTTCATTACATGCATTTCAACACATACATTTTTTTCATAATTCTTCGTTACGAATACAAAATCAAAGAAAACAAAAACCATAATTATACATTTTAAAAAATGTCCAGCTTCACTAACTGCTCTCATTAGTTGGATTAAGATCTTTTCTATGTCTTCGTTGTTGATCTGCGGATTCTTGAGTTTAACAACATCTTTCTTTTTTTGTAAAGAATTAAACGTTGCTTCCCCTTTGGTCTCTTCTTTACTTTCAACTATAGCTTCAAATCTAACTAGAAGTGAATGAACATCTATCAATTTTTGTAAGAGCAATAAATCGATGTATTCTTCTTTTCAAAACCAAAATTTGAATCCGTCCTATACAAAAAAGTGAGCAAATAAGCTACCGAAATTTCATCGATTCAAAGAGCAAAAGACAACACGAAAAGCATACCCCATCGTTTATGCACTTGATAAACATCCAACCGGGATGTTCTGGCGTCCAAGAAACGCATCGGACGACATGAAGCTTGTAGTCGTTGCACTTTATGACGGCAACGGCGAGCCGGCCAGCCTCTGGGCCAGCGCCGATCTAGGACGCCAGTCGGGCGTGACTTTGTGTAGAATCAAAAGTAGGTCTAGAGGGGGGCGGGTGATTAGACTACTTGACCAAATAAAAATTCTACCTTTTCCCAATTTTAGTTGTGGACAGATTATAGCAATGATAACAAGTCAAGCACACCCTACACATGCATGTCTACGAGTATAACATCGGAAAGTAAAGACAAGTACATGTAATAGAGGTAAGGATTAGAAGATCAAACACAATTGTTGACACGAAGATTTTGCCCGTGGTTCCGATAGGTGACCCTATCGTACATCCACGTTTATGGAGTTTTCAACCCACGGATTGTAACGGTCGTGAGAGTCCATGGAGGGCTCCACCCATAAGGGTTTACGAAGTAGCAACCTAGACTATTTCATAACGGCTTCTGTCCACGAAGGACTAGCCTCACTATGGATAGATCTTCACGAAGTAGGCGATCTCCTTACCCGTAAAAACTTCTCGGTTCAACTCCACAACACAAAGTAGGAGGCTCCCAAGCAACACCTAACCAATCTAGGAGGCACCATCCTCCAAAAGGTAATAGACTTGATAATGATGAGAACTCCTTGCTCTTGTGCTTCAAGATGATAGACTCCTCAACACTCAATCACTCTCTCATAGATATGGCTTGGTAGAAGAGATTGATTGGGTGGAAAACAACTTGAAAGGCTAGAATTCAAGATCCATATGGTTGGAGTGGATGATCGTGATCTCAACACAAGGGTAGGTGGTTCTCTCTCAGAATTTTGGATATGGGAAGTGGGGAACTGTTCTGAATGCTTTTGTGAGTGGGATGTGGTGGAGGGGTATATATAGACATCTCCAAAAATCCAACCGTTACAACATTATTGATATCTCGGTGAAACCGATGCAAAACTCGGTTGTACCAATCTGTTCAAAATGTGGCAACTTTCGGAATCTCAATGAGACCGTTATAGGAATCTCAATGGTACCGAAGTCCGTGGCCGAGGCAGATTCCAAGACTCGGTGAGACCGAAACACAAAAGTCAGAAATTCCGATTCTATGAAATGAGCTAACAGAATCGTGGTCACTGATTCTCGGTTGCACCGATGTGAACTCGGTTGCACCGAAGAGCTAGGGTTTGGCTAGGGTTCTTTCTTAGGTTTTCACTCGGTGTAGCCGATGTGGAATTCTTTGTGGCACCGATTTTGAGTGGTACGACTTTTACAGAGTATTTTGTGGGAGAGCTTGTGGGTGTTTTTGGTGGCTAGCACTTGTGCACGTGGAGCGTATTGTTCACCAACAATACCTTACCCCCTTTTAATAGTATTGGCTTTCCTATGGACTCAAAGTGATTTCTCACAAAGTAAAAAGAGAGTCTTCTAGCTTCAAGCTTTGCGAATCCTTATAGTTTCCTATGGAACAAATAGACATTAGCCCCCAAGTGTCGAGCATATTGCTTGCAACTTCTTGAAACTTGCCTTATATTGTCTTACTCTTGATCATCTGATAATATACCATCCTGGCACTTAGCCCTCCTTTTGCTTTGTTATATGTCACAGGAAGCTTTAAACGAGGCTGAGTCTAAATTAACCGGCTTAAGGAGCAATCTGGACACCCAGCAAGCCGCTCGAAGCGAAGCAAATGAGAAGTGTCGGCTCATCGCCGAGGAACTTACAAAAGTTAAAGCTGACTTCGCTGCTTTCAAGAAAACTGCTGAGACGAAACAAACCTCCCTGGCTCAACGAGCAGACGATGCTGACGAGCGACTCATGGTTGTGTCTGATGAGCTACACGCCTTGAAGCGTCACATTGCGAAGATGTCTGCCACCATCTTTGGTAAGTATGAAATACTTAGCCAATACTCTTGTGTGAATTCTTATACTGGCGACTTATAACCGAACATCCGTCTTATGCAGGTCCAAGGAGCCGGAAACTTGCTACTGACAGCTTGCTGCCTTTGAAAGCCGTCTATACGTTAACAGAGCAACTGTATTGCGGCGCTCTCTACACAATCAAGGTGGTGCTCTATAAGGATAACATCCCTTCAACTATGAAGGGAATCATAGAATTGCTGTCCACCTTGCCGAAACAAATCCAAGAGCTCAAGAAATCAGCCGTCAGGAAAGGAGCCATCGCAGCCATTAGCCGGGCGTTAGCTTTTGCCCCAGAGCTGACTCCCGAAGACATGATGGACGGGTTTCCATCAAAGAAGGATGACGGCTCAGAGTTCACGGAGGCTGACTATGCCCGTTGCATGAAGTCTTCCAGAGTCCTCAGATCAGTGTTAGCAAAAGAAGTGGACTTGTCAACATACCACGCGGCTTACAATGCCGAGCAGAAGAGAGTAGGCGGCCCAACCTTTGAGGCCAAGGACTTAACGCCTTCACGCCGCAAGCACCTCTTTTCTCCTGATCTTGACCCGTCTCAGCAGTTTTCTTGAAAGCAGCAAATTCAGCTTGAACTTTCGTTAGTTCCTCAACGGCGAGCCGACACTTCTCATCTGCTTCGCCTCGGGTGGCTTGCTGGGTGGCCAGATTGCTCCGTAAGCCGGCCAATTCAGTCCCGGCCTCGTTCAAAGCCTCCTGTGACATATCAAAAACAAAAAAGAAGGTTAAGTCGTCAGGATGGTATATTACCAAATGGTTAAGAGTAAGACGATATAAGACAAGTTTCAAGCACATTGCAAGCAATATGTTCGACACTTGGGGGCTAATGTCTATTTGTTCTCCAAGGGTACAAGAAAGTTCCGTCTCATCTTCATTACAGTTAAGACGGCCCTTGGGAGCTACATATGGCTTGTTGCTCTACCTACAAGGAAGTCCTGGATCATCTTCATCGTAGTTAAGCTGACCCTTGGGGGCTACATCGGGCTCTCTGGTCTATCTATACTAAAGTCCCGGCTCATCTTCATCGAAGTTAAGCCGACCCTTGGGGGCTACATCGGGCTCTTTGGTCTATTTACAACAAAGTTCCGGCTCATCTTTTATCAAGACAAGCCGGCCCTTGGGGGCTACAGATGGCACTTCAAACAACTACTTACGCGTCCAAACATCGATTCATGCGTTAAGTCTAAAGCTAATCATGGAAGACTACATGTTAAGTGTTTCTACTTATATCAAGATGCAAAGACCCGGCTTACCACTGGCAGATAATAAACCAGCCCTTGGGGGCTGCGTAATGGTATAAGGGAAAGAAAGTGAGAGTACCTCGTATTTCTTCTTCATCAAGTTAACAAGCTTGAGATCCATATTCCGGCTTGTAGACAGGCGGTTCAGATAACCAGCGTAATCAGCTGTCAGCTTTTCTAGCACAGGGAGCTCAAACTCCAGCTTCTTCGAGGTTTCATTCACCTCAGTGTGCTTTGTTAACACATGAGGTTGAGGAGAGTGAAAGCCGGTGCCAGTAATGGTAACATCCGGAGTACCCGAATCGTCAACAGCTGGTGAAGGGCTCGGCGGCTTAGAATTAGTCCTCGGAGGACTCTCAGGAATTTTATCCTCGGTTGTCGGCTTAGCAGAGCAACGAGCTTCTTCAAGCGTGTCCTTGAAGGCCGCAGAGGGATCAGCACGCTGTGCAGGAGAGTCCAGTTTGGCAGGCTTCGGCTCTCGAGCCTTGGGAGCAGGGGTAGACCGGCCGGTCTTCCTTCGTTTTGCTTGGGCCCTGGAAAACACAAAAGGTCATGGTTTGAGCTTTATAGATAATACAAGTTTGAACATAAGCATGAAAGGCACGTACTCTGGATTGATCTTCAGAGGCGGCAGAGCAACTCCGGTAGAGTCGCGGAAGGACAGAGTCCTGAAAGCAGTTAAGACAATATAAGACAATGATGAGTTATAAAAGCAAGATTGATAAAACGAAGCCAGGTTGAATAAATACCTGAGCCAGCTGCTTCCGTTGAGCCAGAGAATGAGATAACCCGGCCATAAGGTCGTTAGAGCCAGTGCTCCGGGTCTGGCGTCGGGAGAGTTGCTGTTGCTTTTTCAAAAGAAAGTGGGGGTCTAAGTAAGCAAGAGGATGAGAGAGTGGGACCTTTCGGACGACCCGCCGTATCTTCTGAGGTGCAAGATGTTCTGAGTCAGATTAAACGTAAGTTACCTCGGGAAGGTTGGCGTGGCTTGTATGTGTTTTGTCCTGTGGATTATTATTGTCAATAAGGTGCATGAAGAGACAGCCAAGAGAGTCAAGTTCTACCTCTGAGTCGTCAGATTCCGGTTGTTCTTGAGGTGCGGTTTTCTTCTTCCGGTCATCAGCTTTGTCCTTTGACTTCTTCGGAGGAGGAACGTACTTCTTTTTCCAAAAGCCGGAGTTGGCCTGAAAGTATAAGCCGGCAGAGGTCAAAATATTGTTAAGTATATATGAATAGATAACACGGGAATGAGGAGACCGAAACTCGCCCTTACGTTTGGGGCCGGGTTTGCGGCACAGAAAGGCGCTAACCCGGTGGCGCTGCAAGCTCCTGAAGACTCATGGACAAGGCTCTTGATGGCAGCCACAATGTTATCTTCTAATAACATGGTAGACTTAAAGCAAAGGGGGTCATCAGATTCACCCGTATACTCGCACATGAGACGGCTTCGCCGGCTCAGGGGCATGACCCTCCACGAAATCCAGCAGCGGGTTAGATCCATGCCCGTCAGTCCATTGGCCATAAGGGCTTTAATCTTTGCGTGATCCGGAGTGTACTTCGCCTGCTCAGCGGATGACAGCCGGTTAGGGAGCTCGGTTGTTTTTTGAGCCGAGATGAACGGTAACCCGACAAGGAATGCTCTCCTTCTGGAGAGGTGTCTTTGAAGTAAAACTAGGTTTTATTCCAGTCTTTGGGATGACTAGGCTTCTGAACAGCCGGAAAGGTCACATCCCGTCGCCTCTGAATGGAGATCCCACCAAGTTCTAGGCTTGGACCAGCTTTCACCTCCGTCTGGCGATTCACGTAAAAGAACTCACGAAAGAGACCCACGAATGGCTCTTCTTCTAAGTAAACTTCACCGAGTATTTGGAACTTGCACATGTTGGAGATGGCATTGGGAGCGATATCTTGAGGACGCGGTTTAAAGAAGTGAAGGACGTCTCAGAATTTTTTTGAGGCGAGTGGGCTAAACCCGCGCATGAGATGATCTGCGAACACAACTACTTCACCCTCTTGGGGAACGGGTCTCATCTCGTTGCATGGAACTCGCCAATGGATGACATCTTTAGCTGGTAAAGTCCCTGCGTCTACAAAATCCATTAGGAATTCTTCAATGATAGCAGAGCCGACCCAATTGCAAGAATTGGGTGCACGAGACATGGCGGCGGCTTAAAACTGTGCAAAGTAACAATGTGTGGCGAGTCAGAAGGTGACAGACAACTAAGGGCGGTTAAAAAGCCTAAGTCTTACAAAGTTAAGTCGCCGGAACAGTTTTGATGAAAGTTAGAAAGTCACTGGCGAGTCAAGTTGCAAGGAAAATAGGAAAATTTTGTTAAGTGTGGAAAAACAAGTTTCACAGACTATCTATGCAGATACGGATCAAGAAAATAGAGAAAATCGGGTTTATTCCAAACCTAGCGACGAACAGTTGAACCAGTGATGTTTGAAGACAGTAAACAGAACAACTGCAGATCTGCGTGGTGCTATTATCTACTTCCTACGATCTACCGCACTAGAAAGGGGGGCATTTTCAAGCGCACCGATCTACCTACTATCGGACATTACGAGAAGCTCGTGTTCTAGCGGCGGAGGAACGCCATGAAAACCCTACCGGAAGCTATAGATCTCAGAGCGGAGAAGAACTCATCGGAGATGACGCAATGGATGCGGGCGATGTTCTGGTCCGATCAGGTTGATGCAGCGGCCTGGCAAGACGACGGCGTGGAAGCTTCACCGGAGCGGAAGGACGCTGGAGCGACAGCGTTGAGAGGAAGAAGAAGAGGCACGAGTGGAGAAGGAAATGAAACCGCCCTCCGCGGTTCTATTACATAGGCAAAAGGTGGAAACGGCCGCGAGAATCCAGACGACGGAGGTCAATTGACCGAGACGGATGCCTCGATTTTTAGTATATTAGTTTAATAGCGGAAAGATCCATTGCGGTCGTCAGGGAATCTTTTTGATATCGCTGGTATGACGTCACGGCGGGTTACTTTGTCTTACTTTTAGGTGGTAATGAGCAAGACTCACCGCCAAGTGAGACGAAAGATTAAGCAAGACTCGCCGCCAAGTGATACAGAAGATTGAGCAAGACTCGCCGCCAAGAGAGACGGAAGACTGAAATGAGCAAGCTCAAATCAACCTGGGACCTAATGTTGGGGATATAACCCCGTGGTAAGACCCGCCCAGGTGGGGCCGGGTCATGACTGGCGTCTCATGGGCTAGTGTTGGGGAACGTTGCATGGGAAATAAAAAATTTCCTACGCACACACAGATCTATCCATGGCGATGAGCATCTACGAGAGGGAGAGTGGATATACATACCTTTGTAGATCGCTAAGCGGGAAGCGTTAAGAAACGCGGTTGGTGTAGTCGAACGTCTTCGCGATCCAAATCGCCGAGCATCCTGCGATCCAATCACGATCCTTCCCACGATCTAATCATGATCCGTCCCACGAACTTGATCACGATCCGTCCCACGAACTTGATCACGATCCATCCCACGAGCTTGATCACGATCCTTCTGATCTAGCGCCGAACGGACGACATCTCCACGTTCAGCACACGTACAGCTTGATGACGATCTCCGCCGTCTTGATCCAGCAAGAGAGAGCGGAGAGGTAGAAGAGTTCTCCGGCAGCGTGACGGCGCTCCGGCGATGGTGGTGGAGCAATTCCGGCAGGGCTTCGCCTAAGCACTACAGAAATCCGATCTAGAGGAGAAACTATGCACTGGAGGAACGGGTAGCCCGTGGCTGAAAAAACTAGTGCAAAACCCTAAAACCCACCAGTATATATAGGAGGAGAGGAGGAGAGCCTTGGTGCAAGGGCCAAGGCTCCTTGGATTCGGCCGAACCCACTAGGAGAGGAGGACTCCTCCTCCAATCCTAGTAGGACTAGGATTGCTCCTTTTTTGCCTTTTTTCCACCTTTTCCTATTGGGTTTTCTTCTACAGCCACATGGGGCTTGCGTGGGAGTTTCCACCAGCCCACTAAGGGCTGATATTCACTCTCCCACAGCCCATGAAGCCTCTTGGGTCGAAATACCCCTCCCGGAGGTCTCCCAGTACACTCCCGGCACTCCCGGTACACTACCGATGAGCCCGAAACTTTTCCAGCGACCAAAACAGGACTTCCTATATATAAATATTTACCTCCGGACCATTCTGGAGCTCCTTGTGACGTCCGGGATCTCATCCGGGATTCCGAACAACCTTCGTTCACCACCATACATAACTCTATACTACCGAAACGTCACCAAACCTTAAGTGTGCAGACCCTGCGGGTTCGAGAACTATGTAGCCATGACCGAGACACCTCTACGGTCAATAAACAATAGTGGGACCTGGATGTCCATATTGGTTCCTACATATTCTACGAAGATCTTTATCGGTCGAACCTCTATGTCAAGGATTCAGTTAATCCCGGATGATGTTCCCTTTGTTCTTCGGTATGTTACTTGCCCGACATTCGATTGTCGGTATCTCCATACCTAGTTCAACCTTGTTACCGGCAAGTCTCTTTACTCGTTCCGTAATACAAGATCCCGTGACTAACACTTAGGCACATTGCTTGCGAGGCTCATTGTGATGTTGTATTACCGAGTGGGCCCTGAGATACCTCTCCGTCACACGGAGTAACAAATCCCAGTCTTGATCCATGCCAACTCAATAGACACCCTTGAAGATACCTGTAGA
Organism: Hordeum marinum; assembly: GCA_022496015.1. NCBI lineage: Eukaryota > Viridiplantae > Streptophyta > Magnoliopsida > Poales > Poaceae > Hordeum > Hordeum marinum. Next base: position 94,164,760 of record CM039678.1, read on the forward strand.
GCACCTTTATAGTCATCCAGTTACGTTGCGACGTTTGATACACACAAGGTACTCCTCCGATGTTCGTGAGTTGCATGATCTCATGGTCATAGGAACACATACTTGACATGCAGAAAACAATAGCAATAAACTGACACGATCATATGCTACGTTTGTAGTTTGGGTCTTGTCCATCACATCATTCTCCTAATGATGTGATCCCGTTATCGAATGACATCACATGTCAATGGCTAGGAAACCTTGACCATCTTTGATCAACGAGCTAGTTCACTAGAGGCATACTAGGGACAAAGTGTCGTCTATTTACCCACACATGTAATGTGTTTCCAATTAATACAATTATAGCATGGATAATAAACGATTATCATGAACAAGGAAATATAATAATAAACACTTTAGTTATTGCCTCTAGGTCATATTTCCAACAGTCTCCCACTTGCACTAGAGTCAATAATCTAGCTCACATCACTGTGTGATTTACATTGTAATGAATCGAACACCCATGCAGTTCTGGTGTTGATCATGTTTAGCCCTTGGAAGAGGTTTAGTCAACGTGTCTACAACATTCAGATCCATGTGCACTTTGCAAATATTTATGTCCTTCTCCTCGATGTAATCGCGGATGGAGTTGAAGCGTCAGTTTATGTGTCTGGTCCTCTTGTGAAACCTTGGTTCCTTGGACAGAGCACTGGCACCAGTGTTGTCACAGAACAGGTTCATTGGATTCAGTGCACCGGGCACTACTCCAAGATTTGTCATGAACAACTTCATCCAGACACCTTCCTTCACCGCCTCCGAGGCTGCGATGTACTCTGCTTCACATGTAGAATCGGCTACCACGCTTTGCTTGGAACTGCACCAGCTTACCGCTCCCCCGTTAAGAATAAATACGTATCCGACTTGTGACTTAGAGTCATCCGGATCAGTGTCAAAGCTTGCATTGACGTAACCCTTTACGACGAGCTCTTCATCACCTCCATAAACGAGAAATATTTCCTTAGTCCTTTTCACGTACTTAAGGATATTCTTGACCGCTGCCCAGTGTTCCATTCCAGGATCACTTTGAAACCTTCCGGCCATACTTATGGCAAGGCTGACATCCGGTCTTGTGCACAACATTGCATACATGATAGAGCCTATGGCTGAAGCATAGGGGATGACACTCATCTTTTCTCTATCTTCTGTAGTCACTGGGCATTGAGTCTTACTCAACTTCACACCTTGTAACACAGGCAAGAACCCCTTCTTGGACTGATCCATTTTGAACTTCTTCAAAAATTTATCAAGGTATGTGCTCTGTGAAAGTGCTATTAAGCGTCTCGATCTATCTCTATAGATCTTAATGCCTAATATGAAAGCAGCTTCTCCTAGGTCCTTCATTGAAAAACTCTTGTTCAAATAAGCATTTCTATATTGTTTCCAATCAACAATATGTTATCCACATATAATATTAGAAACGCTATAGAGCTCCCACTCACTTTCTTGTAAATACAAGTTCTCCATAAACTTGTATAAACTCAAACGCTTTGATCACCTCATCAAAACGTTATTCCAACTCCGAGATGCTTGCACCATCCCATAAATGGATCGCTGGACTTTGCAAACTTTGTCAGCATTCTTTGGATCGACAAAACCTTCTGGTTGCATCATATACAACTCTTCCTCAAGGAAACCATTGAGGAATGCTGTTTTGACATCCATCTGCCAAATTTCATAGTCGAAATAAGCACCTATTCTCAACATGATTCTGACAGACTTAAGCATCACTACGGGTGAGAAGGTTTCATCGTAGTCAACTCCTTGAACTTGTGAAAAACCCTTTGCCACAAGTTGAACTCCAAAGCTTCATGATCATCATCATTAACTTCCTCTTCTACCATCGTAGGTTCCACAGAAACATCTTTCTGCGCTGCGCTACTTTCTGGTTGAAGTAAAGGTTCAATAACCTCATCAAGCTCTATTTTCTTCCCACTCAATTCTTTTGAGACAAACTCTTTCTCAAGAAATGTTCCATTCTTAGCGACAAACACTTTGCCTTCGGATCTGAGATAGAAGGTATACCCGACTGTCTCTTTCGGGTATCATATGAAGACATATTTTTCCGCTTTGGGTTCCAGCTTTTCAGGCTGAAGCTTTTTGACATAAGCATCACATCCCCAAACTTTAAGAAACGACAACTTTGGCTTCTTGCCAAACCACAGTTCATATGGCGTCGTCTCAACGGATTTCGATGGTGCCCTATTTAAAGTGAATGCAGTTGTCTCTAATGCATAACCCCAAAACGATAGTGGCAAATCAGCAAGAGACATCATAGAAAGCACCATATCTAATAAGGTTCGATTACGACGTTCGGACAAACCATTACGCTATGGTGTTCTGGGCGGTGTCAACTGTGAAACAATTCCACACTGCCTTAAGTGACTGCTAAACTCATAACTCAGATATTCACCACCTCGATCAGATCGCAGGAATTTAATCATCTTGTTACGATGATTCTCAACTTCACTCTGAAACTGCTTGAACTTTTCAAACGTTTCAGACTCGTGTTTCATCAAGTAAATATACCCATATCTACTCAAGTCATCAGTGAAGGTGAGAAAATAACGATATCCACCACGCGTTGTAACATTCATTGGACCGCACACATCAGTATGTATGATTTCCAATAAGTCACTCGCCCGTTCCATTGTTCCAGAGAACGGCATTTTAGTCATCTTGCTCATGAGGCATGGTTCACATCTGTCACGTGATTCGAAATCAAGTGACTCCAAAAGTCCATCAACATGGAGCTTCCTCATGCGTTTTACACCAATATGAGCTAAACGACAGTGCCACAAGAAAGTGGTACTATCATTATCAACTCTACATCTTTTGGCATCAATGTTATGAACATGTGTGTCATCACTATCAAGATTCAATATGAATAAACCCCTAACATTGGGTGCATGACCATAAAATATATTACTCATATAAATAGACAACATTTATTCTCTGATTTAAATGAGTAACCGTCTCGCAATAAACAAGATCCAGATATAATGTTCATGCTTAACGCAGGCACTAAATAATGATTATTTAGGTTCATCACTAATCCTGATGGTAATCGAAGAGAGAGCATGCCGACGGTGATCACATCAACCTTGGAACCATTTCCCATGCGCATCGTCACTTCGTCCTTTGCTAGACTTTGTTTATTTCGTAGTTCCTGCTTTGAGTTGCAAATGTGAGCAACCGAACCGGTATCAAATACCCAGGCACTACTACGAGAGCTAGTAAGGTACACATCAATAACATGTATATCATATATACCTTGTTTGTCGTTGGCCGCCTTCTTGTCAGCCAGGTACTTGGGGCAGTTCTGCTTCCAGTGACCAGTTCCCTTGCAATGAAAGCACTCAGTTTTTGGCTTGGGTCCATGCCTGGGCTTCTTTGTAGGAGTAGCAACTGCTTTGCCATCCTTCTTGGTATTACCCTTCTTGCCCTTGCCCTTGACCTTGACATTTTTCTTGAAACTAGTGGTTTTATTGACCATCAACACTTGATGTTCTTTCTGGATTTCAGACTCAGCGACTTTTAGCATCGCAAACAACTCAACGACTAACTTGTTCATCCTGTGCATGTTATAGTTCATCACAAAGCTCTTGTAACTAGGTGGCAGTGATTGAAGAACTCTGTCAGTGATCGCCTCTAGCGGAAGCGCAATTCCCAACTCCGCTAGACGAGTTGAATACCCAGACATTCCGAGTATATGTTCACTGATAGACCCGTTCTCCTCCATCTTGCAAGCATAGAACTTATCGGAGGTTTCATACCTCTCGATCCGGGCATTCTTCTGAAAGATAAACTTCAACTCCTGGAACATCTCATATGCTCCATGACGTTCAAAACGTCTTTGAAGTCCAGGTTCTAAGCCATACAATATTGCACACTAAACTATTGAGTAATCTCCAGTATGTGCCTCCCAAGCATTCTTAACGTCTTCGGAGGTCATGTTTTCTGGTTGGTCACCAAGCGGTGCATCAAGGACATATGATTTCTGGGAAGCCGTGAGGATAATCCTGAGATTACGGGCCCATTCAACAAAGTTACTTCCATCATCTTTCAACTTAGCTTTCTCTAGGAACGCATTAAAATTCAGGGGTGCTACTGTGCGAGCCATAGATCTACAACATAAATATGCAAAGGTTACTTAGACTATTGTTCAAGATAATGAGTTTAGTTAATCAAATTACTAAAGCTCCCACTCAAATTGACAAGATCCAAATCCACCAACTCAAGTCCGATCATCACGTGAGTTGAGGTGGCTTCAATGGTGAAAATCATTATGTTGATCATATCTACTATATGACTCATGTTCGACCTTTCGGTCTCTTGTGTTCCAAGGCCATGTCTGTACATGGTAGGCACGTCAAGTTTAACCCAAGTGTTCTGCGTGTGCAACACTGGCTTGCACCCGTTGTATGTGAACGTAGAGTCTATCACACCCGATCATCACGTGGTGTCTCGACATGAAAAACTTTCGCCACGGTGCACACTCGGGGAGAACACAATTCATCTTGAAATTTAAGTGAGGGATCACCTTATAATGCTACCATCGTCCTAAGCAAAACAAGGTGCATAAAAGGATTAACATCACATGATTCATAAGTGACATGATATGGCCATGAACTTGTGCTTTTGATGTCCATCTAGAAAGCACCGGCATGATCTCCATTGTCACCAGCATGACACCATGATCTTCATCATCTTGATCTCCATCAACGTGTCGCCATCGGGGTCATCGCACCCAACATGCTTCTACTACTATTGCCACCGTTTAGCGATAAAGTAAATCATTACATAGCGCTTAATGATTGACACGCAGGTCATACAATAATTAAAGACAACCCTATGGCTCCTGCCGGTTGCTGTACTCATCGACATGCAAGTCGTGATAATCTATACATCACATGATCATCTCATACATCACATATATCACATCATGTAATTGGCCATATCACATCACAACATACCCTGCAAAAACAAGTTAGACGTCCTCTAATTGTTGTTGCATGTTTTACGTGGCTGCTACGGGTATCTAGCAAGAACCATTCTCATCTACGCAAAAACCACAACGGTGATACACTAGTTGCTTTTCAACCTTCTCAAGGACCGCCTTTGTCGAATCCGATCCAACTAAAGTGAGAGAAACTGGCACCCACAAGCCATCTATGCAACACGTTGAGGTCGAGGGAACCGGTCTCTCGTAAGCGTACGAGTAATGTTGGTCCGGGCCGTTTCAACTCACAATATCGCTGAACCAAAATTCGACCAAGGGAGGAAGCAATCTAAGCATCAACGCCCACAAACCTTTTGTGTTCTATTCGAGATCTCATCTACACATAGACCTAGCTCATGATGCCACTGTTGGGGAATGTTGCATGGGAAACAAAAAATTTCCTATGCACACGCAGATCTATCCATGGTGATGAGCATCTACGAGAGGGAGAGTGGATCTATGTACCCTTGTAGATCGCTAAGCGGGAAGCGTTAAGAAACGCGATTGGTGTAGTCGAACGTCTTCGCGATCCAAATCGCCGAGCGTCCCGCGATCCAATCACGATCCATCCCGCGATCTAATCAGGATCCGTCCCACGAACTTGACCACGATCTGTCCCACGAACTTGATCATGATCTGTCCCACGAGCTTGATCGTGATCCTTCCGATCTAGCGCCGAACGGACGACACCTCTGCGTTCAGCACACGTACAACTTGATGACGATCTCTGCCGTCTTGATCCAGCAAGAGAGAGTGGAGAGGTAGAAGAGTTCTCCGGCAGCATGACGGCGCTCGGGCGATGGTGGTGGAGCAATTCCGGCAGGGCTTGGCCTAAGCAATGCAGAAATCCTATCTAGAGGAGAAACTATGCACTGGAGGAACGGGTAGCACGTGGCTGAAAAAACTAGCGCAAAACCCTAAAACCCGCCAGTATATATAGGAGGAGAGGAGGAGAGCCTTGGCGCAAGGGCCAAGGCTCCTTGGATTCGGCCGAACCCACTAGGAGGGGAGGACTCCTCCTCCAATCCTAGTAGGACTAGGATTGCTCCTTTTTTACCCTTTTTCCACCTTTTCCTATTGGGTTTTCTTCTCCAGACACATGGGCCTTGTGTGGGAGTTTCCACCAGCCCACTAAGGGTTGATATTCGCTCTCCCACAGTGCATGAAGCCTCTTGGGTCGAAATACCCCTCCCGGAGGCCTCCCGGTACACTACCGATGAGCCCGAAACTTTTCCGGCGACCAAAACAGGACTTCCTGTATATAAATCTTTACCTCCGGACCATTCCGGAGCTCCTCGTTACGTGCGGGATCTCATCCGGGACTCTGAACAACCTTCAGTCACCACCATACATAACTCTATACAAACGAAACGTCACCAAACCTTAAGTGTGCAGATCCTGCGGGTTCGAGAACTATATAGACATGACCGAGACACCTCTATGGTCAATAACCAATAGCGGGACCTGGATGTCCATATTGGTTCCTACATATTTTACGAAGATCTTTATCGGTCGAACCTCTATGGCAAGGATTCAGTTAATCCCGTATGATGTTCCCTTTGTTCTTCGGTATGTTACTTGCCCGAGATTCGATCGTCGGTATCTCCATACCTAGTTCAACCTTGTTACCAGCAAGTCTCTTTACTCGTTCCATAATACAAGATCCTGTGACTAACACTTAGACACATTGCTTGCAAGGCTCATTGTGATGTTGTATTACCGAGTGGGCCCTGAGATACCTCTCCGTCACACGGAGTAACAAATCCCAGTCTTGATCCATGGCAACTCAACAGACACCCTCGGAGATACCTATAGAGCACCTTTATAGTCACCCAGTTACATTGCGATGTTTGATCCACACAAGGTACTCCTCCGATGTTCGTGAGTTGCATGATCTCATGGTCATAGGAACACATACTTGACATGCAGAAAACAATAGCAATAAACTAACACGATCATATGCTACGTTTGTAGTTTGGGTCTTGTCCATCACATCATTCTCCTAATGATGTGCTCCTGTTATCAAATGACATCACATGTCAATGTCTAGGAAACCTTGACCATCTTTGATCAACGAGCTAGTTCACTAGAGGCATACTAGGGACAAAGTGTTGTCTATTTACCCACACATGTAACGTGTTTCCAATTAATACAATTATAGCATGGATAATAAACGATTATCATGAACAAGGAAATATAATAATAAACACTTTATTTATTGCCTCTAGGGCATATTTCCAACAGCTAGACTAAGGATAGGCCTGGAGACATAAGCCCAGACGTAGGCGGCTCACTAAGATGGGCCAAGGTGAGGCCGAGACAAAGAAGGCAAAGAAGACCCGGGCGGATAAGCCGCCTGGAGACAGCTTGCTCGAGAAGGCAAGACGACGTAAAGTTAGAGTCGGACACATTGTAAGAGTCGGTATGAGACATGTGTAACCCTTGGTCTTGACATCCTATATAAGGGCAAGACCCGGGGCGACTTAGACGAAAGCCAACTAATCGAGAACTAGGTCAAGCGAATCCGCTCCCTTGTAATCAATACCCCAATCAATATAGCTCAAGCAGGACGTAGGCCTTTACCTCTTCACGAAGGTCTGAACCTGGGTAAAATCGTGTCCTTCGTCCCAACCAACCCCTTTGAGTCCATCACCTTAGCGATGGCCTCGAATCTAAGTCCTCGGACATCTGTCGTGACAAAACCACGACAGTAATCGTACCTTTGAGGCCCGACATCTTGAGCTACAAGTACACATAACAAGGCCTAGCAATGAATTTGGTGTAAGCTGGACGTCCAAACAGAGCATGATACGGACTTTTGATCTTGACCACCTCAAAACACAAGGTCTCTACCCTGTAATTGTATTCGTCACCGAAGGCGACTTCCAAAGAGATCCTCCCCACTGGATAAGCTGACTTGCCAGGCACCACACCGTGAAAGACAGTTGAGGACGGCTTAAGATCCTTATCAAGCAACTTCATCCGGCGGAAAGTGTTGTAGTACAAGATATTGTTGCTACTGCCACCATTCATAAGCACCTTGGTAAACACGTAGCCTCCAACTTGGGGGGCAACTACCAACGCCAGTCGTCCCGGGTCATCAACACGTGGAGGGTGATCCTCCCGGCTCCAAGTTATATCATACTCAAACCACTTCAAATATTGTGGTAGAGCCGGCCTTATCGCATTAACCGACTGCTTGCGCAACTTCCGATCTCGCCTGTCAAGGCTGGTCATAAAAACATGATACTGACCCGAGCTGGGCTGCTTTGGATTACTCTGATATCCAGACTGGTTATTTTGTTGCTGATTGTTGCCACCAGAGTGCGGATGATGTCCTCCCAGGTTGCCCTGGCCGTGATGGCCGGATCTTGAGCCGCCGGACCCAAACCCGGCTCCTGACCCGCCTGGTCCTGAGCCGCCGGGCGGGCCACCATTATTGTTATGCTGTCATAATCTGTAGTCCTTGAACTTTTGCATAACGTGGCAATTACCCTAGGTGTGACCCGCCGGTCTGTCGGGCTGGCTGTGCTCCAGACAAGGTTTATTGAGCATCTCCTCCAAATTAAAAGGAGTCGTACTCTTATTAAAAGGCTGCTTGAACTTCCCATTGCCCTTAGCACGATTGTTGTCGGTGCTGGCGTTGGCCACCAGCTCTGACCCACCGTCCGGGTTCTTCCTCTTTCCTTGGTTACCATTGCCTGCCGCACCCTTGCTAGTGCCGTTCTTCTTATTTTGACCAGGCTTCTCTTCATCCGAGCCCGGATCCTTCATATTATCAGAGTCGGCGTATTTCGTGAGAGACACCATTAGCTCCTCCATGTCTTCACACGTGCGCTTGAGCCGGCCGAGCTTCTGCTTCAAAGGCGTAAAGTGGCAATTCTTTTGCAAAATCAAGACCGCTTGAGCCGCCGTAATCTACTCAGATGAGTGGATGATAGTCGAAACTGCCGGACCAAGTGATGAGCCGACTCATTTTCCTGCTGTACACAGTGATCCAAATCCACAATCGTCATGGGATGCTTGCACGTTCCTTGAATTTTTTTGATGAACCTGCTTTTAACTCAGCCCAAGAATTGATGGTATTGGGTGGCAAACCCTTAAACCACGTGCGAGCCGGCCCTTCTAGCATCATGATAAAATACTTCGCGCACACCGCATCATTGACGTCCAACATCTCCATGGCCAACTCATATCTCCCAATCCAAGCCTCCGGGGGTAGATCAACGGTGTAATTTGGGATCTTGGGAGGGCCTTTGAAATCCTTCGGCAAACGCTCGTTCCGCAGGGCCGGCACCAAGCACGGTACTCCCACGACCCTGGCGATTACTCCCGCTCCAACTAAGACGGAAGGTGCAGGTTCTTGATGAGCTGCCGCTGCCAGGGCCGCCGCCTCATGCTGTGCCCTTGCCCGATCTATGAGTGCCTGAGCATCCAAAGCCGTCTCGTCGTCTCGCGGCGGGCCCCGGTGCCGATCACTGGTAGAAACCGCCAGCGACTCATAACGCCTGCTGAAGCTGTGGCTGGGGATGGGGGTTGAATGCACGCAACTCCGGCTATAGGTATACTTCTCTTACTGGGCCATCGCCGTTTGTAGATACCCAATAGCGTCCCGTACTTCTTCTACGAAAAGCGCCTCGTCAGGAATAGGGATTGTTCCAAGCCGGGTTGCTGCCGTCACCATGTTCTCTGTCGGGTTTGAGTAGTGACCCGCCAGCGTCGGAAAAGCCATCAGTGAGGTCTGGTTCCGTCGGGGCGGGTTAAGCTGTTGTCGAGCCGCCGACCGACTTCCAGGTGCTTCCATTGTCCACCCCGTTCCTGGTGTGTTGAAAAGGTTTCGGGCCTCATATTGCTCTGGCAGGCGGGATTGATGCCTCATCCGCCGCACCGCGGCCACCGACTGATGTTCTAGCTCAAGGCAGAAAGCATCCGTCTTAAGGCGCTCTACCTCCGTGTCCATCTGAGCTTTTAACGCGCCGATCCTGTGCTGGACTTCCGCCATCTGGTCCTTCAGTCTTGTGTTCTCCAGGTTCCGGGCGGCTTGATTGTCAGGCATGACTGCCGTCGCCATCAGGGTTGTGAGCTCATTCATCAGGTCCAGAAGAACCTAAGACGGCAGCGGATCAGCCCCCGTATCTGCCACCCCGGTGGCCACACTGCTTGGGGTCGGCTCTGTTCCTGCCATGAACACGACCACATGAGTCGGCAACCCATGATCATCCAGCTCAGACCGCTCCGACTCGGGGTAAAGCTCGTCATAGCCCCCGAGCCCTCCATCGTGAAGTTGGTAGATTGATTCCGCCTCTCCGCTCGAAGATCCATCCTCTGAACAGATGAGGGTCTCCTGCGACTTAGAAGCCTCAAGATCCATACCTTGAGTGAAGCCAACAAAGACATGCTTCCTGCCCGGGTCAGCACGGCCGGGTTGCACATGTCGGACGGGTTGCGTGTGCCGAGCCGGCTCGACGATGTCGGTTCAGACGTCCGGCCCGGGTGTAGATCCGCCGATTTTGCCGATGAAGACGTGGATTCCGTCGAAGGGAACCCGGAACGCGTAATCCACAGAGTTAGTGTCGGGACTCCAGCGGGCAACGTTGATGTAGAGCCGGCCGCAGCGACTTTTGTTCATCCTTCCAATCACGTATCCCTCGATCCCCGGAAGAGAGCCCTTTGAGAACTCAACACCACCGAGCGCTAGCCCCACGGTGGGCGCCAACTATCATGGTTTTGTCGCGGCAGATGTCCGAAGACTTAGATTCGAGGCCATCGCTAAGGTGATGGACTCAAAGGGGTTGGTTGGGACGAAGGACACGAGTTTACCCAGGTTCAGCCCCCCAAGAAGAGGTAAAGGCCTACATCCTACTTGTGTTGTTGATTGGAGTATCGATTACAAGGGAGCGGATTCTCTTGACCTAGTTCTCGATTAGTTGGTTTCTGACTAAGTCGCCTCGGGTCTCGCCCTTATAAAGGAGGTCAAGACCACGGGTTACACAAGTCTCATACCGACTCTTACTATGTGTCCGACCCTATCTCTATGTCGTCTTGCCTTCCTCAGCAAGCCGTCTCCGGGCGGCTTATCCGCCCGGGTTTTCATGCCTTCTTTGTCTGGGCCTCGCCCTGGCCCATCTTTTTGAGCCGCTATACGTCTAGGCTTATGTATTGAGGCCCATCCTTGGTCTGGCTTATGAGCCGCCAGGTATGACCCCCACCTGGGCGGGTCTTACCACAGGGTTATATCCCCAACACATTCCTTGCATCTTGGGGCATCTCCTCACAATTTATAGCCATCCCACCATTGGACTTTTCCTAAAATATGCTTAGTGAAAACATGAGTCCAATGACATATATGTTGTTATTAATTACCAAAACCACCAAGGGAGCAAATGTGCTTTCAATCTACCCATTTTTGGTAATTGATGACAACATATAGATCAAAGCTTGGACATATGATATAATAAATGAATAGAGTCATCGCTTTGAGAAGTATGTGATAAGCAAGAGCTCCCCCTAAATTTGTGCATTATTTTGAATTTGCATTTGAATGCAAATGCACAATCGATTAGGCTCATTAGGCACTCTTCCATGTCACATATAGCTTGGTGTTGTGCGAGAATAATACGAATGAATAACATAGCACAACACATCAAGCAAGAAGTGAATGATCATGTCATAAGCATCTCAAAGGATAGGAAAAAGTAGCAACACTCCAAAAGTGTATGATCAAACACCAACAAGTTTAACACAAACAAACAACCAAAAGATTTTAAAGTTTTGGAGAGCGACAAAAAGCAACTCTTTTTCTCTCTCTCTCTCTCTCTCAGCCCTATTGATCTATACAACTTCTCCCCCTTTGGCAAAAAGTTACCAAAAAGTTCAAAGGTATAGGACTAATCGTCTCTCTAGGGATGTTCTCCTCCGTTTGTTGATGTAGGAGTCGAGAGAACCGCAACTGCGAAGACTTCTGCCAATGTCATGGAAGGGGTTGGTGTAGACACCGGAGGTGCTGATGGAGCTGGTGGGACTGAAGGAGCTACAGCAAGAGCTAATGTAGATGGTCTCTTCTCAGAAGTTGGCACTGACAAGGATCTGGCTTGTGTCTTGAACTGAGTGCTAGCCTGGAGAGGGTGACCTACATCTTCATCATCATCCTATGAGGTATGGGGAAGGGGTACTGAGTCCACATCCTTCTTGAGCTCGTCAACTGTCTTAGTCACCCCATCCACCTTGTTGTTCAAAGTATGAAACTTGTCTTCAACAATCCTTGCCAGGCTCTTTTGGTTCTTGAGAACCTCCGTGATGTCATTCTGCATGCCTTGGATAGAACTAAGAATGAGATCCATCTGCTCGTTCCTTTACCTTGGTAGTGGAGCACTAGTGGCTCTGGCTACCTCAGGTGTTGTAGTGCAGTAGATGAAGTGGGATGATCTGTTGGGTAACGCAGCAGAAAACAAAAAAAATCGACCTACGCACCAGCCCAGGACCACTATGGAGACTGCATACAAGGTTTGATCATTTCGTTACTGACTCGTAGCGCAGCGGAAGTAGAGTTGATGACGATCGGCGGTGCAGATCCCCGCAGCTAGGATTTTACAACCTCCCAACTGCGAGGATGTATACCCTCATCTGCCCCATGGACAGCCCTCCGGGAGGCGGTCGGACAGTCCCCCGGATGGTGTCACGGACAGCCCTTCGGGAGGACCTCCGAAACTTGGACTGTCACTCAGACAGCCCTTCGGGAGGACCTCCAAAACTCGGACGGTCACACAGACAGCCCTATGGGAGGCACTCTTGAACTAAGACCAAAACTACGATCTCTCTACAGAGTTGCACACATACGGTGTCATCTATCTGGCAGGACTTCCCCGTCCAGAACTAGTTCCCACCGGAACCCAGACAACCTTTCGACTCTACAAAACTCTTTTCGTGGGAGGGAGAGAAGAAGCTAGATAATGCATGGCATGTGTATGAGATCAAGGGATGAGAAGAATGTCAGCCATATCTCCTCCTTTTATAGGCCAAGGTAAGGGGTGGGGTGGGGGAGGAAAATACCAAAACACCCATGCAACATGTTCCACATGTAAGGTGAAAAGGTAACACAAGTGGGCCACCAAGGGGACACCACTTGGGCCGGCCACAACCTCCCCCCCCATGCCCCCCCAACAAGCCTCCAACATGTCTCCATAAAACATGCATGCTCCCTAGACAAAAAGCCACCAAACATGCAACCCCCGATTCGTGGGATCTTGTCCCCTCGTGTTGGGACAAGATGTTTTCCCGCGATCGTTTCTTCTGAAAAAATCCCGGACGGTCCCAGAACATTTCCGGTACCTTCTAAAATTATTCTGGGCTCATGCTGAAACATTTCTTGTATGGTGGTTTTTATCAGCGAAAAGCAACAACAGCAGTTCCGGCGGCTCCGGAACATTTCCGGGTTTTTTCTCCAGAAAAATCCCAGAAGTTCCCAGACCAATTCTGAGACCCTCTAAGAATTTCCAGGCGAGTGCCAAAACCATTTTGACCTAATAATATATTCCAAAACAACTTTTTGGTTTTACCGAAACTCTTTCGGTGTTCTCTCTCCGGAACTCTTCCGTCGTCACCGAAACTATTTCAGTGACTTTCTCTCGGACTCCTTGTCTAGTATTCAGCAGATAGATGATCCTTATATGTGTGACCCTATAGGTTCGGTGAAGCATAGACATGACCCAAAACCCCTTCCGATCAATGATCAACATCGGAGCCGTGGACACCCATATCGATCCCTATACCCACACGAATAAATATTCGAGTGAACCTTCAGTTGCCGTGTGCTATTCCTGTTGCTTCGTGATATGTTACAAATACCCGAGGTGAGACATGTTGGCATCCCCGTGGATCAAAAACTTGTCCACTATGCCAGTTACCTTGTTACCAGTATTGTTCTCTTTTCTCGTTCCCGTGTTCCGGCATCCCCGTGATCAAATCACAAAGGGTCTCGCCAGACGATGATGGATGCCGTAACACCGAGAGGACCCAAAGATATCTCTCCATCGTCGGAGGAGCAAATCCCAATATTGAGCTATCAAGTTACTTGACATACTTTTCCATGAACCCATAAGCCGCCGTAATAGCCACCCATTTACGGATGACGTTTAACAAACTCCAAAGTTCATGAAGCAAGCATGAAGAAACTCGATACTCTCATGGTCTAAGAAGTTATGCAAATATTAACTTCTCTGTGTTATTAACCATTAACTTATGACGAATGTATCTCATAGCATAACATCAATTCAGGTCGATTCAACACAAATGTTCTTCTAACATTGTGCCCTCAAAATTGCCGGCATAGCCATGCCCATGATCAGGAAAACAGGATCATCATGCAATACTTGAGCCAGTCTTAGAGGCCAGACTAGGAATACAATTTACCGTTTATTATTCCACACGTGCATATGAGTCTTCCTTCAAGCCTCGTGGTTATTGTAGACTCGAGAACCATAGCAGTTATAGCATGGAACATAAACCTAATTATGAAGAGGGAGATAATCAATAACATTTATTATTGCCTCTAGGGCATATCTCCTACATGATCTGGGTCCATCACCACTACATTGTCCTCAAACTCAAGCTGGAGAGGCATGTGGGTTCTATCAAGATCAAATACATTCTTCTCAAGCTTGGAATTGATGAGCATCTGAATGTATGGAGCATATCCACATGACCTCTTTTGGTTAGCAGCTGTCCTCTTCACAGTCTCTACTATCAAGAATCTGGTGTGAAGGTCAATGTGATGCAGCATGTTGATGGAGAATCCTCAAATCGTCTTCTCATCTCCTGACTTGGGCATCAAGGTGTACCTCAAAATGATGTTGGTGGTTTGCAATCCTGCTTGCAGATAGTACACCGAGCCAAACTTATGTGAATGCACATAGTCAGCATGGATTGGCTTGTACATATTGGCCATGGAGTTGTGATTCAACTTGGCCTTTGAGTATACATCCAAGTCACCATCCTATACTTGTGTAGCTTCTAACATGGTAGCCCACTCTTCAACTGAAGATTCATATCTGGTGTCCTCAGTCATCCAAACTATCCTGCCATCTGGATATAAGTGTGCAGTGAAGTAGAACTGCATGATCATCTCATCATTCCACGGGGGTCATCTTCTTGCCAACAAAAGCATCAATACCAACAGACTTGAAGTTATCTAGGACACGGGGGAAGTAATCCTCATTTTCCGTAATGTATCCCCAATCTACATATCTCATGTCACTGACAGGAGTGCTCTTATCAAGCAAGATTGTCTCATAGAAATCTTGTTGCTCCTTTGTGTAGAATATATAATCTACAGCTGTCTTCCTCCTCTGAGAATAAAGATCTATCGCTCTCCACTCTCTCATCCCTGAATCCTTCATCTTCTTCATATCCTCAGCAAGTGGATAGTTGTCATTGTCTTGTGGGAGGTGAGGTCTAAGCTTCCTCGAGACAAACATGTCCTCATCTTCAGCAATAGCTCTGGAGGACGATCCCTTATTCTTCTCTCTAGCTGAAACATCCTTGGTAGTCCTCTTGGACTTAGGAACTGTGGACTTCTTGGGAGGAGGAGTTGCCTTGCCTTTTGGAGGGGTCTGAGTAGTCATGGCATCAGCAAGCAACTTCTTCTTCTTAGGAGGAGCCTGAGCAACTGGCTCTTCCTCTCCCTCTACATTTGTTGGATATTCATACATGGAAGTTGGCCTTCCAATAACATGTACTATCCTCTTCCTACTTCTCTTCTTCTCAGTAGGCTTGGGCATAGAGCTTCTGGCTGGCTCTATTTGCATGGAAGCCCTAGCAGTCTCTGGTGCTCTCATAGCCTCTGAGCTGGCATACTCCCTCCTGGAAGGACTTTTAGATGGCGTGGCCTCAGATGCAGTCTTGTTAGTAGCCTTGTCTACTTTGGGTTGGCAAGGGCCTCATCTAGCACAAAATTAGAGTCCTCTTCATCTGAGTTCAACTTCCTCCTGGCTCTCGTTGCTATCCTCGGAAAATCTGGTGAGCTAGGGATGTCATCATAATAAGATGAGCTACCGACTAGTGCCTGGATCTGCATCAATGCTAGGCTCTCTGAGATCATTCTGGCCGTCCACTGAATCTGACATGCTGACCCTGTGAATAGAGTATAGAAGAGCAGTGGGGTTGAGTCATCACGAAAGCACATATATTTTTCAAATTGGAACAAAGAAATTCTTAGTTTTAACTTTCTGCAAAATGGATTTCGGTACCACCGAGTCAGAATTTTCGGACTCACCGAGACAAATGATCTTCTTTTCAGAAACTTGGCAACCACTTTGGAGTCACCAAAAATGACCACTAGGTTTCACTGAGACCATTCTCAAGAACCCTAGAACAAAATCGGTAGAACCGATTTTTGTGACTCGATGTCATCGAGATGCATTTTGCGGACGGCTAAACCTAAAATCTTATCTCGCTAATCTATTGATTCTTTCAGTGGATTAGGAAGATTCCACACTGTGGTTTGTTGATGGAAGAAAACCAATCCGCAAGAATCGGATAAAGAAGCGCACAAGGGGGCAGATTCATACCCTAGCTTGGTGATGAATCCGCTATGGCGATGTCGATGGTGTTGATTCTGTCCACGATGACGATTCCCAACGACGGAGGTGCATGGGGAAGCAAGGTCGATGACCAAGGGGTCCGGAGCGGCAGTTCGGAGTTTGGAGGAAAAGACTTTGAAGATTGAATTTTGAAAGTAGGGTCCGCTGGGCTAAATACTCCTCACTGTCGGTGAAACCGATTGAAACATTTTGGTGTCACCGAGTTGGCTGACTGTCAGGTGACAGAAAGACTCGGTGAGACCAACAATTTTTGATTGGTTGTACTGAGGTAAAAAAACTAGATCAACTTAGTGAATCGACGGAACCGAGTTTGTGGAGTTGGTTACACCAAGATTCACAAAGAGATTTTGGAATGCAGCTCTTGTCGACACGATACTCCGAGTGCTCCTCACACAAAGGGATCGAGAAGTGCTTGTTCAAGTTTTGTGATGTAGCATGAATAGAACTTGAGATGTGGAAGCATAGATAGCTAGAGAGGGGTCCTAGGCATTCTTGTACATCCAATTGGCAAAAGAAAATGAAAAGCCAAATAGCTACAACTAGATATCCTCGAATGAGTAAAGATATGCAGACCAACATGCTCACACAATAATATATCAAATGAAACCATGACAAACATGCACAAACATTCTAGCATCTATCAAGCACTTTGGCGATGACATATTCATCTATATATATGAGTATATTGACTTAGGATCCAAGTAAGAATACTTGATCATAGGTCATACTCATCGTTTAAGCACCAGTGGGGTTACCACTTTTACATAAAGCTTGTTAATGTTGTCACATTCTAAGAGATATTTTGACTCAAGTCTTAGAGTAAAGCTCCCCCTTGATGTGACATCCCCCCTAAGAGGGATAAACTAACCGTGGGTTTTGTCGTAGAAGACTTGATGTGGGTGATGTAGTAGTGGATGCTCATAGTAGATGAAGATCATCTTGAGTTGGGAGCAATCCTTTTCGTTTCTTACTCTTCTCACCTACATGGGTTAGTCCCAAACTAAGAGACAAATACAAGGATATCTATGGACATGGAGTGCAAAGCATATATGATGATGTCCATGGATTCATTAATCACCTTGTCCCTTGCTTAACTATGAGGGAATGCGTGACTCCTTGAACTATTGCATAATGTTGATGTTGATTGCAACTAGTTCTTGACAATAATGAATATGAGTGAATTTCATTGGCGGGTTCACCCCTCAAGAACTTCTCTAGTTCTTCTTCTTGGGAACCCACATCAAGTTGATGGGAATCCTTGGTGTTGTAGTGACACTTGTAGAAGTTGAGCTTGTTGTAGCATTGGGGACCCACTTGACCAAAGCTTGGGATTCATATTCATATGAGTCAATCTCCTATTGAAGCTTGTCCTTGCCCTTGAGCTTGTGATTTTGTGGTGGAAGGTCATCTTGAGCTTTTGTTCCCTTGGGAAGAGTATGTTCATACTTCTCCCTTTGAGAAACAAACTTGGGCTTGGGGTATGGACCTTCTTCCCATTCAACTCCATTAGCGTTGAAGTAGCCAATGCCATGGTTTTTCTGGTATCCTCCATGCTTGCGTACAATTTCCTCAAATTTCTTACACCCGACAAGACTTTTGTAGATACCTTTCTCTATAATCCCTTTCAATAGTTCACTTTCTTGCTCAAGTGTAACTTGTCTAAGAGAGTTGTTTGTGGGATCGATAGAACTACTAGAAGCAATATGATTGGATTTATCATTTTTATTGCTACTAGTTGAAGAACTTTTCTTGCCTTTGTTACTAGTTTGCTTAGCCTTAACTTGTGGAATGAACGTAGACAAGAGAAGTCGTTTGCCCAGATAAGAGGAAGTCTTCTTTCGAAGATCGTCATTGATAGCTTTAAGGAATTCATTATCTTGCTCCAAATTGAGCTTCTCGAAGCGGAGCTTCTCATGTGTCCGTACAAGCTCTCTATGATCTTGTAGAGTAAAGTCGTGGGCTAACTTAAGAGTGTTTAGTTCTTGAGTTTGTCGCTCTATTTCCAACTTATCACTATCACACAACTTATCTTGACTAAAGTGATTACTAACAAGTTCATTTTGACTAGTATCACTAGATTTGTCAAAAGCAAGTCATCATCTCCTAGTAAGTCATCCTGATCACTATTGAAATCAAGATACTTGGGGTGTGATACCTTGGGGAATTTAGTCATGAAGCAACTTCCACTCCCTTCATTTGCTAAATCAAATATGTCATAGGAGTTGGAGGAAATGAGTGCAAGTCCGGCGACACCTTCATCTTGACTATAGTCGGAGTTGGAGTGATAGCTTCTCTCGGAGTGGTGGTCGGAATTAGATCCCGAAACCCATTCACCAACATGAGCTTGATGTCTTCTTCTTGAGTAGCTCTTGGTGTACTTGTCCTTCGAATCCCTACTTTTCCTTGAGGGTCTTCGTTCATAACGACCATCTCTACTCCTTCTCTCTCTTCGAGGTGACTCATCTCTTGAGCTCTTTCTTCTATGTGACTATTCCCTTATTTTGTGGGTGTTCGTGCACTCATTGGAGTAGTGTTCGGGCCTTCCACAATTGTAGCAATTCCGGTGACGACTAGATGAACGCTTTTCTTCATATCTTAAATTGGAGTTCCTCTCTTTGCCTTTATTCTTGTAGAACTTGTTGAATTTCATGACCATGAGGCTTATCTGTTCATTGGTAACAAGGTTGTCGCTTGATGTAGCGGGAGCATCACCCATGGCTTCGTAAGCACTGCTAGAGTTGTTGTGAAGCTCTTCCTTATCTTTGAATGACATCTCATGAGCAACAATCCTTCCAATCACTTCCGTAGGCTTGAGATCTTTGTAGTTTGGCATCATTTGGATTAAGGTGCACACGGTGTCATACTTTCCATCCAAAGCTCTAAGTATCTTCTTGATGATGAAATTCTCGCTCATTTCTTCGCTTCCTAAGCCGGTATTCTCATTGGTAATGAGAGCTAGCCTAGAGTACGTCTCCGTGACTCCTTCACCATCCTTCATCTTGAACTTGTCAAGCTGACTTTGAAGCACAGCCAACTTAGATTCTCTGACAGAATTGGTACCTTCAAGCATATCAACCAAAGTATCCCAAACTTCCTTTGCATTCTCAAGATGACTGATTTTGTTGAATTCTTTGGGGCATAGGCAGTTGAGAAGAATAACACATGCTTGAGAATTGTATTGCAACATCTTCAATTCCTCTACTGTCGCTTCACGATTCGGTTCTTTTCCGTCACCAAAGAATTCACCTAGCAAGCCAACATGAACAACAACCCAAATGGCAGGGTTATGATCAAGAATATGCATTTTCATATTATGCTTCCAACTAGCAAAATTTGTACCATCAAAGTAAGGACTTCTCCTATGATAATTTCCCTCGCTAGACGCCATACTCTCCTAGGTTGTGAAACCAATGCAATGGAGACCAAAGCTCTGATACCACTTGTAGGATCGAAAGTAGGTCTAGAGGGGGGTGATTAGACTACTTGACCAAATAAAAAATTCTACCTTTTCCCAATTTTAGTTGTGGGCAGATTTTAGCAATGATAACAAGTCAAGCACACCCTACACATGCATGTCTATGAGTATAGCAGCAGAAAGTAATGACAAGAACATGTAATAGAGGTAAGGGTTATAAGATCAAACACAATTGTTGACATGAAGATTTTTTTGTTGGGGAACGTTGCATGGGAAAAAAATTCCTACGCTTCACCAAGATCAATCTAGGAGATGAGCATCTACGAGAGGAGAGATTGGATCTACATACCCTTGTAGATAGCTAAGCGGAAGCATTAAAGAACGTGGTTGATGTAGTCGTATGTCTCCACGATCCAAATCGCAAGTCGTCCCATGAACTTCCGATCAAGTGCCGAACAGACGGCACCTCCGCTTTCAGCACACGTGCAGCTCGATGATGATCTCCGCCTTCTTGATCCAGCAAGAGGGAGCGGAGAGGTAGATGGGTTCGCCGGTAGCACGATAGCATGGCGGCGGCGGTGGTGGAGCTGATCCGGCAAAGCTTCGCTAAGCGTCGTCGAATCAATCTACTAGAGGAGAGGCTATCAAGGAGGGAGGAAGGGCTGCGGCGTGGTGGCAGCCCTCCTCCCTCTATCATATATATAGGGGGAAGGGGAAGGGGCGGCGCCCTAGGGTTCCCACCCCTAGGGGCGGCGGCCAAGAGGAGGGGGGAGGCGGCCAAGGGGTGGCTTGGCCCCCAAGGCAGGGTGGCCAGCCCCCTTAGGGTTTCCCCCCTCCACCCTTCGGTGCATGGGCCCTTGTGGGAGGGGTGTCCAGCCCACCAGGGGCTGGTGCGCCTTCTCTCATAGCCCATGCGGCCCTTCGGGGCCGGTGGCCCCTTCTGGTGGACCCCCGAGACCCTCCCGGCACCCCCGGTACGTTATCGGTGACACCCGAACTTTTCCTGGTGACCAACACGGAACATCCTATATATGAATCTTCACCTCCAGACCATTCCGGAGTTCCTCGTCACATCTAGGATCTCATCCGGGACTCCGAACAACTTTTGGTCACCAACACACGTAACTCATCTATACTAAAACGTCATCGAACATTAAGTGTGCACACCCTGCGGGTTCGAGAACCATGTAGACATGACCGAGACACCTCTACGGTCAATAACCAATAGCGGGGCCTGGATGCCCATATTGGTTCCTACATGTTCTATGAAGATCTTTATCGGTCGAACCTCTATGTCAAGGATTCAGACAATCCCGTATGTTGTTCCCTTTGTTCTTCGGTATGTTACTTGCCCAAGACTCGATCTTCGGTATCTTCATACCTAGTTCAGTCTCGTTACCGGCAAGTCTCTTTACTCGTTCCGTAATACAAGATCCTGTGGCTAACACTTAGTCACATTGCTTGAAAGGCTCATTGTGATGTTGTATTACCGAGTGGGCCCTGAGATACCTCTCCGTCACACAGAGCAACAAATCCCAGTGTTGATCCATGCCAACTCAAAATACACCCTCGAAGATACCTGTAGAGCATCTTTATAGTCACCCAATTACGTTGCGACATTTGATACACACAAGGTACTCCTCCGGTGTCAGTGAGTTGCATGATCTCATGGTCATAGGAACAGATACTTGACATGCAGAAAACCATAGCAATAAACTAACACGATCATATGCTACGTTTGTAGTTTGGGTCTTGTCCATGGCTAGGAAACCTTAACCATCTTTGATCAACGAGCTAGCCTGCTAGAGGCACACTAGGGACACAGTGTTGTCTATATGCCCACACATGTATTTAGTTTCCAATCAACACAATTATAGCATGGACAATAAACGATTATCATGAACAAGAAAATATAATAATAAACACTTTTTATTGCCTCTAGGGCATATTTCAAACATTGTTCTGTGGTTCCGATATGTGGCTCTATCGTACATCCACGTTTATGGAGTCTTCAAACCAAGGAGGGTAACGGCTACGAGAGTCCATGGAGGGCTCCACCCATAAGGGTCCACGAAGTAGCAACCTTGACTATTCCATAATGGCTTCCGTCCATGAAGGACTAACCTCACTATTGGTAGATCTTCACGAAGTAGGAGATCTCCTTGCCCATACAAACTTCTTGGTTCAACTCCACAACATGAATAAGGAGGCTCCCAAGCAACACCTAACCAATCTAGGAGGCACCACCCTCTAAAAGGTAATAGGCTTGATAATTATGACGAACTCCTTGATCTTGTACTTCAAGATGATAGACTCATCAATACTCAATCACTCACTCACATATTTGGCTTGGTAGAAGAGATTGATTGGGTGGAAAGCAACTTGGGGAGGCTAGAAATCAAGATCCATATGGTTGGAGTGGACGATCTTGATCTCAACACAAGGGTAGGTGGTTCTCTCTCAGAAAATTTGGATATGGGAAGTGGGGAACTGTTCTGAATGCTTCTCTTGCGAGTGGGATGTGGTGGAGGGGTATATATAGGCATCTCCAAAAATCCAACCGTTACAACATTATTGACCATCTCGGTGATACCGATGCAAAACTCGGTTGTACCGATCTGTTCAAAATGTGGCAACTTTCGGAATCTCGATGAGACCGATATAGGAATCTCGGTGGTACCGAAGTCAGTGGCTGAGGCAGTTTCCAAGACTCGGTGAGACCGAAACACAAAACTCGGAAATTCTAATTTTATGAAATCAGCTAACAGAATCGTGGTCACCGATTCTCGGTTGGACCGATGTGAACTCGGTTGCACCAAAGAGCTAGGTTTTGGCTAGGGTTCTGTCTTAGGTTTTGACTCGGTGTAGCCGATGTGGAATTCTTGGTGGCACCGATTTTGAGTGGTAGGAACAGAGTATTTTTTGGGAGAGCTTGTGGGTGTATGTTGTGGCTAGCACTTGTGCACATGGAGCAATTTGTTCACCAACAATACCTTCCCTCTTTTAATAGTATTGGATTTCCTATGGACTCAAAGTGATTTATCACAAAGTAAAAAGAGAGTCTTCTAGCTTGAAGCTTTGCCAATCCATTCCTTGCATCTTGGGGTATCTCCTTACAATTTATAGCCATCCCACCATTGGACTTTTCGTGAAATATGCTTAGTGAAAACATGAGTCCAATGACATATATGTTTATATTAATTACCAAAACCACCAAGGGAGCAAATGTGCTCTTACTTTGCCGGCGGACCGAGGACGGTACATATCCGAGCGACTAGAGGTGGATTAAGCGCCTGCATGCGACACCGAGGCTTTTCCTAGACTAGGTGGACCGGCTCCCGGCCAATCCATGGCAACAGCGGTCTGCCGCCGACAGGATGTGCCAAATTATGCCGGCAGGATGCGCCAAATGTCGTCGTCGTCGTTGTAGATCTACCAGTAGGCCTCCCACACCGGGTCGAGGAAGGCACCCCACCGGTGGATGTGCTGGTGGGTGGAGTAGGGAGGGAGCTAGAAAGCAAGGTGGCCTAGAAAACTGGGCCATCCTAGGGTTTGCGCGCTTTGCGAACGACGGGGTGGGAAAGGGGATAAGAAGAGGAGACTGTGTCGCTGACTAGCGGGCCGGGGAAGGAGCACGCGAGCGAGGGGCGTGTCCGCTTCATGTCCGTCCGATGCAAAAGTAGCCCAAAATTATGCCTGGAATGGGTCGCGGTCGGACGAAAAACGGACACGCGTCCATTTGGGTCGGCACGTTGGGCCATGTTTTTTGTTCGCAACGACCTAAACGGACGCGCACAGATGAAATGAGTCGTTTCTCTAAGGCCAACTCCAACGCGAGACCGCATCCGGACGTCCGTTTTGTCTGGATTTCGTCCATTTTGGTAGGGCAATGCGGTGGTGGCCGGTCTCTTTTGGGGGTGTGCTAGCCGTGGTCCCCCAACGCGCAGGCATCTTGGCCGCATTTTGTCTGGCTTGCATGCAGACGTATAAGATCTATAATAGTGGCCCTATTTCATGCGGGCAATAAAGCCAACGACCGGTAAAAACATGCTAGCCTACAAAAAATAGTCCATTCCAAAGTAGTTCACATCGGCAACACAACCAGACTTCAAAATGAATCAAGTTTTTCACGTCGGCAACACAGCCAGCGGACGACACACTAGCAAGCCTTCAAAAATAACGGCCATAGTTCATGGCCGACGCCTCCCTAGTCCATGCGTCCCTAGTCCAGACCGTCTTCGCCGAACATCTCCTTTTGCCTGTTCGCGAACCAAGATTTTTTGCTCGGGGATATTTTTGTCAATTCCATGCTCATGATCACAAGGGCAACCTTTTTTTCTTTGATGTTGGCAATGATGGCCTTGATCACGAGCTTGTTTGCTTGTGCGGCCACCTTCATGTCAAGCTTCCTCGTCTTGGCAGCCTCCTCCATGTCAAGCTTCCTCCCCTTGGGATCCTCCTTCATGTCAAGCTTCTTCGTTTGTAGCTCCAAGTATATCTTCATTTGCTCCTCCTTTCCTTTCGTTTGCTCCTTCTCTCCTCTCACACTTCTTTTTGTGAAATCACGCCTTGCAAAGTTTCTTGCAATGCAAAACATGCGGCATCACGCTTCTCATCAATCTTGGAATTGGTCTTTCCCGTCGGCCTCTTGGGCATTTCCTCTCCCCGGCCATAGACGTCTTCCCTTCCTTCATCTTCATTAGAGTGGCATATTGGTCTCTAAACGTAGAACAATCTTTGATGAGAGTCCAACAATGGGTAAGAGTGAATAGCTTGTTGTTGTGGTGGGCCTTGAAGGCTTCCAAAGATTGGAATACCTACACAATCAAAGAGAAGACTGCAAAGCAAAATGACATATAATTCAAACATGTACATGGCATAGAAATGCACAAAGAGGAGAGGTCATACAATGTCACCCACAACTAGGTCGCTCACGGGATGACCTTCTACACTCTTAGCACGACACAATACTTGTTGCACTCTTGTTGGATGAACCTCCATCTCTTTTGAATGGACTTCATGCCACGGGTGCTTGAAAACTTGTAGGGCTCAAACTTACTCCTTTCATGAAAGCACTTGTGAACTCTCGTCCAAAATATGATTCCTTTTCGCTCGGCACCGGTAGTGGGGTATTGGCCTATCTCCATCCAACTCTCGCATATTAAATGTCCTCATCTTTGTTGTACGATCCGGTGCGAATGCTCTTCACCTTCCTTGGTGCCTCAGCTCTTTGGGTGAGCTCGTCAATGAAGATCAATGGCTCATCTGCAATGTCATCCTCTTGATCATCCTCACAATCGAAATAGATGCCTTTACCATCCTCATGCCATGAGTTTCCATGGTCGTCAGCTTCTTCTGCCTCTTCTTCTTCACCATGATGGATATTTACACTACTAGGAAAAACCCTATAGGTAGACAGGTAACAACAACACGGGGTTAAGGGGCAGTGCTACTCTAGGGATCGAAAATAGGTCTAGAGGGGGGAGGGTGATTAGACTACTTGACCAAATAAAAACCCTAATCTTTTTCCAAGTTAATTGTTTGGCCTATTTTAGCAATTCTAGCAAATCAAGTTCACCCTACACATTCATGTCTACGAGTATTGCATTAGAAAGTAAAGACAAGCATATGTAAGAGGATAGGGACAAGAAGATCAAGCGCAATTTGGAGGCACTGAGATTTTTCCTTTGGTTCTGATAGGTGGCGCTATCGTACATCCATGTTTATGGAGACTTCAACCCACGGAGGGTAACGACCACGAGAGTCCATGAAGGGTCCACGAAGTAGCAACCTTGTCTATTCCATGATAGCCTACGTTCACGGAGGACTAGCCTTACTCGGGGTAGATCTTCACGAAGTAGGTGATATCCTTGCCCTTACAAACTTTTCTTGGTTTAACTCCACAATCACGAAGAAGGAGGCTCCCAAGCAACACCTAACCAATCTAGGAGGCACCGCCCTCCAAAAGGTAATGGATGTGGTAGTATGATGAACTTCTTGCTCTTGTGTTTGAAAAGATAGTCTCCTCAACACTGAATCACTCTCTCACAGATTTGTCATGGGTAGAAAAGATTGATTGGATGGAAAGCAACTTGGGGAGGCTAGAAAACAAGATCCATATGGTTGGAGTGGATGATCATGACATCAAGACAAGGGTAGGTGGTTCTCTCTCGGAAAATTGGATATGGAAAATAGGTGTGTGTTCTAAGTGCTTATCCTGTGAGTGGGATGTGGTGGAGAGGTATATATATAGGCATCTCCAAAAATCTGACCGTTACAACATTATTGCCCAACTCGGTGAAACCGGAGTAAAAACTCGGTTGCACCGATTAGTGCAAAATGTGGCAACTTTGGCCTTTTCGGTGAGACCGATATATAAATCTCGATGGTACCAATATGGGTAACGTAGGAAGTTTCCAAATCTCAGTGTAACCGATTCCTCAAATACTGTGGGACCGACTTTAAGAAATTGGTTAACAGAAAGTTGGTCACTGATTCTCGGTTGCACCAAATGGAAACTTGGTAGTACCGAGATGCTAGGGTTTGGCTGGGTTTCTGTGTAGGGTAAAACTCGGTGGATCCGAATGGGAAATATTGGTGTCACCGAATTTTGACTTTTGGCATTGGATAGAAGGTTTTTGTGGGAAAGTTGGTGAGTATTATTTATGGCTAATCTCTAAGCACTTCAGCAAGCAGATCATCATAAATACCTCATCTCCTTTTAATAGTATTGGCTTTCCTAATGGGATCGCCGAAGAATAGAGGCTTGACGCGTCGATAAAATGTTTCGGGTCTGTTTATGATGGTTTTGAAATTTTTGAGAATATATAGCGCTAAAATTAGGTCAAGCGGACCTCCGTTGTCCCAACAAGCTTAGACGGCACGCCCTACCCCTGGGGGCGCTGGGCGAGCTTGTGGCCCTCTCGTAGATCTTCTGGCCTCCTTCCAGAGCTTCTTGGGTCCCACTTTGTCTAGAAAAAATCACCGTAAAGTTTCATCACGTTGGGACTTTGTTTGGTAAAAAACTTTGACGAAACCAAAAGCAAGCAGAAAGGAGAAAGTGACACTGGACACTGAGTTAATAGGTTGATTACAAAAAATAATATAAAATTACATATAAAGGATACAAAATTGAAAATATAATAGTATGAAACAATCAAAAATTATATATACATTAAAGACGTATCACTTGTTCCTCCAACTTTGCAACCACTTCATAATCTAATTCTTTGACACAAGACTAACGGAAAAACTAGCTCAACTCCGCCAACACTCGCCAAATATTGAGTGTCCATGCTTTGGCCATCGGCGGAGGGCCAAACACTCGACGTATAAGGAAATTCCAGCAGTGAATACAAACGACTTCTAAAACCAAAATGAACAAATAATAACAACGGCCATGTCAGGTGCGCTTCAATATTTCTCCCATGCAGAGCTGGTTCCTTCTTGTTCTTGACATTGTGCCGCTAGCGAGGGAACCTACATCTACATTTAGATATTTATCGGCTTAAAGTTAGGACTGCACTACAAATCTGACGTGGGATTTTTATGGCATTGTGTGTTTGTCAAGGATGGAAAGTTTAGTTGGCAAGCATGTGAAACCGTCTCGGTTTATTTTTTTTACTAGAAAATTGCCGTTCTCGTAAATTAAATTTACCAGCCAACTAAATTTCCTACAAAATTGTTGGATTTGCCGTGTTTAAAAATCCGACGTTATATTTTTAGTATTACCGAAAAAGTTACGGGGTGTGATGTCGAGATATAGTTGAAACTCAAGGAGAGAGGGGACCTGCTGTGAAAATCAAGAGGGGTGGGATCAACAGGGAGATAAGTTGGTAGGCTGTTTTTAGAGTCAATTACACTGGTGATGCTAGAACTTGACGCAAATAGTCACTTTAATGCTAGAACTTGCAGCATACATCAAACTGATGAAATAATTTGACTCGAGCGTGCAAATACGATATAAATCTTAATTATGTATGCCCGAACTGCTGACTAGGCATGTCAGCGAGGCCCGAATTCAGTTCAAAAGACCGCAACAGAGTGGAGCAACCGCGACACGAAGTTCCTTACCTTAGCTAGATCTCATTGATGCCACCTAAACAGTAGCATGGGCCCTGCTGTCAGTGACTCAACAGCAATGAGGCAACGTGTGGCTAGTTTTTTTGCCAAATCCACCTCAATTTTTTGCAAAGCTCCTGGCATTATTTGCTGCGGTGGAATCTTATTTTAAACATAAATATTAAGAAGAAAAAGAGTGCTTCGCGACACAAACCAGCGACCTATCACTACCACATAGACGGTCCTGGCCACTCCACCCGTTAGCACATTTGTGTTATGTGGATAACTAAACAAAATGTAGTTGAAAAGGTTGGCTAAAAGAAAAAGTAAAAAAAAAGAGCCCCTCAAAGAAAAAGAGCGCCTTCATTCAACATTTGAAATAATATTCATAAAAAAATGTAATTACAAAGATATGAATATTCGTAATTTAAAATTTAAAGTGAAATTTTTTGTATAATACAATTATATACATACAAATAAAAATGTTTCTATAATTGAAAACATTTCAATAATTATACAGACAGTATAGTTCAAGATTTGTACAATAAAAACATACATAATTTTATTTTATTTTTATGAATATTCAGTGATTGATAATATATAAATTAGATAACATTTTTGGATATGAATCACGAGTTAAAATTATATACAAGTGGATATTTAGTACTCCCTCCGTAAACTAATATAAGAGCGTTTAGAACACTATTTTAATAATCTAAACACTTTTATATTAGTTTACAGAGAGAGTAAATGTTTGTATTCATCATTTTGTATAATTTACATATAAGTTGCAAGTGTATATTTAGTAAATGTTTATATCGTAGAAGCGGAAAAATAAAATGCCTTCTTACGTTTACACGATGGACTTTTATGAGAAAATAAAAGAAATCAAAAGGGTTTTCACAGAAAAAGGCCACACGCATTCCTCCCTTCCTTTCACTCGCTGACAGCAGGGCCCACGCCGCGCTGGCATGCTGAGTCATCCTTATTTTCGTATCAAACGTGATTTGCATCGTATTTGTACGATCGAGCCAAGTTGTCGCACCAATTTAATGTATGCCACAAGTTCTAGTATCAAACTGACAGTTTGAGCCAAATCCTAACATCGTGATTGACTCCTGTTTTTAGATTCGTAGATTGTTTCCATAGGTCTTGGATTTTTGGCGGCCACTCTACTAACCACGCAACACACCAAACCTCAACCCACACTGCACGTGCTGTAAACCATCCATCTAGTATCTAAAATCCGCACCTACCACCTCCAAGAACAACCTCAACGAAAGCAAAGATAACTTAACTTGTTAGTAATCCTCAATTACTCCTTTTTTTCCCTGCCTCTCTCTCTCTCCCTCTGGCACGGTGAGTCAGTCCGTCCGTCAGCTGGCTAGTGGCTACCCACAGCTACTCGCCCCATGACGACGACCCAGCAGAGCATTCGCTCATCACCACTCACCCTCCGGCTCTCACCGTACCCGCAATGGCGTCGTCTCCCTAACCGCCGCCGACGTCGACGCCGGCCACGGGGTCCCTCTCTGCGGGGGTTGCTCGACCCATCCGTCCATCCACCCGACGATATTTCCTCATCAGCGGCACCATCTTGAGCAGGAGAGCAAGGGGGGAAAGGCCACTTTCAGTTACCTGCAACGGCAAGCGGGCATCAGCAGCGCCGCTGACTCCTTCGTCCACGGCAGTCGTCGTCCCTGGCACGCATCCGGCGTTTCCCACACGGTGAATGCAACCCGCGCGGGGATTCAGATTCGGTCACTGGTCACTGTCCAGCACTGGCCGGTGTTGCCACATGGTCGTCCTTTGCCGGCTTGACGACCGAAACGCATGGCTCCGCGAGACTCTGGCCGACCCGTGGAAACGTTCAGCCACGAGACTAGTATGCGTCGACGAAAACACAAGAGTTTACTGCAGTTTTTCGTCCGTGCGTGCAAGTGCAAGCAACTTGGGTTGGATCGCCGCAATGGGCCACCTTTTTCCCGGAAAGCTTCATTTTTTGCAAGTGCACTGTGATCCAAAATGGCAAGAGATCGTCGGTGCAGCTGCACCACAATCCATTCACTCCATTGGAGCTCTGTGTGTGTGTGTGTGTGTGTGTGTGTGTGTGTGTGTGTGTGTGTGTGTGTGTGTGTGTGTGTGTGTGTGAGTGTGAGTGTGTGTGTGAGTGTGTGTGTGTGTGTGTGAGTGAGTGTGAGTGTGTGTGTGTGTCACTCTACTGGTAAAGGCAACCGATGAAAGACGTGAGCTAGCTGCCGTGCACAGGATTGGAGGTGTGGCTCTGCGGGACTGACCACGCGTGTACAGCCACGAGGCTCGTGGTATTGCTGGAAGAGAAAACAGAAGAGTTGACCTAGCTGGGAAGGAACGTACAGCCGTTCAAAGCTCAAGAGTTTACTGCAGAGTTTCAGGAACAGTTCCTTGTTCGTGTGTGCAAGCCGGTTGGTCTGAACGGAGAATGGCGGCATCTTTTCTTTCCTCCCCGATCGCTTCATTTTCACAAGTGGGCTGTGAAACTGACATCCAAAATAAGTACTAGCGAGAAATCGTCAAGGGGTGTGTGCGATCCACGATGCAAGTGTGATTGTGTGTGTCACCAATGTTAAGAGGCAACAAACCAACAAGTTAGTGCGAAACTGGCTAGCACATACTCCCTCCGTCCTAAAATAAATGTCTTAAGCTTAGTACAAATTTATACTACAGCTAGTACAAAGTTGAGACAGTTATTTAGGACAGAGAGAGTACAATACTAAAAAATAAATAAAAAGGAGGAACACACATGTATTTATAGTTCAATTAAGTTTCTCTTTGGCGCAAGAAATAAATTTTTTGAATTTTTCGTTCTGGCTCTAGTGCAAGAGAGAGAAAACTATGTTTGTAACACAATTGGGCTCTACCGAAACACAGGCTCGCTCCCCGCTTTATATTGATATAAAGCACCAACCAAACCGAATGATACATAGTAAAGAGGTAGCCATCTAACATGGCGGATCCTGAGATCTCGGTGCCACGCAGAACCTACACTACCGAAGGAGAACAAAGGGAGAACAAAGTACAACGCCAGGCCATGCCCTAGCACACCTAGACTCCACGACAACGCCCTCGGGAAGGAGAACGGCGTAGAGCGTCGCCATTGCCAAGTCCGGAACAGACACAGTTTTTCACCTGGAGCCCGAAAACGGAGAAAAGAACCAGAATGACGTCTTCAAGAAGATAGCGGCGCCGTCATCGGCGCCAAAGCGAGGAGCTTTTGCTCGGTAGCTCACCCGTGTCACACGGTAGACCCGGGACAGTCGCGACGAACTCCGACTCCTAGATCCGGATCCGGCACCGCCGACAATGGCGTGCCTGAGCCACCTGACGCTAGACCTCTTGATGCCCATACGACCAAGAGGATAAGCCACCAACGCCGTCATGAGTCCGTCGGAGAGACAATCATGGGGACCGCCCTTCTGGGCCACCGCCCCGGCATCCCTGTCCCAGGACTCCGCCACCCACCTGCCACATGGCACACCAACCCCAGCAGGTAGGGTAAAAGGACGTCCTTTCACACCTAGCGAGGCATCAATCCCCACATCTGTGTCAGTGAAAGCACAACTTCTCCCTAGGTGATTTTGGTAATTAATAACAACATATATTTCATTGGACTAATGTTTCCACTAAGTTATTTCAAGAAAAGTTCAATGTTATGATTGGCAAAGGATTGTGAGGAGACCCCAAGATGCAAGCATAGGATTGGGAGGGCTACAAGCATGAAGACTCTATATTTTACTTTGTGAGAAATTACTTTAAGTCCATTGAAAAGCCAATACTATCAAAAGGGGGTAAGGTATTAATGGTGAATGAAATGCTCAAAGTGATCAAGTGTTAGTCACCAAAAACACTCACAAGCTCTCACCATGATGGCCACATTGTGCACTAGTCAGTGCAACCAAGTTTTCACTTCGGTTTCACCGAGTTGGGCAATAATGTTGTAACGGTTGGATTTTTAAAGATGCCTATATGTACCCCTCCACCACATCCTACTCGCAAGATTAGCACTCAGAACAGTCCCACACTTCCCATATCCAAATTTCTGAGAGAGAACCACCTAACCTTGTGTTGAGGTCAAGATCATCCACTCCAACCATATGGATCTTGATTTCTAGCCTCCCCAAGTTGCTTTCCATCCAATCAATCTCTTCTACCCAAGCCAAATATGTGAGAGAGTGACTGAGTGTTGAAGAGACTATCATTTGAAACACAAGAGCAAGGAGCTCATCGTTACCATCGAGCCTATTACCTGTTCGAGGGCGGTGCTTCCTAGATTGATTAAGTGTCGCTTGGGAACCTCCTACTTCTTGTTGTGTAGTTGAACCAAGAAGTTTGTAAGGGCAAGGAGATCGCCTACTTCGTGAGGATCTACCCCGAGTTAGGCTAGTCCTCCGTGGACGTAGGCCATCATGGTATAGACAATGTTGCTTCTTCGTAGGACCCTTCATGGGTTGAAGTCCCCATAAACGTGGATGTACGATAGCGCCACCTACCGAAATCACGGGAAAAATCTTCATGTCTGCAATTATGTTTGATCTTCCAACCCTTATCCTCTTACATATGCTTGTGTTTACTTTCCGCTGCAATACTCATAGACATGCATGTGTATGGTGTACTTGATATGCTAGAATCGCTAAAATCTACCAACCAATTAACTTGAGAAAATGTTAGGTTTTTATTTGGTCAAATAGTCTAATCACCCCCCCTGTAGACCTAATGTCGATCCCTACAGTCAGTACCTCCACTATAGGAGGCGCCTACACCTGCATCCCCAACCAGTCCCTGTGGACCTATGGACACGACCCTAGGACTGTCGACGGCCGCCACGAAGCCGAGCTTGCACGATGCCAACTCCGAGATCACCAGTGTCGCACGACCTGACGAGTAGGCGTTGCCAAGACCACCACCAACAGCCCACCGCACCCGCGAGAACAAAGCTCACAGACACATCTCGGGCCGAGCCCGAACCTCACCTACCCGGAGAACACCCCGATCTGCCTCGAGCCCAGATCCAGCCCGTCTGAGTGCAAACCCTAGATCAAGGGAGCCACCGTCGTGTGCGCAGCCGACCAGCCCCGCACGCCACCGGCTCCAACCCAGGAGAAGAAAGGCCGCCACGCCGCCGCCCCGCGCCACCAGCTAGATCACGGCCACCGTGCTGCTAAAGCCCACACCAGCCCGCACCTTCGTCCCCACCCACTGCAGCCACGAAGACCGTGTTGGAGAAGGAACCGCCGTCGCTGCCTTCAACCACCGCCACCATCCAGTAGGATGCCGGCCTTCATCCCGTGCCGCCACAGCCCGCGCCTCTCGGCGGCTGGATCAGGCCGTCGTAGCCCAGGCGCACCCCGCCTTCGTCGATACCTGACATGCCGCTCGTACCAACACGCCACGCCCGCCCACCGCCGCCTGACGCTGCGGCCCAGGGGAGCACACCCACGTAGCCCCCATCAAGCATGAGGACGTTATGGCCCCACTGCCGCTGGCACCCGTCGGGCTTTGCCCGACCATGCCCTCTGGCAGCGACGAAGCAGAGGGAGAGGAGGAAGGGCGGCCGCTCGGCGGGATATAGCTCGCCCTCCCTGTCGCCACGCGGGGGCGACGCGGGAGGGGTCGGGAGGGAGAGGGGTCCCCAACTACCAAGTCTCGTAGTCGAGAGGGGTCCACCCAATTGGGCTCTAGTATAGCGAAGCTAAGCTAGTGAGTTTAACTTTCAACTCTCAGTATCTTCAACTAGAAAATGTGGAAAAGTTGCTACTCAACTCTAAAAGGCAACTTTAAGCTCGCAATATAAGAATGTGAACTTAAAGATCATCAAAAGCATTCAATACAGAGTTTATGATCTAGAAACCATACCGAAGATTATTTTTGCCCGACAACAATGGGAACTAGTAGCGGCTTCATAGCTGCAAGGGGCAAGGGTTGTTCATAAGTTGCATAATGTGTCCCCTGTAGTGACGAGTACCAAGTTGACCAGGACTAGGATATGTTGCATTCCGGTAACCCACACTTACGTGAATATAACGGGGCAAGAAGTAGCCGGGAATGGCGATAGTCTGATCAAAAGTAATGATACAATGTCGACGATGGGAGAGGTCTTGAGTTGTGGGGTCACAGCTAGGAACATGGAAGGAGACAGCGTCGGGGGAAGGGGGCTACCACTTTTTATTCGAGGATAATTTTTTAATTGTATGCCATAATTTTTCGAAAATCCAAGTCTGCTTCCAGGCTTATCTGTTTCCGGTCAGAAAAAAAACCAAAATAAATACTAGAAAATTCTGCGACAGGTCCGCTCAATTTTTTGTGTGGTAGATATTTTGTTGCGTCAGGTCCGCTCCAAATTTTAACTTATTTGGACATCTTGACAAAAAAGACAAATCGGATCAAAACAATGCGTGAACGGTAAACTTTTTTACAGACTCCGATTTGTCTTTTTCGTCGAGAGCTGCTCAGATACCCAAATGAGTTAAAATTTGGAACGGACCCCACCCATCAAATTATCTATCACACAAAAAATGGATTTTTTTGAATTTTCCTAGTATTTTTTTCGATTTTTTCGTCGGCGTAGGTGCAGCTGAGCCCGGGAGCTAAATCGCCGCTTATACATCGTGAGACGGACAATGCATAATTTTGAGCTGCTTGAATATGTCATGTTATTTATTTTTCGAAACGGAGGCAAAAGATTTGCCTTATCCATTAAATGAGAAGGATAGAGTTCACGAGTTACAAGGCCTAACCCATCCCGGCCTGACAATTACTCGCTTATTACAATTTTCCCTAGTTTCTTAGCACCGACGGTTACCCAAAGCTTAGCTTCATCGGTTATCAGTTGTAGAAGGATTGGAGGCGGCACGCTCTTGTTCCGGAAAACCCTGGCATTCCTCTCATTTCAGATTGTCCACAAAACAAGCATAGTGAGAGAGGCCATAGCTCGCCTATTGGGGTTCGTCATTTCGATCCGCTTGTCCCACCATTCGAGGAGGGGAGTATGGAGATGCCAAGTGGTGGTGTCCATGTGCGCAAGCCCAAGTTTTTGGATGATCATGTTCCACAATCATGTAGAATACTGACACCAAACGAAGAGGTGGATGGACGTCTCTTGTTCCCTCTTGCATAGTGGGGAAAGGCCACAATACGCCCAGCGCTCCAGACGGTCGGCGGTCCAAATCCGCCCTTGCAATGCAAGCCATGCAAAGAACTTAACTTGGGGGGGGGGGGGAGGGAGAAGGGGGCAGACTTTCCACACCATGAAGTTCATGGGGGGAAGTGTTAAACCAAGGAACTGCGTTTTGTATGCAGTGGACGCCGAATATATCCCATCCTCGGAGTGTTTTCAGACAGTGTCTTCCTCGATAAGGTCGTCAAGGTGAAAGTCACTCGTGAGCATCCAGAGGGTGAAGAATTCTCTGATGTGCTCCCCGGTGATGATGGTGTTCTGCTTGATCTGGAGCATCCAAGCATTCTCCTTGAGGGTGTCGCACACCTTCCAATTTTTCCTCCTTGAGGCATCAAAGATCAGAGGGGCGATGTCCTTGGGCTTGCGGCCGAGCAGCCAGGGGAGCACCATTGCCCATGACAATCGTGGTGGATGCGTAGAAGAAGTCGTGGTCTTCAACAGTACATGGGTTACCCAAACCCATCCATAGCTTGCGCAGCTCCTTTCCTTCCTATCACAACCATCTCAACCTTAGTGCAGTGGCAAATTTGGCTGCCGTGAAAAAGTACCTTTGTGAAAAAAACTGAAATTTTACAAATTATTATACTCTATGTGGGTTCTAAAACACGCTCGAACGAAACATGAACTTACCACCGGAGTATATCTATGTAGTGAAGTATATTTAAACAAATGTTAACCAAGCGGTACGAAACAAAAAGAAGAAGACTGAGGGTAGGGAAGAGCGGGACTTTGTCTTATGGGCTCTTAGGGCGAAATTGCACATGCGGGTTTTCGAAGAAATAAAAGACTGGGTGGAAGGATAACCTCCCGCATTTGTATCCGGGCATTCACGGTCAAAGATGACAATGCTAAATTTTATTTGTATATACAAAAATGTCCAGATTTCCGTCTTTGGGAGTTGGCGGCGCGCAAGGCAGGACAGATGGCAGATAATCCTGAGAATACAACAACAGCGGTAGGAGGCGGCTGACTTGTGCACACCTCGGAAGTAAACCTTGTAACTGATACTCTCTTCTAATATTAATTAAAACACTAGGTTGCCAGTTCTTGGGGGGGGGGGGGGGGGGGGGGATGGACGATGCATAATTTTCAAAATGCCGTGTTGAACTTATGCCACTAGAAATTATAATCTTTGTGGACTCACTTTCTGCAGACAATATATATATATATTGTAAAAGATGCTCACCAGGTGGTGCAAAACATACAAAAATGGTTCAATGAAACAAGGTTTTATAATCGTCTTCCCAAAAACATCAACATCGATCATGCACACGTTTGACCCACAACCCTCCAAAACCACGCTGTAACATACGCGAGATTCACTGGTCATTGGTTACTGATGGTGATGGCCATTGTTGGCATGGTCATATTTTGCTAGCTTGACGACCGAGACATGGTGTGGAAATGGTACACCCACGAGACTTGTATTCGTCGAAGAAAAACTGGAGAGTTTACCCTGCAATTTTCACTTCTTTGCTTTTGTGTGCAAGCCAGGTGGTCTGAGTGCGAAAATGGGGTATCTTTCCCCCCAAAGCTTACTTCCACAAGTGTACTGTTATCCCAGATAGCAAGAAATCGTTGATGGGGATGTGTGTGTAGCACTATACTGTTTGGTTTTCAATGTTTCGAAGATTGCTCACCACACCTACCGTGCGGTCCTCCGCTGTTAAAACCAACAAATCAAGAAGTTACTCTTTATCAAAAAGGAAAAAAAAAACTCAAGACTTACTACTAAACTAGCTAATATATACAAATGATAGAGAAACATAAAAAGAGGAATCCATATGTCTTCAACTTTTAATTAATTTTCTCTTTGGCTGAGGAAATAAAAATATTTTAAATCAAGCTATGGTTCTAGTATAAGGCTTTTTTGTGTGTGTTGCAAGACTATTTGTGTTAGTCCGGTTAGAAGTAATGACTACAATGATGATGAAGGGAGAGATGTGGGGAGAGTGAGACTAGAGTATTATAGGCTCTTAGGGCGGAATCGCACATATAGGTTTCTCGTGCAATTCGAACCGGGTGGTAGGGTGCATTTTTCAAAAACTTTCACCCGGGTTGGGGGGCAGGGGTGAGAATCCCCACATGGATACATTTCAAAGAATCTTGCAAACTAACAAGATGTTGGATAGTACCGCCACATTCCGGCAAGGGCGTTTCCATCAGATATTTTTAGATGGTTTGTCCAAAGGGTGAGATTGTCAACAATGTTTTCAATTACTTGTGCGGTGATGTAATCTATATGTCTGCAGACTTTGGCAATCATGGCCTCCCTGATTTTCGAAAGCACTATGAGTAGCACGAAGAGGGTAATTGTGTTAGCGATTCCAGGCAATGGTGTCGATTTTCAGATGTGTCGAAGGAAGACAGAGGGTTTGATACCAATGGATTGACAGATACATCCAACTGCTAGGCTTCACACAAATAGGTGTAGGCATGTACTCCCTCCGTTCCTAAATATAAGTCTTTTTAGATATTTCATTATGCACTACATACGAAGCAAAACAAATGAATCTATATTTTAAAATATGTCTATATGCATCCGTATGTAATTCGTAGTGAAATATCTAAAATACTTATATTTAAGAACGGAGGGAGTAGCTGGTCTTCTGCATGGCCATGCACATAGGGCACATTGTGTTGGGCTGGAGCGTTTTTCGAGGAAAGTTTGAGTTAATGTCAAGCTTGTCATGTTTCTATTCATGGATACAGATACAAAGATTCCGTACAAAGATAATGATGCTAACTTCTAGTTACATATATAAAATGTCCCGATGTGCGCCATAAGATGGACAATAGTTTTGGAATGCCATGTTGAACTTAATTATAATCCATCATGATTGAAGTTTTACAAATTATAATCTACTACGTGGCTTGCAAAGCATGTCCAGATAAACACACTGAACCTACCACTATAAAAAATGTACCTTCTCTGTTTCCTTGATACCAAGTATCCTTTCTGCAGATTATATTGTGAACATGCATGCTAACTGTCGTGGTTTTGTCACGGCAGATGTTCGATGACTTAAGTTCGAGACCATCGCTAAGGTGATGGACTCAAAGGGGTTGGTTGGGACGAAGGACACGGGTTTACCCAGGTTCAGCCCCTCCGGAGGAGGTAAAAGCCTACGTCCTGCTTGCGTTGTATTGATTGGAGTATCGGTTACAAGGGAGCGGATTCGCTTGACCTAGTTCTCGATTCGTTGGTTTGTGTCTAAGTCGCCCCGGTTCTCTGCCTTTATATAGGAGGCCAAGACCACGGGTTACAAGTCTCGTACCGATTCTTACAATGTGTCTGACTCAAACTCTATGTCGCCTTGCCTTCCTGGGCAAGCCGTCTCCGGGCGGCCTAACCGCCTAGGTCTTCATTCCTTCTCTCGTCTGGACCTTGCCTTGGCCCATCTTGGTAAGCCTCCATATGATTAGGCTTACGTCTCTAGGCCCATCTGCCTTGGTCTGATTTATGAGCCGCCAGATATGACCCGGCCCTACCTGGGCGGATCTCACCACGGGGTTATATCCCCAACATTAGGCCCCAGGTTGATTTGAGCTTGCTCATGTCAATCATCCATTTTACTTGGTGGCGAGTCTCACTCTTCATCACCTGAAAGTAAGAAATGTAACCCGCCATGAAATCATACTAGATATGCCAAAAAGATTCCCTCACGTCCACAACGGATCTTTCATCATTAAACTGACGGCCCGAAAATCAAGGCGTCCGTCTTAGTCGGTCAGTTTCGGCCGCCTTGATTCCCGCGCCTGTTTCCACTTTCCAGCCTCTTAAATAGGACCGCGAAGGGTCCTTCTCATTTCATCCGCCTCCTACGCCTCTTCTTCTTTCTCCCGACGCCGTCGCCCCCGAGCTCTCTCGCTCTAGTGAAGCTTCGTCGCCGTCATTATCCGAGGCCACTGCATCAACCTGAGCGTACCAGAGCATTGCCCGCATCCGTCGCCTTACTTCCGGTACGTCCTTCTCCATCCCCTAGATCTGTATCTTAGGGTAATAAATCCATGGAGTTCTTCAGTCTCTTAGAACCCGAGTTCTTCGTAATGCCAAATGACATAATACCCAATGAATCTTGTAATGAATCTCTCCCTAATGCGGTAAACCGCAGGAAATCACCAATAATTTAAGATAGGTCGGTAGTTGCTTCCTTCTACTTTCCGCGAATATCGCCAGTTCCTCCATTCGTTGTTAGGTTTAGAATAAATATGCTTTTTCCTCTGTCCGTAGATCTGTGACTGCAAAGTTAATATGTGAATCCTGTTTTCCACACTTAGCCGTATTTTGCTTCGTTGCCCTGCAATGCAACTCGCCATTAAACTTCCGGCTCTTGCCAGGAACTGCATCGGCTGCTTAGCTTCGTAGAACTTAGATTTCATCAGCAGCCCTTAGTTTTCTATCACCTTCTAACTCGCTGCGCAAATGTTACTTTCCGCAGTTTTAAGACGCCATTATGCCTCGTGCGTCCTCTTCCTGTAACTGGGTCAGCTCCACAGTTGATTGGGAGTCTTTGAAAGATTTCGTAGACGTATGGACTTTACCATCCAAAGATGACATCCATTGGCGTGTTCCAGGCAATGAAAAGAAGCCCATCCCCCAAGAGGGCGAAGTAGTTGTTTTCGCGGACCACCTTGTACGCGGTTTCAGTCCGCCCGGCTCCAAATTTTTCCGAGACGTCCTTCACTTCTTCAACTGCATCCTGAATATATTGCACCCAATTCTGTCTCAAATATGTGCAACTTCCAAATCCTCTGTGAAGCTTACTTACAGGAAGAACCTCTTCCGTCAGTTCTTCTATGCCAACCGCCAGACAGAAGTGGCAGTCGGCCCAAGCTTGGAGCTTGGCGGGATCTCCATTCGAAGAAGACGGGACATGACCTTTCCGGCTGTTCGGATGCCAAGTCATCCCAAAGACTGGAACAAAACCTGGTTTTATTGTAAAGACACTTCCCTAGAGGGAGAACGTCCATTGCCGGGTTATCGCCCGTCCTGGCTCAAGACCACAACTGAGCTCTCTGACCGGATGTCAGCTTCTGAACGGGCGAAGTATGCTCCGGCTTATGCCAAAATTAGAGCCCTCATGGCCAATGGTCTGACAGGGATTGATCTGACCCGCTGCTGGATCTCGTGGAGAATCATGCCTCTGAGCCGGAGAAACCGTCTCATGTGTGAATATACGAGTGAGGCCAATGACCCCCTCTGCTTTAATCCTACCACGTTGTCAGAAGACAACATCGTTGCTGCCATCAAAAGCCTTGTCCACGAGTCTCAAGGATCTTGCCGCACCATCGGGTTGCCACCCTTCTGCGCCGCAAACCTGGCCCCGGATGTAAGGGCGGCTCTCAATCTCCTGACTTCCGCGTTAGTTATCCATGTATGTTTTACAATCTTTAACCTCTTTCGGCGGCTTTTACTTCCAGGCTAACTCCAGCTTCTAGAAAAAGAAATACATTCTTCCTCCGAAGAAGTCGAAAGAAAAGGTCGTTGGCCGAAAGAAGAAGCCTGCACCACAAGAACAGCCTGAAGCTGACAACTCAGAGGTAGAACTTGACTCTCTTGGTCGTCTCTTCATACACCTTATTGACAATAACAATTCTCGGGACGAAATGAATACAAGCCACGCCAACGTTCCTGAGGTAACCTATGTTCCATCTGACTCGGAACATCTTCCACCAAAGAAGATATGGCGGGTCGTCCGAAAAAGTCCCATTTTCTCACCCTCTTGCTTATTTAGACCCTAACTTTCTTTTGAAAAAGCAACAGCACCTCTCCCGACACCAAACCCGGAGCGTCGGCTCTGAAGACCTTATGGCCGGGTTGTCCAACTCTCCGGTTCAACGGAAACGGCTAGCTGAGGTATCTTGTTCAACTTAACTTAGTTGGGTCAACTTTGCCTTTATAACTTGACTCTGTCTTTACATTGCTTTAACTGCTTTCAGGAATCGCCCCCTTCATCAGGTGACTCTACGGCAACCAAGCTGCCACCTCTGAAGATCAACCAGAGTATGTGCTTTCATGCTTCCATAATATCTTTGTTGTCCTTGAACTTTATACAATAACCTTCTATGCCTTCCAGGGCACAAGCAAAACGAAAGAAAAACGTCGGGTCTACCTCGGCCCCCACTGCTCAAGAACCGGAGGCTGCCAAGCCGGACTCTCCGGTTGCACATGCTGATCCTTTTGCTATCTCAAAAGATGTGCCTAAAGATGCCCGTCGTTCTGCCGAGCCAGCGGCCCATGAGACGGCAACTGAGAGTCCTCCAAAGACCAACTCTAAACCGCCGAGCCCTTTAACAGCCGTTGACGATTCAATTATTCCGGACGTCATCATTACCGGTACCGGCTTTTAAACTCCTGAACCTCGTGTGTTGACAAAGCACACTGAGACAACTGAAGCCTCTGACAAGCTGGATTTTGAGCTCCCCGTGCTTGATAAATTAACTGCTCATGAGGTACACGCCGGTTATCTGAACCGCCTCTCCACAAGCCGGAGCATGGAACTCAAGCTTGTCAATCTGATGAAGAAAAATATGAGGTACTCCTTACGATTCCTTCTTTTCCTTATACCCTTATGTAGCCCCCAAGAGCCGGTTTAGTATTTGTTGTTAATGGTAAACTGGGTCTTCCAATCCATGCCTTAAGTAGAACCACTTAGCCTGTAGCCCCCAAGTATCGGCTTAAAATGTAAATATTGAGCTGGTACTCAGTTTTAAGTAGTTGATCAAATGTAGCCCCCAAGTGCCGGCCTATCTTTAAAAAATATGAGCCAGAACTTCATTGTAGATTTGAACAAAGAGCCAAATGTAGCCCCCAAGTGTCGGCTTATCTTTAAAAAATATGAGCTGGAACTTCATTGTAGATTTGAACAAACAACCAATATATAGCCCCCAAGTACCGGCTTATGTTTGACAAATATGAGCCGGAACTTCATTGTAGTCTTGGATAACTAATAGACATTAGCCCCCAAGTGTCGAGTATATTGCTTGCAATCTGCTTGAGACTTGCATTTATATTTGATAACTTAACCATCTGGCAACATGTTACCCTGGCGACTTACCCTTCTTTGACCTTTTGTCTGTCATAGGAAGATTCAAACAATGGCGCGTCTGAACTGAGCGGCTTAAAGAGCAATCTGGCCTCCCAGCAAGCCGCCAGGAGTGCAATAGAGGAGAAGTGCCGTCTTGCACCCGAAGAGCTTGTAAAAGCTAAAGCTGATTTCGTCGCCTTCAAGAAAGCTGCTGAGACGGAGCAAACTGCCTTGGCTCAACGTGCAGATGATGCTGACCAGCGGCTCATGGAGGTATCCGATGAACTGCACGCCCTGAAGCGCCATATTGCAAAAATGTCTGCTGCTATCTTTGGTAAGTACTAAAGACTTAGCCAATATATTTGTGTGAAGAATTACATGTTGGAAATATGCCCTAGAGGCAATAATAAAACGGTTATTATTGTATTTCCTTGTTCATGATAATTGTCTATTGTTCATGCTATAATTGTGTTAACCGGAAACCATAATACATGTGTGAATACATAGACCACAACATGTCCCTAGTGAGCCTCTAGTTGACTAGCTCGTTGATCAATAGATGGTCACGGTTTCATGACCATGGACATTGGATGTCGTTGATAACGGGATCACATCATTAGGAGAATGATGTGATGGACAAGACCCAATCCTAAGCATAGCACTAGATCGTGTAGTTCGTTTGCTAAAGCTTTTCAATGTCAAGTATCGTTTCCTTAGACCATGAGATTGTGCAACTCTCGGATACCGTTGGAATGCTTTGGGTGTGCCAAACGTCACAATGTAATTGGGTGGCTATAAAGGTGCACTAAGGGTATCTCCGAAAGTCTCTGTTGGGTTGGCACGAATCGAGGTGCTCTCCC
The DNA here is from genome assembly GCA_022496015.1 of Hordeum marinum. NCBI lineage: Eukaryota > Viridiplantae > Streptophyta > Magnoliopsida > Poales > Poaceae > Hordeum > Hordeum marinum. The sequence continues at coordinate 94,207,975 of CM039678.1, forward strand.
TCAACCTCTCCCTCCTCCTTGCTGGATCAAGGTGCGGGAGACATCACCAGGCTGTACGTGTGTTGAACGCGGAGGCGCCGTTGTTCGGCTCTTAGATCGGAATCCACCGATCTGAATCGCTGCGAGTACGACTCCACCAACCGCATTCTTGTAACGCTTCCGCTTAGCGATCTTCAAAGGTATGAAGATGCAATCTCTCCCCTCTCGTTGCTGGTTTCTCCATGGATAGATCTTGGTGATCGTAGGAATTTTTTTGATTTACTACTACGTCTCCCAACATTACACAGGCGTCTCATCACCAAAAACCGTTTTATGCAGGTCCAAGGAGCCGTCAACTTGCAACGTAACTGGATGACTATAAAGGTGCTCTACAGGTGTCTCCGAGGGTGTCTGTTGAGTTGGCATGGATCAAGACTGGGATTTGTCACTCCGTGTGACGGAGAGGTATCTCTGGGCCCACTCGGTAAGACATCATCATAATGAGCTCAAAGTGACTAAGGAGTTAGCCACGGGATGATGTATTACGAAACGAGTAAAGAGACTTGCCGGCAACGAGATTGAACAAGGTATAGAGATACCGACGATCGAATCTCGGGCAAGTATCATACCGATAGACAAAGGGAATTATATACAGGATTGATTGAATCCCCGACATCGTGGTTCATCCGATGAGATCATCGTGGAGCATGTGGGAGCCAACATGGGTATCCAGATCCCGCTGTTGGTTATTGGTCAGAGAAGTGTCTCGGTCATGTCCACGTGTCTCCCGAACCCGTAGGGTCTACACACTTAAGGTTCGATGACACTAGGGTTATAGGGAAATGGTATACGTGATTACCGAAAGTTGTTCGGAGTCCCGGATGAGATCCCGGACGTCACGAGGAGCTTCGGAATGGTCCGGAGGTAAATATTGATATATAGGAAGTCTAGTTTTGGTCACCGGAAAGTTTTCGGGCTCATCGGTAGTGTACCGGGAGTGCCGGGAGGGTGCCGGAGGACCCCCGGGAGGGGTGTGACGACCAAAGGACTTCGTGGGCCCTTAGAGGAGGTGTGCCAGTCCTTTTTGGGCTGGCCAAGACCTTCTATAAAGGCTCATGTGGCTGGAGATAAGAGATAGGGCTGAAAAGGATTCAAAAGGAAGAGATCCACCTCCCTTGTGGGAGGTGGACTCTTCCCTAGGGTCGGCCAAACCTCTCCTCTTTGGAGGAGGGGCCAAGGCATCCCTCCCTCTACCTCCTCCTATATATATGCAAGGGTTTGGGCTGCTTTGAGACACGGCTTCTTTCTCTCTTGGTGCAGCCCTACCCTTCCTCTTCCTCGTTCTCCGTAGCGCTTGGCAAAGCCCTGCCGGAGTTCACGTAGCTCCACCGTCACCACGCCGTCGTGCTGCCGGAGCTCTCCCTCAACCTCTCCCTCCTCCTTGCTAGATCAAGGTGCGGGAGACATCACCAGGCTGTACGTGTGTTGAACGCGGAGGCACCGTTGTTCGGCGCTTAGATCGGAATCCACCGCGATCTGAATCGCTGCGAGTACGACTCCATCAACCGCATTCTTGTAACGCTTCCTCTTAGAGATCTTCAAAGGTATGAAGAGGCAATCTCTCCCCTCTCGTTGCTGGTTTCTCCATGGATAGATCTTGGTGATCGTAGGAAATTTTTTGATTTACTACTACGTCTCCCAACATTACACAGGCGTCTCATCACCAAAAACCGTTTTATGCAGGTCCAAGGAGCCGTCAACTCGCTGCTGATAGCCTGTTATCGCTGAAAGCCGTCTACACACTATCAGAACAGATGTACTGCGGAACTCTCTACACCATCAAAGTGATGCTTAATAAAGAGAGTATCCCTTCATCCATGAAGGGAGTCATAGAAGTGTTACCCACCCTGCCCAAGCAAATCCAGGAGCTCAAAAAATCAGCCGCCAGAAAGGGAGCCATTGCGGCAATAAGCCGGGCCTTAGCCTTCGCCCAGAGCTAACTCCTGAAGAGATGATGGACAGGTTTCCATCAAAGAAGGACGACGGCTCAGAGTTCACAGAAGCCGACTATGCTCGTTGCATGAAGGCCTTCAGAGTCCTTGCATCGGTATTAGCGAAAGAAGTGAACCTGTCAACATATCAGGCAGCTTACAATGCCAAGAACAAGCGAGTGCGCGGCCCAACCTTCGAGGCCAAGGATTTAACTCCTGTACATCGTAAGCACTTCTTTGCTCCTGATCTTGACCCGTCTCCCCTCTTTGAAGAGGCAAAATTTGAAGCTTTAACCAACTGCAACTGGGACGTGGACAATCTCCAGATCGAGGAGGTCAAAGACCCGCCACAGGGTGACCCGCCGTCCAGCTGATCAACTTGATAACTCCATGGATAATCCGGCTTTGTGACCCACCGTGGGGCGGTGTTAAAAAATTTAAGTCATTGCTTTTGAGCTCTGTGGAGAGCATTGTCATAGGCCTTTAGTAAAACTGCCTTGCTTGAACTGTGCCATCGTGCACATATGAAATCGCCCGGCTTTAACATATTATGTCCGCCTTGTGCTTCAATTTACATAGATATCGTGGTGGCTCTTCTTGAGAAAACCAACCTGTGAGAGCATAATATTTTCCATACTGTCAATAGGGTAGCTTAGAATAGTAGAACCCGAAGATGTTATATCTTTCCTGATTTGTTTTTTTTTGAAAAAAATTTGAACAACTCATTTGCCGGTTCTTCTAGGTGGACTTGTTAATTAAAAATCCTAATCAGTACAGGGTCTCTATCGAGATTGGCCATCAATTTCTTAGAATGGCTCAGGGTCTCTAAGGGATATTAACTGATAGGAAGTGTAACGTCCCAGAAAAAGACACGGCAGGGCATGAGTACCCTGGTAGCTCATAAACTGCCTCTCACGTGACATAAATCCGCCATTTTAACCTTAAACAGTGCAGGGTCTTTAAAAGATTAATTGTCTAAGAGTACGAACGGGCCACATAGCGGAGAGTCGGTAGTAGATGAGAGAGTTTATCCTCGCTTTCCGTAAGCCAGCCCTCACGTGACAAGAACCGCCGGTTTAACCTTAACCAGTACAGGGTCTTTAACGAGATTGGCCGTCAATTTGTTTAAACCAGCTCAGGGTCTCTAAGCGAGATTAACTGGTAAGAGTTCGGTGGGTCTCCTGGTGGAGTAGCAAGTTGCAAACGGGAAGGTTTAACTCTGGTGGCTTAAGAGCCGATCAAGAGGGTATGTAAGTTAAACCCGGTGGGTTGGAAACCCCAAAATGACCTTGTTGACGAAGTCAACGATTTGGCTTAAGAGCTGATCAATAGGGTGTGATAAGCTAAACCCGACGGGTTAGAAGCCCCTAGATGACCTGGTTGCACAAGCTGAGATATGCGAAATGGTAGAGGCCCCGACTTGCGGGGATGCCAACTTTATTCATTTATAATAAGGCCGCAGATGAGCTATGTTCCACGGCTGGCGGGTCTCCTGCCCAGAAGTGCTTGAGTCGTCTCGGATGTCATTGAGATAATATGACCATGGTTTTAAATAGCGGATAGCGAGCTGGTAGCGGATTGGGTTCCGTGTGGTAGAATGCGGATAGCGGGAAATATTGCGGGCGCTATGTCCACGTAGCGGATTTATAAATACACCAGATTATTGTTTATATCACTCTAACATGAAGAAAAAGTAATGATGTTTAATTTGAGTGATAGCGGTCACTATTACGCTAGCGCTATTGCGGACGCAATAGCGGACGCTATCTTCACTATTTGAAACTATTTCTGCGTACCATGAAAGGCCCTTCCCATGGAGGGGACAACTTGTGTGCATCTGTCTGATCTTGAATCAACCGCAACACTAAGTCGCCTTCTTGAAACGTCCAGGTGTTAACTTTGAGGCTATGGTAGTGACGTAGGTCTTGCTGATAGATCGTTGATCGAGCCACCGCCAGATCACGTTCTTCCTTCAAGGCATCCAACGCGTCTTGACGTGCTGTTTCATTACCCTCCTCAACGTAAGCAGCCACCCGTGGCGAGTCATGACGGATATCGCTTGGTAACACGGATTCTGCGCCATAAACCATGAAGAAAGGTGTATAACCTGTTGATCTGTTGGGAGTGGTTCTGATGCTCCATAAGACGGACGGCAACTCCTCTACCCAACAACCCGGTGTGCGCTGCAAAGGAACCATAATCCAGGGTTTGATACCTCTCAAGATTTCCTGGTTAGCACGTTCTGCCTGACCATTTGACTGTGGATGGGCCATCGCAGAAACGTCAAGTCGGATGTGCTCACTTTCACAGAACGCTCGCATAGCTCCCTTGGATAAGTTCGTACCATTATCTGTGATGATATTGTGAGGGTAACCGGAGCGGTAGATCAGCTTCTTAATAAATTGGACCGTCGTATCCGCGTCACATTTGCTGACCGGCTCAGTTTCTACCCACTTGGTAAATTTGTCCACCGCCACCAAGAGGTGGGTCTTCTTGTCCTTGGATCTCTTGAAAGGCCTGACCATATCAAGCCCCCAGACTGCAAACGGCCAAGTAATTGGAATCATGCGCAACTCTTGAGCCGGGACGTGAGCACGTCGGCGAAACTTTTGACATCCATCACATTTGCGGACCAAATCTTCCGCATCCTTATGAGCCGTCAGCCAGAAGAAGCCATGTCGAAAAGCCTTGGCCACCAGAGATTTTGAGCCGGCGTGGTGACCACAATTGCCAGCATGAATTTCATTCAAGATTTCCTTGCCTTCTTCGGGTGAGACACAACGATGAAACATGCCAATGACGCTGCACTTATGTAACTCACCATTGATTATTGTCATAGACTTAGACTGCTTGGTGATCTGTCTAGCCAGATTTTCATCATCAGGTACCTCGTCGCGAGTCAAGTACGCCAAATAAGGCACAGTCCAGTCAGGAATAACATGTAGAGCCACCACCAGCTATCCCTCCGGGTCAGGTATAGCTAAGTCTTCCTCTGAAGGTAACTTAACTGATGGGTGATGTAGTACGTCTAAGAAAACATTAGGCGGTACCGTCTTACGCTGAGGGCCTAGTCTGGAGAGTGCATCGACTGCCTCGTTCTTGCGACGATCAACATGATCCACTTGATAACCTTTGAAATGACCCGCAATGACATCCACCGCCTGACGATAAGACGCCATCCGCGGGTCCTTGGAATCCCAAGTACCTGAAACTTGCTGGGCCACGAGGTCTGAGTCGCCGAGACACCTAACCCGGCTCAGGTTCATCTCCTTAGCCACCCGGAGGCCGTGAAGCAGAGCCTCATACTCAGCTGCATTGTTAGTACAAGGAAACATCAGCCTTAGAACGTAACAGAACTTGTCACCTTTGGGGGAAGTTAAGACAACCCCTGCCCCTGATCCTTCCAATTGCCTGGATCCATCAAACTGGATTGTCCAATACGTGTTATCCGGCTTTTCCTCAGGCGCCTGACACTCCGTCCAGTCATTTATGAAATCCACTAAGGCTTGCGACTTGACCGCCGTGCGAGGCTCATATTTCAAATTAAGAGGCCCAAGTTCCAATGCCCACTTAGCAATCCTGCCAGTGGCTTCTTTGTTTTGAATTATGTCTCCCAACGAGGCAGAGATAACCACTGTGATCTGATGCCCCAAGAAGTAATGCTTCAACTTACGATTGGCCATGAACACCCCATATTCTAGCTTCTGCCAATGTGGATACCTCTTCTTGGACTCTGTCAGGACTTCATTGATATAATAGACCGGCCTTTGAACTAGATATTCCTTCCCTACCTCCTTACGCTCAACAACGATCATAGCGCTGACTGCCCTGTTATTAGTCGCCACGTACAAGAGCAAGGGTTCCTTCTCAGCCGGAGCCGCTAAGACTGGCGGCTCTGTGAGCTGCCTCTTGAGGGCCTCAAACGCTTCACCCGCCGCCGCACTCCAGACATAGTTGTCTGTTTTCTTCATCATCTGGTACAAAGGGATGGCCTTCTCACCAAGGCGGCTTATGAACCGGCTTAACGCAGCTATCCATCTCGCCAGGCGCTGAACATCATTGATGCATGCCGGCTCAGACAGGGAAGTGATAGGCTTGATCTTATCTGGATTAGCCTCAATGCCATGCTCAGAGACTAGAAATCCCAAGAGCTTGCCTGCAGGAACACCGAAAACACAATTAGCCGGATTAAGCATCATCTTGTAGACTCGTAAGTTAGAAAAAGTCTCCTTTAGGTCATCAAGTAGAGTCTCCTTCTTCCTGGACTTAATCATAATGTCATCCACGTATGCATGAACGTTGCGCCCAATTTGGCTAAGAAGACAATTTTGCACACAACGCTGGTAAGTCGCCTGGGCACTCTTGAGCCCGAAAGGCATGGACACATAGCAGAAGGCACCAAAAGGCGTGATGAAAGCCGTCTTCTCCTGGTACTTGACTGCCATCTTGATCTGATGATAACCAGAATAAGCATCCAGGAAACACAAACTCTCACAGCCCGCCATTGCATCGATGATCTGGTCGATACGGGGGAGAGCAAATGGGTCAGCCGGATAGGCTTTATTAAGATCTGTGTAATCCACACACATACGCCACGTGTCATTCTTCTTAAGCACTAGTACCGGGTTAGCAAGCCACTCTGGGTGGAACACTTCAACGATGAAACCCGCCGCCAGGAGCCGGGCCACCTCTTCCCCAATGGCCTTGCACCTCTCTTCATTGAATCGCCATAGGAACTGCTTGACCGGCTTAAATTTAGGATCCACATTAAGATGGTGCTCAGCGAACTCTCTCGATACACCCGACATGTCAGACGGCTTCCATGCAAAGATGTCACAATTCTCACAGATGAATTCGATGAGCGCGCTTTCCTATTTGGGATCCATATTAACCCCAATAGTAAATTGTTGAGATGAGTCGCCCGGAGTAAAATCCACTAGCTTAGTGTCATCCGCTGAAAACTTGAGGGGCGGCTCTGATTCTGTGGTGGGCTTTTTGAGCGGACTCATGTCCTCCGGGTCAACATTTTCCTTATAAAACTTGAGCTCTGCTTCCGCGCAACTTGACTCTGCATAAGCTCATCTCCTTCCTCACACTCAATAGCCGTCTCCCGATCACCATGCACCGTAATCGTTCCTTTTAGACCCTGCATCTTGAGCTGCAAGTACACATAGCAAGGCCAAGCCATGAACTTGGCGTAAGCCGGACGTCCAAATAGAGCATGATACGGACTTTTGATCTTGACCACCTCAAAACACAAGGTATCTACCCTGTAGTTGTATTGGTCACTGAAGGTGACTTCCAAAGAAATCCTCCCCACTGGATAAGCTGACTTGCCAGGCACCACACTATGAAAGACTGTCGAGGAAGGCCTAAGATCCTTATCAAGCAACTTCATCTGGCGGAAAGTGTGGTTAGTACAAAATATTGATGTTGCTGCCACCATCCATAAGCACTTTGGTAAATACATATCCTCCAACTTAGGGGGCAACTACCAACGCCAGTCGTCTCGGATCATCAACACGCGGCGGGTGATCCTCTCTGCTCCAGGTTATGTCGTACTCTGACCACTTCAAGTATTGCGGGAGAGCCGGCGTGATGACATTGACCGCCCGCTTGCGCAACTTCTGGTCTCGCCTGTTAAGGCCGGTTGTCAAAACATGATACTGACCCAAGCTGAGCTGCTTCGGATTACTTTGATACCTGGACTGGTTATTTTGCTACTGATTATTGCCATCGGATTGCTGATGATACCCTCCTTGACTGCCCTAGCCCTAGTAGCCGGATCCTGAACTGCCAGACCCCAGGCCAGCACCTGACCCGCCTGGCCCTGAGCCGCTTGGTGGGCCTCCACCATTGTTGTTATGCTGCCGCACACTGTAATCCCGAAAGTTTTGCATAATGTGGCAATTCCTCCACGAGTGATTCGCCACCTTATCGGGCCGGCTGTGCTCTAGACAAGGTTTATTGAGCATCTCCTCCAAATTAAAAAGAGTTTTACCCTTATTAAAGGGTTGTCTGAAGTTCCTATTGCCCTTAGCTCGGTGGTTTTCGGCGCTGGTGTTGGCCACCAATTCTGACCCGCCATTTGGGTTCTTCCTTTTGCTCTGGTTGCCATTGCCTGTCGGACCCTTGCCATTGTTGCTCTTCTTGCTCTGACTAGGCTTCTCCTTGTCAGAGCCTAGATCCTTCGTATTGTCAGAGTCGGCGTACTTCGTGAGAGCCGCCATGAGCTCCCCCATGTCCTGACATGAGTGCTTGAGCCGACCAAGCTTTTGCTTCAGAGGCGTAAAGTGGCAATTCTTCTCCAGAATCAAAACTGCTTGAGCCGTCGTAATCTGTTCAGACGAGTGGATGATGGTTGAGACCCATCGGACCCAATGATGAGCCGACTCATTCTCCTGCTGCACACAATGATCCAAATCCACAATCGTCATGGGCTACTTGCACGTTCCCTAGAAATTTTTGATGAACTTCGCCTTTAACTCGGCCTGGGAATTAATGGTGTCGGGTGGCAAGCCCTTCAACCATGTGCGAGCTAGCCCTTCCAGCATCATGATAAAATACTTGGCACATACTGCGTCGTTGATGTCTAACATCTCCATCGCCAGCTCATAGCTCTCAATCCACGCCTCCGAAGGCAGGTCAACGGTGTAATTTGGGACCTTGTGAGAGCCCTTGAAATCCTTCGGCAGACGTTCGTTCCGTAAAGCCGGCGCTAAGCACGGCACTCCCACAGCCCTGGTGGTTACTCCTGCTCCTACCGAGATAGAAGGTGCATGTTCTTGATGAGCCGTCGCCACCGCTAGAGCCGCCGCCTCGCGCTGTGCCCTTGCCCGGTCCACCAGCGTCTGAGCATCCAGAACCGTCTGATCGTCTCGTGGCGGGTCCCGGTGTCGATCACTGCTAGAAACCGTCGGCGACTCATAACGCCGGCTGAAGCTGTGGCTGGGGATGGGGGTTGAGTGCACACGACTCCGACTGTAGGTATCCAATAGCATTCTGCACCTCTTCAGCGAAGGGCGCCTCGTCCGGGATAGGAATCGTACCGAGCTAGGTTGCCTCTGCCACCATGTTCTCCGTCGGGTTTGAATAGTGACCCGCCGGCGTTAGGAAAGCCATTGGTGAGGGCTGGTTCCATCGGGGCGGGTTAGGGCGCTGCTGTCGAGCTGCCAGCCGACTCTTTGGTGCTTCCGCGGCCCGTCCCGTCCCTGGCGTGTTAAAAAGATTCCTGGCCTCGAACTGTTCTGGCAAGCAGGACTGATGTCTCATCCACTGAACCGCCGCTGCAGATTGCTGCTCCAGCTCAAGGCGGAAAGCATTCGCCCTAAGGCGCTCTGCCTCTGCGTCCATCTGAGCCTTCAGCACGCTGATCCCTTGCTGGACTTCAGTCATCTGATCCTTCAGCCTTGTGATCTCTGTGTTCCGGGCGGCTTGATTCTCTACTGTGACCTCAGTTGCCATCAAGGTTGTGAGTTCATTCATCAGATCCAGGAGAACTTGAGCCGGCGGCGGGTCAGCCCCCGACCCGGCTGCCCCAGCGGCTATACTGCTCGTGCCTGGTGCTGCAACCATCATGAAGACGGCCGCATGCATCGGCGGCCCATGGTCCACTGATTCATGATACTCCGACTCGGGGCAAAGCTCGTCGTAGCCCCCGAGCCTGCCATCGTGAAGCGGGTAGATTGATTCCGTCTCTCCACTCGAACATTCATCCTCCGAACAGACGAGAGTTTCCTGTGAGACGGACCCCTCAAGATCCGCGCCTTGAGTAAAACCGACGAAGACATGCTTCCTGCCCGGGTTAATACGAGCGGGTTGCACGTGTCGAGCGGGTTGCGTGCGCCGAGCCGGCTCGACGATGTTGGTGAAGACGTCCGACCCGGGTGTAGATCCGCCGATCTTGCCGATGAAAACGTGGATTCCACCGAAGGGGACTCGAAAACCGTACTCGACAGAGTCGGCCTCGGGCCCCTAGCCGGTGTCGTCGATGTAGAGGCGGTCGCAGCGACTCGTGTTCGTCCTGCCGACAACGTACCCCTCGATCCCTGAGAGAGAGCCCTGTGAGAACTCAACACCACCGAGTGCTAGCCCCACGGTGGGCGCCAACTGTCGTGGTTTTGTTCGGCAGATGTCCGACGACTTAAGTTCGAGGCCATCGCTAAGGTGATGGACTCAAAGGGGTTGGTTGGGACGAAGGACACGGGTTTACCCAGCTTCAGCCCCTCCGGAGGAGGTAAAAGCCTACGTCCTGCTTGCGTTGTATTCATTGGAGTGTCGGTTACAAGGAAGGGGATTCGCTTGACCTAGTTCTTGATTCGTTGGTTTCTGTCTAAGTCGTCTCGGGTCTCTGCCTTTATATATGAGGCCAAGACCACAGGTTACAAGTCTCGTACCGATTCTTACAACGTGTCTGACTCAATCTCTATGTCGCCTTGCCTTTCTGGACAAGCCGTCTCTGGGCAGCCTAACAGTCCGGGTCTTCATTCCTTCTCTCGTCTGGGCCTTGCCTTGGCCCATCTTGGTAAACCGCCATATGACTAGACTTACGTCTCTAGGCCCATCTGCCTTGGTCTGGTTTATGAACCGCCAGATATGACACGGCCCCACCTGGACGGGTCTCACCACGGGGTTATATCACCAACACTAACCAAACAGTATAAAACACGAGTCATAAGAAAAGCAATAAAACAGTCAGAAATGTTTAGTCAAACAAGGTTATTTGTATAACCATATTTCCGGAGACATCAAAATCAAGCATGCACGTGTACCATTTTGCCAACACGTTTCCCCTAATAATCTACTCCTATAAAAAAATGAGAACACTATTTGCGCAAATCCAAATGCATCCTGCGCAAATGTACCGGAGCCGCAACAAGACTACTCAGCTGAGTCCTTGCCAAGGAAAAAGAAAAAAAGTTTAATTACCCGGTCTAGAAGCGTGCCCGTTCAAAAGTAGCTCATGGTAGAACCAGAGTGATAAAAGTCCTAGGCAGTGAGAGTGCAGCTGAGAGGTACAAAATGTCTTAAAGGCTCTTTGGGCGGAACCGCACATCTAGGTTTACGATGCAATTGAATTGGGTGTCCATGGATACACATTCAAAAATAATGGTGTTAACTTTTTGTTATATATACGAAATGCCCCGATACGTGCCATGAGATGGACAAGAATTTTAGAATGTTGTGTTGAACGTAATTATAAGCTATTGTGATTGAAATACCAAACATCCTTTCCCCAAATTATATACTACCTATGTACATTTTTATAAGACTTTTAGATCACTAAATTAGTGATGTAAAACATCTTATAAAAATTTACAGAGGGAGTATTTTATTTAAATATGCGAACCAAACAATATAAAACATGAGCCGGACCGCAAAAAGAAAAACAATAAAACATTTCAAAATGGTTCGATCAAACAATCATGCACCTATACTACCATTTTGCCAACACGTTGCCCCTGATAATCTACTCCTATTTATATATAAAAATTTGAGAACATGTTTTCCCAAATCCAAATGCATACGGCGCAAATGTACCGGAGCCGCACCGCAAGTCCCCGCTAACGAGGGAGAAAAGGAGAACCCAGTACCCGGTCGAGAAACGTGCCCCTCGGTGCGCCACGAGTCCGGGGTACGTCTGGACCATGTCAAAGAGCATGAATGAAAACATCAAACATGTAAAAAAAACTAAATGACCTTGTTTCCAGCCAGTAGGAGCGAGCGAGGCCGAGAGAGAAAGGAGGTCCGATCTACTCCTGCTAGCCGGAGGGCCACGTCGGGTTTGTCTCCGTCGAGTCCACCTCCACCACCAAACGCACACGCGCTCCCCTATAAATACGTACCAAACGCACACGGAGAGAGGCCAGCGCTTCCCACTGCACAGGCGCTTGGGCATACGTTGTTCTCATCTCAAGTTACTGCTTGATATCGCCAACACACACATTCGTTCACCTAACCGTCAGGGGGCTGATCTTTGCGCCGCGCCGCCTCGTACGTGCGCGCGCCGGACAGGAGCCAGCCATGACCGTCGGCGGCGAGGCCACGGGACACGGGCAGACGGTGTGCGTGACCGGCGCCGGCGGCTACATCGGGTCGTGGATCGTCAAGCTCCTGCTCGAGAAGGGGTACGCCGTGCGAGGCACCGTCAGGAACCCAGGTACGTAGTATCTGCGATTCGGCATAAGGCGGCGGCGAAGGTTGGCTGCGATGCGTCGTCGTGCTGATTGCTTGCGTGCGTGCGTGCGCGTGCAGATGACGCGAAGAACGCGCACCTGAGGGGCCTCGCCGGCGCGGCGGAGCGGCTGATGCTGTGCAAGGCGGACCTGCTCGACGGCGACGCGCTGCGCGACGCCATCGCCGGCTGCCACGGCGTCTTCCACACCGCCTCGCCGGTCACCGACGATCCGGTACGCACGTTTTAACCTTTTCTTGCGCGGAAATTAAGCCATTTATTGCATTCCAAGGACTCGATAACTGCTGCGGATTTGGCTCCATCAAATTCATTTCTTTTTCCGTTTCTGCTCTGGCTGGAGTGGACAACATCACAACAACTGTATCCACGGAGGGAGGGACTGCTTGCGCATGGCCCACCCTTCAGTGACGGACGATTGGTCGTTGATGTAGCATGGCATGCAATCATGCATGCATGGACGCAGTTATCGTCTAGCCTTGATGTGCGTGCGCGCTTTGGCTTTGCAGGAGGAGATGGTGGAGCCGGCGGTGAGGGGCACGCGCTACGTCATCGACGCCGCGGCGGAGTCCGGCACGGTCCGCCGCGTCGTGCTCACGTCGTCCATCGGCGCCGTCGCCATGGACCCCAACCGCGCCCCGGACGCGGTCGTCGACGAGTCCTGCTGGAGCGACCTCGAGTTCTGCAAGAAGACAAAGGTACGTCGTCGTCGTACACGTATTTTGCTTGCACCCAACCGGCGGCAGCTCGTTGCTGAACATTTTTTTTTTGTGTGTGTAGAACTGGTACTGCTACGGGAAGACGGTGGCGGAGCGAGAGGCGTGGGAGGCGGCGGCGGCGCGCGGGGTGGACCTGGTGGTGGTGAACCCGGTGCTGGTGCAGGGCCCGGCGCTGCAGCCGGCGGTGAACGCCAGCCTCACGCACGTGCTCAAGTACCTCGACGGCTCCGCCGAGACGTACGCCAACGCCGTGCAGGCGTACGTGCACGTCCGCGACACCGCCGCGGCGCACGTCCTCGTCTTCGAGGCCCCCGCCGCCGCCGGGCGCTACCTCTGCGTGGCCGACGGCGCCGTGCTCCACCGGGAGGACGTCGTCACCATCCTTCGCAAGTTCTTCCCCGAGTACCCCATCCCCACCAGGTCAGTAGCACAAATCGTCCCTGTCTTCGTTCCAACCATGTCAACACACGCGCTAATGGTGTCGCGTTGAAGTCTGAAGGATTTTGACATGGACGGTCACCAAAACTAGTCATGGAAAATTCCCTAAGCAATCGGTGTTGCGATGTTAACTTATGGTATGTATCGCAGGTGCTCTGACTCGGTGAACCCGAGGAAGCAGGCGTACAAGATGTCGAACCAGCGGCTCCGTGAGCTGGGCCTGGAGTTCACGCCGGTGGCGCAGTGCCTCTACGACACCGTCGTCAGCTTCCAGGAGAAGGGCATCCTCCCGGTCCCCCCTGCCCCGGCACAGCCAGACATGAGAGAGATTAACTGAGAGAGTGGTACAGTACTGTAGTTCTTTTAGCAATCCAGAAGCATCCATCCATGGAGACATGGACATGGGTGAAAGCCTTCAGCTATGTATTGGCATGTCATTCTGATGTCAGCTAGTTGTTGCTCCAACAGTTTGATCTCTAATTGGCATGCAGTTGTGTTCTCCGAATTAGAGGAAGGAGCTGAAATCTTGAAATGGGATGTTGTACCCCTGATTTGCATACTCGAGAATTTACGGTTCGCTCAACATCGATTGCCCTCGCGTGGGTTCTTTTTCTTTACTGAAGGTGAATGGTCGTTTTGTCCAGCCAGCCATGGCGACGCCGTCCGGGGAGCTGCTTACTCAGCCGTTCAAGCAGCACTGTGGCCGCGCCGTCCAGCTCGGCGCCGTCACCTTCTGCGTCCATGCCTTTCTCTGGGCTCGATGGGACGGTGATCTGGGTACTGGGTTGGCCGACCTCCCGCCGTACTTGTGGTGCCCTCGGAAGAAGGAACCGCAGCGACAGCATTCAAGCACCAGCCACCAAAGTTGTAGCAGTAAATTTCGCCTTGGCCCTCACCCGGAGAGCCTGCATCGTGCCGCACCATAACATCACTAGACACACGTCACAGTACGCATTTTTCTTTCAAGACATAGCATAAAGTTTCACCGAAAGTACAAAACACTCCAAATATACAAATTACGTAAGGTCACTAGACAATCGAAAAGCAAAAATCGTCCAGCCGTCAATCGACCAGTGTCGCTCCCGCGGGCGGCCCGAAAGCAAACCCTAGCCGTCGTCGTCGGGACCGCACCACCACGCCCTCCTCCCCTTGCTGCCGCCGGCAGGAGTCGCCGGGCAAAGCCCGGGCGGCTCGGCGGCGGCGGGGTACTCTACCTCCTCTCGCACGGATCTGGAAGGCGCGGGTTGTTCCTTCGTGCGGGAGCTCGAGCTCGCGCTGGCACGACAGCGCGGGATGGCTACGTCCGGCTGGCTGGCACGTCCGCGCAGGAAGATGTCGCGTGGGCGCGAGGGCTTCCAGCTGCGTGTCTTCGAGCGATGGGAGGAGGTGTAAGTGGAGCTCGCGCGGTGGGCGCTCGCGGCGTGGATGCGACGGGACGACCGTGGCGCTGGCGGGATGAGGGCGGCGGCTTCAGGGTCTGCTCTCTGCAGCTGCTGCGGAGTCACCGGATTTGGCAAAGGAGACGCAAGGAGACCATGCCGAGCAGCGGGGCGCGGGTGGGTTGCTGCGCTGGTGATGGCCGACGAGGTGACGCGGGTTCTGCGGGGCGGATCTGGCGAGTGGGTGATGGTCGGACGTCGGGGCGATGGCCCCAGATCTCTTCTTCGGCAATGACGGCCGTGGTGGCAGTGTGGGCAACGCCATGGTTGGATCTCAGCTGCATCGGAATTTACACTGAATACAGGTTCAACATCTCTTTTGTTTCTTTTTCTTTCTTTTTCATCAGTCTTCTTTTATACCTTTCGAGGTTTTTACAGGGTTTTTTCCTTTTCTTTCCTTTATCTTTGGTTTTGTTTGTTTCATTCTTGTTTTTGAAAAAACATCTTTGTTTACACATGGGTTTCATTTTTTCTATATACATTGTTTTTTATACCCAATACATTTTCTAACACATGATTAACATTTTTAAAATACTTTATTACCATTTTCAAATAAAAAATTAAGATTTTTGTTAATACATGGTCAAAATGTTTCCTATACATATTTAACATTTTCATTTTTTAAATGATTTATTAACATATTTCAAATACAAGTTTCATTTTTTTGAACACATGATCAACATTTTCTCTATACACATTTAACATTTTGACATACAAGGTTAACATTGTTTTAATACATGGTCAACATTTTTACTATATACATTTAACGTTTTTGAAATAGAAATTTCACATTTATTTAATACATAGTCAACATTATGTCTCTACACATTTAATAATTTTCAAATACAAGGTTAATATTTTTTAAATACATGGTCATCATTTTTTACTATACACATTAAAAAAATCAAATACAAGTTTCAGATTTTTTAATACATGGTCAATATTTTTTATACAATTAAAAAAAATTCATATACAAGGTTAACATTTTTCTAATATATAGTTAACATTTTTACTATACACATTTAACATTTTTCAAGAAGTTTCACACTTTTTGAATACATGGTCACTATTTATTTATACACATTTAGAATTTTTTAAATACAATATTAATGCTTTTAATACATGGTGAACATTTTTTACTATACACATTTAAATTTTTTCAAATACAAGTTTCACATTTTTGTAATGGACTGCGATAACGTCCAACTAATCTGGCGTTAGGGATAGATCCAAACGATCCCACCCCCGCCCTTGTAGCTAGCGAGGCCAAGCACGTGAGGCCAAGCAAGCCTGACAAGGTCCAACCTCATAACCGTGGCCCACCTCCCTCCCCTACCTATACGAGCTCACATGACCCTCGACGCGCCACCAGTTCCCTCCCCTCCCTAACCCCATAATTCTTACCTCCTCAAGAAGAAAAAGATCCCCATGCCCCCCTTTCTTTCTCTCCCTCACACCGACCTCAAATCAACGACATCACTAAATATGCATTCCCTACCACTCCACCCCACCCCACCCGATTAGATTCATCATCTGCTCCACAAAATCATGGCAGGGAGCTAAAGATCTAAAATTACCACGCGATCCAAACTGAAACTACCATCCACGACATGAGGATCTCACGAGGGCTTCAGGATCCAAGAAAAACAAGAAAAATAAGGTAAATCTAACTCTCCTGCAGTTGATGTATTTCAATTCAATCGTACATCAAAAGCCCTCATTAAAAAAGGAACACCTAGAAATCAAGTGGAATAAAAGGGGGACCTTTTACCTATTTTTACTGGACTGTGTGCATACAAGCTACCAACTTTAGTGCAAATGAGTTACCAGGGGAAATAAAATGTGTAAAAAAACTAGAGTTAACACGGCATATGCAAAAAAGTTGAAAAAGGCAAGTCCTTTTCCAAGTTATTTGACAAACCCATGTAATTCTGGTACAAAACACACTTTGTATGTAAAGATAGAACATGTTACTACTCCCTAGCCTGTATCTAGACAAATTTGTTTCAATTCTTTTATAGAGAAGAAACTATGAAAACCTACCATGTTGTTTCAAACCAAATTATCATCTCTGAGATACAGAAAGTGCCGGGCTACTATCACCAACAAAACAAGTGTAGAATAGAGTGTTGCACCATGCTCTACTTGAAGTTACCAAGTGCATTAGACTACCAATTTTACTACCTGTAAAAAATTGACAATATCCAAATCAGTGCAAAACTATTGTTCTTGTACGAAAAAAGTAATGTTGAATTGTATGATACATGACATTAAATATGTAAGCGGGTGCTACAAGACAACGGATAACCATGAAGATAATATGAATGTCATGATGAGGTTGCGCATACAACTAGCTTTGGTTCTGCCAACCTCAACCACCAAGTGGCAGGTGAGAGAAAATTCACAAACAAATGATCTACTGTTATCACCTCTACATCTCAAAAGTTACCATGCTATAAGCATGGTAATTACTATCATGCAATTTTAGAGCTACAATAATTTTATATCTATGATGTACACAAACAAATGATCTAGTGTTATCACCTCTACATCTCATAAGTTACCATGCTATAAGCATGGAAATTACCATTGTTTTCAAGAGTTGTAGTTTGTCTTACTGAATCCACAATGAAAATGGTTTAATCTGTCTTATCATGCTAACATGGTGCAAGTTACCACACATGAAAAATGCGAGTCACCACCAAACTCAAATGTGTGTTTAAATCCGACAGTCCTTTTCATGTGGAAAAATGTAGGTGCTCTAGCAAACAGGAGAACGTTAACTGATCGTACTGCAAGCAGGATATTCATGGTGTGTGGGAAAGGCGGCAACCCAAAAAAAAGGAAGGAGGAGCTATAGGAAGTGGAGAACATAAAAGGAATCGTAAAGAAAAGAAAAAGGGGCAAGATTGTGAGGACTGAATTTTCAGCCCACCTTTATATTACGGTGGAGAGTCGAGCGTTTCGATGACAACCACAACCACCCTCTGATCAAAAAGCCTTCCCTAATAAAATTCCTAGTGTCGCATGGTAAAATTCCCAAAGACGAGTAGGACTTATTGAGGATTCTGAATGGATGCAACCTAGAGACCTCAAGGTAGATGCAACTAATGTCATGGTTCTATGGGCGTGCTAAGAATGTGCCCTACATGACGCAAGACCATGCAAATCAACGAGCCAAGTTCTGCATGGAGTACCATCACGAAGACGTGGTGATTACGATTGCATACTTCCAAGAGTTGAGATCAAAGGATACATATAGCTTTTGGAGAATAAAACTTGATGACGAAGACATGGTGGAAAACTTGTTCTAGATAGATGGCGCGCAGCACGGGGTATACGAAAACGTACATGACTAATATGTACAAGATGCAGTGTGCACCCTTTATTGGCATTAACAACTATGGGAAGTCAATCCAATTCGAAGTGGGTTTGTTCGAAATGAACTGACCGAAAATTGTGTGTGGTTGTTTAACACATTCTTGCATGCAATGGGTGGGGTTGTGTCAAAGAACATAATCACAGATCAAGACTTTGCTATGAGGAGTGCTATTGATGAGGTGCTGTTCAGGATAGTACACAGGAATTGCCGATGGCACATTATGAAGAAAGCGCAAGAGAGGCTTGGGAGACTAATGGCCGATGATGAACCACTGAACAAGGCATTCAAAGATTGTGTAGATAACAGTTTGACTAGTATTTTAGTTCCCCACCCCACCCTTCCACTCCCATAACAGTAATTTAGTTAGCATGCCACGAAATTCAAAGTTACCATGATGAATTCTAATAAATTACCTACAATTGTAGCACATTCCCCCTCCACTCATCTATTGAAAAAGGTCACATGTAAACTAGATTGTTAGGGTAGATAGTATAGTTACCAGCATAATTGTTCTGAAGTGACCATGTTTAGTTGGCTATAATTACCACCTAGTTATGTTAAAATAAAAAACAAAGGCAACTTAGTATTAAAAAGTGTAGGTTAAACTTCCTTGTACTGACATTATCATGATTTTTGGAACTAAGATATCTATTGATCCTAAAGTAACCAACTTGTTTGAACTAGAATCACCAACTGCTGGTTGTTGGATAAAAAATCATCCAATGTGCATCAAAGATGAAATCCTTTTTATGATCATATGTGCACTAAAAAAGTTACCATGTTGTGTGAGATATAACTACCAAGTGTTATGTGAAGAAGCTATCATGTTATCTATATGAAAGCTACCATGCTCTATCAACTCAAGTTATCAACTCATATTTTTTGAATGCAGTTGAAGTGTTTGAGAACAAATGGTGGAAGATGATGGATTATCATGGGAAGACTGGCAATGAACACTTCCACTAGCTGTGGGAAAACAAGGAGTGTTGGATTCCGGTGCACTACATGCACCATTTCTTCTCGTTCTTGTAGACCACAACAAGGAGCGAGGGGTCAACTCGTGCTGAAGAAGTATGTCAATCCAAATAACTCGCTTATCAAATTAACAAAATAGTATGCCACGATCCAATATAGGAAGGTTATGGTGAAGGTGATGGTGAGCGTTGACAAAGATCAGCTGGAAACATTTTACAAAGAGGTGGAAACGTACTCGTTCAACCCACTCGAGTTGCAAGTGCGGGACCTCTACACGAAGAATGTTTTCTCCAAATTATAGATGGAGATGAAGGTGAAACATGCCAGATGCAACACATTGGAAGATGGGACATTCAAGGTCGGTTCAGTCCGACGATTCATACCAAAATATGGGGACAAGGAATACCATGTGCAAGCAAACAAGGATGAAGGGTCGTATTCATGCACTTGCTGCAAGTTCGAACGAGATCGTATACTGTGCGCACACGTGCTACGAGTGATGGACTAGACCGGGGTGTACGAGATACCTAAAAGGTATATTCTAAAGAGTTGGATTTGGGATCTAGAAGAAGATCTACTCAAGCCTAATTTTGAACAGCCAACCATTAAGAAAAGCATGCCTGAGGGGGGGGGGGCATCATGCGATACACGTCAATGTTGAATGATTTCAAGTCTATAGCCAAAGATTCTTGCCTCACAGATGATGGGGCCAGGGTGGCCAAGAAGCACCTACGTGCTTTCAAGGAAGAAATGGACACATTACAGAAGAGCCAGGTAAAGAAAGGAATAAAAGGAATGTAGCGACCCGACTCAAAATGAGTCAAGCCTCTGTGTTTTCTATGCCATCCCTGGATCAGTATGCTGACACACACAGTACATCAATGTATATATCAAAGTGCAATCACATGTAAATAGCGTAAAACTGATATATACCTTAAAATAGCAGCGGATACAGTCAACGGGAGTGGAGTCCCAATAACACCAACGGCAAGTTGAGTGCGGACCGTAACCCTGAATCGTACTCTTACCCGTCGTAGAAGAGTATCTGCAACATAAGACGTTGCAGCCGTGTTGGTCAGCATTTTGAATATGCTGGCAAGATCACCATAGAAGAACAGAAAAATAAAGACTATTCTATATGCAAAGGCTTTGTGGCTTTGTGTCTGAGTTTTTGCGTAAAAGCTGATTTTATTTTCCTACAACAAAAGAATATCAGGAATTTCACTATAGAGTTACCTATCATGACCTGGTTCCGCCAACCAGTGTCTCAATGCCCATAAGTATCATTAAGTTGCCCACAATTAGTTATCAGTCCAATGTTGAGAGTTCAGAGATAGATCCAAGTCTAGAAGCTCAAATTGTCCGTAACCGGGGACACGGCTAATCGATTAGGTTTAACTCTGCAGAGTGTTGTGTACTTTACCCACAAGATTCTTTCCCTCCTGGTAAGTCCTCGCACTGCCTGGTGTTTGAGAACAGGATGAAAGAAACATGGTCTTTCGGAGTGTTTCCCTGACTGTCCGACAGTGCCCATCCAATCCTAACGTCGACTACATCTCGTAGCACTGCCCAGCAGAGTCACAACAAAGATCAACCAAGCCAGAGCCCATAATGACTTGTGGCTACACAGGTAAGCTTCCGGGCATGAATTATTCATCCTTCTCTTTGAGTCTGGGTGAAGCTTTCCGCAAGATGTCATGGCGCTTCTCCATGCATCCCGGCCACTCACTCGTTTCTCCAGGGTGCCCAATCAACCGTCCTTCACCCAGTAGTGTGTATTGAAAACTTGTCTTCTCGAGTCTTGAAGTCTTGAGGTCTTGAAGATGCAGGACTTGAAGATGTCTTCATGAAGTCGTCGTTTTGACGTGGAGTCCTTCTTCACACCACTCACGAACACTCATACCAGACCCCGTCTACTTTAGCATAGCATTGCACTAACTAGCGTTCCCGGGGCTTTAGTAACCAGTGGTGGGTTCCTACCTCATGCATTCTACTCAACTACAAGAATCTCAATAACACTACGGGAGGGATATGTTGAATGATGTCACTACATGCAATAAAACATAGGTATGAAAAAAATGGTCAAAGTGAACTTGCCTGTACTGTTGATGAGGATAAAGATCGCTCTCGGAAATAACTTGATAGACTATTCGTCACTCTCCGATGAAATCTATAATCAAGCATTACATACATATAAGCAATCATACTGGCAATCAATTCTAACAATCACAAGGTAACACAAGAAACAAAATCAACAAGGTTGATGAAAGAAATACTTAAGACAAAGTTGAAACACAAAACTCCAAAAAATTCAAAAGTAACACAAAACCCAAAGCATAGTAAAATATAATCAAAGGATTTTAGTAAATATTTTGTTAGCAAAATGAATTACTTTTGAAGAACAAGTAAAACTATGCAAACAATATTCTAAACAACACAAGTGTTTGCCTAATGAACTTAACTACAAGCACAACCATAAACTAAAAGAAAACAAATTATGAAACAACTTAGTTAACATAAAGTAATTAAATAAAATCTTTATTATAAAACAGAATTAAGTCATCTAAAACTTTGTGAAAAGAGTTTCTATGAAACTAAATTGTTTTTATAACATATTACCTAATGAAAATAATATAGTTTTCCTATCATAATAGAGCAAAACTAAATTATTTTATTAACAAATCATTACTTAACAGAAAGGAATAAGTACAAATTTTTATTTGAAAATAGAATCTATTTATATAAAACTTTGTTGGAATAAACTATTACTAACTAGTTTGTTTATCACAAATTAAACCTATTTGAAAATGTATAGTGTTCCTATAACAACATGGTAGTAAACTAAGCAAATTATTTTTATTTTAACAACAAGTAATTCACCTAAAGTTTAACTAACAGAATATACTAAATCAAATATATAATTAAATCAGATTTAAACTAACAAAATAAAACTAATTAAACTATATTAACAAACTAAACAGATTCTGTTTCTAGTTAAAACCCTAATAAATTTTATTTTAAAAATTCTCAAACTCTGCCTAATGATAACTAAGATCACTAGTGACAAGTTGGAAAAAGAATCAATCAAAAATTTATTTTAGAACTCAAGATATTCAGAAAACAAAATTTAAATTAAATCTGTCCAAATTCAAATTGAATTATTCAAACATAGTCAAATTTGGTATTCACAGAAACTAGACGAAATTTGTGATCTAATGCAAAACAAATCAATTGAAAACAATTAGAAACATAAAAGTTATAAGCAAAACAAATCTGAAACTATTCTGGAAACAGAAATTAAATCAGAAATGAAAATACGTTTCTAACGGACAGGTGGGCTACGTGTCGCTCTCTGGTTGGCTACAGATGTGAGCGTGCGGGCGAATACGAGCGGGTGACCGGTACTTAGCAGAAAACGTTTCGTGAATTTAAATGTTATGATGTGGATCGTTGGATCCAGATCCAACGCACACAGAGGGGGGTGAGCTCACAGGGGTGGTTTGCCGGCAATGAGCGTCTCCGGCGACGGCGACGGCGACGGCGTGATGCAGGCGAGCTCTCTGGTGGGTCTCCGACGACGGCGTTGGCACTGGTCGACGCGGCGATGAGTGGCGCGTCCAGTGGTGGCGTCGGACGAGCTTGGGGACGACGGAGATGAGAGGTACGAGCTCGGGGGCGGTTCGGACTCCGGCGAGGTCGACGGTGTGGCGGCTCTGGGGTCTCCGAGGCTCAGGCAGGGGATGGGGAGATGCGGGCGAGCGAGGGAATCTCGGTGATGGGCTCGGGAGAGCTCAGGGAGGGCAGGGTGGAGCGGTGGCGTGGTAATGGCGCGGCGGCCGTGGTGATGTCCGGCGAGGAATCCCGGCGAGAGAGAGGCACGGGCAGAGGGGCGAAGGGGGGGGAATGGAGAGAGGAGAGGTGCCGGCTACTTATAGGGGTCTCAGGGGGTCGGGGGAGTAAGGAGGGAGGGGGTCCGCGTCGAGGGAAAACCGGCGACGGCGTCGGGCGCGGGAGGAGGGTGATGACCGGCGACGGTTTCGGTCGGGCGCGTGGGACCGGCCTGTCAGTGAGAGAGCGAGAGGGGGTGTTATTAGCGGTGACCGTTATGAAATAAAATCGGCTTTAAAGGCTGTGGGCCGGCCGGTTTTATTATAAACCGTTACCGTTTCCTATTTATGATTTTACCAGAGCCATAAAACTTGATCAATGCCTTCTAATAAATTCCAAATATAGTCAAATTTTATATCAAAATTAACAGAATAATAAATGCAATTTAATGGACATTTTTATTCTGGCATTTGAATACTTTAGAAAAACCATTTTTCAGAAAATGCCTTAATTGGCTTTATTTACTTTTGCAAATATTTTTCAAATTACTTTTTGGGTTTGATGATTCAAAAACCTCAAAAATTACCCCATGTCTTGGAGTGTCATGTTACTCCTTTCAACTTTTTGTCAAGGGTTTGAATACTTTGAAAATTTTGGATAGGGACCAATATGAAATGGATTTTCAAAATAATCCAGAGGTTTTCAAAAGCTCTTTCAATTCCTTCTTTTAAACTTCCAACTCATAATTCTTAAAATTTGAGGAAGTCATATTATCTTCTCTCATGAAAATCATTGAGTTGCATAAAGTTTTCTGAATTTGAGATATTTTCAAATGAAATTCAAATTCTTTTCAAATCCCTTTTCATTTCTTTAAATGGAAGAAGTCATGTCATCTTCACTCTAGGGTTTTGTGATGAAATGAATTTGAATTCCTGGTGATCAAAATGCAAAGTGAAAGTGTGGGAAAGTAATTTCATTCCCTCTCATTAAACTTTCAAAAAGTTTCAAATTTCACTCACTTTCAATCATTCAAGCAAACAAACATCATTCTATAATTATTATAACATTCCAAAATTTGGGATGTTACAAGGAAGGCAAGAAGCAAGAGGATCCTTCCTATCACAACAACATCGTCGTTCCATTCTAGTGGTGGATGTAAATGAAGCTATCCATGAAATGCATCAAGCAAACATACCTATCACGGAGCAAGTGGGAAACCCAACCACACAAGGGACAAGCATACCATTCAAAATGCAAGCTACTGTCAACATGCCCACCATTGTATTACAACATCCGCACGTTGATGCCTTGCATTCCTCGAACATAAAAATCCTTGACATTGTGGTTCGACCGATAAAGATCTTCGTGCAATATGTAGGAACCAATATGGACATCTAGTTCTTGCTATTGGTTATTGATCGGAGAGGTGACTCGATCATGTCCATGCGATTCTCGAACCTGTAGGGTCAGCACGCTTAACGTTCGGTGACGCTAGAGTAGTATTAGTATATGTATGTTGGTGATTGAATGTTGTTCGGAGTCCCAGATGAAATCCTGGACTCCACGAGGAGCTCCGTAATGGTCCGGAGGTATATATATATATGGGAAGACATATTTTGGCTACCGAAAAAGTTTCGGGCTTTCCCGGCATTGTACCGGGAAGCTTTTGAAAGCTTCCAGAGGGTTTCGTAGGAGTCCGGAAGGGTGTTTCCATCCCCTAGGGAGTGGATGGGTTGTAGGGTGCGCCCTGTACTTATCAGGACAGGGGCACCAGCTCCACAAGGCCCATGCACCTAGGGGGAAGGGAAACCCTAAGGAGGAGGGCCCTCCACTTGGCTTGGAGGGCACTCCTCTTCCCTAGGGCTGCGCCACCTCCTTGGCGAGGGAGTCCTGGATTAAGGGGTCCTCGAGCCATTAGCCTATCTCCTAATAGGCCGGTTTGGTGGGCCACATTTTGACTATCACAGGAGGGGCCGGATACATTGAGAGCCCTCATTCTAGAAGGAAGTCCCAAAGGCGCGTCGTGCACTCCAAGTCAAGATGAGGAAGTCGACATCTCCATCCGCGGCAGGAGACCTATCATGTGTAAACCCTAGGTACCCCCGGTGTCTATATAAATTGGGAGGGTTTTAGATTGTAGGGCAGAGAAACTCATCTAGGGTTTTAGCTATTCGATCTCGAGGTAGATCAACTCTGTAACCTTCATACTATCAATATAATCGAGTAGGACGTTGGGTTTTACCTCCATAGGAGGGCCGAAACCTGTGTAAACATCGTCTCCTTCGTCCCTTGTTACCATCAATCCTAGTCTCACAGCTCGGGACCCCCTACCCGAGATCTTCCGATTTTGACGCCAACATTGGTGCTTTCATTGAGAGTTCCGTTGTGATCGCCAAAGGAATCGATGGCTCATGCTGTCATCAACGAAGAAGTCCGTAACATGGACTCCCTTGCCCCCGGACAGATCTTCGCCTTCGGCAGCGTTGTGCTGCATGCTGACCCGACCAGCCATATTGGCCGGGTCGGGAATTTCACCCCTGGTCAAGAGGTCAGATTCAGGAACTGATACGTTTCCATCGTATCCACTTTTCCAAATTCTTTTGCCCTTATTTTGGATTCTAATTTGCATGATTTGAATGGAACTAATCTGGACTGACACTGTTTTCAGCAGAATTGTCTTGGTGTTATTTTTGTCCAGAAATAAAAGTTCTCGGATTGACCTAAACATTTACGAAGATTATTTTTGGAATTAATAAAAAATACTGGCAAAAGAATCGACCGGAGGGGGGCCACTGACAATCCCCAAGTGCAAGGAATCATCATAGCAATTTCCAAAGGTGGAAGTGATAAGTATGGAGTGTCGAACCTACAAGGAGCTAAAGGTAAGATCAATATTCTCTCAAGTCGTATTTACCACCGATATGACTCCACGTACACCGAACGTTTGCTTGCATCTAGAAACGAGAAATAAAACTAGGTTGTGGGTATGAAGAGGATAGCTTTGCATGATAACGGAGAACCAAAATATAAAAATAGGTGATGTTATCATAATATTACAATATATTACAAATAGCGAATGTGGAATAATGATGGCTCGGTGTGCGGAATTATCCTAGGCAATTGTTAACAAGATCAGAAATCATTATTGCAATTTATATGAGGGAGAGGCATAAGCTAACAGACTTTCTCTACTTGGACCATATGCACTGATTAATGGAGCTCTAGCAAGCATCTGCAACTACTAAAGATCATTAAGGTAAAAGCCAACTGTAGCATTAAAGCATCAAGTCCCCTTTATCCCATGCGCAACAACCCCCTTACTTGGGTTTATGCTTCTCTCAGTCAAGCAACCCACTATAAGCGAATCATGAATGTATTGCAACACCCTACAATAGGAATCCTTCACGTGTGCACGGCATGGAAGGGACCATAGGACAACACCAAAATAAACATACAACTCAAACCAATCTAGATCATCAATCGACCCAAAGGACAAAAGAAATCTACTAAAATATCATAGGATGGCAACACATCATTGGATCATAATATGTGGCATAAAGCACCATGTTCAAGTAGGGGATTACAGCAGGGTGCGGGAGAGTTGACCGCTAAAAGGAGATGATGATGGTGATGTAGAAGGTGATATTGATGAAGACGATCACCACGGTGATGGTTCCCCCGATGGCACTCCGGCACCACCGGGAGAGAGGGGGAGAGGGTCTCCCCCTTATGCTTCCTCCTCCATGGCCTCCCCCCTTGGTGGGGAGTGGTTCTCCCTCTTGTCCTTGGCCTCCATGGTGTTTATGTCCCCTCTGGGATGATGAAGATGGCCTGTGGTGATGGTGACCCCCTTCGGCAGGGTGCCGGAGAGGGCAAAGATTGTTTCTTCGTGGCTATGGAGGTTTGCGGTGGCGGAACTCCCGATCTAGGTTTATTTTTGGAGGTTTCTATATTTATAGGAATTTTTGGCGTCGATCTCACGTCAAAGGGATCCAGGAGGCGGTGACAAACTTGCCAGGCGCGGCCAGGGGGGTGGCCACGCCTGGCAGGCTTGTGACCTCCTCGTGGCTCTTCTGGCCCAACTCCAATGCTTCGCGGGTCTCTTTGGGTCCAAAAAAATCATACTAAATTTTTAGCCCATTCCGAGAACTTTTATTTCTGCACAAAAAACAACACTATGGTAATTCTGGTGAAAACAACATCATTCTGGGTTAGTTCTAATAAAATCATACCAAAATCATACCAAAATCATATATAATTATTGTAAACATGGCATGAATACTTCATAAATTATAGATACGTTGGAGACGTATCAGCATCCCCAAGCTTAATTCTTGCTCGTCCTCGAGTAGGTAAATGATAAAAGAAATAATTTATGAAGTGTGAATGCTAGCAAGTGCACAAGTTCGATCAATGATAATTCCAATATCTTTTTTAGCATCATTATATATCATAAACAGTAGCTCATCTCATAAAACTTCTCATGATAAAGTAACAAGCTATCCACATGTTAAAGTATAGACTAACAAACTATGCTTTCAGTCACCAAGCAATTGCAATTCATCTAATTTTCAGGAAGAGTTTATGTAAGAGCTTTGATTTAGCAAATTCCACATACTCAACTATCATATAGTCTTCCATGATTGCTAACACTCAAAGCATATTTTTAGAACAAATAGCATTGATCGAACACAGAGAAAGATAGGGGCTTAATGTTTCACCTCCCAACTTATTTATCATATAGATAATTGTCAACAATAATAATTCATGATCAAATATAATTGAATGGCCATATATGCTTGGATCTTTCCCCATCACATGATGCTTTCCAACTAAAGAATAATTGAGGTTAAGCTAAAAAGGAATACTATTAACTCTTGCATAAAAGTAAATACATGAAGGTAAAAGATAGGCCCTTCGCAGAGGGAAACATGGATTTGCATATGTGCTAGAGCTCGAGCTTTTAAAACAGAGATGAATAATAATTTTGAGCAGTATGCTTTCACTGTCACCATAGCAACTAAGAGATCTCGGTGTCTTCCATGCTAGATACATTATAGGCGGTTCCCAAACAGAATGGTAAAGTTTTTACTCCCCCTCCACGAATCAACCACACTCCATGGCGAGCCAAATCCACGGGTACCGTCCATACCAACAACATTCCTGGGGGAGTTTTGTTTAATTATTTGCATTTTTTCTTTGATTTCGGGACTGGGAATCCCTATTACCAGCCACTTTCTCGTGAATGATAGTAAATCAACACATATCGTGAGAATAACCCACCTAGCATGGAAGATACCGACAGTCCCTAGTTACTATATGAGCGATTCGAGCATACAAAACAGAATATTATTTGAAGGTTTAGAGTTTGGCACATGCAAATTTACTTGGAACAACAGGTAAATACCGCATATAGGTAGGTATGGTGGACTCATATGGAACAACTTTGGGTTTGAGGGTCTTTGGATGCACAAGTAGTATTTCTACTTGGTACGGAAGTTTTGGCTAGTATGAGGTGGAAGCAAGCACCACATGTTGGAGGATCCATAACAATATAACTTCTATACAAATATACCCAAGCATAACTCATTATGTTGTCTTCCTTGTCCAACTTCAACTAATTTCCTCAAGTTTGAATTAATGGGTATCCATAATCATATAATATGTCCAAGATAGTATATTTATATGTGAAATCTATCTTCCTTCAATATTCTTTCATGAATGGTTCAAGTGACCAATGCGGTGGTTGCTAACTTTCAATAAATTTTACCACCTATACTTCTTATATGTGAAGTCATTACTCCCCATGGGATAAATATATAAAACATATATAATTTCAGATTTATGGTATTCAATTCATTCAACCATTTACTCATAGGATATAAGTGAAGCACGAGAGTGAATGACAAACTACTCCAAAAAGATATAAGTGAAGATCAATGCATAGTCAATTAGTTAAATAGCCATGTGAGGACTCTCTATTATTCACAATTTCATATCCAATTATTTTATTGATACATTAAAAAAATAAAATGGCACTCCAAGAATAGCACGCATCATGTGAACGAATAAAAACTTAGACTCAACATAGGCTAACCGATAATTGTTGATGAAGAGAGGTGGGATGCGTAGCATCCCCAAGCTTTGATACTTGAGATTTCTTGAAATATTTTCTTGGGGTGCCTTGGGCATCACCAAGATTGAGCTTTTGTATCTTGTTCAATCCTCTCGTATCCCGATTTCACCTATTCTTAAAAACTTCGTCCACACAAACTCAAAAAGAACTCGTGAGATAGGTCAGTACAGATAAGAACAAATCAACACTTCATGTACTGCCAATACAAGTTGCACAATAATTTTCAAAAATTAGGTACTGTATACTATCATTTCCACAATTCATATATTCCAATATAGGCTATGGAAACTATAGGATAAGTAGATAACAAAACTAACAACAATCTGTCTAAACAGAACAGTCTGTAGCAATTTATTAAACCAGTGTACCTGTGTAACTCTAAAACTTATGAAAATTTAGGACATGCTAAGTAATTTATATGAAAAGACTATGTAAAAGTTTCAGAAACTTTTCACGTTCCAGTAAAATATTAAAAGTCAAACACTACAACAAAAGTTTCTGTTTTTTTGCACTGCACACATCAAACATGCAATGCAAACATCCTAAGGCAATTCTTGAAACTTTTTATTGAAAAACAAGATTATAAATAAAACATACAGGGAAAAACAAAATAAAATGACGATCCAAGCAAAACTCATATTATGTGACGAATAAAAATATAGCTCCAAGTAAGATATACTGATAGTGTTGAAGACGAAAGAGGGGATGCCTTTCGGGGCATCCCCAAGCTTAGACGCTTGCGTATTCCTTGAATATTACCTTGTGGGTGCCTTGTTCATCCCCAAGATTGGGTTCTTGTCGCTCCTTATTCCCCTCATATCAATATCTCACCCAAAAGTTGAAAACTTCAATCACACAAAACTTAACGGAACTTCGTGAGAAGGGTTAGTGTAATAAAGATAAATCATTCACTTAGGTACTGCCCAGACAAGATTCATAATTTTTCCCACATGATACCTACTGTATTATCATTACCATAATTTATATTACTCAATATAAGCTATAGGAACACTTGAAACAAGCAAACTATGCATGCAAAACAGAATCTGTCGAAAACAGATCAATCTATAAAGATCTGAATGATCACCAAACTTCCCTAACTCTAAAAATTCTGAAAAAATAGTACATATCACATAATTTTCATATAAATTTTGTGTAAAAATTTCAGAATTTGTTGACTCTCCAGTAAAATCATATAATTCATATTCTGGACGCACAACTTTCTATTTTTACACAGAATCAAACAAGCAAGTATCCACACTATCCCAAAGGCTTTACTTGGCACTTTATTGAAATAAAAGGCACAAAACATGATTACTACAGTATCTTAATCATGCGAACACATCAAAACATAAAGTAAAAAAGTGTTGGGTTGTCTCCCAACAAGCGCTTTTCTTTAATGCCTTTTTAGCTAGGCATAATATTTCAATGATACTCTTCCAAGCCAAATTCCGATGATCATTTTATTCATACTCTAAAGATATAAGTTAAGTTCATAGAGCATTCTACAATTAATATAGATTAACGAATATCTAATCTCAAAATATATAAGTGAAGCACACGAAGCATTCTATAAAGGCATACTCAAAAGATTTAAGTGAAGCACAAAGAGCATTCAACAATGCCATACTCAAAAGATTTAAGTGAAGCACAAAGATCATTCTACAAATAAATGAAGGACTAACTCATACTATAATGGTGCATAAATTAAAAGAATAACACTAAGGACGCATATCATGTGAACAAAACAAAAACCGAGGTATACCGATAGTTGTTAAAGAATAAAGATGGGATGCCTTCCGGGGCATCCCCAAGCTTGGATGCTTGAGTCTCCTTGATATATTTACTTGGGGTGCCTTGGTCATCCCAAAGCTTGAAGTCTTGTCTCTCCGTAATCTTCTTCTATCGATACCTCCTCGATCTTTGAACACTTCATTCACACAAAACTTAACAAAACCATCATGAGATCCGTTAGTATAATAAAGGAAAATACTACTTTAAGTACTGTTGTGAACTCATTGTAGATTCATATTAGCATTATATATACTTTATTCCAACTTCACCATAGTTCATACCCCCCAATACAACCCATAGATTCATAAAAAATAAGAGAACAATGCATAGAAAACAGAATCTGTCAAAAACAGGACAGTCTGTAGTAATCTGGAAACTTAGTATACTTCTGTAACTCAAACAATTCGGAAAATTTAGGAAACATTAAAAACTTTCATATTAGTACTGTGTAAAAATTTCATCAACTTTTGACGTTCCAATAAAAAACGTAAATTCACGCACTACAACCAAAGTTTCTGGTTTTGCACTGGACACACGAAACAAGCAATCTAATCATCCTAAAAGTAAATCTTGGCGCATTATTTTTATAATACAATGGATATATACAAGGGGATAATTATTTTTCATAAGCTACCATGAAAAATTCTACATTTTTTCTATGCGCATGAACACAAGTGTTCAAGGTCGACCCTCACTTCTCCAATGCACAACCTTCCAATCACTATTCTTTTTGAAAAACTTCTTAGACATAAGGGGCAAGTAACTCTTTTCGTATTTTTCATTATAATTATTTTTTGTTTCACCCGCAACTAAATAAAGCAAAACAAGAAAACAAAATCTACTTAGTGAAGAAAGCAAACAAGCCACACGAGAATATCAACCCCACACTATTGCTCCTCGGCAACGGCACCAGAAAAGAGCTTGATAATCCCCAAGTGCAAGGAATTATCATAGAAATTTCCAAAGGTGGAAGTGATAAGTATGGAGTGTTGAACCCACAAGGAGCTAAAGGTAAGATCAATATTCTCTCAAGTCCTATCTGCCACCGATACGACTCTATGTACACCGAACGTTTGCTTCCATCTAGAAACGAGAAATAAAACTATGTTGTGGGTATGAAGAGGAAAACTTTGCATTATAACAGAGAACTAAAATATAAAAATAGGTGATGTTATCATAATATTACAATATATTACAAATAGCGAGTGTGGAATAATGATGGGCCGGTGTGCGGAATTATCCTAGGCAATTGTTAACAAGATCGGAAGTCATTATTGTAATTTTATATGAGGGAGAGGCATAAGCTAACATACGTTCTCTAATTGGATCATATGCACTTATGATTGGAACTCTAGCAAGCATCCGAAACTACTAAAGATAAAGGTAAAACCCAACCATAGCATTAAAGTATCAAGTCCCCTTTATCCCATACGCAACAACCCCCTTACTCGGGTTTATGCTTCTATCACTCAATCAACCCACTATAAGCGAATCATGAACGTATTGCAACACCCTACAACGGGACTCCTTCACGTGTATGCGACACGGAAGGCACCATCGGAGAGCACCAAAATAAACATACAACCCAACCATATCTAGATCATCAATCTACTGAAAGGACAAAAGAAATCTACTCAAAACAACATAGGATGGCAATATATGTGTGTTCTTGCTCCTATATTGCAAGTTGTAGACACCTATTACGAGTTATGATGCGCATCCCCCAGGGTGACAATAACTGGGATTCTTTTCGGTGATTACCATAGTTTGAGGAGTTCATGTATTCACTAAGTGCTAATGCTTTGGTCTGGTTCTCTATTAAAAGGAGGCCTTAATATCCCTTAGTTTCCATTAGGACCCCGCTTCCACGGGAGGGTAGGACAAAATATGTCATGTAAGTTGTTTTCCATAAGCACGTATGACTATATATGGAATACATGCCTACATTACATTGATGAATTGGAGCTAGTTCTGTGTCACCCTATGTTATAACTGTTGCATGATGAATGCCATCTGACATAATTATCTATCATTGATCCATTGCCTATGAGCTTTCCACATATTGTTCCTTGCTAAGTTACTTTTACGTTTCTACTATTACAATCACTACAAAACTGCTACTGTCACTTTTGCCTTCGTTACCGTTACTTCCATACTACTTTGATGCAGATATTAAGTCTTTCAGGTGTGGTTGAATTGATAACTTAGCTGCTAATACTCGAGAATATTCTTTGGCTCCCCTTGTGTCGAATCAATAAATTTGGGTTGAATACTTTACCCCCGAAAACTATTGTGATCCCCTATACTTGAGGGTTATCAAGACCTTTTCTAGAGCCGTTGTCGGGGAGCATAGCTCTATTCTATGAGTCAGTTGGGATTTATATTTGTTGATCACCGTGAAGAATCTAAAAGACCCAAAAACCAAGATCTATCCCTCTACTACGTGGGAGGTAAGGAACTGCCATCTAGCTCCGCACTTGATTCACCTTCTGTTATGAGTAAATTTGCGACACCGCCACCTGCTATTGATTCTGATATGTCGCAAGTAATTGATGATGCCACTTCTTCTATGCATGATGATTATGATGATACTTTGCTTGATAATACTATGCCAATGGGTGAATTTCTTGATGAACAAATTGCTAGAGTTAATGCTAAAACTAATGATATTTCTGAAACTGATGAAATTATTGAAACTAAACACTATGAGACACCTGTTAGAGCTAGCTCTCCTAGATATGAATTGCCTAATATACCTAAGTGTTATGTTATGGATGGAGAGGTAGCTAGGGACTTTCTTGCTTGTAAGGATAGAGATGATCTTAAGAAATTGCTATGCAAGTGGAAGGAAAAATCTTTGAATGCTAGAATGCAATATGGTCCTAAGTTTGCTACTTCACCTATCTTTGCTAATGATAAGGATTATGAATTCTCTGTCAATCCTGAGTTAATTGATTTGGTTGAATTTGATCCTTTCCATGGTTATGAATCTGAAACTGTCGTGACACATCTTACTAAATTGAATGATGTAGCCACCCTATTTACTCATGAGGAAAAAAAATCGTTATTACTATATTCTTAAGTTGTTTCCTTTCTCATTAAAGGGTGATGCTAAGAGATGGTTTAGTTCTCTTGCTCCTGGTTGTGTGCGTAGTCTCCATGATATGATATATTACTTCTCTGAAAAATATTTTGCTGCCCATAAGAAACAAGCTGCCTTGCAGGAAATATTTAACTTTGTGCAAATTGAAGAAGAGAGTCTCCCACAAGCTTAGGGGAGGCTTCTCCAATTACTTAATGCTTTTCCTGATCATCCCGTCAAGAAAAACGAAATACTTGATATATTTTATAATGGACTAAGCAATGCTTCTAGGGACCACCTAGATAGTTGTGCTGGTTGTGTTTTAAGGGAACGAACTGTTGAACAAGCTGAGCTACTATTGAATTATATAGTGAGCAATGATAATGATTGGATTATTCCCGAACCACCTCCCAAGACAACTCCGAAGAAAAGAGGTATTCTATTTCTCAGTCCTGAAGATATGCAAGAGGTAAACAAATCTATGAAAGAAAAATGTATTAAAGCTGAAGATGTTAAGAATCTACCACCCATTGAAGAAATACATGGTCCCTATAACCTGACACAAGTACTTAAGGCACAAAATGATTTGTTTAATGAGATGAATAGTAAGAACAATGATCATTCTGTTAGAGTTGTGACTAGAGGTGGTAGAATGACTTAGGAACCTCTGTATCCGGAGGTCCATCCTAAGAGAATTGATCAAGATTCTCAAAGAATTAGTACTGATGCACCTAGTCGTTCAAGTAATAAAAGGAAGAAGAATGACGATAGGACTTTGCATGCTGCTAGTGAATTTGTTATAGATACACATGAAAACCCAAATGATAATTCTATTTCTGAGGCCGAGACACAATCTGGTAATGAACATGAGCCTAGTGATAATATTGATGATGATGTTCATGTTCATGCTCAACCTAGTAATGATAATGATGTGGAGATTGAACCTGTTGTTGATCTTGATAACCCACAACCTAAGAATAAAAGATATGACAAAAGAGACTTTGTTGCTAGGAAGCATGGTAAAGAAAGAGAACCATGGGTTCAGAAACCCATGCCCTTTCCTCCTAAACCATCCAAGAAAAAGGATGATGGGGATTTTGAGCGCTTTGTTGAAATGCTTAGACCTATCTTTTTGCGTATGCGCTTGACTGATATTCTGAAAATGTCTCCTTATGCTAATTATATGAAAGATATTGTGACTAATAAAAGAAATATACCGGAAGCTAAGATCTCCACCATTCTTGCTAATTATACCTTTAAGGGTGGAATACCAAAGAAACTAGGAGATCCCGGAGTACCTACTATACAATGCTCTATTAAACGAAACTATGTTAAAACTGCTTTATGTGACCTTGGAGCTGGTGTTAGTGTTATGCCTTTGTCTTTGTATCGTAGACTTGATTTGAATAAGTTGACACCTACTAAAATCTCTTTGCAAATGGTTGATAAATCAACAGCTTTACCCATTGGTATTTGTGAGGATGTGCCTGCCGTAGTTGCAAATGTTACTATCCTAATGGACTTTGTTATTCTTGATATTCCTAAGGACGACAATATGTCGATCATCCTTGGTAGACCCTTTTTGAATATTGCAGGGGCTGTTATTGATTGCAACAAGGGCAATGTCACTTTTCATGTTAATGGTAATGAGCATACAATACACTTTCCGAAGAAAGAACCTCAAGTTCATAGTATCAACTCCATTGAAAAAATTTCAACGATTATTATTGGAGATTTTGAATTCCCTCTGCCCACTGCCAAAAAGAAATATGATATACTTATTGTTGGGGATATGCATATCCCCATTGAGGTAACTTAGTGTTATTCGAAAATTCTCCGGTTTCATGTTACTCGAAAGAAGTTTTTTAATAAGACTTGATGAACCTTGTTAATGAATTCCTTTTGACAAGCATGAGATGGATGAATTTAGCCATCACAACTTTCTGTACCCAACTTTTACTTTCTGTTGTTTAGGATAAAAAAAGTAAAAATGCTATTACTATTCTGTTTTCTAAGTTTTCCGTGCAATAAAAAAATGACCCAAAAATAAAAGTTCTCTAATTGCCCTGAAAATGTAGTATGATTTTTTCTAGAATATTTAAGAATATCTGGCACTGAGTACATACCAGGGGCTGCACGAGTGGGTCACAAGCCCACAGGGCGCGGCCACCCCCCGGCAGCAGCCAGGTGACTTGTGGGCCCCACGTAGCCCCCCCTCACTTATTCCAGAGCCCATCCACTTCGTCTTCCTCCAGAAAAAATCCCACCATTGCACAAACCCGTGTTCTAGCTCATTTTGCTGCCATTTTCGATCTCCTTGTGCAAAGCTCCATTTGCAAAACTGTTTTAGGGGATTGTTCTTCGGTATGTGACTCCTCCAATGGTCCAATTAGTTTTTGTTCTAGTGCTTTATATATTGCAAATTTTTGCTGATGTGGTGACCTTGTTCTTGAGCTTGCATGTCAAATTTGTATGGTCCCAAGTAGTTTTGATGCATGATATAGCCTCTAGGCACTTATGGGAGTAGTTGCTATAAGTTTTGTTGAGTCACTAAAAATTTCAGAAGTTTTTCAGAGCAAGAAAAATGTTGATGCGAATGTACCAAGGGGGTTCCTTGAGCAAGAAGGCCCCGAGACTTGTGATATGTGAGCCCGACCTTGAACCACCGAGGGAAGCTCATGTGCAGCCTTGTAAATGGCCATCAGATCAATTCATGATTGATGCAGGTTTCAAGGAAGAATTTTACGCATACGTACAAAATGCTGGCATTGAAGATTTCGTTTTAGACCAGTGCAAGCAATATTATGAACTCACGGATTCTTTTGTGCGGACGTTTGAATTTTCATCCAGGCGTAATAAGCATTCTGTTTTACTAAATCTTTATGATGAATCTTATACTATGGACCTAGAGGATTTTAACCGTGCATGCAAAATTCCACAATGGGGCAGCTATAGTGATCCTCACAAAACTGAATATAATGATTTTCTTGCTAGCATCACTGTGGGAGAAACTAGAAATATTACACAAGCTACCTTGGGGAGCATTCACTTTCCTGGTATACATTACTTTGTTCTCTTCATAGGTAGATGTATTAACGGTAAAGTTGATCATAACCACCTTTGTGTACCTGATCTTAGTATTCTTAAGAGTGCGGTAATGGGTGATAGACGATATAACTTGGGGGCTATTATTGCTAGGAGGTTGCATAATAATGCTAAGGATGGAGATTTCTTTGGTGAGATCTATGCAACTCGTGTAGCTAATTATCTTGGGGTACCCGTAAGGGGAATGATATTGAATTACCACCTGCTTTTCTTGATTATGAGGCTTAATTTCTTGAGAGGAACGAACAGTCCCTCCTGTACCGACTAATATTTGATAGACAACGTGTTGTCGTATTTCCCTTCCTTCTCCTTCCTTCTTTAACTTTCAAGAAAACTAGTGAAACTTTATAACTAGAGAGTAGGCAAACGAGTACGAGAGGAAGGCGGAAGCCGCTCGCCTCCACACTGCAGCCGTTCAGGTGGTGGCCGCCGCAGCCCAGTACAACCACAACTATGACTTTGGATATCACCCGGGCCAGCCATGGCCCTATGTAACATCCCAAATTTTCTATTTGGAATGTTTTACAAATTATTAGTTAATCATCTATGCATTACGATTGAAATGAATGTGGCAATTATATATTATTTTCTTTATTTGACTTCTTTTCAATTTGGCATTTGAGTTTACTCAATTACCTCAAAATACTTTGGAAAAAAGAACGAGAGGAGGTAACATGACACCCCCAAAGGTCAGAAGAAAGTAGTGCCAATTTATTTGAAAGTCAAATTTGGTTTCATTTTGGATTTCTTTAAATAATGTTTTTATAAACTTTTTACTTTGACTCTAAAGAAATGTTCACGCTTTAGGATTTATCCTTCTGATCATTTTGGTATATAATACCCTATATATATATATTTATTTTTGCTCAGATCTAAAAAAAGGTTTGTTCAAAAAAGAGAGAAAGAAACGCACACGCACGCACCCAGGCTGGGAGCCAGCCAGCCTGCTCGCTAGCGAGGCGGAGCCAGGCAGTCGCCCGAGCCGCCCCAGCGCCGAGTCGACCCAGCGCACGCACGCACGCTCGTCTCTCTCTCTCTGCCAGGTGGGGCCAACCCAGGTCGTCCCCAACCTCCCACACGGTACGCACGGGATAGAGCCGCAGCTCGGAGCTCGCGAACCAGCCGGCGGAGGATCTCGGGATAAGGCTTATCGCACGACCCAACCCTCCTAACTGCGCCTATAAAAGGCCCCCGATGCCCTCTCTCCATTCAGCCAACCCGCTCCTCCTCTCGCCGCTCATAGCCGCCGTAGTCGCCGTTCGCATCTTGCCGGAGCCGAGTCAGTTCACCGGAAAACTGCAACACCGGTGAGCCACCATGGCCTATTTTATTCAAGGGAATCGGATTCCCTCGCCATTGTGCACCTCTTTGACATTCTCGTTGACCCTAGGGATCACTTGAGACGCCGCCCGTCCGCCCGTTGTCGCCGAAGTTCGCCGGAGACCAGAGCTCGCCCCTCTCCCTACCGTCGTCGCCGTCGGGTGCCGTCACCATTGATCGAAGGCCCTCGCCGAGCTGCACCCGCCGGACGACCTCGCCCGCGCCGGCGATCGCCGGAGCCGCTGCCCCGTCGTCGCCGAGTTCCCCTGCCGATGACGCACGAGTGTCTCTATAAGCGCCGCTCCTCTGTAGATTAGTTTTAGTATTTTTTCTTTTAGGTTTTTTATTTGACCGAAGAGGTACCGGTTAACCGCGTTTTAATATAAATCGTGCGGTTTATTTAAACCGAACGTCAGTTTGTTTTCTTTTAGTTAGCCGAACCGGTGATTTGCTTAATTCGCGAACATTCATCGCGTAGCAGCCGCAGCGAACATAGTCAACCAATCAGAGCCTTTCACTTCGCGCTCTAGTCGCTAACATCCACACTTTAGAGTTTTCAGAAAATGTTCTATAGCAGTTTTTTTCCAGATTTTATTCATGTCAGTTTTGATCATGTCAGTTTTACCTATGTTTTATTTTTGCACATAGTCCTTTGATGTAGGAGTGCATGATAGGAGTTTATACTTGTTAGAGTTACTACCACCCAGTAGTTCATTTGAGGTAGGTCTGAACCATGCAAACTTTGTCGCCACCGTGTTATGTTACAATGCCTCGCCAAAGTAGACGTGGATTGGGGAGTGCTATAACTTTGACATGTGAGTGACAAAGTAGTAACTAGGACCAACTTTAATGAACTACCTGGGTGGAAACTGGTTTGTATGGTGGCGAAGTACAGTGGGAGCATTCATGGGAATCCATGGGAGTGCACACTAGTGGTCCGTCCACCCAGACTCAAAGGGATCAACCGTATTTTCATGTCTACAAGCTTCCATGTGCAGCCGCAAGCCAATATGGGCTCTGGCTTAGTTGAGTAGGTGGTGTGACCTCTTCCGGGATAGGCTAGCAGATGTAGATGATGTAGGTGTACCGGCCTATCCGTGGGTTAGGGGAAATGCTATCGAAAGACTATTATCGATCTTCCGATCAAGGAGATGGTCGAGTCTTGTGGGGAAAAGTGCACAACCTCTACAGAGTTAAAATCTAATCGATTAGCCGTGTCCCCGATCATGGACAACTTGAGCTTTTAGTAGTGGAAATGTAGGGAGATCTCATCACTCTTAATTAATCAATTGGGTATAAAATTTTGGAATGGTTGAGATGGGCATCAACTCAGACAGATGATATTTGTAGAACAATCAATTCTGATAGGGAAAAACTAGCTTTATGCAAAACTAAACTTAGAGCTTTCCACCAGCGAACTTGCATGTACTATGTAGGCTCATTACACTTTATGATGTGACTTGCTAGTACATTC
Source organism: Hordeum marinum (assembly GCA_022496015.1). Classification (NCBI taxonomy): domain Eukaryota; kingdom Viridiplantae; phylum Streptophyta; class Magnoliopsida; order Poales; family Poaceae; genus Hordeum; species Hordeum marinum. The sequence continues at coordinate 94,247,829 of CM039678.1, forward strand.
CATGTACTGACCTACACGGCTGCAACCTATCATGTTGCATATTTATCCGACGACGAATAAGGTGCGATAGGTCATTGTTCTACACTCAGCCTGCTCATGGAGTTGATGGACTCGTTACACTTTTTTCTTCCGCATGTTTTGATTAACTTGGCCTTAGGCCACATCATTGTAATAAAATACTCTTGGAGGATTCTCGATGTAATAAATGTGTGATTGAACTCTATTGTAAATCCTCAAGTACTGTGTGTGTCAGCATACCGATCCAGGGATGACACTTAAGCACAGAGACTTCGATCCCTTGAGATCGGGTCGCTACAAGATGGTATCAGAGCACATGTTGACTGTAGGACGCGACCCTAGAAAATGGAAAGCCATAGGATAAAAACCACATTTTACAACACTTTTTATCCTCCTGTTTTGGTCTCATACTTTTCCCTGCTTCACTACTAATTTCTCCTCTCTTTCAAACTGTAGATGTCGACCCCCATCGTTGAGTTTGCTCAGCCCGACGCAACCATGCCTTTTGGAAGACAGCTCATGGATATCGCAGGTCATCTGCGGATTGCCTTGCCCGGCTTCAGCGGTACCTTCACGACCACTCTACCTGAGGAGATGCGCTGGAAGATTGACGTCCACATTCCAGGGCGAACTTTTGGAAATGCCATTGAGTCGATCGACTTCTACATAGAAGTAAGAGAACGGGGCATTGGCAAAGGGATCGCTGTGCTCTTTGCACTTGGGCGCATCTGCCAGGACTACCTCGAGGATCTCAGGAAGACTAACTATGTCTGGTACGCATGCCGTGACTCGGATGGAGATGTAGTGCGCACCAGGGAGGACGACACCATCAACTCACACATTGAGGACCTGGAGGAGCTCATCACCAGGATGAAGGAAGAGATGGACGACTACCTCGTCACCACCCACAACCTGACTACCCGCAAGATCGAGCTAGAATAAGAGCTTCAGAACACCCGCGCAGAGCATGAGGCAGAGCTCGATGCGCTGCAGGATAAGCTCGACGACTTGAAGCTCCAGCTGGAGGAAGCTGAGGAAGATCTTGATAACGGGGAGAATCTCCAAGAGGATCATTCTTACGGGGACTACGTCAGTGAGGACAGAGACTATGAGGATGACGACGAGGAGATTTAGAGTGATGCCGCTGGAGCCGACATCAACATGATAGATCTCTCTTCCGATGAGGAGTAGACTTAGACCACCATGAGAGATTAGGATTCGATAGTCGATTAGTATTTGATTGCTTTATTTGTGGGACCGTGTCAAACCTTGTGACATGGCTCACCTTAGATTTGTTTCGTGTTAACTCTTTGATTGAATTGAATTGGAGTGATTTGGATTTTTTTATTTGACATCATGTGCATATGGGTAGTGTTTCTCCCTTAGGCCTAATTCTATCTATACCCCCTCTATGCTGACCCAACAGATGCGACCAAGGCGCGACTCTTCCGGGAGTGGCTCAAGGAATGATATCCCACCCGCCTTGGAACAATTGCTTCAGACCCAAAACCAGATGATACAGTTGATGATGCAGAATATGGCCCAGAACAACAACAAAAACCCGCCTCCACCTCCGCCTCCACCTCCACCACAAATTGACAGCCTTACCCGTTTTCTGAGGCTAAATCCTCCAATCTTCACAAGCAGCCCGGAGCCGATTGTCGCGAATGACTCGCTTCGCAACATGGGTAGGAAGCTAGCCACAGCAAGATGCACTGATCAGGAGAAGGTGAGGTTTGCCTCTCACCAATCTGGATGGACCAGTAGCTTCGTGGTGGGAGAACTACACCGCCATGTACCCCATGGAGAATGTGACTTGGGCACAGTTCCAGCAGGCATTCCGCACTGCTCATGTTTCAGCGGGAGCTATGGCTCTCAAGAAGAGGGAGTTCCGCAACTTGCGCCCAGGAGGTCGCTCAGTGTCTGAGTATGTTGATGACTTTAGCAAGTTGTCCCATTATGCCCCAGGTGACGTGGCAACCCATGCAGCCAAGCAAGAGAAGTTTCTGGACGGACTGAATGATGAGCTGGGAGTTCAGTTGATGGTAGCGACCTTTGATAACTATCAAGAGTTGGTGGACAAGGCGATCACTCTAGAGGGCAAGCATCAGCAGATGGAAAATTGCAAAAGGAAATATGGTCAAGGCAAGTTTCAGTCTGGAGCTCAGCAGAAGCCTCGCTCCGCCCCTTTCTCAGGATATACTGGTACAGGACACGGTAAGTTTGGAGGGCACAACCATCATAACCATGGTGGTCATTCTCAGCATGGAGGCAATGGACACAATCACAATGGCCATAAGAATGTCAATGGGAATGGAGGAAACGGCAATCACCATCACCCTACCCCTGCTACACCAGTGAGGAAGGATCTGACTCACATCACCTGCTTCGAGTGCAAGAAGACAGGGCACTACTCCAATGAGTGTCCTGAGCTACAAAATGGGAATGGAAATGGAAGTTCTGGAGGCAAGAAGCCCAATCCTTTCACTAAGGGGCATGTGAATCATGTCAACGTGGAAGAAGTCTATGAACAACCGGATGCGATGATTGGTAAGTTCTTGGTTAATTCAGTTCCAGCACTTATTTTATTTGACACTGGTGCATCGCATTCATTCATATAGAGGGGATTTGTGGGTAAACATAAGTTGCCTACCGTAGCTCTTAAGTCACCTATTCTAGTGAGTTCCCCAGGAGCAGAGTCTATGACTAGTCAGGCATGTTTTCAGTTGCCTTTGAACATAGGGGGACATGTTTTTCCCATAGATATGATCGTACTTGAGTCACAAGGGTTGGATGTAATCCTAGGTATGGATTGGATGTCCAAGTATCAGGGAAGCATTGATTGTGCCAGTAGGTCAATTCTTCTCACCACTCCAGAGAAGAAGAGAATCAAGTATGTATCCAGGCTTAAGCCTAAGAAGACTCAAGTGAACTCTCTTACGGGAGTTGTCTAGGAGGAAGTACCAGTGGTGAAGGATTATCCCGATGTATTTCTAGAGGAGTTACCCGGTATGCCACCGGATCGGGAGATTGAGTTTCTCATTGAGTTGCTGCCACGCACCGGACCTATCTCCAAGCGGCCATACCGGATGCTCGCTAATGATCTAGCGGAAGTCAAGAAGCAAATTGAGGAGTTACTAGAGAAGGGGTATATTCGCCCGAGTTCATCACCTTGAGGAGCCCCAGTACTCTTAGTGGAGAAGAAGGATGGAACCTTGAGGATGTGTGTGGATTATCACTCTTTGAACGAGGTAACCATCAAGAATAAGTATCCGCTGCCGATGATCAATGACTTGTTCGACCAGCTAGAAGGAGCTAGTGTTTTCTCCAAGATTGACCTTCGATCGGGTTATCATCAGTTGAAGATCCGTGAGAAAGATATAGCTAAGACAACTTTTACCCCGAGGTATGGGCTTTATGAGTATACAATCATGTCATTTGGTTTGACTAATGCCCCTGCCTATTTTATGAGCATGATGAACAAGGTATTCATGGAGTATTTGGATAAGTTTGTGGTGTTCTTCATTGATGATATATTGGTTTTCTCCAAGAATGAGGAGGAGCACGCAGAACATCTGCGCTTAGTTCTGGAGAAGCTCAGAGAACACCAACTTTATGCCAAGTTCAGCAAGTGTGAGTTTTGGTTGAAGGAAGTCGGATTTCTCGGACATGTTGTGTCAAGAGAAGGAATTGTCGTGGACCCTTTCAAGGTAGAAGCAGTCACAGAATGGAAGGCACCGACCTCAGTTAGCGAGATCCGCAGTTTCCTTGGACTTGCAGGATATTATCGGACGTTCATTGAGAATTTCTCCAAGATTGCAAAGCCCATGATGGAGTTGTTGAAGAAGGACACAAAGTATATTTGGACTGAGGAATGTGAAGCCAGTTTCCAGGAGTTGAAGAAGCGTTTGGTTACAGCTCCAGTGCTAATTCTGCCGAACATACACAAGGATTTTTAGGTGTACTGCGACGCTTCACGCCAAGGACTTGGAGGCGTGCTTTTGCAAGGAGGAATGGTTGTAGGTTATGCTTCACGTCAGCTTCGACCTCATGAGTTGAACTATGCCACGCATGATCTGGAGTTAGCAGCCGTGGTGCATGCACTCAAGACCTGGAGACATTTCCTTATCGGGAACCAATGTGATGTTTACACCGATCACAAGAGTTTGAAGTACATCTTCACGTAGAAGGAGTTGAACCTTAGGCAAAGGAGATGGTTGGAGCTCATCAAGGATTATGACAGGAATTTGCATTATTATCCAGGAAAAGCTAACATCATGGCAGATGCGTTGAGCCGTAAGAGCTATGTCAACAATCTTGTCGCAGGAGGATTACCTCAGGAGTTGTGTGATGAACTTAGAGATCTCAAGTTGGAAATAGTTCCAAGAGGCTATGTTGCTGCACTCGAAGTACAATCCACCTTGTTGGGAAAGATCAAAGAAGCTCAGAAGGTGGATCAAGGTATTGCTGAGATAAAGGAGAGGATTAGCAAAGGAAAGGCAGAAGGATTCTGTGAGGATGAGCATGGAACCATATGGTTTGAGCAGTGTATTTGTGTGCCCAATGATCCATAGATCAGGAAGTTGATTCTTCAGGAGGCTCATGATTCGCCTTACTCAATACATCCGGGAAACACCAAGATGTATTTGGACTTGAAGGAAAGTTTTTGGTGGACCAGTATGAAGAGGGAAATTGCTGAGTATGTAGCAGTATGTGATGTATGTCAGAGGGTAAAGGCAGAGCATCAGAAACCAGCAGGTTTGCTTCAGCCATTGCCGATACCTGAGTGGAAATGGGATAAACTTGGCATGGATTTCATCACAGGATTACCCAGGACCTGTTCAGGTTATGATTCCATTTGGGTAATAGTTGATCGCTTGACCAAGGTTGCTCACTTCATCCCTGTGAAGACTACCTATACAAGTGCTAAGCTGGCGAAGATATATATGACCAGGATTGTATGTCTGCATGGAGTTCCGAGGACCATTGTATCAGATAGAGGAACACAGTTTACTTCAAAGTTTTGGCATCAGCTACACGAAACTTTGGGTACCAGGCTAGAATTCACTACAGCCTTCCATCCACAGACAGATGGGCACACAGAGAGGGTGAATCAGATTCTGGAGGACATGTTAAGAGCTTGCTAGACAATGGGTCTAGTTGGGATGATAACTTACCTTATGCAGAGTTCTCATACAAAAACAACTATCAAGCCAGTTTGCAGATGGACCCTTTTGAGGCATTGTATGGGAGGAAGTGCAGAACAACGTTGATGTGGGATGGAGTTGGTGATCGCAAATTGTTTGGATCAGATTTAATTCGAGATTCTGAGGAGAAGGTCAAGTTGATCCATGATAGACTCAAGATAGCTCAGTCTAGACAGAAGAGTTATGCCGATGCTAAACGCAAGGAAGTGATTTACGAAGTGGGAGATAGAGCATATCTGCGAGTGTCTCCACTTCGAGGTATTAAGAGGTTTGGAGTCAAAGGAAAGTTAGCACCACGATTCGTGGGGCCATACAGTGTTCTAGAACGCAAAGGGAAGTTGCATACAAGTTGGAACTACCAGACGGTTTGTCACGAGTCCATGATGTGTTTCTTGTTTCCCAACTGAAGAAGTGTCATGCAGAGATGGCAGATATTCCTTTGAGAGACAGAGTGCCTCTAGAAGCAATTCAGTTGGATAATGACCTAACTTATGAGGAGAAGCCTATTAAGATTCTCGAGATTGCCGAAAGGATCACTCGTACCAAGGTTATCAAGTTCTGCAAGGTTCAGTGGAGTCACCACACCGAGGAGGAAGCTACTTGGGAACGAGAGGAAGATCTCAAACGTGACCATCCTCACCTTTTTGCTAGCCAACCCGAATCTCGAGGACGAGATTCGTCTTAAGGGGGGTAGGTTTGTAACATCCCAAATTTTCTATTTGAATTTTTTTACAAATTATTAGTTAATCATCTATGCATTACGATTGAAATGAATGTGGCAATTATATATTATTTTCTTTATTTGACTTCTTTTCAATTTGGCATTTGAGTTTACTCAATTACCTAACAAAATACTTTGGAAAAAAGTACGAGAGGAGGTAACATGACACCCCCAAAGGTCAGAAGAAAGTAGTACCAATTTATTTGAAAGTAAAATTTGGTTTCATGTAGGATTTCTTTAAATAATGTTTTTATAAAGTTTTTATTTTGACTCTAAAGAAATGTTCACGCTTTAGGATTTATCCTTATACTCATTTTGGTATATAATACCCTATATATTTTTTTTTGCTCAGATCTAAAAAAAAGGTTTGTTCAAAAAAAAAGAGAAAGAAACGCAAACGCACGCACCCAGGTTGGGAGCCAGCCAGCCTGCTCGCTAGCGAGGCGGAGCCAGGCGCTCGCCCGAGCCGCCCCAGTGCCCGGTCGACCTAGAGCACACACGCACGCTCATCTCTCTCTCTCCCTCTCTCTGCCAGGTGGGGCCAACCCAGGTTGTCCCCAACCTCCCGCATGGTACGCACAGGATAGAGCTGCAGCTCGCAGCTCCCAAACCAGCCGGCCGAGGATCTCGGGATAAGGCTTATCCCGCGACCCCAGCCCTCCTATCTATGCCTATAAAAGGCCCCCGATGCCCTCTCTCCATTCAGCCAACCCGCTCCTCCTCTCGCTGCTCATAGCCGCCGCAGTCACCGTTCGCATCTCGCCGGAGCCGAGTTAGTTCACCGGAAAACTGCGACGCCGGTGAGCCACCATGGCCTATTTTCTTCAAGGGAATCGGATTCCCTCGCCATTGCGCACCTCTTTGACATTCTCGTTGCCCCTAGGGATCACGGGAGACGCCGCCCGTCCGACATTGTCGTCGGAGTTCGCCGGAGACCAGAGCTCGCCCCGCTCCCTACGGTCGTCGCCATCGGGTGTCGTCACCACCGACCGAAGGCCCTCGCCGAGCTGCACCCGCCGGACGACCTTGCCCGTGTCGGCGATCGCCGGAGCCGCTGCCCCGTCGTCGCCGAGTTCCCCTGTTGACGACGCATGAGCGTCTCTATAAGCGCCACTCCTCTGTAGATTAGTTTTAGTTTTTTCTTTTAGGTTTTTTTTATTTGGCCGAAGAGGTACCGGTTAACCGTGTTTTAATATAAACCGTGCGATTTATTTAAACCGAACGTCGGTTTGTTTTCTTTTAGTTAGCTGAACCGGTGATTTGCTTAATTCGCGAACGTTCGTCGCGTAGCAGCCACAACAAACATAGTCAACCAATCAGAGCCTTTCACTTCGCGCTCTAGTCGCGAATGTCCACACTTTAGAGTTTTCAGAAAATGTTCTATAGCAGTTTTCTTTTTTCCAGATTTTATTCAAATCTTCAAACGGCCTTAACATTTTAACCGTAGGTCGAAAGAAGATGAAACAAGAGGCTAAATTTTTGTCTCGAATTGCCCTAACCTGAAAACCCATAGTTTCAGATTTTTGCAAGTTCAAATTTGAAACTATTTCAGATTCGAATTTAAATTTCATTAGGCCATATCTTTCAAACGGTATACCCGTTTGAAGTGATTCTTTTTGCACCACGTCACACGAACTAAATCCTTTGCCATGACATTTTGCCACTAAATATTCTACACCATTATTTTCTGTTCACCATAATTTTACTAGGATGCCTTGTAGGAACACTAGTGCACGTCACGAATTTTTAACACTAGTCACACTTTGAAATTTTTCATGCTAATGACTTGTGTTGGATTTTTATTTGTTTTTTGCAAGTATTTTGTTGCATGTGTTTAAATTGTATGAATGCATGTTTATGTGTGTTTTATTTACTTTGTGATAGATTGTCCGGACGATTCGCTAGAACTTCACTCCCAGCACAAAGGCAAGTTACATTTTGATCATGTCAGTTTTACCTATGTTTTATTTTTGCACTTAGTCCTTTGATGTAGGAGTGCATGATAGGAGTTTATACTTGTTAGAGTTACTATCACCCAATAGTTCATTTGAGGTAGGTCTGAACCATGCAAACTTTGTCGCCATCGTGTTATGTTACAATGCCTCGCCAAAGTAGACGTGGATTGGGGAGTGCTATAACTTTGAGATGTGAGTGACAAAGTAGTAACTAGGACCAACTTTAATGAATTACCTGGGTGGAAACTGGTTTGTATGGTGGCGAAGTACAGTGGGAGCATTCATGGGAATCCATGGGAGTGCACACTAGTGGTCTGTCCACCCAGGCTCAAAGGGATCAACCGTATTTTCATGTCTACAAGCTTCCATGTGCAGCCGCAAGCCAATATGGGCTCTGGCTTAGTTGAGTAGGTGGTGTGACCTCTTCCGGGATAGGCTAGTAGATGTAGATGATGTAGGTGTACCGGCCTATCCGTAGGTTAGGGGAAATGCTATCGAAAGACTATGTCTCGATCTTCCGATCAAGGAGGTGGTCGAGTCTTGTGGGGAAAAGTGCACAACCTCTACAGAGTTAAAATCTAATCGATTAGCCGTGTCCCCGGTCATGGACAACTTGAGCTTTTAGTAGTGGAAATGTAGGGAGATCTCATCACTCTTAATTAATCAATTGGGTATAAAATTTTGGAATGGTTGAGATGGGCATCAGCTCAGACTTATGATATTTGTAGAAGTAGAACAATCAATTCTGATAGGGAAAAACTAGCTTTATGCAAAACTAAACTTAGAGCTTTCCACCAGCCAAATTGCATGTACTATGTAGGCTCATTACACTTTATGATGTGACTTGCCAGTACATTCCATGTATTGACCTACACAGCTGCAACCTATCATGTTGCAGATTTATCCGATGGCGAATAAGGTGCGATAGGTCATTGTTCTACACTCAGCCTGCTCGTGGAGTTGATGGACTCGTTACACTTTTTGCTTCCGCATGTTTTTGTTTAACTTGGCCTTAGGCCACATTATTGTAATAAAATACTCTTGGAGGATTCTCGATGTAATAAATGTGTGACTGAACTCTGTTGTAAATCCTCAAGTACTGTGTGTATCAGCATACCGATCCAGGGATGACACTTAAGCACAGAGACTCCGATCCTTGAGATCGGGTCGCTACACCCTAGACCAACTTAGGCCAAAATCCTAAGAGTGGGGGAGTACGTATTTCTCACCGACTTTACATTCATGTTCAAACATTCATTTTAGTAGTCGGTGCTTATACTCTTTCATTGGTACCATCCATGGTAGTTTATTTCTTCTTTTTGCTTTCTTCTTGTGTGTTTAATTAACTTTGAGAAAAATCCAAAAAAAATAGTTCTAGCGTTACCTTTTAGTTTATTTAGTTGTAGTATTAAAAGAAAACCCAAAAAAGATTTCTCATTCTTCTTTTGCTTGTTTAGAGCTTTCTCGTGTAAATAGTTTTTCTCGTTCTTGTTTTGAATTTTATTTCTTTGGGTCGCAAGGAGAAGACCACAATGAAAATGTCAAGTGGCTCTCATATGCATTATTTTTTATCTACTAGAGAGACCATATTACCTTGCCTTCTCCTTTGAGTTATTGTTTGCAGATTCCAGCTTAGTCCAATGCATGTGCACTGTTATTATTATTCACACCATTCGATCGTGCAAGTGAAAGGCAATAATGACGATATATGATGAAAAGATTGAGATGGAGAAAAGCCATTACAAATTCGACCTATTTTTCTTTTTAAAATATCATTAGCTCATTGTTCTAAATTCAGTTCATTATGGGTGAAACATATTTGCAATGACAATTAGAGATTATAGTTACTTATGCCATGCTTAATTAGCTAAGAGTGGATAATGGTTTGTCTTGAGTGCCAACATGCATATTAAAATGGTTGTGATGTAGTATGATAGGATGGTATCCTCCTTTGAATGATTCAGGTGGCTTGACTTGGCACATGTTCATGCATGTAGTTGAAACAAAATCAACATAGCCTCCACGATATTTATGTTCATGGTGATTTATATCCTACTCATGCTTGCATTCAATGTTGTTTAATCTCAAAGCATGTTGATGACTGTTGTCGCTCTCTAGTTGGTCGCTCCCCAGTCTTTTGCTAGCCTTCACTTGTACTAAGCGGGAATTCTTCTTGTACATCCACTTCCTTAAACCGAAAGTTGTTCCATCTGAGTCCACCATACCTACCTATATGCGGTATTCATCCGTCGTTGCAATTAAATTTTCATGTGCCAAACTCTAAACCTTCAAATAATATTATGTTTTGTATGCCCGAATCGCTCATGTAGCGACTGGGGGTGGTCATTATCTTCCATGCTAGGTGGGTTATTCTGACGATATGTGTTGATTCGCTATCATTCACGGGAAAGTGGCTGGTATTCAGGATGCCCAGTTCCATGCTCAAAATCAAATCAAAATATAATGAAACAAAACTCCCCCATGATTGTTGTTTGTATGGACGGTACCCGTGGATTCGTCTCACCGTGGAGTGTGATTGATTGGTGGAGGGGGAGTAAAAACTTTATCATTCTGTTTGGGAACCACCTATAATGTATCTAGCATGGAAGATGGTGAAATCTCTTGGTTGTTATGTGGACAATTAAAGCATGCCACTCAAAATTAATATTCATATTTGGTTTAAAATCTCGAGCTCTCGCACCTCTGCAAATACTTGCTTCCCTCTACAAAGGGCCTATCTATTTACTTTATTGCCGAGTCATCATCCTCTTATAAAAAGCACCAGTTAGAGAGCACCATCGTCATTTGTATGCCTTGGTATTAATTGATATTGAGTATGAGTGTGACTGGATCTCTTTTACCATGAATTACAATGTCTAGTTAGTCCTTGTTCTTGATAAAAGTGTTGTTTCATGCTTGTTTATGTTTTGCGGTCTCAGAAAGGGCTAGCGAGATACCATTATATCATATTGTATCATGCTTGTTTTGATAAAAGTGTTGTCATCAGAGAGTTATTATTATTGCACGCTAGTTGGTTATGCCATTGATATGAGTAAATGTGATACATAAATGTTATTGTGAACGTGGTTAGTCTATAATCTTTGCTAAAAATCTGAACATCAGTTAGACATATTTACAACAACAAGATCAAACAGAGTTTGCAAAAGTTTTTCTTTAGCACTTTTAGTTTATCAACTGAATTGCTTGAGGACAAGCAATGGTTTAAGCTTGGGGGAGTTGATACGTCTCCATCGTATCCACTTTTCCAAACTCTTTTGCCCTTATTTTGAACTCTAATTTGCATGATTTGAATGGAACTAAACCGGACTGACGCCGTTTTCAGCAGAAATGCCTGTGTTATTTTTGTGCAGAAAAAAAAGTTCTCGGATTGACCTGAAAATTTATGGAGATTATTTTTGGAATTAATAAAAAAATACTGGCAAAAGAATCACCCGGAGGGGGGCCACCCACAGGCCACAAGCCAGGGGGCGTGGCCACCCCCTGGCCGCGCCTACCAGGCTTGTGGCCCCCCTGGAGCTCCACTGAGCTCGATTCCAACTCTATATATTCCTATCCGGGGAGAAAAAAATTAGAGAGAAGAGTTCATCATGTTTCACGATACAGAGCCACCGCCATCTCCTGTTCTTCCTCAGGAGGCCAGATCTAGAGTCCGTTTTAGGCTCCGAAGAGGGGAAACGACGCCATCATCATCACCAGCCATCCTTCATCTCCAATTCCATGATGCTCTCCGCTGTTCGTGAGTAATTCCATCGTAGCCTTGCTGGACGGTGATGGGTTGGATGAGATTTACCATGCAATCGAGTTAGTTTTGTTAGGGTTTGATCCCTAGTATCCACTATGTTCTGAGATTGATGTTGCTATGACTTTGCTATGCTTAATGCTTGTCACTAGGGCCCGAGTGCCATGATTTCAGATCTGAACCTATTATGTTTTCATGAATATATATGTGTTCTTGATCCTATCTTGCAAGTTGTAGACACCTATTACGAGTTATGATCCCCATCCCCCAAGGTGACAATAACTGGGATTTTTTCCGGTGATTATCGTAGTTTGAGGAGTTCATGTATTCACTAAGTGCTAATTCTTTGGTCCGGTTCTCTATTAAAAGGAGGCCTTAATATCCCTTAGTTTCCATTAGGACCTTGATACGTCCATTTTGCATCATGCTTTTATATTGATATTTATTGCATTATGGGTTGTTATTACACATTTTGGTACAATACTTATGCCTTTTCTCTCCTATTTTACAAGGTTTACATGAAGAGGGAGAATGCCGGCAGCTGGAATTTTGGACTGGAAAAGGAGGAAATATGAGAGATCTATTTTGCGCAACTCCAAAAGTCCTGAAAAGTTACGGAGAATTATTTTGGAATATATGTAAAAAATATTGGGCGAAACAAATACCAGAGGGGACCCACTAGGAGGTCACAAGCCTGCCAGCCGCGGCCTACCCCCTGGCCGCGCCTAGGTGGCTTATGGGCCCCTTGGTAGGTCTCCGGTGCCCATCTTATGCTATATCAAGGGTTTTGACCTAGAAAAAAAATCAGAAGAGAGCTTTCGGGACGAAGCGCCTCCATCTCTAGGTGGAACTTGGGCAGAACCAATCTAGAGCTCCGATGGAGCTGTTTTGCCAGGGAACCCCCCCCCCCCCGGAGGGGGAAATCGAAGCCATCGTCATCACCAATGATCCTCTCATCGAGAGGGGGTCAATCTCCATCAACATCTTCACGAGCACCATCTCCTCTCCAAACCCTAGTTCATCTCTTGTATCCGATCTTTGTCTCAAACCTCAGATTGGTACCTGTGGTTTGCTAGTAGTATTGATTACTCCTTGTAGTTGATGCTAGTTGGTTTACTTGGTGGAAGATCATATGTTCAGATCCTTTATGATAATTAATACTCCTCTGATTATGAACATGAACATGCTTTGTGAGTAGTTACGTTTGTTCCTGAGGACATGGGATAAGTCTTGTTATAAGTAATCATGTGAATTTGGTAGTCGTTCGATATTTTGATGAGATGTATGTTGTTTCTCCTCTAGTTGTGTTATGTGAACGTCGACTACATAACACGTCACCATTATTTGGGCCTAAGGGAAGGCATTGGGAAGTAATAAGTAGATGATGGGTTGCTAGAGTGACAGAAGCTTAAACCTAGTTTATGTGTTTCTTCGTAAGTGTCGGTGTACTAAAGTATGGGCTTTTTAGTACCTCGTACTTGTGCACGGACAGTCATCGCCGTACTAGTGCAAGGCCTGCCAGGGAGCAACTAGGAACAAAATACAACAACATCGAGAAGGCATTCAAGTCGACAGACGAAAGACTGAAGGTTGGTACCCCGGCAAGATCTTGCTGGGATGGCCTACGGAGCCCCGGCAAGAAATGCACCCGGCAAGGCCCCGCCATCCTGCCAGCTCAGAGGCAAAGCCCCAGCAAGGTGAATCCCTGGCAAGCCCCCGCCAGCGTAGAGGCCAGGTGTTGCGCCGCCTGGGCACATGTCGAGACGCCGGCGATGGAGAGGCTAAGCGGTGTCGATGGGATGGGCTCCTGTTTTGTCCCGCAGATGGCCAGGGACGCCTAACGGAGCATTAAATGCATTTGTCTCGCACTGTCAGTGTTAGGTATGATAATACTGTAGCACCTTACACCCCGTGTACGTATTGTACACCACTATTGGTGACCCCTTAGAGAGTATAAAAGGAGGCCCATGGTGTTATGATAGAGGACTTTTCGATCTTTTCGGACTCCTAGACTTTTGGAGCTCCTCTAGCCCATTCTGCATGAGTAGCAGCTGTGTACTGTAGTGCTCCCAGAATGTGAGCTACAATTCATCCAAATACAACCAAGCAGGAGTGGGGTTTTATGCACCTTTGTGGCTCGAACCTGGGTTAATCCCCGTGCGCTAGCCATCTGATATGCTCTTTGGGCGAGCCTTCTTCCCGCTGAACCGTAAAGGGATCCCTCCGATCCCATAGGTGTTGTTTCCCCTGACATCTTTAGCATGCCAGGTAGGGGGAAATGTCGCATGAACCTAATCTAGTGACTAGCATGTCAGTTCCTTCATCATAATCATCATCGCCATGGCTCCCAAGAAGAAAGGTTTCACGGCGGTGGAACCCTTCACGTCCACGCTCGAACTACAATCGAGTGATAGCGGGAAGCGTGCCATCAATCTTATAAGCGCCGGGGAACCGCTGTAGACAAATCCGCGCTAGGGTATCCTGTTAGCCTACCTTACGAGGTGGGTTGTCCAGCGCTTACCCGTGAGCTGCGGCAAGTCCAGTGGCCCAATTCCCGCACGTTCAAGCCAGAGGTCCCAGAGAAATATGACGGCAAGACTCAACCGTCAGAGTTCTTGAGCATCTGCACCATTGCGGTGCAGGCTGCCGAGGCTCGTGACGACAAGATACTCGCCAACTACTTCTCGTTGGTGCTTAAGCCCAACATCCGGTCGTGGTTGATGCACTTTCCACAAGGATCCATTTCCTCCTGGGTAGATCTGTGCCATGAGTTTGTTGGTGCCTTCACTGGAGGTCATCAAGCTGCTGGCCAGGAAAGTGATTTACATCTCATCCCCCAGAAGGACGGCGAGACTTTGCGCAAGTACATCCAGAGGTTCAGCCGCATACACCACAATGTCCATCCTGGCGCTGTTATCAGTGCGTTCCATCAGAACATGCGCAACCGCAGAATGCGGGAAGAGCTGGCGATGAACAAGGTCAGGGATGTTGCCGAGCTTTATGCTCTAGCAGATAAATGTGCTCGAGCTGAAGAAGGGAGGATACTCCCCAACGAAGACTCTGACGCAGGGGTCGACTCTGAAGATGAGGACACCGCTGCCCCGGCAAAGAAGGGTCGGCGGCGTAACAAGAAGCGCAAGCGCAAGGGCAAGGCCTTGCTTGCTGTCGAGGGATCTGGCAACCCCAGTACCGTCAAGAAGGCCAAGGCTGATGACCTCGACAAGGATGTTGCCGGGTGTGTTTCCTGTCAGGCGTTGGCGGCTGCCGACAAGCCGGAAAGCTCCGTCAAGCAGTATTGCAAGATCCATTGCACCAAAGGCCATGATCTCCAAGACTGCCGACAAGTTGAGCAACTTGCCGAGAAGCAAAAGGCCGAGTATGAGAGGTAAGACAAGGAGAAGGGCTAGGATGGTGCGGAGGGATCTGGCAAGAAGCACGGTGGCCGAGGTGATCACCGCGGCAAGGCCAAGCCACAGAAGGACTGACCCGCTCGCGGCCGCGACAAGCAAGAGGGGGATGATGATGACATTGAAGAGGACGACGAGTCCAGCGAGTAAGAATTCCAGAGAGCTACAGATGCCATGTGTGTCGACGGAGGTGCCTCGTTGCATACTTCCCACCGCCAACTTAAATGGTGGGCGCGTGAGGTTAATGCGACTGAGCCATCTGTCGACATCTAGAAGCCTTTGAAATGGTCCCACACGCCTATCATTTTTTACGCTGACGATCACCCTGACCGCGTAACTGTGGTTGGGTGTTTGTCGTTGTTGGTCTCCAACAATTCGCAACCTCAAGGTGAAAAAAATGTTAGTTGACGGTGTGGCCGACTTGAACTTGATCTCGCCCGAGGTGATCAAGATATTGCAAATTCCTGATGGAGATCTCGAGGAAACGGGCTCATTTCAAGGGGTCAATCCAGGAAGTAGCCAGCCCAAGGGAAATATCACACTTCTGGTAACATTTGGCAGCGATCTGAACTTCAGTACGGAGAAGGTTGTTTTCGACGTTGCCGAAATTCCATTGCCATACAATGGGATCCTTGGCCGTCTAGCGTTAGCCAAGTTCATGGCGGTGTCGCACTACGCTAACAATGTGTTGAACATGCCCAGGCTGATGAGCGTCATCACTGTCAAGTCCGACAAGAAAGACACGCTTATCTATGCCGATCAACTCTACCGGGAGGCAGTTGCAACATCTGCCGCCAAGGCACTTGCTCCTACCGCTAAAACCCCCGGGAGGAAGAAGACCGGCAAGGCCTCTAGTGCACAGTCCGGCAAGCGCACCTCTTCGGAGTGTTGCGCTCCTGTTGATGACGTGCTAGAGAGTTCCACCGGCAAGAGAAAGAAGTCCAAAGCAGCTCTGCTAGAAACTGAGAAGGTGCTCGCCAAGGAGGACGGTACGGGAGGAACTTTCACCATAAATTCCACCCTTGACAACAAATAGGAAAGCGCGCTCGTCGCCTTCCTGTGGGCGAATGTTGATGTGTTTGCATGGCAACCATCTGATATCCCCGGTGTTCCCAGGAAGGTGATTGAGCACCACCTTGTCCTCTATCCACACGTGTGACCCGTCAAGCAAAAGGTCAGGAAGCAGGCTTTGGAGTGGCAACAGTTTATAACCGAAGAAATCAAGAAATTAGAAGCGGCTGGCTTGATCAGAGGAGTGCTTCATCCAACATGGTTGGCCGATCCAGTTGTAGTGCGCAAGGCGAATGGGAAATGGAGGCTATGTATTGACTTCACAGACGTTAACAAAGCTTGCCCCCAAAATCCTTTTCCCTTGCTGCACATCGCCAAAATGTGCACTCCACCTCCGGCTGCGACTTGTTGTCTTTCCTTGACGCCTATTCAGGTTATCATTAGATTTTCATGGCCAAGGAAGACGAAGAGACGACCGCATTTATCACCCCATGTGGTACATATTGATTTTTGCGTATGCCTTTTAGGTTGAAAAGTGCTGGTTCTACATTTGCAAGAGCGATCCAGATTGGTTTTGAGCCCCAACAACAAGGACAAGGCTACGCTCATATCAGACCTAGAAGAAACATTTGCAAATCTGCACAAGATCAACTTGAAACTCAACCCTGAGTAGTGTGTGTTTGGTGTCCCATCTAGCAAGCTTCTCGGGTTCTTTGTAGGTCAACATGGAATTGAAGCGAATCCCGACAAGATCAAAGCAATTGAGCAAATTGAAGTGCCACGACGTGTCAAGGATGTGCGTCGTCTCGCCAGCTGTGTTGCTGCTCTGACTAGGTTCATATCAAAATCTGCTGAGCGTGCCCTGCCCTTTTTTAAAATCTTGAAGAAGGCGGGTTCGATGAAATGGACTCCGGAAGTGAAGGCAACACTACAGGACTTGCAGAAGTACCTCTCCTCTCTGCCAGTCCTAGTCGCGCCAAAACCACAAGAGTCGTTGCTGCTATATCTTGCAGCAACAAATCAAGTGGTGAGTGCTGCGTTAGTGGCTGAAAGAGAAGTGGGTAAAGAAGCATCGGCAGCGGCAGGACCGCCAAGCAACAAGCGAGAATTTTCCCTGGCAGAGTCTGGTGCTGACAAAGCAGGATCTATGCTGTCGAATGAAACAATTCAGAAGAAGAAGATGGTGCAATGCCCAATTTATTTTGTCAGCTCCCTTTTGCAGGGGGCTAGGTCAAGATATTCTGGGATGCAAAAGTTTCTCTTCGGTCTCCTGATGGCCTCGAGGAAGCTGTGCCATTACTTCCAGACACATGAGATCACCGTTGTCACTCGCTTCCCGTTACAGCGGATTTTGCGGAATCCTGACGCTACTGGCAGGATTCTGGAGTGGGCTTTGGAACTGTTAAGCTTTGGTCTCAAGTTTGAAAGAACTTCAACCATCCAGAGCAGAGCCTTGGCGGAGTTCATTGCAGAATGGACCCCAACACCACATGAAGAAGTTCCAGAGTCAACTCTCCCCAGCAAGGGTACGAACCAAGAGTAGATCATGTATTTTGATGGGGCTTTCTCACTGCTGGAGTGCTGCTTGTCGCACCCACCGGAGAGCACCTCAAATATGTGGTTTAGATGCACTTTCCCCGGGAGAGGTCGACGAACAATACTGCAGAATACGAAGGCATGCTTACCAGTCTCAGACCGTGGGATTAAAAAACTTATTGTCAGGGGTGATTCTCAGCTTGTTGTCAGGCAGGTAAATAAGGATTACCAGAGTCCATTGATGGAAGCTTATGTAGATGAAGTGAGAAAGTTGGAAGAACATTTTGATGGTCTGCAAATGGAGCACGTCCCGCGTGCAGAGAACAGCGTTGCTGATGGCCTGTCAAATTGTGTTGCCCTTAAGTTGCTTGTGGAACCAGGAACTTTTGTGCTCCGACTAACTCAACCATCTGTGACACCATCAATTGGACAAGAGAAAATAAGAAAGTTGAGTTCCGGCAAGTATTTCCCGGTAGAGCCCCTAGAAGCCACCGGCAAGGAAGTTGCCGGGAACAATGCCAGGCTTGCTGGTGAGCGTCGCACTCCGGCAAAGCCTTGGGCTCTTGCCGCGGAAGCACACATCCCCGCCAGGATTTCCGGGGGGCAACAGGCTCTGGCAGGATCTCGAGCCCTTGCCGTTGAGACAAATGCTTACTCGATATAGGATATGCCTTTAGTCCTCGTTGTCGAGCCCCAGGCTCCAGCATGGGCACAACACATCATCCATTTCCTTCATAAAGGAGAACTCCCCGAGGAACAAGAAGAAGCAGAGAGAATAGCCTGCCGGTCTAATATGTATTAGTTCATGGACAATGTCCTATATAGAAAGAGGCCAAATGGCATGAAACTCAAGTGCATTTCTCGGGAAGATGGACTGGGGTTGTTGGCGGAGATACATGGAGGCATATGTGGCTCCCACATAGGATCGAGAGCGCTTGCTGGTAAGGCATCCCGACAAGGTTTCTTTTGGCCCACTGCCCTCCAGGATGCAACTACGCTAGTAACCAAGTGTGAAGCATGCCAGTTTCATTCGAAGAAAATGCAGCAACCTGCTCAAGCTCTTCAAATAATCCCTCTTTTCCTGGCCATTTTCGGTCTGGGGGCTCGAAATTTTGGGTCCCTTTCTCCGTGCTACCGGGGGCTTTGAGTACTTGTACGTGGCAATCGACAAGTTCACAAAGTGGCAAGAAGTGGAAGCAGTGAGAAAGGTGACCGCACTTCTTCAAAGGACTGGTTTGCCGCTTTGGTGTTCCTAATAGGTTCATCACTGACAATGGCACATAGTTCACGAGCCGCACGTTCATGCAGTATGTCCAAGACCTTGGTAGCAAGATCTGTTTTGCTTCTGTTGCCCACCCAAGGAGCAACGGCCAGCCAGAAAGGGCTAATGATGAAGTGCTGTGAGGCCTCAAGACAAGAACTTTCGACAAGCTGCGCAAGTGTGGAAGACGCTGGTTTGATGAGTTGTCGGTGGTTCTTTGGTCAATCAGAACGACTCCAAATCGAGCTACCGGCCAGACACCTATCTCCCTAGTATATGGGGCGGAAGCAGTTCTCCCCATGGAACTCACATATGGGTCACCTCGAGTGCTCGCTCATGACGAGCTTGAGCAAGAGCAGTTGCGGCAAGATGATGCGACACTCCTTGAGGAAGATCGTCTTCAGGCTGCTGTGCAAGGTGCGCGCTACCTGCAAGCTTTGCGCCGCTATCATAGCCGCAAGGTTCATGCCCGAAGTGTTGAGGAAGGCGACCTTGTTCTTCGGCAAGTTCAGTCCACCAAGAATTCAACAAGTTGACACCAAAGTGGGAAGGCCCTTATCGGGTAGTGCGAGTCACCAGGCCTGGCGCAGTCCGCCTGGAGACCGAAGATGGCATCCCAGTGAGCAACTCCTGGAATATCGAACATCTTCGTAAGTTCTACCCATGAGGCGCGGTTGCCGGGCCTCCCGACAACCACCTTTTGTATGGAGTCTTGCCGCCGAAGCATGTAATCCCTTGTACAAAGCCAGGCGTAGACCCTGTGCATAGTTAAATAAAGCTAAGTGTTCTACAAATCTTGTTGATTCTCATGTTTACTTATATACATGCTTGTTTGAGATATTGTATTGCGCTTACTCCTAGCAAGAGCTAACAGACCGCCAAGGTTCCATATCCCTATTTTCTCTTCTTTCTTTTTCTCAAAAGGATAGAAGGTTACCTCGTGTGTAGCTTTGCCGAGGGGGGCATGGTGGTATGGATACCAACGGGCAATGTTCATGGAAAACATCTTGCCAGAAGTAGCAAAGAAACAAAAAGCTAAGTTGCAAAACCCTAAGTGAACTCTTACTATGATGTTATTTTCCTTGGACGATTCCGACTTTTGTATGGAAAACCTGCACGCTAAGGAACCTTGCCGTGATTGGTGGCGCCCTTGCTCTGTTTCGAGTCTGCTCAACGACTTAAGTGGTTGCGCTCGTGCCCCTGTTCTGTTTCGAGTCCGCTCAAGGGCTCAGGTGGCTACACTTGTGCCCTTACTCGGTTTAAAGTCCACTTAACAGCTTAAGAGGCCACGCCAAGAACCTCGAGGTATCTTGCCGGCAGTGGCACTGCCAGCAGGCTGCTAAGGACCCGCTCCTCGAAGCGCTCGCGGTAGGGCTACACATGCTGGCAAGGTTTTTTCCGAAAAAGCGTAGGGAAAACACCATGCCAAGAGGAATCTAACAAGGAGAATAGTATACAGTCTTTTCAAATAAGGTGAAATTTACATGAGATGTCGCCTCTTCCTAAGTACATCTTTATTTGATTCTCTCCCCTGGGGGAGATTACAAGAATAAAAAGATGGAAAGAGGAGGTAGACTACAAGAAGAAAAAGATGGCAAGGGGCCTCCGACGAGAACCTGGCCCCTCCTAGACTAGCATTGCACGGTGGAGAGGGCCAGCATTGCCCAAAGGAGAAGTACAGCACTGCACGGACGAGAAGGGGGGCCCCAGAAGCCAAAGTCCATGGGCCTGTCGGAAGATCCAGCTAGAAGATGAGGCAGCACCCAAGACGAGGACCCCCAGCAGGATCGTCCTGCCAGGAGGAGGAGAGGCGCGAGGCTGACGGTGATGGTGTGACCGACGGTCAGTCCGAGTCCAGGTTGTCGGATTCCGACTTGACGGCCCGGAAACCGGACTCATCGTCGTCGTCTTCACCACTGTCCTCCTCGTCACTCTCGCTTGAGGAGGAACCTTCGGCACCGCTCGAGCTCTCTTGACAGCAGCTGAGACGGACGCCTGAGCGCCCATAAATCTCGATGGAGAGAAGATTGGCCTCCATTGTTTTGAAACGAAGGACGTGCCCATACTGGAGGTTGTGGGAACGGGCGAAGGATTTCCAGCCGCGCCTGAAGAACATGACGCGGCTCTCCGGATACTCGACGTCCACCCACGTGGCACCATTGCAGCAGCCATGCGCCCGCAACCACAAGGCGGGCGGTTCGTCAACCTCCATCGCCCTAGCGAAAGGGTGAGGAAGGCGCAGATGGCCTCAAAGGGGGCTGCGCAGTTTGAGGACGAACTCCAACGCCGTCCCCTCAGCATGGGTGTCTTCGAGGAAGGGGCCTGGCATCAGAGGGAGAGATGGAATAGCACTCCGCCTCCCCCGGCCTCGGCCTCCATGATGACCACGGCCCCTCGCGCCTCTCCCACCGCGAACACCCGGATCACCCTCCACCACTGCAGCGGAAGCGGTGGCATGAGCCAAACGAGAACTCCTCCTTGGTGCGGAGGACGGTGGCTGCCCTCGCCCCCTAGTCATGGCTAGGGGCGGGTGCCACTCACGGTTTGGGAAAGGCGGAAGGGTGAGCTCTAGAGGTTTGCACTCGAAGATGATGGAAGGATGGATGAGTATCGCCCTCACAAACCCTCAATTTATAGGGGGAGTGTTGGGGAACGTTGCATGGGAAACATTAAATTCCTGCGCACACGCAAGATCTATCCATGGTGATGAGCATCTACGAGAGGGGGAGTGGATCTACATACCCTTGTAGATTGCTAAGCGGGAAGCGTTAAGAAACGCGGTTGATGTAGTCGAACGTCTTTGCGATCCAAATCACCAAGGGTCCCGCGATCCAATCACGATCCGTCCCGCGATCTCATCACGATCCGTCCCACGATCCAATCATGAATCGTCTCGCCATCTTGATCACGGTCCTTCTGATCTAGCGCCGAACAGATGACACCTCCGTGTTCAGCACACGTACAGCTCGATGACGATCTCCGCCTTCTTCATCCAGCAAGAGGGAGCGGAGAGGTAGATGAGTTCTCCGGAAGCGCAACAGTGTCGCGGCGATGGTGGTGGAGCAATTACAGCAGGGCTTTGCCTAAGCACCGCTAAAACTGATCTAGAGGAGAAACTATGAACTAGAGGAGAGGCAGCACGTGGCTTAGGGTTTCTTGATGTGTTCCAAGTGCTAGCCCCGCCCCTTTATTTATATGCTGAGCCTTGGGGTCGAAACTTCGAGAAAAATCGTCCTCAAGGTTGGTTTGCCCGCAAGGCAAGAGTCCTTCTCGGTCTCCAGGACCAGACACCAATGTCCTCGGTGTCTGGCCCCAGACGCCAGGGTCCCTGGTGTCTGGCCCCTGGCCTCCGCAAAACATCTTTTGCACCTTTCTAAAGCCTTATGGGCTTTACCCCTTGGCCCAAATAAAGTGTTCTTGTATCCCGAACATTTCGGGAAACATCCGAATCTATTTTCGGTGAATTCCGAAACCCTTCCGGAGACCAAACAGTATTATCCCATATATCAATCTTTACCTCTGGACCATTCCGGATCTCCTCGTGACGTCCGGGATCTCATCCGGGATTCCGAACAACCTTCGGTCACCACCATACATAACTCTATACTACCGAAACGTCACTGAACCTTAAGTGTGCAGACCCTGCGGGTTCGAGAACTATGTAGACATGACCGAGACACCTCTACGGTCAATAACCAATAGGGGGACCTGGATGCCCATATTGGTTCCTACATATTCTACGAAGATCTTTATCGGTCGAACCTCTATGTCAAGGATTCAGTTAATCCCGTATGTTGTTCCCTTTGTTATTCGATATGTTACTTGCCCGAGATTCAATCGTCGATCTCTGTATACCTAGTTCAACCTCGTTACCGGCAAGTCTCTTTACTCGTTCCGTAATACAAGATCCCGTGGCTAACACTTTAGTCACATTACTTGCAAGGCTTGTTGTGATGTTGTATTACTAAGTGGGCCCTGAGATACCTCTCCGTCACACGAAGTAACAAATCCCAGTCTTGATCCATGCCAACCCAACAGACACCCTCGGAGAAACCTGTAGAGCACCTTTATAGTCACCCAGTTACGTTGCGACATTTGATACACACAAGGTACTCCTCCAATGTTAGTGAGTTGCATGATCTCATGGTCACAGGAACATATACTTGACATGCAGAAAACTGTAGCAATAAACTGACACGATCATATGCTACGTTTATAGTTTGGGTCATGTCCATCACATAATTCTCCTAATGATGTGATCCCGTTATCAAATGACATCTCATGTCAATGGCTAGGAAAACTTGACCATCTTTGATCAACGAGCTAGTTTACTAGAGGCATACTAGGGACACAGTGTTGTCTATATACCCACACATGTATTTAGTTTCCAACAACAACAACAACAACAACAACAACAAAGCCTTTAGTCCCAAACAAGTTGGGGTAGGCTAGAGGCGAAACCCATAAGATCTCGCGACCAACTCATGGTTCTGGCACATGGATAGCAAGCTTCCACGCACCCCTGCCCATGGCTAGTTCTTTGGTGATGCTCCAGTCCTTCAATTATAGCATGGATAATAAACGATTATCATGAACAAGGAAACATGATAATAACTAATTTATTATTGCCTCTAGGGCATATTTCCAACAGTCTCCCACTTGCCTAGAGTTAATAATCTAGTTCACATCACCATGTGATTCGCATTGTTATGAATCTAACACCCAATGAGTTCTAGGGCTCGATCATGCTTTGCATGTGAGAGAGGTCTTTTAGTCAACGGGCCTGCATCATTCAGATACGCGTGTACTTTGCAAATCTCTATGTCATACTATAGACACTGCTACCACACTCCACTTGGAGCTATTCCAAATGGCTGCTCCACTATACGTATCCGGATTGCTACTAAGAGTCATCCGGATTGGTGTTAAATCTTGCATCGACGTAACTCTTTATGACAAACTCTTTATCACCTCCATAATCGAGAAACATTTCCTTAGTCTTTTAGTTACTAAGGATAATCTTGACCGCTGTCCAGTGATGCACTCCTGGATCACTCTTGTACCCCTTGACGGACTCATGGCAAGGCACACACAGGTGCGGTACACAGGATGGCATACTATATAGAGCCTATGGCTAAAGTATAGCGGACGACCTTCGTCCTTTATCTTTCTTCTGCCGTGGTCGAGCTTTGAGTCTTACTCAATTTCACACCTTACAAATCAGGCAAGAACTCTTTCTCTAACTGATCCATTTTGAACTCTTCCAAAATCTTGTCAAGGTATGTACTCATTGAAAGTCTCATCAAGCATCTTGATCTATCTTTATAGATGTTGATGCTAAACAATTAGGTAGCTTTATCCAGGTCTTCCTTTGAAAAAATCTTTTCAAACAACCCTTTATGCTTTCCAAAAATTCTACATTATTTCATAATTGAAAAATGTAGCAACTGCTAACATTATTCCAACAGACTTTAGCATCGCTACGGGTGAGAAAGTCTCATCGTAGTCAACTCCTTGAACTTGGCGGAAACTTCTTTTCGACAAGTCGAGCTTTATAAATGGTGACATTTACCATCAGCGTATGTCTTCATCTTAATGGTCCATTTGTACTTAACAGCCTGCCGTCCAATGAGCAAGTCTACCAAAGTCTATACTTGGTTTTCATACATGGATCCTTTCTCGGATTTCATGGCCTCTAACCATTTGTCGGAATCCGGCCCATCATCGCTTCTCCATAGCTCGTAGGTTCATCGTTGTCCAACAACATGACCTCTAAGATAGGGTTACCGTACCACTCAGGAGCAGTACACGTCCTTGTCAACCTACGAGGTTTGATAGTAACTTGATCCTAAGCTTCATGATCATCATCATTAACTTCCTCTTCAACTAACCTATGCTCCACAGAAACAATTTTCTGCGCTGCGCTACTCTCTTGTTCAAACAAAGGTTCAACAACCTCATCAAGTTTTATCTTCCTCCCACTCAATCCTTTCGAGATAAACTCTTTCTCGAGAAAGGACCCGTTTTTAACAACAAACATTTTGCACTTGGATCTAAGATAGAAGGTATACCCAACTGTTCTTAGGGTATTCTATGAAGATGCATTTGTCCGCTTCTGGTTCGAGATCATTAGGTGAAAATCTTTTCACATAAGTGTCGCAACCCCAAACGTTAAGAAATGACACCTTACGTTTCTGACAAACCATATGGTGTCATCTCAATGAATTTAAATGGTGCCCTATTTAAAGTGAATGTAGTTGTCTCTAATGCATAACCCCAAAACGATAGTGGTAAAACGATAAGAGACATCATAATTCGCACGATATCCAATAGAGGACGACTATGACGTTCGGACACAACATCACACTATGGTGTTCCAGGTGGCGTGAGTTGTGAAACAACTTTCACATTGTCTTAAGTTGTATACCAAACTCGTAACTTAGATATTCACCTCCACGATCATATCGTAGATATCTTATCTTCTCGTCACGATGATCTTAAACTTCACTCTAAATTTGCTTGAACTTTTCAAACGATCCAGACTTGTGTTTCATTAAGTAAATATACACTATTATCTACTCAAATCATCAGTGAAGGTAAGAAAATAATGATATCCACCGCACGCTACAAGACTCATTGGATTGCATACATCAACATGTATCACTTCCAATAAATCACTTGCCCGCTCCATCAAACCGGAAAATGGGGTCCTTAGTCATCTTGCCCAAGAGGCATGGTTCGCATGTCTCAACCGATTCGAAATCGAATGAGTCCAAAGATCCATCAGCATGGAGTTTCTTCATGGGATTTATACCAATACGACATTTAGCGGCAGTGCCACGAGTATGTGGTACTATCATTATTAACTTTGTATCTTTTGGCATCAATGTTATGAACATGTGCATTACTACAATCAAGATTCAACAAACCATTCTCACTGGGTGCATGACCATTGAAGGTATTATTCATCTAAACAGAATAACCATTATTCTCTAACTTAAATGAATACCCATGTCGCAATAAACATGATCTAATCATGTTCATGCTTAAAGCAAACACCAAAAACCATTTAGGTTTGTCACTAATCCCGAAGGTAGAGAGAGTGTGCGATGTTGATCACATCAACCTTGGAAACATTTCCAACACACATCGTCACCTCACACTTAGCTAGTCTCCGTTTATTGCGTAGCTTTTACTTCGAGTTACTAACATTTAGCAACCGAACCGGTATCCAATACCCAGGTGCTACTAGGAGTACTAGCAAGGTACACATCAATAAAACGTATATCAAATATACTGATGTCGATGTTGACAACCTTCTTATCTACCAAGTATCTAGGGTTATTCCGCTTCAGCGACCGCTCTCCTCATAATAGAAGCACTTAGTCTTGGGTTTGGGTTCAACTTGGGTTTGCTTCACTGGAGCAGCAACTGACTTGCCATCCATGAAGTTTCCCTCCTTGCCCTTGCCCTTCTCGAAACTAGTGGTTTTACTAACCATCAACACTTGATGCTCCTTCTTGATTTCTACCTTCGCGGTGTCAAACATTGTGAATAGCTCAGGGATCATTATTTCCATCCCTGGCATTTTATAGTTCATCACGAAGCTCTAGTAGCTTTGTGACAGTGACTTGGAAAACTATATCAATCACTTTCTTATCTCGAAGATCAACTCCCACTCGATTCAAGCGATTGTAGCACCCAGACAATCTGAGCACATGCTCAATGATTGAGCTATTCTCCTTCATCTTGCAGGCAAAGAATTTTGTTGGAGATCTCATATCTCACAACACGGGCACGAGCCTAAGATCCCAATTTCATCTCTTAGAACATCTCATATGTTCCGTGATGATCAAAATGTTTTGGAGCCTCAATTCTAAGCCGTAATGCATGACGCACTAAACTATCAAGTAGTCATCGAAATGTGCCTGACAGATGTTCACAACATCTACAGACGATGCTAGAGGGGGTGGCGCACCGAGCGGTGCATTAAGGACATAAGCCTTCTGTGCAGCAATGAGGACAATCCTCAGATCACGGACCCTGTCCCCAATCTTGCTACCATCATCTTTCAACTCTATTTCTCTAGGAACATATAAAAATTCAAGGGAGCTACAACGTAAGCTACAACATAATTTGCAAAGACACTACTGACGATGTTCATGTTAATGAGTTCAATTAATCATATTACTTAAGAACTCCCACTCAAATTGACATCCCTCTGGTCATTCGAGTGATACATGATCCAAATTCACCAACTCACGTCCGATCATCATGTGAGTTGAGGTGGTTTCAATGGTGAACATCATCATGTTGATCATAGCTACTATATGACTCATGTTCGACCTTTCGGTCTCTTGTGTTCCGAGGCCATGTTTGTACATGCTAGGCTCGTCAAGTTTAACCCGAGTGTTCCGCATGTGCAACACTGGCTTGCACCCGTTGTATGTGAACGTAGAGTCTATCACACCCGATCATCATGTGGTGTCTCGACACGATGAAGTTTCGCAACGATGCACAGTCGGGGAGAACGCAATTGATCTTGAAATTTAAGTGAGGGATCACCTTATAATGCTACCGTTGTCCTAAGGAAAACAAGGTGCATAAAAGGATTAACATCACATGCAAATCATAAGTGACATGATATGGCCATGAACTTGTGCTTTTGATCTCCATCTTGAAAGCACCGACATGATCTCCATTGTCACCGGCACAACACCATGATCTCCATCATCATGATCTCCATCATTGTGTCACCATCGGAGTTGTCGCGCCCACCATGCTCATACTACTATGGCTACCATTTATCGATAAAGTAAAGCATTACATAGCGCTTAATGATTGACACGCAGGTCATACAATAATTAAAGACAACCCTATGGCTCCTGCCGGTTTCCGTACTCATCGACATGCAAGTCGTGATATTCTATACAAAACATGATCATCTCATACATCACATATATCTCATCATGTAATTGGCCATATCACATCACAACATACCCTGCAAAAACAAGTTAGACGTCCTCTAATTGTTGTTGCAAGTTTTACGTGGCTGCTATGGGTATCTAGCAAGAACAATTCTCACCTACGCAAAACCACAACGGTGATACATAAATTGCTTTTCAACCTTCTCAAGGACCGCCTTTGTCGAATCTGATCCAACTAAACTAGGAGAAACAGACACCTGCCAGCCATCTTTGCGCAACGAAGTTACCCGTCAGTCGATGGAACCGGTCTCTTGTAAGCATACGAGTAAGGTTGGTCCGGGCCAATTCATCCCACAATACCGCTGGACCAAAACACGACCAAGGGAGGAAGCAATCTAAGCATCAACACCCACAAATTCTTTGTGTTCTACTCGAGATCTCATCTAGACATATACCTAGCTCATGATGCCACTGTTGGGGAACGTTGCATGGGAAACAAAAAAATTCCTACGCATACGCAAGATCTATCCATGGTGATGAGCATCTACGAGAGGGGGAGTAGATCTATATACCCTTGTAGATCGCTAAGCGGGAAGCATTAAGAAATGCGGTTGATGTAGTCGAACGTCTTCACGGTCCAAATCGCCGAGCATCCCGCGATCCCATCACGATCCGTCCCGTGATCCAATCATGATCCGTCTCGCGATCTCATCACGATCCGTCCCGCGATCCAATCACGAATCGTCTCGCGATCTTGATCATGGTTCTTCCGATCTAGCGCCGAATAGATGGCACCTCCGCGTTCAGCACACGTACAACTCGATGACGATCTCCACCTTCTTGATCTAGCAAGAGGGAGCAGAGAGGTAGACGAGTTCCCCGGAAGCGCGACAGCGTTGCAGCGATGGTGGTCGAGCAATTCCAGCGGGGCTTCGCCTAAGCACCGCTGAAACCGATCTAGAGGAGAAACTACGAACTAGAGGAGAGGCAGCACATGGCTTAGGGTATCTTGATGTGTTCCAAGTGCTAGCCCCACCCCTTTATTTATATGATGAGCCTTGGGGTCGAAACTTGGAGAAAAAACCTCCTCAAGGTCAGTTTGCTCGCAAGGCAAGAGTCCTTCTCGGACTCCAGGACCAGACGCCAAGGTCCTCGAAGTCTGGTCCCAGACACCAGGGTCCATGGCGTCTGGCCCCTGGCCTCCGCAAAACATCTTTTGCACCTTCCTAAAGCCTCATGGGCTTTACCCCTTGGCCCAAATAAAGTGTTCTTGTACCCCGAACATTTCGGGAAACATCCGAAACTATTTCCGGTGAATTCCGGAGCCCTTCCGGAGACCAAACAGTATTATCCCATATATCAATCTTTACCTCCGGACCATTATGGAGCTCCTCATGATGTCCGGGATCTCATCCAGGATTCCGAACAACCTTCGGTCACCACCATAAATAACTCTATACTGCTGAAACGTCACTGAACCTTAAGTGCGCAGACTCCGAACAATGAAGACACCTCTACGGTCAATAACCAATAGTGGGACCTGGATGCCCATATTGGTTCCTACATATTCTACGAAGATCTTTATCGGTCAAACCTCTATGTCAAGGATTCAGTTAATCCCGTATGTTGTTCCCTCTGTTATTCGGTATGTTACTTGCCCGAGATTCGATCGTCGGTATCTGTATACCTAGTTCAACCTCGTTACTGGCAAGTCTCTTTACTCGTTCCATAATACAAGATCCCGTGGCTAACACTTTAGTCACATTGCTTGCAAGGCTTGTTGTGATGTTGTATTACCGAGTGGGCCCTGAGATACCTCTCCGTCACATGGAATAACAAATCCCAGTCTTGATCCATGCCAACCCAACAGACGCCCTCAGAGATACCTGTAGAGCACCTTTATAGTCACCCAGTTATGTTGCGACGTTTGATACACACAAGGTACTCCTCAATTGTTAGTGAGTTGCATGATCTCATGGTTATAGGAACATATACTTGACATGCAAAAAACTGTAGCAATAAACTGACACGATCATATGCTACGTTTATAGTTTGGGTCATGTCCATCACATCATTCTCCTAATGATGTGATCCCGTTATCAAATGACATCTCATGTCAATGGCTAGGAAACCTTGACCATCTTTGATCAACGAGCGCCCGCTGCTAACTATCTGCTATGCATGCGGCGCGCATGGCGGAAACGGCCTAACGTAGCCATAAAAACAATTATTACCGTCCCACGCACATACCCCATGTCGCGCACTTAATGTGCGTCGTGGGGAGACGAAGTAAGCAGAACGGCTACAGCAACAGTTAATCCCCGCCACGCATGCCCGTGCACTATTTGGGCCTAGCCCAACAGCGGCTCGCACCGTGTATGGCCGAGGCCCGGGGGCTCCTGTCGGTGTACTAAAGTATGGGCTTTTTTGTACCCCGTACTTGTGCATGGACAGTTGTAACATCCCAAAATTCCATTTTGGAATGTTATGATATAGCTATGCATCTATCATCATCATTTCTTGATTGTATGTGTTAGTTGAAATGCCTCTTCTGAATTCCAGAAAGCTCTTTCTACTTTTCCCTATGTTGCTTTCACCTATTGGAAATTTTGGTTAAATGTTCAAAATAAGAGGGGAGTAACATGACACTCCACACCAGGGTCAAATTGGCGATTTATTTGAACAAAAATAACCAGGAGTTATTTTGAAAATATTTGCAAAAAGGGTTTAAAAACAATTAGGCAATTTCTAAAAATAATATTTTTTTAAAAGTGTTCAAATGACAGAATAAAAATGTTCATTAAATAGCATTTATTATTATGTAAATTTTGATATATAATACCCCTATATTTAGAGATGATTTGAATGCTTTAAATGTTTTTGAATGTCTTTGGAAAATTATTAAAGGAAACGGTAACAGTTACTATATTAAACGGGCCGGCCCACGGGCAGTTTTCGCGCATTTATTACCGATCGGCCGACCGCGCGTAACGGACATGCTCTCCTCTCGCTGACACTGGACCCCACCCCGACCGACCGTTACTACCGAACGGTCATCTCCCTCCTCCCCCCCGCGCGCCGGAGATCCTCGCCGGCCGTTTCTTTCCCTCCCGGATCTCTCTCCTCTCTTAACTCCTCGCACCCCCGAGCACCCTATAAGTAGCCGGCCACTCCCCGCATCCATTTCCCCCCGAGCCACCTCTCTCTCTCGCCGGAAGGCTGCCGCAATTGCACGCCGGAGTAGCCACCCCCACCGGATCTCCCGTCGACCGTAGCCACCAATTCCGACCACCTCTCGCCCAACCGACCTCACCTTTCGACTCCGGAGACCCATCGCCGTTGCCCGGACCACTCCACTGTCTTCCCCGACCACCGGAGCACCACGCCGTCGACTTCGCCGCCTTCGGATCCACCGGAGAACCCCCGACGCCGGCGACTTTACCCCGTGAGCACTCCCACCCCTTGGATCCAAAACCCACGGTCCAGATTAGAACGGATTTAAATCCGAACCGTTTTCCTTTACGGACCGGTCGCCCGCCCGTAACCCTCGCGCGCACACCCCCCTTAGCCAATCGGACAGCGCCACGTAGCCCCCTGGCCGTTGCAAGTTAGGTTTCTTTTCTGTTTTTGTTTTAATTAACAGAATGATTTCAAAATTTGTTTTAACTATATCTTTTAATATATTTAGTGTTTTGAGTTGATTCTTTTTGCAATAGCTCACATTTTTCATGTAGTTTCACCTTGTACTTTTAAATTTCAAATTTGAACTATAAAATTTGAATTGAATCAAATTTGCTTAAAATCTTCAAATCTGTATAACTAGAGTTTGAAAATAGATTTTTACATGAATCTTTTTGCTACTGTTTGGCATTAGTTAGGACTACCTTGATGCTTAGTTTGATGATATTTAGGATATATTTGATTAATGTTTTAACCAAAAACAGAATCTGCCTAGTATTATAATATAGTTTTATATACTTAGTTTTAATTAGTTTAAATTTAGATTTGGTTTCATTTGTTTATTAGGTTCTGTTAATAAACATTTAGTGTTTTCACTCACTGTTAATAAAAACATAAATTTGCTTAGTTTAATTTTATTTAACATAGGAATCACAACTTCTTTTCAAATAGGTTAATTTGATTAAACCAACTAGTTAGTAATAGTTTTGTTTTGCTCTCTTGTTAGTAAAACTATATTTGTTCCATTTAGTGTTTATCAAAACTTTTACAAACTTTACAAAAATTTTCTCAACAAACTTAGATTCAAAATAGTTTTATTAAGATAGTAGTGTTTTATCAATCACCTCCTAGTAAACAAAACTTTGTGTGTTTTCTTACTTGATATTTGTGCATTGTTTTGTCTTGATTGTTTACTAGTTCTTGGTTGATGTTATGAGTTGTTATTTTTTTGTATACTTATTTCAGTGCTTGTTTGTTTCGTTAGATTATCCGGAGTGCGAAGCTTGTTACTTAGAGTCACTCACGTACGAAGTTCATCAATCAGGCAAGTCACTTTGACCATGTTTTACCCATGTTTTATATGCATTAGTTCTACCATCTCCCCAATTGCATGCAAGATAGGTTAGTTGGAAACTTGGTTACATTGTAGTAGTATCATGTGGTAGGTACCCCCCTCAACCTCTTTGACACATTGGCCCCGGGAAACGTTGTTTTACCTTTTGCTATGCTATTAGTAGACGGGGTTGGTTGTGTGATTCATGAGAGTTGAGAGAGTTAATAATTTCAAGACCTACATAATGATCAAGATTTAAGACTCCGAGTTTTCAACATACCTCTGGGTGGATGATGGTTGAACGGCACCCTCGAGAAACCAGTGGATTTGCCTAGGTGATGCTGGAGATGGCCAGTATTCACGCGGAAAGGTCCACCCAGGCACAAAGAGATGGATGGATGCTTTAAAACCCAAGGCTTACCTGCACAGCCACAAGTCATTATGGGCTCTGGCTTGGTTGGATATCGTGGTGACCCTGGACAGGCGGTGCCACGAGAGGTAGAAGAACGGTAGGAAAGGATGGGCACCGACAGAGTCGCAGGGAAACCCTTGGGAAGACCATGTTTTGGTCATCCGTTTCTCAAACACCCCGAAGTGCGAGAAATCAAACCGAGGAGACCAAATCTTGTGGGGAACGTGTGCAAAACTCTGCAGAGTATTCAAAACCTAATCGATTAGCCGTGTCCACGGTCATGGACGACTTGAGCCAAAGGAATTGAAACTTCCGGAACTCTCAACACAATTAATAATGAGGATGTGGGTATTATCAATTTGGGTATGAGAATTGGTTGGTGGAACCATCTCATTAATCAACAAACTTAGTAATATTTTGCTTAACCCCTCCCTTGATGTAGGAAAAACTTGGCTTTATGCAAAAACTAACCACCCCACCTGCCATATTTGCATATAGATTAGATGATTATCTTTTCACCCCTCTCTTGTGACTTTGCCGGCATATTCCATATGCTGACCTACATGGCTGCAACGTATCATGTTGCAGAGTACTTTTCCGACCAGGAGTGAGGACGCGTTCTATGCTCAGTGAGATGCCCTTGGAGTCAGATGGACTCATCTACCTTCAACGCTTCCGCAAGATTTAGATATTCTCATGAGTTGGCCTTCAGCCACTTTATTGTAATGATTATTGTAATAAAGGACTCGATATGAGATTTCGATTAATATAATGCTGTGTGATTTCACTTTGATATATACATTGATGTACCGTGTGTGTACCAGCATGATCTTGGGATGGTACAGAAACACCGGAGATTCGACCTTTCAGGTCGGGTCGCTACAACAGTCATAGCCATACCGGTGGCAAGGCCTACCAAGGAGCAACTAAGAACTAAATACATCAACATCGAGAAGGCATTCAAGTCGACAGACTGAAGATTGAAGGTTGGGACCCCGGCAAGATCTTGCCGGGATGGCCTACGGAGCCCAGCAAGAAATGCCCCCCGGCAAGGCCCCGCCATCCTGCTAGCTCAGAGGCGTATCCCCGGTAAGCCCCCGCCAACGCAGAGGACAGGTGTCGCCTCGTCTGGTCACGTATCGAGACGCCGGCGATGGAGAGGCTAAGCGGTGCCAATGGGACGGGATCCTGTCCCGTCCCGTAGACGATCAGGGACGCCTGATGGAGCATTAAATGTGTTTGTCTCGCACCGTCAGTGTTAGGTATGATAACATTGTAGTACTGTACACCCCATGTACATAATGTACGCCACTATTGGTGAACCCTTCGAGAGTATAAAAGGAGGCCCAGGCCCAGGTGAGGGATCACTAGAAGAGTATCTAGAGGGGGGGTGAATAGACTACTAGCAGAAAACTAAAACCTAACCTTTTCCAAGTTAATTGCTTGGCAGATTTTAACAGTTTTAGAAAGGCTAGCAAGTCTATATACCCTACACTTCCATATTAACAAATATAGCAGCGGAAAGTAAAGACATTGCAAATGAAGTAAAGAGATGAGATATGGAGATCAAACGCAATTGGAGACGCAAGGATTTTTCCCGTGGTTCCGATAGGATAGGTAAGGAATGGTTCCGAGTGCTTATCTATCGAGTAGGTGGTGGTGAAGGGGTATATATAGGCATACCCAAAAATCCAACCGTTAGAAACAAAATGACCAACTCGGTGACACCTATGTGTCAATCTCGGTGGTACCGAACTGACCAAAATGTGGCAACTTTTGAATCTCGGAGGGACCGATATAGGAATCTCGGTTGCATCGATAAGGTAAGCAATGGTCAGAATGCCCATTCTCGGTGACTGTAGGATCGAAAGTAGGTCTAGAGGGGGGGGTGATTAGACTACTTGACCAAATATTTTTGTTTCCTTTTTCCCAATTTTAATTCTTGGCAAGTTTTAGCATTCATAGCATATCAAGTAACAACCTACACATGCATGTCTAAGAGTGTAGCAGCGGAAAATAAAGACATTGCACATGTAAGTAAAGAGAGGGTTAGGAAAGAAAACACAAGTGATGGCATGCTGATTTTTTCCATGGTTCCAATAGGTGGTGCTATCGTACGTCCACATTCATGGAGTCTTCAACCCATGGAGGGTAACAATTGCGAGAGTCCACGGAGGGCTCTACCCACAGAGGGTTCCATGAAGAAGCAACCTTGACTATTCCATGCGACTTCCGTCCACGAAGGACTAGCCTCACTATGTGTAGATCTTCATGAAGTAGGCGATCTCCTTGCCCTTACAAACTTCTTGGTTCACTCCACAACACGAAGTAGGAGGCTCCCAAGCGACACCTAACCAATCTAGGAGGCACCACCCTCCAAAAGGTAATAGGCTCAGTAAAGACGATGAACTCCTTGCTCTTGTGCTTCAAGATGATAGACTCCTCAACACACAATCACTCTCTCATAGATTTGGCTTGGTATAAGAGATGGGATTGGTGAAAAGCCACTTGGGGAGGCTAGAAATCAAGATCCATAGGGTTAGAGTGGAAGATTTTGACCTCAACACAAGGGTAGGTGGTTCTCTCTCAGAAAACTGAGTAGGATAGGTATGGAATAGTTCTGAGTGCTTCTCTTTCGAGTGTGTGGTGGTGAAGGGGTATATTAGGAATCCCCAAAAATCCAACCGTTACACACAAAATGACCAACTCGGTGGCACCGGGATAGGAATGTTGGTTGCACCGATTTTGCATATTTGGCTTTGAACAGACTTTGGTGGGAGAGTTTGTGGATGTTTTGGTGACTATCACTTATGCACGTTTGAGCATATTGTTCATCATCAAAACTTTACCCTCTTTTAATAGTATTGGCTTTCCTATGGACTCAAAGTGATTTCTCACAAATGTAAAATGTAGAGTCCTCTTGCTTGAAGCTTGGCCAACCTATTTCCTTGCATCTTGGGGTAATTCGACAATCCTTGGCCATCCCTATCATTGAACTTGTCCAGAAATATACTTGGTGGAAACATTAGTTCAATGACTTATATGTTTTTATTAATTACCAAAACCACCAAAGGAGCAAATGTGCTTTGAGTAACGTCGATTCAACAATCTTGGAGGGACCGAAACAGTGAACTTGCGTAACAGAAAATTGGTAGCCCAACTCGGTGGCACCGAAAGCAGTATCGACTATACCGAAGGTTTAGGGTTTGGCTGAGTCTGTCTCGGGTTTGGAATCGGTGGCACCGAATGGGGAATGTTGGTTGCACCGATTTTGAGTGTTTGGCGTAGAGCAGACTTTTGTGGGTGTCTTTGGTGACTATCACTTGTGCACGTATGAGCATTTTGTTCACCAACAAAACTTTACCCCCTTTTAATAGTATTGGCTTTCCTATGGACTCAAGGTGATTTCTCACAAATATAAAATTTAGAGTCCTTTTGCCAACCTATTTCCTTGCATCTTGGGGTGTTCCACAATCTCTTTGGGAACCCAACTCTCCATGGACTATTATCTGAAACACACTAGATAAAAGTATTAGTCCAAGAGACAATGTATGTTGTCATGAATTATCAAAACCACCAAGGCAACATGTTGTGCTTTCAATCTCCCCCATTTGGTAATTGATGACAACATACAATCAAAGCTTCAAATAAAGATATGCGTGAATATAATGAAGACTTTGAGAGACACATGACTTAGATTTGCTCCCCCTAAATGTGTGCAGTCCTTTAAAGGATAGTTGCTTTGGAATGCATGGATACACATATGGATGAAGTGGTATAAGGAGTCATGTGTATCTTGGCTATATGCATCAAAATATATGAATGAGATGTATCCTAATTCCAGACTTCAATCTTGCAAACAATATGGGCAAGAAGCAAGAGATCATCTTGATCAAGGATATGATGCATATACTTACCTTGAGTTCTTGAGCATTCTAGTAGAAGAAACACACTTGAGAAAACAATGTTAGGAAACACAAGAGTATTCTACTAATCAAAAGCAATAGAACTCAAAAGATACCATGATATGGAGAACATATAAAATATGATGATCCTTAAGATTATTATGTCTCCTTCTTTCGCATAAATCTATTAGAGCTTTTCTCCCCTTAGATATGAAAAGTGGTAGATCACCCTCTCCCCCTGATCTCAGCATGTAGATATTGGGATTGGATAGGGTGAGAAAAGTCTAAATAGACAAGAATATTAGTGAGTGCTTGGAATTTCCCCCCTTACTTTGGTATTCTCCCCTTGTTTAGCATGAAGCTTTGTTCTTCTCTCCCTTGTTTAGGAATATCTAACTTTTGATATTCTCCTCCCCCCTAAATTATGTCTCCCCCTTTGCATAAGCATGTAACTCTCCCTTTAGCATGAAGCTTTGTTCTTCTCCCCCTTTGGAATTAATTTCCAAAAAGGTCAAGGATAGGAGTAGGTACAGGGATCATTGACGAGGAAGGGGTCCTTGAGAACAAGGGTCATTGAAAGTAGGGTTCATAGAAAAGAACTGAGGGAATCATTGAATGTAATTTCTCTCCATGCGGCAAATATTAGTCCTAGAGCTAGGGATCCTTGAATAAAGAATTTCTCCCCCTAAGTGTTGCTTCTAGCAAAAAAAATTGAAGGGATCATCGAAGTAACAGAAGAAGGACAGATAAGATAAGAAAATCAAATCGGTGACTCCGAGGCTAAGTCAGAAAGAAAAGAATAAGGGTCCAAGATTTTGTTTTTCAAAATGTCAAAATAAAATATTTTCAAAGGAAAGAGAAAAGAACATCATCTTAGAGAAGATTTGAGTGGTTATGAGAGATCATGCAAATAGATAACAAACCACACGAAAATCTTAACTAGATGATGGGCAGTGACGAGGTCACCTATATTAGAGTATATTGACTTATGAGCCAAGTAAGATTACTTGATCATAGGTCATACTCTACGTTAAGCTCAAAATGGGGTTACCATCTTTCGATTAAGCATTTTAATGTCTTCATATCACTTGAGTTGCTTTAGCTCATGACTTAGAGTAAAGCCTTTTCAAGGATATGAGAGCATACCTTTGAGTGATGTTGATGACATTGCTCGTAGCTAGGTGAACTTGTTGAGGATGCTCGAGGTTGATGAAGAACACCTAGAGTTGGGAGCAATCCTTCTACAAGGGTTAGTCATGCGAGGAAGAATAATGGGTATATCCATT
Organism: Hordeum marinum; assembly: GCA_022496015.1. Taxonomy (NCBI): domain Eukaryota; kingdom Viridiplantae; phylum Streptophyta; class Magnoliopsida; order Poales; family Poaceae; genus Hordeum; species Hordeum marinum. The sequence goes on from CM039678.1 coordinate 94,285,748, forward strand.
TGACATGATACCAATTGAGATTTTGCAATAATGATCAAGTATATGTCAAGGATATGTTTTTGTTGTATTGTTCCTTCCATCATCAAGAGGGGTTGTGGATACTTGGTCAAGACAAGATTGCTTATAATTGGAGTTGGTTGCAATCTTGTGGAATGAAGTTCCTCCAAGTACCTGCAAACGATTAGATGCAATACAAGGGAGCATAGGATTCCATGGCATAAAATATCATGTTAGCAATATCATGGAAGAATTAAGAAAGCTCATGCCTTGCAAGCATCTGAGTGAGTCTAGCTCAAGTTTGAAGCATCAATGATGTTCAACTCACTCCTCAAGTGACAAAGTTTTCTCATCAAGTGTCTTAGTAAAGATATCGGTCAATTGCTTGTTAGTGCGAACATGCTTAAGATTAATATCTCCTTTGGCAACACGATCACGAATGAAATGGTGTCGAACTTGAATGTGCTTAGTTCGAGAATGTTGCACATGATTATGACCAATATTAATAGCACTATCATTGTCACAAAGTAATGGAACATTTTTAACATGGATACCATAATCCTTAAGCGTTTGTGTCATCCATAGTAATTGTGCACAACAAGATCCAACAGCAATATACTCAGCTTCGACGGTAGATAGGGATACCGATTTTGTTTCTTGGATGACCAAGACACAAGAGATCTACCTAAAAATTGACAAGTACCCGAGGTGGATTTTCTATCGACCTTGTCACCGGCATAGTTCGAATCGGAATAGCCAACAAGGTTAAAACAACATCCCTTGGGATACCAAATGCCAAAGTTTGGTTTTTGTATCAAGTATCTCACAATATGTTTCACGGCCAAAAGATGACACTCCTTAGGTGCAGCTTGATATCTATTACACATGCAAACACTAAGCATAATATCGGGTCGAGATGCCCATAGATATAGCAATGAACCAATCATAGATCGATGAACTTTTTGATCAACCGGTTCATCTTCCTTGGTTAGATCAACATGTCCACCAGTTGGCATGGGAGTTTTCATACCTTTGCACTCTTGCATGTTGAATTGCTTGATCAAGTCCTTGGTATACTTAGTTTGAGAGATGAAAGTTCCTTCTCTTGATTGCTTAATTTGCAATCCAAGAAAGAATTTCAGCTCACACATCATATACATCTCATACTTCTCGGACATCAACCTTCCAAATCTTTCACTAAATTGAGGGTTATTGGAACCAAAGATAATATCATCCACATAGATTTGGCACACAAATAGTTCTCCATTAACTCTCTTAATGAACAAAGATGCATCAATTTTACCAATTTCAAAACCTTTTTTCAATGAGAAACTTCGTTAAGCATTTGTACCAAGCACGAGGGGCTTGCTTAAGACCATAAAGGGCTTTACGAAGCTTGTAAACATGATTAGGTTTCTTAGGATTCACAAAACCAGGTTGTCAGCGATATAACACCATGGTGAGACCTGCCTAGAAGGCTTCGGGTCATACCTGGTGGCTCGTATGCCGGTCCAAGAGTGAGCCGTGAAGACTGGAGGGCCCAAGAAGTGCAGCGGCTCATAGGATGGGCCGGCAGGTGGCCCGGATGAGAAGACCCGGGCGTGTAAGCCGCCCAGGGACAACTTGGTCAGGATAGGCAAGAGAAGATAGAGGCGGACTCGGATGTGTAAAGAGAGTCGGCCACAACTTGTATGACCCGTGGTCTTAACCTAGTATATAAAGGGAAGACCCGGGGGATTTAGAGGTTAGGTTATCGAAATCTAGGTCAAGCAATAGCTCCCTTGTAATCGGTACAACAAGCAATACAAAGCACAAGCAAGACGTAGGTCATTACCTCAACTTGTGGGGCTGAACCTGGGTAACTCATGTCCTTCGTGCCAGCCAACCCCTTTGAGTCCATCACGTTAGCAATGGCCTCGAACCCAAGTTCGTACACCCGGACATCTGCCGTGACAAAACCACGACACAGGTGGTTGCTTAACATAAACTTCTTCTTCAATTTCACCATTTAAAAAGGCACTTTTAATGTCCATTTGATAAAGCCTGATATCATGGTGATTAGCATAGGCAAGAAGAATTCGAATAGCTTCTATTCTAGAAACGGGGGCATAAGTCTCACCGTAGTCCATACCTTCGACTTGTGTATATCCTTGGGCCACCAGATGTGCCTTGTTGCGTACGACTTGACCGTCTTCATCTTGCTTGTTCCGAAACACCCATTTGGTTCTGATGATGTTGTGCTCATCCTTGGGCTTCTCCACAAGTGTCCACACTTCGTTCCTTTCGAATTTGTGAAGCTCTTCATGCATAGTGTTCACCCAATCTGCCTCTTCAAGAGCTTGTTCTACCTTCAAAGGATCAATGCTAGATATGAATGAATAGTTCTCACAAAAGTTAGCTAGACAAGTTTTAGAGAGAGTGATTCTCCCGGTTTGGATATCTCCAAAGATTTGGTTTAGGGTATGGTTCTTTGTCACTTGTGCTCAAACTCGGGTCGGCTTCTGATTGTTGGATGGTGGAGCTTCTTCTTTATCATTATTTCCTTCCTCTTCGTTGTTGTCAACGTGATCATCTCCTTGAGGTGGTGGTGATGGAGGTTGTGGTTGATCTTCATGACGTACTTCCTCCTCCTCTTCATCTTGTTGTGTACCGCTTGTGGATGCCTCCATGTCATGTTGTGGTTCACCTTGTCGTGAAGTAGGGGCTTCCACTTGAGTTGATGAAGTACTTTCCTTCACCTCCATGGGACGAATCTTGCCGATGGGTAAATATAGGATAGCTTCCGAAGGGTCCTTATCACCTACATCATTTGGCAATTGTTCGACTTGCGAACCATTAGATTCATCAAACTTCACATCTACTGTCTCTTCAACTTCTCGAGTGAAGTTGTTGTAGACACGGTAAGTGTGAGAGTTTGATCCATAACCAAGTAGGAATCCTTCATGACATTTAGGAGCAAATTTAGTACGACGATGTTTGTCAAGAATGTAGCACTTGGAGCCAAATACCCGAAAGTATCCAACTTGGGGTTTGTTACTGGTGAGTAGCTCGTATGCCATTTTACCGAGAAGCTTGTGGAAGTAAAGTCAGTTTGGGGCATGACATGTTGTTTCCATGGCTTCTGTCCAAAAGTGTCTTGGCGTCTTGTATTCGTCAAGCATCGTTCTAGCCATCTCAATAAGCGTCCGGTTCTTCCTCTCAACAACTCCATTTTGTTGAGGTGTGTATGTAGCCGAGAACTCATGTGAGACACCTTCTTTGTCAAGAAAGGTATCCACATGGGTGTTCTTGAACTCCGATCCGTTATCGCTTCGAACCTTCTTGATCATCACTTCAAACTGATTTTGTGCTTTGCGAACGAAGTTCTTGAAGATCTTTTCAACCTGCGACTTATCATCAAGGAAAAATACCCACATAAATCTGGAAAAATCATCAACTATAACTAGACCAAAGGAGTTTCCACCGAGACTCTTGTAAGCATTGGGACCTAAAAGATCCATGTGAAGTAACTCGAGTGGTCTCCTAGTAGTCATGATATTCTTAACAGGATGACTTCCACCTACTTGTTTTCCTGCTTGTCAAGCACTACAAAGTCTATCTTTGTCAAAGATAACATCTTTAACACCAAGTATACGATCACCTTTGATTAGCTTATCTAGATTGTGCATGCCTACATGTCTAAGTCTTCTATGCCAAAGCCAACCTTTAGAAGATTTTGCAATTAAACAAGTGCGAGGCTTGGATCTCTTAGTGAAATCAAAAATGTATAGATCACCTCTACGGAAACCGGTAAAGACCATTTTATGATTATCTTGACGAAATACTTGGCAATCTACTTTCGTGAATAACACATTGAAACCAAAGTCAGCGAGGCTAGATACGGAAAGAAGATTGTAGCCAAGGGATTCAACAAGCATAACATTTTGAATAGAGCCATCATGAGATATGGCCACCTTACCAAGACCAAGTACCTTACCCTTAGAGTTGTCTCCAAAGGTCACGTACCTTCGAGGACCTTTATTAGGCGTGATCTCTTGGAACATGTCTTTATCACCGGTCATATGATCCGTACATCCACCGTTAAGAATCCACTCTTTTCCTCCGGACATATAATCCTTGAAGTTTGCCATGAGACTTACATTCTTCATGATCTTCTCATACTCGATGTCGAACAACTCATCTTCACCAAGGTAGCCACGTTCCACATTGTCATCATCAAGTGGGAAATCCTTGTCATACTGAACAAGAGATTCTTTAGAATTGTGATTATGACAATGTTCAAGTTTATGAATGTGAATGGCTTCCAAGATATTGTTGTTGATAGTGGTGACATCTCCTTTAGCACGCATAAGATCACGGAGCTCAAATAGGCATTTATCAAAGTTTGGATCACTCAGCTTCATTTTATGGAAATCAATAGTTTTATGAAGAATTTCATCAAAATTTCCTAAGGAAAGATTTAGATATCGTTTCTCCAAATCAGTCCATAAGGTATAGGCACATGCAAAGTTCTTCAATTGAGAAAGCATGAATCTTGGTAAACCTCTAACAATAAGATTGATAGTTCTTAGGTAACCAAGCATGTTAATTTCCTCTTCGTGTGTGCGATGCAACTCATCAATAGGAGGCTCATAGGGGTGCATAACATAATTGCCCAATTGAAATTCATTAAATAGCTCAAGCATCAAAGTTTTCCATTAATTATAATACTCTATATCAAGGATAGGCACTCTACAACTCAAACTCCCTATACTACAAAAATTCATCTTCCTCCTCGGTGATTAAACCGATGCAATGGAGACCAATGATCTGACACCAATTGAGGGATCACTAGAAGAGTGTCTAGAGGGGGCTGAATAGAATACTAGCATAAAATTAAAACCTAGCCTTTTCCCAAGTTAATTGGTTGGAAGATTTTAATAGTTTTAGCAAGGCTAGCAAGTCTATATACCCTACATATGCATGTCAACAATATAGCAGCAGAAAGTAAAGACATTGCACATGAAGTAAAGAGATGAGATATGGATACCAAACACAATTGGAGACGCAAGGATTTTTCCCGTGGTTCCGATAGGTGGTGCTATCGTACATCCACGTTCATGGAGTCTTCAACCCATGGAGGGTAACGGTCGTGAGAGTCCACGGAGGGCTGTACCCACGGAGGTTTCCACGAAGAAGCAACCTTGACTATACCATGACGGCCTACGTCCACGGAGGACTAGCCTTACTTGGGGTAGATCTTCACGAAGTAGGCGATCTCCTTGGCCTTACAAACTTCTTGGTTTACTCCACAACACGAAGTAGGAGGCTCCCAAGCGACACCTAACCAACTAGGAGGCACCACCCTCCAAAAGGTAATAGGCTCGGTAATGTCGATGAACTCCTTTCTCTTGTGCTTCAAGATGATAGACTCCTCAACACACAATCACTCTCTCATAGATTTGGCTTCGTAGAAGAGATTGATTGGGTGGAAAGCAACTTGGGGAGGCTAGAGATCAAGATTCATATGGTAAGAATGGAATGGCATGATCTCAACACATGAGTAGGTGGCTCTCTCTCAGAAAATCTAATAAGATATGTATGGAATGGTTCTGAGTGCTTCTCTATCGAGTAGGTGGTGGTGAAGGGGTATAATAGGCATCTCCAAAAATCCAACCGTTACACACAAAATGATCAACTCAGTGACACCGATGTGTTAATCTCGGTGGTACCGAAGTGACCAAAAGGTGGCAACTTTTGAATCTCGGAGGGACCGATATAGGAATCTCGGTTGCACCGATAAGGTGACCAACGGTCAGAATGCCCATTCTCGGTGACGCTGATTCAACAATCTCGAAGGGACCGAAACAGTGAACTTGCGTAACAGAAAGTTGGCAGCCCAACTCGGTGGCAGCGAAAGCAGTATCGACTGTACCGAAGGGTTAGGGTTTGGCTGAGTTGGTCTAGGGTTTGGAATCGGTAGCACCGAATGTAGAATGTTGGTTGCACCGATTTTGAGTGTTTGGCTTAGAGCAGACTTTGGTGGGAGAGTTTGTGGGTGTCTTTGGTGACTATCACTTGTGCACGTATGAGCATTTTGTTCACCAACAAAACTTTACGCCCTTTTAATAGTATTGGCTTTCCTATGGACTCAAGGTGATTTCTCACAAATATAAAATGTAGAGTCCTTTTTCCGACCTATTTCCTTGCATCTTGGGGTGTTCCACAATCTCTTTGCCAACCCAACTCTCCATGGACTATTATCTGAAACACACTAGAGAAATGTATTAGTCCAAGAGACAATGTATGTTGTCATGAATCATCAAAACCACCAAGGGAGCATGTTGTGCTTTCACCAGGGCGTTACGGTAGAGGACTTTTCGATCTTTTCAGACTCCTAGACTTTTGGAGCTCCTCTAGCCCGTTCTGCATGAGTAGCATCTGTGTATGGTAGCACTCCCAGAATCTGAGCTAGAATTCATCCAAATACAACCAAGCAGGAGTAGGGTTTTACGAATCTTTGCGGCCTGAACCTGGGTAAATCCCTGTGCGCTAGCCATCCGGTCTGCTCTTTCTGCGAGCCTTCTTCCCTGCTGAACCATAAAGGGATCCCTTCGATCCCATGGGTGTCGTTTCCCCCGACAGTAAGGGGCTGATTTGGATCCTTATGTTTCATGCTATGGTTAGATTAATCTTAATTCTTCTTTCGTAGTTGTGGATGCTTGCAAGAGAGGTTAATCATAAGTGGGAGGTTTGTCCAAGTAAGGGCAGCACCCAAGCACCAGTCCACCCACATATCAAATTATCAAAGTAATGAATGTGAATTGAATGAGAATGATGAAAACTAGCTTGACAGAAATTCCCATGTGTCCTCGGGAGCGCTTCACTTTATATAAGAGTTTGTCCAGGCTTGTCCTTTGCTACAAAAAGGTTTGCGCTACCTTGCTGCACCTTTGCTACACTTTTTACTTGTTACCCTCTACAAATTACCTTATCACAAAACTAGCTGTTACTGATAATTTCAGTGCTTGTAGAGAATACCTTACTGGAAACCGCTTGTCATTTCCTTCTGCTGCTCGTTGGGTTCGACACTCTTACTTATCGAAAGGACTATGATAGATCCCCTATACTTCTGGGTCATCAAGACTCTTTTTTGGCGCCATTGCCGGGGATTGAAGCGCCTTTGGTAAGTGGAATCTGGTAAGGAAAAATTTATATAGTGTGCTGAAATTTACTGTCACTTGTTACTATGGAAAATAATCCTTTGAGGGGCTTGTTCAGGGTATCTTCACCTCGGCTGGAAGCACAAAAAGTTTCTCCTCAACCTACTGAACCTACTGAAAATATTTATTATGAAATTCCTTTGGGTAATATAGAGAAACTGCTGGCTAATCCTTATGCATGAGATGGAACACTACATCCTGATTTGCATCTAATCTATGTGGATGAAGTTTGTGGATTATTTAAGCTTGCAGGTCTGCCCGAGGATCACGTCAATAAGAAGGTCTTTCCTTTATCTTTGGAGGAGAAGGCATTGACATGGTATAGGCTATGTGATGGTATTGGATCATGGAGCTACAACGGATTGAAAATGGAATTTCATTAGAAGTTTTATCCTATGCATCTAGTTCATCGCGATCGGAATTATATCTATATTTTTTGGCCTCGTGAAGGAGAAAGAATCGCTCAAGCTTGGGGGAGGCTTAAGTCAATGTTATATCCCTATCCCAATCATGAGCTCTCGAGAGAAATTATTATTCAAAATTTTTATGCTCGGCTTTCTCGTAATGATCAATCCATGCTCGATACTTCTTGTATCGGTTCCTATATGAAGAAAGATATTGACTTCAAATGGGATTTATTGGAAAGAATTAAACACAACTCTAAAGATTGGGAACTCGACGAAGGTAAGGAGTCAGGTATAAACCTTAAGCTTGATTGTGTTAAATCCTTTGTAGACACCGATGCTTTTCGTGAATTTAGCACTAAATATGGACTTGACTCTGAGATAGTAGCTTCTTTCTATGAATCTTTTGCTGCTCATGTTGATCTCCCTAAGGAGAAGTGGTTTAAATATCATCCTCCCATTGAAGTGAAAGTAGATGAACCTATTAAAGTTGAAGAAGAAACTATTACTTATAATGGTCATCCTGTTATTCCTGCTGCTTATATTGAGAAACCACCTTTCCCTGTTAGAATAAAGGAACATGCTAAAGCTTCAACTGTGGTTTGTAAGAGCTATGTTAGAACACCTACACCTCCTCAACAAATTAAAGTTGAGCCTAGTATTGCTATGGTTAAAGATCTCTTGGTTGATAATATTGATGGGCATGTTATTCATTTCAATGATGAAGCTGCTAGAATTGCTAAACCTGATGCTAAAGATAAACATAGACCTACTGTTGGCAAGCCTGTTGTTTTTGTTAAAATAGGAGATCATTGTTATCATGAATTATGTTATGTGGGTGCTAGTGTGAGTGCAATTCCCTTTACCTTATATAAAGAAATCATGAATGATATTGCACCAGCTGAGTTAGAGGAAATTGATGTTACCATTAAGCTTGCTAATAGAGATACTATAGCACCAGTTGGGATTGTTAGAGATGTTGAAGTCTTGTGTGGGAAAATAAAATATCCTATTGATTTTCTTGTCCTTGGTTCCCCACAATATGATTTTTGTCCCATTATATTTGTTAGACCTTTCTTGAATGCTGTAAATGCCAGGATAGATTGTGAGAATGAAGTTGTTACTGTAAGTTTTAGGGATGCGTCTCATGAGTTTAATTTCTCAAAATTTCATAGACAACCCCATGATAAAGAATTTCCTAGTAAGGATGAAATTATTGGTTTTGCTTCTATTGTTGTGCCTCCTACTGATCCCTTAGAACAATATTTGCTAGACCATGAAAACGATATGCATATGACTGAAAGGAACGAAATAGATAAGATTTTCTTTGATAAACATCCTATTTTGAAACACAACTTGCCAGTTGAAATACTTGGGGATCCTCCTCCACCCAAGGGTTATCCCGTGTTTGAGCTTAAACAATTACTGGATACTCTGAAATATGCTTATCTTGATGAAAAGAAGATATATCCTATTATTATTAGTGCTAACCTTTCAGAGCATGAAGAAAGATATTATTGAAAACTCCGAGGAAGCACCGTGCTGCTATTGGATATACTCTTGATGATCTTAAGGGCATTAGTCCCACGCTATGCAACATAAAATCAATATGGAGCCCGATGCTAAACCAGTTGTTGATCACCAACGACAATTAAATCCTAAAATGAAAGAAGTGGTAAGAAATGAAATATTAAAGCTTCTGAAGGAAAGTATAATTTATCCTACTGCTGATAGTAGATGGGTTAGTCATGTCCATTGTGTCCCTAAGAAAGGAGGTATTACCATAGTTCCTAATGATAAAAGTGAATTGATCCCGCAAAGAATTGTTATAGGGTATAGAATGGTAAGTGATTTTAGGAAATTAAATAAAGCTACTAGGAAAGATCATTACCCTCTACCTTTTATTGATCAAATGCTAGAAATACTATCCAAACACACACATTTTTGCTTTATAGATGGCTATTCTGAATTCTCTCAAATATCCGTGTCAAAAGAGGACCAAGAGAAGACCACTTTTACTTGCCCTTTCGGTACATTTACTTATAGATGTATGCCTTTTGGTTTATGCAATGCACCTGCTACCTTTCAAAGATGTATGATTGCTATATTCTCTGTTTTTGTGAAAGGATTGTTGATGTTTTCATGTATGATTTTTCCGTTTACGGAACTTCTTTTGATGATTGTTTGAGCAACCTTGATCAAGTTTTGTAGAGATGAGAAGAAACTAATCTTGTCTTGAATTGGGAGAAGTGCCACTTTATGGTGAATGAAGGTATTGTCTTGGGACACAAAATCTCCGAAAGCTGTATTGAAGTTGGTAAAGCTAAAGTTGATGCTATTGAAAAGATGTCATGTCCTACGGATATCAGAGGTGTAAGAAGTTTCCTTGGTCATGCTGATTTTTTAGGAGGTTTATTAAAGACTTCTCTACAATTTCTAGGCCTCTCACTAATCTTTTGCAAAAAGAGGTTCCATTTGTTTTTGATGATGATTGTGTAGAAGCATTTGAAATTCTTAAGAATGCCTTGATTTCTGCACCTGTTGTTCAACCACCTGATTGGAACCTACCCTTCGAAATTATGTGCGATGCTAGTGATTATGTCATTCGTGCTGCTCTAGGACAAAGGGTTGATAAGAAATTAAATTTTATCCATTATGCTAGTGAAACTCTAGACAGCGCTCAAAGAAACTATGCTACCACTGAAAAGGAATTTTTAGCAGTTGTGTTTGCTTGTGATAAGTTCAGACCTTATATTGTTGACTCCAAAGTAACTGCTCACACTGATCATGCTGCTCTTAAATATCTTATGTAAAAGAAAGATGCTAAACCTAGAATTATTAGATGGGTTCTTCTGCTACAAGAATTTGATTTGCATATTATTGATAGAAAGGGTGCGGATAACCCCATAGCGGATCACTTGTCTAGGTTAGAAAATGTTCTTGATGACCCACTACCTACTGATGATAGCTTTCCTGATGAACAATTAGCTGTCATAAATGCTTTGTGTAATGCTCCATGGTATGTTGATTATGCTAATTACATTGTTGCTAAATTTATACCACCTAGTTTCACATACCAACAAAAGAAAAAAGTTCTTCTATGATTTAAGACATTACTTTTGAGATTATCCACACCTTTATAAAGAAGGAGTAGATGGTGTTATTAGATTTTGTGTACCTGAGCATGAACAGGAATAGATCCTACACAAGTGTCATTCCGAGGCCTACCGAGGACACCACGCTGGAGATAGAACTGCACACAAGGTATTACAATCTGGTTTTTATTGGCCTACTCTCTTCAAGGATGCTCGTAAGTTTGTCTATTTTTGTGATCAATGTCAAAGTATTGGCAATATTAGTAGGCGTCAGGAAATGCCTATGAATTATTCTATTGTTATTGAATCATTTGATGTTTGGGTTTTTGATTATATGGGACCTTTTCCGAAGTCCAACGGGTATACTCATATTCTAGTTGTTGTTGATTATGTTACTAGGTGGGTAGAAGCTATTCCAACTAGTAGTGTTGATCATAACACCTCTATTAAAATGCTGAAAGAAGTTATTTTCCCTAGATTTGGACTCCCTAGATATTTAATGAATGATGGTGGTTCACACTTTATTCATGTGATTTCCATAAATTGCTTGCTAAGTATGATGTTAATCATAGAATTGCATCTCCTTATCACCCTCAGTCTAGTGGTCAAGTAGAATTAAGCAATAGAGAACTTAAATTGATCTTGCAAAAGACTATTAATAGATCTAGAAAGAATTGGTCTAAGAAACTTGATGATGCATTATGGGCTTATAGAACTGCTTACAAAAACCCTATGGGTATGTGTCCTTATAAAATGGTTTATGCTAAAGCATGTCACTTACCTCTAGAACTAGAGCATAAAGCTTATTGGGAAATCAAAGAGCTCAACTATGATTTCAAACTTGTTCGTGAGAAGAGGTTATTTGACATTAGCTCACTTGATGAATGGAGAACCCAGGCCTATGAGAATGCCAAGTTGTTTACAGAAAAAGTGAGATGGCATGATAAAAGGATACAAAAGCGTGAACTCAATGTAGGTGACCATGTCTTGCTATACAATTCTCGTTTAAGATTTTTTGCAGGAAAACTTCTCTCTAAATGGGAAGGGCCTTACATTGTCAAGGAAGTATATCGTTCCGGTGACATCAAGATCAACAACGTCGAAGGCACAAATCCAAAGGTGGTAAACGGGCAAAGAATCAAACATTATATCTCAGGTACCCCCATAAATGTTGAAACCAATATTATCAATACCATAACCCCGAAGGAGTACATTAGGGAGACCGACAGGAATGTTCCAGACTCCGAAAAGGAATAGGTATGTGGTATGGTAAGCAAACCGACTCCAAAACTTTCCCAATAGCATTTTTCTCGGTTTTGGAATATTTAATAAATTAGGAAAATTTAAAGCAATCTGAAAAGTGGACGAGGAGGTGACAAGCCTATAGGGCGCAACCTATCCTCTGGCTGCGCCCCTATGGCTTGTGGCCACCCCGTGCACCCTCCGGACTCCGTTTTCTCGTAGGACACTCCTTTGGGTCTGTAAAAATTCATTATATAATCTCGCGAAGGTTTGGACTTTCGTATCACGACAATACCTTCTGTTTTCATTTTGAGTTGTTTCTGCAGCACATTTAGAGCAAGATGTCTTTGCAAGAGTCGATCAGGGAGAGCCGTGTCTCTCACCCGGCACTGGGGCCCGGAGCATACAGTGAAGCCAATCACTGTGGGAAGGTCACAGAGGAAGAGATGGAGGCCGATTTGAAAAGGTTGGATTCCATGGAGGAAGACCAAGAAGTTACCTCTCGTCTACATCCCGGAGTCATGTTGGAGGAACTTCAGAGCTCAGCAATTCCGAATCGGTCATCCCTCCCAATGCTAGATTTCTTACTTATGAAATATGAAAAAGAGTGTTTCTTTTTCTCCCACAACAATGAAACATCAATGGGTGATGGGATCCCTAACCGTCACCGGAAAGCTTCGTAAGGAGATAATGGATCTTAGACGGCAAAATAACAAGCTTGAGGAGGAGAATCGCATTCTGAGGGGCATCATCGCCAAGAATATAACACCATCACCTCCGAAGAAGGACATCTAAACACATGGGTATGGGCACTCCCCTTGGCTTGTGCCAAGCTTGGGGGAGGTGCCCCGGTATCGTATCACCATCGCATCTTCTACTCTTCTCGTTTTTCCTAGTTCGATCCTTTTGGTTATATCTTGAGCTAGTAGAATAAAGTTTTTAGTGTGGTCTAGCTTTGATTTTTTACTTTATGTTCCCCTTATGTAAGCGAGTCCAAGAGTTATATAATAAAAACTAGTTTTGATGAGAGGCCTTTGCTTGTTGCTATGATCTTGAGAAAAAAATAAAAATAAAAGGGGGTAATAATAGAAGAATAGAATAAAAGCAAAGAGTATATATGATGATCTTATGGGGAGTGATGACTTCACATATAAGAGGTATGTCGATTGAAATTTGTTGGGAGTTGACAAACATAGCGATTGGTCATTGGTGCAATTAATAGGAAGTAATAAAGAAAGAGAGGTTCACATATAAATATATTATCTTGGACATCTATTATGATTGTGAGCACTCATTAAAATATTATATGCTAAGAAGTTGATGTTGGAGAAGGAAGAGAACATAATGGGTTATGATTGCTTATCTCCGAATAGAAGTTATATGGTTATAGATCCTCCAACATGTAGTGCTTGCTTCCACCTCATACTAGCCAAAACTTCCGCACCAAGTAGAGATACTACTTGTGCATCCAAACACCCTCAACCCAGTTTTGCCATGAGAGTCCACCATACCTACCTATGTATTGAGTAAGATCCTTCAAGAAGTTGTCCGGTGCAAAAAGCAATAAGAATTGCTCCTAAATATGTATGATATTTTATTGTAAGGGAAAATAAGTGTTGTACGAACTTGTGATAGTAAATAAATAAAAGCGACGGGCTGCATAACAAAGTTTGTTATCACAAAGGGCAATACAACGCGGCATTCATTTGGATTAAGGGTTCACACATCCAAAAACAAAAAGCGCATGACAACCTCTGCTTCCCTCTGCAAAGGGCCTATCTGCTACCTTTACTTCTTAAGTACTTACCTTTATGCAAGAGTCATGGTCATCTTCACCACTTCCTATATTTTGCCTTTTTCGCTTGGCAAGCATTATGTGTTGGGTACTGAGGTAGACACATATATCCACTCGGATGTGGGTGATCTTGAGTTATTATTGTTGACATCACCCTTGAGGTGAATATGTTGGGAGGCAAACTATAAGCCCCTATCTTTCTCTGTGTCCAATTGAAGCTTTGACCTCATGAGTACCACGTGAGTGTTAGCAATTATGAAAGACTAAAAGATGATTGAGTATGTGGATTTGCTTTACAAGCTCTTATATTGACTCTTTCCGATGTTATGATAAATTACAAATTGTTTCAATGACTGAGAACATAGTTTGTTGGTTCCCAATAGAGTTCTTCGTTCATACTTTATCTTGTGAATGAATTGTTACTCTAGTATAAGAAATTATATATCAATAAGTATTGATGTTCTAAATATGATCATGATGCTCTCATGTCCATATTTCATTTTATCGACACCTCTATCTCTTAACTTGTGGACATATTTATCGATCCCGGCTTTCGCTTGAGGACAAGCGAGGTCTAAGCTTGGGGGAGTTGATACGTCCATTTTGCATCATGCTTTTATATTGATATTTATTGCATTATGGGGTGTTATTACACATTTTGGTACAATACTTATGCATTTTCTCTCCTATTTTACAAGGTTTACATGAAGAGGGAGAATGCTGGCAGCTGGAATTCTGGACTGGAAAAGGAGCAAATATGAGAGACCTATTCTGCGCAACTCCAAAAGTCCTGAAAAGTTACGGAGAATTATTTTGTAATATAAAAAAAATATTGGGCGAAACAAATACCAGAGGGGGCCCACCAGGGGGTCACAAGCCTGCCAGGCGCGGCCTACCCCCCTGGCGTCGCCTAGGTGGCTTGTTGGCCCTCTGGCGGGTCTCCGGTGTCCATGTTCTGATATATGAAGGGTTTTGGCCTGGAAAAAATTTGAAGAGAGCTTTCAGGACGAAGCGCCGCCATCTCGAGGCGGAACTTGGACAGAACCAATTTAGAGATCCGGCAGAGCTGTTCTGTCAGGGAAACTTCCCTCCTGGAGGGGGAAATCGAAGCCATCGTCATCAGCAACGATCCTCTCATCGAGTGGGGGTCAATCTCCATCAACATCTTCACCAGCACCATCTCCTCTTCAAACCCTAGTTCATCTCTTGTATTTGATATTTGTCTCAAACCTTAGATTGGTACATGTGGGTTGCTAGTAGTGTTGATTACTACTTGTAGTTGATGCTACTTGGTTTACTTGGTAGAAGATCGTATGTTCAGATCATTTATGATAATTAATACTCCTTTGGTTATGAACATGAACATGATTTGTGAGTAGTTACGTTTGTTCTTGATGACATGGGATAAGTCTTGTTATAAGTAATCATGTGAATTTGGTATTCGTTCGATATTTTGATGAGATGTATGTTGTCTCTCCTCTAGTGGTGTTATGTGAACGTTGACTACATAACACTTCACCATTATATGGGCCTAGGGGAAGACATTGGGAGGTAATAAGTAGATGATGGATTGCTAGAGTGATAGAAGCTTAAACTCTAGTTTATGCGTTGCTTCGTAAGGGGCTGATTTGGATCCATATGTTTCATGCTATGGTTAGATTTATCTTAATTCTTCTTTCGTAGTTGTGGATTCTTGATAGAGAGCTTAATCATAAGTGGGAGGTTTTTCCAAGTAAGGGCAGCACCCAAGCACCGGTCCACCCACATATCAAATTATCAAAGTAACGAACACGAATCAAATGAGCATGATGAAAACTAGCTTGACAAAAATTCACATGTGTCCTCGGGAGCGCTTCACTTTGTATAAGAGTTTGTCCATGCCTTTCCTTTGCTATAAAAAGGATTGGGATACCTTACTGCACCTTTGCTACACTTTTTACTATTTAGCCGTTACAAATTAACTTATCACAAAACTATGTGTTACCGATAATTTCAGTGCTTGCAGAGAATACCTTACTGGAAACCGCTTGTCATTTCCTTCTGCTCCTCGTTGGGTTCGACACTCTTACTTATCGAAAGGACTACGATAGAACTTGTGGGTCATCAGACCCCACTGCCACGGGAGGGTAGGACAAA
Organism: Hordeum marinum; assembly: GCA_022496015.1. NCBI lineage: Eukaryota > Viridiplantae > Streptophyta > Magnoliopsida > Poales > Poaceae > Hordeum > Hordeum marinum. The sequence goes on from CM039678.1 coordinate 94,301,619, forward strand.
AGAGGTCATGCAAATTATTTTCAATAAGCACGTATGACTATATATGGAATACATGCCTACATTACATTGATGAATTGGAGCTAGTTCTATGTCACCCTATGTTACAACTGTTGCATGATGAATGCCATCCGACATAATTATCCATCACTGATCCATTGCCTATGAGCTTTCCACATATTGATCCTTGTTAAGTTACTTTTATGTTGCCACTGTTACAATCACTACAAAACTGCTACTGTCACTTTTTTGCCTTCATTACCGTTACTTCCATACTACTTTGCTACTAAATACTTTGCTACAGATATTAAGTATTTTGGGTGTGGTCGAATTGACAACTCAACTGCTAATACTCAAGAGTATTCTTTGGCTCCCCTTGTGTCGAACCAATAAATTTGGGTTGAATACTCTACCCTTGAAAACTGTTGCGATCCCCTATACTTGTGGGTTATCAAGACCTTTTTCTTGCGCTGTTGCCGGGGAGCATAGCTCTATTATCTGAGTCACTTGGGATTTATATCTGTTGATCACTATGAAGAATGTGAAAGACCCAAAAACCAAGATATATCCGTCTACTATGAGGGGGGATAAGGAACTGCCATCTATCTCTACACTTGATTCACCTTCTGTTATGAGTAAATTTGCGACACCACCACCTGCTATTGATTGTAATATGTCGCAAGTAATTGATGATGTCACATCTGCTATGCATGATGCTTATGATGATACTTTGCTTGATGATATTGTGCCACTAGGTGAATTTCTTGATGAACAATTTGCTAGAGTTAATGTTGAAACTGATGATATTTCTGAAACTGATGAAATTATTGAAACCAAACACTATGAGACACCTGTTAGACCTAGATCTCCTAGGTATGAATTGCCTAATATACCTAAGGGTTATGTCATGGAGGGAGAGGTAGCTAGGGACTTTCTTGCTTGTAAGGATAGAGATGATCATAAGAAATTGCTATGCAAGTGGAAGGAAAAATCTTTGAATGCTAGAATGCAATATGATCCTAAGTTTGCTACTTCACCTATCTTTGTTACTGATAAGAATTCATCTGTCGATCCTGAGTTAATTACTTTGGTTGAATCTGATCTTTTCCATGTTTATGAATCTAAAATTGTTGTGGCACATCTTACTAAATTGAGTGATACAGCCACCCTATTTACTCATGAGGAAAAAATTCGTTATTACTATATTCTTAAGTTGTTTCCTTTCTCATTAAAGGGTGATGCTAAGAGATGGTTTAATTCGCTTGCTCTTGGTTGTGTGCATAGTCCCCATGATATGATATATTACTTCTCTGAAAAATATTTTCCTGCCCATAAGAAACAAGCTGCCTTGCAGGAAATATTTAACTTTGTGCAAATTGAAGAAAAGAGTCTCCCACAAGCTTGGGGGAGGCTTCTCCAATTACTTAATGCTTTGCCTGACCATCCTCTTAAGAAAAACGAAATACTTGATATCTTTTATAATGTAATCACCGATGCTTCTAGGGACCACCTAGATAGTTGTGCCGGTTGTGTTGTCAGGGAACGAACTGTTGAACAAGTTGAACTACTATTGAATAATATATTGAGCTATAAAAATGATTGGACTATTCCCGAACCACCTCCGAAGCCAACTCCGGAGAAAAGAGGTATTCTATTTCTCAGTCCTGAAGATATGCAAGAGGCAAAGAAATCTATGAAAGAAAAAGGTATTAAAGGTGAAGATGTTAAGAATCTACCACCTATTGAAGAAATACATGGTCTTGATAACCCGACACAGGTAGTAGAGGTAAATTCTCTCCGTAGATTTGATGAAGGTGATATTCCTTATAATAAGTCTGCTAGCCAATGCTTGGGTGAGTTTGATAACTTTATTATTAAGCAAGAAAATTTTAATGCTTAGGTTAGTAAACAATTGAAACATAATGCTTACATGCTTGATCTCTTAGGTGATTATATGACTAGAACTATCAATGATCTTAAGCTTATTATTAAACATGCTTCCATGGTATCTACTCAAGTAGAACAAGTACTTAAGGCACAAAATGATTTTCTTAATGAGATGAATAGTAAGAACAATGATAATTCTGTTAGAGTTGTGACTAGAGGTGGTAGAATGACACATGAACCTCTATATCCCGTGGGCCATCCTAAGAGAATTGAGCAAGATTCTCAAAGAATTAGTTCTGATGCACCTAGTCGTTCCAGTAATAAAAGGAAAAAGAATGACGACAGGACTTTGCATGCTGCTAGTAAATTTGTTATAGATACATGAAAACCCAAATGATAATTCTATTTCTGATGTTGAGACACAATCTGGTAATGAACATGAGCCTAGTGATAATATTGATGACGATGCTCATGTTGATGCTCAACCTAGTAATGATAATGATGTGGATATTGAACCTGTTGTTGATCTTGATAACCCACAACCTAAGAATAAAAGATATGACAAAAGAGACTTTGTTGCTAGGAAGCATGGTAAAGAAAGAGAACCATGGGTTCAGAAACCCATGCCCTTTCCTCCTAAACCATCCAAGAAAAAGGATGATGAGGATTTTGAGCGCTTTGTTGAAATGCTTAGACCTATCTTTTTGCGTATGCGCTTGAATGATATTTTGAAAATGTCTCCTTATGCTAAGTATATGAAAGATATTATGACTAATAAAAGAAAGATACCAGAAACTGAGATCTCCACCATGCTTGCTAATTATACCTTTAAGGGTGGAATACCAAAGAAACTAGGAGATCCCGGAGTACCTACTATACCATGCTCTATGAAAAGTGATACCCCGGAAGACCTCGGCGATCCCGATATCTACGAGGAGCCGTTAGAGGACCAAGAGAGGCTGGAGGGCCAGCGGGACCCCGAGGATCCAAAAGATTCCGAGGATGACAACTACCTCCCCCAGTCGAGGAGAAGGATAGCCCAAAAGCCAAAAACTTCGTCGTCCCCTAATCCCTCGAGGATAAGGAATGGTTTAGGCAACAACTTATAGCCACTGCCCGAAGCCTAAAGGCAAAAGAACGACAACTTAAGGCCGAACAAGACAACCTCAATAATAGATGGACGAGGGTCCTCTCAGCTGAGGAAGGATACGGTGCCAGTCTATTGGACCAACCCATGAGCTATCCACGCCAACGGCTGCTCCCACAATTCGATGATGATCTTACTCATACGCCATCTCCCAAGCATACTCCATATGACCAGCCGGACCGCCCTCCCCAAGGATGAGACAGGACGGCTGACAACACCGGTTATAGGCCGACGATACCCCGCGGAAGGGGGAAAGAGCCAATAGAGCCTGATGACAGGTTTGACCTGCGACATGACCTGGACTATATAATAGGTCGTACGAGACCCATCTACGGATCCAGAGGGTACTCCCCTGATTGACGGGGTGGGTACCGACCTTGGTTCGACCGCAGCAATAGAGGTCTGCTACTTCTCGAGCATGCGTTGGTTTCCGTGAAGAGGAACGGGTGATGCGGCAAAGTAGATAAGTATTTCCCTCAGTTGTTGAGAACCAAGGTATCAGTCCAGTAGAAGATACAAGCAAGTCTCCAATAGATGTACCTACACAAAGAATCAAACACTTGCATCCAACGCTATAAAGGGGTTGTCAATCCCTTCACGGTTACTTGCAAGGATTAGATCTGATAGAGATAGATGTAAACGAGAACGGAAAGTAAAAGGTAAATAAATTGCAGCAAAGTATTTTTGGTATTTTTGGTTTATAGATCTGAAAATAAATTATGAAAAGTAGACCCGGGGGGCATAGGTTTCACTAGAAGCTTCTCTCATGATGACAAGTATTACAGTGGGTGAAGAAATTACTGTCGAGCAACCTATTATATACTTAAAACGATAGAAAACTGACGGCAGGGATTGACCGCTCAAAAGTTAAGAAATGTGAACGGACTAGATTACCGCAGCTCCCTCCAGAAAAAAACAGAGAAAAAAGATGTAACTTTACATGCAAATATTACAAGGTGAACGTGCAAAAGGATTGACACGTCACATAAGAGGCAGAGATTGACCGCTCAAAAGTTAAGAAATATGAACGAACTAGATTATCGCAGCTCCCTACATAAAAAGAACAGAGAAAAAAGATGTAACGTTACAAGCAAATATTACAAGGTAAACGTGCAAAAGGATTGACACGTCACATAAGAATAAGTTCAATACGTTCGTCTAACTCATATGCCTTTTCCTAAAAAAGTCATGTTTACAAGGATTGACACGTCACATAGAAAAAAGTCAACACTGTCTAACTCATGTGCCTTTTCCTGAAAAAGTCACGTGTAGACAAAAAAATCAAGGTTGACTCCGACTAGAATTGGTGTGTTGATGTCAACTAAGAGACATGGTCCAGTACGATCATTGTGGACCGCGGTAAATCAGTTTGAAAGACTCGGAAGCGTGCGTGCTAATCAAAAGAAGTTTTATCCATTAAAAAATCAATAGAAGTTCTGGCCCCAACCTCTCTTCAGCTCAGTTCGTCAAAGTGGGCCACTATAGCTGCATAAATGTATGCCTAAAAAACAACACATCATGTCAACAAAAAAAGAGTACTATGTTCACGTCAATTCATCATGGAAAAAAAAGGAAGAAAAGCATGTCCCTAGCATTTGTTCAATCTCCAACCATATACGTACGCCATGTCAACAAGAAAAGTATGTTCGCTCCTGTCGAGGAAAAATAGGAGATTGAATCTTCAACCATACATGTACCTTACATACAACTTTTTTGAATAATTTTTATCTTTAACTCGAAATATTAGTTATATAGGTACAGAAAAAAAGCATTATAGTGTCGTTTGACTCAAATTCATTGATTTTTTATTGGTGCAACATAAAAATATATTTATTACAGATTTGAGTGGCATGGAAATTAGGTATAAATGATTTAAAATATCAAGATTTAAAATATATATAATAAACTCTATGAATCAAATATTCCCTAAAACCATGTTGTCGATGCCACTGAAAAAAAGCAAACAAAAGAATCGTAGAACAAAGAAGATAAAAAATTAAACTAATGAAACATATGCACTGAGTTACTTAAGAAAGCGGCACGGGTCATGGGCTGAATATACCTATGCACAACTGCATGAGTGTCTAGGAGATATGGTATAGATGTCAAGTAGAGTTGTTGTTCTTTTTGTGAGGTGTAGCGCACTTGACTGATCAAATGTAAAATACTAGGCCACCAAGATATGACTATTTCCCAACATCTATCATTGCCATGGCTCGCGATGTATATGGAGCAATAAAATATGTGCACCAAATCATATGTTTTATAAAATTATTGATATAACGGTGGGATACATAGTATAATACCAATCAATCAAATTTTTTAATAAGAAGAACTCCACCTTGCTATAGAAGTGTAACCAACCATAATCACCGCAGACCTACTTCAATGTCATAGGACTCGGGGTTTGGAGAATCAAACAAAGTAATATCGTAAAACTGGTTTGATGTATTGATTGAAGGCAAAAATAATGGACAAACCGAAGAAAGGCAAGTGACCCAAGTCTACAAACTACAACTGTTATGGCTAAAGAGGACTGGAGAAGAGCAAATAGGCGGAAAAGAATACATTTATTACAGCAATGTAACTACATTAAAGTAGCCCTTGATGTATACATCATGACAGTATAAAATCATTACCATAAATGTGCTTTTCTTTCGAAAATATGATATTTAAATTTCAAGTTTGCAATTATAGTGACATAATCTAAGGCACTTAGTTGCCGAATCAATTTTTTTGTGCCATGCAGCTAATCAACATTTAGGGTATACTATGTTGGTTTCACGACATAGAAAAACAAATAATCAAATGCCAACAAATCTAGCCGCGCAAATGCGCGGGTGAACCCGCTAGTTGATAGAAAGCGAATAATTACGAAGATATCCAAGGCAATGATTATGCATATAGGCATCACGTTTATGTCAAGTAGACCGAAACAATTCTGCATCTACTACTATTACTCCACACATCGACCGACTCATGTCTGCATCTAGAGTATTAAGTTCATGAAGAATAGAGCAACGCATTAGGTAAGATGACATGATGTAGAGGGATACACTCAAGCAATATGATGAAAACCCCATCTTTTTATTCTTGATGGCAACAATACAATACATGCCTCGCTACCCCTACTTTGTCACTGGGTGAGGACACCGCAAGATTGAACCCAAAATTAAGCACTTCTCCTATTGCAAGAATTGCCAATCTAGTTGGCCAAACCAAACCAATAACTCGAAGATACTTGCAAAGATATGAAATCATGCATATAAGAATTCAGAAAAGACTCAAATAATATTCATAGATAATCTGAACATAAACCCACAATTCATCGGATCTCGAAAAACACACCGCAAAAGAATATTACATCGGATAGATCTCCATGAAGATCATGAAGAACATGGTATTGAAGAGCAAAGAGAGAGAAGAAGCCATCTAGCTACTAGCTATGGACCCGAAGGTATGTGGTGAACTACTCACGCATCATCGGAGGGGCAATGGAGTTGATGTAGATGCCCCCCGTGAGCGAATCCCCCTCCGGCAGATTACCGGAAAAGGCTCCAAGATTGGATCTCTCGGGAATGGAGGCTTCCGGCGGCGGAAAAGTGTTTTCGTGTCCCCTCTTGTATACAGGGAATATTTGTGAATTTATAGGCCGAGAAATAGGGTTAGGGGAGCTGCCGTGGGCCCACAAGCCTGGGAGGCGCGCCCTACCCCCCTGGGCACGCCCCTGTGGCACACGGCGACTCTCCCGACTTCATCTACAAGTCTCCTGGGTTGCTTCTGGTCCAAGAAAAATTATTCCGAAGATTTTATTCTGTTTGGACTCCATTTAATATTCCTTATCTGCAATACTCAAAAACAAGAAAAAAATAGAAACTGGCACAAGGCTCTAGATTAATAGGTTAGTCCCAAAAATAGTATAAAATAGCATATTAATGCATATAAAACATCCAAAACAGATAATATAATAGCATGGAACAATCAAAAATTATAGATACATTGGAGACGTATCAAGGTCGGGAACGAAACCGGGCCAGAACAGACGCCTACTACCGGCACGACATAGCTCGGGTTAGAGGCGTTGTCCACCCACTATGCTTCACCGACAAGGTGATGGAGCATCAGTTCCCGGAAGGATTTAAACCTGCGAACATAGAGCAATACGACGGAACAACAGACCCAACAGTGTGGATCGAGGATTTCCTCCTTCACATCCACATGGCACGAGGAGAAGATCTCCACGCCATCAAGTACTTACCCCTAAAACTTAAGGGGCCAGCTTGGCACTGGTTAAATAGCCTCCCCAAAAATTCTATTGGGTGCTGGAAGGATCTAGAGGGTGTATTCCGATCTAATTTCCAAGGCACCTATGTACGGCCACCGGACTCCTTCAACCTAAGCATCGTCGTCCAGAAGGCAAAAGAGTCCGCTCGGCATTTTTTAAATCGGTTCTTGACCAAGAAAAACTAGATCGTTGATTGCCCAAACACCGAGGCAATAGCCTCTTTCAGGCACAACATTCGGGATGAATGGCTGGCTCGCCAGCTCGGTCAGGAAAAACCTAGGACAATGTCCGCCCTTACATCACTCATGACTCGCTTTTGCGCAGACGAGGATAACTGGATAGCTATACGGAGCCACAACCCTAAAGACCCCAAAACCTCCGAAGTTCGAGACGGAAACGGTAAACCAAGACGCAACAAAAATAAGCGCCGGCACAACAATAGTGATGTCGATGACACAGCCGTTAACGCCGGTTTCTGCAGTGCCCGACCCGAGCAGCAGAAGAAGCATCCTAAAGGCAATCGTGACGGACCTACCCCGCTGGATAAAATCATGGAGAGGCCTTGCCAGATCCAGGGTACTCAAGACAAGCCCGCCAACCACACCAACCGTAACTGTTGGGTGTTCAAGCAGGCCGACAAACTCGCAGCCGAGGAGCAAGGCAAGGGCCCAAGCAGCGAGGACGATGATGAGCCCCGCGGTCCGATCAATGGTGGACACAAACAGTTCCCTCCAGAGGTAAAGACCGTGAATATGATATACGCCACTCACATACCCAAAAAGGAGAGGAAGCGCGCCCTTCGAGAGGTATACGCCATAGAGCCTGTAGCCCCGAAGTATGACCCATGGTCGGCGTATGATACGTCTCCAACGTATCTATAATTTATGAAGTATTCATGCCATGTTTATAATAATTCTTTATGATTTTGGTATGATTTTATTAGAACTAACTCGGACTAACGTTGTTTTCAGCAGAACTACCATGGTGTCGTTTTTGTGCAGAAATAAAAGTTCTCAGAATGGGCTGAAAATTTACGGCAATTTTTTATGGACCAAAATAGACCCCCGAAGCACAAGAGCTGGGCCAGGAAGTGGACGAGGAGGCCACAAGCCTACTGGTCGCCCCCCTAGCTGGGGCCCCTGTGGCTTGTGGACTCCTCAAGCGTCCCCTTGACGTGAGACCGGCGCCAAAAATTCCTATGAATCCCAAAACCTTCAAAAAGAAACCTAGATCATAAGTTTCGCCGCCGCAAGTCTCTGTAGCCATGAAAAACCAATCTTGGCCTCTCCGACACCCTGTCGAAGGGGGTCACCATCACCGGAGGCCATCTTCATCATCACCATGGAGGCCAAGGACCAGAGGGAGAACCTCTCCCCACCTAGGGTGTAGCGACCCGACCTAAAAGGTCAAGTCTCCGGTGTTTCCGTACCATCCCAAGATCATGCTGGTACACACACGGTACATCAATGTATATATCAAAGGGAAATCACACAGCATTATATTAATCGAAATCTCATATCGAGTCCTTTATTACAATAAAAATTACAATAAAGTGGCTAAAAGCCAACTCATGAGAATATCTAAATCTTGCGGAAGCGTCGAAGGTAGATGAGTCCATCTGACTCCAAGGGCATCTCACTGAGCGTAGAACGTGTCCTCACTCCTGGTCGGAAAAATATTCTGCAACATGATACGTTGCAGCCGTGTAGGTCAGCATATGGAATATGCCGGCAAAGTCACAAGAGAAGGGTAAAAAGGTAGTCATCTAGTCTATATGCATATATGGCAGGTGGGGTGGTAAGTTTTGCATAAAGCCAATTTTTTTCCTACATCCAGAAAAGGGGCGAAGCAAAATATTACTAAGTTGGTTGATTAATGAGATGGTTCCACCAACCAATTCTCATACCCAAAATTATTAAATTCCCACATCATCATATTATTTGTGTTGAGAGTTCCGGAAGTTCCAATTCCTTTGGCTCAAGTCGTCCATGACCGTGGACACGGCTAATCGATTAGGTTTGAGTACTCTGCAGAGTTTTGCACACGTTCCCCACAAGATTTGGTCGCCTCCGTTTGATTTCTCGCACTTCGGGGTGTTTGAGAAACGGATGACCTTAGCGGGGTCCACTGCTATTCCATCTCCGGAAATAACATGTCCAAGGAATCCGACTTTCGTCAGCCAAAATTCACATTTACTGAACTTGGCATATAACTGATGCTCTCTTAGCTTCTCCAGAACTAAACGCAAATGTTCCTTATGCTCTTCCTCGTTCTTGGAGAATATCAAAATGTCATCGATGAACACCACAACAAACTTGTCTAGGTATTCCATGAATACTTTGTTCATCAAATTCATGAAGTAGGCAGGAGCATTAGTCAATCCAAAAGACATGACCGTATACTCATACAAGCCATACCTCGTGGTGAAAGCTGTTTTGGGTATATCCTGTTCACGAATTTTCAACTGGTGATACCCTGATCGAAGATCGATCTTGGAGAATACTTTGGCTCCTACGAGCTGATCAAACAAATCGTTAATCATCGGCAGAGGGTACTTGTTCTTGATAGTCACCTCGTTCAAGGCACGATAATCGACTACCATTCTCAAGGTTTTATCCTTCTTCTCCACCAAAAGAACTGGGGCTCCCCAAGGTGAAGAACTTGGGCGAATATAACCTTTGTCCAATAACTCCTTGATTTGCTTCTTGATTTCCAACAGATCATTTGCGGGCATCCGATAGGGTCTCTTGGAAATTGGGGCTGTCCCTGGCTGTAGCTCTATTAAGAACTCAATCTCCCTATCTGGTGGCATTCCTGGTAATTCTTCCGGAAATACATCTGGAAATTCTTTTACCACAGGTACTTCCTCCTGAACAACTCCTGTGAGAGAATTTAACTGAGCACTCATACGTGTGCGTCGGGATACATACTTAATCCTCTTGTTCTCCGGGGTGGTGAGTGAAACAGACTTGCTAAGGCAATCAAGATTTCCTTCATACTTGGTCATCCAATCCATGCCTAGGATTACATCCAATCCTTGTGACTCTAAGACGATGAGGTCGGTGGGAAAAACATGGTTTCCTATATTGAGTTTCAAGGCATGGCATCCTATCCCTGCCATCATCATACCTCCTGGGGAACTGACCTTAATGGGCTGACTAAGGGTTTTGGTGGGCAAACCATACTTATCCACAACTACCCTTGATATGAATGAATGAGTTGCACCGGAATCAAAAAGTACTGTAATAGGACGTGAATGCAATAAAAACTTACCAACCACAGTCTCGGGTTGATCATAAACTTCTTCCACGTCGATGTGATTCACTTGAGCACGGGGAAATGGATTGGGCTTCTTGGCTGCGGAGTTGCCGTTGTTATTGCCGTTTCCATTGCCTTGCTTGCTCTGGGGACACTCAGTAGCATAGTGTCCTGTCTTCTGACACTTGAAACAGGTAATGTGGCTCAGATCCTTCTGAACAGAAGCGTGACGGTGCTGGTTGTTGTTCCCATTCCCATTGTCAGTCTTGAAGTTACCATGGTTGAGACGGTTGTTCCCATTTCCTCCATGATGGTGACCTCCATGGTTGTGCACAGCATGAGTGTGCTTTCCAAACTTACTGTTTCCTGATCTAGTATTCCCGGAGTACGGGGAGTAGCGAAGCTTCTGATGAGCTCCAGAGTTGAGCTTCCCCTGAGTGTACTTCCGCTTGCGGTTTTCAATCTGCTGTTGTTTACCTTCCAGAATAAGTGCCTTATCCACCAGCTCTTGGTAGTTGTTGAAATTAGCCACTACCAGTTGTATGCTCAACTCATCATTGAGTCCTTCCAGAAACTTTTCTTGCTTGGCCGCATCATCGGCCACATCTCCTGGGGCATAACGGGCCAACATGCTGAACTCTTCCACATATTGGGCCACAGAGCGATTACCCTGGCGCAAGTTGCGAAACTCGCGCTTCTTCAGACTCATGGCTCCAGCTGAAACATGAGCTGTGCGGAAAGCAAGCTTGAATTGCTCCCAGGTCACATCTGCAATAGTATAAGTGGTGGTGTAATTCTCCCACCATGATGCTGCTGGTCCTTCCAGTTGATGTGCGGCAAATCGCACCTTCTCAGCGTCAGTGCATCCAGCGGTGATGAGTTCTCTCTCCATCTTGCGGAGCCAGTCATCTGCCACAATGGGTTCAGTGCTGCTGGAGAAAGTTGGAGGGTTCAACCTCAGAAAACGGGTGAGATTGTCAGTCTGGGGTGGATGGTGGTTGTGGTTGTTGTTGTTCTGATTGTTGGTCTGATTCTGAATCAATAACTGCATCAGTGCATTCTGTTGCTGAAGGAGTTGAGTGAGTTCTGGTGGGAAAGTGAAGTCGGTCTCACGTCGTGGAGGCATCTTGCTGTTTTCAGAGGGATGAGAATTAGAATAGAACAAAGGTCTAGAAGAAATTCACTACCCATATGCAATGCAACAAACATATCACACCAAACACTCATTCATTTATTCAATCAATGTCAAACAACAGAAATACAATCTCAGACAAACTAAACATCGACCTACGCTTTAACGACTAAAATAAAAGATACATGGAGGGCATAACTAATGTTTTTCCTCAGAAGTGCATAGTCGTAGGTCCTCCGGTGGTGCTTTCCTCATAGTCTTCATCGTCACTGATGAAGGGTGCCATGTCTCCTTCGGGGTGAAGGTTTTCCCCCATGTCTAGATGCTCCTCCAGAGTGGCGATGCGTGCATTCTGCTCATCAATCCTCTCTAGGAAGTCCTTCACTTCATGCTCGTGTTCATAGTTGGCCTCTCGCAGATCAGCTTCAAGGTCCAGCTCGCGGTTCATCAGATTCTTGATTGTCTTCGTATCAGCACGAACTCGAAGCTCCAGAGTCTTGATGTGAGTCTCCAAGGTCTGGATATAGGAGATAGTGGTGTCTGCAGTGGGATTGGTGATGATGTTGCCATGGGCATCTCTGCGGCAAACCATGCTGAGTCCTGGTGAAATGGTTCCACCTCTGTATTCCTCCTGAATACGTCCAAGGGCACGATGAATGGCCATGTCTCTCCCAAGTATCCAACTGGGTGCCACGAACTTGAGGTCGATGGGTTCCTTCCGGTTTCCAAAAGTCTTCCCTGGAATATGCACCTCGATCCTGTAGCGTCCATCTTGGGGAAATGACATGATAGGAATCCCGGTGATGCTCAGCAAAGCAATCCTTACGTCCTTGACGATCCTCATCAGCTCCTTACCAAAGGGCATCGTTGCGTCAGGCTGGCAAAACTCTGTGATCAACACTGGGATGAAGGTGGCCATCTATAAATTTTGAAATAATCGGAGAGGAGTCAGAAACGAATAGATGAGAGTATAAGATATTTAAAGACAAAGAGAAACAATCCTAAGGCTTTCCAATCCTAGAGGTTACGTCCTACGGTCAGCGTGTGCTCTGATACCATTTCTGTAGCGACCCGACCTAAAAGGTCAAGTCTCCGGTGTTTCCGTACCATCCCAAGATCATGCTGGTACACACACGGTACATCAATGTATATATCAAAGGGAAATCACACAGCATTATATTAATCGAAATCTCATATCGAGTCCTTTATTACAATAAAAATTACAATAAAGTGGCTAAAAGCCAACTCATGAGAATATCTAAATCTTGCGGAAGCGTCGAAGGTAGATGAGTCCATCTGACTCCAAGGACATCTCACTGAGCGTAGAACGTGTCCTCACTCCTGGTCGGAAAAATATTCTGCAACATGATACGTTGCAGCCGTGTAGGTCAGCATATGGAATATGCCGGCAAAGTCACAAGAGAAGGGTAAAAAGGTAGTCATCTAGTCTATATGCATATATGGCAGGTGGGGTGGTAAGTTTTGCATAAAGCCAATTTTTTTCCTACATCCAGAAAAGGGGCTAAGCAAAATATTACTAAGTTGGTTGATTAATGAGATGGTTCCACCAACCAATTCTCATACCCAAAATTATTAAATTCCCACATCATCATATTATTTGTGTTGAGAGTTCCGGAAGTTCCAATTCCTTTGGCTCAAGTCGTCCATGACCGTGGACACGGCTAATCGATTAGGTTTGAGTACTCTGCAGAGTTTTGCACACGTTCCCCACAAGATTTGGTCGCCTCCGTTTGATTTCTCGCACTTCGGGGTGTTTGAGAAACGGATGACCAAAACATGGTCTTCCAAAGGGTTTCCCTGCGACTCTGACGGTGCCCATCCTTTCCTACCGTTCTTCTACCTCTCGTAGCACCGCCTGTCCAGAGTCACCACGATATCCAACCAAGCCAGAGCCCATAATGACTTGTGGCTGTGCAGGTAAGCCTTGGGTCTTGAAGCACCCATCCATCCCTTTGTGCCTGGGTGGACCTTTCCGCGTGAATACTGGCCATCTCCAGCATCACCTAGGCTAACCACTGGTTTCTCCAGGGCGCCGTTCAACCATCATCCACCCAGAGGTATGTTGAAAACTTGGAGTATTGAAATCTTGATCATTATGTAGGTCTTGAAATTATTAACTCTCTCAACTCTCATGAATCACACAACCAACCCCGTCTACTAATAGCATAGCAAAAGGTAAAACAACGTTTCCCGGGGCCAATGTTGTCAAAGGGGTTTGCGAGAGGTATCTACCACATGATACTACTACAATGTAACCAAGTTTCCAACTAACCTATCTTGCATGCAACTGGGGAGATGGTAGAACTAATGCATATAAAACATGGGTAAAACATGATCAAAGTGACTTGCCTGATTGATGATCTTCGTACGTGAGTGACTCTAAGTAACAGGCTTCGCACTCCAGATAATCTAACAAAACAAACAATGCACTCAAATAAGCATACAATCAAAATATTGTAGCTAACACACACACACAACAAGGAACTAGTAAACAATTGAAACAACAATGCACAAGTCATAAGTAAGAAAACACATAAAGTTTTGTTTTCCAAAGGAGATGATGAAAACACTACTACATAATAAAACTATTTTGAAATAGCAAAACAATTGTTGACAGCAAGGAAAACAATAGAATATTTTACTATCAAAGGAAAAAAATCAATTCAAGTTTGTTGGGAAAACTTTAGTAAAGTTTATAAAAAGGTTTTGAATAACACTATATGGATCAACTAGAGTTATACTAACAAAAGAATGAAAACTAAACTTATTATTTATTAGAAAACATTTTCTTAACATAAAGGAATTTACAAATAAACTTGTTTTAGGAAAACAGAATTAAACTATATAAAACTTTGTTTGAAGCAAAACCATTAGTCAGTTGTGATTCCTATGTTAGATAAATTTAATCTAAGCAAAATTATATTTCTATTAACAGTGAGTAAAAACACTAAATGCTTGCTAACAGAACCTAATAAACAATTAAAACCTAATTCTAAATCAAATTAATTAAAGTTAAGTTTATAAAACTATATTATAATAATAAGCAGATTCTGTTTTTGGTTAAAACAGTAATTAAATAGATCATGAAAATTCTCAAACTATGCATGAAGATAGTCCTAACTAATACCAAACAGTAGCAAAAAGAACCATATCAAAATCTATTTTTAAACTCTAGTTATTCAGATTTGAAGATTTTGAGCAAATTTGATTAAATTTAAATTTTATAGGTCAAATTTGAAATCTAAAAGTACAGGGTGAAACTACATTAAAAATGTGAGCTATTGCAAAAAGAATCAACTCAAAACACTAAATAGATTAAAAGATATAAGCAAAACAAAATTTGAAAACTTTCTGTTAATTAAAACAAAACAGAAAATGAAAAAAAAATATTTGCGTCGGTCAGGGGGCTACGTGGCGTGATCCGATTGGCTAGCGAGTGTGTGCGGTAGGTGAATTAGAGCGGGCGACCGATCGGAAGAAGATACCGGTTCGGACTTAAGTCCGTTCTAATCTCGGACGTCGGATTTGGATCGGATGGTCGAGGGAGCTTACGGGGTAAAAGTCGTCGGCGTCGGGGTACTCCGGCGAGTCCGGTAGCGGCGATTGCGACGGCGAGGTGTTCCGGTGGTCGGGGAGGACGGGGAAGTGGTCCGGGCGACGGCGACGGTTCTCCGGAGTCGATTGGTGGCGACGGCGAGGCGAACGGTGGTCTGAGGTGGTGGCTACGGTCGACGGCGACGTTCGGTGGGGGAGTAGCTCCGGCGAGCAATTGACAGCGCCTCGGCGAGAGAGAGAAGGGGCTCGGGGGGGAAATGGATGCGGGGAGTAGTCCGGTTCTTATAGGGCGCTCGAGGGGTGAGGGGGAGTAAAGGAGAGAGAGATCCGGCGAGGGGGAGTAACGGCCGGCGTCGGGTCCGGCGAGCGCGGGGGGGGGGGGGGACGATGACCGTTTCGGGCAACGGTCGGATGGGTGGGGCCCGATGTCAGCGAGTGGGCGCGTGACCGTTACGCGCGGTCGACCGACCGGTAATGAATGCGCGTTTTAACTGCCATGGGCCGGCCCGTTTAATACCGAAAACGGTTACCGTTACTGTTTTTCTAATTTTCCAGAGACATTCAAATACATTTAAAGCATTCAAATCCACTCTAAATATAGGGGTATTATATATCAAAATTAACAGAATAATAAATGCTATTTAATGAACATTTTTATTCTGTCATTTAAACAATTTGAAAAAAATAATATTTTCAGAAATTGCCTAATTGTTTTTAAACCCTTTTTGCAAATATTTTCAAAATAACTCCTGGTTATTTTTGTTCAAATAATTCACCAATTTGACCCTGGTGTGGAGTGTCATGTTACTCCTCTCTTATTTTGAACATTTAACCAAAATTTCAAATAGGGGAAAGCAACATAGGGAAAAGTAGAAGGGGACTTTCTGAAAACCAGAAAAGGCATTTCAACTATTTCATACAATCAAGCAATGATGATAATAGATGCATAGCTATATTCATAACATTCCAAAATGGAAATTTTGGGATGTTACAAACCTACCCACCTTAAGATGAATCTCGCCCTCGAGATTCGGGTTTGCTAGAAAATAGGTGCGGACGGTCTCTACTAAGATCTTCTTCGCGTTCCCAGGTGGCTTCTTCCTCAGTGTGGTGACTCCACAGAACTTTACAGAACTTGATAATCTTGCTGCGGGTAACTCTGTTGGATGTCTCGAGGATCTTGACTGGTTTCTCCTCGTAAGTTAGATCACTTTCAAGCTGTATGGCCTCTAGGGGCACGGTGTCTCGCAAAGGGATGTCAACCATCTCAGCATGACATTTCTTCAGCTGGGAAACATGGAACACATCATGAACTTCGGATAATCCTTCCGGCAATTCCAGTTTGTATGCAACTTCACCTCTACGTTCAAGAATTTTGTAGGGACCTATGAATCTGGGTGCTAATTTTCCTTTAACACCAAACCTCTTGATTCCTCGAAGCGGGGATATACGAAGATATGCTCTGTCTCCCACTTCATATGTCACTTCTTTGCGCTTGCTGTCAGCATAACTCTTCTGTCGAGATTGAGCTATCTTGAGTCTGTCACGAATCAACTTGACTTTCTCTTCAGAATCTCGGATAAGGTTGGGACCAAAAAGTTGTCGGTCTCCAACACCATCCCACGTCAGTGGTGTTCTGCACCTCCTTCCGTATAGAGCTTCGAAAGGAGCCATCTTTAGACTGGTCTAATAACTGTTGTTGTATGAGAATTCTGTGTAAGGCAAGTTTTCGTCCCAACTAGATCCATAATCTAGCGCACAAGCTCTCAACATGTCTTCCAGAATCTGATTGACTCTCTCAGTCTGGCCATCTGTCTGCGGATGAAAAGCTGTACTAAACTCCAGTCTCGTACCCAAAGTTTCATGTAACTGATGCCAAAACTTTGAGGTAAATTGTGTTCCTCTATCTGACACGATACTCCTCGGAACTCCATGCAGACATACGATTCTGGTCATATATATCTTGGCTAGCTTAGCACTGGTATAAGTGGTTTTTACTGGAATGAAATGAGCTACCTTGGTCAAACGATCTACCACTACCCAGATGGAATCATAACCTGAACGGGTCCTGGGTAATCCTGTGATGAAATCCATACCAAGCTTTTCCCATTTCCACTCGGGTATCGGCAAAGGTTGGAGTAACCCTGCTGGTTTCTGATGTTCTGCCTTTACTCGCTGACAAACATCACATATCGCAACATGCTCTGCAATATCTTTCTTCATACCTGTCCACCAATAACTTTCCTTTAAATCCAGATACATCTTGGTGTTGCCTGGGTGTATCGAGTAAGGTGAATCGTGGGCTTCCTGAAGTATCAACTTCCTGAGCTCTGGTTCATTGGGCACATAGATTTGGTTCTCAAACCACAAAGTTCCGTGTTCATCCTCACGAAAACCTTTAGCTTTACCATCTTCCATTCTCTGTTTAATCTCAACTATCTCCTTGTCCGATTTCTGGGCTTCACGAATTCTTTCGGTCAAGGTGGACTGAATTTCCAATGTGGCAATATATCCCCTTGGAACTATCTCTAGCTTGAGCTTACTGAGATCATCGACTAACTCTTGAGGTAATCCTCCAGCTGTGAGTGTGTTCACATAAGTTTTCCGACTCAAGGCATCGGCTACAACATTAGCCTTACGTGGATGGTAGTGTAATCTCATGTCATAGTCCTTGATTAACTCTAACCATCTCCTCTGTCTGAGGTTCAACTCTTTCTGCGTGAAGATATACTTCAGGCTCTTATGGTCGGTGTAAACATCACAACTATTTCCGATAAGGAAATGTCTCCAAGTCTTGAGTGCGTGCACTACGGCTGCTAGTTCCAAGTCGTGAGTGGCATAATTCAACTCATGAGGTCGTAGCTGTCTGGAAGCATAGGCTACAACTTTTCCATCTTGCATAAGTACTCCTCCGAGTCCTTGTCGTGAAGCATCACAATAAACTTGGAAATCCTTCCGAATATCGGGCAAAATCAATACTGGAGCTGTGACCAAACGTTCCTTTAACTCCTGGAAATTGGCTTCACATTCCACAGTCCAAACATACTTGGATTCTTTCTTCAACAACTCTGTCATGGGATTGGCAATCTTTGAGAAATTCTCAATGAACCTCCGGTAATAACCGGCAAGTCCGAGGAAACTGCGGATCTCCTTAACTGAGGTGGGTGACTTCCACTTGGTGACGGCTTCAACCTTAGCGGGGTCCACTGCTATTCCATCTCCGGAAATAACATGTCCAAGGAATCCGACTTTCGTCAGCCAAAATTCACATTTACTGAACTTGGCATATAACTGATGCTCTCTTAGCTTCTCCAGAACTAAACGCAAATGTTCCTTATGCTCTTCCTCGTTCTTGGAGAATATCAAAATGTCATCGATGAACACCACAACAAACTTGTCTAGGTATTCCATGAATACTTTGTTCATCAAATTCATGAAGTAGGCAGGAGCATTAGTCAATCCAAAAGACATGACCGTATACTCATACAAGCCATACCTCGTGGTGAAAGCTGTTTTGGGTATATCCTGTTCACGAATTTTCAACTGGTGATACCCTGATCGAAGATCGATCTTGGAGAATACTTTGGCTCCTACGAGCTGATCAAACAAATCGTTAATCATCGGCAGAGGGTACTTGTTCTTGATAGTCACCTCGTTCAAGGCACGATAATCGACTACCATTCTCAAGGTTTTATCCTTCTTCTCCACCAAAAGAACTGGGGCTCCCCAAGGTGAAGAACTTGGGCGAATATAACCTTTGTCCAATAACTCCTTGATTTGCTTCTTGATTTCCAACAGATCATTTGCGGGCATCCGATAGGGTCTCTTGGAAATTGGGGCTGTCCCTGGCTGTAGCTCTATTAAGAACTCAATCTCCCTATCTGGTGGCATTCCTGGTAATTCTTCCGGAAATACATCTGGAAATTCTTTTACCACAGGTACTTCCTCCTGAACAACTCCTGTGAGAGAATTTAACTGAGCACTCATACGTGTGCGTCGGGATACATACTTAATCCTCTTGTTCTCCGGGGTGGTGAGTGAAACAGACTTGCTAAGGCAATCAAGATTTCCTTCATACTTGGTCATCCAATCCATGCCTAGGATTACATCCAATCCTTGTGACTCTAAGACGATGAGGTCGGTGGGAAAAACATGGTTTCCTATATTGAGTTTCAAGGCATGGCATCCTATCCCTGCCATCATCATACCTCCTGGGGAACTGACCTTAATGGGCTGACTAAGGGTTTTGGTGGGCAAACCATACTTATCCACAACTACCCTTGATATGAATGAATGAGTTGCACCGGAATCAAAAAGTACTGTAATAGGACGTGAATGCAATAAAAACTTACCAACCACAGTCTCGGGTTGATCATAAACTTCTTCCACGTCGATGTGATTCACTTGAGCACGGGGAAATGGATTGGGCTTCTTGGCTGCGGAGTTGCCGTTGTTATTGCCGTTTCCATTGCCTTGCTTGCTCTGGGGACACTCAGTAGCATAGTGTCCTGTCTTCTGACACTTGAAACAGGTAATGTGGCTCAGATCCTTCTGAACAGAAGCGTGACGGTGCTGGTTGTTGTTCCCATTCCCATTGTCAGTCTTGAAGTTACCATGGTTGAGACGGTTGTTCCCATTTCCTCCATGATGGTGACCTCCATGGTTGTGCACAGCATGAGTGTGCTTTCCAAACTTACTGTTTCCTGATCTAGTATTCCCGGAGTACGGGGAGTAGCGAAGCTTCTGATGAGCTCCAGAGTTGAGCTTCCCCTGAGTGTACTTCCGCTTGCGGTTTTCAATCTGCTGTTGTTTACCTTCCAGAATAAGTGCCTTATCCACCAGCTCTTGGTAGTTGTTGAAATTAGCCACTACCAGTTGTATGCTCAACTCATCATTGAGTCCTTCCAGAAACTTTTCTTGCTTGGCCGCATCATCGGCCACATCTCCTGGGGCATAACGGGCCAACATGCTGAACTCTTCCACATATTGGGCCACAGAGCGATTACCCTGGCGCAAGTTGCGAAACTCGCGCTTCTTCAGACTCATGGCTCCAGCTGAAACATGAGCTGTGCGGAAAGCAAGCTTGAATTGCTCCCAGGTCACATCTGCAATAGTATAAGTGGTGGTGTAATTCTCCCACCATGATGCTGCTGGTCCTTCCAGTTGATGTGCGGCAAATCGCACCTTCTCAGCGTCAGTGCATCCAGCGGTGATGAGTTCTCTCTCCATCTTGCGGAGCCAGTCATCTGCCACAATGGGTTCAGTGCTGCTGGAGAAAGTTGGAGGGTTCAACCTCAGAAAACGGGTGAGATTGTCAGTCTGGGGTGGATGGTGGTTGTGGTTGTTGTTGTTCTGATTGTTGGTCTGATTCTGAATCAATAACTGCATCAGTGCATTCTGTTGCTGAAGGAGTTGAGTGAGTTCTGGTGGGAAAGTGAAGTCGGTCTCACGTCGTGGAGGCATCTTGCTGTTTTCAGAGGGATGAGAATTAGAATAGAACAAAGGTCTAGAAGAAATTCACTACCCATATGCAATGCAACAAACATATCACACCAAACACTCATTCATTTATTCAATCAATGTCAAACAACAGAAATACAATCTCAGACAAACTAAACATCGACCTACGCTTTAACGACTAAAATAAAAGATACATGGAGGGCATAACTAATGTTTTTCCTCAGAAGTGCATAGTCGTAGGTCCTCCGGTGGTGCTTTCCTCATAGTCTTCATCGTCACTGATGAAGGGTGCCATGTCTCCTTCGGGGTGAAGGTTTTCCCCCATGTCTAGATGCTCCTCCAGAGTGGCGATGCGTGCATTCTGCTCATCAATCCTCTCTAGGAAGTCCTTCACTTCATGCTCGTGTTCATAGTTGGCCTCTCGCAGATCAGCTTCAAGGTCCAGCTCGCGGTTCATCAGATTCTTGATTGTCTTCGTATCAGCACGAACTCGAAGCTCCAGAGTCCTGATGTGAGTCTCCAAGGTCTGGATATAGGAGATAGTGGTGTCTGCAGTGGGATTGGTGATGATGTTGCCATGGGCATCTCTACGGCAAACCATGCTGAGTCCTGGTGAAATGGTTCCACCTCTGTATTCCTCCTGAATACGTCCAAGGGCACGATGAATGGCCATGTCTCTCCCAAGTATCCAACTGGGTGCCACGAACTTGAGGTCGATGGGTTCCTTCCGGTTTCCAAAAGTCTTCCCTGGAATATGCACCTCGATCCTGTAGCGTCCATCTTGGGGAAATGACATGATAGGAATCCCGGTGATGCTCATCAAAGCAATCCTTACGTCCTTGACGATCCTCATCAGCTCCTTACCAAAGGGCATCGTTGCGTCAGGCTGGCAAAACTCTGTGATCAACACTGGGATGAAGGTGGCCATCTATAAATTTTGAAATAATCGGAGAGGAGTCAGAAACGAATAGATGAGAGTATAAGATATTTAAAGACAAAGAGAAACAATCCTAAGGCTTTCCAATCCTAGAGGTTACGTCCTACGGTCAGCGTGTGCTCTGATACCATTTCTGTAGCGACCCGACCTAAAAGGTCAAGTCTCCGGTGTTTCCGTACCATCCCAAGATCATGCTGGTACACACACGGTACATCAATGTATATATCAAAGGGAAATCACACAGCATTATATTAATCGAAATCTCATATCGAGTCCTTTATTACAATAAAAATTACAATAAAGTGGCTAAAAGCCAACTCATGAGAATATCTAAATCTTGCGGAAGCGTCGAAGGTAGATGAGTCCATCTGACTCCAAGGGCATCTCACTGAGCGTAGAACGTGTCCTCACTCCTGGTCGGAAAAATATTCTGCAACATGATACGTTGCAGCCGTGTAGGTCAGCATATGGAATATGCCGGCAAAGTCACAAGAGAAGGGTAAAAAGGTAGTCATCTAGTCTATATGCATATATGGCAGGTGGGGTGGTAAGTTTTGCATAAAGCCAATTTTTTTCCTACATCCAGAAAAGGGGCGAAGCAAAATATTACTAAGTTGGTTGATTAATGAGATGGTTCCACCAACCAATTCTCATACCCAAAATTATTAAATTCCCACATCATCATATTATTTGTGTTGAGAGTTCCGGAAGTTCCAATTCCTTTGGCTCAAGTCGTCCATGACCGTGGACACGGCTAATCGATTAGGTTTGAGTACTCTGCAGAGTTTTGCACACGTTCCCCACAAGATTTGGTCGCCTCCGTTTGATTTCTCGCACTTCGGGGTGTTTGAGAAACGGATGACCAAAACATGGTCTTCCAAAGGGTTTCCCTGCGACTCTGACGGTGCCCATCCTTTCCTACCGTTCTTCTACCTCTCGTAGCACCGCCTGTCCAGAGTCACCACGATATCCAACCAAGCCAGAGCCCATAATGACTTGTGGCTGTGCAGGTAAGCCTTGGGTCTTGAAGCACCCATCCATCCCTTTGTGCCTGGGTGGACCTTTCCGCGTGAATACTGGCCATCTCCAGCATCACCTAGGCTAACCACTGGTTTCTCCAGGGCGCCGTTCAACCATCATCCACCCAGAGGTATGTTGAAAACTTGGAGTATTGAAATCTTGATCATTATGTAGGTCTTGAAATTATTAACTCTCTCAACTCTCATGAATCACACAACCAACCCCGTCTACTAATAGCATAGCAAAAGGTAAAACAACGTTTCCCGGGGCCAATGTTGTCAAAGGGGTTTGCGAGAGGTATCTACCACATGATACTACTACAATGTAACCAAGTTTCCAACTAACCTATCTTGCATGCAACTGGGGAGATGGTAGAACTAATGCATATAAAACATGGGTAAAACATGATCAAAGTGACTTGCCTGATTGATGATCTTCGTACGTGAGTGACTCTAAGTAACAGGCTTCGCACTCCGGATAATCTAACAAAACAAACAATGCACTCAAATAAGCATACAATCAAAATATTGTAGCTAACACACACACACAACAAGGAACTAGTAAACAATTGAAACAAACAATGCACAAGTCATAAGTAAGAAAACACATAAAGTTTTGTTTTCCAAAGGAGATGATGAAAACACTACTACATAATAAAACTATTTTGAAATAGCAAAACAATTGTTGACAGCAAGGAAAACAATAGAATATTTTACTATCAAAGGAAAAAAATCAATTCAAGTTTGTTGGGAAAACTTTAGTAAAGTTTATAAAAAGGTTTTGAATAACACTATATGGATCAACTAGAGTTATACTAACAAAAGAATGAAAACTAAACTTATTATTTATTAGAAAACATGTTCTTAACATAAAGGAATTTACAAATAAACTTGTTTTAGGAAAACAGAATTAAACTATATAAAACTTTGTTTGAAGCAAAACCATTAGTCAGTTGTGATTCCTATGTTAGATAAATTTAATCTAAGCAAAATTATATTTTTATTAACAGTGAGTAAAAACACTAAATGCTTGCTAACAGAACCTAATAAACAATTAAAACCTAATTCTAAATCAAATTAATTAAAGTTAAGTTTATAAAACTATATTATAATAATAAGCAGATTCTGTTTTTGGTTAAAACAGTAATTAAATAGATCATGAAAATTCTCAAACTATGCATGAAGATAGTCCTAACTAATACCAAACAGTAGCAAAAAGAATCATATCAAAATCTATTTTTAAACTCTAGTTATTCAGATTTGAAGATTTTGAGCAAATTTGATTAAATTCAAATTTTATAGTTCAAATTTGAAATCTAAAAGTACAGGGTGAAACTACATGAAAAATGTGAGCTATTGCAAAAAGAATCAACTCAAAACACTAAATAGATTAAAAGATATAAGCAAAACAAAATTTGAAAACTTTCTGTTAATTAAAACAAAACAGAAAATGAAAAAAAAATATTTGCGTCGGTCAGGGGGCTACGTGGCGTGATCCGATTGGCTAGCGAGTGTGTGCGGTAGGTGAATTAGAGCGGGCGACCGATCGGAAGAAGATACCGGTTCGGACTTAAGTCCGTTCTAATCTCGGACGTCGGATTTGGATCGGATGGTCGAGGGAGCTTACGGGGTAAAAGTCGCCGGCGTCGGGGTACTCCGGCGAGTCCGGTAGCGGCGATTGCGACGGCGAGGTGTTCCGGTGGTCGGGGAGGACGGGGAAGTGGTCCGGGCGACGGCGACGGTTCTCCGGAGTCGATTGGTGGCGACGGCGTGGCGAACGGTGGTCTGAGGTGGTGGCTACGGTCGACGGCGACGTTCGGTGGGGGAGTAGCTCCGGCGAGCAATTGACAACGCCTCGGCGAGAGAGAGAAGGGGCTCGGGGGGGGGGGAATGGATGCGGGGAGTAGTCCGGTTCTTATAGGGCGCTCGAGGGGTGAGGGGGAGTAAAGGAGAGAGAGATCCGGCGAGGGGGAGTAACGGTCGGCGTCGGGTCCGGCGAGCGCGGGGGGGGGGGGACGATGACCGTTTCGGGCAACGGTCGGATGGGTGGGGCCCGATGTCAGCGAGTGGGCGCGTGACCGTTACGCGCGGTCGACCGACCGGTAATGAATGCGCGTTTTAACTGCCGTGGGCCGGCCCGTTTAATACCGAAAACGGTTACCGTTACTGTTTTTCTAATTTTCCAGAGACATTTAAATACATTTAAAGCATTCAAATCGACTCTAAATATAGGGGTATTATATATCGTAATTAACAGAATAATAAATGCTATTTAATGAACATTTTTATTCTGTCATTTGATCAATTTGAAAAAAATAATATTTTCAGAAATTGCCTAATTGTTTTTAAACCCTTTTTGCAAATATTTTCAAAATAACTCCTGGTTATTTTTGTTCAAATAATTCACCAATTTGACCCTGGTGTGGAGTGTCATGTTACTCCTCTCTTATTTTGAACATTTAACCAAAATTTCAAATAGGGGAAAGCAACATAGGGAAAAGTAGAAGGGGACTTTCTGAAAACCAGAAAAGGCATTTCAACTATTTCATACAATCAAGCAATGATGATAATAGATGCATAGCTATATTCATAACATTCCAAAATGGAAATTTTGGGATGTTACATAGGGGGAGGCCATTGAGGAGGAAGCACAAGGGGGAGACCCTCTCCCCCTCTCTCTCGGTGGCGCCAAAGTGTCATCGGGGGAACCATCGCCGTGGTGATCGTCTTCATCAACATCACCTTCTTCATCAACATCCTCATATATTTTTCAGCGGTCCACCCTCCCGCATCTCGCTGTAATCCCCTACTTGAACATGGTGCTTTATGCCACATATTATGATCCAATGATGTGTTGCCATCCTATGAAGTTTTTTGTAGATTTCTTTTGTCTTATGGGTTGATTGATGATCTAGATTGGTATGAGTTGTATGTTTATTTTGGTGTTGTCTTATGGTGCCTTCCGTGCTACGCACATGTGAAGGATTCCCACTATAGGGTGTTGCAATACGTTCATGATTCGCTTATAGTGGATTGCTTAAGTCATAGAAGCATAGACCCAAGTAAGGGGGTTGTTGCATATGGGATAAAGGGGACTTGATGCTTTAATGCTATGGTGTGGTTTTACCTTAATGATCTTTAGTACTTGCGGATGCTTCTAGAGTTCCAATCATAAGTGCATAGGATCCAAGTAGAGAAAGTATGTTAGCTTATGCCTCTCCCTCAAATAAAATTGCAATAATGATTGCCGATCTTGTTAACAATTGCCTAGGATAATTCGGCACACCGACCCATCATTATTCCACACTCTCTATTTTTAATATATTGTAATATATTCTAACTTTATGATAACATCACCTATTTTTATGTTTTAGTTCTCCGTTATCATGCAAAGTTATTCTCTTTATACCCACGACGTAGTTATTTCTCGTTTCTAGTTGGAAACAAACGTTCGGTGTACGTAGAGTCGTATTAGTGGCAGATAGGACTTCAGGGAATATTGATCTTACCTTTAGCTCCTTGTGGGTTCGACACTCCATACTTATCACTTTCACCTTTGGAAATTGCTACGATGATTCCTTGCACTTGGGGATTATCAGCGTACTCGATCACCTTCGATCGACACGACCATCCGACTAGTATCCACCATGGGGGTTCAGCCGCCCTCATCCTAGACCCCATTATCGATGGGTATCACCTCACTAAAGTCTGATTTACTCAGACATGGTGAAAAATATGGGTATAGATCCATCAAGGATCAAACCTAGCAACACTACCTTTAAAAGAGTGATCCCAGGCGTCGAAGCCCGGTGCGCGGGCTCTATGAGCCTGGAAGCAGTGTTCGGTTCGGCCGATAACTTCCGTAGCAAGGACTTCATCTTCGACACTGTACCTTTCTGCAGCGGTTATCACGCCCTGCTAGGTCGTACAACATTTGCTCACTTTTAAGCCGTCCCACACTATGTATGCCTCAAGCTCAAGATGCCCGGGCTCAAGGGGGTCATTACTGTCAACAGCAATACAGAGCGTTCCCTCCGAACTGAGGAAAATGCATTGGCCCTAGCGGCCGGATTCCATTATGATGATGATCGGCAAACACCGAAATCTGCCATAAAGGTATGTAAGGGTGACAAGCGAGCTCGGTTTCAGTCCGAACTACCAGAACCTTCTTCTCCCCAGAAATAGGGACACGCTCCCCATTGCACAGCCCTAATGCCAGCAAAACACGCGCCAAGAAGGCACGACTTTGCACTCAAGATTCCATGGGCAGCAGTGGGGAACAACTACCAAAGAGTAAGTGTTCGGCTGGACCGAACTACTATCGATACACGTCTTCGGACATACTATAGGTACCATCAAGGACCCGCTAAAGTGTAAAGCACATCCATACTTCGGCGACTTCTCGAGATCTTCTTTCCAAGGTCCGCTCGCCGACAACATAACCCATAAAGGAATGCAACTCCCTAGGAGGCACATGAGTGGACAGGCGACAGGGCATATCGAGGACGTCAGGCCACCCATTGAAGACCCCTGGTATAACCCCTTCTGTAAACATTACATTTTCAACTTCAAATACATGTATACAGTTGCTTTGACAATTTGAGTCATAAGAATCATTGAGCAAATAAAATACCATAATGCATGGCCTCTTCGCTATCTTTTTTTGTACATACTCTGTTTCTTCCCTCATCAACGCTTCTTGCGAAACTGTTTGATATACATTACGATGCAACCGGCTAATAGACCAGGGTTCGAATTAAAAATATCACCCTAAGCACAATCGATCGCGTGCTCGGCGTCTTGTGTTTCGCTTTATATGCATTGGTTCTGAACTATGTCTTGGGTCAATAGTTGGGTTGCCCGGCTCCTTTGTTTGCCCTCTTACGTTCCGCTCGTTCGGCTAAAAGGGCAAAGGGAGAACCACTGCGATTGTGCTTCCAGCTAGCCTGGTCAAGCACCTCAGGGGAGAAAGCCGAAAACTGACCGTCATAGTATGCGAGAACCGGTCTGCAAATCCGAGCATAAATGCCATACTAAAACTTCGTTAGAGGTTATTCCGTGTAATACGATGGGTTTTGTACTCGTACAAACCATGTAATGTTGGCTTTAGTCGCAGTTCATCCAAACATTACAAACCACTGGGGGCTAGTCATCAGCCCCTGCGTTCCTTTTTTACGCTCCTACGGCTAAGTGAAAGAAATAAAGCATCACAGTCTGATTGCCTTGTCCCCCTCGCACTACCGCCTTCGGGCACCGATACCTCGGCTATGGGTCACAGTGCAGAGGCAGAGACACCCCGCTTAGTATCTACATGGGGGATCAAGCCGATGACTCGCAACTTTCAGATTAAGCGGCCACCTAGGAGTCATAGCGAATGCAAAACTTAAAAGACATGATAAACCATGCAAAATCATCATAAAGCGTTAAATAGTCTTCAGACACATTACAACACGCTCATTCATAAAATGTGTCCTTCTAACATTGAGCCTCTATTGCCCGAGCACCCTCCATCACTGCTGAGAAGTATCGCTCGGGGCACCTGTACTCCTTTCTAGGGGGCGGAGATGCGGTAGCCATCTTTGTCGGATCAAGCCCCGGCCAGTACTCAGAAGCAGTCCAGCATAAAGATCAAGATTGGAGACACCTCAAAAGATTTCCAACATAAAGATCGGAGACTATTCCAGCATTTAAGCTCGGATGGACTCGGATTTATGCCGGGAATCTTTTGAGGTGTCTCCGATCTTGAGCTTTATGTCGGACTGCTTCCGAGCTCCAACGCCGAACTGCATTCGAGCTCCAATGATGATAGGCGTCCGAGGTATCATAGATTACCTCGGTCTTTAAAAAATTGAAGAAATTCATCCGAGCTTAATGCTGGAAATGCCCTCTACGGAGCCAGCCCCTTGCGCCCGAGCTTTATGCCGGATTGCTTTCGAGGTGGTGCACCACCCCGACCGTGGGCTGATTTTTTGTGGATATTTTCGATTGGTGCAATTTATTCTCTGTCGAGATATATAGCCAGTAGCCCTCAAAGTGTGCGTCGGTCTAAAACCCGAGATGCACCTGAAGGACGACATAAAACTGCTGATCCCAGTAGCCCCTGAGACTCGGGTCGATTCGCAAAATCGGCCTGAGGATCAACTCCTAGCTTGGCAGCATACTTCGGAACACAAAAGAGGTGTGCACAGACCTTGCGACTCAGGTTGGGTGCGGCCGACCAACCTGAGGACCATAATCTCCTCGGAAACTGTATTGCACTTAAATTTTCTGCATTGAATTCTCAATGCAGTAGCCCCCGAGACTTGGGTTGGGCAACATGGCCGACCCTAGGATCGTACCTCCTCGGGAACTAGTCAACTGTCATGTATGTTTTGACAATAGCGAGGTGGAGTTCAGAAAGAAAGATGCCGAACTGTAGTTTTAAAAAAGAGTTTCACGCCGAACACCTCAACGAAGAGAATGTCCTGCTGAAAGGAAAATATAAAATAGGTGAAAGATGTTATAAGCTCAAAAGACCAAAAGACATGCGTAAAAAACTTTACGTCTAGATTGAATCAAGTTTTTTGTACCAATACGAAATTGGTCTTAAAATTGTGCTTCCGTCGTGTTTTGACATGACACATCCGATCTCTAGACTTTAAGTGGGTCAGCCTTCGGCTTCAACCTCCCTATCCCGAAGGCGAAGTGTTTCTCAGGCCAGTTTAGCGAACTAAATGCGAGCGGCTTTAGAAAGAAACCAGGCTACCCGGCTATTGATCATACACTTGAGTCGAGAAAGGAGTGGTTGAAAAAAGACTTTGCAACGACTAAGAAGAAAACATCTATTATAAAATGGCTCATATTAATTTAAGAGCCCCCAAGTGACTTTGGGTAAAAGAACTTTATGTATAATGATTGTATGTATCAAAATACTTATATAATATCTGTGTTCGCTCGAATTTTGAACGCGTCTTAACCGACCGTCGGCTTCTCCATCTTCGGTCAAGGGCCGAAAAGTGTTATCTACTCCGCCTACCGAGAATATCAGCGGTGTTTCGGATAACCAGGCAATCAGGCCATGAGGCTGTAACAGACAAAGCGCACCCAGGGAACTTATGCTATATTACTTATGTAACGTAAGAAGCATCTTCAAATAAAATAGTGCCCCCAACGATACCTTTCTTTGGTCGATCATGATTACTGTGAGACTTGTGCAATAGATTTGTGTACATGTGAGTTTCATCGTGTGCCGACCATAGTTGAAAACAATAAGAGCGCTAGCTTTTGGCTTCACCTGTCCGAGGTACGAGTTCGGATGACCCGATCGTAACAATCGCAGAGGTGCTCCCTTTACTCCCTAGCCGAACAATCGGGAACGTAAGGGTAAGCACAAGAGCCAGGCAACCCAGCTTTGCGGAATACTTAAGTCAACATGATGCATATTTTGGCATAATACACGAGCAAGGAAAGAAGCTGTACAATAATAATCACATGCAAAGAGAAAAAGGTTTCACAAAGGAAGCCCCCAAGTAAATGGGGTATTTGAATTTGTTTATAACAAACAAAGTTTTGACCAAGAAAGCTTTTCACAAACAACTTTTTGTCAAAAAGATATAATGCTTGGTCGAACCGAACCAAATTTAAACTAAAATTTTTTAAGCATGAAATCGACTTAGCTGGCTAATGTGCTCGGTGTTGATAACGTGAATCGAGCTATGGCGGGACAAGGCCCCAGTCCCCAAGCCGTTCAGGAGGTAGCCAATGAAGAGTTCGGCTTGACGAAGTGATAGCACAAGAGTGCCGAAGTGCTAAGGCGAAGCCCCCGGTCTGACCGAGGAGACAAAGTAGTTCGACAGTGTGACGGTGATGCCTCCACGTCAGCCGGCATGTCGAAATGGGTCGGCATGGTGGACGTCAGTTTGATGAAGCGAAGACACGATAATGGCGACACAGGGTATCACGCCATGGTGATGGTGGAATTTGGTTGATGGAGGCGAGAGGACGACTCCGTACGCCGAGGTGACCGCGCGACGCCGCAAAAATTGATTATCTACACACATAAAATAGTGCAAGGCAGAAGTAATAATAATAAAATGTTTCAAAACAAAAAATTAAAAATTCCTCCAATTAATGAATTTGAGTGAAACAAATAATTAAAGGAAAACGGCCTGGACACGGTAGTCGGCTTGACGGGGTGGAAGCATCAATGTGTCATTGCAGATCAGAATTTGCCGAACAATGATGTTGTCGGGCCGTTGATAGAAAACCAATTATACGCTGACCGTAAGGGAGACAAGATTGTAGAGCTGTCACAATGAAAATTCCCAAACCATAGAAGACATGTTCTGCGATACTATGTTGCGGCCAACTATGAGCTGAATTAGAAAAAACAAACATATAGAGAGAAAAACAAATCTCCATGATGTGTGTTCGGATGTCCTTTTCTCAATTCGGTCGATGACACAATTTAGTCGACGGAGACGAGGCGACGACGTCAGCGCGCCGAGGTGACCGCGTTACACAGTCCAAGCCAATTACATGCGCACATAATGTATGGCAAGCCAAAAATAATAACAAACAAAGATAATGATAATATATATATATTAAAAAATCTTCTACTTAATTAATTTAAATGAAGTAAATAATTAAAGAAATATGGCCGGTGTGCCGAAAATCCGACGAGGCAGATCTGCATGTGACAAGCAGGTCAGCATGGCCATTGGACCAACAAGTCGTCTAGACAAGTCGTCTTGGCGATGCCGAAGCCCCCCGAGTTGACTGATGTGACAAGCAGGTCAGCATGGTCATTGGACCAACAAGGTGATGTGCAACCCGACTGATGCCGATAGGGACGACAATGTCGGATTGCTGATCTAGCGACATAGCGCGGTCATTGTTAATTTACCTGCATACATAAAGTAGCACAAGGCATGAAAAAAAAGCTCCTTTGTATAATTTATTTATGCAAAATAAACAATTCAAGAAAATACGGAGCCGCGTGGAGACGTTGACGCAGGTCAATTGGACGAGATAAGAACGTAGTTTGGTTGTTCTTTGCTTATGGCCTGAACGCAGAGGTCGGCAAAGACGGACGACGACGTTGGCTCGTCGAGGCAGCGCCGTCGCGTAGTCGAGATCGATTATCCGGCACGAAGCGATCTCAACATAGGTCGAAAATCCATAAGAGGCTGGTCGGTCCGACGTCACACATCAACTTTGATAAAATATCTAAATCCGTGATGAGGAATCTGGAGATGAGCGGATGAGCGGACTAGAACAGCCTTGTAGAGAGATCGGCTAGACCTCCAGAAGCATGAGGAGTTCATCAATGTTGTTCAAGGGGTGGCGCAGCACTGATCACTGCTAATACGGGAAGCACCGATAGTTTTTCACGATGACTTGATCCCCACATGTCCTGACAGCCATAGAGCAATTAAAAATTGCTGCAAACCAGGATTCACTCGTGAGTAGTACATGAAGCACTAGCCGATGTAAAGGATGTATATAGAAGATGTATATAGAAGATGTAAAGGATGATCCCTGTGTATGCGTAGTCCAAGCTCCCGGCTCCTCGTGGTCGCTTAGGGACCTAGGGCCGAGGGCGAGGCCAGCTCTCAGCCGACTTGTTCGAGACGCGTACTGCCGTCGTTTGTACCTCGCCACCACACGATTTCTCGGCCATGCCGATTTTTAATATTAGCCGCCAGGGACGCAGAAGACATTCCCGATCCAATCTATGGTCGAATCTGCGAGTAAAATAGCAAACTGAGAACAAAGAATTTGATATATGCATAACAGATCTAACTGGAAAATATAACCTGATCATCCCATCGATCATTGACGATCGCCAAGCAGCCTCTCAACGAAAGTATCAATGTCGGTATCAAAACTGACGTATCTCGTAGTAGGGGTCCTAAGCTAAGCGTCTTAGAGCAATTGTAACATGGACATAGGATTTTACCCAGGTTCGGACTCTCTCAAGGAGATAATACCCTACGTCCTGCTTTTAATTGTATTGATTGATATGGGGATAGTACATAATACAGGTATCTACCACGAGATTATAGTAGTGAATATAATGATCTATTGACTAGCCTGACCTCGGTTTATATATGCACCGTAGGCTAGGGTTTAGAGGAGTCCTTGTCTTGTGGGTCAAGTCTTGTGGAATCCTCCTTGTATTCGGCATGGACTGTCCAAAGTGGCCATTAGTGATTCATCACGGGGGCCCTCGACCTGACCCACTGGTCAAAAGACGACGTGGTGAGTACCCCCTAGTCCAGGACACCATCACCTTGGTCCTTGCAAAGGCCATCCGAGCTCCCCTGATGCAGGTAGAACGCTTTAACGCATCAATCCGAGGTGTAGCGTCGCTTAGCTTTCGCACCGGGCCGAAGTAGCTGCTCGGCAACAACTCGTCGGGCCATAGCCGGATGCAGAGATCCTTCATGGACGGCTCCTCCATCCTGTGTAGCTCCAGCAACTTCTTCATTTGCTCGATGAGAAGAGGAGAGCGCTGGGAGGCTTCAAACTTAGCCCAAAAGAGCCGAACCTCATCTCCTTCTTCTCGTGAAGCGTAGAACTGGTTTGCGTCTGCTACACTCTTCTAGAGGTCCGAACAGGCGCCTAAAGAACGCCACACCTGGGTGAGCAATGTGAACCTGCTATCACCAAAGGCACAGTGTAGTAAATACGGCTTACCGTATGTGATAGTTTTGACTTGGCGGATCCGTTCTTCAAAGAACCGCCTTTCCACACGCTCCTTTTGGAGCTCGAATTTCAGCGTGGATAGTTGGGTGGCTTGTTCTTTGCCTTTCTACTCAAGGTGGTGTGGGGTGCGATGCAGTCCCACTCTCCGTCAGCTTAGCGGGTGGTGACTCCCCATCTAAAACTTGGTCGATAGGGAGAACGCGTGGTGGGCTGCAAACCAAAAAGGCTTTCTCCTAGATGATTCAGGGAGTCTTCGGATTCATACCTTCGAGCTGGGGGCTTGACCCTTAGGTTCCTTTCGGAAACCTTCTTGAAGTCCCCAGACTCGGCATCGGAGTCCGAGCCATCGTCGGCCACGACTAACCTCGGTCGACACACCCTCTTTGGGGCAGGCGGAGGTACGACCTCCGCGGCGTCCAATGACACCGCCCTCTTTCTCGTGAGGTGGGAATCACCTTCCCCCTCGTCCTCATGAGTGGAGGAGGCATGGGTTTCCTCGGACGTGGCGTCCGGTTGGTCCCTTATGCGGAGACCTTCTCTGACCTTCTTTTTCTTGTTTTCCTTCTTCTCTGGTGCCGTGTACAGCACCACGACGAGCATCTCCGCCAACAGCTCCGACCTGGGGTCTTCGTGTTGCGGTGCTGGGCACTTAATTCATGTGGCTTTGCTCAACCATTTCTGCAAAGCTGAGGGGAAAGGCGTTCAGACCTTTTGTCAAAAAATAGAGCCAATTGATTGAAATTACATTGTACCTAGGAAGGAGGATTATCGGCCCTTAGGCCAGAATCCTCCTTCTCGGTTGGCCAGCTCTTCTAGGGCATGAACAACGCCTTCCACAGTTTCTCAGGAGTGGTGCGGAAGAGTTGGCGTATGGTAGGCTCATCATCAAGCTGATAAGACCACATGAGGGAGTCCCGGCGCTAGCAGGGAAGGATACGTCGTCGAAGCATGATCTAGACCATGTTAACCAATTCGATCTTGGCCTTGATCTTGAAGAGATGAGCTTCTACATCAATTCTACCTCTACATCCGACCCCCAGTCAAGGCCCTTCCTGAGCGATGAGGTCAATATTGTGGGGGGTTCAGAACTGAACTCGGCTAGAGCAACCTGACCCTCTTTAGTCCGTTCGGTGATATAAAACCACTCCTTTTGCCAGATCTTGATGGTGTCGATGAAGGTGCCAGTTGGCCATCCGACGCAGGGAAGCTTGTTAATTACCGCCCTGCCGCAGTCCGCGTGGTCGCCCGCGACAGTTTCGGCTTGATGTTGAAGACCTTGAGCCACAGGCCGAAGTGCAGTTCGACCCGCAGGAATGCTTAGCGGACGATAATAAATGCTGATATGTAAATAAAGGAGTTCGGGGGGGTCATGGAAATCCAACCCGTAGAAGAACATGAGACCCCTGGCAAAGGGGTGGAGCGGGAAGCTCAGTCCCCGGATGAAGTGGGGGACAAACACCACCCTCTCGCCTGGCTTAGGGGTGGGAACCACCTGGTTCTTCTCCAGAGTGCGGTGGAAGACGTTGGCGGGGAGGTAGCCGGCAACCTTTAAGTCCCTGATGCCTGGTCGGTGACCATGGAAGCCTCCCACTTGCCATTGGAACCCGAACCCGCCATGGCTAAGCTCGGAGAAGTCGAGGAAGAACTGGATCTAGGCTCTTGAAGCTTGAGGAGATTGAAGAAGCACATGATGTGAATGGATGCGTGAATAGCCTTTGGTGGTTTTCCCTTTTTATGAGGCGTGCCACCGATTAGCCTCCCTTACTACGCCGCAAATTTCTCCACTTCCCAAGACGTGCATGCTGTTATACGCGCGTAAAGTAAGACGAGATGTTAATCATATCCCGTGTGAAATGGAGCATGATTTAAGCATTGATGAGTCATGCTAATGAAAAAATGGCCTCGAACCGCCAATCGAGTTTTCATAACTGGTTCAGCGATCGTGGTAGGCCACGAACCATCGTCATAAAGGTCGTCATAAAACACTGTTTGCACCTTGACGTTTGGCCTTCGGGACTAAGAAATTCATGATGTCCAGACGATCATATGATCGGAAACATTACGCGTCATCGAAAGCCGAACTAGGCTCAGCCAATCATTAGTGGGAAGAAGAACTCACCCCGCAAGCCGAAGACTCTGATCACATGAAGCTGCCAGAGCTCAGACCCTCGGCGTTGGGGGCTAGTTCAGGGGCTACCGAGGGAGTCCTAGATTAAGGGGTCCTCGGACCGTTGGCCTATCTCCTAATAGACCGGCTTGGTGGGCCGCATTTTGACTATCGCAGGAAGGGCCTGATACATTGAGAGCCCTCATTCTAGAAGGAAGTCCCGAAGGCACATCGTGCACTCCAAGTCAAGATGAGGAAGTCCACATCTCCATCCCCGGCAGGAGACCTATCATGTGTAAACCCTAGTTACCCCTTGGTGTCTATATAAACCGGGAGGGTTGTAGATTGTAGGGCAGAGAAAATCATCTAGGGTTTTAGCTATTCGATCTCAAGGTAGATCAACTCTGTAACCTTCATAAAATATATATAATCGAGCAGGACGTAGGGTTTTACCTCCATAGGAGGGCCCGAACCTGGGTAAACATCGTCTCCTTCGTCCCTTGTTACCATCGATCCTAGTCTCACAGCTCGGGACCCCCTACCCGAGATTCGTCGGTTTCGATGCCGGCACATGGAGGAGGGGCAAAGGGGGGAAGAACCCCTCCCCCTTGATCCTATATATAGGAGGGGTGGGGATGGCAGCCACGCACCAATTCCTTCTCCCTTCCTTGGGACGACACCTATTCCGTCTTCCCGGGTTCTTCCTCATTCGTCATTCCAGAGGCGCTTCACGAAGCCCAGCTACCACTGAATCACCACCATCTACACCACGCGGTCATGTGGGTAGAGATCACATCTACTTCTTCGCCCTCACTTACTGGATCAAGGAGGAGGAGACGTCATCAAGCCGCACGTGTGGTGAACGCGAAGGTGTCGTCTGTTCGATGTTGGATCGTGATTGGATCGTGAAGAGTACGACTGCATCAACCGCGTTATATATGCTTCTGCTTAACGGCCTACGAGGGTACATAGACACACCCTCCCCTCTCGTTGTCATGCATCTCCATAGATAGATCTTGGGTGTTCGTAGGAAAATGTTTGTTTCCCATGCAACGTTCCCCAACACCAAGCCATCAGGGCGCGCCCGGGGGGTGGGTGTTGGAAATATGCCCTAGAGGCAATAATAAATTAGTTATTATCATATTTTCTTGTTCATGATAATCGTTTATTATCCATGCTATAATTGTATTGATCGGAGACTTAGATGCATGTGTGGATACATAGACAAAACCATGTCCCTAGTATGCCTCTAATAGGCTAGCTCGTTGATCAAAGATGGTTAAGGTTTCCTAGCCATTGACATGAGATGTCATTTGATAACGGGATCACATCATTAGGAGAATGATGGGATGGACAAGACCCAAACTACAAACGTAGCATATGATCGTGTCAGTTTAATGCTACTGTTTTCTGCATGTCAAGTATATGTTCCTATGACCATGAGATCATGCAACTCACTGATACCGGAGGAGTGCCTTGTGTGTATCAAACATCGCAACGTAACTGGGTAACTATAAAGGTACTCTACAGGTATCTCCGAAGGTGTCTGTTGGGTTGGCATGGATCAAGAATGGGATTTGTTACTCCGTGTGACGGAGAGGTATCTCAGGGCCCACTCGGTAATACAACATCACAACAAGCCTTGCAAGCAATGTGACTAAGTGTTAGTCACGGGATCTTGTATTACAAAACGAGTAAAGAGACTTGCCGGTAATGAGGTTGAACTAGGTATGGAGATACCGACGATCGAATCTCGGGCAAGTAAACATACCGAAGAACAAAGGGAACATCATACGGGATTAACTGAATCCTTGACATAGAGGTTCGACCGATAAAGATCTTCGTAGAATATGTAGGAACCAATATGGGCATCCAGGTCCCGCTATTGGTTATTGAACGTAGAGGTGTCTCGGTCATGTCTACATAGTTCTCGAACCCGTAGGGTCTGCACACTTAAGGTTCGCTGACGTTTCGGTAGTATAGAGTTATGTACGATGGTGACCAAAGGTTGTTCGAAGTCCCGGATGAGACCCCGGACGTCACGAGGAGCTCCGGAATGGTCCGGAGGTAAAGGTTGATATATAGTAAGTCCCATTTTGGTCGCCGGAAAAGTTTCGGGCTAATCGGTAATGTACCGGGAGTGCCGGTAGTGTACCAGGAGACCACCGGGAGGGGTATTTCGACCCAAGAGGCTTCATGGGATGTGGGAGAGTAAATACCAGCCTTTTGTGGGCTGGTGGAAGTCCCACACAAGGCCCATGCGGCTCGTAGAAAAAGCACAAAGGGAAAAAGGTGGGAAAAGGCCAAAAAAAGGAGGAATCCTAATCCTACTAGGATTGGAGGAGGAGTCCTCCTCTCCTCCCCACTTCGGCCGACCCAAGGGCTGGATTTTTGGCAGCCAAGCCTCCTCCTCCTATCCTCCTATATATACTAGAGGATTTTAGGGTTTTGGCACAGAATTTTCAGCCACGTGTTGTCCGTTCCTCCAGTGCATAGTTTCTCCTCTATATCGAATTTCTGTAGTGCTTAGGTGAAGCCCTGCCGGAATAGCCCCACCACCATTGCCGGAGCGCCTTCACACTGCTAGAGAACTCTTCTACCTCTCCACTCCCTCTTGCTGAATCAAGACGGCGGAGATCGTCATCAAGTTGTACGTGTGCTGAACGCGGAGGTGCCGTCCGTTCGGCGCTAGATCGGAAAGGATCGTGATGAGTTCGCGGGACGGATCGTGATGAGTTCGCGGGACGGATCGTGATGAGTTCGCGGGACGGATCATGATTGGATCCCGGGACAGACCGTGATGAGATTGCAGGACGCTTGGTGATTTGGATCGCGAAGATGTTCGACTACACCAACCGCGTTTCTTAATGCTTCCCGCTTAGCGATCTACAAGGGTATGTAGATCCACTCTCCCTCTCATAGATGCTCATCACCATGGATAGGTCTTGCGTGAACGTAGGAATTTTTTTGTTTCCCATGCGACGTTCTCCAATAGTGGCATCATGAGCTAGGTCTATGTGTAGATGAGATCTCGAGTAGAACACAAAGAGTTTCTGGGCGTTGATGCTTAGATTGCTTCCTCCCTTAGTCGTGTTTTGGTTCAACGGTATTGTGAGATGAAGCGGCCCGGACCAACATTACTCGTACGCTTACGAGAGACCGGTTCCCTCAAATGCAACTTGTGGCATAGATGGCTTGCGGGTGCCAGTTTCTCTCACTTTAGTTGGATCGGATTCGACAAAGCAGGTCCTTGAGAAGGTTGAAAAGCAACTAGTGTATCACCGTTGTGGTTTATGCGTAGGTGAGAATTGTTCTTGCTAGATACCCGTAGCACCCACATAAAACATGCAACAACAATTAGAGGACGTCTAACTTGTTTTTGCAGGGTATGTTGTGATGTGATATGGACAATTACATGATGTGATATATGTGATGTATGAGATGATCATGTGTTGTATAGAATATCACGACTTGCATGTCGATGAGTACGGCAACCGGCAGGAGCCATAGGGTTGTCTTTAATTATTGTATGACCTACGTGTCAATCATTAAGCGCAATGTAATGCTTTACTTTATCGCTAAACGGTAGCAATAGTAGTAGAAGCATGGTGGGCGTGACAACCCCGATGGCGACACGTTGATGGAGATCAAGATGATGGAGATCATGGTGTCATGCCGGTGACGATGGAGATCATGTCTGTGCTTTCATGATGGAGATCAAA
Organism: Hordeum marinum; assembly: GCA_022496015.1. NCBI lineage: Eukaryota > Viridiplantae > Streptophyta > Magnoliopsida > Poales > Poaceae > Hordeum > Hordeum marinum. The sequence goes on from CM039678.1 coordinate 94,340,835, forward strand.
AGCACAAGTTCATGGCCATATCAAGTCACTTATGATTTGCATGTGATGTTAATCCTTTTATGCACCTTGTTTTGCTTAGGACAACGGTAGCATTATAAGGTGATGCCTCACTTAATTTCAAGATAAATTGTGTTCTCCCCGAGTGTGCACCATTGCGAAAGTTCTTCGTGTCAATACACCACGTGATGATCGGGTGTGATAGACTCTACGTTCACATACAACGGGTGCAAGCTAGTGTTGCACATGCAGAACACTCGGGTTAAACTTGACGAGCCTAGCTTGTACAGACATGGCCTCGGAACACAAGAGACCGAAAGGTCGAACATGAGTCATATAGTAGATATGATCAACATGATGATGTTCACCATTGAAACCACCTCAACTCATGTGATGATCGGACTTGAGTTGGTGAATTTGGATCATGTATCCCTCGAATGACTGGAGGGATGTCAATTTGAGTGGGAGTTCTTAAGTAATATGATTAATTGAACTCATTATCATGAACATAGTCAATAGTGTCTGTGCAAATTATGTTGTAGATTACTTGCTCGCACTGTAGCTCCCTTGAATTTTTATATGTTCCTAGAGAAATAGAGTTGAACGATGTTGGTAGCAATATTGCGGACTAGGTCTGTGATCTGAGGATTGTCCTCATTGCTGCACAAAAGGCTTATGTCCTTAATGCACCACTCGGTGTGCCAACCCCTCTAGCGTGGTTTGTAGATGTTGTGAACATCTAACAGGCACGTTCTGATGACTACTTGATAGATTATTGCGTCATGCATTACGGCTTAGAATTGAGGCTCCGAAACGTTTTGAACGTCACAGAACATATGAGATGTTCTAAGAGCTGAAATTAGGATCTCAGGCTCGTGCCCATGTTGCGAGATATGAGATCTCCAACAAGATTCTTTGCCTGCAAGATGAAGAAGAATAACTCAATCGTTGAGCATGTGCTCAGATTGTCTGGGTGCTACAATCGCTTGAATCGAGTGGGAGTTGATATTCCAGATAAGATAGTGATTGATATAGTTCTCCAAGTCACTGTCACTAAGCTACTAGAACTTGGTGATGAACTATAAAACGCCAGGGATAGAAATAATGATCCCTGAGCTGTTCGCGATGTTTGACACCACGAAGGTAGAAATCAAGAAGGAGCGTCAAGTGTTGATGGTTAGTAAAACCACTGGTTTCGAGATGGGCAAGGGCAAGGAGGGAAACTTCATGGATGGAAAGTTAGTTGCTGCTCTAGTGAAGCAACCCAAAGTTGAACTCAAACCCGAGACTAAGTGCTTCGATTATGAGGAGAGCGGTCGCTGAAGCGGAACAACCCTAGATACTTGGTAGATAAGAAGGCTGGCAATGTCAACAGAAGTATATTTGATATACGTGTTATTGATGTGTACCTTGATAGTACTCCTAGTAGCACCTGGGTATTGGATACCGGTTCAGTTGCTAAATGTGAGTAACTCGAAATAAAAGCTACGGAATAAACGGAGAACTAGCTAAGGGTGAGGTGACGATGTGTGTTGGAAGTGTTTCCAAGGTTGACGTGATCGACATCGCACGCTCTCTCTACCTTCGGGATTAGTAAAAAACCTAAATAAGTGTTATTTGGTGTTTTGCGTTGAGCATGAACGTGATTAGATCGTGTTTATTGCAACACGGTTATTCATTTAAGATAGAGAATAATGGTTATTCGTTTACATGAAAAATACCTTCAATGGTCATGCACCCAGTGAGAATGGTTTGTTGAATCTTGATCGTAGTAATACACATGTTCATAACATTGATGCCAAAAGATGCAAAGTTAATAATGATAGTACCACATACTTGTGGCACTACCGCTAAATGTCATATCGGTATAAAACGCATGAAGAAACTCCATGCTGATGGATCTTTGGACTCTTTCGATTTCGAATCGGTTGAGACATGCGAGCCATGCCTCTTGGTCAAAGATGACTAAGGACCCCGTTTTCTGGTTTGACGGAGCGGGCAAGTGATTTATTGGAAATGATACATGTTGATGTATGCAATCCAATGAGTCTTGTAGCGTGCGGTGGATATCGTTATTTTCTTACCTTCACTGATGATTTGGGTAGATATAGTGTATGTTTACTTAATGAAACACAAGTCTGAATCGTTTGAAAAGTTCAAGCAAACTCAGAGTAAAGTTTAAGATCATCGTGACAAGAAGATAAAAATATCTGCGATATGATCGTGGAGGTGAATATCTGAGTTACGAGTTTGGGATACAACTTTAGACAATGTGAAAGTTGTTTCACAACACATGCCACCTGGAACACCATAGTGTGATGGTATGTCCAAACGTCATAGTCGTGCTCTATTGGATATGGTGCATGTTATGATGTCTCTCATCGTTTTGCTACTATAATTTTGGGGTTGTGCATTAGAGACAACTACATTCACTTTAAATAGGGCACCATCTATATCCGTTGAGATGACACCGTGTGAATTATGGTTTGATAGAAACCTAAGCTGTCATTTCTTGATGTTTGGGGCTGCTACGCTTGTGTGGAAAATGTTTTCACCTAATGATCTCGAACCCAAAGCAAACAAATGCATCTTCGTAGAATACCCTAAGAACAGTTGGGTGAACCTTCTATCTCAGATCCAAGCATAAAGTGTTTGTTGCTAAAACGGGTCCTTTCCCGAGAAAAAGTTTCTCTCGAAAGAATTGAGTGGGAGGAAGATAGAACTTGATGAGGTTGTTGAACCTTTGTTTCAACCAGAGAGTAGCGCAACGCAGAAAGATGTTTCTGTGGAACCTACGTCAGTTGAAGAGGAAGTAAATGATGATGATCACGAAGCTTCGGATCAAGTTACTATCGAACCTCATAGGTTGACAAGGATGTGTACTGCTCCTGAGCGGTACGACAACCCTGTCTTGGAGGTCATGTTGTTGGACAACAATGAACCTACGAGCTGTGGAGAAGCGATGATGGGCCCGGATTCCGACAAATGGTTAGAGGCCATGAAATCCGAGAAAGGATCCATATATGAAAACCAAGTATAGACTTTGGTAGACTTGCTCGTTGGACGGCAGGTCATTGAGTACAAATGGAACTTTAAAATGAAGACAGACGCTGATGGTGAATGTCACCATTTATAAAGCTCGACTTGTCGCAAAGAAGTTTCCGGCAAGTTCAAGGAGTTGACTGCGATGAGACTTTCTCATTCGTAGCGATGCTAAAGTCTGTTAGAATTATGTTAGCAGTTGTTGCATTTTTCAATTATGAAATCTGGCAGATGGATGCCAAAACATCGTTTCCTTTCTTGAGGAAAGGTTGTATGTGATACAACCAGAAGGTTTTGTCAGTCCTAAGGATGCTAAAAGGTGTGCAAGCTTTAGTGATCCTTCTATGAACTGAAGCAAGCATCTCGGAGTTGGAATATACACTTTGATGAGGTGATTAAAGTTTTTGAGTCTATACAAAGTTTACGAGAAACTTGTATTGACAATAAAGTGAGTGGGAGCACTGTAGAGTTTCTGATAAGCATATGTGGTTGACATATTGTTGATCAGAAATTCAGAATTTCTGGAAAGCATAAAGGGTTGTTTTGAAAAGAGTTTTTTAAAGGAAGACCTGGATAAAGCTACCTAATTGTTGAGCATCAAGATCTATAGAGATAGATCAAGATACTTGATGAGACTTTCAATGAGTACATACCTTGACAAGATTTTGAAAGAGTTCAAAATGGATCAGTCAGAGAAAGAGTTCTCGCCTGATTTGTAAGGTATAAAGTTGAGTAAGACTCAATGCGCAGTGACTGCAGAAGATAGAGAAAAGATGAGTGTCATCCCCTATGCTTCAGCCATAGGCTCTATCATGTATGCAATGTTGTGCACAAGACCCGATGTCAGCCTTGCCATAAGTATGGCCGGAAGGTTTCAAAGTGATACTGGAATGGAGCACTGGACAGCGGTCACGATTATCCTTAGTAACTAAAAGACTAAGGAGATGTTTCTCGATTATGGAGGTGATAAAGAGTTCGTCGTAAAGAGTCACGTCGATGAAAGCTTTAACACCAATCCGGATGACTCGTAGTAGCAATCTGGATACGTATAGTGGAGCAGCCATTTGGAATAGTACCAAGTGGAGTGTGGTAGCAGTGTTTACGGTTTGACATAGAAATTTGCAAAGTACACACGGATGTGAATATCGTAGACCCGTTGACTATAAGACCTCTCTCACATGCAAAGCATGATCGAGCCCCAGAACTCATTGGGTGTTAGATTCATAACAATGCAAATCACATGGTGATGTGAACTAGATTATTGACTCTAATGCAAGTGGGAGATTGTTGGAAATATGCCCTAGAGGCAATAATAAATTAGTTATTATCATATTTCCTTGTTCATGATAATCGTTTATTATCCATGCTATAATTGTATTGATCGGAGACTTAGATGCATGTGTGGATACATAAACAAAACCATGTCTCTAGTATGCCTCTAATTGACTAGCTCGTTGATCAAAGATGGTTAAGGTTTCCTAGCCATTGACATGAGATGTCATTTGATAACGGGATCACATCACTAGGAGAATGATGGGATGGACAAGACCCAAACTACAAACGTAGCATATGATCGTGTCAGTTTAATGCTACTGTTTTCTGCATGTCAAGTATTTGTTCCTATGACCATGAGATCATGCAACTCACTGACACTGGAGGAGTGCCTTGTGTGTATCAAACATCGCAACGTAATTAGTTGACTATAAAGGTACTCCACAGGTATCTCCGAGGGTGTCTCTTGGGTTGGCATGGATCAAGACTGGGATTTGTTACTCCGTGTGACGGAGAGGTATCTCAGGGCCCACTTGGTAATACAACATCACAACAAGCCTTGCAAGCAATGTGTCTAAGTGTTAGTCACGGGATCTTGTATTACGGAACGAGTAAAGAGACTTGCCAGTAACGAGGTTGAACTAGGTATGGAGATACCGACGATCGAATCTCGGGCAAGTAAACATACCGAAGAACAAAGGGAACATCATACGGGATTAACTGAATCCTTGACATAGAGGTTCGACCGATAAAGATCTTCGTAGAATATGTAGGAACCAATATGGGCATCCAGGTCCCGCTATTGGTTATTGAACGTAGAGGTGTCTCGGTCATGTCTACATAGTTCTCGAACCCGCAGGGTCTGCACACTTAAGGTTCAGTGACGTTTCGGTAGTATAGAGTTATGTATGGTGGTGACCAAATGTTGTTTGGAGTCCCGGATGAGACCCCGGACGTCACGAGGAGCTTCGGAATGGTCCGGAGGTAAAGGTTGATATATAGGACGTCCCATTTTGGTCGTCGGAAAAGTTTCGGGCTAATCGGTAATGTACCGGGAGTGCCGGTAGTGTACCGGGAGACCACCGGGAGGGGTATTTCGACCCAAGAGGCTTCATGGGCTGTGGGAGAGTAAATACCAGCCTTTTGTGGGCTGGTGGAAGTCCCACACAAGGCCCATGCGGCGGGGAGAAAAAGCCCAAAGGGAAAAAGGTGGGAAAAGGCCAAAAAAAGGAGGAATCCTATTCCTACTAGGATTGGAGGAGGAGTCCTCCTCTCCTCCCCACTTCGGCCAACCCAAGGGCTGGCATTTTTTGGCAGCCAAGCCTCCTCCTCCTCTCCTCCTATATATACTAGAGGATTTTAGGGTTTTGGCACATAATTTTCAGCCACGTGCTGCCCGTTCCTCCAGTGCATAGTTTCTCCTCTAGATCAGATTTCTGCAGTGCTTAGGCGAAGCCCTGCCGGAATAGCTCCACCACCATCGCCGGAGCACTGTCACGCTGTCGAAGAACTCGTCTACCTCTCCGCTCCCTCTTGCTGGATCAAGACAGCGGAGATCGTCATCAAGCCGTACGTGTGCTGAACGCGGAGGTGCCGTCCGTTCGGCGCTAGATTGGAAGGACCGTGATCAAGATCGCGAGATGATTCGTGATTGGATCGCGGGACAGATCGTGATGAGATCGCGGGATGGATCGTGATGAGATCGCAGGACGCTTGGCGATTTGGATCGGGACGGATCGTGATGAGTTCGCGGGACGGATCGTGATGAGTTCGTGGGACGGATCGTGATGAGTTCGTGGGACGGATCATGATTGGATCGCAGGACGGACCGTGATGAGATCGCGGAACGCTCGGCGATTTGGATCGCGAAGACGTTCGACTACATCAACTGCGTTTCTTAACGCTTCCCGCTTAGCGATCTACAAGGGTATGTAGATCCACTCTCCCTGTCGTAGATGCTCATCACCATGGATAGGTCTTGCGTGAACGTAGGAAAAATTTTGTTTCCCATGCGACGTTCCCCAACAGTGGGCGCGTCCGGTTGTTCTTCGCTCCACTATTTTTTATTTGCTCCAGAAAAAATCATCAAAAATTTTCGGGCGATTCCAAGAACTTTTATTTTCTGTACAAAAAGCAAAACCACGGTAGTTCTGCTGAAAACGGCTTCAACCCTGGTTAGTTATAATTAAATCATATAAAGTGCATCAAAACTATATAAAAGTATTGTAAACATGAGTAAATATGGCATGAATACTTCATAAATTAGTGATACGTTGGAGACGTATCACGCTCATCCTCCACCCTGCGCATCACAAGGACCAAGGTCGTGACCGTAGGAAAATGGTCGGCTCATTGATGGCGGTGGGACCTCTGTTCCAACTAGGGTGTAGTCCTACGCAACAGCCCTACCTTGCACCAGCACCCACTTCTGTAACCGTTGATTTGTTCCCCGTGCTCGTGTTAGTAGTTAGGTTTTATTGCGTAGTGCAAATTATACTTAGGGAAATGCTAGATTGGTGTGGATTGGAATCCATTCGATTCAAATTAAATCCATTTTAATTGAATCGAGCAGTGCTAGATTGGTACTGCTTAGATTGCATTTCTACATTCCTATTGCCTAGGGTTCATGCTTGATTCGTGCATTTGGTTGTGTTCTTGCTACATAGCTACTACCAAGGATCGTAATGGTAAATTGGTGCAATCCAACAATGTTGTTGGTGTTCTTGGTACAATGATAATGCTAGATTGCTATTGTTTAGGGTGTTCTTATCGGGTTACTGATATTTGTGTTGTTGTTGCTAGATTGGTGTGCATGGTCATATAGTAGGTGCCACGTGATTGCATGATCATAGTAGGACAATGCACATGCGAGTAGGATAGGTTTGACTAACAAATAGGAAAAAATTGAATCAGAGCATGTGCATACTATATTGGTGCATTTGGTGGCGGTTTTGATAGTAGCATTTATCATTTTCAAATTCCACTCATCATTGGAAGTTACACTTGGGCAATGCTATGATCTGATCGCAGCACTGCCCAAGTTCAACTACCATTGATTAGTGGCAATTTCAAATGATTAGTGCAAACTGCCAATGGTCATTGCAACTTTGCTTACTCTCATCCACTGAAATGACAAGGTCGTGAAGATGGAGTGGGACCGCCGGTAGAGGGGCGCATCTCGTCTCCATCACCGAAGATGTCGAGGATATCATCCCCACCAACCACTAGCTCAGGGGAAGGAGGTGTCGGATATGGTAGCCGCCATGAGCCAGGCAGTGGGCGGTGGCCGGAGGCCTAAGCTCGGTCATGAGAAGGGTGCACAGGAACCGGTCAGGTTCTACGTGCAGTTCAAGGACGAGGAAAAGTTCGCCATGCTGGTTATCCTGCATGCCTTCACGCTGGTGATGAAGAAATGACTAGTCCTTAACCCTCCTCACATCGCCGGCCTCTCTGTCAACAAGTGGTGTGAGTTCTAGGTGCATGTCCATACATTTCAGGGGCAGTTGGTGCTCGGGAGGGGCCGAGACTACTTTTTCCAACGTCACAAGATTGTCCTCGGGGACCTGCCCGTCCTATGGCTCTCCGGACTGGCTTGAAGGTTCAAGTCTACAATGCCTCCAGCTCAATCATGTGCGGGACCAGGTGCTAGAAGCACAACTGCCAATGCGACATCCGGTGTGCTCTCTAGTTAGTTAGTTAGTTAGTTGTTTCTAGATCGTCTGAACTTCGTTGGGTCGTCCAACTTGTGATGTTAAACTTGTATATTTTGTCCAGGGATCAGCACCCTGGATCGTGTAGGTTCATGGAATACCTTGCTATCTAAACTTATGTCCTACTAGTATTATGCACTGTTTACTATCTACTAATGACTGTTGTTCGTACGTGATGTGTTTTTCTGTTGTGAAGTTTTGTATTTGAATGGTAAGACCACCATATTTACAGAGGGTAAGCAGAATAACTACTTGCACGCAACCAAACAACAGTGTTTTGCATTTGCTCACCCATGTAGCGCAAATGCACACGACCAAACAACTTGTCCTAACCTGGTCTTTTATAATTACTATTATTTTAGCAATCTTGTTGATCAGTAACAGTAACAACGTTCATAGGTATAAGATTTTGATCATGGGGTTTCCCGACCAAACATGATGACCAATACCTACGTTACGACGAAATTCGACAAGATTATGTGCTTCGAAATTAAAAACCCTACATCTTAAGAGTAAAGTTACATGAATAAAAGCATCCTTTCATGGATGATTGCTCCATGAAGACCATCATATCCATGCTTTATAACATTCGCAGGCAACCAAACAAGCATAAATGTTGGTTTTTAACCTGTATTTGCTCAACTAGACCCCATTAATTTATTGACAATATGTGTTTAACAATCTGCGTTGAAGATTGACTTGTCATTCACGAGGAGCATTAGATCAGACGAACATCGAAGCTTCCTACTCAAAAACCCCACGAAAACCCTCTGAAATTTCTGATACGATTCCGCATGCTGAAGCTGAATAGGACCACGATATGGCTCGGCGCATCAAGCCAACCACCAAAAGTGCTGACAAAGAGTTTCTAACACAAGAGGAGGACCAGCCGATCGCGTCAAGTTCAGACGAAATAATAATAAAGATCACTAATTTCTACTGCAGCTGATCGTTCTCCGGAAAAAGCAGCAGACGCCGAACTGAAGTCAGCATGCAGCACTTGATCCGTCGTCGGTGCCCGTTGATCAGGCGACGGCGACGGCGACGGCGACCGACTCCTCTGTACAGCCAGCCTCGTCCCATGGCGCCGGCCTACGACACCGAGTAGCGCCGGTTCCTCGACGACGAGCCGCCGGACGACTTGTTGGACCCCAGCGGCTTGGCGGACGACCGCGGGCTCTGCGAGCTCCCGGACGTGTCCGAGCTCTTGCTCACCACCTCGCCCGGCCCCGGCGGCTTCCCGACCACCCACAGCCGGTCGAAGATCCGCCGCGACCGCGACGACAGCGACATCCTGCTGCTCTGGTTCGCGATGCTGGCGCTCCTCGCCAGCCGCCGCCCGTCGCTGACGACGTCCTCGGCGCGGCGGCGGTCCTCGCCGACCAGCTTCAGGCTCATGCTCCCGATCTGCCTCCTCAGGGCCGCCGACGGGATAGGGGGCTCCGGCAGCGCCAGCGCCAGCGCGCCGTTCTTCCAGCAGTCGCCGCCGTCGTCGTCGTCCAGTTCCAGGTGCGCGTTGCCGTCGCCGGCGGCGGCCAGGAGGAGCGACGCGCTCGCGCTCCCCGCCGCCGCGCGCATCTGCTCGAAGAAGAGCACCTGCACGACCACGCGCAGCGGGAGACGGTCGTTCTGCGCCGCGTGGATGCTCGCCTCCTTGGACAGCTTCTTCACGTCCATCAGGCTCGAGATCCTCCTCTTCTCCACCTTGCTCAGATTCGGGTGCATCTGACAGGAAGAATCCATAGCAATTTTCATGTCAAGATCATCAAAAAATACAGTGCGATTCTTGGCAAACGAACATGCATGAGATTCAGATGTAATGTACCTTGAGGAAGACATCAATGGATGTGTAGAGGGCATCGTGCGATGGCCTGGCTGATTCAGGCATGGACGTCACCAGCCCGACGAAGCTCGACACCGGCAGGTTCGGGTCGGCGGCGACCTCCGCCAAGTACCCGTCGACGAGCTTGCACAGTGTCAGCAAGGAAGGGTCGTCTGCCTCCCCGTTCGTCTCGAACATGTCCTCTCTGTCATCCACTCCGGCACGCCGCATGTACCGGCCGACCAGCGCCTCGACCAGGTCGACGTCGTAGGCGGTCTGCGCCGGCGGCTTGGCCGGTATCAAGAGATCGCTCACGGAAGCATCGTGCAGCTGCAGGACGATCCTGTCCAGGAGCTCCTCCCTCAGCAGCTCCCCTGCCCCGACCAGCACGGCGAGCTTCAGCAGGTTCAGGAGGAACTGGCACGAGCAGCCGCACGGCGACGATCCACCGCCGTCCGACGGCATGAGCCACACGATGGTCTCGAGCACTTCCAAGGCGCAGGCGTCGTTGTCGTCCGCCTGCTCGCCACCGCGGCAGCTCTCCGGGAGCCACCTCGCGGCGTAGGCCCTGAGAGCCTCTCCGACGACATCGGGAGGCACCCTATCCCTATCCCCCCTGGACTTGACCGCCACCATGACGCGCTTGTAGAGCTCCACGTCCAGCTCGCACAGGTCCTCCACCCACCAGTCCCTGGGCACGGCCGGCGATGACGACGAGCACCGGCGAGCCTCGACAATCTCATCAGACGACGCCGCCTTCCGGTTGTACGTGTAGGACCACACCACGCTCCCGGGGCTGGCCGTGGCCTTGGCGGCGATGGAGTCGACGCACCGCGCGACGAGCCTGAGCTCCTCGGACCACGGCAGCAGCGCGACGGTGCTCTGCAGCGCGATGATGGAGTCCTTCCAGCTCCGGAAGACGCCGGAGTTGAGGAACACCTCGATCTTGAACACGAGGTTGCTCTTGTCCACGTCCTCCGTCATGCCCAGGTGCTCGGCGGCGCACCTCGCAGCGACCACGTTGTACGGGTTGAGCGTGACGACCATGCCGTAGCAGAACTTGGCGCAGATCTCGAAGGCCCTCGCGCCGCCGGGGAGACCCTCGACGCGGACCTCGTCGGCGCCGCCCTGGCTCGCCTCCACGATCAGCCTCTGCAGCAGGCTGCTCTTGGAAAGCAGAGGGAACTGCAACCAGATGACACACACATCAAAATTACAGCCGCCATTAAAACCAACGGAATTACAGCAGCCATTAACCGATGGTTAAAGAACAAATTCGGTAGCCATGATTGGTTGAACAGTGAGGAATTGCTGATCTGCTGTAGCATTCTCTGTCTGCATCGAACAGATGCAGCAAATGGGCATATTCAATCGCGAGGCGCTACGTGCAAATGTATGCATTCACCAACCATATGCGCAGAGAAACTTATTATGAAAATTGGAAGGCGATCTAGAGGGAGGAACTCATGGAAAGATTCCGAGCGGCGGGCAGCGTGGAACCAAATTACAAGTGGCGGGGCTTGACCGAAAGATGTTGGTACTCAGCCGCATCTTGCGGCGTGCTCGTAGCTGTGCGTTGGCGCATGCATTGTCTGTTCTAACTTCTAACTCGAGCTTCAGAAGTTCAGACATTGCAGCAATAGTTTCAATGTGTAAAATGCAGAGGAATCGATCAGTTGATAAGGTCATTACCTTGTGCAGGTAGAACCTCGCGTCGTCGACATGGACGACGATGTCCGACGGCAGGTCCGACAGCACGTATCTGCGGGAGGATGATCTGTTCAGAGTTACATAAATAATGTTGAACAAACATGGAAAAAAATCTGAGAATGTAGCAGATCACGAACATGAATAAAATGTTGAGAACTACATGTACATGGAGGAGTATGGAGATACTTTCGATACAACATTCTACCAAAAATTGATTGATTTATCAAACATTCTCACACAAAAAAACTACTGGTCTTATTAATCAAATACCAGTGAGAGAACATTCTTGTTGAGGTGCAGACGTACAGATACGCCCCAACGGAAACTAAAAATAATGGGAAGAGGTGTGGAGTCCAAGATCCGGTGGGCGTGGCCATGTGGGGAAGGAGAGAAAACAAGCCGCATTTCGATCCGCGTCACAACTTTACAGGTAAAATACTGCTGCGGCGAGCAGAAAAGAATCCTATGATCCATATCGCAACGTAACTGCTACTACGACCATGGCTTGTTTGTACAGCCAAAAGGCCGGGTGGCCAGCCTTTTGGTCTCACCGGTCAAATGGCTCGACGTACGTAAGCTCACGAGCGCTGGAGCAGGCGAGCAGCAGCAGGGGTAGCGTAGCAGCAGCCCCACACGGCTCAAGATCGGATCATTAGGGGTAGAAAGGAACTACTCATGTTGAGGGGAAAAACTACTCATGTAACGCAAGCAAAAGAAAGGAAAGGCCTTTTCATGGGGAGAGAAAGATGAAGAATACATGCTTGAGAAAAGGTTTGCACTTGTACAAAAAAGGGTAGTTTTTTGTCTAAAAAACTGCATTGTTGTTTCGTACTATTTGTTTCGGAGAGAAAATGGTTTGAGAGATGGACAGAGTAGATCGAAAGACCAGCCGAGCATAAATCCGGCCTGGTGCTAGAAGCCAAGAACGCTGCAGCAGCGAGCAAATGCATCAAACGCTGCTGGCAGCACATTCTGCTCGATCACACGGCACAGCAGGTAAGAAGAAGAAGAAGAAGAAGAAGAAGAAGAAGAAGAAGCAGGAGGAGGAGGAGATGCAAGCTTGCGGATGGCCGGGAGAGGAGGGGCTGACCTGGAGTCGCCGCCGCCGTCGGCCTGGAAGGCGTCCGGCTTGGAGCCGAGCTTCATGAACTTCATGGCGAGGAAGAACCGACGAGCTGGTGAACTGCCTGCTGCTACTGCTCTCTGCTTCTCTCTCTCCGTCCTCGGCGACAGCTTCTCTGCGGCTCAGCGTGCGCCTCTTGCTTTCACCTCACGTCTCCCTGCTGCCTCCTCCCTCCTCCCCCTGCGGCGCCGGTTCTTCGCCTGTTTTATTTACTCCGGGAGCAGAGGCCGTAGTCCCGAGAAACGCACACGGGCAGACGGAGAGGGGAGAGAGAGAGAGATGGTTTGGTGAGGGCGGGGTGGTGGAATTAAACTCGGCGCCTTTACTGCGGGGCGGGGTGCATGCCGCGTTCGGCTACGCTACCTAGCGGTCTGTAGCCGGCGCGCCGCACGCCTGCCTGGTCTTTTCTTTTCTTTTTCCGGTTTTTCTTTTCTTTTGCAGTTTGCGCGTGCTATGCGGGAGGGCGTCTTCTTTTTCTTCTTCATTTCTGCTTACGGGATCGAGATTTGGAGCTGGGCCTCCCGAAGATTTGCCGATGGAAAGTTGGGTGATTTAACACGCGTTGACCGGTGATGAGAGCAAATACAATAAAAATAAGTCAGCAGGTTATAAGAAATAAACTAGTATATTTTTTCTTAGTTGGAGGAAAAAGAAGAGGAGAGAAAAGGTAAGCGGACTCTTGGTGAAGAGCCAACTCTATCATGTGTTCCTAGACACTTTGTGAGAGTGAAATATGAATCATATAATAAATAAGTAGTACACTTTTCTAATCAACTATTGTATATGTTGGCTATAAGATGGGCTATAGATAACATGGTATTGGCTTATAGGTAGCAGCTGGCTATACTATTAACCATGCTGTGATGCAGCGTTCTTTGGTTTTGAGCATCTACAACCAGATCCTTCATATGCGTCTCAACGTCCGGACAGGCCGTGCGGTCATTGACCGGTTACGTAATTTCGATCCCAAAGGTTCTTCTCAAACATCCGGGCTTACCGACGCCCCTCATATCCAATCCAAATATGAGACGGGTATGGAGGCTGTTATGAGAATGCTTGTACTTGATACTGACGCATATGTAGTTGGTGAGATGGTCAGGATGGAGGAGAGCATATGCATGAAGACTACTGTCAAGTTTGTCCGTGCTATGGTCGAGGTGTTTGGAGCAGACAGCAGAGTATCTGAAAGAACCAAATGCACAGGACACGCAAAAGTTGTTGGCTATTGCAGAGGCCAGAGGGTCTCGAGGAAGGTTGGGATCAATTGATTGCATGCATTGATAGTGGAAGAACTGCCCCAAAGGTTTACGAGGAAAGTACCAAGGTCACACCAAAGAGGTCACCATCATACTAGAAGCGGTGGCATCATGTGAATTATGGATTTGGCATGCTTTATTTGGAATGCCGGATTCTCACAACGACATCTGACGAGGATATGTACCTAGGGTAGGGTCCTAGGCACGGCCTACATACCCTACCTAAGGACACCACATGGGAGGACTTGAAGATCAAGCACGAACTTCCGAGTGGATCCCTGGAGACGTTCAAAGTCACTCAACAATAATCCACTCGGAAACTCCCGCTCTCACTCGGCAGTCGCATATCACTCTGAAGACCTCGCTTTCACACGACGCCAGAAGACCAGGAGCCATCATCAAGAGCCCAACGGGCAGACGCTGGTTCAATGGTCATTAATAGCTTTTATTACGTACGTTACCTGTAACGACAGACTTTAATCCCACGATCAGGCCCTTTGATGCGGGGCAGTTATGAGGGGCAAAGGACTATATATAAGCCACCCCTCCCCTCCTGCACAAGGGTTCGCGACCATTGTAATATCTATACTCCACTCGACATAAAGCTCCCGAGCACTGAGACGTAGGGCTGTTACCTCCACGAGAGGGGCCTGAACTCATACAGCTTTGTGTACACCCTCGCCGTAGCTAGGACTCTGCCCTCTCCCTTCGTACCCCTACCATCTACTGTCAGGCTCGTTCCCACGACAGTTGGCGCCCACCGTGGGGCAGGCGTCTAAGCAACTTCCGGCGAGGTTGTGATTTTCATCCTTCAACATGTCTTCCGGGAGTGTTTTTGCTCCGGGCCACCGTTTCAGAGCGCTGACCTTCATCGCCGACGATTCGGCATGGCTTCAGGAGGCGCCTCTCGATGTCGAGGCGCTCCCGGTCTGCGGGGCCGCACACTTTCGCGCGAGCCCCTGCGGCGTGTTGCTGCGTCAGCCGTCGATCCCCTATGCATCGGCTCCTCTCGCCATTCGCGGTCACAAGCGGTCAGGCCGCTCACGACTCCAGCGATGGGTCGAACACGCAGCGGCGCGTCAAGCTTCTCCGCAGGTTGCAGCGCTCGAGCCCGCCGAGTCCCTTCACGGCATGTTCGAGTCGGATTCCGATCCATCCGACGTGCCTTTTGAGTGCGAAAGTTGTGATCCCGCAGCGGAGGTCTTGATGGCAGGCTCTCATCAGAGTTCACCGCTTGGCTTCGGTCGTGTCAAGCGCGAGGCTAGAGGTCCGTCGAACGCGCAACTGCATCGTGATGAGGAGGTCCTTCATACCCCCATCGTCGGTGCGACTGTCGCGGCCCAAGCTTTGGAGGCCGCGCGCATTCGTTTGGAAGAGCTCCAGGCAGAGATTGACGAGCGCGCTCGCTAGCGCCCGCCGCGCTCCAGTCGACGTCATCGACAACTGTTTCCGACTGGATCTCACGATGGCGTTGAGGTATACCGAACTCCTGTGCTAAATGTTGTTGTTGCTGCTAGGATAGCGGATTCCATTCAGCCGTCCCGGTCAGAGGCTGGTAGAGGGCTGTTGCAGATCAGGGCGCTGTTGGATGCAGCACAACGTCAGAATTGAGTAGTTTCTCAGTCCCGTAACAGGATATATAGTAATTCACCCAAGGCAGAGACCGTTTAGTCGGCACACAGCCCTGGATCGCCCTTGCGTCGTCGAGGTGACGGTTTTCATGAAGGGCAAGACAGAGATCAACATCACCGCGAAGACCACCGTCGAGTGCCCACTCCTCTGCGGAGTGGTTCGTACGCGCCTTGGCGCCAGGACGACAGGCACTCCCGTGGTGACGAGCGGGACGCGGACTTTGACGCCTGCGCCTATCTGGTTCAAAAGCGGATCGACAAGAGCAGAGCCTACAGGGAAGGACTCGACAGAGATGTTCCAAGTGGAAGCTCAACTGTGGTGTCTGGTCCTGAGTGTTTTAGCAGAGCTATACGTTCTGCAGAGATTCCCCCCAATTTCAGAATGGTGGCAGGGATCGGAAAGTTTTCTGGTGAAACAAAACCACAGACTTGCTTAGATGATTATCGGGTGGTTATGCAGATTGGCGGCGGAAATGACAATGCCGCAATGAAGCACCTGCCCCTCATGTTGGATGGTTCAGCTCGAGCTTGGTTGAATCGTTTGGCTCCTTCCAGCATACATTGTTGGGAAAATCTTGCCCGAGTATTTGTCCAGACCTTTGAGGGCACTTGCAAGCGCCCCGCGGGTCTGGTCGACTTACAGCATTGCGTCCAGAAACCCAATGAAACCTTAAAGGATTATATTCAGTGACGGTCCACCCTACATCATACGGTGGAGAATGTGTCAGAACACCAGGCTGTTTGTGCCTTCAAGGCCGGTGTGAGATACAGGGAGTTGTACCTGAAGTTCGGGCGCACTCGTGACATTTCACTCGGCAAGATGATGGAAATTGCCACTCGCTATGCTAATGGCGAGGAAGAAGTCCGTCTTCGTAGCGGCAAAGGAAAAGTAGTCACCAATGAGTCTGGCGGCGACAACGATCGAAAACAAAAGCGAAAGGCTGAAGACCCATCTCCGACAGAGGCAACAGCACTGGCGACTCAGTCGAAGAACAAGGGCAAAGCCAAAGCTTAGTATGCCCCCAAGAAGGGGAAAGGTCAGTCAGGAACTGGTATCTTGGATCAGCCGTGTGTAATTCACACGAGGAAAGATGCAGAAGGCAACCTGATTTTCCCAAGCACACCACTCGACAGTGTCGAACCCTTATCCAGCAATTCAAGGGAGACCAGTCGAGTGCGAAGTCTCTTGAAAAAGAAGATGAAGATGAGGAAAAGGAAACATTCCCAGATGTCACTGCAACACTAGTGATCTTTGCTGATGTCGAGAGCAAGAGTCGTCTGAAAGTCATCAATAGAGAAATCAACATGGCTATGCCAGACACCCCCACCTACCTCAAATGGTCTCAATATGCTGTCACATTCGACCAGACAGACCATCCTGCTCGTGTGGCCACTCCCGGTCGACAGGCTCTGGTAGTCGATCCGGTGGTGCAGGGGACTCGACTCAGAAAGGTCCTCATGGACGGCGGCAGCGGCCTGAACATTTTGTATGCGGATACCCTGAAAGGGATGGGCATTCCGATGTCCCGTCTGAGTGAGAGCAACATGCATTTTCACGGGGTCATCCCAGGAAAGAAGGCCAAATCACTCGGCCAGATAGCATTGGATGTGACATTCGGAGATAGCAAAAATTTCCGAAAAGAAAATTTGACATTTGAAGTCGTGGATTTCAAGAGTGCCTACCATGCCATCTTGGGTCGACCCGCTTATGCACGTTTCATGGCCCGACCATGTTACGTGTATCTCAAGTTGAAAATGCCAGGCCCTAAGGGCGTGATCACGGTCACTAGCAATCGACAGTGGGCCGAAGAGTGTCTCCAGCAAGGATCCAAGATCGCCGATCAATAGATGGCCATGGTCAAGCTGGAGGAGTACAAGAAAACCGCTGACCCTGCTGATTTGCTCCACGCAAAAAAGCCGGCTTTCGAGTCGGCATTTCAGTCGGCAGGAGAAGTGAAGAAGGTGCACATCCACCCGACGGATCCAACTGCTGCCCCGACTAATATCTCAACAGCACTCGACAGTAAATAGGAAGCCGAGCTCATCCAGTTCCTTTGTGAGAACTAGGCTATCTTTGCATGGAAGCCTGCTGACATGCCGGGGATTCCCAGGGAGCTGGCTGAGCATCGTCTACGAGTCGATCCGAAGTCCAAGCCCGTTAGGGAGCATTTGCGTCGATCCGCGGCGGAGAAGCGCAAGGTAATTGGAGAAGAAGTGGAGGTCTCTTGCAAGCCAAGTTCATTCGGGAGATTTACCACTCCGAGTGGCTCACGAATGTTGTGATGGTGCCGAAGAAAGATAAGTCGTTGTGCATGTGCATTGACTTCAAACATCTCAATAAGGTGTGCCCAAAAGACCATTTTCCGCTCCCCCACGTAGATCAAATTGTTGACTCGACAGCGTGGTGTGAGCATCTATCATTTTTGGATGCCTATTCTGGGTACCATCAGATCCGTCTGTATGGCCCGAACGAAATAAAAACAGCCTTCATCACTCCGTTTGGGTGCTTTTGCTACATCACCATGCCTTTTGGTCTTAAGAATGCCGACGCTACTTTTATGCGCATGATTCAGAAATGTTTACTCGACCAGATCCCTCGGAATGTCAAGGCGTACTTGGATGATATAGTTGTCAAGTCCCGCAAAGGTTCCGACCCGCTGGCTGACTTGGCTGAGACATTTGCCAATCTAAGGCGATTTGACATAAAGCTGAATCCGGCCAAATGTACCTTCGGTGTCCCTGGGGGCAAGTTGCTCGGTTTTCTCGTTTCCGAGTGAGGAATTGATGTCAATCCCGAGAAGATCAGCGCCATTACCCGTATGAAGACTCCCGTGCGAGTGCACGACGTTCAGAAGCTCATAGGTTGCTTGGCAGCATTGAGTCGATTCATTTCTCATCTTGGTGAGAAGGCTCTGTCCTTATATCAGTTGATGAAGAAGTCTAACACATTCGATTGGACTCCCGAAGCCAAAGCAGCGTTTGTTGAGCTCAAAGCCCTGCTCTCCACACAGCTGGTGCTTGCAGCTCCTGCCAGCAAAGAGCCCTTGCTCCTGTACATCGCGGCCACAAATCAGGTCGTCAGTACAGTGCTGACTGTCGAGCGAGAAGAGGAGGGTAAAGCCTATAAAGTCCAGCGGCTAGTTTATTATGTCTCGGAAGTATTGTCCCCCTCAAAGCAAAGATATCCACACTATCAGAAGCTGGTGTGTGGTATTTACCTATCAGCGAAGAAGGTGGCACATTATTTCCAAGACCATTCGATCTCAGTCATCAGTGATGCTCCTTTATCCAAGATTTTCAATAATCGCGACGCATCAGGTCGAGCGCTAAATGGGCAATTGAGCTTGGACACTTTGACATCAGATTCGAGGCCAAGAAGGCAATCAAGTCCCAAGCATTGGCAGATTTCATGGTCGAGTGGACTGAACAACAACAGCCCATCCAAGTTCACTCGGCACATTGGACAATGTTCTTCGATGACTCCAAAATGTTGAATGGGTCTCGCGCTGGTGTTGTTTTGATATCCCCCAGAGGCGACAAGCTCAGCTATGTCTTGCAGATTCATTTTGATTCCTCCAACAATGAAGCAGAATATGAAGCACTTTTGTACGGGTTGCGCATGGCTATCTCACTCGGCGTCAAGCGCCTAATGGTTTATGGCGACTCAGATTTGATGGTGAATCAAGTGATGAAAGAATGGGATGTTAGAAACCCTGCCATGACCGGATACTTCAATGCAGTCCGAAAGTTGGAGAAGAAATTTGAAGGCCTGGAACTTCACCATGTTCCTCGACTGAAAAATCAAGCTGCTGATGAGCTGTCCAAGATTGGTTGCACTCGATGGCCTGTCCTGAGTGGGGTGTTCCTGGAGCATTTGCACGCTCCTTCGATTCAAGAGGATCCCTTCACCGAAGAGCCCCCACAAGCTTTAAGCTCCTCTGACTCGACTGAAGCCGATGTTCCTGCTGTGATTGACTTGGTCATGGAGATACTAGTTATCATACCCGACTAGACTGTGCCATACATTGCCTATATCCTAAAACAAGAGCTCCCTGAAGATGAAGCAGAGGCTCGACAGATTGTGCGCAGGTCCAAGCTTTCACTGTGATGGGAGATCATCTATTCAGAGAGAGTGTGACTGGTGTCACCCAGCGCTGCATTTCCCTCGAGGAAGGTCGGATGATTCTAGACGAAATCCACTCGGGAACTTGTGGCCACCATGCGTCTTCAAGGGCGATCATCGCTAAAGCATACCGAGCTGGTTTTTATTGGCCGCGAGCTAATGAGATGGCTAAGGACATCGTTGATCACTGCGAAGGCTGCCAGTTCTATGCGAATCTGTCACACAAGCCAGCGTCTGCTCTGAAGACAATCCCTCTCGCTTGGCCATTTGCAATTTGGGGACTCGACATGGTTGGTCCCTTCCGACTTGGAAAAGGAGGATTCACCCACCTGTTGGTAGCAGTCGACAAATTCACTAAGTGGATTGAAGCCAAGCCCATCAAGAAGCTGAATTCCCGCACGGCGGTCACGTTCATGAGGGAGATCATTATCCGGTACGACATTCCGCACAGCATCATCACGGACAACGACACTAATTTTGACTCGGAAGAATTCAGGAGATCCTGTAACTCCCAAGGCACCCGAGTGGATTACGCTTCCGTTGCACATCCTTAAACCAATGGGCAAGTTGAGCAGGCTAATGGTCTCATTCTACAAAGTCTGAAGCCTCGTCTCATGCACAATTTGGATCATGTCGCTGGTGAGTGGGTAACTGAGCTGCCGTCTGTTTTGTGGGGATTGAGGACAACGCCTAATCGGTCGACTGGATGAACTCCTTTCTTCCTTGTCTATGGTGCTGAAGCCATATTGTCGAGTGACTTGGCCCACAATTCTCCTCGAGTGGAACTATATTCTAAGGCTGAAGCTGAACAGGCTAGACGGGATGGGGTAGATCTTCTAGAGGAGGAGCGTGAGATGGCTCTGATTCGGACCACTGCCTATCAGCAAGACCTACGGCACTTCCATGCAAGGAATGTCAAAAGCCGAGCGTTCCAGGAAGGAGATTTGGTGCTCCAAGTGAATCAACACCGACCTCACAAGCTTGCTCCTGCATGGGAAGGCCCTTTTGTCGTCACTAAGGTGCTAAACAACGGAGCCTATCACCTATATAATCTCATGAAACAGATAGATGAGCCACGAGCCTGGAACGCAGACCTGCTCCGGTGTTTTTACACTTGAGACAAGAGTTTTCTAATGTAATAAGAGTACTTCATCAATGCAATTCGTGTTTCTACGATTAATACTTCGTCGATTCCAACCGTGCAGTTACATTCTTGGGGATACTCCGAGTGATGAGCAACCCTCACACTCGAGGGCTTAGCTGCGAAACATGTTTTGCCTAAGTTAAAAACCCTGTCGGGTGGATAGCAGTCCATTCACTCGACAACCTATTTGCGAATCCGTCTTCGCTTGGGTTCAAAAAAAAAACTTGTCAAGTTCAAGTATACTTCGAGTGATGAGCAACCCTCACACTCGGGGGCTTAGCTGTGAACACGTTTCGCCTAAGTTAAAAACCTCGTCAGGTGGATAGTAATCCATTCACTCGACAGCTTAGCTGCGAATCGACATTCGCCTAAGTTCAAAAATACTTCGAGTGATGAGCAATCCTCACACTCGGGGGCTTAGCTGCGAACATGTTTCGCCTAAGTCAAACACCTTGTCGAATGGATAGTAATCCATTCACTCGAAAACTTAGCTGCGAATCGACATTCGCCTAAGTTTAAATATACTTCGAGTGATGAGCAATCCTCACACTCGAGGACTTAGCTGCGAAACACATTTCGCCTAAGTCAAAAAACTTGTCGAGTGGATAGTAATCCATTCACTCGACAGCTTAGCTGCGAATCGACATTCGCCTAAGTTTGAAAATACTTAGAGTGATGAGAAATCCTCACACTCGGGGGCTTAGCTGCAAACAGGTTTCGCCTAAGTTAAAAACCTTGTCGAGTGTATAGTAATCCATTCACTCGACATCTTAGCTACGAATCGACATTCACCTAAGTTCGAATATACTTCAAATGATGAGCAATCCTCACACTTGGGGACTTAGCTGTGAAACACGTTTCGCCTAAGTTAAAAACCTCGTCGGGTGGATAGTAATCCATTCACTCGACAACTTAGCTGCGAATCGACATTCGCCTAAGTTCGAAAATACTTCGAGTGATGAGCAATCCTCACACTCGAGAGCTTAGCTGCGAATCAACATTTGCCTAAGTTTGAAAATACTCCGAGTGATGAGCAATCCTCACACTCGGGGGGCTTAGCTGCGAACACGCTTCGCCTAAATTAAAAACAAACTCAGTCGAACAGACGATCGAAAGCCAAATTCGAACAAAATCCAAAGAGTAAACCACAGATAAACGTTTCGTATGAAAGCAAATGTGCTCAGACCCAAGGCCTGAACGAAGTTTTTAAGAATACAAATCCACTCGGCATACCAAGGCAAATTTAACTGTTTCTTTCAAAGACAAGTTTTTCAAGCAGGAGACGGACTGGCGGGCTCAACGAAAGTGTCCAGGTCGATGCTGTCAGCGATTCTGGTGGCCGCTTCGATGAAGGTCTCCATGAAGTCCTCGAACTGGAGTTTCTTCGTGTTGACCACCTGAAGCTCCTTCAGCCTCTCCTCCCGCATGTCCCTGCAATGGACCCTGACGAGTGATAACGCCACGTCGGCCCCACAACAAGCGACAAATTTCTTCCAGGCCTGCACTCGACTTGGAAGTTCATCTAGGCGAGCCATCATAGCGTTGAGGTCGAGCTGAAGGGTGTCCTCCGGCCATTGCTCTTTGTCGATTCTCTCCATCACAGACTTCAGCCAGACAAGATACGCCTGGACTCCCTGGAGCCGAAAATTGAGTCAGAGCATGTTCATGGCCATCGCGTCTGCGACAGGAGACTTGGTGGGATCCAGATTGGGCTCAACCTCCTCCGTCTCCTTCTCAAAGTCTTGGCAGAATTCTGTTGAACAATGGGGAATGGGAGGAGAATTGGTGAACTATGACCCTCAAAGATTTTACAAAGCTTAGTCGACAAAAATACTTACCATCGAGAAGAATATACATCTTCCTCGAGAACTTGCCCAAATGCCTCTCTAGACCATTGCTCCTCTTGTTCAGCTGCTCGGCCCTTTTGACGAGGTCCACGCGCTCCTACATCAGATTGGTGTTCTCCTCTTCCAGCTTCTAGGGAATCGCCAACTTCTGATCTGCAGCTTCATTTTTGTCCCTGGCCACCCGTTGGGCGTCCGCGAGTGCCTTGTCCTTCTCCTCCAGTGCCTTCTTCATGGAATCTAAAGAAACAACATTGTTGAGTCGCACTTGGAGTCGACGGTTTTCATTGCGCACGTCTGTTTGAGCGAGAGCACTCGGTTCAAAACATGGAAAATGAAGATGGGAATGCTGACAATCGACAGTAATTACCTCCCAGAGACTTCAACTCAGCACGCGCTTGCTCCAGGGCGTTGTTGGCGACCGCTAGATCCACCTGCAATTAGTTCCTCTCATCCTCCATGTCCTTGTACTACATCCCAAGTTCGCAAGCCGTCTGGAACCCACAAAAGACAGGAGTTCAATGAGCAAGTAGTTCCTGGACAGTCGACTGAGTTATGAACACCGGCGAATGATCATCTTGGAAGAATTCAAGCAGAAAATCCACTCGACATGTCGAGTGACTCTGGCGCCCCGCGCGCCATAAACAAATTCAAAAGTTATCTCTATTAAGACCCCTGCTGATGCAAGCATTTGACAGCGGTCTCGGGGACTACACCCAATGGGTGCGGTAAGAGCGCCCCCACTGAGACGGTTAACTCTCGATCTGTCGAGTAACTCGTCAGAAAAAACACTCGACATGTCGGGTGACCCCAGTACCACGCGTACGACAAGTTTTCAAGCCTATTGTTTATCGTCTGCGATGAACAATAGCCTCGGGGACTACACCCAGTGGGTGCACTTAGCGTGTCCTCACTGGTTATTCAAACATTCGACAAGGTCAGCCCTGTCATGACACTCGACCCGTCGAGTGACGTGCCTCTCTACTCTATGAAGTGCAGTCTATCCTTATGCAGCGGCATATCATGGTTTGCCACTAATGTCCATGAAACTTGCAAGGTAGCTATGGAGTGGTGCGATTCAAAAGCAAAATGTATCCCGTATACAATAAACTCTAAAAAACCTGCCGATGCAAGCATTCGATAGCGGTCTCGGGGACTAAACCCAGTGGGTGCCCTAAGAGCGCCCCCACTGAGACGGTTAATTCTCGATCCGTCGAGTAACTCGTCTGAAAAAACACTCGGCATGTCGGGTGACCCCAGTACCACGCGTACGACAAGTTTTCAAGCCTACTGTTTATCGTCTGCGATGAACAGTAGCCTCGGGGACTACACCCAATGGGTGCACTTAGCGTGCCCCCACTGGTTATTCAAACATTCGACAAGGTCAGCCCTGTCACGACACTCGACCCGTCGAGTGACGTGCCTCTCTACTCTATGAAGTGCAGTCTATCCTTATGCAGCATCATATCATGGTTTGCCACTAATGTCCACGAAACCTGCAGGGTAGCTACGGAGTGGTGTGATTCAAAAGCAAAATGTATCCCGTATACAATAAACTCTAAAAAACCTGCCGATGCAAGCATTCGACAACGGTCTCGGGGACTACACCCAGTGGGTGCGCTAAGAGCGCCCCCACTGAGACGGTTAATTCTCGATCGGTCGAGTAACTCGTCAAAAAATACACTCGGCATGTTGAGTGACACTAGTACCACGCATACTATCAATCCCAATCCTACTCGACTACGATCCGATCTATTCGAATGGAGAAAGTTCAAACATTCTATGGCAATCACCTAGCGGGTGTACAGCAGCCAAGAAAAGACAAGAATTCAATCAACAATGGACTTACAATCGAACTTACTCGGACATTGGTGCGGAGGGCTGCGCTGACGTCGAAAGCCAGTTTGCTGGCCTCGTATGCCTCCTTGGTCCTCAGCATGAGCTGCTCTGCCTGGATCATGGCTTCCTTCGTAGCCCCGGTTTGATCTTCCGGAGTGCGATGCAGAGAGAAGGCCATCATAGGTGGGGTTGGCGTGGTTGCAAGAGCAGCTGAGGGAGTCTGAGAGGGCCCGGTTGGAGTCAACGCCACAACGGTCGAAACAGTTGGAGGAGCATGCGATAGAGGTACTGCAGGTTCAGCCCTGGGTTGTTTCGAGCCACCCCCCTGGGAAGACTCTGCAAATGACCGCTGAAGTGCTTGCACCGATGACGCTCCTTGGATGCGAGAGCGCAAAGTGCCGAGTCGCTCCTTGTCATCCTCCACGTGAATGACCTCTGCATCGACAACCGACGGTGTTAACATTCGCATATGTCGAGTTCCATTAGGACGAACCAACAACTATCTAACCTGTATGAGAAGTGGCCGCGTCAGCAGTGTCGACATCCATTGCATCCCCTCCATTTCGATGAGGCGAAGACACAAATGTAGCAGCTCTGCCGAATTGAGTGGCATTCGGTCAAATACAACTCGAGACTTCAGTCGATAGAACAAGTATGGAAATAAACTCTTACGTGGAGACGACAGGCACTGCCACCCTCATGCGAGGCAGAGCCTTGCGAGGCTTGGTGACAGCTTGCTTGGGCTGCTTAGCCAGTTTTTTGCTCGACTCAACGATCGAGAGACGGCTGCGCTTCAGGTTCTTCTCGCTAGGGCCCAGAGCCCTGTCCTCAATAGTCGACGGATCTTGGCGGGACTTGGTGCGACTTTCGCGGCGGGGAGGTGACTCGATTTCTTCCTCCTCGCCGGAGTCCTCGTATTCTTGCTCGGAGTCGGAAGAACTGTCGCCGTCCACACTGCCGCCCTCGCTCACCATGCCGTCTTCAGCATGGTTCCGTTAGGAACGAGCGAGTGCATGTGCGTCCATTCCTTCATGATTCAAGTAAATAAGTCAGTTTAATATATCACTCGGCAGTACAATACATCAGTCGACATTACACAACTCACTAGGTTCTTCGACGGGTTTTCGACCGAATATGGCCGGATCTTCTTGGCTCCCAAAGGACTGTCGTAGGCCCCGGTGATGCTACGGAGCCACCGCTCGACAGTTTTCTGAGGAACTTCCTCAGGATGCGTCCTTGTCGAGTCCTCAGGGCCCGCGTAGTGCCACATGGTGTGGTCTCTAGCTTGGAGCGGCTGGATACGTCGACCGAGAAATGTCTCCAATAGATCCATGCCGGTCACCCCGCCCCGGATCAGCTGCTCGACCGCTTCAAGCAAGATGCCTACTTGGACATGCTCCTCTCCAGTCACCTTCAAGGACTTGGGAACATCCGGACGGTCGGGTGTGTATGGGGGAAGGCCAGTCGACATATTGGGCGATGCTGCATCCTTGCAGTAGAACCAAGTCAACTGCCAACCCCTTACAGACTCAGGAAAGGTCATGGCAGGGAAGGAGCTACGAGCTCTTTTCTCAACTCCTAACCCTCCGCACAGCTGGAGCACATGGGTCTTCCCATCGGCGGGGAGGGCTTTCTTCACAGTCTGGGATCTGACCGTGAAGAGGTGTTTGAACAATCCCCAATAGGGAGTGCAGCCCAGGAAACATTCGCACAGAATGACGAATGCAGACAGATAGGCTATGGTGTTGGGCAAGAGGTGGTGCAGTTGGGCACAGAAAAAATTCAGAAAGCCCCTAAAGAACGGGTGGGGCGGCAAAGAAAAACCTCGCTCGACGTGGGAGAGAAGGAGGACCCACTCCGCATCGTGCGACTCCGGCTTGCGCTCCTCCCCCGATAGCCTCCAGGCGCCGTCTGCCACGAGCCCGTCGAAGACGAGGCCCTCCATATCTTCGCGGGTGACGACAGAGGGGAGAAAATCCCCCTACATCCAGCCCACCGGCACGGTGAATCGGGCAGTCGAGGGCTTCTTGCCCTTGAGCTTCGCCGCCCCCTTCTTCGCTCACTACAGCTTCTCCATCAGATTCTTCATCTTCGTCGCGGCGTCTCTCGTCGAGGGAGATCGGAGTTGGGCGCTGGGAGCAGAGGAAGCGGAGGAAAAGAGAGAAAGAACTAGCGGAGGTACCGTGCAAACCGCAGCGAAGACAACTTTATACGCTGTCGAGTGTCTCACTGACCAGTGGACCCGCGAGGTTACAACACACGCCAACCGCTGACAGCGCTCGGTACGTGGCGATATGACCGACGCGAAAATCGAGGTGTCACACCCCCACTTGCCCCGATCGTGGCGGAATCTTTGCGCGAGCGCGCGCGCTTCCCAAATTTTTGTATCACGGAAAATCTGGGTCTGTCAGACCGACCCGTCGCCTCCCAAGATACTACCAACTCACTCGGACCAAAACAAATGTTGAACATCCACTCGGACACCTTTAAGGCTGAATGGATCCGGGCGAGCGGAGAGGAATTCAATCGACACAAGTTTCGTTGAAGCCCCAAATATCAGTCGGAAGATTTTGCGTGTTGACCCTGAATGAATGCTAATGCTCAGAGTTCAATCGACACAAGTTTCATGGAAACCCCAAATATCATTCGCAGGATCTGATGCACTAACTCAAGGCCCTCAAAGATACCTCTTTCCACCACTCAAACCCCGATCCATTTGGGGGCTAATGACGAGGATATGTACCTAGGGTAGGGTCCTAGGCACGGCCTACATACCCTACCTAAGGACACCACATGGGAGGACTTGAAGATCAAGCATGAACTTCCGAGTGGATCCCTGGAGATGTTCAAAGTCACTCGACAATAATCCACTCGGAAATTCCCGCTCTCACTCGGCAGTCGCGTATCACTCGGAAGACCTCGCTTTCACTCGACGCCAAAAGACCAGGAGCCATCATCAAGAGCCCAACGGGAAGATGTTGGTTCAATGGTCATTAATAGCTTTTATTACGTACGTTACCTATAACGGCATACTTTAATCCCATGACCAGGCCCTTTGATGCGGGGCAGTTATGAGGGGCAGCGAACTCTATATAAGCCACCCTCCCCTCCTGCACAAGGGTTCGCGACCATTGTAATATCTATACTCCACTCGACATAAAGCTCCCGAGCACTGAGATGTAGGGCTGTTACCTCCACGAGAGGGGCCTGAACTCATACATCTTTGTGTACACCCTCGCCGTAGCTAGGACTCTGCCCTCTCCCTTCGTACCCCTACCATCTACTGTCAGGCTCATTCCCACGACAACATCAACGTGCTTCAACGATCTCCGGTGTTCAAGAGGCTTTGCAAAAGGGAATCATCGTCCTGCAACTACACTTTCAACAGCAGAGGCTACAACATGGGATACTATCTTGCCGATGGCATCTATCCTCAGCGGGCTGCATTTGTGAAGACCATATCCGAACCATAGGGCAACAAACAAAAGAACTTTGCATCAATGTAGGAAGCAGCTAGGAAGGATGTGGAGAGGGCATTCAGAGTGATGCAAGCTTGTTGGGGAATTGTTTGTGGAGCTGCAATGATGTGGGAATCAAAAACTTTATGGCAGCTAATGACATGTTGTGTTATTTTGCACAATATGATTGTCGAGGACGAGGGTGATGGTGTAGCCCAAACCAATGATTGTGAAGCACCTGGTGAACAAGTTGAAATCCTAGAAGATCAAGATGCAACTCAGCTTATGAACTTTCTGCAGATGCATCCAAATCTCCGAGATCATCACATGAACGCGCAACTACTAAATGATCTAGTGGAGCATATGTGGACCCACAATGGAAACCAAAGAGCAAATGATTGAACTTCAAATAAATTTTATGTAAACACTATTTATGTTCGGTACCAACATTTTGTCATTTACGTGCGACAATGGTTATGTTTCCATGATCGACGTGCATGGTTTTGCATATATTTGAGAGTCCGGATGTGAGATATGTGGATGTGTGCAGTGATATATGAGGGTCCGCTCGGATGCGTCCGCGAGCGTGCCTGGGTGCATCTGCGGACGTATAGGGGGCCAGATTTGCCCAATCTGTTTGTAGATGTTCTTAGGAACATGCATTGACTGGCCATGGTCCAGTGTTGTTTGGTTTCTCATGATCGGTTCTCTTATTGTATCCAACCTTGAGGCCTCCCTCCCCATCCCGAGCGAATTGGAAGCAAACCCTAGACATCGCCAAACACCAACCCCTCCTCCCACGCCCTCGGGCAAAACCCGCATGCCATCGGCAGGGGCATGCCCTCCCTCACCACTCGGATGGATGGCTGTGTCGGCCTCTAACTTGGTGCCGGGGGTCCTCCGGCGGTCTTCTATGCAGATAACAATATATTGGAACATGGGCTTCTAGGTGGCGACGACTCTTTGCGTCTATGCAACAGTGCGGTGGTCGGATCTGATGGCGCGCAACCGCAACGTCTGTGTCAGTTGACCCAGCTTAGTTACCCTGATTCAGATCTGTATGACTTGATGGCAATGATCCTGCCCTAGTTTGTTAGGTGGCAGTGTTTGCATACTATTCAACAACGATCTCCTTTGGCTCCATGATGGCGGTGGTCACCGAGAGATCTTTAGGAGGGTTCATCTCTTGAAATCCGATGGTGAACTTTGGCGGTGATATGAAAACTACGAACCAAGGCTTGACACACAGCGATGGTTGTGCAGCGGTGGTGATCGTCTAGGTGTTGAGATCCAGGAAAAGTAGTGGCGACAACACATGAGTGGCTTCGATGGTGCTATGTGCACCTTATCTCAAGCTCTAGAGTGAAAATTCTTTGGAAGGTAAAAGTGTCAGTGAGGATCAAAACAATTGTGCACCTTATCTCAAGCTCTAGAGTGAAACTTATTTGGAAGGTAAAAGTATCAGTGAGGATCAAAACAATTATGCAATGCTTGAACAAGAAAGTTCTCTAAACTATGGTTGACTTGCGAAACTCATATGGCAGGTTTCAAAAAAGTGATGTTCTTGTGAAACAATCCAATATATGTTCCTCAATTGACCATTTTGTTAACTTCTATGACGGACCATCCATGTAGCATGTAACTTACCACCACATACAATTATTAATAATATGTTAGACATTTGGTTGGTGGGAATCCAACTTAAGCTGAAAGCTCAATCCATGTTGATGTATGCGCATTAGTTGGGTTACATGGAATCGTCAAGGCTGCTAGTAGTTCCAATACCTATCTTTCTCGAGTGGAAGCTTAGTGAAAGCACACTTGATCCATTGGTGGTTTTGGTAATTAATAACAACATATATATCATTGGACTCATGTTTTCACTAAGCATATTTCAGGAAAATTCCAATGATAGGATGGCTATAGATTGTGAGGAGATACCCCAAGATGCAAGGAATGAATTGGCAAAGCTTCAAGCTAGAAGATTCTCTTTCTACATTGTGAGAAATCACTTTGAGTCCATAGGAAAGCCAATACTATTAAAAGGGGTAAGATATTGTTGGTGACAAGTTGCTCCACGTGCACATGTGCTAGCCACCAAAAACACCCACAAACTCTCCCACAAAATATTTTGTCAAAACCCTATTCCACAAAATCGGTGCCACCAAGTTTTTCTATCCGGCACTACCGATTTTCCACATAGATAGAACCCTAGCCAAACCCTACCCTTTTCGGTGTAACTGAGACCCTTGTCGGTGCAATCGAGAACAATGGCAAAGATTCTGTTGATCCAATTCACAAATCAGAAATTCTGAGTTTTGTGAATCGGCATCACCGAGTTTTGGTAACTGCCCTCGGCAACTCATATCGGTACTATTGAGATTCCAAAGTTGCCACATTTTGAACAGATCGATAGAACCGAGTTTTGCATCAGTTTCACTGAGTTGGTTGACGTGGCTTGAGACTGTGTCGGTATTTCCCCAAAAAGGAAGGGATGATGCATCACAACAACGGTAAGTATTTCTCTTAGTTATGAAACCAAGGTATCAATCTGTAGAGGAAGATCATGCACCGACATCAACAACACCTGCACACAAATAACAAGTACTTGCAACCCGACACAAAAGAGAGGTTGTCAATCTCTCTAGGGTAAGATGATAGATTGGATTGCAATAGGTATGTCAAATAGATCTTGCAAGAACACGAAATAAACTAAGTAAACAAAAAGTGCAGCAAGGTATTTTTGGGTTTTTGGATTTATGGATCTGAAAACAAAATGGCAAAATAGTAGATCGGAAAGCAATATGTTGGAAAAGTAGACCCGAGGGTCGTAGGTTTTACTAGTGGCTTCTCTCATGAGTATAGCACACGGTGGGTGAACAAATTACTGTTGGGCAATTGATAGAAGATCAAATAATCATGATGATATCCATGCAATGATCATTATATAGGCATCACTTCCAAGATAAGTCGACCGAAACGATTCTGCATCTACTTATATTACTCCACACATCAACCGCTATCTAGCATGCATCTAGTGTATTAAGTTCATGGAGAAACGGAGTAATGCAATAAGAATGGTGACATGATGTAGACAAGATCTATTCATGTAGGAATAGAACACATCTTGTTATCCTTAATGGCAACGATATGTGTGTGTCTTGCTACCCCTTCTGTCACTGGGAAAGAACACCGCAAGATCAAACCCATCACAAAGCACCTCTTCACTTGGCAAGAAAAATTGATCTAGTTGGCCTAACCACAACAAAGATTCAAAGAAGAAATACAAGGCTATAAGTAATCATGCAAATAAGAGATCAAAAAAGACTCAAATCATATTCATGGATAGAAACTGATCATGAACTCAAAATTCATCGGATCCCAACAAACACACCACAAAAGTCATTACATCAAATAGATCTCCAAGAGACCATTGTATTGAGAATCATAGAGAGAGAGAGGAAGCCATCTAGCTACTGTCTATGGACCCTAATATGTCTCTAATGTATCTATAATTTATGAAGTATTCATGCCATGTTTACAATAATTCTATATAATTTTGGTATGATTTTATTAGAACTAACCCGGACTGACGCTGTTTTCAGCAGAACTACCATGGTGTCGTTTTTTGTGCAGAAATAAAAGTTCTCGGAATGGGATGAAAATTTAGTATGATTTTTTGGACCAAAAAAGACCCCTGAAGCATTGGAGTTGGTCCCCTTGAGGTGAGACCGACGCCAAAAATTCCTATAAACATAGAAACCTCCGAAAAGAAACCTAGATCGGGAGTTCCGCCACCACAAGCCTTCAGAGCCACGAAAAACCAATCGGGAGCTCGTTCCAGCACCCTACCGAAGGGGTAAACCATCACCAGAGGCCATCTTCATCATGTGTTTGATCTCTCTCTCTATTGTTCTTGAGATGGTACGATCTTGATGTACCGCACGCTTTATTGATATAGATGAGTCATATGGAGCTTTCCCCTCTCTATCTTCTTGTGATGAATTGAGTTTTCCCTCTGAAATTTTCTTATAGGATTGAGTCTTTAAGGATTTGAGAACACTTGATGTATGTCTTGCGATGGGATATCCATGGTGACAATGGGATGTTCTATTTATCCACTTGATGTATGTTTTGGTGATCAACTTGCGGGTTCTGTGAACTTGGGAATCTATGCATAGGGGTTGGCACATGTTTTCGTCTTGAATCTCCGGTAGAAACTTTGGGGCACTCTTTGAAATTCTTTGTGTTGGATTGAACATGATGAATCTGAAATATTGTGATGCATATCGTATAATCAAGCCCATGGGTATTTGTGGTGACACTGGAGTATCTAGGTGACATTAGGGTTTTGGTTGATGTGTATCTTAAGGTTTATTTTAGTACGAACTCTAGGGCTGTTCGTAACACTTATAGGGATAGCACATAAGATTGATTGGAAAAGATAACTTTGTGGTGGTTTTTTACCCTGCAATAATTTCTTCGTTTGTTCTCCGCTATTTGTGACTTTGGAGTGAACTCTTTGTCACACGTGAGGGATTTACATATGATTCAACTATGTTAGTATTGTTGAGAGAACTTGCACTAGTGAAAGTATGAACCCTAGGCCTTGTTTCTAAGCATTGCAATACCGTTTGTGCTCACTTTTGTCATTAGTTACCTTGCTATTTTTATATTTTCAGATTATGAAATCCTATATCTACCATCCATATTGCACTTGTATGACTATCTCTTTGCCGAACTAGTGCACCTATACAATTTGCCATTGTATTGGGTGTGTTGGGGACACAAGAGATTTCTTGTATTTGATTGCAGGGTTGTTTGAGAGAGACCATCTTCATCCTATGCCTCCCATGGATTGATAAACCTTAGGTCATCCACTTGAGGGAAAATTGCCACTTTCCTACAAAACTCTGTGCTTGGAGGCCCAACACGAGTCTACAAGAAGAAGGTTGCATAGTAGACATCAAGCTCTTTTCTGGCACCGTTGCCAGGGAGGTGAGTGCTTGAAGGTATATCTTTAGATCTTATAATCAAATCTTTTAGTTTCTCTTTTTTTCACTAGTTTGGTTTTATAAAAGAAAACTATAAAAAATGGAATTGAGGTTGCCTCATGTGCTTCATCTTTTTAATGTCTTTCATGAAAATGATGGAAAGGAAAATTGTGCTCGAGTGTTAGAAGAAGAAGTTATTAAAATGTTTGGCACTAAATCTTTGAGTGATGAGCATGATTTGAATATTTTTAGTATGAATTCTTTGAATAGCAATGATGCTAATGATATGCAAATCCACAAGCTTGGGGATGCTATGTTTGATGAAGATAATATTTTAGTCCCCCAAGTTTTGATGAGCAAATTTATTATGATGATAGCATGCCTCCTATATATGATGATTATGATGATGACATGTATGCTATAAAGAGTGATAGTAACTATGAAACTTGTCATCATTATTTTAATATTCAAAGTTGTTATGTCAATCAAGTATCTCATGATAGTTATTTTGTTGAGTTTGCTCCCACTATTATGAATGCGAAGAAAATTGCTTATGTGGAGAGTAGTAAAATTTCTATGCTTGTAGATCATGAAAAGAATGTTGTATGTGATTGTTATATTTTTTAATTACTTCATGATGCTACTGAAAATTATTATGAGGGAGGAACATATGCTTGTAGGAATTGCAATAATATCAAGTTTCCTCTCTATGTGTTCAAAATTTTGAAGTTATGCTTGTTTTGCCTTCCTATGCTAGATTATTCTTGATCCCATAAATTGTTTGCTCACAAAATCCCTATTCATAGGAAGTGGGTTAGACTTAAATGTTCTTTCCATGTGATTCATGATGCTCTATTGCATGTTTCAATTATTATTCCTATACGAGCATCATTGAAATCATCATGCCTAGCTAAAAGGCATTAAAGAAAAGCACTTATTGGGAGACAACCCAACACTTTTACCTTCTGTTTTTATGTCTTAACATGATTAATAGACTGTATTAATCATGTTTTGTGTCTTTTATTTCAATAAAGTGCCAAGTAAAGCCTTTGGGATAGTGTGGATACTTTCTTGTTTGATTCTGTGCAAAAACAGAAATTTCCAGTATATGAATTATATGATTTTTCTGGAGAGTCAAAAAATTCTGAAATTTTTACAAAACATTTATATGAAAATTATGTGATATGTCCTATTTTTTCACAAATTTTAGAGTTAGGTAAGTTTTGTGATCATTCCGATCTTTACAGACTGTTCTGTTTTTGACAGATTCTGTTTTGCATGCAGAGTTTGCTTGTTTCAAGTGTTCCTATAGATTATATTGAGTAATATAAATTGTGTGAATTATGTAATACAGTAGGTATCATGTGGTAATAATTATGAATCTTGTCTTGACAGTACCTAAGTGAATGATCTTTCTTTATTACACTAACCCTTCTTACGAAGTTCCGTTAAGTTTTGTGTGATTGAAGTTTTCAAGATTTGGGTGCGACACCGATATGAGGAGAATAAGGAGTGACAATAACCTAAGATTGTGGATTCCCAAGGAACCAAAAAGGTAATATGAAAGTAATATTCAAGCGCCTAAGCTTGGGGATGCCCCGTAAGGCATCCCCTCTTTCGTCTTCAACACTATCGGTATATCTCACTTGGAGCTATATTTTTATTCGTCACATAATATGATTTTTGTTTGGATCATCATTTTATTTTGTGTTTATATGTTAGGTGTTATTTATAATCTTGTTTTTGAATAGAATTTCCAAGAATTTCCTTTAGGATGCTTGAATTGCATGTTTGATATCTTCTGGGTAAAAACAGAAACTTCTGGTGTAGTGTTTGAATTTTCATATTTTACTGGAAGGTGGAAAGTTTCTGAAATTTTTACACAGTATTTTAGTATAAATTATTTATAATTTCCTAAATGTTCATAATTTTTTGAGTTACATAAGTACACTGTTTTCATAAATTTCTACATACTGTTTTGTTTGGACAGATTGCAGTCATAGTTTTGTTATCTACTTATCCTATAGTTTCCATAGCCTATATTTGTAGATATAAATTGTGAAAATGATAGTATGCAGTACC
The DNA here is from genome assembly GCA_022496015.1 of Hordeum marinum. Classification (NCBI taxonomy): domain Eukaryota; kingdom Viridiplantae; phylum Streptophyta; class Magnoliopsida; order Poales; family Poaceae; genus Hordeum; species Hordeum marinum. Next base: position 94,375,882 of record CM039678.1, read on the forward strand.
TAATTTTTTAAATTTATTGTGCAACTTGTATTGGCAGTACATGAAGTGTTGATTTGATCTTATGTGTACTAACCTATCTCATGAGCTCTTTTTGAGTTTTGTGTGGATGAAGTTTTTGAGAATAGGCGAAACCAGGATATGAGAGGATTGAAAAAGATAAAAAATCTCACAATTGGGGATGCCCAAGTCACCCCAATTAAATATTTCAAGAACTCTCAAGCATCTAAGCTTGGGGATGCTACACATCCCACCTCCCTTCGTCAACTATCGATTAGCCTATGTTGAGCCTAAATCTTCATTCGTTCACATGATGCATGCTATTATTGGAGTTATATTTTTATTTTTCTTGTTGTTTAAATAAAATACTCAGATATTTAAATATTTATTGAGAGAGAGAGACATAAAGTCCTCACATAGCTACTTAATTTTTTGACTACTCATCGATCTTCACTTATATGTTTTGGAGTAGTTTTGTCATTTACTCTCGTGCTTCACTTATATCCTATGAGTAAATGGTTGAATGAATTGAATATCATAAATCTGAAATTATATATGTTTTATATGCTTATCCCATAAGGAGTAATGACTTCACATATAATAAGTATATGTGGTAAAATTTATTTAGCAAACACCGCATTGGTAACTTGAACAATTCATGAAAGAATATTGAAGGAAGAGATATTTCACATATAAATATAATATCTTGGACATCTTCTATTATTGTGATCCCCATTAATTATTTTCAAACTTTAGCAAATTAGTTGAAGTTGGACAAGGAAGACAACGTAATGAGTTATGCTTGGGTATATTTGTATAGAACTTATATTGTTATGGATCCTCCAACATGTGGTGCTTGATTCCACCTCATACTAGCCAAAACTTCCACACCAAGTAGAAATACTACTTGTGCATCCAAACACCCTTAAACTAGTTTTTCCATGAGTGTCCACAATATCTACCTATGGATTGAATAAGATCCTTCAATTAGTTGTCATCGGTGCAAAAAAGCAATAAAACTTGCTCCTAAATATGTATGATCTTTTATTGTAAGGGAAAATAAGCATTGTACAAAATTGTGATGGTAAAGAAATAAAAGTGATGGACTGCATAATAAAGGTTGCTATCACAAAGGGCAATACAACATGACGTTACTTTGCATTAAGGGTTTGCACATCCAAAAACAAAAGCCGCATGACAACCTCTTCTCCCCTCTGCGAAGGGCCTATCTTTTACTTTCTAGTACTTACCTTTATGCAAGAGTCATGGTGATCTTCACCACTTACTATTTTTTGCCTTTTTCTCTTGGCAAGCATCATGTGTTGGGGAATGATCTAGGCATATATGGACATTCAAATATATTTGATCATGAATTATTATTGTTGACAATTATCTATATGATAAATAAGTTGGGAGGCAAACTTTAAGCCCCTATCTTTCAATGTGTTCAACGGATGCCATTTGCTCTAAAAATATGCTCTGAGTGTTAGCAATCATGGAAGACTATTTCATAGTTGAGTGTGTGGAATTGGCTAAATCAAAGCTCTTACATAGACCCTTCCTAAAAATAAGATGAATTACAATTGTTTGGTGACTGAAAGCATAGTTTGTTAGTTTTCAAGAAACTTTATGGTCTATAGTTTAACATGTGAATAGCTTCTTACTTCATCATGAGAAGTTTTATGAGATGAGATACTGTTATGATATTTAATGATGCTAGAGAAAGTGTTTGGAACTAGCATTGATCAAACTTGTGCACTTGCTACCATTCACACTTCATAAATTATTTCTTTTATCATTTACCTACTCGAGGACAAGCAGGAATTAAGCTTGGGTATGCTGATACATCTCCAACGTATCTATAATTTATGAAGTATTCATGCCATATTTACAATAATTCTATATTATTTTGGTATGGTTTTATTAGAACTAACCCGGACTGACGTTTTTTTAGCAGAACTACCACGGTGTCGTTTTTTGTGCAGAAATAGAAGTTCTCGGAATGGGTTGAAACTTTAGTATGATTATTTTGGACCAAAAGAGACGCCCGAAGCATTGGAGTTGGGCCAGAAGAGCCACGAGGAGGCCACAAGACAGGAGGGTGCGACCACCCTCTGGTCGCGACTGGGTGGCTTGTCGTCGCCTCGTGGCCCCCCTTGATGTGATACCAACGCCAAAAATTCCTATAAATACAGAAACCTCCGAAAAGAAACCTAGATCAAGAGTTCCGCCGCCACAAGCCTCCAGAGCCACAAAAAACCAATCGGGAGACCGTTCCGGCACCCTACCGGAGGGGGAAACCATCAACAGAGGCCATCTTCATCATCCCGATGGTCACCATGACGAGGAGGGAGTAGTTCACCCTCGGGGCTGAGGGTATGTATGAGTAGCTATGTGTATGATCTCTATCTCTCTCTCTCTCTCTCTCGTGTTCTTGAGATGGCACGATCTTGATGTACCGCGAGCTTTATTGATATAGATGAATCATATGGAGCTATGCCCTCTCTATCTTCTTGTGATGAATTGAGTTTTCCCTTTGAAGTTTTCCTATTGGATAGAGTCTTTAAGGATTTGAGAACACTTGATGTATGTCTTGCGATGGGTTATCCGTGATGATAATGGGATGTTCTATTGATCCACTTGATGTATGTTTTGGTGATCAACTTGCAGGTTCCGAGACCTTGGGAATCTATGCATAGGGGTTGCCACATGTTTTTGTCTTGAATCTCCGGTAGAACCTTTGGGGCACTCTTTGAAATTCTTTGTGTTGGATTGAAGATGATGAATCTGAAATTGTGTGATGCATATAGTATAATCAAGACCATGGATACTTGTGGTGACATTGGAGTATCTATGTGACATTAGGGTTTTGGTTGATGTGTATCTTAAGGTGTTATTTTAGTACGAACTCTTGGGTTGTTCGTGACACTTATAGGGATAGCTCATAAGGTTGATCGGAAAAGATAACTTTGAGGTGGTTTCGTACCCTACAATAATTTCTTTGTTTGTTCTCCGCTATTTGTGACTTTGGAGTGAACTCTTTGTCGCACGTGAGGGATTTACATATGATTCAACTATGTTAGTATTGATGAGAGAACTTTCACTAATGAAAGTATGAACCCTAGGCCTTGTTTCTAAGCATTGCAATACCGTTTGTGCTCACTTTCTCATTAGTTACCTTACTATTTTTATATTTTCGTATTACAAAAACCTATATCTACCATCCATATTGCACTTGTATCACCATCTGTTTGCCGAAGTAGTGCACCTATACAATTTTCCATAGTATTGGGTGTGTTGGGGACACAAGATATTTCTTGCATTTGATTGCAGTGCTGTTTGAGAGAGACCATCTTCATCCTACACCTCCCGTGGATTGATAGACTTTAGCTCATCCACTTGAGGGAAAATTGCCACTGTCCTACAAAACTCTGCGTTTGGAGGCCCAACATGAGTCTACAAGAAGAAGGTTGCGTCGTAGACATTAGACCCATAGGTCTATGGTGGACTACTCACGCATCATCGGAGAAACACCCATGAAGACGATGCACCCCTCCATGATGGTGTTACATTGGATCTCGAGGTTCTGGAACTTGCGACAGCTGGATTTGTGTTTCATCGACTCCTCTATAGTTTTCCAAATATTTGGGAATTTATAGGGCGAATAGTCGATTGAGGGGGTTACCGAGGTGGGCACCCTCCACCAGGACATGCTAGGGCCTCTGGCGCGCCCTGGTGGAGGGTGCCCACCCTAGGCCCCCTCTCCTGTTGTTCTTTGGCCCATCCTGGCTCTTCTGGTCCATAAAAATTCTCCCAAAATTCCCGTAGCGTTTGGGCTCCGTTTGGTACTGATTTTCTGCGAAGTAAACACAACAACTGGCACTTTGGCACTAAGTCAATAGGTTAGTCCCAAGAATGATGTAAATTTGCTATAAATGATTATAAAACATCCAAGATTGATAATATAACAGCATGGAACATGCAAAAATTATAGATGCGTTGGAAACGTATCAACACCCCCAAGCTTAATTCAGACTCGTGCTCGAGTAGGTAAATGATAAAAACAGAATTTTTGATGTGGAATGCTGCCTAACATGTTTATCATATATTCTTTTCTTTGTAGCATGGACATTTGGACTTTTAAATGGTTCAAAGCAAGTCTAGGTTTGACATGAAAGCTTTAATACTCAATCATATAAACAAGCAACCATTCAAAATATCAACACAAAGCAAGTTATCCCTAGCCCATCATGCTCAATCATTGATCCATTCACAATACACACTCAAATATTGGCTACAACTAATGCTCAAGTACAATCATAGTGCCTCCTAGTTGGTGCTTTATAAGAGAAGATGGAGACTCAAATTGAAAAATAAAAAATGCATAAAGTAAATAGATGGGCCCTTCGCAGAGGGAAGTAGGGATTTGTAGAGGTGCCAGAGCTCAAGTGTTTAAATTGATAGAGAAAAATATTTTGAGTGGCATGCCATTCCTGTCAATGAAAATGACTGAGAGATTTCAATATCTTTCCATGCTAGATACATCATAGGCGGTTCCCAAACAGAAGATAAAGTTTATTCCTTTTTCCACCATACTTTCACTTTCCATCGCTAGCCGAATCCACGGTTGCCTTCCATACCAACACTTTCCAAGGGATTTATTATTTGACAACATAAAGTAATTTTTCGTTTTTCATTTTGGGACTGGGCATCCCTATTACTGTCGTACTCTCGCGCAATGACAAGTGAATAAACACTCATCTTAAGAATAACACATCTATCATGGAAAAATATCGGTGACCCCCTACCGTTTCATTAGCGGTGTGAGCATACAAATAGGAAATTTTATTTTGAAAATTTAGAGATGGCACATACAAATATTTTTGGAACGGTATGGAAATACCGTATATAGGTAGGTATGGTGGACTCATATGGCAAACTAGTTTAAGGATTTTGGATGCACAAGTAGTATTTCTACTTAGTACAAGTGAAGGCTAGCAAATATATTGAGAAGCATCCAACCAAGAAACGGAAAATCAAATAAGCGAAAATTAAGCATAACTAACACTGAATAATGCACCATAAGTAGGATGTAATTTCATAGCACAACTATTGACTTTCGTGCTTGCATAGGGAATCACAAACCTTAACATCAATATTCTTAGTAAGCATAATTATTCACTAACATAACTCACATATCACTATTGTCTTATCTCAAAAACTATTACAAAGAATCAAGTTTAATTTGTCCAATGATATTCATGAATTTTTTATCATATCCCTCTTGAATATCTATCACTTTGGGACTAGTTTCATATATTGTAATTGCTTTTGATAAGCTCACAAGGATATAAGTGAAGAACATGAGCATACAAGTTTCATCTCTCAAAATAATATAAGTGAAGCATGAGAGGATTTATTCAGAATTAATAACTCTCAAAATAATCTAAGTGAAGCATGAGAGCATTTGTTCAACATGTCAAAGCACGCCGTGCTCAAAAAGATATAAGTGAAGCACTAGAGAAATTCCTTTGCTCAATAGATTTGAGTGAAGCATAAAGAGCAATTCTAGAAAATCATAGCATATTTTGGCTATCTCAAATAGGTGTGTGTAGCAAGGATACAAATCAAATAAAGCAAACATACAAGACGCTCAAAGCAAAACTCATGATATGTGACGAATAAAAATATAGTTCCAAGTAAAATACCGATGGTTGTCAAAAGAAATAGGGGATGCCACTCAGGGCATCCCCAAGCTTAGTTGCTTGTTACTATTTGGATATTACCTTGGGGGTGTCATAGCATCCCCAATCTTAGGCTCTTCTTACTCCTTATTCCTTCATCCATCGTTATCTCACCCAAAACTTGAAAACTTCAATCACACAAAACTTGACAAAATTCATGTGAGATCTGTTAGTACAATAAAGCAAATGACCACTCCAGGTACCGTTGTAAACCCATTCATATTTTATTATTGCATTATAACTATTGTATTTAAACTTTAACATGACTTATACCCCCCAATACATGCCATAGATTCATCAAAACAAGCACACAATGCAACGAAAATAGTATCTATCTCAAACAGAACAGTCTATACTAATCTGTACTCTACCCATACTTCTGTACCTCTAAAAATTATGTGAAATTAGGACGTCATAAAGAATTTGTATATAAATAATGTGTTAAAATTTCAGCTTAATATCATGTTCCAGTAAAAAATGCAAATTCGTGCACTCGGAACAAAGTTTCTGTTTCAGATTCAACATTGTTTCTACTCATCTTATGGATCATCGTAAAGGCATTACTTGGCACAAACACGAAATAAAACATAAAAACACATCATAACAGAGGCATAATTTTGCAAACACTAAAAAAATGAAAAGATATTTTTTTATTCACTGGGTTGCCTCCCAACAAGCGCTATCGTTTTACGCCCCTAGCTAGGCAAAACGCATAGATTCAAGTATTGTCATCCCTAGTTTTCTCTTCATAAAAGGCCCTCATGATTGATTCATATGGTGGATTAATTCTATCTCTATGTAAGTGTTCTATACCCTTTCTAAGAGGAAATTAAATTTAATATTGCATTCTTTCATATCAATCACGACACCTATAGTGCGTAAAAATGGTCTACCAAGTATGATGGGACAAGACGGATTGCAATCAATATCAAGAACAATAAAATCAATGGGTGCATAGTTCATATTTTCAAGAATAAGAACATCATTAATTCTTCCCAAAGGCTTTTTAATAGTAGAATCCACCAAGTGCAAATTAAGAGAACATTCTTCAATATTGGTAAGACCAAGCACATCACATAGAGATTTCAGAATTGTGGAAACACTAGCACCCAAATCACACAAAGGAAAAACATTCATAATTTTTTATCTTCAGTTTAATGGTAGGTTCCCACTCATCATGAAATTTTCCAGGGATTGAAATCTCTAATTCCAACTTCTCTTCTAAGGATTTCATCATGGCATCAACGATATGTTTAGTAAAAGCTTTATTTTGTTCATAAGCATGGGGTGAATTTATCATGGATTGCAGCAAAAAAATACAATCAACCAAGGAGAAACTCTCTTAATTAAAGTATTTGTAATAAAAAATAGTGGGCACATCAGTAGTTAAAGTTTTGACCGCTCCAAACCCACTTTTATCAAAATTTTCATCAAGATTTTCACCCTCCAAATCATTGGGACACTCTCTAGCTAAAGTTGAGTCTTCTTTAGTACCTTTATCATCAATTTTAACATTACTAAACAAGGAATCAATAGAGCAAACACCCACCATTTTAAGATCTTCATCATTGTTGTGGAAGTAATTGCTAGAAAACACTTTTTCTAATAATTCTCTTTTAGCTCTAATCATAGTGGTTCTTTTCTTACTTTCACCCACATAAACGCAATCTTATTCAACTTTTCTTCTATCATAGTATTGAAAGACTTTTGAGCATTGAACAATTCTTTAAAAATATTCTAAAGATCAGAGGTGTTCCTATTATTATTGTAAGAATTACCATAGGAATTACCATAATGATTAGAGGAATTTCCAGGAAAAGGCCTAGGATTAAAATTACCTCTATAAGCATTATTATTGAAGTTGTTTCGCGAGATGAAATTCAAATCTATGGAATCACTATTTTTCTCAATCAAGGTTGAAAAAGGCACATCATTCAGATCAATAGGAGCATTTTTACTAGCAACCAACTTCATAAGAGCATCAACTTTTTCACTCAAAGTACTAATTTCTTCCACCGAATTAACCTTTTTACTAGTAGTGTTCTTTCAGTATGCCATTGTGAATAATTTTCCATAATATTATCTAGCAATTTGATAGCTTCATCCAAAGTAATTTCCATAAAAGTACCACTCGTGGAGGAATCTAAAAGATTTCTAGAGACAAAATTCAATCCCGCATAAAAAAATTGTATGATCATCCAAAGATTTAAACCATGAGTAGGACAATTTCTTAGCATCAATTTCATTATTTCCCAATATTTTGCAACATGTTCATTCTCAGGTTGCTTAAAATTCATGATTTGAGTTCCAAGGGAAATAATTTTCGTGGGAAAAATTTACTTAGTAATAAAAGCGTCCTTGCACTTATCCCAAGAATCAATACTATTGCGAGGCAAAGAAGAAAACCATTTTTTGCACGATCCCGCAAGGAGAAAGGAAATAATTTCAACTTCACAATATCATTTTCCACATCTTTTTTCTTTTGCATATCGCATAATTCCACGAAGGTGTTTATATGGGACGCAACATCCTCATAGGAGTACCGGAAAATTGATCTTTCATGAAAACATTCAACAAGGCGGCATTAATATCACAAGACTCCACACTAGTGGTGGGAGGAGCAATAGGAGTGCTAATAAAATTATTATTATTGGTATTGGAAAAATCACACAACTTGGTGTTTTCTTGAGTCATCGTGACTACGCAAACAAGATTGCAAGCAAACAAGAGGTCTGATGAGAAAAGGGCAAACGAAAAAGAGAGGGTGAATGGAACATCAAATTTGTGAAGTGGGGAAGAGGAAAACGCGAGGCAAATGGAAAAAATGTAAATTGCAAGGAGATGAGGTTTGTGATTAGGAACCTGGTATATGACATCGCTTCCTCCCGGCAACGGCGCCAAAAATTCCTTTGACGTGGCTTGAGACTACGTCGATATTTCCCCAAAGAGGAAGGGATGATGCAGCACAACAATAGTAATTATTTCTATGAGTTATGAAACAAAGGTATCAATCCGTAGAGGAAGATCACACACCCAGATAAACAACACCTGCACACAAATAACAAATACTTGCAACCTAACGCAAAAGAGAGGTTGTCAATCTCTCTAGGGAAAGATGATAGATTGGATTGCAATAGGTATGTCAAATAGATCGTGCAAGAACACAAAATAAACTAAGTAAACAAAAAGTGCAGCAAGGTATTTTTGGGTTTTTGGATTTATAGATCTGAAAACAAAAAGGCAAAATAGTAGATCGGAAAGCAATATGTTGGAAAAGTAGACCCAGGGACTGTATTTTGACTAGTGGCTTCTCTCATGAGTATAGCACATGGTGGGTGAACAAATTACTGTTGGGCAATTGATAGAAGATCAAATAATCATGGTGATATCCAAGCAATGATCATTATATAGGCATCACGTCGAAGATAAGTAGACGGAAACGATTCTTCATCTACTTCTATTACTCCACACATCGACCGCTATCCAGCATGCATCTAGTATATTAAGTTCATGGGAAATGGAGTAATGCAATAAGAACGGTGACATGATGTAGACAAGATCTATTCATGTAGGAATAGACCCCATATTTTCATCCTTAATGGCAATGATACATGCGTTTCTTGCTGCCCCTTCCTCAATGGGAAGGAACACCACATGATTGAAGAAGAAATACGAGGCTATAAGTAATCATGAAAATAAGAGATCAAAGAAGACTCAAATCATATTCATGGATGGAAACTGGTGATGAACTCAAAATTCATCGAATCCCAACAAACACACTGCAAAATTCATTACATCAAATAGATCTCCAAGAGACCATTATGTTGAGAATCATAGAGAGAGAGGAAGCCATCTAGCTAGTGGCTACAGAACCATAGGTCTATGATGGACTACTAACGCATCATCGGAGAAGCACCCATGAAGATGGTGCACCCCTCCGTGATGGTGTTAGAATGCATCTCGAGGTTCTGGAACTTGTGGTGGCTGGAATTGTGTTTCGTCGACTCCTCTAGGGTTTTCCAAATTTTTGGGAATTTATAGGGCGAATAGTCGGTTGAGAGGGTTCCCGAGGTGGGCACCCTCGACTAGGCTGTGCCAGGGGCCTCTAGCGTGCCCTGGTGGAGGGTGGCCACCCTGGGCCCCCTCTCCTGTTGTTCTTTGGCCCATCCTCGCTCTTCTGGTACATAAAAATTCTCCAAAAATTCCTGTAGCATTTGGGATCCATTTGGTACTTATTTTCTGTGAAGTAAAAAACAAGCAAAAATAGCAACTGGCACTTTGGCACTAAGTCAATAGGTTAGTCCCAAAAATGATACAAAGTTGCTATAAAATGATTGTAAAACATCCAAAAATGATAATATGACAGCATGGGACAAGCAAAAATTATAGATACGTTGGAGACGTATCATTGGTCAATAATGTGTGTAAACATGGGATTTTTGGAGATACCTATATATACCCCTCCACCTCATCCCACTCGCAAGAGAAGACCTCAGAATAGTTCCCCACTTCCCATATACAAATTTCTGAGAGAGAACCACCTACCCTTGTGTTGAGATCATGATATTCCACTCCAACCATATGGATCCTTATTTCTAGCCTCCCCAAGTTGCTTTCCACCCAATCAACCTCTTATACCAAGCCAAATATGTGAGAGAGTGATTGAGTGTTGAGGAGTCTATCATCTTGAAGCACAAGAGCAAGGAGTTCATCACCACTATCAAGCCTATTACCTTTTGGAGGGTGGTGCCTTCTAGATTGGTTAGTTGTCGCTTGGGAGCCTCCTACTTCGTGTTGCGGAGTTGAACCGCTAAGTTTGTACGGGCAAGGAGATCGCCTACTTCGTGAAGATCTACCCATAGTAAGGCTAGTCGTTCGTGGACGGAAGCCATTATCGAATTTTCAAGGTTGCTACTTCGTGGACCCTCGTGACTGTTACCCTCCGTGGGTTGAAGACTCCACAAACGTGGATGTACGATAGCGCCACCTATTGGAACCATGGGAAAAATCTTCGTGTCTACAATTGCGTTTAATCTTCTTTCCCTTACCTCTATTACATGTGCTTGTCTTTACTCTCCACTGCTATACTCGTAGACATGCATGTGTAGGGTGTACTTGACTTTCTGTCACTGCTAAAATTTGCCACAACTAAAATTGGGAAAAGGTGGAATTTTTATTTTGTCAAGTAGTCCAATGACCCCCCCCCTCTAGACCTACTTTAGATCCTACACTTAAGCATCCATAAACATTGGGTGTTGCTGCCTATGATAGATAATATCTTATGCTACCTTCAACATAAGATTAGTGAAGCATAAGGGCATCTTCAACGGTGACTAGTGAAGCATAAGGGCATCTCCAACACTCACCCACAAATGGACACTGCCAATGTTCCTTTTTATTATCAGAAGTTATCCATGGATATGATCCAGGAGAGTGACATCCAACCCTATTCATAATTATGGATACTCGAGGGACATTTCTCTCTTTGTGCACTAGAAAACAAATCAATCCATTTCCGTTTCTGACAACGATCTTCAAGACACAAGGGGGCAAAAAATGCACCAACAAGTTTACTGAACTTGTTATAGTTCCATTAGTGGTTCTTTGTGCTTCAGTTAAGTTTGTTATCAAATTTTACTTTCAATTGTTCTCTTTAACTTGCTATGTTACCACTCTATGTTTTAACTTGTTTATATGCACACATACAACTTACTATGTATACAATTATACATACATATTTCTACGATTGTTGTATACATAGTAATTACCATTAGACCATGTGATTGTGGGTGTTCAAATTTCTCATTGTAGAAAAATACCAAGTGTAAGTGTTGTGCAGGTGTTCTGCTCTAGCAAATAATGTACATATTCTACTGGTGGTCTAGTTGTTGTACTGACTTAGATAGTTCTCTTCTCACTATTGTCCCCTCTCTTCTACCAGTATGAGCACATACCTCCCGATCATGGGCACTCTCTTCTACTTCTTGTCTCTCTTTATGTTCACTGATAAGAACATATCTTCCTTGAGCTAGCCTAGCTTATGATCCTAGTCTGGGGCATAACTCATGGGTGAACTATAGATGCTATCATGGCTCCTAAAATCCAATGATGTCGGGCATAGCATCTCTATCCAAACCTAAGGATTCATCATAAGAATTACTACCTGGTGGCCTTTTGTAGCTTATGAAGAGGGATCTATTGGGCCTCCTTCTTGTGGTAGGAATGCACCTCCTAGCTGCCTGGTTTGTAACCGTTTAGTGGTCTCATGGTATGCACTATTATACCTAGTGGTTCTAAACTTTGTATGAACGGTTGGTTTGGGTTATTTATAGGTTGGTGCATGGTGTAGTCACTTGACACATGGGCATGTGAGTTGACTGCTTCTTGTGTGCTACCTGTGCAATCTGTTTGACTATGATGCTTTGGTTGTGGTGGCAGTGACACAGTTGCTGGTGTGTTTCCTTCTTCTCGGCCTGATCCTTTAAGCTTGAGGTGGCTATTTCTTGAAAACTTGTCGCTTGACCTGCTGGGTGTGTTGCTTATCTACGAGATGGATTGCTTTGGATGATGAACATTGGAAATAGATCATCTATAGTGCCAGTGATCAATTAATGACTAAAAGGACGTGGATGTCGCCCAAAGGGGGGTGAATAGGCGCTTTAGAATAATTACGTTTTAGGCTTGAACAAATGTAGAATAAAACTAATGTTTAATTTGTCAAGCACAAAACCTAAAACAACTAGGATCGCCTACAAATGACCCATGAGTATAGGGGATCAATCATAGTTCTTCCGATAAGTAAGAGTGTTGAACCCAATGAGGAGCAGAAGGAAATGATAAGTAGTTTTCAGCAAGGTATTCTCTGCAAGTGTTTTAAGTAAAGTAGTAGATAGTTTTGCAACAAGATAATTTGTAATGAGTGACAAGTAACAATAGTAACAAAGGTGCAGCAAGGTAGCCCAATCCTTTTACAGCAAAGGATAGGCCGGGAAGTATTATTATAGGAAGCAAGCGCTCCTGAGGACACATGAGAATTTTTTCCTAGTCAGCTTCATCATGTTGAGTAGATTCATGTTCGCTACTTTGATAATAATATATGTGGGTGGACCGGTGCTAAGGTGTCATTCTTACTTGAACAAGCAACCCACTTATGATTACCCCCTCTCTCAAGCATCCACTACAAGAAATATGCTACCTTGTGACCTTCACTATTGGTCACCAAATGGTCATTGTTTTTCATTTATGACCTTTTTGTGACCAAAAAGTGATGGTCAAAAGCTGAGGGTCAAGAATGGAAATTAAGGACCTTTCTTCTGAAAAGGTCATAGACATTTACGACCAAAAAAGGTCATAGGTTCTACGACCAATCATTTTGGTCGTTAGAAGTCTGCCCACACCACGTCGGATCCATCGTGGCAAGCTGACGTGGAAGAATTATGACCAAATGAAAAGGTCGTAAATTAGAATTAGCCCGGTCCATTCCGGCCATCTACATGGGCCAAGCCCAATAATTCAGCCCATTTAATGTTTTCTCTCTCTTTATTTTGCTTAGGTGCATGGGCCTGGCCCAATAATTTGGGCTTCTTTATTTTCTTTGCGTCATCCACTTATTTGGGCATTGGCCTTATTAGATTTCTTTTTGTTTTTTGTTCCAGAACTTGGTTTCATTTTATTTTTTAGGCCTTTTTAGCCCAATTATTTGTCCAGTATTAAATACAACACTATTTCATATTCAAATCAAGAAAACTCCAAGTCGAATTAAAACCATCCATCATATAACATCACATAATACATCTCCTAGGTTTACATAACACAATAAGTCATCTCATGAATACATTTCCTTACACGTGAATATTATAGGATTGAACAAAATTGCACAATAGAACAATGGCACATCTACTACTGTCCCAACAGTACAATGGACTTCATTCCACTCTCCTACGAGACATGCTTGAGATGCGACAACTTGTCATCCTACAAGAACATTACACTGCACATGAATCAATCAAAAGGAAAGAAACATAAAAAATAGGCTCCAATGAGGGAGCATTCAAAAACTTATAAAACTGTTGCTAGTCGGTTTAGGATTTAGTTTGAACATAACATAAATAACTCATATAGTGCAATAGAAAATCAATTGCATCCCGGTTCAAACGATTTCGCACAAAGAAAAATTTCTGAAGATAGGTATTAGACCAATCTTGAAGATATGCAATATGAATTCTGAAAATATGTTCTTAGTATTTGCAGCATTTGAAACACAGGAAAAATTCTAGTAGGAGAATTATGTTTAAGTTTATTTAAGCATGTATTTTGTACCATCAAATTTCCATACTTCCACACAAATAATATCCCAATAGGTGATTGCAGGAAAAATTCTAGCGAGATAAGGTTCCATTTGTGGAGGTTAAACCTCAATAGAAACAGCAGCAGGAAACCCAGCATCAACCTGCAAGGTTCCATTTGAGCAGCACACATCAACCTGATGCACATAACCACAAAGTTAGCAACCTTACACTTTCATCACACTAGGCATCATGCACATGTTTATATAAACGACAAAATCCTTACAATGTCACACTAACAGCAAAACTAGAGAGTCCCATTTCAGTCAGTTAACAAGCAGCTTACCAATGTACAAACAGCTGAGTGTGGAAGCTTTTTATTAGTGAGATATTTAAGCTGCAGACTAGGTTCAAACAGCAGCAGTTTTCCAATCACTTAACAAACACCAGGATTTTTACTACTAGAGATAAGTAGCCGTTTTTCAATTTACAAATAACAAACAAAAGCAGATTTACTACTGAGATAAGCATCAGTTTTCAATTTACAAAAAATAGCCAGTTAACAAACATCAGCAGTTGTGATGTATACCTCCAATGTATACAAACAATGGGGTCTATACAATGGAGGCTCACTTAGCAGATTTACAAACAAATTCCAAGCAAAGCCATCAGAGTTACAAACAATCAAAGGAAAACAAACAAATAAAAACTAGGCGGGAAGCAGAGAGCTCACCATGACTGTAAGAAAAACCAAATAGGAATTCCCATCCCAATTGCTCAACATCACGTGTAATACGTGCAACTCGAAAGGCAGCAGATTTTTCTAGAGCAGGACCCCTTCCAGCTTAGTTGTGTCTACATCAATTTCTCCTAATAATAGCAGGAATGTACTAATAATGCTCTTAAACATATAAAGTTAGCATGCCCTATATGCAGGCTTTGACCAACACAAATTCAGAACACTACTTGCCATTTGTGTTAAGAAACAGGTCCTCAGCATAGTTTATAGTTCATAGTTTCAACCATGTTAAGAAACAAGTCCTCGGCATATCCAGCGACCTCGTTCGTTTGTGATGAGATCTTGTAGAAACCAGAACTCGTCATCTGTTTTCATCATCACAGAGAACCAAGAGCTACCTAAAACAGGGGAAGACGCAAAACAAACTAAAATAACATCATCTTAAAAGGAGAGTGATAAAGATATGATTTTCTCTCACACAAATGGATCGTATTGTCCCCATGGTTTAAGGAACAGATTGTATCCGACATCTAATTAGTGTTGATCATCACCGAGAACAAACGGCGAACAATTTACGAAAAATGAACGAATGTAAATGGGGGTATAGTAACAGGAAGCTCCCAATGTGGGAGTAGCCAGTGTCACAAAAACCCGTTTTCTTCTTGCTCTCTGCCAATCAAACAAGAAACAAGGCCATTGAGAGAGACCAAGCATCAAATACTTCATGTCATTCATCCTACCGTACAAAACTAATCAAAGACCGGAAAGTCCTCAGCGGTCTAAATGTTTCACATCCCCCATTATTTTAACTCCGCGGTGCAACAAAAAGATCAAAGCAGCTACCCTTGAATTCCTTGACATACTAGGATTTACATCAAATGTTCCCCAACTTAGCAGCATTCAACCAGGATTTGCAACTTGGCAGCAAAAATGTATGGCAGCCACGTCCAAAGAAGATGCATGACCATGGTCAAGCTATGTTGGTACATTGCTTTGCCCCCTTTGTTGCCAGATGAGGACAGGGTAACCAGACCAAAAAACCCATGGGGAAACTAGTAACCGGACCAAAACCATGCAAGAATGCGAGAAAAAAGAGCGCAAGAGATGAAAGAAAAAGATGGGCAGCTTTGCGTGAGGCTTCGATCGGCACCCACAAGGATGAGCTCCCCTGTGTAGGAGGTGCTACTAGCCAAAATGGATCTATAGCCAAGACAAAATCTACTACTGCTACTCTTTCCAAGATTAACAAACAAACAAAGAACCGATACGAAGAATCACTACTGTCTATTGGATGACTTTTGCATGGAGGAGAGATTTCTGTCTCGCTTTCCATCACAACAGGAGAAGCCACCTATGAATGTTGGGAAATGCAAATCAAAAGGAAAAAGAAGACAACCAAATGTCACCGTATACTGGTAGCGAGTGTGCGCTCGAACAAACACCCACATAAACCGGATGAGGCAAAGGCACATGTTGCATGGGGGAAAACACGAAGCAGCCAGCAAGAAACATGACCATCACAAGCATATACTGGCAGATCTAAACAAGAACTAGCTAGTACATGGACTAAAAAACGTACAAGAACATGCAGTAACATCATGATAAGGAACATGCAATCATCATACAAAAAATGAAACATCTATGGCTCCAAATGTAAAGTAAGCAAAAACCTAAAGTTGACCGTAGGAACACTAATCTCAAACAAGAAACAAATGTTCATGGCAAGGGACACACTACATTGTTACTCAGGCGAAATTGTTGAGAGCAACACTACACTCTTTGCACGAAATTACTTAAATCGATCACCGCACGTGCATGCTCAAGATGTCAATCGGGTCAGGACATGAAGCAGAACCCAAACAAGACACCCCTGCATTCATTCAAATTGCACAACAGCAGCAATGAACACCAAGTTGTGACCAGAACAAGAATAAATTACTTGTATCAAATAAAATGTGCTCACCACATCTGTCAGGCTTCTTTGTCCACCGGCAGCAGTAGCAACCATGAGGATGAGGGCCTCCTTGTCCACCGGCAGCAGCATCAGCTGCAATGAGGATGAGGGCCTCCTTTTCCACCGACAGCAGTACCAACAGCCATGAGGATGAGGGCCTCCTTGTCCACTTGCAGCAGCAGATTATCAGATCGGAGAGGAGATGTAGAAACAGAGAAGAGAAAGGAGGACAGGAGGGATTCTCACGGTCGGAGATGGTGGGCTCGCTGGAGATGGGCATCATGGAGGCCGAGGAAGAAGCGGCGTTGCATCAAGGTCACCACCGACCGAGAGAAGGTGGGTGTGGATCCGCCACCATCGTCACGCCGTCCTCATCCATCCATCCATGGGTGGGTGGGTGAGGGACTAGTGTTTCAAGCGTTCTTTGCCCTGCCCGTCCATGGGTCGGACGGACCTATGGACAGGTGGCCGGTGGTGATGGGGTTGGGGGAGACGGTCGCCAGTGGGTGTGGGGTTAAGGGGTTGTTGTCAGCGACGGGGTGATTGGAGAGGAGGAGTTCGAGTGGATCTTCGTCCATGGAGGGGATGTGGCGCCCGCGGTGGAGTCCCTTGGCCGCGGCGAAGCGAAGACAGATGATGCGATGCCGGGTGCGAGCCGCGGGGTAGATCTAGCCGTGCGCCGACCGTGAGGTGGGAGGGATCCAGAATATCCGGCATCTATGGAGAGAGACAAGCATCACGGGAGAGAGAGATCCATGGGTGATGCCCTCTGTCTAAGGTGGGAGGGAAGCGGGGACGAGGTACGAGGCCATCGGCGGAGGAAACTGCCGGCGAGGTTAGAAAGGCAGTGAAGGGATTTGGATTGGAGGACGCGGCGGAGGGATCTGGATCGGGGAGGAATGAAGGAAGGGTTTGGTGGCGTCCGTTTAGGTATTTTTTCTTTCTCTTTTCCCTAGGAGAGGTGGGTTGAGAGACGTTGGATCCGTGAGGTGTGGGTGGCTCAGATTGGTTACAATGGGGTGATCCGTGGGAATAGTGGTATTGCGTTCTGATTAATCTGAGATATGTGACATTAAAAATTATTTTGAAGTGCTAAACACATGGGTATTTGTGAAGCAACTATCAAGAATGTAATGCAAAATGGCACCATTAAAATTTTCACTCAAGTTATATCATATTTTATGGATGATCATCAACTTGTATTTATTTTATTTACACAAAAATTTCATTTTCCATTTTTTGAGTATCCAAAATAAGTTATTTTGTGAAGAACCTACCAAATATTAAGGCGTATCTCGTGGCCTCCTTCTTCTTCGACACGAACACGTGTCATACGTGCCGAGGTCTGCTCATGTCCAACGATGTCGTTCGATTTGGCGCCATCTAGAGAGCCACCCCTGCTACCTCCACCACTATCATGACACGACCCTGTAAAGATTCATGATCACATATTCTACACAAGGGTGAATCTTGGAATGGAAAACAATGTTTCCTAAGGAAATTTTCATTTTCTTTGCACTAATAATTTATTTTCCATTTTTCGAGTGCCCAAAATGAGTTTTTTTGTGTGAAGGACCTACCATATATTTGTTGCAAAATTGGACCAAATTAATTTTCTAAAATATTAGATCATATTTAATGTACAATTGAAAAAATCGTTGGGTGTCAAAAGCTTTTATCCACCTCTAGTGAAAAAGACAGATTTCCGCCGATTCAGCACGAAGCGGGTGAAATTTGAACTACAGGTGTCTCATAGTTTTCTGTTTATTTTTTAAAAATGATTTTTAGGTACATAAGTATCTATTTAATCAGATAAACACCAAAAGTTTTCCAAGGTTCAACCACTATCTAGGAATGGTCATGCCCGCCGTTTTGACCGCATTTTGAAATGGGCATGCAAAATTCAAAAAACTTCAAAAAATTGTAAAACCTTCGCATTTGTGTCATTATACGCGACCAAGTTACTAGTAAAAATAATAAACTTGTAATACGGCAATTATTTTAAAAAATTGTTCTAAAAATGAGCCATCATGTTTAAAGATTCGTGGCTTTCAAGCAAAATGATGAATCTTATGACCACATTCATGGCATAGTTTGCTCAAATGATCTCATATTGTGTAGAAGGGTGCATGTTGAAATGTCAAACAATGTTGCCAAAGGGAGTTTTCATTTTCTTTGCACAAAAAAATCATTTTCCTTTTTTCGAGTACCCAAAATGAGTTTTTTTGTGAATGACCTACCAAATATTTGTTACAAAATTGGAGAAAATCATTTTTATAAAATATTAGGACATATTTAATGCACCATTAAAAAAATATTTGGGTGCCAAAATATTTTTATCCACCTCTAGTGAAAAAGACAAAATTCTACCGATTCAGGTGGAAGCGGGTCAAATTTGAACTAGAGGTGCCTCATAGTTTGCTCTTTATTTTTTCCAAAAATCATTTATAGGTAAAGAAGTATCTATTTAATCATAGATACAACAAAATTTTGGCAAGATTCAACCCCTAGCTATGAACGGTCATGCCCGCCGTTTCGACCACATTTTGAAACGAGCATAAATAATTCAAAAAAATCAAAAAAATGTAAAACCTTCGTGTTGTGTCATCATATGTGACCAAGTTACCAGGAAAAATAACAAACTTGTAATACGGTAATTATTTTAAAAATGTGTTCTCATAAATGAGCTATCATGTGTGAAGATTCATGGCTTTCAAGCGAAATGATCAATCTTATGGCCACATTCATGGAATAGTTTTTTCAAATGATATCATATTGTGCACAAGGATGCATGTTGAAATGGCAAACAATGTTTCCAAAGGGAGTTTTCATTTTGTTTGCACAAAAAAATCATTTTCCTTTTTTTGAGTGCCCAAAATGAGTTTTTTTGTAAAGGACCTACCAAATGTTTGTTACAAAATTGGACAAAATCATTTTTATAAAATATTAGGCCATATTTATTGCACAATTGACAAAATATTTGGGTGCCAAAAGCTTTCGATCCACCTCTAGTGGAAAAGACAAAACTCTGCCGATTCAATAGGAACCGAGACAAATTTGAACTACAACTGCCTTATAGTTTGCTCTTTATTTTTTCAAAAAATCATTTCTAGTTACGTAAGTATCTATTTAATCATAAATACATGGTTTGGTGGCGATATGTCGAGGTTTGGACGGTGGCCGATGGCCCCAACTCCAGAGCGCGTAAACTCGCATGCCCGCCGCATGGTCACTGCTTGACCGTGGCATTGCCATGCGTTCTAGAAGGCATATGCATGTCTAGTGGGCTGGACGCTCCCTAGGTAGGTGCTAGGAAGAAAATTACAGTAGAAGAATCTCAGGAGGAGACCTAACTATGCTCAAACATGAATTAACAGCCCAATGTTTGATTAGCGGTACGGGAAATGCACATGGCAAATGGGCGTGAGTTTTGGCTGAGGATGATCATCTACTAAGAAGACTGTCGTCACAAATTTTTAGCTCAAATGGATGTGCTTAGGTGGTACTTCCTTTGCAAAGTACCACACTGGACAGAAATATGAATATTGAAGCTAGGCTGAAAATAATGAATGGATTGAGCTGAATATTGACATGTGGCAATTATTTGGATATGGAAGATCTCCCAAAAAGTTTGAGGGCAATAAGAGGGATCTATATAGCACTTGCTTTGCAATGTGCCAATCTGGACAGAAAGTACAAATTGAAGCTGGGCTCACATAGATGATTGGATTAAGCTGCAATTTGTAGGAGGATGATAATTTGGGCATATGAAGCCACTCTAAAAATTTCATACTATTTGGGTAAATAAAAAATGGTACTTGCTTCACAATCTGAAGAGAATATTAGGAAAAATGTTGAGGGAAATTGGCTAAATTAAATGAGCTAAAATTTGGTGGAGGGAGGTTTTGTGATCATGGTCATGTACTAGTAATTTTTTAGCAATTATAAAGAAATATAAAATATAGTTGCTTCACAAACTGAAAATATTACTAGAAACAAAGATTGGATGGTGAGCTCACATGGATTGTTAGACAGGGCTAAAATTTTGTGGATAGCTAATATTTGGGCATATAGAAGATCTGGGAAAAATTCAACTCGTTATGATAGACATAGCCAGTACTTCCTTCACAAAGCTTCTAGGTGAACGAATATTTTGGAAATTTGCCGAGGAGAATTTACCGGGCAAATGGAGCTGAATTTTGCCATGAGGCAATGATTTGGATAGGAAAGAGTTCCCAAAAATTTTGAGGGCAATCAAGAATATATAAGTAGCACTTCCTTCACAAAGTGTTATTCTGAACAGAATAGGAAAATGAATATTTTTGAATTATTTTTGAACCAGACAAGGAAGGGTTTTCACATATTTGATGAATATATGATACAAAGAATTTATGAGAATTGTTTGGGAATTTTGGGAATAATAGAGATATAGGTTGCTTCACAACCTAGGGCAAAAATTAACACATGGACATGACACGTAGGCAAAAATTGACACATGGGCATGACACATAGGCAAAACTGATGAGGTGGTGCCAAGTCATAGCTTACGACCATTTATATTGGTCATTATCAGCTAGAAATAAGGCAGTGGACCAGTGTTGCTCGCTTTATGACCATTTCAATTAAGTAAATTACAACCTTTCTAACCAAAATGGTCGTTGGTGTTTAGGGTTAGGACCCCTCCGGAGAGATTACGACCAATTTGCCTCAAAAGGTCATAGATTTACGACCATTTTTTCCAAGGTCACTAACAGAAGGTCACAAGATAGCATATTTCTTGTAGTGATCCTCAACTATGAAAGAAGAATTAAGATAAATCTAAACAAAGCATGAAACACATGGATTTAAATCAGCCCCTCATGAAGCAATGCATAAACTGGGGTTTAAGCTTCTGTCACTCTCGCAACCCATCATATACTTGTTACTCCACAATGCCTTCCTAGGCCCATAACATGGTGAAGTGTCGTGTAGTCGACGTTCACACGACACCACTAAGAGAAGCAACAACATTCATATCATCAAAATATCGAACGAATACCAACTTAACATGATTACTTATAACAAGGCTTCTCCCATGTCCTCAGTAACAAAAGTAACTACTCACACATAATCAACATGTTCAAGATCAAAGGTATAATAACGATGATCAAGGATATGAACATAATATCTTTCACCAAGTAAACCCACAAGCATCAACTACAAGATTGGTCCCCAAAATGCCACTAGGGCCACCGTAATCTCCTCACGCCCTTGCACAATGCAAGATGTCATGATTCCACTAAGGGACCCTTGAGGATAGTCCCTGAACCCGTAGAAATGTCAACCCTTGGGGGCTGTCATCGAACCCGTACATTTGGCAACCCTTGGGGGTGATCATCGAAACCTAATTGGAGACCCTCGACGCTTGCCCAGAGCTTTACACCATAATGATTGAGCTTCATGAAAGCACATATGCTCCCTTGGAGGTTTTGATAATTCATGAAAACATACATTGTCTCTTGGACTAATAGTTTTACCTAGCTTATTTCAGATAAAGTCCACAGGGAGAATTGGCTGAGGAATGTGAGGAGAATCCCCAAGGAAAGATAAAGAAGGAAAGGAATAGGACTGGTAAGATACCAAGCTTCAATACTCTACATTTTGCATTTTGTGAGAAATCACATTTAAGTCCATAGGAAAGCCAATACTATTAAAATGGATGAGGTATCCATGACGACCTGGTTGCTCAAGTGCTTAGAGTTAGACACGAAATACTCATGAATTCTCCCACAAAAATACTTTGTCTAAACTTTAACACTCAAATTAGGTGTCAGTAATATTTCCAAATCGACCCTACCGAGTTTCACGCTAGATAGATCCAGAGCCAAACCCTAGCTTCTCGATGACACCAAGTTTGATTTCGGTGAAACCGAAATTAGTGAACAACTTCCGGTTAACCAATTTATAAGAATCAGAATCTGAGTTTTAGGAATTAGTGACACCAAAACTAGAAACTGTCTAGGCCAGCCAAAATCGGACCCATCGAGAATTACATATCACTCTCACTGAAATGCCAAAAGTTGCCACATTTTTCACTATTCGGTGCAACTGAGTTTTTGCTTCGGTTTCACCAAGTTGGGAAATAATGTTCTGACGGTTGGATTTTTGGAGACGCCTATATACCCCTCCACCCGACTCTCATCGGAGAGGAAGCAGTTAGAACAAGCCAACACATGCGCCATTCATTTTCTGATAGAGAACTATCTACTCATGTGTTGAGATCAAGATCTTCCACTCCAACCATATGAATCTTAATTTCTAGCCTCCCCAAGTTGCTTTCCATCCAATCAATCTCTTCTACCAAACCAAATATATTAGAGAGTGATTGTGTGTGTAGAAGACTATCTTTTGAAGCACAATAGCAAGGAGGACGAGTCGGTGTTGTATGCTGAGTGTGGTATAATCTTGGTCCCTAAAAGGTTGCCGATACCATACCACTAGCCATGTTAAACTAGTCTAGTCTTGCCAGGTGGGCTTATCTTCTGGTAACCTGGTCCAGGAATACCACATCTATTACCTTTCGGAGAGTGGTGTCTCCTAGATTGGCTTGGTGTCGCTTAGGAGACTCCGTCTTTGTGTGTGGAGTTGAACCAAGAAGTTTGTATGGGCAAGGAGATCGCCTACTTCGTGAAGATCTACCCTGAGTGAGGCTAGTCCTTCGTGGACATAAGCAATGATGGAATAAACAAGGTTGATACTTTGTGGATCCTTATGGGTGGATCCCTCCGTGGACTCTCGCGACTGGTACCCTCCATTGGTTGAAGTCTCCATCAACGTGGACATACGGTAGCACCACCTATCAGAACCACAGGAAATTTTTTGAGTCCCTGTTGCATTTGATCTTCCTTTCTCTACTCTTACTTGCATTGTCTTTATTCTCCGCTGCTATACTCGTTTACTTGCATGTGTAGGGTGTGGTAGACTTTATAGAATTGCTAAAATCTACCAACCATTAAAATTGGAAAAAGGTTAGGTTTTTAATTTACCAAGTAGTCTATTCACCTCCCCCACTCTAGACGTCCCTTCTCGATCCCACAATTGGTATCAGAGCTTTGGTCTCCATAGATTTGGTTTTATCATCATTCAAGGAAGATGGATGTGCTTAGTTTGGGAGTCTAGGTGTAGAGTGTCTATTCTCAATGGGGAGTATTATAGTCAATGGAAAGACAAGATGCTTGATCTATTCAATGGATTCCATTTGAGCAGGTATGGTAAGAGCCCTTATGTGCCTCTCATTGATCCCTTACATCCTTCTCATGAAGAATAAATTGACATGCTTCGTAATCTTAGAACTGTTAATCTTATCATTAGAGGATTGCCAAGAATTGTGTTTGATGAAATTAGAAACTTTGAGTGTGCTTATACTTTCTAGAAAGATTTAGAGAAAATATATCCAAGCTACTCTTTGAAAAATCTTTATGTCATTCTCCATAAAAATATTGCCTTCCACAAGATGAAACCTAGTGATACTAAATTTGATGATTATCTTTTTGAGTTTATAGACCTCATGTGTGCTAAAGGAGATGTCATAACTATCAACATCATCATTGTTGAAGCTATCCGTATTCATAATCTTTAACATTGTCATGGTCATAATTCTAACGAATCTCTTGATTTTTGTGACGAGGATATTCCACTCGATGATGAAAATGTGGAACATGGATACTATGATGAAGATGAGATGTTTGACATCAAATATGAGAAGATTATGAAGAATATAAGTCTCACGGCGAACTTCAAAGACTACATGTCCAGAGGAAAAGAGTGGATTCTCGATAGGGGAAGCACTCGTCACATGACCGGAGACAGAGACATGTTTCAAGAGATCACACCAAACCATGGACCATTGAGGTATGTGAGTGTTGGAGACAACTCCAAGGGTAAGGTACTCGGTCTTGGTAAGGTGGCCATATCTCGTGATAGTTCAATTAAAAATATCATGCTTGTTGAATCCTTTAGCTACAATCTTCTTTCTGTATCTAGACTATCCGACTTCGGTTTCAATGTGCTATTTACTAAAGCTGATTGCCAAGTGTTTTGCCAAGATAATCATATCACGGTCTTTACCGGTTTTCGTAGAGGTGATCTATATATAAGAGATCCAAACCTCATACTTGTCGTACTACAAACTCTTCTAAAGGTTGTCTATGGCATAGAAGGCTAGGACATGTTGGTATGCGTAATCTAGACAAGTTCATCAAAGGTGATCATATACTTGGTGTTAAAGATGTTATCTTTGACAAATATAGACTTTGTAGTGCTTGTCAAGTAGGAAAACAAGTGGGTGGAAGTCATACCATAAATAACATCATGACTATCAGGAGACCACTCGAGTTTCTTCATATGGATCTTTTTGGTCCCAATACTTACAAGATCCCTGGTGGAAATTCCTTTGGTATAGTTATAGTTGAGGATTTTTCTAGATTTACGTGGGTATTCTTTATTGATGACAAGTCACAGGTGCAAAAGATCTTTAAGAGCTTCGCTCGCAAGTCCCAAAATCAATCTGAAGTGAAGATCAAGAAAGTTCGGAGCGACAATAGATCGGAGTTCAAGAACACCAATGTGGATACCTTTCTTGACGAAAAAGGGATTTCACATGAGTTCTCTACTAAGTACACACCTCAACAAAATGGAGTTGTTGAGAGGAAAAACCAGACTCTCATACAGATGGCTAGAACTATGCTCAACGAGTACAAGACGCCAACACACTTTTGGGTGGAAGCCGTGGAAAAAACTTGTCATGCGACAAACTAACTCTACCTACACAAGCTTCTCGGAGATAAGGAACCTTCAGAAGCCATTCAAACTTTGTCCATCGGCAAGATAAGTCCCATGGAGGTGAAGGAAAGCACTTCATCAAAACAAGTGGAAGCTCCTACCTCACACCAAGGTGAACCACAAAACTACATGGAGGCATCCACAAGTGGTACACGACAAGATGAATATGAGGAAGAAGTACATCGTGACGATCCACCACAACCTCCTTGATCACCACCTCAAGGGAATGACACCTTCAACAAAAAACGAAGAGGAAGATGATGATGAGGAAGCTCCAACATCTAACAAGCAAAAGCTACCATGAGTTTGAGATGGAGTGAACAAGAATCATCCCTTCGAGCAAACATTTGGCGAGATACAAACCAAGAGAATCACTCGCTCTAAAACTCGTTTAGCTAACTTTTGTGAGCATTACTCATTTATCTCTAGTATTGATCCTTTGAAGGTAGAAGAAGCACTTGAAGACCCGGAATGGGTGAATGCGATACACGAAGAGGTACACAATTTTGAGAGGAATGAACTGGGAAACTAGTGGAGAAGCCCAAGGACGAGCAAAACATCATTGGAAAAAAATAAGTGTTTAGGAACAAGCAAGATGAACATGGTCAAGTGGTACACAACAAGGCACGTCTTCTATCTCAAGATTACACTCAAGTCGAAGGTATGGACTACGGTGAGACTTATGTCCCTGTTGCTAGAATTGAATCCATTTGTATACTTCTTGCTTATGCCAATCACCATGATATTACTCTTTACCAAATGGATATCAAAAATGGTTTTCTAAATGGTGAAAAAGAGGAGGAAGTTTATGTTAAACAACATCCCGACTTTCTGAACCCTAAGAAACCTAATCAAGTTTATAAACTTAGTAAAGCTCTCTATGGACTTAAACAAGCCCCCACGAGCTTGGTATAAGTGCTTAACGAAGTTTCTTATTGAAACATTCTTGAAATTGGTAAAATGGATGCAACCTTGTTCACAAAAAGGGTTAACCATGAATTATTTGTCTGCCAAATTTATGTGGACGATATTATCTTTGGATCTACTAACCCACATTTGATGAGAAATTTGGAAGGTTGATGCCCGAGAAATATGAGATGTCTATGATGTGTGAGCTAAAAAAATTCCTTGGTTTGCAAATCAATCAAACGAGAGAAGGAACATTTATCTCCAATACCAAGTATACCAAGGAATTGATCAATAAGTTCAACATGCAAGAGTGTAAAGGTATGAAAACTCTTATGCCTACTAGTGGACATGTTGACCTCACCAAGGAGGACAAACCGGTTTATCAAAAGTTTTATCGATCAATGATCGGTTCATTGCTATATCTATGTGCCTCCCGTCCTGATATCATGCTTAGTGTGTACATGTGCGCTCGATATCAAGCTGCTCCTAAAGAGTGTCATCTGAAAGTCGTGAAAAGAATTGTGAGATACTTGATACATAGACCAGACTATGGCATTTGGTATCCCAAGGGATATTCTTTTAACCTTTTTGGATATTCTGACTTGGACTATGACGGAGATAAGGTTGATAGAAAATCCACCTAGGATACTTATCAATTTCTTGGGAGATATCTTATGTCTTGTTCATCCATGAGACAAAACTCGGTATCTCTATCCACTACCGAAGTGGAATACATTGCCACCGTATCATGTTGTGCGCAATTGCTATGGATGACTCAAACTCTTAAGGATTATGGAATACATGTGAGACATGTTCCATTGTTGTGTGACAATGAGAGTATTATCAGGATTGCTCATAATCCCGTGCAACATTATCGACTAAACATATCCAAGTTCAACATGATTTCATTCGTGATCATGTTGCTAAAGGAGATATTAATCTCAAGCATGTTTGTACTAACAAACAATTGGCCGATATATTTACTACAACACTTGATGATAAAGTGTTTTGTCACTTGAGGAGTGAGTTGAACATCATTTATGGTTCAAACTTGAGCTAGACTCACTCGGATGCATGCAAGGGCATGAGCTTAATTGACTATTCCTTGTTACTATTGATATGATACTATCTTATACCTTGGAAACTATGCTCCCTTATATTGCGTCTAATCTTTTGTAGGTACTTGGATGAGGTACATTCCACAAGATTGCCAACAACCACTATCAAAAGCAATCTTGTTTTGGCCAGGTACCAACAATCCTACTTTGTGATGGAGGAAGAAGACAACACAAACTATATCCTTGACGTACATATGATGAAAACCTCACTCTTATCATTTGGATATATCTTGTTCTTCCTTGCATGACTAACCCTTGTAGGAGGACCTTTCTAGAAAGAAAATAAGGATTGCCCAAAACTCCAACTCTTGGGCATTCACAACAAGTACACCTACACGTCATGTCATCTACATCACTCAAAGGTATGCACTCATATCCTTGAAGAAGATGTACTCCAAGTCATGAGTTAAAGCAACTCTAAGAGACATGAAAACATCAAAATGCTTAAACGAAAAATGGTAACCCCATTTTGAGCTTAACGGTGAGTATGACCTATGATCAAGTATTCTTATTTGTCTCCTAACTCAATATACTCTAATATAGGCGACCTAGTCACTGACCATCATCTAGATGAAGTTTCTTGTTTGGATCAGTTTTCAGTTGCATGCTTTCTTGGAACTATTCAATCTTCATCTAGTTGAAAATTCATTGCAAGTCTAGTTGAATATTCATTGCAAATATTTTGAAAATTCATTGCAAATATTTTGAAAATTCATTGCAAATCTTCTAAAAATTCTTTGCAAATCTTTTAGAATATATTGAGACTTTCTAGAAATCATTTTCGTCAACAAAATGGCCAAGAATGCCTTTGCCAAGTTTCTGTTTGCAGTTCGGACCCTCGGAAATGGGAAAATTGGTTTCACCGATAAAGCAGATATACTGCCAAGGGCTTCTTCGGTACCACCGATACGAACCTTTCGGCTGCAAAGATTTTACCCAAAGCCCTAAATTTTCTTATCGGTTCTAACAATTAACTTTTCCCCGAAGCGACCGATATTTGCCATCACTTGTGATTGTTTGCCATTTTCTTGACATCTTTATTCTCTTGGAGGTTTTGATAATTCATGACAACATACATTATCTCTTGGACTAATAGTTTTACCTAGTTTATTTCAGATAAATTCCACAGAGAGAATTGGCTGTGGAATGTGAGGAGAATCCCCAAGGAAAGATGAAGAAGGAAAGGAATAGGACCGACAAGACATCAAGCTTCAAGAATCTATATTTTGCATTTTGTGATAAAACCTATTTGAGTCCATTGGAAAGCCAATACAATTAAAAGGGGATGATGTATCTATAATGATCTGGTTGCTTAAGTGATTAGAGTTAGCCACCAAAAATACTCATGAACTCTCCCACAAAATACTCTGTCTACACCCTAACACTCAAATTTGGTGGCACCAATATTTTCAAATCGGCCCTATAGAGTTTCACCCTAGACAGATCCAGAGCCAAACCCTACCTTCTCGGTGACACCAAGTTTGTTTTCGGTGAAGCCGAAATCAATGACCAAAATTTATAAGAATTTAAAATTCTGAGTTTTAGGAATCGGTGACACCCAAACTAGAAACTTCCTAGGCCAGCCAAAATCGGACCAACCGAGAATTATATATCGGTCTCACTGAAACGCCAAAAGTTGCCACATTTTGCACTAGTCGGTGCAACCGAGGTTTTGCTTCGGTTTCACTGAGTTGGGCAATAATCTTGTAACGGTTGGATTTTGGAGATGCCTATATATACCCCTCCACATACCTCTCATTCGGAGAGGAACCACTCATAACAAGCCAACACTTGTCCCATCCATTTTTTGAGAGAGAACCACCTACTCATGTGTTGATATCAAGATCTTCTACTCGAACCATATGGATCTTGATTTCTAGCCTCCCCAAGTTTCTTTCCACCCAATCAATCTCTTCTACCAAACCAAATCTATGAGAGAGTGATTATGTGTTGACGAGACTATATTTTGTAGCACAAGAGCAAGGAGTTCATCATTCTTACCGCATATATTACCTTTTGGATAGTGGTGTCTCCCAGATTGGTTAGGTGTCGCTTGGGAGCCTCCGTATTCATGTGTGGAGTTGAACCAAGAAGTTTGTACGGGCAAGGAGATCGCCAATTTCGTGAAGATCTACCCCTAGTGAGGCTAGTCCTTTGTGGATGTAAGTCGTGATGGAAGAGATGAGGTTGCTACTATGTGGACCCTTATGGGTGGAGCCCTTCATGGACTCTCGTGATCGGTACCCTCCGTGGGTTGAAGTCTCCATAAACGTGGACGTACGATAACATCACCTATCGGAACCATGGGGAAAATCTTTGAGTCCCTATTGCATTTGATCTTCCTTCCTCTACTCTTACTTACATGTGCTTGTCTTTACTTTCTGCTACTATACTCGTTTACTTGCATGTGTAGGGTGTGCTAGACTTGATAGAATTGCTAAAATCTTCCAACCATTAAAATTGGGAAAGGTTAGGTTTTTAATTTGCCAAGTAGTCTATTCACCCCCCCCCTCTAGACGTCCCTTCTTGACCCCACACTTCGAGACACCACTAACCGTCTAGGGAGCCTAGCCGCCCATGCACCCAAGAGGCACAAGCTCTAGGGTGCCCAAACACCCAAGAGTAACAAGCTTCTCAACGTTTTCACTTCCATTGATCATCATGGAGAACTCAAACTGATGCAACTAATGCAGTGACAAGAACACATGAAGTGGTCATGTCCCTTACTCTTAAATCCCACCACAAGAACATAAGATGTGGATGAATATGAGAGGAATAAAAAGCTCAAAGGAGAACACAAATAACTCCAAGATCTAGATCCAAGCGGTTCCCCTTACTTAGAGGAGAAAGTGATTGGTGGAAATATGGATCTAGATCTCCTCTCTCTCTTCCCTCAAGAAGTAGTAAGAAACATTGGAGGGGTTGAGAGATAGCAAGCTCAATGAGGTTCAACAACTAGGAGGGGGGCAAAAACAAGCTCAAAGGATAAGAACCATCGGGGAAGAAGACCCCCTTAAATTATGCTTACTGGTTGAGCTCAAGTAGTACTACCGCTCGGGGGAGAAGTACTACAACACCCTAATACCACTCTAATACCATGAAAATTGTGACGAGTTATATAACCATATGAGCTAGGGGAAGTGCGCGCAGTAGTAGAATGTGGTACTACTGCTCTACTACCTCTTAAAAGACTAGAGAGAATCAGATGCATTTTCCCAAATGGAAGTAGCCACTATAGACCACAACGGAAGTACCACATGAAGTGGTACTACCATGGTACCGAGCATTAGTACCGCTTGGATGCTGCAATGTAGCCCAAGCAAAATAGATGAAACCAAAACTGTCATAACTTTTGCATACATGCTAAAAAATGAGCGAACTCAAGCTTGTTGGATATATTAAGAACTAGCAATGTATAATAAATGCCAATAGGATAAGGGAGAGGACACTCTCAAAATATGAACCAACAAAAACCCCACCATGGAAAACACAATAGAAGATGCATACAAAATCCGTTTTCGATGAACCTAAACTTGTCATGAAGATGACAATAAGCGCCAAAACTCTCACAAAGGAAAGTCAAACAAGAACTAGGAAAGATGAGGCCAAGGCTGCAATGGTTTGAGATCTCTATGAACGATACCACCGGGCTACTCACTCGAGAGACCCCCTTGATAGTACGACAATTGGTCATATGACCCGGCCTCCCAACTAACACCATGGGACCAGTAAAATATAAAACCTATCAAGGACAAACCTTTGCCTTGCGCATAGTCTAATTGAGCTAGATGATGACGATATTGACTTCCTCAAGTTGGAGCACCTTTCTTGATTGTGCTGGCTTGATGAAGACTTGTATATTTCTCCCCCATACTCCAATATAGGTGAGCCTCTCTTCAACACATCTTCACATGTTCATTGTCACCACAATGTATGACAAGTTTCAAGCATGTGATCTCTTCATGATGCTCCACTTGAACTTACACACCACAACCTTGATGATGATCACCACTTGATGCCATCCTCCCTAGGACATATGATATCTTCCCTGTGATGCATGCCCATGGAAACATACCTAATCACACAAAGAACTCCCATGCAGACCACGAGTGAGTACACAATGCGTAATGGACAATGTACCATACCATAGGATCACTTGATCCTTATCGGTACATCTTCTACACTTGTGTGTTGATCAACTTCAAACACTCTTTGTACCTAGTCTTGATCAACCTTGTATATGACCAATCTTTGGATAACTCCTTGAATAGCACCTTGTTCACACATATTTGTCTTCTAATAGATTTGAAACTAACAAATGGTCTTCAAGCAATGCATATGGACAAACCCTCAAAATAAATCAGGGAAACCATTAGTCCATAGGGATTGTCATCAATTTCCAAAAACAAACATGGGGTCACCATGCTCTTGCAATGACATTAAACACAAATAAGTGGCTTAAGAAATTTATGGGCCTAGTGCTAGTTAGGGTTTTGATCTATTGCTTGGCTTTTTACCTTTCCATGATCTGCTTCTTAACTCATTGGTCTTGCTATTGTTGCTACTATTCCATTGGTATTGCTCGCATTGTTGGATCTTTGCTATGTTTACAAGATCAACTTATTTGGATTGGAAATTGGATCTTGATTGCTACTGTTTGACTCTCTATAGCTAGCTTGTTTTTTTATCAATACTACTTGTGTTAAGATGGGTTTTGGCTATGCTAAATCACTAACTTAATACCATTTCTTGTGCACGTGAAAACAAGAAGATCTTGGAGATTTAGATAGGTTTAGATAGGATTTAAAAATAGGTATCTTATTATAGGTTTTATCTTTTCTCAAGCTTCATAACTAGAGAAATGTACTTCTAATTTAGAATAAGTTTTCTTTATTCTTTTGTAATAATACTTTGTATTATTTGTTGAAATTATTAATTATGTTCAAGTTTCCATTATTCAATTGTGCACTATTTACAAATGCATTTAAATTCATAATTCAATTGTACTTGTAGCACTTAGGTCCTTATAAGAATTCTTAATTGCAATTTGAACCCAAACTGTAAATAAGAATGACGGTCATATCAATTTTATGTTTGAATGAAATTTGACCTAGTGTTTTAAATGGAAGTTTAAATTCACCCGAGGTTTCCTATCATGAATGCAAAGTTTAATAAAAAAACCACTCTCATATACTACGAGTCATGACAAATCCCACCGCGAACGATGGCAGTTGCACGTCCTACGGGCGAAGAAAGACGCTCTGTTCATGGGCATTGATGTGACGCCGGAGGAATTTGACGACGGCACCAACGACGTTGCTAGCTCCGCGTTAGCCGCACCTCGCCGCCTGGCACGTGCACAACCACCGCCGATAGTGAGGAAGAGTAGAACATGGAGGTTGATGTCACATGGGTCCCAAGAACACGACCAACAATGTCTTGCTGGGCCTCACGGCCGGTGAGCTTGCTCGCGTCACGGTGGCTATTCTTCCCTTCCTGCTGAAGCTTTAGTTCCCGAGGCTCATGGCCGACCAGCGAGCTTGTTCTCGGACATGGAAAAGACATGTGATGAGCAATGGGCATCACCATGGCCAACAGTCATTCAGATTAGGTTAAAATAGCCTAGTTCGCTATCGTTTGGTAGAAATATGTCGGAAACGTAACAAACGTGCTCCCGTTTAGGTAAAAATTATCTATGTTTGAATGAAAGTCGTCCAGTTTTGTTGGAAATATGCCCTAGAGGCAATAATAAAATGGTTATTATTGTATTTCCTTGTTCATGATAATTGTCTATTGTTCATGCTATAATTGTGTTAACCGGAAACCGTAATACATGTGTGAATACATAGACCACAACATGTCCCTAGTAAGCCTCTAGTTGGCTAGCTCGTTGATAAATAGATGGTCACGGTTTCATGACCATGGACATTGGATGTCGTTGATAATGGGATCACATCATTAGGAGAATGATGTGATGGACAAGACCCAATCCTAAGCATAGCACAAGATCGTGTAGTTCGTTTGCTAAAGCTTTTCAATTTCAAGTATCGTTTCCTTAGACCATGAGATTGTGCAACTCCCGGATACCGTAGGAATGCTTTGGGTGTGCCAAACGTCACAACGTAACTGGGTGGCTATAAAGGTGCACTACGGGTATCTCCGAAAGTATCTGTTGGGTTGGCACGAATCGAGACTGGGATTTGTCACTCCGTGTGACGGAGAGGTATCTCTGGGCCCACTCGGTAAGACATCATCATAATGAGCTCAATGTGACTAAGGAGTTAGCCACGGGATGATGTATTACGGAACGAGTAAAGAGACTTGCCAGTAACGAGATTGAACAAGGTATGGGGATACCGACGATCGAATCTCGGGCAAGTATCATACCGATAGACAAAGGGAATTGAATACGGGATTGATTGAATCCCCGACATCGTGGTTCATCCGATGAGATCATCGTGGAGTACGTGGGAGCCAACATGGGTATCCAGATCCCGCTGTTGGTTATTGGCCGGAGAAGTGTCTCGGTCATGTCTACGTGTCTCCCGAACCCGTAGGGTCTACACACTTAAGGTTCGATGACGCTAGGGTTATAGGGAAATGGTATACGTGATTACCGAAGGTTGTTCGGAGTCCCGGATGAGATCCCGGACGTCACGAGGAGCTCCGGAATGGTTCGGAGGTAAAGATTGATATATAGGAAGTCCAGTTTTGGTCACCGGAAAGTTTTCGGGCTCATCGGTAGTGTACCGGGAGTGCCGGGAGGGTGCCGGAGGACCCCCGAGAGGGGTGTGACGACCAAAGGACCTCATGGGACCTTAGAGGAGGTGTGCCAGCCCATATTGGGTCGGCCAAGACCATCTATGTGGGCCCATGTGGCTGGAGATAAGGAGATAAGGCAAAAAGGATTTAAAAGGAGGAGATCCACCTCCCTTGTGGGAGGTGGACTCTCCCTTTAATTCGGCCGACCCTCTCCTCTTTGGAGTAGAGGCCAAGCCAGCCATCCACGTCCCTCCTCCTATATATACTTGAGGTTTTGGATGTTTTGAGACAGGATTTGATCTCTCTCTCTCACGGCAAAGCCCTACCTCTCTTCTTCCTCCTCCGCAGCGCTTAGGCGAAGCCCTGTCGGAATACCTTGCTACTCCACCACCACCACGCCGTCGTGCTGCTGTTGGAGCCCTTCCCCAACCTCTCCTTCCTCCTTGCTGGATCAAGGTGTTGGAGACGTCACCGGGCTGCACGTGTGTTGAACGCGGAGGTGCCGTCCGTTCGGCACTTGATCGGATCTACCGCGATCTGAATCGTTGCGAGTACGACTCCATCAACCGCGTTCTTGTAACGCTTCCGCTTAGCGATCTTCAAAGGTATGAAGATGCAATCTCTCCCCTCTCGTTGCTGGTTTCTCCATAGATAGATCTTGGTGACACGTAGGAAAATTTTGATTTACTACTACGTCTCCCAACAAGTTTGTCTAAACTTGCATATAATTTGTTTATTTCAATTAAATCCTGTTTGAAATGTGATTGCAAGTTTGCGGCTAGATTAGGCTAGCGAGCTCCCGTATCAGTATCCGAACACCTATTTGGACCGACCCACGGACAGATGTGATGTCCGTTTTAAGGGTCTGCGTTGAAGATACCCTAAACCTATCAAAACCTCTCCTCCCTACCCTACCCACATCGACCGTCGAGGCCACCGGAGGAGAAGTTGAGGGGAGGCGAAGAACAAACAACGACTGTAAGAGCGAGGGGAGGTGGGAGCATCTACAGCCGGACTAGGCAAACCCGCCCCTCAAACGCGACCGAACGCGTCCGCAAACTATGACCGGACACCTCTTAAATTTTTTCATTTTCACAGCCATGTCCCTCACTTTAACACTATACGTCCGGTCACATGCATGCAAGTGGTGGAGATGAAGTGAGAAAAAATAAACAAAGAGAAAATACGGGGTTAATCCGATGTGACGAACGCAAAACCACTGACTGGTGCCTCCTCATACTCAACTCATGTATGCGATGAATATGAGGGGTGCGGTCAGCCCGGCTATTGAGGCTCGTTTAAGACGTCCGTCTGGGTTGCATTTTCGTTTAAGACTCCCGTCTGGGTTGCATTAAAGACCGGTATGAGGGTCCGGTGATAGATGCTACGAGAGAAAGGGGAGAAGACATGTCCGTCATCAAACGTTGTGTACAATTTAGTTTAACGCCATTTGGAACAGTGTTCTCATATCTTTGGGGTGGGAGGAACAGTACGTGCGTGCTGCCACCATCAACGACCGGATGAACAGGCGATCACTGCAGCACAAACGCCAGCCGGAATCCTACCAGCAACAGCGACGGGATCACGTAGCAGCGAGGGAGGAGGAGGTCGTGCACAGAAGCAAGCAGATACATCATTCATGAGCAGGAGACCGATCGACCGGACGCACATACCAGGACTGGTGGGTTTCCATCACCTCACGACATGAATACACGCCCGAACCTTAACTCTCGGAACGAAGAAATAGTAGTGCTCTGCTCTCTCGCCTCCGTTGACACGGACCATGCGGCTCAGGGCAGGGGCAGCAGTGGCGCTGACGCTCGATCCCGCTGGAGCAGGCACCGATGTTGGCGAGCACAACGGGAGAAACATGCGGGGCCGAATGGTTGTCGTCGCTCCTGCACGACACGTCGTGCCGCAAGCAATAGCTGGCCCCGCTCGCGGGCTGCAGTATTTGGTTTCTGATGAAACTGTTTCTCCTTGCTCGTCCAATGCTGTAGCCTAGCATTGGCTGGCTGGCTACTTTTTGCTTTCCTGTTACTACCATGTCCCGTTGGGAGTCATTGCTTGTGTCGTGCGACGCTTTTCGGACAGGCGCATGTCCGAGCTGTTGGGTTGGCGACTGTTTCATAGAAATATATTAATATCACAAAGATATTAATTACAGATAATAATGGGGTGTGCACCTCCTTTGTATGAAAACAAATAACTGATAACAACGTGGTAGTAAAAAAATATGAGTAAGCAAACCGAGTGTAGCTATGATGGTTTGATCCCGTATTGTGAAATCAACCCACGGGCTTCATATTTGTTTGAAGTAAAGAATGAGAGAGACAATACACAAAGATGTAAAGTAAACAGTTGTCTTTATTGGTGATGGATTACACATATATATAGCCTCCGAAGGGGTGTGTCCGAAGGGACATGAGGCAATTGCCTTTGTGAGGAAAAGCAGGGATTAATAGGATTAATTAAATCCTAACACTCCTAATCCATGTTTGTTAGTGTAAGTATCATCATCTTGAAAAAGGCTCCTCCAAAAACCCTGTGAGAAAAATATGAGGAGATACGTGTTTGATATGTTGCTAAAACTCCTTCAAACCCAATAAAAAAATGAGAAGAAAATGATGCAACATATAATGATTATTGTCTCTTTTAACTCAATACGAGAAAACTCATAGAGTTTAGAGAACAATAAATATGTCGTATATACTTTCTTAAAAAACCCGGTGGGAAAAACAGAAAATATGACATATGAACTTGTGTTGATATTACCTCATTAAAAACCTTTATGAGAACCTCAAAAGTAAACTCACGAAGGAAAAAAGAGTATAATATGATACATTGAACAGGAACAATTCAGGAAGATACTCCCCCTGATTCTTGTAAAATTCGAAGCCATCACATACCAATTTCCTGAACTCATTTCTGGAACATAGAAGTTGGTAGAGACCCCATGAACAAATCGGTCATATGATTTGCCTTGCAAGATATGCAATATAGTGATATTGCTTATTGCGTAACCTGTTTGCATCCGGGCAACACAAGAGACATTATCATTGAGATAATGGTTTGCGGATGTAGCCATGAGGTCTGTTTCAAAGACTCTTCATGAGAGGGCTACCACACCTAATAGAAACACTAAGCTTGTCTACGATCTGACATGGTGGGGATCTGATCGATGTATCCAATGATATCGGTGTTCACATTTCTGTGAAATTGAAAAACCCAGGACAAGATGTTTGATGCCTTGGAGATATCAAAAGATATTCTTGAGTACCAACAAGTTGTGTTTGGTGGATCCAATGGCATTATGGAACGTTGAGTCCCAATATCTTATTTCCATCATCTCTTGGTCTAAATAGATCTTTCTCTACGTCTAGAGAATGAACTACCATGAGAGCTATGGATGGATAAGATTTGTCCACAATGAATTTCTCCAATATATTTTGGATATAGACAACATAGTATACCATAACGTATGAATGAAGGTGCTCAAGTTGTAGTAACGAGCGTTATTTTGGTTTACCCAAATCCTTTATTAAACTCCGTTATTTAGATGATTACATGTGTCATCATTGCGGACACACAAACATGGATAATCATCATTGTAGGAGTAATCCTTGTGTATAAGGAACTCACTATGTCGGTTGTACCATATGTACCGACAGCAATAAGTCTTATGGTGACTTATTGATTTTACACAATGTATGTTGTGTTTTGCATTTCAATTCAGAAGTGAGATTCCATCGAGAATCAATCATTTGTGTCTGGATCTAGTGATCCATATGGACATGTGATCACTACATCTATCAACTGCGGAGGTAGATGATTTTGTACTGCCAATGATATAAGTTATCGAAAAGAGATTCCACCTCTGGAGAATAGTTGGGTATCTGCATCAACCCTTGTGCTACAATACTTGCTCTTTGTTTCACCACCTCATTGTTCTCAATTCTGTTTCTAGAAGAAAACTGGAGTAGGTATTGCTTAAGAATACCTTCCCATTATTGAGCAAGACCATTTCTACCTAGATTATACCCTTTGCTTGAATTCAGTTTGAGTGTTGTTCACACTTTGCCATGGCCATGGTCTTTGGATCTGAATCATTTCAAAGGTTTTTACAATCTAGTTGAGAAATGTATGTAGACAATTGTAGACCTCCGGTTATATGTTTCTCCAGAATCTATATATCAATATAGAGTTGATGGAAATATCGTTACCCATGGTGACTACACACGATTTCCGAGTGCGGTTGAGTCGTGTATTCCGATGTCCCAGTCATTATGTGCACTATGACCCGGGTTGGTGGAGGTTTCCCATCCACTGGGTATATACTACCCATTAGGTGTCTGTCAACATGAAGTTGACTTGCATTTACTGTTTCAGAGGCCTTGATATCCTTGCTTGCGAGAAGCTGAATCCTGATGTACTTTTGCCATACATCTCCCCCTGTTGCTTTGAACGGGGAGTAGAGTGGATTTTGTTGGTACCTCCACTCTTTCAGGCATACTTTTGCAGGATTGTAGGATTGTGTGACACCTTTATAGTCAGTAAATGAATCTGGTAGGTTATTTGCAATGTGTTGCAAACCTTCCGAACGCATGGTTTAGCTCTTTGAGTACGTGGATTTGAGGCAGAAATGTGTTGAAAATTCCACTAATTTCCTAGCATTCTTTATAGTACTTTAAATCTCCCCCTAATGCCTAGAAATATTCCTCATGAATCAGCGTACTGGCCTTGAATAACTCCCCATGCGAGGGGCTTGAGGTATTGACGAAAATACAG
Source organism: Hordeum marinum (assembly GCA_022496015.1). Lineage (NCBI taxonomy): Eukaryota > Viridiplantae > Streptophyta > Magnoliopsida > Poales > Poaceae > Hordeum > Hordeum marinum. Next base: position 94,414,998 of record CM039678.1, read on the forward strand.
TTATTCCTCACATAGATTCCAACTATATGTTGAGGGGCCAATGATGTATGCCGGGTGGTGATATTGGTATACAACCAAATTACCGCAGATAGGAAATACTTGGTAGATTTCCACGTATCAAAGATAGAGGGGACTAATAGTATGTAGTTTGGTCATGAGTGCGTAAAATTGCATGACTCCAACGTAAAGTTGGTAAGTTGCAATTCCAAAGTAAAGATAATGCAATGAGCTTAACTCTTTGGATAAAGGATTCTACCAAACCATTTTGAGTCTACACATTAGGAAAAATTGCTAAACTTCAATCCAAGGGCCAATATAGAAGGCACTCAAGGAGAATTCTGCAATGTTATCCATTCGATTTGCTTGAAATCGGTGTCAGGATAATGAACCAATGGTTTCATGTGGATAAACCACACTTGAGACGATCATATAGATGTGTATTTTAGAACCATGGAACACCTGAATAGTCTAGTCAATGGATGAGAAGAGCCACTTACCTCAACTTGATGCATTCAAGGAGTCTGAGTGGTTCAGCGTAGACTTTAAGGTGCGCGAGCCTTAAAATTAGCTTCCCTGTGTCACATGTAGTGCACATAAAATCCAAATATTGTTAGAATTTAGCATCATAATAATCATAAACTAATGGAACTGCTCATAGTTCCGGTTTCAACCCAATGTCTCTATGACCAAGGCAAGTATGCCAAGTTTGTCATGTACAAGACATTTTGGAAAACTATCTTGGGCGCAACATGTGCTACGGGTTTTGTAGTATGTGTAGTACAATCCAGATGATACATAGAGAATGTGCTTGCCATATCCGTTGCATATGGTAAAGAGAAGCTAGTCCTCTTTGTTGTCATCATAAGTTTTGCTATGGAAACTATTTTGACGGATACATCTATACTTTCGTAGGGTATGAGTTAAACTTGGAGGCAGTGAAGCATCCTGACGTTACTCGAGTACCCACAGGGATAGTAAATATGACTCGAGTTGTGCCAACAAATACCTCATCGCGTCTAGCGATTTTAAAATATCCCATTTCTCTCAACGAGAGTGGAAACATTTCACTTCCCTGAGTATAGAGTTTGTGGTGCATATGTCCACAAGGCACATATCATCTTACATCAGATTGACCCCCATAGAAATCTATATGTAGACATGAAGATCCTCAAGAAAATCACTGTCAGATATATGGAATACATACAAATGTATTTGTATCAAAGTGCTGATACAATATATTGTGATATACAATATATGATGACAACAATACTTATGTTCTTATTACAACATTATAAATGGTCATAAATGATGTTGACCACTCAAGAGATTGAGAGACTAACAATGTCTTCAAACATGTTAGTTGGGTCATATGCAACCACACGTACTCTGTGTCCATATGATCCCGTCATCACTGGTGATGTCGGGTTGAAGGTTGAAGTGAGCTTCAAACCTTTGCCCTTGAGTTCATTGTGTCCCAAGAATTGCTGATACAGAATAACCAGATGCTGAGATCTGAGTCTAATGCCTTATAATGTATAAGAAAACATTTTTCTGTTAGCGGTGTGTTCCTAACCAGAAGTGAATCCTGGATTGCACACATTATCCCACGAAACACAAGAGCGATCATGATATCCACGGCCCAGATAGGGCAGTTGTGGCCATTGAGGGCGAATGCCTCAAATTCTATAGCCATATATTACCGCTATGGGTAAACCAGAGATAATCAATTTACATTCAGTAAATTAAAGACCATCATGGTTGATGTTGTAATGAACTTAGCAAAATTAATGGGTATTTCAAGAAGTTATCTTGAAACCATTAGTGTGAATCTCAAATTGCTAAGTATGACACCTTGAAGAAAATCTCCAAAATGGAGTAGATCTCGCAGCACCAGGAGTATAATCTGATGAAATCAATAGATACTCACTCGTAATGCCTTATGTCATGACTTAGTAAAATGTGTAGGAGAGCACTTTGTAAAGCAATCATAATGTCGAAACGACAAAATGTAGGCTTTATCAGTAGTGGTGATAATCTGCAAAGCAGTAGATCTACACACTACCTTGTGATCCCAAAACATCAATTTGAAAAACAACACTTCGAATTTTGCATCTTTATTTGCAAGAAATTGAAAATCTCAATTGCAAATAGATGTATTAATCTCGACATGTGTTGAACATGGAAATAAATACATCATAGAAATATTCCGGAATACCTTGTACTCAACGAAGAAATAGTACTACAGACGTACTGAATTTATCTTTGCAGGAGATTAAAAATCTCAATTGCAAATGGACATAATAAATCTCGACACGTGATAAACGTGGAAAAATATTACATCAACTTAAGATCTGGAATACATCCCAATACTTAACAGATATACACTACTATTGTAATGAATAGTAATGATGTTGCAAACTTAATGTTCAAGTGAAAAACTTGAATTGTATAGATCTCAAATGAAATGAGATGATCTTGTATCAAGTTGCAACATAATTCAGCAAAGTGAATTAATATTTTGCGAGATTTTTTTTAATCTCAATCGCAATGAGATTGTTTTGCGAGAGAAGAAAATTCTCAATCGCAAATCAGTACTTTAGAGGTACTGAATTTATCTTTGCAAGAGATAAAAAAACTCAATTGCAAATAACAGATGTAATTAATCTTAACATGTAAGAAACATGAAGATGTATTACATCAACATATTATATGGAATACATAGTACTCAACATATTTACGATACTGAAATTGAAGTACTGTAATTAGTAGTGTTTAAAACAGAGTTAAATCACTGCTAGGAGTGCTGCTAGAACACTAGTTTGCTAAAAGCTGAAATGTTTTCAACAATTAAGCAAATGAACGGGGGTGTTCGTGGCCCAGCACCATGCACATAGGCCAATTAAGGCACCATCGCTAGGACTAATCTTATCAACTAGTTGGATAAGGGAAAGCGGCCAGGAAAGAAATCCCCAACAACTTATTCCCAAGAGATAAATACACTGTTGGTCTTTGAGCTCTCCAGAGATGTGCAGATTAGTCACTCTTCTTTCCAAATGTGATGAACTGGTCACCAGAGTCCAAATTATGAGCAAAGCAGTCACTTTCCCGTCCCCAGGCGTAACAGCCTCCTACGTGGCCTGCTGACTAGGCTACAGGCCCACCGGCGGTGAGTTTGGGCACGAAAAGGCTCACGTGAGTCCGGTGTGTGGGTCCTTTTTTGTTATAATGCGGCCCCTCCAGTTTTCTTTTGAGGGGTATGTTGCAAAACTAACAGAGGGGTCAAAATCCCCAAATTGGACGTTTCCCAAATTGCCTGATTCACACATCTCATATCCCTAGCTCTCTCCTTCTCCACACCTCAAATCCATAGCTCGGTCCGGTGGCACAAGGCTAAAGGAAGGGATGTCCAGGCTCAAGGAAAGGCAAGTCTTTTTCCCTGAGAAGAATTGGAGGCGTGGCGAGCCGGAGCTTTGACCGAAGAAGGGGCGGTGCATGTTGAGGCCATGCTCTGTTTGCGCATGGTTTTAGTTGCTCGGTTGTCGATGTGACCAGCAGTGCTCCTGGAGTCGCTGTCGCTGGAGTCGCATTGCGGTCTGGGAGCCGAGGACGTCATTGTGGTCGTGGGTTTGCTGGGCCAAGCTCGCAGGCGGGTGTAGGACAAATGTTTTGCTGAAAATTGATATGGTCTGAATTTTAGTTTAGGTCCTGTACTGAACTCTAGTTGTCGTCTGTATTTCAGTTGTATTGGGTTTTGTTCCTGTACTAAACTCAGTTTGTTTCGATCTGTAGTTTAGTTCATGCACTGAACTCTATTTGTAGTCTTAATTTCAGTTATATTTGGTCATGTTCCTTACTTCATGTACTGTGATGTAAGTGGATTTGGCTAAGTTGCAGTTTAGTTGGAGATTATTATGGTAGTGAAACGCGGCTTGTGTTATAAACAGTACATGTATATACTTGGGAGCTCTTTTTTCTCTCTGGAAATAAAGAGTACATATATGCTAGCTATCTTTCTGCTCTCTCCTAGAAATAAATAGTACATATATACAAATATACTTGCGAGATCTCTATACTTGATGTCTTTTTGCTCATTGGAAATAAACAGTACATGTATATACTTCATAGGCAGATCATAACACACAAAAAAAACACTTGAGTTATATGGACAGTAACTCCATTTGAACATGGAAACAACTAGTGTTCTGCTCTTGCACAATCATGTCTGTTTCATGATCTACACAGCCATAACTTACGAACACAAAAGACTAGTTGTTGGCACAGACATAACAAAATATATGAGATCAACTGATCATTTCATGTATCAGACAAACTAACAACACAAAAGACTAGTTCACTCTCTTGACAACACATCAAATGATCTACTGTTGTGACATGTCAAATGGTGCATTCTGACTGTTGTTGATCTGAGCGACATCATTGTCCTGCCTATGTCCATCACCAAATAGCAAGTGCTCGCAGCCTCTTGCACCTGCTCCTCTTCCTCTTGCAGCAGACCCAGTTCCTCTTCCTCTTGCACCTCTTCCTCTTGCAGCAGGTCTTGTTCCTCTTCCTCTTGTTGTGCTAGTGCTAGCAGCAGCAGTTGAAGCAGCAGCGGCAGCAACAGCACCTCTCCTTCTTCCAGATTTGTTTCTCCCCATCCCTCTGAGCATTGCTACTCCTTCTCTTGTCGCTATTGTCACCCTGGCTGTTGGTATGGAAGATCTACGAGCAGCAACAAAGGCAGACTCTGTGGGGAATGGAACATCTTCTTCAATCTGGATTTTTGGGGCTTGCATTGAGAACATATGGAAGTAATGAAAAGAAATATGTAGTGTACAAACAAATAGAGATAGGACTGTTAACATATGAAAGTACATGCAAAGAAGTGTGTTGAACATATATACCTCACGTCCTAGCTGAGAAATCATACTAGATGTGTCATTCATCGGATCAAGCCTTGGATCTAGATCAACCACATCAACATGATGTGTAAAAATACGAGAAAAAGAGAAAAGGAAGATTATGCATTGTTGTCATATAATATGAAAGATTATGCATTGTTGTCATATAAATGAAGACAATCTGAATCTACAAAATCTGAATCAGAACTGGTCTCTGATTCACCATAGTATTCCTCCTCCTCACTGTCATCTTCTTCAGCAAAACATTCCTCATCATAAGCAGCAACATTGAACTCCTCTATCGTGTCATCTAACTTCTCTGCAAATATGTTTCTTCTAACAGTAGTTGCCTTATCACCTTGCACTACATCTTCTGCAGCAGTATACATGTTGAACAAGTGCTCATCAAAAGTGGGCAACTTATGATCTGATGGCCAACACTTCTGCTCATGCACATAGTTGTTCTTCACTGGACTAATAACTTCAGGTAGCTTAACCGGTTGCAACAGGACATCATCCCAAAGCTGCTTCTCCAACACATTGTCATGATCAACAAATAAAACAATTACTTTCTCCTGCTCACTAGCTGTTGCCATAGCCTTAGCATGCATTTCTAAGCTTAGTACTTGCAAACCATCAGTGATACTTTCTCGAGGGATGCACCAATACATTGCAAAACCATTTTTAGGTGTTGCATATCCTAACTTCTTCACCATCCAGTCCAATAAAGCACAACAAAATGTTTTTATTTCGCAACCATCAAAAATGTCAACATGTCCTTCCATGTAGCTATGATTAGTGCCCACACCACAAAACCATCCGCTATGGTGAATTTCAAAACTAAATTGGTCAGAACCATCACCTGCATTGCACACAAATTGGTCAGAACCATCACTTTGGGCCTCATGCTCTCAAGTTCAGACTTTGCTGTTACTATTCTCTAGCAAATCTTGTTCTTGGTGTCTGCCCTTTAATCTTCCCAGATTTCTTCAAATTCGAAACAATCAATCATTTCCAAAGCACCTAACTACTACTTCGTGAGAATTAATCCAACATCAAAGTACAAAATTCACCAATTTTTTAACCCGATGAGAAAACCTAGGACAGAATCCCCAATTTGAACAGGCGCTCGTGGCTTACCGTAATCCGGAGGTTCGTGCCAAGGAAATCGACGACGAGGGATATTTGCATTGGCCGAAGAAGCTTCTTCTCTGGCATCGCCGGCCTGGTCACCACCACCTTGCGCAGCTCTGCCTACGCCGTCTCTGACTCCATCGGTCGCATCCTTCCAGCCATCTACATCATCGACGCCCTGGGGATCATCGTCGCCGTCGCCACCAACAACTCCACCACACACCAACGGCGTCGCCACCACGCTGGGCTCATGCCTCGCAGCCGGCATCGGCTGTGCCGCCACAATCGATGCTCTACATGTTGCAGGCTGCAGCACGAGAGACACGAAGGGGCAAAGGGTTACAATGAAATTCTAACGCAAGGGGGTGTTTTCTGCAAAATATTTCAATGCCTCCCAGGGCCCGTAGCCTAGCCAGCAGACCACGTAGGAAGTTGTTACGCCCGGGAACGGGAAAGTGACTGCTTTGCTCATACTTTGAACTCCAATGACCAGTTCATCACATTTGGAAAGAAGAGTGACTAATCTGCACATCTCCGGAGAGTTCAAAGACCAATAGTGTATTTATCTCTATTCCCAACATCTCGACATGGCCGAGACAAAGACCACCATGGCAGCATCACAGGTGACGGGAGGGATTTCCACCGTGCCCTTCCTCGTCGGAGGAGCTGTCGGGTCGGTGGGTGCCAGATGCAGCACCGTTAGAGGCAGCGTGTGCCGGAGCGGCCGCTTGACGGCGAGCTCGCCAGCGGAAGGCCGAGGGCCAAGAGGCAACGGCAAACGCGAGGCTGAAAGCAGCCGTTGGCGGAGGCAGAAGAGGGCCAAGGCGGCGAGCACCGTCTCGGCGCAGCCGGCGCTGTGGCCGCGTCCAACGGTGCGGTGGCCGTTTCCCGCGGGCGGAGCGCGGCGCACGGACGGGCGCCGGGCGCGAGCCAGCGCGGCGGCCGGGCAGACGGGGGTGCGGTGGGCGAGGGCGAGAGCCTCGGCGCGGCCGACGGGCGAAGTGCGGGCGGCCACGACGCGGTGGCGCTGCCCGGCGGCAAGGGCGAGAGGCGACGAGCAGTCCAGCCGGTAGTAGCAGCGCAAGGGAAACTACAAAATGACAAGGTACCTTCTTCTCCCCTTTGCATGACTGGTCAATGCGTTCTTGATTGAAGCTTTCTCTTCTTTGATCCATGAATTTCTTTCCGTTGATGCTTCAGCAATCCTTTCATCTCACCATACCCACATGCTCGGATGAAGCAATTCTTGTAGGTGCAAAGGCGTTCAGGAAAAAGTAATCAATAATTGAATCTTTGATTAATCACAAGCAGAGAAGATCAAATAAGGAATCTATTGACAAATTCCCTTCTCTATGCAGAACAAGGCAGTGGCCGGTTGACTCGCTATACGTCACAGCGATTAGTGCTAATTAGCCTGAGCGTGTAGCGACGCCGGCCACTGGGAAGCCACATCGCAGGGGCAATTCATGACCCCTCGCCATTGTCGGGGAGGCACCGGGTTCCATGGGCGGGCGTAACCGCTGCCTGGGATGGCCTATTCTCGCCTACGGGTGGTCATCTGCGGCAAGAACGTCATCCGTAACCGTCTGGATGGCCTAATCTCTCTCATGGCCTTATGCTCTCGATCAGAGCGTGTTGATAACGTTTTTGAAGTAGAGAACGAGAGAGACAATACACAAAGATATAAAATAAACAGTTGTTTTTATTAATAATGAATTAACATATATATAGTCTTCGAAGGGATATGTCCGAAGGACATGAGGCAATTGCCTTTATAAAAAAAAGGAATTAATAAGATTCTTATTAATTAAATCCTAACAATATTCTGGACTTTTTGGTGAATTCCGTTCAATGAAAACCGACGACAACACGTGTTCGCAGGGTTGAGTGTATTTCTAGAAAAAAGAAACTCGAGGAAACACCCCTAGCCGGTTTGTTGAATCGTGGCTGCTATCGTCAGCACGATAACTTTGCATGCAAACTGGGGTAAAAGGCTCATGAAAAAGTGCTGCATGCTTCTATCGGGAATTGGAAATACGATGTGAATTGTGATGAATATGCCACTGGGCGGAGAAGCAGGGGACCGACAACACACACACACACAAAGACCCACACAGGAGAGATCATGCCTTTTCTGAAACGAAGGGCAGTCCTCATGCACATTCGCGCACAAGGCCAGGAGATGCACGCCGGAGCACAGTGGCTGCTTTCTCTCGCCCTCCTCGTCCAAACACGAGGACACTTTGCCACTTCATGGGCCCTCTCATCCATGTCCACCCCTGTCCTGCCAATCTCTCCTTTTCTGCGTGCGTTTAAGAGCACAGTTAATAGTATGGTCATCAGCGAGAAGTGCATGGATCCACTTTGAAAGTCTCATTTCTAAATGTCAAAAAAATCTGAAAAAATCTAAACCATACATCTGCATATTCTATGTACGTCCCGAAAGTTTCATGGAAAAACATTTTTTGGCATGTGCCAAAAAGACAAAATCACAAAAATGTGTCGTGAAAATTGTTTTTTTTGTGGTGGCAAAACCAAAAGTTTTTTTTTTCACAAAACTTTGTGCCGCACACACATGTTGCGAAGATGTATGCACACAATTTTCTTTTAAATTTGACATTTTAAAATGTATTTTTCGAATAATGAGTTCATATGGTTGTCACGTCATTTATAATCAATCTAATAGTCCATTCATATAATAGTTAATCATGTTAACATGCTCATCGACGAAGCCAGCCTCAAGAACCTATGAGGTCAATGGTATTTTTTTTATTTTTTTTCTTCACAGTGAACAATACATCTACAATACTTTTAGGATGCTTTAAAACAAAGGTGGGGTCAGTTGACCCCACAACTTACATGTAGGTTCGCCACTTAGCGTGCTATACCATTAATATATGGCCCACCCCTTTCTTCAAGAAATTTGTTGTAACTCGTGCTATAGTCGAAGTTTGTAGCATAATTCTCTTAGAGCATCTCTAGCAGATCCAGCAAAAAATACAAAACTATAAAATAATTGTTGTTTTACGGTGCGAGGCGAAAAAATGTCCACATCAGATACCGCAAAAACGTCCTCTGTTCTCAGCCCCCTCCCCCCTAAAAATGTACCTCGTATCGTAGATAACCAGAATTAGAGGCAGTTCTTGCATGGACATGTAAAACAAACAATGATTGACGGGCAAGAAATTTCAACGCCAACTGCTCCCATTGCACTCGACGTTGCCACCTTCCGAGCTAGATTCCAGCAAAATAAAAGAGAAGTGGTGGCCGAGATTGAGATGGAGATGGCTCGTAGCCTCCGGTGACCTTGCCGACCGCGAAGAAGGCAGATGGGTAACAACTCGGCGCGAACAGGCGAGGCCGATGTGGTGGCGGGCAACAGCTGGGTGCGAGCAGGTGCTCAGACGTGTTAGATTGATTTGGTGGAAGCATTCCTACTCTCCCGAAGGAGAGCCGCGTTGCTATATATTGATAGGACAGAAAACCTGTCGTGAAGTACAAGCCTAGGAGATCACAAGGATCCCGTTGTTACAAGAGATAGAAGATCATACGGGAGACATGAAGAGATAGTTGAGATTACAACGTAAAGCATTCAAACTTCTAACACCATCCCTTAATCTAAACTATCCTATGTTAAGATTTCTCTTAAACTCTTCAAAAGGTTTGACTCACAAGGCTTTAGTAAACTCGTCTGCTACCTGATCCTTGGATGGAATGAACCTTATGTCCAACTTCTTCTCTGCCACCCTTTCTCATACAAAATGAAAATTAATTTCAATATGTTTAGTTCTACCATGGACCACTGGATTAGCTGAGAGATAGGCGGCCCCCAAGTTGTCACACCACAAACATGGGACACGGCGTTGCTTGATTCCCAATTCATCAAGTAATGATTCCATCCATGTGATCACTATAGTAGCATTTGCCAGTGACTTGTACTCAGCTTCTGTACTTGGCCTCGACACTGTAGCTTGTTTTCTGGCACTCCAAGAAATAAGGTTTGAACCAAAGAACACTGCAAATCTTCTAGTTGACTTTCTATCATCACTACATCCTGCCCAGTCATCATCAGAAAAGGCACTAACCAGTGAAGAATTAGAGCGTTTGAACTGAAGTCCCAAACTCACAGTGTGCTTAATGTATCGTACAATCCGTTTAACGGCTGTCCAATGGGCAGAAGTAGGAGCATGCATATACTGACAAACCTTGTTTACAACAAATGATATGTCTGGTCGTGAAAGTCAAGTACTGTAGAGCTCCAACAACACTCCTGTATTTTGTGCCTTCCTCCTCCTTAAGTAGTTCTCCTTCATATGCTAAAAGTTGTTCTGAAGAAGACAAAGGTGTAGGTGAAGGCTTGCAATCCTTCATTCCCATACGAGTTAGAAGTTCAGTAGCATATTTTTCCTGACTCAACATTATGCCGTCTTGAATCTTCTTAACTTCAATACCAACAAAGAAGTGTAGATCACCAAGGTCCTTCAAGGAAAATTCTGGACTTAAATCATGAAAAAGAGCATTATTGGCATTTTGTGAGGAGCTTGTAACTAAGATTTCATCAACATAGATGAGCACAAACATGACAGTATTTGCCTTATTATAAATGAAGAGAGATGTATCAGCCTTGGATGCAACAAAACCAAGATGCTTTAATTGTGAGCTTAACCTTGAGAACCATGCTCTAGGAGATTGTTTCAGACCATAAAGAGCTTATCAGGTTTGCAAACATAGTGAGGTGTTTGTTTGTTTTCATACCCTGGTGGTTGCCTCATATAGACTTCCTCTTCGAGAACACCATGCAAAAACGCGTTCTGAACATCTAGCTGTTTAAGGCTCCATCCTCTAGAAATAGCAATTGCTAGCACAAGTCTAATGGTAGCAGATTTCACAACAGGACTAAAAGTATCCTCATAATCAATACCATAACGTTGCTTGGAACCTTTTGCAACTAGACGTGCCTTGTAGCTATCAATGGAGCCATCTGCTTTCCTTTTGATTCTCTAGACCCATTTGCAATCAATGATATTTTTATCTCTTTGACTCGGTACCAAGTGCCATGTTTTATTCCTTATGAGTGCACCATATTCTTCATCCATAGCTCGTTTCCACTTAGGATCTCTAGGTGCATCGCTCAACCTCGTTGGTTCACCTGAAATACACAACATGCCATATGTGATAGTACCATCAGTTCTTATTTTGGGATTTCTAATGCCTTTTTGCAAACGAGTCATGACCCTTGAAGTGGTGATCGGTGGTGGCTAAAGTTGCACAAGAGACTGCTCAATATGATCAGCCGTAGAGGATCCAGAATGTCCTTCCAAATCTGAAGAATGAGAGGGCACACATGATCTTGTAGCCAATGGTGTGGTCAAACCTGGAGAGAGACCTTTCGCAAAAGATCCAGAATGTGTTGTCGCTGTCGAATGCATGCGTGTGATCCGCGCAATCCCGCTCCCGCTTGATGACGTGGTGCTCGCGGAGTGGCCCGCTGCTTGGCCCGACGCAGCCTGATCCACCCGACCGGGCGGCCGTACTCCACGCGCTTGATCCAACGCCTGCGGACTGACTGACGTGGCAGGCGCTGCTGGATCTTCCTCGAGTTCTACACGGACTCCTTCTTCTTCATCAACATGAAGTAACAGACGATTTTGGGCCAAATTTTCGAGGTTTTGATCACTGTTTTCTACACCATTTCCTGCGTCGTTTTCTCTAGGTACCTACACAGGCATAATACTAGAAACAGACATAATATTGTCAGATTGGTTAGTACAATTGTTATCACCCCCTTGATCAAAATCCGGAAGAAGCAGAATTTCTTTTCGAAGAAGAGCTCCAGCATTAGGATGAAGAGACTCAAAAGGGAAAACTGACTCATCAAAGACAACATCTCTGGATATGTATACCCTGCCAGTGGACACATCAAGGCATTTAACTCCTTTGTGCATAGGACTATAACCGATGAAGACACATTTTTTTGAACTAAATGCAAGTTTGCGTGTATTGTATGGCCTAAGATTGGGCCAACATGCACAACCGAATATACGAAGAGATGTGTAGTCTGGAGTGATACCAAATAGTCGTGTTATAGGATTCTCAAATTTTATGACTTTGCTTGGACGAATATTGATAAGATAAGTGGAAGTAAGAAAAACTTCGTCCCAGAATTTGAGAGGCATATATGCATTGGCTAGTAATGATAGTCCTACTTCAACAACATGATGGTGTTTTCGTTCAGCAGAACCGTTCTGTTGGTGAGCATGTGGACAAGAGACATGATGGGAAATTCCAATTTTTTGAAAAAAGGAATTTAGTTTCTCATATTCACCACCCCAGTCAGTTTGCATTGCAAGAATTTTGGAGCTCAGTTGTCGTTCAACAAGATTTTGGAAGTTGCTAAAGACTTGGAAAACATCGGACCATTTCTTTAGCAAATAGATCCAAGTAAACTTACTATAATCATCAATGAAGCTTACATAGTATGAAAATCTACCAACTGATATAGGGGCTGGCCCTCACACATCTAAAAAAAATATGTTGCAAAGGAGCAGTAGATACACTGGTAGAGATGGGATATGGCAATTGATGACTTTTAGCTTGTTGACATGCATCAGAAACTGACTCAACACTAGACTCATAAGGAAGTTTATTTCTACTAAGGAAATGTTGAACAATAGTTGAAGACGGATGACCTAAACGACTATGCCACTTTGATGATGATGGTTTGGTGACACTCCAGGCTTGCTTATTTGACCATGATGATGTTGGAAATATGCCCTAGAGGCAATAATAAATTAGTTATTATCATATTTCCTTGCTCATGATAATCGTTTATTATCCATGCTATAATTGTGTTGATCGGAGACTCAGATACATGTGTGGATACATAGACAACACCATGTCCCTAGTATGCCTCTAGTAGACTAGCTCGTTGATCAAAAGATGGTTAAGGTTTCCTAGCCATGGACATGAGATGTCATTTGATAATGGGATCACATCATTAGGAGAATGATGTGATGGACAAGACCCAAACTACAAACGTAGCATATGATCGTGTCAGTTTATTGCTACTGTTTTCTGCATGTCAAGTATATGTTCCTATGACCATGAGATCATGCAACTCACGGACATCGGAGGAGTGCCTTGTGTGTATCAAACGTCGCAACGTAACTAGGTGACTATAAAGGTGCTCTACAGGTATCTCCGATGGTGTCTGTTGAGTTGGCATGGATCGAGACTGGGATTTGTTACTCCGTGTGACGGAGAGGTATCTCAGGGCCCACTCGGTAATACAACATCACGATGAGCCTTGCAAGCAATGTGACTAATTGTTAGTTGCGGGATCTTGTATTACGGAACGAGTAAAGAGACTTGCCAGTAACGAGGTTGAACTAGGTATGAAGATACCGACGATCGAATCTCGGGCAAGTAACATACCGAAGAACAAAGGGAACATTATACGGGATTAACTGAATCCTTGACATAGAGGTTCGACCGATAAAGATCTTCGTAGAATATGTAGGAACCAATGTGGACGTCTAGGTCCTGCCATTGGTTATTGACCATAGAGGTGTCTCGGTCATGTCTACATAGTTCTCGAACCCGCAGGGTCTGCACACTTAAGGTTTGGTGACGTTTGGTAGTGTAGAGTTATGTATGGTGGTGACCGAAGGTTGTTAGGATTCCCGGATGAGATCCCGGACGTCACGAGGAGCTCCGGAATGGTCCGGAGGTAAAGATTCATATATAGGAAGTCCCAGTTTGGTCGCCGGAAAAGTTTCGGGCTCATCGATAGTGTACCGGGAGTGCCGGTAGTGTACCGGGAGACCTTCGGGAGGGGTATTTCGACCCCAGAGGGTCCATGGGCCGTGGAGAGTGATAGCCAGCCCTTATTGGGATGGAGGAACATCCACAATAAGGCCCATGGCGCAGGAGACAAAAGTCCTAAAGGAAAAGGTGGAAAAAGGCTAAAAAGGAAGAGTCCTACTCCTACTAGGAGTGGAGGAGGAGTAGGACTCCTCCCCCTTAGCTTCGGCCGACTCCTATTGGAGTTTCTCCTTGCGCCAGCCCTCCTCTCCTCTCCTCCTATATATATTGGTGGATAGAGGGTTTTTGCACAGATTTTACGGCCATGTGCTACACGTTCCACCGGTGCTCCTCTAGATCGGTTTTCCGCAGTGCTTAGGCGAAGCCCTGCCGGAATTGCTACACCACCATCACCGGAGCACCGTCACGCTGCCGGTGAACTCTCTCTCCCCTCCACCTCCTCTTGCTGGATCAAGACGGTGGAGATCATCATCAAGCTGCACGTGTGCTGAACGCGGAGGTGCCGTCCGTTTGGCGCTAGATCGGAAGGACCGTGATCAAGATCGCGAGACAGTTCGTGATGAGATCGCGGAACAGATTGTGATGAGTTTGCGGGACAGATTGTGATCAAGATCATGAGATGGATCGTGATGAGATCGCAGGACGGATCATGATGAGTTCACGGGACGGATCGTGATTGGATCGCGGGACGGATCGTGATGAGATTGCGGGACGCTCGGCGATTTGGATCGCGAAGATGTTCGACTACACCAACCGCGTTTCTTAACGCTTCCCGCTTAGCGATCTACAAGGGTACGTAGATCCACTCTCCCTATCGTAGATGCTCATCACCATGGATAGGTTTGCGTGTGCGTAGGAAATTTTTTGTTTCCCATGCGACGTTCCCCAATAGTGGCATCATGAGCTAGGTTGATGGTTCGATGAGATCTCGAGTAGAACACAAAAGTTTTGTGGGCGTTGATGCTTAGATTGCTTCCTCCCTTGGTTGGATTTTGGTTCAGTGGTATTGTGAGATGAAGCGGCCCGGACCAACATTACTCATACGCTTACGAGAGACCGGTTCCCTCGACCGCAACTTGTTGCATAGATGGCTTGCGGGTGCCAGTTTCTCTCACTTTAGTTGGATCGGATTCGACAAAGGCTGTCCTTGAGAAGGTTGAAAAGCAACTAGTGTATCACCGTTGTGGTTTATGCGTAGGTGAGAATCGTTCTTGCTAGATACCCGTAGCAGCCACGTAAAACATGCACCAACAATTAGAGGACGTCTAACTTGTTTTTGCAGGGTATGTTGTGATGTGATATGGCCAATTACATGATGAGATATATGTGATGTATGAGATGATCATGTGATGTATAGATTTTCACGACTTGCATGTCGATGAGTACGGCAACCGGCAGGAGCCATAGTGTTGTCTTTAATTATTGTATGACCTGCGTGTCAATCATTAAGCGCTATGTAATGCTTTACTTTATCGCTAACCAGTAGCAATAGAAGTAGAAGCAGGGCTGGCGCCACAACCTCTATGGCAGCACATTGATGGAGATCAAGATGATGGAGATCATGGTGTCGTGCCGGTGATGATGGAGATCAAGCCGGTGCTTTGAAGATGGAGATCTTAAGCACAAGTTCATGGCCATATCATGTCACTTATGAATTGCATGAGATGTTAATCCTTTTATGCACCTTGTTTTGCTTAGTACGGCGGTAGCATTATAAGGTGATCCCTCACTTAAATTTCAAGATGATCTGTGTTCTCCCCGAGTGTGCACCGTTGCGAAAGTTCGTCATGTCGAGACACCACGTGATGATCGGGTGTGATAGACTCTACGTTCACATACAACGGGTGCAAGCCAGTGTTGCACGCGCAGAACACTCGGGTTAAACTTGACGAGCCTAGCATGTACAGACATGGCCTCGGAACACATGAGAACGAAAGGTCGAGCATGAGTCATATAGTAGATATGATCAACATAATGATGTTCACCAATGAAGCCACCTTAACTCACGTGATGATCGGACTTGAGTTGGTGAATGGGGATCATGTGACACTCAGATGACCTAAGGGATGTCAATTTGAGTGGGAGTTCTTAAGTAATATGATTAATTGAACTCATTATCATGAACATAGTCAATAGTGTCTTTGCAAATTATGTCGTAGATTACTAGCTCACACTGTAGCTCCTTTGGATTTTTATGTTCCTAGAGAAATAGAGTTGAAAGATGATGGTAGCAATATTGCGGACTGGGTTCATGATCTGAGGATTGTCCTCGTTGCTGCACAGAAAGGCTTATGTCCTTAATGCACCGCTCGGTGCGCCACCCCCTCCAGCGTCGTGTGTAGATGTTGTGAACATCTGATAGGCACGGTCCGATAACTACTTGATAGTTTAGTGCGTCATGCATTTCAGCTTAGAATTGAGGCTCCGAAAAGTTTTGAATGTCACGGAACATATGAGATGTTCTAAGAGCTGAGATTGTGATCTCAAGCTCATGCCCGTGTTGCGAGATATGAGATCTCCAACAAGATTCTTTGCCTGCAAGATGAAGGAGAATAGCTCAATCGTTGAGCATGTACTCAGATTGTCTGGGTACTACAAACGCTTGAATTGAGTGGGAGTTATTCTTCCAGATAAGATAGTGTTTAATATAGTTCTCCAAGTCACTATCACTAAAGCTACTAGAACTTGGTGATGAACTATAAAACGCCAGGGATAGAAATAATGATCCCTGAGCTATTCGCGATGTTTGACACCACGAAGGTAGAAATCGAGAAGGAGCGTCAAAGTGTTGGTGGTTAGTTAAAACCACTAGTTTCGAGAAGGGCAAGAGCAAGCAGGGAAACTTCATCGATAGCAAGTCAGTTGCTGCTCCAGTGAAGCAACCCAAAGTTGAACTCAAACCCGAGACTAAGTGCTTCGATTATGAGGAGAGCGGTCGCTGAAGCGGAACAACCCTAGATACTTGGTAGATAAGAAGGCTGGCAAACATCAACAGAAGTATATTTGATATACGTGTTATTGATGTGTACCTTGCTAGTTCTCCTAGTAGCACCTGAGTATTGGATACCGGTTCGGTTGCTAAATGTTAGTAACTCGAAATAAAAGCTGCGAAATAAACGGAGAACTAGCTAAGGGTGAGGTGATGATGTGTGTTGGAAATGTTTCCAAAGTTGATGTCATCAACATCGCACGCTCTCTCTACCTTCAGGATTAGTGACAAACCTAAATAAATGTTATTTGGTGTTTTGCGTTGAACATGAACATGATTAGATCATGTTTATTGCAATACGGTTATTCATTTGAATTAGAGAATAATGGTTATTCTGTTTACATGAATAATACCTTCAATGGTCATGCACCCAGTGAGAATGGTTTGTTGAAATCTTGATCGTACTAGTACACATGTTCATAACATAGATGCCAAAAGATACAAAGTTAATAATGATAGTACCACATATTTGTGGCACTGTGGCTAAATTTCATATTGGTGTAAATCGCATGAAGAAACTCCATGCTGATGGATCTTTGACTCATTCAATTTCGAATCGGTTGAGACGTGCGGACCATGCCTTTTGGGTAAGATGACTAAACCCTGTTTTCCGGCTTGATGGAACGGGCAAGTGACTGATGGGAAACAATACATGTTGATGTATACGGTCCAATGAGTGTTTGTAGCTTGCGGTGGATATCGTTATTTTCTTACCTTCACTGATGATTTGAGTAGATATAGTGTATATTTACTTAATAAAACACAAGTCTGAATCATTTGAAAGGTTCAAGCAAATTCAGAGTGAAGTTTAAGATCATCGTGACTAGAAGATAAAAATTTCTGCGATATGATCGTGGAGGTGAACATCTGGGTTACGAGTTTGGCATACAACTTTAGACAATGTGAAAGTTGTTTCACAACTCACGCCACCTGGAACACCATAGTGTGATGGTGTGTCCGAACATTGTGGTCGTGCCTTATTTGATATAGCACATACTGTGATGTCTCTTATCGTTTCGCCACTATCGTTTTGGGGTTATGCGTTGGAGACAACCACATTCACTTTAGATAGGGCACCATCTAAATCCATTGAGATGACACCGTGTGAATTATGGTTTGATAGAAACCTAAGCTGTCATTTCTTGATGTTTGGGGCTACGAAGCTTGTGTGGAAAATGTTTTCACCTAATGAGCTCAAACCCAAAGCGGACAAATGCATCTTCATAGAATACCCTAAGAACAGTTGGGTATACCTTCTATCTCAGATCCGAGTGCAAAATGTTTGTTGCTGGAATGGGTCCTTTCCCGAGAAAAGGTTTCTGTCGAAAGAATTGAGTGGGAGGAAGATAGAACTTGATGAGGTTATTGAACCTTTGTTTCAATGAGTGAGTAGCGCAGCGCAGGAAGTTGTTTCTGTGAAGCCTACGTTGGTTGAAGAGGAAGATTAATGATGTTGATCATGAAGCTTCGGATCAAGTTACTATCAAACCTCGTAGGTCGACAAAGGACGTGTACTTCTCCTGAGTGGTACAACAACCCTGTGTTAGAGGTCATGTTGTTGGACAACAATGAACCTACGAGCTATGAAGAAGCGACGATGGGCCCGGATTCCGACAAATGGTTAGATGCCATGAAATCCGAGATAGGATCCATGTATGAAAACCAAGTATAGACTTTGGTAGACTTGCTCGTTGGATAGCAGGTCGTTGAGTACAAATGGATCTTTAAATGAAGACAGACACTAATGGTAATTGTCACCATTTGAAAAGCTCGACTTGTTGCAAAGTTGTTTGTGACAAGTTCAAGGAGTTGACTGCGATGAGACTTTCTCACTCGTAGTGATGCTAAAGTCTGTTAGAATTATGTTAGCAGTTGCTGCGTTTTTCAATTATGAAATCTGGCAGAAGGATGCCAAAACATCGTTTCCTTTCTTGAGGAAAGGTTGTATGTGATACAACCAGAAGGTTTTGTCAGTCCTAAGGATGCTAAAAGGTGTGCAAGCTTCGGTGATCCTTCTATGGACTGAAGCAAGCATCTCGGAGTTGGAATATACACTTTGATGAGGTGATCAAAGTTTTTGTAGTTTATACAAAGTTTACGAGAAACTTGTATTTACAAGTAAAGTGAGTGGGAGCACTATAGAGTTTCTGATAAGTATATGTGGATGACATATTGTTGATCAGAAATAATGTAGAATTTCTGGAAGGCATAAAAGGTTGTTTGAAAAGTGTTTTTCAAAGGAAGACCTGGATAAAGCTACCTAATTGTTGAGCATCAAGATCTATAGAGATAGATCAAGATACTTGATGAGACTTTCAATGAGTACATACCTTCACAAGATTTTGAAAGAGTTCAAAATGGATCAGTTAGAGAAAGAGTTCTCACCTGATTTGTAAGGTGTGAAGTTGAGTGAGACTCAAAGCTCGACCACGGCAGAAGAAAGAGAAAGGACGAGCATCGTCCCCTATGCCTTAGCCATAGGCTCTATATAGTATGCCATGCTGTGTACCGCACTTGTGTGTGCCTTGCCATGAGTCCGTCAAGGGGTACAAGAGTGATCCAGGAGTGGATCACTGGACAGCGGTCAACATTATCCTTAGTGACTAAAAGACTAAAGGAGATGTTTCTCGATTATGGAGGTGATAAAGAGTTCGTCGTAAAGAGTTACATCGATGCAAGCTTTAACACCAATCCGGATGACTCGAAGTAGCAATCTGGATACGTATAGTGGAGCAGCCATTTGGAATAGTACCAAGTGGAGTGTGGTAGCAGTGTTTACGGTTTGACATAGAAATTTGCAAAGTACACACGGATCTGAATGTCGCAGACCCGTTGACTATAAGACCTCTCTCACATGCAAAGCATGATCGAGCCCCAGAACTCATTGGGTGTTAGATTCATAACAATGCGAATCACATGGTGATGTGAACTAGATTATTTACTCTAGTGCAAGTGGGAGACTGTTGGAAATATGCCCTAGAGGAAATAATAAATTAGTTATTATCATATTTCCTTGCTCATGATAATTGTTTATTATCCATGCTATAATTGTGTTGATCGGAGACTCAGATACATGTGTGGATACATAGACAACACCATGTCCCTAGTATGCCTCTAGTAGACTAGCTCGTTGATCAAAAGATGGTTAAGGTTTCCTAGCCATGGACATGAGATGTCATTTGATAATGGGATCACATCATTAGGAGAATGATGTGATGGACAAGACCCAAACTACAAACGTAGCATATGATCGTGTCAGTTTATTGCTACTGTTTTCTGCATGTCAAGTATATGTTCCTATGACCACGAGATCATGCAACTCACGGATATCGGAGGAGTGCCTTGTGTGTATCAAACATCGCAATGTAACTGGGTGACTATAAAGGTGCTCTACAGGTATCTCCGATGGTGTCTGTTGAGTTGGCATGGATCAAGACTGGGATTTGTTACTCCGTGTGACGGAGAGGTATCTCAGGGCCCACTCGGTAATACAACATCACAATGAGCCTTGCAAGCAATGTGACTAATTGTTAGTTGCGGGATCTTGTATTACGGAATGATTAAAGAGACTTGCCAGTAACGAGGTTGAACTAGGTATGGAGATACCGACGATTGAATCTCGGGCAAGTAACATACCGAAGAACAAAGGGAACGTTATACGGGATTAATTGAATCCTTGACATAGAGGTTCGACCGATAAAGATCTTCGTAGAATATGTAGGAACCAATGTGGACGTCTAGGTCCCGCCATTGGTTATTGACCGTAGAGGTGTCTCGGTCATGTCTACATAGTTCTCGAACCCGCAGGGTCTGCACACTTAAGGTTTGGTGACGTTCGGTAGTGTAGAGTTATGTATGGTGGTGACAGAAGGTTTTTTGAAGTCCCGGATGAGATCCCGAACGTCACGAGGAGCTCCGGAATGGTCCGGAGGTAAAGATTCATATATAGGAAGTCCCAGTTTGGTCGCCGGAAAAGTTTCGGGCTCATCGGTAGTGTACCGGGAGACCTTCGGGAGGGGTATTTCGACCCCAGAGGGTCCATGGGCTGTGGAGAGTGATATCCAGCCCTTATTGGGATGGAGGAATAGCCACAATAAGGCCCATGGCTCAGGAGACAAAATTCCTAAAGGAAAAGGTGGAAAAAGGCTAAAAAGGAAGAGTCCTACTCCTACTAGGAGTGGAGGAGGAGTAGGACTCCTCCCCCTTAGCTTCGGCCGACTCCTATTGGAGTTTCTCCTTGCGCCATCCCTCCTCTCCTCTCCTCCTATATATATTGGTGGAATAGAGGGTTTTTGCACAGATTTTACGGCCGCGTGCTACCCGTTCCACCGGTGCTCCTCTAGATCGGTTTTTCGCAGTGCTTAGGCGAAGCCCTGCCGGAATTGCTACACCACCATCACCGGAGCGCCGTCACGCTGCGGTGAACTCTCTCTCCCCTCCACCTCCTCTTGCTGGATCAAGACGGTGGAGATCGTCATCAAGCTACACATGTGCTGAACGCGGAGGTGCCGTCCGTTCGGCGCTAGATCGGAAGGACCGTGATCGAGATCGCGAGACAGTTCGTGATGAGATCGCGGAACAGATCGTGATGAGTTCGCGGGACAGATTGTGATCAAGATCGTGAGACGGATCGTGATGAGATCACGGGACGGATCGTGATGAGTTCACGGGATGGATCGTGATTGGATCGCGGGATGGATCGTGATGAGACCACGGGACGCTCGGCGATTTGGATCGCGAAGATGTTCGACTACACCAACCGCGTTTCTTAACGCTTCCCGCTTAGCGATCTACAAGGGTACGTAGATCCACTCTCCCTCTCGTAGATGCTCATCACCATGGATAGGTTTGCTTGTGCGTAGGAAATTTTTTGTTTCCCATGCGACGTTCCCCAACAGATGAAGCGGACGACAACACGAGTGGATAAAGACCTCCCTCACATCTTCCTCTAAAGATGACTCTCCTCGTTGACAGGTCCTTGATAGCAAAAGAGTAAGGATAGAATATTATGAGGACATTGTTGTCAAGAGTAAAACGATGAACTGAAACAAGATTTTTTTGATGCATGAGTGTAAGGTCATATTTCTCCCTAAGTGGTTTTGGTGATTGATGACAATGCCTTTGCGGACTAATCGTGTGCATTGAGCATTTCAGATATCTCATGTCTAGGCAGAAGACGATTTAGTGCCTCTTGGAGCCTATCAAAGACGGTTGTTCTCTACGGTTCCTTTCAGTGGATTTGAGTCGTAGGAAAGCCGTACTATTAAGAGGGGGTCCGCTTCGGAAAGGTTTGGGTGGAATCAAAACGTACACATCTATTCCTTTGCACAACCTTTCCTTCTCTTCAATGGGGCTCGAGCTCGTTTTTCATTCCTGTGCAAAGTGAAAGCCTACGGGGGGTTTGCTTTCAGTGTCTAACGGTAGTACCGCTCAAGGGAGCGGTAGTACTGCAGGAGCCAGCGGTAGTACCGCTGGGAGGAGCGGTAGTACCGCTGTCTCCTGCCCTGGAACTTACGCCTGCGGTAGTAGGCGCGGATGTAATTTTTTTACATACGCCCTCTTGCGGTATTATCGTGATTCACGTCCGGTACTACCTTGCGGGACTTTTTCATAGTTTCGCCTTCTACGGAGGTAGGCACGGAAGTAATTTTTTACTTCCATGCATCTCCAGTGCCAG
This sequence comes from Hordeum marinum, assembly GCA_022496015.1. Classification (NCBI taxonomy): domain Eukaryota; kingdom Viridiplantae; phylum Streptophyta; class Magnoliopsida; order Poales; family Poaceae; genus Hordeum; species Hordeum marinum. Next base: position 94,437,523 of record CM039678.1, read on the forward strand.
CCTCTATCGACCATGCGGTAGTACCGCATGGGCTCATGGTAGTACCGCTTCGGTGGTTCTACCACTTGTTTCCTAGTGCAATCGGCCAGAGCCTGTTACTCCCGTGCGAGCGGTAGTACCGCATGTGGCAGCGGTAGTACCGCATGTGGCAGCGGTAGTACCACATGCCATCACGGTAGTACTGTGGGTTTCGCGGTAGTACCGCGATGCGCGGGGCTTAGGGTGTGGATAACAGTTGGATCTTGTCCCCCACTATAAAAGGGAGGTCTTCTTCCCCAAGAAGCTTACCTCTTCCTTCCCAAAAACTCCATTGTTGCTCTAAGCTCCATTTTAGCCCGATCTATCTCCCTAGCCAATCAAACTTGTTGATTTTCTAGGGATTGGTTAAGAAGGCCTCGATCTACACTTCCACCAAGAGAAATTTGATTCCCCCCACTAATCCCTTGCGGATCTTGTTACTCTTGGGTGTTTGACCACCCTAGATGGTTGAGGTCACCTCGGAGCCACATTCCATTGTGGTGAAGCTTCATGGTGTCGTTGGGAGCCTCCAATTTAGTTGTGGAGGTTCCCCCAACCTTGTTTGTAAATGTTCGGTCGCCACCTTTAAGGGCACCAATAGTGGAATCACGGCATGTCGCATTGTGTGAGGGCATGAGGAGAATACGGTGGCCCTAGTGGCTTCTTGGGGAGCATTGTGCCTCCACCCCGCTCCAACGGAAGGAACTCCGATAACACATCCTCGTCTCCACCGGCTCCACTTTTGGTTATCTCACACCTTTAGTTCGTGCAAGCGTTTATTCTGATATGTACCTTGATTGCTTGTGTACTTGTTGTGGTTAGCATCATATAGGTTATTCATGTAGTTGCACATCTAGCCAACTTATTTGATGCTAAGCCTAAATTGTTAAGGAAAAATTAAAAAGTGTTAGTTGCCTATTCACCCCCCTCTAGTCAACCATATCGATCCTTTCAATTGGTATCAGAGCAGCATCTCTTTATTAAGGGTTTGACCACCCGAAGAGTATGGCTGGCGAAGGGGAGCGTGTGGGAGAACTTCCCGATGACATGGGAGTGAACACAGTCTCACACAAGGATTTGAATGAGGCCTTGTCCTTACTCAAATCCTCCATGGAGACCGAGGTTCAATCCATATTCAAATATTTCCTTAATACTCTTAAAATGTCAACCGATGCGGTGCAAGTGGTCAAACCCACTAACTCGACATCGGATGTCAACTCCAGTGAGGAGAGGGCTAGTGCCGACAAAGATAATCATTCTCAAGGAGTTAATGGGTCGGGGAGCTTTGCCTCTATTCCCCTCCCGTAGTCTATGGAGCACCGGTGCACCCACCTCATATAGTTAATCTTGGTCCTCTTCCTAAACTTGTTAAGAATGATTTTGCTAACTGGGTTTTCGGTATCATGTCTCATTTACATCACATCTCAATTCATCTCATGAGAGTCATTGAAGAAGGATACTATCCTCATGATCCTCGCAATCTTACTCCAAGAGAACAAGCGGATAAACAACTAAACTCTTCCGCCTTGTTCATACTCCAAGCTGCTATTCCTACTGAAGACCTACCTCACCTGTGGCCCTTCACTGTTGCTAAAGAGTGTTGGGAACACATCATCTCCATGTACAAGGGAAGCTCAAGCATTCCACGGTCAAACTATGAAGTTGTCCTTGATAAGTCAGATGAGTTTGTGATGATAGAGGATGAGGAACCGCATGAGCTCTATAGAAGGGTGACCGCTCTCATTGTTTCACTCAAGGATCATGGTAGCAAGGATGGGGATGATACTTGGATCAAGCGTAAGTTCCTGAAGGCCATCATGCCCTGCAACAAGGCCATGTCTGCTGTCATCCGTCAAAGGCTGGAATTTCACACCTTATCCTCTGGTGATGTGTTGGATGAATTTATTGCAATGAACATCCTAAAAACGGCACCTAACAATGCTCTCGCTCACGTTCAACGGTCAAAGAAGTCCTCTCCCAATCTTGCATTGAAGGCCAAGGTCAGTGAAGACGACGACGAAGAAGAAAAGGGTTGCCCCGAGGACACCAAATATGCTTATCATGAGCACATGGCTCTTGCGTCCAGACAATTTTGGGGCAATAAGAGAAACACAAGGCCCAACTTCTCCAAGAACAACTCAAATGGGTCAAAGGGAAAGCAACGTGTGAGAACATGCTACAATTGTGGTAATGTGAGTCACTTTGTGGTGGATTGCCCATATCAGAAGAGGGAAGACAATGGTGGCAAGCTCATTCGCAAAGATAAGGCCAAGTCCTTCCCCAACAAAATCAACTTCATCAAGAAGGCCCCTCACAAGGTATTGGTGGCTCAAGAAGAGTATGCCTTGGATGATGATGTCGATGACGAAGCGGTGAAGGAATGGCAATGACATCTGTGGCAATTGCTTCCTCTACCCCAACAAAGGTATCACTCTTCGACACCCCCAATGAGAACAACGTCGCAAGGTGCCTCATGGCTACAGGTATTACTAAGGTAACCTCCAACGTCAACACCTCAAACATTAAGACTTCTATTTTTCCACTCCTTCTTTAGATTGCGTGGATGAACATGAGGAGGCGAAAGAGGATAAAAATGAGTTTGACAAATTCATGTGTAAACTCAAGGGAGAGTCCAATAAGCACTTTGTTGCTCTCTTGTAACAACTTGGTGAGGCCCATGATACTATTGAGTCTCAAGAAGAGTTTCCTGAGGAATTGAGAGGTCATAGTCGTGATTATACCGACAAGATAGCGGCTCTATCTATTGCTCTTGAGGAAGAGCGAGGTCTTCATATAACTCTTGAGGAGTCACAAAATGATGACCTTGCTAAATTACGTAAAGATTATGATCATGCTATTGTTCTTAACCGTGTACTCAAGTCTGAGAAGGTTGCACTTTGGGTGGACCATGATCGAGTCAAGGATGAGCTTGACACACTTGACAATGCTCACAAGGCGTTGAAGTGTGCTCATGCCTCTCTTAAGGAGTTGCATGATCAAGTCCAAGTGAAACTCACTAAGGAAATTGCCACATGTCGTCCTTTTGTTCTAATTGATAATGCATCTGCTACTAACCCATGTTGTGAGCATGCACATCTCGTGGAGGAAAATGGCAAGCTAAAAGAGAAGCTTAAAAAGGGCTTGGTGACATGTATCCAAGGTGATAATACACTCAATGACCTTCTCAGTAATCAGAAAGAAGTTGTGGCAAAAGAAGGAGTGGGGTTTGCACTCAAAAATAACGAGAAGAAGAAGGTGAACACCAAGGAAGTTCCGCTGCTCTAGTAGACCTTTGTAAGAGCAGGAGAAGGTCCTCATGAGAAGAAGAAAGACAAAGTTATGTTGGAGAATGCCAAGAATGCCAAGAACAAGAACACCCACGCCAACAAGACCGGCGACTTTAACCCCTCTTATGCTTTATGCCGTGTTAGTGATGGGCATGTTTATGCCAAATATGTTGGTTCTTCTTATGAGTACATTGAATGGTGTATTCGGGTTCCTAAGACCCTTGTTGCTAACATTAAAGGACCCATTAAAGAATGGGTACCTAAAGCTAAACATTGACCTCTTGTAGGGGTTTGCTTCCGGAGGAACATCATGGTTGCTCGATAGTGGAGCGACAAATCATATGACCGGAAGCAAGGACTCGGTGGTGGACGTTCATCCTGACACATCTATGGCCACCCAATTCTCATTTGGTGATGATGAAATTTCAAAGGTATTGGGTCTTGGTAAGGTGATAATCTCTCCGGAACTCTCCATAGAGAATGTTATGCTTGTTGAGACCCTCACATACAATTTACTTTCAGTTCATCAACTCGCAACCATGGGTTTTAGTACCTTCTTTGGTATTGACTCTGTGACCCTTTTGTGGAGCCAGACTCTTAAAGTAGCTTTTGTTGGGCATGTCGAGAACGGTCTCTATGTGGTGAACTTCTCGGAGCAACCCACCAAGACCGCGACTTGCTTAATGGCTAAAGTTGATGTGGGATGGCTCTGGCATCGCTGGCTAGCCCATGTCAATATGAGATCTTTGCAAAGTCTCCTAAAAGGGGATCACATTCTTGGACGAACAAACGTGAGTTTTGCCAAAGATCGTGCTTGCAGTGCTTGTATCGAAGGAAAGCTACATGAAAAGGCTCATCATCCAACCACTACAATCTACTCAAAGAGGACCTTAGAGCTCCTTCACATGGATCTCTTTGGTCCTCCATCTTTTGACAGTCTTGGTGGAAGAAAATATTGCTTGGTGATTGTGGATGATTACTCGAGATATACTTGGGTTTATTTCTTCAAGAAGAAGAGTGAGACCCAACAGACCGTCATCGACTTTGCAAATGAAGTCCAACGTCAACATGATGCAAAGATTTTTATGATTAGAAGTGACAATGGCACTGAGTTCAAGAATTACACCCTAAATGAGTTTCTCAGTGATGAAGGGGTAAAGCACCAATATTCCACACCTTACACTCCTCAACAAAACAGTGTTGCTGAGAGGAAGAAATGGACATTGATTGATGCGGCAAGAACCATGATGGCGGAGTTTAAATCTACGTACAACTTTTGGGCCGAAGCCATCAACACAGCATGTCATGCATCTAATCGGCTCTATCTTCGCAACGGCTTGAACAAGACTCCTTATGAGATTCTTACCGGGAACAAGCCCAACCTCAAATACTTCCGGGTGTTCGGTTGTAAGTGTTTCATTCTCAATAAAGGTGCTCGTTTGTCTAAATTTGAATCTAGAGCCCATGAGGGCATATTTGTTGGTTATGCTACAGACTCTCATGCTTACCGTGTCCTCAACAAGTCCACGGGACTCATTGAGGAGACGAGTAACGTAGAGTTTGATGAAAATAATGGCTCCCAAGTGGAGAAAAGTGGTCTTTGTGATATAGGTGATGAAATTCCTCCCCATGCCATAAGAAGAATGGGTGTGGGATACTTCCTACCCGTTGAGGAACCCCTTGTGGCCGAAGGAGAAGGATAATGTTCCACTCAAGTGGAACCATCACCGACGCAAGACCCACATGCTTCCGAAGAACAAAATGAAGGTTCTCCACCACATGGACAAGATCAAGGGCAAGATCAATCTCCTAATGATGGTGCTTCACCAAGTGATTCCCAAGATCAAATTCCCATCTCCGAGAACGTTCAATATCAAGATCTTCTTCAAGAACAAGAAGAAGTTCATGAAGGCGCTCAAGTTCATCAAGATGATGACTCTCAGAATGTTGCCCCTCAACCTTCCATGGAGGAAATCTTAGAGAAACGAGCCGCCAGAATGTTGCCAAGCTCAAAGTTAAACAACATCTGTTGGAGAACGTTTACAGTGACTTGCAAAAAGGGGTAACCAGTCGTAAACAATTAGCAAACTTCTATGAACATCACATGTTTGTTTCTTGCATTGAGCCCCTTAAGGTTCAAGATGCGCTCGAGGATATGGAGTGGGTGGAAGCTATGCATGATGAACTCAACAACTTCGAGCACAACCAAGTGTGGCGACCGGTACCAAGACCTAAGGAGAATCACAATGTCATTGGAAATAAATGGATCTTCAAAAACAAGCAAGATGCGAACAATATTGTCATTCGTAACAAGGCAAGATTGGTGGCACAAGGATACTCCCAAGTCGAGGGTATCGACTACGGTGAAACTTTTGCTCCTGTTGCTTGCCTTGAATCTATTCGCATGTTGCTTGCATATGCCTCTCATCATAACTTTAAATTATATCAAATGGATGTCAAGAGTGCTTTTCTTAATGGCCCTCTTAAGGAGTTGGTTTATGTCAAGCAACCCCCGGGGTTTGAGGATCCCAAGTTCCCCAATCATGTATACGTTCTCGATAAGGCTCTCTATGGCCTTAAACAAGCCCCACGCGCGTGGTATGAGCACCTTACTGAGATGTTGCAAGACCGTGGGTTTGAAATTGGGAAAATCGATCCCACTCTTTTTACAAAGAGGGTAAACGGGAACTTGTTCATATGCCAACTATATGTTGATGATATTATTTTTGGTTCTCCTAACAAAGTTTTCAATGAAGAATTTGCCACTTTGATGACAAACACGTTTGAGATGTCCATGATGGGAGAGTTGAAGTTCTTCCTTTGTTTAGAAGTCAAGCAACAAAGTCAAGGTACCTTCATCAATCAAGCCAAATACACTATAGACATGCTCAAGAGGTTCAAGATGGATGAGCTCAATCCTCCCAAGGCCAACACTCCCATGCCACTCAAATGCCATCTTGACAGCGATCCCAATGGTAAAGCGGTGGATCAAAAGGTATATCGCTCCATGATTGGATCCTTGCTTTACCTTTGTGCATCTAGATCGGATATCACGTTAAGTGTGGGTATTTGTGTCGTCGTTTTCTCACGCCAGATGCCATGGGGTGGCTTATCATAAGTGGTTGGGGCCGGAGGATGCCGACGGGCTCCAGGTGCGAGATTGGGCATGAGAGGTGGTGAAAAACGATGTACCCAGGTTCAAGGCCCTCCATGGGAGGTAACACCCCTAGTCCTGCTTGGTCTAGTTGGATGGATGGGTATGTGTACAAGGATGCTCCTGGAGCTGTGTCTAGAGGAGGGAGAAGGAGCAGCCGACTCGTCTTCCTCTGCTACTAGAGAAGGGAATGAGAGTTCCGTGAGAGTGTGTGAGTGACCATTTGTTCGTCCCCGTTGCATGGGGAGATCAGGGGTTTTATAGGACAACCCCCTGGCTCTTACAATATGTCATAAGTACAATGGTGGGGGGACCCGGTTGGCAGTCTCTCCGGCTGGCCAGAGGGTCCAGCTGCTTGCGCCGTCTTGTCATGGGCGAGGCCCCTTAGCCGGCTCTGCGATTGGCCAACGCCCACCTACCGCGACACGGGTCGCCCGGGGGGCGTCGTCTAGCGCCAGCCGGCCGAAGTCTCCGGTAGCCACGCCGAGGCAGGTAATCAAGTGGCGACGGCGTGCCGGCATTGTTCCTTGCACGGTCGTGCTCACCAAGGTCAGCGGCCAGGACGGTTGGACTGTAGCCACGTGCTGCGGTGCGTAAGCGGCCACTGTAGCCACAGGGCCACCTGTCGTGCCGGTCACGTCGCGTCGTCGTACCTGTGCGCAGAGGGACGGGACGGGGCATGTCCGTCCCGATGTCAATAGAAGAGCCGGACCGTGGGCAGCCGGCCGTGCCCAACCGGTCGAGGGCCCAACCGGCTCCTTGACCAGACGGCGGGGCGCCAGCCGGCACTGGCTTGCGCCGAACGTCCTCCAGCCGGCCATGTAGTTTTTCTTCGAAGCGAAAGGGGGACGACCCCGTTGCTTTGGCCTACCTAGGGGTATAAACCCCGTCAGTAGTCCCCGAAGCCGGCAGGGGCCCGCGTTTGGCGGACGGTGGGGAGCCGGCGGCTTCCCCTCAGCACCAGCCGCCTCCGGCTCGAAGGCGAAGGGGCATCCGGGTCGGCCATTGGATTCGATGCCTCGGGTTCCGGCATGCCGACCTGGGACCCGCGTCATCAGACGACACGCCACACGGCGAGTAATGATGCCACGGGTCCCGCGCAGGCGGGGAGAAGGGACGTCGCCCAACCCTAGCCTGGTAGGACCCAAGCGTAGCCCTCGTAGGCCTCGGGGCGCAGGACAAGATCCTCTGCGCCCTGAAGTGGCCGTTACGGCCCGGGGCTACCCACGCGCGCGCAATTTCCGGGAGGAGTGGGCACAGATGATCCCACGTCCCCCGGTCGTGGCCTCTCCTATAAAAGGGGAGGAAGGGCATGTTGGGGAAAGTTGCATGGGAAACAAAAAATTTCCTACGCACACGCAGATCTATCCATGGTGATGAGCATCTACGAGAGGGAGAGTGGATCTACATACCCTCGTAGATCGCTAAGCGGGAAGCGTTAAGAAATGCGGTTGTTGTAGTCGAACATCTTCGCGATCCAAATTGCCGTGAGTCCCACGATCCAATCATGATCCATCCCGCGATCCAATCATGATCCGTCCCGTGATCCGATCATGATCTGTCCCACGAACTTGATCACGATCCGTCTCACGAACTTGATCACGATCCTTCCGATCTAGCACCAAACGGACGGCACCTCCGCGTTCAGCACAGGTACAACTTGATGATGATCTCCACCGTCTTGATCTAGCAAGAAGAAGTGGAGAGGAAGAAGAGTTCTCCGGCAGCCTGACAGCGCTCCGGCGATGGTGGTGGAGCAATTCCGGCAGGGCTTCGCCTAAGCACTGCAGAAAACCGGTCTAGAGGAGAAACTATGCACTAGAGATTAGGGTTTGCACGTGGCTGAAAAATAAAGTGCAAAACCCTAGAAATCCACTAGTATATATAGGAGGGAGGGAGGAGGAGAGGCAGCTTGGCCTCCAAGCCTTGGAGGCTTCGGCCGAACCAGGTGGTGGAGGTGGAGTCCACCTCCACTCCTAGTAGGACTAGGATTCACCCAATTTTGCCTTTTTTCCACCTTTTCCTATTGGGTTTTATTCTCCAGCTACATGTGCCTTGTGTGGGAGTTTCCACCAGCCCACTAAGGGCTGATATTGACTCTCCCACAGCCCATGAAGCCTCTTGGGTCGAAATACCCCTCCCGGAGGCCTCCCGGTACACTACCGGCACTGCCGGTACAGTACCGATGAGCCCGAAAATTTTCCCGCGACCAAAATAGGACTTCTTATATATGAATATTTACCCCTGGACCATTCCGGAGCTCCGCGTGACGTCCGAGATCTCATTCGGGACTCCGAACAAACTTCGGTCACCACCATACATAACTCTATACTACCGAAACGTCACCAAACCTTAAGTGTGCAGACCCTGCGGGTTCGAGAACTATGTAGACATGACCGAGACACCTCTATGGTCAATAACCAATGGCGGGACCTGGATGTCCACATTGGTTCCTACATATTCTACGAAGATCTTTATCGGTCGAACCTCTATGTCAAGGATTCAGTTAATCCTTTATGATGTTCCCTTTGTTCTTCAGTATGTTACTTGCCCGAGATTCGATCATCGGTCGTACCTAGTTCAACCTCATTACTGGCAAGTCTCTTTACTCGTTCTGTAATACAAGATCTCGCAACTAACACTTAGTCACATTGCTTGCAAGGCTTATTGTGATGTTGTATTACCGAGTGGGCCCTGAGATACCTCTCCGTCACACGGAGTAACAAATCCCAGTCTTGATCCATGCCAACTCAACAGACACCCTCGAAGACACCTGTAGAGCACCTTTATAGTCACCCAGTTACGTTGCGACGTTTGATACACACAAGGTACTCCTCCGACATCTGTGAGTCGTATGATCTCATGGTCATAGGAACATATACTTGACATGCAGAAAACAATAGCAATAAACTGACACGATCATAAGCTACGTTTGTGGTTTGGGTCTTGTCCATCACATCATTCTCCTAATGATGTGATCCCGTTATCAAATGACATCTCATGTCCATGGCTAGGAAACCTTAACCATCTTTCGATCAACGATCTAGTTCACTAGAGGCATACTAGGGACATTGTGTTTGTCTATTTATCCACACATGTATCCATGTTTCCAATTAATACAATTATAGCATGGATAATAAACGATTATCATGAATCAAGGAAATACGATAATAAACACTTTGTTTATTGCCTCTAGGGCATATTTCCAACAGGGCAGGAGGCGAAGGTACCCGCGCCCCACTTGCCTCCTCGCTGCCCTTCTTCATCGTCACTTCTTTCCTTCCCTCGCACGCCATCGCATCCGAGCCCGCGCCCGCGCCTGCACACCACACCGCCGCCGCGATGGCCGATGGACGCGGAGGCAGTTGGGCTGGTTCCTTCGTGGTTGAGGCGGACATCATCGAGCTGCGCCGCGCGCGCCTGTTGCCCTCGGCGGAGCGGGTGGCCGCACGCGCGCCGGGCGACGAGATAGCGCCGACGCGCAGCCAGGGGAACACATCGTGTTCCTCTAGCACTTCTCCTAGGGCTTCGGGCTCCTGGTGAGTCTCTTTTTCTGTCTTCTTCTTGACACTTTCGACATCTAGCCGCACAACCTTGGTCCGAATTCGATATTGTACCTCTCCACCTTCGTAACATTGTGTGAGGGGTACCTCGGCATCCTCCCCTTCATCGAGTTCTTCAATGCCCTCTTCTATCTCAAGTCTTTGAAGAGCGACGCGTGCGGGGGCACGGTGGTGTGCTACCGCGGTATCGCTCGCTTTCCCCCTCTCTCTCTGATTGACTCCATCAAGGGGTGGCACCGAACATTCTTCTATGTGAAGAACGTCGACCCGAGGATGGATTACATCCGGTTGCTGCCGTTCGAGGACAGGCAATCCTCTCAGAAGAACTGGCAGGGACCTGCCCCGCGCGGCGTGGCCTTGGACAAGCTCGCCCGACTCACGCAACTGAAGAGCGCCGAGGGGCTGGTTGCCACCAACCTAGTGGCGGCCTTTGTCTCGCGCCGGGTGTCACCCCTCTAACTGAGGCCCCACCAGATCTGCGACATGTGCAGGCGGCATGACCCCTACCGGCAGTCCACCGTCGAGCTGACGTCGGCTCAGGTGGCGAAGCGGGTGAATGCCCTCACGACGTTCAAGCTGAAGCCCTCCTCGTGGTCCTTCGGCATGGAGCCGTAAGACCGCATCAACGGGCCTCCCCTGGTGAGTTTTTTCATTGAGGCGATTCTTTCTCGTTTGGTATTCCCCAGCCAGCAGCCGGCTAGAGAACTTACGTTGAAGTGCTGACCGCAGCTGCTGGTGTGACAGAACACGCCGGACGGCCCGCACCCGCAAATCTTCGAGGCGGAGTGCGAGGACTCTGACTCTCGAGACTTCCAGACGGGAGGCCCCCCGGAGGAAGGAGTGGACTCCTCGGGGGGGAGGGGGGCGATGAGGCAGCGGATCCGCGAGGCGGTGCTCCTGGCAGGGCCGGAGGGTCCAGTGCAGCCGAGGAACCCAGCGGAGCGTGTGAGTACCCTCTTACCCTCTCCATCCGGGACTGGACAGACGACGACGACGATGATGATAATTTGATGATTCTAGACTGACCTTCTCCCACGGCGCGCCAGGACCGGAGTTGCGAGGAGCGACCGGCTCGAGGCCCGGCGGCCGAAGCGGATGGTCGAGGGAGGAGGCCAGCTCACGAGGGGCCGGCGGCCTCGCCGCCTGACCCGAAGCGGGTGAAGGTGGCCGCGCGGAAGCCGCTGCCATGCGCCAAGCAGGCCCTGCCCCTTGTTATCACGTAAGTTCTTCATCTTTGTGCGAGTTTTTGCTTTCGCCTTGCGAGCCGGTTAACGACCGGTTCTTGGACGCTGCAGTGGCCCCATCGAGCTCCAAGATGAGGAGCCAGCGGGGGAGACGACAGATGCCACCGGCCGGCTGGCCCGCAAGCATGCGGCCACCTAGCGGGAGGAAAAGAGGAGGCTCACGAAGCTGCAAGCCTCCCGGTCTGGCACGCGAGGAGGGGCCCGGCACTCCGGGACCTCGAGCGGCCGGAGGCGAAAGGGGTCGGCGGACCCCCCACGGGCGTCGGACTTAGCAGTGGAGTCCACTCGTATGTCGAGGCCTCCGTCAAGCGAGCCGCGGGGCGCGGGCATGGACTCGCCAGCGCCTCCGTCCACGCAAGAAACGGCTCAGGCGAGGGAGGCGACGACGGAGCCGGCTCCCAAGGGGACCCGGCCTGAGGTGCCGGAGGTGACCCTGCCTGCGGTCGAGCCGGACCGGGTCGAGATGCCAGAGGTTCCGACGGTCCCGAAGGCGGCGTCAAAGGCGCCACCGGAAACGGCGGCCATGGAGGTGGAGGTGCCTTCCGACGCGATCGACGTGCCGGAGCGGCCGGGAGAGGAGGCGGTTGCGGCATCGGACGGGGGGCCGGTGGGAGGCGACCCCCGGCCTCTTGCCATCATCAACCCGCCCCCGGTGGCTTGAGCCGCGGCTAGCCCGGGTGGCAGCGGTGGTCGGGCCCGGAGGGCCCTGCGGTCAATGCAGGAGGTCATCCGGGACTGGGAAGCGCTAACGAGCGCGCCGGCCCTACCGGCCCCCCAGGCAGGCATCCCGGTCCCATCCTTCGTGAACTTGGGCAGTGTCCTGGACCGGTGCCGGCAAGAGCTAGCCCGATTTGTGGAGGCGACGAACGCCGCCCTTCAGCGCGCAGAGGTAAGCCGACGCTTTTGCCTTAGAGTTTTCAGTGGGGGCGCGTGAGCACACCCACTGGGTGTAGCCCCCGAGATGCGGGCCGGCTTACTGGCTGATGGGCAGCTAGGCCGGATCTACTTTAAGCATGTCTTGACCTTTGCCCCCCTTTCTTGCGACAGGAGGGAACCTCTCTGCGGCAGAAGCTGTTTGCGGAAGCGGTCGCCATCCATGACCACGGCAAACATGGCTTCTACCGCCTGGAGAAGGAGCTGGCGTGCGTGCAAGATAGGTTGCACTTTATAGGAGCGGCATATAGCCCCCGGGAATCGGCTGACGTTGCTTGTGTCTTGCAGGCGAGCTGGCTACCCTTCGGGGGAGAAGACTAGGCTTGTCGCCGAACGGGATCGGCTGACGCGGGACGTCCAGGCGGCCGCGCAAGATACGGACTGGCTGGCCACACTGCTGGTCGACGGGGAGGAGACCCGGGCCCGGCTCAAGGCCGAGGCGGCAAAGGAGGTGGCGGCCCGGGAGGCGGCCGTCAAGCAGGCGGTTGACGCCGCCCTAAGGACTGCCGCCCTTCAAGGCGAGGTGACCCGCCTTGAGAAGACGCTCGAGGAGGTCAAGGGTTCCCTCGCCACCTCGGAGGCGGCCCGGAGGTCAGAGCGCGAGGCAGCGCTCCACTTCGCCATTGGGATGGACGATGCGATCGAAGGTAGGTGACAATCTCTCTCTTTCTCCAGCCGGTTGCTCTTCCCTTTGCCATTTCTCGTGTTTCATCTTGCTTTTTCTTTCCTTCTCTTCTCCTTCCTTCCAGGGTGTTTTCCGGAAACTCATCGCCATGCTGCACGCGTCGTTGAGGAGCACCGGGAATACCTTCGGGAGTGCGGTCTCCCTATCGAGGAGCACGTCACGTGGGAGATGGACGAGATTGGGATTGCCGTCGAGATGCGGATGACCCATCTCAAGCGGAGCATGGAGCGGCTCAAGATCGCCGGTAAGGAGGTCATCACTGCGCTGTGGCCGGGCCGCGGGGGAGCTCTGACACACCGCGTGGCTCAGTGGCTGGAGCACATCGTCCCCCGCCTCGAGGCCTGGAAGGCATCGGCCGCCTGAGCCGAGGTGCAGATGGCGCTCCGGTTTGTGACGTCTTGGTACTGTGGTGTGGACCTGGGCCGGCTAGCGACCATGCGGGACGTGCCAGCCGCAGAGCGGGAGGCCCGCGAGCCGGCCCTTGTCCAGTGGGCGAACGAGCTCGCGTCATACATTGATGCGGACGAATTCCTACTGGCCCTTGGTAAGGATGGCGAGCCGTTGCCCGAGGACTCCTTCGGCATCCCTCACAGTCCGGCGGATGACGAAGTCTCCGACGAGAGCACCGACTCGAGCGGCGAGACGACCAATATCGAGGAGCCCGCCTCGAAGGCCAAGGAGGCCGATGCAAAGACCGCGACCACCTTCGAGGCGAGGACCGAGCTGCCTCGCGACTCGCCGGCTGGGGGCACGCCGGCTGGCGACGCGCTGGTGGCCTAAGGCCCCGGGCATCTTTTTTATCTTCTTTTTTTCCTGCATGTAAAAACTTGAATCCACCCACTGGGGGTGTTTGTGTAATGAACCGAATGCTGACCGTGGGCCGCTTTTGCCTTAATGTTTATGCCATGAATATTCTATTGTGTTTGGCTTGTGACTCATGCCGCCTCGTCCTTATCCCTTTTCGCCCGCCTCGTCTCTTTCCGTTTTTACTCCTTTTCCCCTTTGGTTTTGGCCCCGCCAGCCCGCCAGCCGGGAGCAGGTCTGTAGCTGGGTCGGGGCATCCGCCCCAGGGGAGCCGGTTCAAAACTTAGGAATCGCGAGTTTTTTTTGGGATAGGTAGAGTGGTAGAGATGCAACGAGGGTCTGTCTGGGCCCCGAAGGGGTCTCCCTTTGTTTCGACCTTCTGTGTGAGCCAAACCTTGCCGCCCCAGGGCCCCGTCATCCGGACTGCCGGGGGCCGGTTCTGTAGCTGGTAAGGGTGGGGAAGTTTGGCCGGCTCACGCTACTTAGCTGTTTTTCGGAGAGGTGCTTCTAGGCCCAACCGGCTACCCCCCGGGCCCAGGAGCCAGGCCGGGGAGCCGGTGAGTGAGGAACACTTTTGAAAGAAACAAAATGGGGTGCGCCACAAGAGCCGGCTTGGGGTGCCCATTGCATTCATAAGCCCATAAGGACGGGGATACATACATACATTGACTTTCCTCAGTAGTAAAACGGGCGCAAGAGCGCTGCGTTCCATGGGTGCTCCATTTCTTCACCGGAAGCATCTGTTTTGCGCTTTTGCGGCTTCTGGGCATCTATCAGGTAGTACGCGTTGTTGTGTAGCGCCTTGTTGATGATGAACGGACCCTCCCATGGGGAGGACAACTTGTGCTGTCTGGCGGTTCGCTGGATCCGTCTGAGGACCAGGTCCCCCTCGCGGAACGAGAGTGGCCAGATCCGCTTGCTGTGGTAGTGCGGGAATTTCTGCTGGTAGATCACCACTCGACTCAAGGCCAGTTCGCGAGCTTCCTCGAGTAGGTCGACGCTGTCTTCTCTTGCCTCCTTTGCATCCTTCTCCGTGTACAGGGTGACCCGAGGCGAATCGAACTCGATGTCGGTGGGGATGATCGCCTCGGAGCCATACACAAGGAAGACGGGAGTGTAGCTGGTTGACCGGTTCGGGGTGGTCTTGAGACTCCAAAGGACGACCGTCAGCTCGTCGATCTAGCAGGCGGCCGAGCTTACCAGCGGCGTCACGAGCCGGGGCTTGATGCCGGATAGGATGATGCCGTTCGCTCTCTCGACCTGGCCATTGGACTGCGGATGAGCGACGGAGGACAAGTCAAGCCGGATTCCTTGCTTCGAGCAGAAACATGCGAGTGCGCCCTTGGCAAAGTTGGTGTCATTGTCGGTGATGATGCTATGGGGAATGCCGTATCGTACCTTGATGTCGTCGATGAACCGAACGGCCGTGGGGCCGTCCACCTTCTTGATTGGTCGCGCCTCGATCCACTTGGTGAATTTGTCAATGGCCACCAGTAAGTGCGTCATGCCGCCTCAAGCGGTCTGGAATGGGCCCACCATGTCCAACCCCCAAACGGTGAAAGGCCACGAGAGGGGGATGGTTTGGAGGGCCGTTGCCGGTAGGTGGCTTTGCGCGCTGAAGCATTGGCAGCCCTCGCACTCGTTGACCAATTTCTTGGCCGCGTCGAGAGCCGTCGGCCAGAAGAAGCCGTGGCGGAAAGCCTTGGCCACTAGGGTCCGAGAGGCGGCATGATGCCCACACTCGCCCTGATGAATGTCGAGGAGGATCTCCAGACCCTTTTCCGGCTCGACGCATCGCTAGAAGACGCCGGTGGTGCTGCGGTGGACGAGCTTGTTGTTGATGATGCCGTAGGCTGTGGCCTGGCGCTGGATTTGCCTAGCCACAGCCTCGTTCGGAGGCAGCTCGCCCCGCAGAAGGAACGCTAAGATGGGTTGGGCCCACGAGGGGGTCGCGGCCATGGCCAGCTCGGGAGCCCCTAGGACTGGTTGATCAGTCTCCAGGACCAGTTCGCCAGCTCCCGGGACCGGCTCGGGAGCCCTCGAGGCTGGTTGGCCAGCCCCCGGGTTTGGCTTGCCAGCCCCTAGGGCCGGCTGGTTGGTGATCATAATGACGGCCATGCCACCGGGGTTGGTCGCCTCGGGCGCCGCCGGCTCGATCGGAGCCGGCTGGGCGGCCGATGATTCGAGAGCCGACGGTGAAGTTGCTGGAGAGGTGGCCAGGGCCATCAATGGGCCGGCGACACCCGCCGGCCCAAAGATTGACTCCGATTCTGGGGAAGGCTTGATCAACGGCTTGAGCAGCCGTTCGAGGGAGACGCCGGCCGGGATGGCCTGCCGGGTGGAGCCAATCTTCGCTAGTGCGTCCGCTGCCTCGTTGTCCGCCCGTGGGACGTGATGAAACTCACATCCCTCGAAGGAGCCGGTGAGCTGTTGTACGAGGAAGCGGTAGCTAGCCATGTTGGCGTCCCTGGCGTCCCATTCACTAGAGACTTGCTGCACCACGAGGTCGGAGTCGCCGAAGCAGAGGATGCGCCTGATGCCGATCTCCTTGGCGAGCCGAAGGCCATGGACGATGGCCTCATACTCAGCCACATTGTTGGAGGTGGCGAAGTGGATCTGTAGGGTGTACTTGAGCTGATCATCTTTTGGGGAGGAGAGGACTATGCCGGCACCCAGGCCGGTCCTCATTTTCGAGCCGTCGAAGTGCATGCGCCAATGCATGGAGTTTGGGGGAGGCGGGACAAACTCCGTCTCCGCCCAATCAACAAGGAAATCTGCCAACGCCTCTAACTTGATGGCGGTTCTTGGCTCGTACCGGATCTCATGGTCGGTGAGGGCGATGACCCACTTGGCCATTCAGCCAGTGGAGTACCGGCCACTGATGATCTCGCAAGCGGGGCTGTGCTCACCACGGTAATGGTATGCTGTTGGAAGTATTGCTTGACCTTCTTGGCGGCGAAGTATACGCCATAGAACATCTTTTGATAGTGGGGGTAGTTCTGCTTGGACGCGGAGAGGACCTCGCTGAGGTAGTAGATGGGTCGCTGGACCGGCAGGGACTTGCCCTCCTCTGGCCGCTCGACCACCAGAACGACGCTGATGACGTGGGTCGTCGCCGCGATGTAGGCGAGGAGCGGTTCCTTCTCGACTGGCGCGACCAGGATGGGCACGTGGGTGAGAGCCTTCTTGAGGCTGCAAAAGGCCTCATCCGCCTCGTCAGGCCAATCGAAGGCACCCGGCCTCTTGGTTTGACCCGGCTCGATCAGAGCCGTCTTGTGAAGGAGCCCGTAGAGGGGCAGGGCCTTCTCTCCCAACCGGCTGATTTACTGGCTGAGCGAGGCGAGGCAGCCGGTGAACTTCTGAACGTCGCGGAGACGGGTTGGTTTTGGCATGCGCTCGATCACGCTGATCTTCTCGGGGTTAGCTTCGATGCCGCGGGCGGATACGAAGAAACCCAAGAGTTGTCCGGTGGGGACGTCGAAGACACATTTCTCCGGGTTGAGCTTGATCTTGTACCCGCGTAGGTTCGTGAAGGTGTTCCCCAAGGTCGTCGAGGAGGCTGAAGTGATTCTTGGTTTTGACGACGATGTCGTCGACGTAGACATGGACGTTCCTGCCTATCTGAGGCAGGAGGCACTTTTGCATGCATTGTTGGAAGGTGGCGCCAGCATTCTTCAGGCCGAAGGACATGGTGATGTAGTAGTAGGCCCCGTAGGGCGTGATGAAGGAGGTCTTGAGCCGGTCTTCCGGGTCCAGCTTGATCTGGTGGTAGCCTGAGTAGGCGTCCAGGAAGGACAACAAGTTGGAGCCGGTCGTGGAGTCAATGACTTGATTGATCCGCGGCACGGCGAACGGGTCCTTGGGACATGCCTTGTTCAGGCTAATGTAGTCGATGCACATGCGCCAGGTCTTGTTCTTCATCAGTACCAGGACTGGGTTGGCCAGCCAGTCCGAGTGGAATACTTCCATGATGAACCCGGCTGCGAGCAGCCAGGCGATCTCTTTGCCTATAATATGTCGCTTCTCCTCGGAGAAGCGGCACAGGGGTTGCTTGACCGGCTTGACGTCCGGCCAGACATGGAGTTTGTGCTCGGCGAACTTCCTCGGAACACCCGGCATGTCCTTGGGGGACCATGCAAAGATGTCTTGATTCTCACGGAGGAAGTCGACGAGCTCGCCTTCCTATTTGCTGTCGAGGCGGGAGTCGATGGTGACGCACTGAGCTGGGTTGGCCGGGTCGAGCGGGATTTTCTTGGTGTCCTTAGGCGGCTGGAAGGAGGCCTCGCCGGTGGATTGTGAGGGTGGAGCCGACACGGCTGACTGGCTGGCAGCAAGGGCCACGAGCCGGTCGAGCTGCCATTTCTCCTTGGCGATCTCTAGGACCTCGGCCAGCCGGCTGCCGTCTCAATCGCATTTGAGCGACATCTTGTAGTCGCCCTTGATGGTGATGATCCCCTTTTGGCCCATCATCTTGAGCTTGAGGTAAGCATAATGGGGGACCGCCATGAAGCTGACAAGTGCCGGCCGGCCCAACAATGAGTGGTAGGGGCTCGCGAGGTCCACGACCTCGAACAACACTGGCTCACGGCGGAAATGGCCGGGTCCGCCGAAGAGGACATCGAGCGTGATCTTGCCGACGGGGATCAAGACTTCCCAGGCACAATGCCATGGAAAACCGTCCGGCTCGCCTGCAGGTCTTCTATCTGTAGCCCCAGCTTATGCATCGTGTCGAGGTAGAGAATGTTGATGTTGTTGCCGCCATCTATCAGCACCCGCGAGAGGCGGCAGGCTTGCTCCTTGGTGGCGATGGTGGGGTCGAGGACCAAGGCATAACTACCGGGATTTGGCATCATGGCAGGGTGATCGGCCTGGCTCCAAGTGACCGGCTTCTCTGACCAGTGCATGAACTGGGGAGTTGCCAGCATGGTGGTGTTCACCTCACAGCGGAGCCGGCGCTGAGCGTGTTTGCCTGTCTCTTCACTAGTGAAGACGATGTAGCAACCGTCCTGGTTGGGGAACTGGTCGATCAGACGATCGTTGTTTGGAGCTGTTGCTGGCGCCGGGGCCATCGCCGGGGCCGGGGCCGGAGCGCGGGCTGACGGCATGGGAGGAGCTGGAAGGCCGTCCCCCCGGGCCAATCGCTGTGAGAAGCTGCACTGCCGGAGCGTGTGCATAGAGGGCTTGGCCCCTAACTGGTTCTTGCAGGGGAGATCAAGCATTTGCTCGAAGGTGAGCTTCGGCTGCCAGGCAGCCTTGCCGGTGCGCTGGCGCTGGCCGGAAGGCTGGGCAGCCGACTCCTGATCCTTGACGGTATTGACCTGCCGGCTCCCGTAGCGGGGATCCGGCTGGTCGTTCTTGCGCTTGTTGTTCTGCGGCTACCGGTTGTCGGCAGCCGGCCAGGTCGTGGCCGGCGTCGTCGTTGCCTTGGTGGGCGGAGTCATCTTGACCCAGATGGCCAAATCGGCCATGGCGTATTTGTCCGCCTTGGTCATGAGCTCGGCGAGCGTGGCCGTCTCGGAGAACAGGAGGTTGTGCTTCAGAGGGGTGCCGTCCCAGCAGCCCTCGATAAAGTACTGCACGGCTTGGACCTCGTGCACCCCCTCGCAGGAGTTGCAGAACTCGGTCCATCGAGTGAGGTAGTCGCAGAGGGATTCGTCCGGCCCCTAAACACACATGGCGAGTTCACGGGGACGGCCAAGCCGCTTGTAGGTGCTGGTGAAGTTGCGAACGAAGGCCTCCTCGAAGTCCGTGCAAGTGTTGATGCTGCCGGCCGCCAGGCTATTGAGCCAGGTGCAGGCCGAGCTGATCAGCATAAGGGGGCCGTAGCGAACGGCTACGCGCTTATTCCCCCTGGTGATGCCCACCGCGGTGGTCGATCAGCCAGTCTTCGGGTTTGGTGGCCCCGTTGTATTTTGGGGTGTCCCTAGGGAGAGTGAAGCCGGCTAGGAATGGCTCGGTGCGAATCCGGGGGCCGAAGCAGGCCGGACCAATCGAGCCCTCCTCCTCGAGAAGGGCAGATTGCGCGAGTTTGTCGATGCGGTTGCAGGCGTCGTTCTCGCTGTGGGGGACACGCGGTCTGAGCCGAGCCGAGAGTTCGGGGCGGATGGTGGGTGGCGCCGATTGCCGTGACTCGCGCCACGGAGGCGGCGTGTGCCCCTGGCTGCGCCGGCTGCCGGATGCCGGTGCTTCGTGGTGGCGGCCGCTCCGAGGCGGCTCGTTGGTGCGGCCGCTGCTAACAGCCGGCTGCTCACTCCCCGGCATCTGAGAGGGCTTGGGGTTGTTCGCTTCGGCCCGACGGCCGAAAACGCGAGGGGAGCAGGAGTACTAGGCCGCCTGGCGGCCGGCAGTTCCCGTGCCCTCGCGCTCGGGCCGGGGGCCTTCAGTGGCGGCACCGCCCGTTGCGAGCAGATGCTGCTGTGCGTCAGCAGCATCGATGAGCTCCTTGATGTGGCGCTCATGGGCGGCACGCTCTTTGCCCTCCATGGTAGCCAATTCCTCATAGGCCACCTTGAGAACCCGCAGGTTAGCCGCGGGGGTGTCGTAGACAGACATTTTGCCGTCAAGGATTTTGGCAACCACGCGGCCGCGGTCACGCATAGCCCCACGCCGGCAGGGCTCGGTGCCAGCCAGGGTGAGTCCATAGGCGGAAGCGTACTCCTGCTGTGCCGCCTCCATGTGGCGCCGCGTGGCAGCGAGGGCGGTGGCATCCTTGAATAGGATGCGGCGAGCCGCCTCGAGATCGGCCGTGGCGGTGTCGGGGTTCGCTGTCTGGGCGATCGGAGTGCTCAAGCCCCGGAGGACCGCACCAAGCGGGTCGGACGTGCCGACGCGGGCGGCGGCCGCGGTAGCCGTGACCCGCGTCCATCCGGACGTGGTGGAGGAATTGATGGCCATCACCCTCATGCGATCATGAGACCCGCTGGGCTGAGCTACAGCAAGTGCGCCCACTTGTGTGGGCGGGCCAGCGCAGACGAGCACCCCCGCGTGGTACTCGTCAGCGGCCGGAGCCTCGGCGATGCTGAGCCTGCCGAAGCGCTCGGTGAGCGCGTCGATGTCGGTCGTGAGGCTGACGGAGTTGCCCGCAGGGCGTGCTGAGGCAAGCCCCACGAGCTCCCCACGGTCTCGCTGGGACGAGCGGCGACGGCGGGGAATGGCAAGGGCTCCCGCCCGGAGCATGAATCCGGCCGGCGCCGCGTATGGCCCCACGGTGGGTGCCAACTGTCGTAGTTTTCTCACGACAGATGCCATGGGGTGGCTTATCGTAAGTGGTTAGGGGCCGGAGGACGTCGATGGGCTCCGGGTGCGAGATTGGGCACGAGCGGTGGTGACACACGATGTACCCAGGTTCAGGGCCCTCCGTGGGAGGTAACACCCCTAGTCTTGCTTGGTCTAGTTGGATGGATGGGTATGTGTACAAGGATACTCCTGGAGCTGTGTCTAGAGGAGGGAGAAGGAGCAGCTGGCTCGTCTTCCTCTACTACTAGAGAAGGGAATGAGAGTTCTGTGGGAGTGTGGGAGTGACCATTTGTCCGTCCCCATTGCATGGGGCGCTCGAGGGGTTTTATAGGCCAAACCCCCGGCTCTTACAATATGTCATAAGTGCAATGGTGGGGGGACCCGGCTGGTAGTCTCTCCGGCTGGCCAGAGGGTCCCGCCGCTTGCGCCGTCTTGTCGTGGGCGGGGCCCGCCGACCGGGCGGTCCCATCTCCCGTTGGGGCCCGTCAGCCGGCTCTGCGATTGGCCCTCGCCCACCTACCGCGGCACGGGCCGCCTGGGGGCGTCGTCTAACGCCAGCCGGCCGAAGTCTCCGGTACGGCCGGCGGCACTATAGCCACGCCGGGGCAGGTAATCGAGTGACGAGGGCGTTCCGGCACTGTTCCCTCGCCCGGTCACGCTCACTAAGGTCAGCGGCCAGGACGGTTGGACTGTAGCCACGTGCCGCGGTGCGTAAGCGGCCACTGTAGCCACAGTGCCGGTCATCGTGCCGGTCACGTCGCGTCGTCGTACCTGCGCGCAGAGGGACGGGACGGGGCATGTCCGTCCCGATGTCAACGGAAGAGCCGGCCCGTGGGCAGCCGGCCGTGCCCAACTGGCCGAGGGCCCAACCGGCTCCTTGACCAGACGGCCGGGGCGCCAGCCGGCACTGGCTTGCGCCTAACGTCCTCCAGCCGGCCACGGCCAACCAGTCGCGTGGTTTTTCTTTGAAGCGAAAGGGGGAAGACCCTATTGCTTTGGCCTACCTAGGGGTATAAACCCCGTCAATTTGTGCATGATTTCAATCCGCATCTAAGGAGAGTCACCATGTGGCTATCAAGCGAATCTTTCGATATTTGGCTCATACCCCAAAATTTTGGCCTATGGTCTCCCAAGGGGGTTTCGTTTGATCTCGTTGGATATACTGACTCGGATTGGGTGGGAGACCGTGTGGATAGAAAGTCCACTTCCGGAGGCTGCCAATTTCTTGGTTGGTCTTTGGTTAGTTGGTCTTCAAAGAAACAAAATTGTGTTTCTCTCTCGTCCACCGAGGCCGAGTATGTAGCTGCTGCCAGTTGTTGTGCACAGATTCTCTGGATGAGGGAGACTTTAAAGTATTATGGTGTCAATTGTGACAAAGTGCCTCTTTACTGTGATAATGACAATGCCATTATGATCTCCAGCAACCCAGTTCAACATTGCAAGACGAAGCATATTGATATTTGTCATCACTTCCTTCGGGAACACGTCAAGCATGGAGACATCAATCTAATTCATCTGAGCACTAATGAACAACTTGCAGATATTTTTACGAAGCCATTAGATGAAGCAAGATTTCGCGAGTTAAGGCATGAGCTAAATATCATTGATTCGAGCAATGTGGATTGACTTAGTGCACACCTCCCCACACTCATCGTCATGTCTTGTCTAGGTGTAGGCATGGATTTAGGGGGAGTCTAGTTCTCTCAATGAACTATCCCTCCTCTTATTATGCATAAACTAATCAAAGTCTTTCACATTTGCCAATTTTGAAGGTTACCGTGATTCAAAAGACGAGTCTTGGTCATGGGCCCAAGGATAATTCTTCGCGGTGCCATACCATCTGACTCAAACATAGGTGGCTCTAGGGCCACCTCCCTCCTTATGAAGTAGAGGCTCACTGTTTGGTCCTGTTTTAATTTTTCTACTCCGGTGGACCATGCTCTTGTTTTTGTCTTGCATCGTTGTTTTATCTTGTCTCTCGTTTTTGTGCGAAAAACTTTCTTTCCCTTCTTCTCTTTTCTCTTCGAAAATGAGCACTTTGCGGGCAGCACGGTATGACAATGGTGATCACGGTACTACCGTGTCATCGAGTGGGCGTGGGGGTTAAGAGCCGGCAGAGGGTGTTCAATCTCCCTCATACCCAATTATCTCTTCCCCTCGCGTTTCTCTCTCTCCCTCCTCCTCACAACCGGCGCCGGAGCACCTCGCCGGATCTCCGTGTTCGACCACTGTCCTCCTATTCCCTCTGGTGGGATTGTTCCCCACCTTGTCCTCTTGCCATGGACCTCGGTATTTCCCCGAACTCTTCTTGTTTTGCTTCTCTATTTTTGAATCTAGGTTTTGGGGAAATATGAAATGGTCTAGTGTTGTTTGATCCAATTTGTGCATGAGGAGATGGTTTGAGGGTGTTAGTGCAGTAGAAGTGCGTATTGATAGGATAAAATGGGATAACTTTTGATCTACGGTAGCATCGATTTGATCTTTCGATCTGTGTTCATGCAAAATCCGCACCGTGCGGTACTATCACTCGTTAGGCGGAAGTAAATTTTTACTTCCGCTGTTGCCATGATACTAGTCACGGTACTACTGCTGCCAGCGGTACTACCGCATCTGGGGCGGTAGTAATTTTTTACTTCCGCATGCACCACCGATACTACCGCTCGATCCGAAGCTACCTCATTTTGTCCTCTCTATTCTCACTTCTACATGGTTTTCGTGTCTGCTTTCATCCTTGCCTTACCTTTTTCGTTTGTCCATTGTGTTTGCGTTGTGTGACATAGGTGGTGGCTCTCGTTCCGGCTCTGTTCCAAGACGCTCCAATCCCTCTCATGACACTAGCTCCAAGCGTCTCCGCAATCCCGATGCTCCGAGGGGTCCAATGACCCACCCCGCCATTTCAAGAGGACTGCATCCAAGCTCAAGCCACTAGTTGACAACTATGAGGACATGCCTCAAGCTGAGTTTCTGTCTCGACAGTTGATCGATCCCTATGCCAAACCAAGGGAAGTTTCCAGGGCCAATGAGTTGTTCTGGACCAAGCAGTAGTATCTCATCCACATTGATGTGATGAAGGGCAAGAAGAATCTATATGTTCGTGTCCAATACATTGATATGGCTCATATGAGGAAGCATCCGACATACTTCGGTGAGGCTCTAGGTTTGGTGGAGCAGTTTGCTATCGAGGACATGATCTCGTTCCACCTTGACTTTGATCCCGAGATAGTGGGTCAGTTCTTTGCCTCTGTCCACTTCCACACTGATGAGCAGCGGACCATGACTTGGATGACCAATGGCGAGAGACTGTCTGCCACGTGGAAGGACTTCATGGATCTACTGCATGTTCCTGATTCAGGGCTTGATGTGCCACTTGGACTACGCCCTCACGGCAACCCTCACCCAACACGTAAGGAGCAGCTCGTGCCATTCTATATTCTAAAGACTTTACAATCTGGTGAGCGTGTTTCTGTGCTCAACCCCTTTCTTGATGTCATGCACCGGATCTTCCGCAACACTCTGTTTCCTCGCATGGGCGACAAGGACAAGGTGCACTCCTATATGGTGGATATGTTGCTACTTTGTGAGAAAGGTAGAATTGAAGAACTTGACACCCTTGATGTGTCTCACATTATGTGGACTGAGCTTCGTACTGTTGTGTTTCATCGTAAGGTCCCCATTTTATGGGACCTACTTGTTCCTCTCGATTCGTACTACTTGGGAGAAGACCCTTCCGGGTGAGGACTTGCAGGAGCACTTGTTTCTTCATGAGCCCATTCGTCTGTGTATGAAGGACAAGCGGGTCAACACCACCACTAAGCCAGCTCCTGCTCGTATGGAGGTTGATGAGGATGAGATCGAAGAGGAGGAAGATGACAATTCTAAGTCCTATGTGCCACTGTATTCTGAGCCATCTTGGGCCAAGAAGCTCTGTCACAAGATGAGGACCTTGTTCTGCATGCAGGCCAAGGGTCAGTATCAGGCTCACGTTGCTCAGAAGGAGAGTCGCCAACATGACAAGCGGATTCTGAGGAAGGTTGGCGAGACCATCTCGAGTGGGTCTGAGAAGGACATCACTCCTGAGGCCACTTGGATGGTGAAGCAACAGTTCCAGTGGGCTGATTCAGATGCAGAGTCCATCCCAGACGCATCAGAGGAAGAGCCAGATGACTGATCTTTCTGCATGGGAGCTACCACCTATGTGTTAGGTGTCCTCTCTGCCTTTTTGGCGTCTCAATGCCAAAGGGGGAGAGATGTAGGATTTGCGAGTATTTGCTTGGTTTCGTCGTCTCTTTGCTTTCGTTGAACTTTGGTTTATGTCGTTTGTGTGTGTGGCCAGGAGACTTCCTCTATCATATGGTGTGAGACATATGCTATCACTCCTACCTTATTATTGTCTAGTATGATTCGTAGCTTGTGAGTCTGTCTCATATGTACCCTTATCTTCATGATCACATGCTATGCCTAGTTTCCATACTTAGTTTTGTTTAGTCTGTTGCAAAGATTGCATTGCTTATAAAATATAGGGGGAGTGTTGATCCTAGTGTGTGCGCCTTGCAGTCCAAAGCATATCTAGAGTATGCAGACATCTAGGGGGAGCTCGTCTATATTTTTTAGGTCTTGGGTTTGCATTTGTTCATTTTATATCTTTATGTGCAAATCCCGTATTTTCATCAATCCACCAAAAGAGGGAGATTGTAAGGGCATATTTCTCCCTAAGTGGTTTTTGTGATTGATGACGATGCCTTTGCGGACTAATCGTGTGCATTGAGCATTTCAAATATTTCATGTCTAGGCACAAGATGATTCAGTGCCTCTCAGAGCCTATCGAAGATGGTTGTTCTCTACGGTTCCTTTCGGTGGATTTGAGTCATAGGAAAGGCATACTATTAAGAGGGGGTCCGCTTAGGAAAGGTTTGGGTGGAATCAACACGTACACATCTATTCCTTTGCACCACCTTTCCTTCGCTTCAATGGAGCTCCTGCTCGTTTTTCATTTCTGTGCAAAGTGAAAGCCTGCCAAGGGTTTGCTTCAGTGGCCAATGGTAGTACCGCTCAAGGGAACGGTAGTACCGCAAGAGCCAGCGGTAGTACCGCTGGGAGGAGTGGTATTACCGCGGTCTCCTGCCCTAGAACTTACGCCTACGGTAGTAGGTGCGGATGTAATTTTTTACATCCGCCCTCTTGCGATAGTACCGTGATTCATGTCCGGTACTATCATGCCGGACTTTTTCGCAGTTTCGCCTTCTACTGAGGTAGGCACGGAAGTAATTTTTTACTTCCGTGCATCTCCAGTGCCAGCCTCTGCCGACCATGCGGTAGTACCACATGGGCTCGCGGTAGTACCGCTCCGGCGGTTCTACCGCTTGATTCCTAGTGCAATCGACCAAAGCCTGTTACTCCCTTGTGAGCGGTAGTACCGCATGTGGCAGCGGTAGTACTACATGCCATCACGGTAGTACCGTGGTTTTTGCGGTAGTACCGTGACGCGCGGGGCTGAGGGTGTGGATAACGGTTTGATCTTGTCCCCCACTATAAAAGGGAGGTCTTCTTCCCCAAGAAGCTTACCTCTTCCTTCCCAAAAACTCCATTGTTGCTCTAAGCTCCATTTGGCCTGATCTCTCTCCCTAGCCAATCAAACTTGTTGATTTTCTAGGGATTGGTTGAGAAGGCCTCGATCTACACTTCCACCAAGAGAAATTTGATCCCCCCCACTAATCCCTTGCGGATCTTGTTACTCTTGGGTGTTTGAGCACCCTAGACGGCTGAGGTTACCTCGGAGCCACATTCCATTGTGGTGAAGCTTCATGGTGTCGTTGGGAGCCTCCAATTCAGTTGTGGAGATTTCCCCAACCTTGTTTGTAAAGGTTCGGTCGTCACCTTCAAGGGCACCAATAGTGGAATCACGACATCTTGCATTGTGTGAGGGTGTGAGGAGAATACGGTGGCTCTAGTGGGTTTCTTGGGGAGCATTGTGCCTCCACACCGCTCCAACGGAGACATACTACCTCACAAGGGAAGGAACTCCGGTAACACATCCTCGTCTCCACCGGCTCCACTTTTGGTTATCTCGCACCTTTACTTCTTGCAAGCTTTTATTGTGATATATACATTGTTTGCTTGTGTACTTGTTGTGGTTAGCATCATATAGGTTATTCATCTAGTTGCACATCTAGCCAACTTATTTGATGCTAAGCCTAAATTGTTAAGGAAAAGTTAAAAAGTGTTACTTGCCTATTCACCCCCCTCTAGTCAACCATATCGATCCTTTCAATGAGGAACACATAGGACATGATTCAGATGCAAAAAAATTCAGGGTTTTTAACAATTGAGTTACCAATATGAGCAATATCCATACCTGTTACACTTGCCGTATGCACTTGATCACCTCCGTGGTACCTTTCTCGTGTTGTTAATTTATCAAGTTCCCCCGTGATGTGCTCGGTGGCGCCCGAATTTGCATACCAATTAGTGTCTATCCCGTAGGGGTTGCTGATGAGATTTGCCTTCTTCTTCTCTTCATGATTCTCCTTATAACGGTGCCAACAGGCCCTTGCACCGTCGGCATGTACCTTGTAGCATATCTGGCACTTGGGGTAGTCTCCCTCATGCTGCTGTTGTTGCTGCTGTGGTGGCGGTTGTTCTTGGCGCTGCTGGTAGGTGCTGCCTCCACCACCGCGAGCAGGAGAGGGAGAGGCACGATCACGACCGTGCCCTCTGTTCCCTCGCTCGTATCCTCCTCTTGTGCGGGACTGCCCACGGCCTCTGTACATAGCATTTGCGGATGAGCGAAAACCGGATGGTCCATCGCCCAACATCTCCATCCGTTGATCGAACGCTGAAATCTACGAGAACAAGTCATCAATGATGATGGAGTTTTTGATGGCAATGACTGTTGCAACAATGGGATCGTAATCCCGATCAAGTCCTGCGAGGATGTAGTCGACCATCTCGCCGTCAGTCACTGGACGACCAGCGGCTGCAAGATCATCTCCCAGACTCTTCATCTTGGCGATTAAGGAGTTGCTTGACATGTTGCCCTTTTTGGTGTTTGCAATGGCAATTCTCAGGTTTGTTATCCGAGATTGGGAGTGCGCAGTGAATAGTGTGGTAAGAGCAGTCCATAAATCAAGAGTGCTTTCCTTACCAATGACCCGTGCCAAGATTTCTGGAGTTAGCGAGTTCAACATGTAGCTCCGAACCTGTTGATCCTTCACCAACCACGGTCCATACAACGGATTTGTCTCGATGGCCGTGGTTTTGTCCGCCTTGGTGACCTCCACCATTCTTGCCGGTGCGGCAGCTGTGCCGTCAAGGAGGCCGGTGACTTGGACGCCTCGAAGCGCCGGCATTACCTGCGCTCTCCAGAGAAGGTGGTTCCCTCTTGAGAGCTTTTCTGTTGGTGGAGCGTCTAGGTTGAGAGCGACATCGCTGGATCCTGCCATGTCGACGATTTGGCTTCTGCATCGCTGCAGGGTTTTGGTTTCGGGGTCGCTAGATGATAAGGAAACAGGCTAGGCTCTATATATCATGTTAGATTGATTTGATGGAAGCGTTCCTACTCTCCCGAAGAAGAGCCGCGTTGCTATATATTGATAGGACAGAAAACCTGTCGTGGAGTACAAGCCTAGGAGATCGCAAGGATCCTGTCGTTACAAGATATAGAAGATCATACGGGAGAGAGGAATAGATAGTTGAGATTACAACGTAAGGCATTCAAACTTCTAACAGGACGATGCGTGCTTGAGCAGAAGGTTGGCACGAGCAGGCGCTCGGTCGCTCGGTCGTGCGGCCGCGGACAGCAGCTCGGGCACGAGCAGATGCTCGGCCGCGAGCAGGACATTAGGCCGATGCGGCCACGGGCTTGAGCAGCAGCTAGGTCGTGAGTACCCAATTGCAGTTTATATTATGTTCGTAGGTATTTTATGCTATTTTGCAGATATCATTGACGATTTTTACGGGATCTGTTATGTCCGATGTCTCGCGTGCAAATCCAGTTTAGAGGAGCGGTATAATGTTTTTACTGGATGGTTTTTTACTGTGCCTACTAGATATGCTCTTATCTTTCTTCTCCAACTAAACATAAATATAACGTCACATTTTACAGCCGTCACTCTATTGAGTTGCTCTAGTTAGGTGCTTTAAATTGGACGTGTAAATTAGCCACTTGCTCATTCCAGCTCCGTGTAAATTGGGCGTGTCATATTTACTCACTCGCGTGGGCGTTGCCGCGTTGGTACGCTGAGAAGAGAGTTCATGGCAGCTGCGTACGTAAACTCTACTGGCTCGTAGCCACCATAGATAGGCTTTGGTGATGTTAGCCAAGACGGATCCACCGGCAGGGGAGGGGACAACGAAAACGAAGTAAAAGCAGAGGGTGTCCACCACGAATCTCCATTTCGGATCACAGTCGCTGCTGGTAATCATGCAGTATCCGCGTATAATCATACATATAGGCCTCACATAAGCGTGCGTGCACGCTTGTAATGAATAATCTGACTTGTTAATTCAACTTTTTTTTTTCTGTAACACCGTTTAGGCCAACTCCAGCGCACAACCCTATCATGTCCGGATGCGCTCGTTTAGGGCAAAACGGACATACCAGACGATCCAGCGCGTGGGCGCAAACAGACTTTTGTTCATTTTCTGTCCGCTTTTAACCCATCCCCGGTCCAAGTTTGGGTCGTCTTTGGGGTGAAACGGACATCGCACGGATGGGGGACGCACACTTGTCCTCCCCTGGCCCGACCGTCGGTGAAGGCACCCGCCCGACGCCCCATTTCGCGCCATTTCCCCCTCCCTTTCCCCCCAAAACCCTCCCACGTCCTGATTTCGCCTTCTCCCACCACCATCCCGCCATGGCCGACGCCCCGCCAAATTCCTGTGGCCAGATCATTGACCCGCCCCGACAGGTGAGGAAGAAGGCCACCAAGGGTCCAAAGAAGTCTCGGGTGGATCTCACGCCGGCGGAGCTCGCAAAGTTGGGCGCGAAATTGGCCAAGAGGAGGAACCGGCGGGCGGCGTAGAAGGGCAAGGACGCCACGGCCATGCTTGCCGCCGAGCGCACTGCGTTGGAGGCCGCGCGACACAATGCCGACGTCGACGAGAAGGAGGACATCGTCAACAAAGTGCACGCCCTCCTCATGCTTGGCTGTGCCGTCCGACGACCTTCCCGGCAACTCCCGTCGGCCCGGCAAGCACAGGCTCATCGGTCGCCCGGCCTCCGCAGTGCCCCTCGCCGACATCGTGGACCACGCCATTGCCGCCAAGGTACGAAGGCCAGACCCGTTTCTCGGGGTCACCGGATGTTGGCGTGATCGCACCATCCACCCCACGCCTCTCGGCCGTCATCGATCTCAACTTCACGCCAGGGTCCAGCAGCGACGGCTGCTCGTCCGTCGAGATGCAAAGAAAGCAAGCACGACTGTCGGTGGCGGCCACCATGCCGTCGCCCCGCGTCCTGTTCAGCGGAATGCCAACACCAATGCCAACGGTCGAGGACCCCTTCTACAGCTAGTTTATGGAGAATGTCATCTACGAGGGCCGTGGAGAGGCCTTCCAGATGGGTGGGCATGGAGATGCCTTCGATCTTGAGGAGACCCAGAGTCAGGATGGCCGCGGCCAGTACGTTGCATCTTTAATTCCAATTTTTCTTCTAAGGATTTCATCATGGCATCAACAATATGTTTAGTAAAAGCTTTATTTTGTTCATAAGCATAGGGTGAATTTATCATAGATTAAAGTCTTTGTAATAAAATATAGTGGGCACATCACTAGTTAAAGTTTTGACCTCTCCAAACCCACTTTTATCAAAAATTTCATCAACATTTTCACCTTTCAATTCATTGGGACACCCTCTAACTGAAGTTAACTCTTGTTCAGTCCCTTTCTCATCAATTTTAACATTACTAAACAAGGAATCAATAGAGAAAACACCAATCATTTTAAGATCTTTATCATTGTTATCCTCTAAAGAAATTGGGTTAGCGGCCATTTGATTCACTAAAGTGTCTTGTGCATGAGATATTTTTCCTAGCAGATTTTCAGCATGAGCATACTTACTTTGGAGATTAGAAACTTCTGTAGTAATATCATCAAGTTGTTTTGTTATGACCTCTAGTACGGTAGAGTGTTCTTTAAGCTCCTCGGTGTAATACTTATTTTGCTCAAATTGTGTTGTCATATATTCCTTGGTACTTTTCTCAATCTCAACCAAAATATTGGGGTAAGGCACATCATAATACCTTCGTTGGGACATCATGAATATGCAAACAAGATTGCAAGCAAACAAGAAATCCGACGAGAAAAAGGCAAACGAAAAAGAGAGGGCGAATAAAATGGCAAATTTGTGAAGTGGGGGAGAGGAAAACGAGAGGCAAATGGCAAATAATGTAAATTGCAAGGAGATGTGATTTGTGATTAGGAACCTGGTAGATGAGATTGCTTCCTCCCCAGCAATGGCGCCAGAAATTCCTTTGACGTGGCTTGAGATTGCATCTGTATTTCCCTAAAAAGGAAGGGATGATGCAGCACAGCGACGGTAAGTATTTCCCTCAATTATGAAACCAACGCATCAATCTAAAGAGGAATATCACACACCTACGTAGACAACACCTGCACACAAATAACAAACACTTGCAACCCGACGCGTAAGAGAGGTTGTCAAGATCTCAACGGTAAAAAGATAGATTAGGTAATGATAGTTTTGGGAAATAGATATTGCAATATCACAAAATAAAACAAGTAAACAAAAGGTGCAGCAAGGTATTTTTTGGATTAATAGATCTGAAAAAGGCAAAATAGTAGATCACTAAGCTATATGTTGGAAAAGTAGACCTGGGGGCCATAGGTTTCACTACTAGCTTCTCTCATGAGTATAGCGCACGGTGGGTGAACAAATTACTGTTGGGAAATTGATAGAATATCAAATACTCATGAGGATATCCATGCAATGATCATTATAAAGGCATCACGTCCAAGATAAGTACACCAAAACGATTCTGCATCTACTTCTATTACTCCACACATCGGCCGCTATCCAACATGCATCGAGTGTGTTAAGTTCATGGAGAAATGGAGTAATGCAATAAGAACAGTAACATTATGTAGACAAGATCAATTCATGTAGGAATAGACCCCATCTTGTTATCCTTAATGGAAACGATACATGCACGCCTTGCTGCCCCTTCTATCACTGGGAAAGAACACCGCAAAATCTAACCCATCACAAAGCACCTCTTCCCATGGCAAGAAAAATCGACCTAGTTGACCTAAATAAACCAAAGATTCTAAGAAGAAATACGAGGCTATAAGTAATTATGCAAATAAGAGATCAAAGAAGACTCAAATCATATTCATGGATAGAAACTGATCATGAATTCAAAATTCATCGAATCCCAACAAACACACCGCAAAATTCATTACATCAAATAGATCTCCAAGGGACCATTCTATTGAGAATCATAAAGAGAGAGAAAGCCATCTAGCCACTGCCTACAGACCCGTAGGTCTATGGTGGACTACTCACGCATCATTGGAGAGGCACCTATGATGAAGATGAACCCCTCTACGATGGTGTTAGATTGGATCTCGAGGTTTTGGAACTTGCGGCGGCTGGAATTGTGTTTCGTCGACTCCCCTAGGGTTTTGAGAATATTTGTGAATTTATAGGGTCAATAGTCGGTGGAGGGGGGCGAGGTGGGGACACCCACCGGGCCGTGCCAGGGGCCTCTGGCGTGCCCTGGTGTTCCCCACCTCGGGCCTCCTCTCTGGCAGGTGTTTAGCCCGTCTGAGGTCTTCTGGTCCAAAAAAATCTCTGTTTTTTTCGGATGTTTGGGCTTTGTTTGGTACTGATTTATGCGAAGTAAAAAAAAGCAAAAACAAGAATTGACACTTTGGCACTATTGACGGTGTCCTGGACTAAGGGGTACTCACCACGTCCTCTCCCGACAGGTGGGCCGGGGCGAGGACCCTAGGGCGGTTTATTAATGGGCCAGTTCGGACAACCCATGATGCATACGAGGAAGGTTCCACAAGACTTCGTGATCAAGACAAGGACTACTCTCCGTCGACGTAGCCGACTAGGACTCTTGTTACCATAGGCCTCTGGTGTGTTATATAAGCCAAGGCCATGCTAGTCATTAGGGATAATCAGATCATCATAGATCATATCATCAAACGAGCATAGCTCTTAGAGTTTAGACCACTACATACGATCTCGTGGTAGATCAACTCTGTACTCGATACACCATCATCAATACAAACAAAGCAGGACGTAGGGTTTTACCTCCATCCTAGCCAAAACCTGGGTAAATACCATCTCCCTTGTCTCCTGTTACCCATCAATCCAAGACCCACAGCTGGGGACCCCTACCCGAGATCCACCGGTTTTGACACCGACATTGGTGCTTTCCGAGCATAACTCTTGTAGTATAATTCCAGATGCATTTCACACATCGTCCGTATTAATGGGGGGGGGGGTCTGTGGTTAACACCGAACCCACCAAACACCGAGGTACTCTATGCAGTCCTTGGCAAAATGTCCTCGATAATTCGTATTTATAAGCATTGATTTCGAGTTGTGCCTTTGGTCTATAGCTGGATTGCCCGGCTCCTTTGCTTACCCCTTACGTTTCGGCTTTGTTCAACTAAGGGGTAAAGTGAGAACCACTGCGATTGTCACTTCTGGATTAACTGGTTAAGTGCCTTAGTTGGAGAAAGCCGAAAGTTGTTTGTCACAACAAGCGTAAATCGGTCAGCGAACCACATGCGGTGTTCAACCAAATATAGCCGATTGAGCTTATCCGAGTAGAATGAAGGGCCTTTCTTTCTTGAGAAGGCCAAGTTGTGGGTGGTTTGACCTTGAATAATCCGAGGAGTCGACGTATACCGGGGGCTATTAAGTTACCCCCAAACATATGCCCATATGACTAAGTGAAAGTTATAAAGCCTGAATATTTGATTGCCTCGTTTCCACTAACACAACCACCTCCGGGCATCGAGACGCCGGCTAAGGGTTGTCTTGTTTGTACAGAAACACCCTGCGTAGCATCTACAAAGGGGTGGAAGCCGACGATAGGCCACTTTCAGATTATAAATAGTTGCAACAGAGTCAAAATAAACCATACCAAAGGTTCCTTGAAGCACCTGGCATAGATACATTGGGATTCCTGGAGAGCTCAACATATCATCAGTGTTTGTATTTAATATAAGAAAGCCGCCTTCCGTATTGATCATTATAAAGGCATAATTA
This sequence comes from Hordeum marinum, assembly GCA_022496015.1. Lineage (NCBI taxonomy): Eukaryota > Viridiplantae > Streptophyta > Magnoliopsida > Poales > Poaceae > Hordeum > Hordeum marinum. Next base: position 94,471,693 of record CM039678.1, read on the forward strand.
TGCATCAATTTGACTTAAGATCTTGGCCAAGCTAGGTTGCATGTCTCCTGTGCTTACCCCCTACGTTGCCGATTGTTCGACTAGGGGGTAAAGGGAGCACCTCTGTGATTGTTACTTCCGGGTCATCCAGGTTAGTACCTCAGGCTGGGTGAAACCAAAAGCTAGCCATCTTAAGAGTATAATTGGTCGGCAACAACGAAAGTGAAATTTTTGGTTCATTAAGGACCACAGAGTTCGGGAACATTCCCCAAACTAAATGCTCAATATTTTCCTCCCACATTAATCGGAGTTAAGGTTTCACGCTCATGGTCAACATGGCATCCTGGGAAAAGGCACTTATAAAGGAACTATTTTTCCCAGAAGATGTTTCTTACATAATATAACATATCTCTCTGCGTACCTTTGTTTATAAAACCGTATGACCGGATTGCGTTGTTTGTCGTAAATCTTTGCCGTTCTAAAGGCTTTATAAAGTATGACAAACACTCCTTGGCTATTGGCCGAGGAGGTTTAAGCCAATGGTTGGTCAACAAAGTCTTGTGCAATGTCGATCCGAGCATTAATATGTAAAGTACTTGTATACATGGAATCATTAATCATGAATTGTGTCAAACGAAACAAAGCTTGTGCCAAACAAATATCGAACCTTAATTCGACCACTCGTGCCCAATTAAGGCTCGGGGGCTACTGCATTGCCTATTCAATGCATCAAATTCAAAGTGCAATACGATTTCCGTGGAGATTTGGTTCCTAGGTTGGTTGGCCACACCCAACCCGAGTCTCAGAAACTACTACGTATCGCGTTTACATCCCTAACATGTGCCCACGAGCAAGAACTTGATCCTTAGGCCGATTTTGCAAATTGACCTAAGTCTTAGGGGATAGTAGGTTCACTGGTTCTATTTTGATATTTTCCCTTTAGGTGCATCTCGGGTTATAGACTCACACACACCTTCAGGACTACTAGCTATATATCTCGATAGTAAATAAATTGCAATGATCGGAAATTATTTCCAAAAAAATCAGCCCGCTCCTGAGGTGGTGCACTATTTCCAATGCAGTCCGGTGTAATGCTCGAACGCATGTGGTTGACTTAATAGAGGGCATTGCCGGCATTAAGCTTGGCCAAACACATTCAACCTTTTCAAAGACAGAAGTAATCTATGACACCTCGGATGTCGACCAGTGTTGGAGCTTGGCTGTGCAAAACACCTCGGAAGCAGTCCAGCATAAAGCTCGGATGCGAATGGATGGCTCCATAAAAGACTATTCCGGCATTTAAGCTCGGATGGACTTCTTCAAATTTTGAGAGACTAAGGTAATCTATGACACCTTGGATGCCGACCAGCGTTGGAGCTCAGCTACAAAAAGACACCTCGGATGCAGTTGGACGTTGGAGCTCGGGCGCAATTGGAAACCGCCACATCAGAAACACTTCAAACCTCAGGTATGGCGCAAAAATTATAAGGCATTTATAAAGGCCAAGAACTTAAAGGGGCTCCACCGATGCCTGACGGGTGAACTCTTTAGATACACCTCGGCGATCCTCAAGATCGGAGATGGGAAGATTTGTTGAACTAGTTTTCAGGACCGAGGACCGAAGATGAAGAACAGTTCGGAAGAACCGAGGAGCATCCCCAACTTGAAGACCGGTTCAAGGGGCTACTGACGGTGTACTGGACTAGGGGGTACTCACCACGACGTCTCCCGACAGGTGGCTCGGATCAAGGACCCTTAGGGCGGTTCATTAATGGGCCAGTTCGGACAGCCCATGATGCATATGAGGAAGGTTCCACAAGACTTGGTAATCAAGACAAGGACTCCTCTCCACCGACATAGTGATACATCTCCAACGTATCTATAATTTTTATTGTTCCATGCTATTATATCATCTATTTTGGATGTTTTATATGCTATTTTATATTATTTTTGGGACTAACCTATTAATCTAGAGCCTAGTGCCCGTTTCTGTTTTTTCCTTGTTTTTGAGATTGCAAATAAGGAATATTAAATGAAGTCCAAATGGAATAAAATCTTCAGAATAATTTTTCTTGGACCAAAAGCAACCAAGAAGACTTGGAGATGAAGTCAGGAGAGCCGCCGTGTGGCCACAAGCCACATGGGCGCGCCTATGGGCCCACGACAGCTCCCCTAACCATATTGCTCGGCCTATAAATTCACAAATATTCCCTGTATACTAGAGAGAGCCACGAAAACACTTTTCCTCCGCGAGGAGACTCGGTTCCCGTGAGATCCAATCTTGGAGCCTTTTCCCGTAATCTGCTGAAGGGGGATTCGGTCACGGAGGGCAGCTACATCAACTCCATTGCCCCTCCGATGATGCGTGAGTAGTTCACCACAGACCTTCGGGTCCATGGCTAGTAGCTAGATGGCTTCTTCTCTCTCTTTGCTCTTCAATACCATGTTCTTCATGATTTTCATGGAGTTCTATCCGATGTAATACTCTTTTGCGGTTTGTTTGTCAAGATCCGAGGAATTGTGGGTTTATGTTCAGATTATCTATGAATATTATTTGATTCTTTTCTGAATTCTTATATGCATGATTTCATATCTTTGCAAGTCTCTTCGAGTTATTGGTTTGGTTTGGCCAACTAGATTGGTAATTCTTGCAATGGGAGAAGTGCTTAGTTTTGGGTTCAATCTTGCGGCGTTCTCACCTAGTGACATAGTTGGGGTAGCGAGGCACGTATTGTATTGTTTCCATCAAGGATAAAAAGATGAGGTTTTCATCATATTGCTTGAGTTTATCCCTCTACATCATGGCATCTTACCTAATGCGTTACTCCGTTCTTCATGAACTTAATACTCTAGATGCAGGCAGGAGTCGATCAATGTGTGGAGTAATAGTAGTAGATGCAGAATCATTTCGGTCTACTTGACATGGACGTGATGCCTATATGCATAATCATTGCCATGGATATCTCCATAATTATGAGATTTTCTATCAATTGCTCGACAGTAATTTGTTCACCCACCATAATACTTGCAATCATGCGAGAAGCCTCTAGTGAAACCTATGGCCCCCGGATCTGCTCTCCATAATATATTTTCAGATCTATAAACCAAAAATACCAAAAATACTTTGCTGCAATTTATTTCTAGATCAAGCCTACCAAGTACCCATCACAAAATCATCTCTTGCATTTATATTATTTGCCTTTTGCCTCTCGTTTTCCTCTCCCCCTGTAGCGACCCGACCTAAAAGGTCAAGTCTCCGGTGTTTCCGTACCATCCCAAGATCACGCTGGTACACACAAGGTACATCAATGTATATATCAAAGGGAAATCACACAGCATTATATTAATCGAAATCTCATATCGAGTCCTTTATTACAATAAAAATTACAATAAAGTGGCTAAAAGCCAACTCATGAGAATATCTAAATCTTGCGGAAGCGTCGAAGGTAGATGAGTCCATCTGACTCCAAGGGCATCTCACTGAGCGTAGAACGTGTCCTCACTCCTGGTCGGAAAAATACTCTGCAACATGATACGTTGCAGCCGTGTAGGTCAGCATATGGAATATGCCGGCAAAGTCACAAGAGAAGGGTAAAAAGGTAGTCATCTAGTCTATATGCATATATGGCAGGTGGGGTGGTAAGTTTTGCATAAAGCCAATTTTTTCCTACATCAAGAAAAGGGGCTAAGCAAAATATTACTAAGTTGGTTGATTAATGAGATGGTTCCACCAACCAGTTCTCATACCCAAAATTATTAAATACCCACATCATCATATTATTTGTGTTGAGAGTTCCGGAAGTTCCAATTCCTTTGGCTCAAGTCGTCCGTGACCGTGGACACGGCTAATCGATTAGGTTTAAGTACTCTGCAGAGTTTTGCACACGTTCCCCACAAGATTTGGTCGCCTCCGTTTGATTTCTCGCACTTCAGGGTGTTTGAGAAACGGATGACCAAAACATGGTCTTCCAAAGGGTTTCCCTGCGACTCTGACGGTGCCCATCCTTTCCTACCGTTCTTCTACCTCTCGTAGCACCGCCTGTCCAGGGTCACCACGATATCCAACCAAGCCAGAGCCCATAATGACTTGTGACTGTGCAGGTAAGCCTTGGGTTTTGAAGCACCCATCCATCTCTTTGTGCCTGGGTGGACCTTTCCGCGTGAATACTGGCCATCTCCAGCATCACCTAGGCTAACCACTGGTTTCTCCAGGGTGCCGTTCAACCATCATCCACCCAGAGGTATGTTGAAAACTTGGAGTCTTGAAATCTTGATCATTATGCAGGTCTTGAAATTATTAACTCTCTCAACTCTCATGAATCACACAACCAACCCCGTCTACTAATAGCATAGCAAAAGGTAAAACAACGTTTCCCGGGGCCAATGTGTCAAAGAGGTTGAGGGGGGTACCTACCACATGATACTATTACAATGTAACCAAGTTTCCAACTAACCTATCTTGCATGCAACTGGGGAGATGGTAGAACTAATGCATATAAAACATGGGTAAAACATGATCAAAGTGACTTGCCTGATTGATGATCTTCGTACGTGAGTGACTCTAAGTAACAAGCTTCGCACTCCGGATAATCTAACGAAACAAACAATGCACTCAAATAAGCATACAACCAAAATAAGTACTCATAACATTCAGCAAAGAAGTACTAAACAAACAAGGCAAACAATGCACAAAAGTCTCTAGCAAGAAAAACACACAAAGTTTTGTTTTTTTCAAAAGGAGATGATGAAAACACTACTACATAATAAAACTATTTTGAAATAGCAAGACAATTGTTGACAGCAAGGCAACAATAGAATATTTTAATATTAAACAAAACAAAATCAATTTAATTTTGTTGGGAAAACTTTAGTAAAGTTTGTAAAAGTTTTGACAAACACTATATGAATCAACTATAGTTATATTAACAAAAGAATGAAAAACTAAACTTATTATTTATTAGTAAAACATGTTCTTAACAGAAAATAGTTTACAATTAAATCTGTCTTAGAAAACAGAATCAAAATATACAAAACTTTGTTTGAAAGCAAAACTATTACTAATTAGTTGTTTTAGTCAAATTAAGCCTAATTGAAAAGAAATTTTGATTCCTATGTTAACTAAAATTAAACTAAGCAAATTTATATTTTTATTAACATTAAGTGAAAACACTAAATGTTTACTAACAGAGCCTAATAAACAAATAAAACTAATTCTAAACCAAACTAATCAAAATTGAGTTTATAAAACTATATTATAATACTGAGCAGATTCTGTTTTTTGTTAAAACACTAATCAAATAGATCCTGAAAATCCTCAAACTATACATGAAGATAGTCCTAACTAATACCAAACAGTAGCAAAAAGAATCATGTCAAAATCTATTTTCAAACTCTAGTTATTCAGATTTGAAGATTTTAAGCAAATTTTATTCAATTCAAATTTTATAGTTCAAATTTGAAATTTAAAAGTACAGGGTGAAACTACATGAAAAATGTGAGCTATTGCAAAAAGAATCAACTCAAAACACTAAATATATTAAAAGATATAAGCAAAACAAAATTTGAAAACATTCTGTTAATTAAAACAAAACAGAAAATGAAAAAAAGATTTGCGTCGGTCAGGGGGCTACGTGGTAGAAGTCGTCGGCATCGGGGTACTCCGGCGAGTCCGGTAGCGGTGATTGCGACGGCGAGGTGCTCCGGTGGTCGGGGAAGAAGGGGAAGTGGTCCGGGCGACGGCGATGGTTCTCCGGAGTTGATTGGTGGCGACGGCGAGGCGAACGGTGGTCGGAGGTGGTGGCTACGCTCGACGGGAGGTCCGGTGGTGGTGGCTACTCCGGCGAGAAATCGACGGCGTCTCGGCGAGAGAGAGAAGGGGAACTCGGGGGGAAATGGATGCGGGGGTTGCCGGCTACTTATAGGGCGCTCGAGGGGTGCGGGGGAGTAATGGGGAGAGAGATCCGGCGAGGGGAAACGGTCGGCGACGAGATCCGGTCCGGCGCTCGCGGGGGAGGGAGACGACCGTTCGGTGTAACGGTCGGTCGGGGGTGGGGCCCGGTGTCAGTGAGTGAAGAGAGTGACCGTTGCGCGCGGTCGGCCGGCTCGTAGTGAATGCGCGATTAATTGCCCGTGGGCCGGCCTGTTTAAATGCAACCGTTACCGATTTTCTTTAATATAAATTTCCAGAGACATTCAAATACATTTAAAGCATTCAAATCGACTCTAAATATAGGGGTATTATATATCAAAATTAACAGAATAATAAATGCTATTTAATGAACATTTCTATTCTGTCATTTGAACACTTTGAAAAAAAAATATTTTCAGAAATTGTCTAATTGTTTTTAAACCCTTTTTGCAAATATTTTCAAAATAACCCCTGGTTATTATTGTTCAAATATATCACCAATTAGTCCCTGGTGTGGAGTGTCATGTTCCTCCTCTCTTATTTGAACTTTTAACCAAAATTTCAAATAGGTGAAAGCAAATATAGGAAAAGATAGAAAGAACTTTCAGAAAGTCAGAAAAGACATTTCAACTATTACATACAATCAAGCAATGATGATGATAGATGCATAACTATATCATAACATTCCAAAATGAATTTTTGGGATGTTACACCCCCACTTCTAAAATGATTTTTAGAAAATACCAAAAGGATTTGCCTTTTTGTTTGCCCTTCTTCCGTTTGTCTCTTGTTTGCTATGTTTGCTTGTGTTGCCATGTGCCTTCTATTTGCTTGCATCTTTGCTTAATAAAAATCTATTGATATGAATCCTAATCCACTCGCTGATCTTTTCAAAAGACCAAATTATGATGAACCAATTGTTAGTGAGTTGAGTGCACTTGATTATCTCTATGAAGTTTTGCTTGGAAATCATAATTTTTTTGATGAAGTGTTGAAAGAAGAAAATTATAAGGTGATTCATGATATCTCCTTAAATGAAAAGCATGATTTCCATGTTGTTAGTATGAATTATCTGAATATCCATCATGCTAATGATATGCAAAACCACAAGCTTGGGGATGCTATGCTTGATGAAGATGATATTTCTTGTTCCCCAAGTTTTGGTGATGACATGTATGGTATAATTGATCATGAAAAGAATGCTTTATGTGATAGTAATATTGTGAGATTCCTTCATGGTGCTACTGAAAAATATTCTGAGGGAGGAACATATTGTTGGAAATATGCCCTAGAGGAAATAAATAAAGTGTTTATCATTATATTTCCTTGTTCATGATAAATTTTATTATCCATGCTATAATTGTATTGATTGGAAACACATTACATGTGTGGATATATAGACAACACTTTGTCCCTAGTGTGGTCAAGGTTTCCTAGCCATTGACATGAGATGTCATTTGATAACAGGATCACATCATTAGGAGAATGATGGGATGGACAAGACCCAAACTATAAACGTAGCATATGATCGTGTCAGTTTATTGCTACAGTTTTGTGCATGTCAAGTATATGTTCCTATGACCATGAGATCATGCAACTCACGGACACGGAAGGAGTTCCCTGTGTGTATTAAACATCGCAACATAACTGGGTGACTATAAAGGTGCTCTACAGGTATCTCTGACGCTGTCTGCTGGGTTGGCATGGATAAACACTGGGATTTGTTACTCCGTGTGATGGAGAGGTATCTCAGGGCCCACTCGGTAATACAACATCACAATAAGCCTTGCAAGCAATGTGACTAAGTGTTATCCACGGGATCTTGTATTAAGAACGAATAAAGAGACTTGCCGGTAACAAGGTTGAACTAGGTATGGAGATACCGACGATCGAATCTCGGTCAAGTAACATACCGAAGAACAAAGGGAACATCATACGGGATTAATTGAATCCTTGACATGAAGGTTCGACCGATAAAAATCTTCGTAGAATATGTAGGAATCAATATGGGCATCTAGGTCCCGCTATTGGTTATTGGTCGTAGAGGTGCTCGGTCATGTCTACATAGTTGTCGAACCCGCAGGGTCTGCACACTTAAGGTTCGATGATGTTTCAGTAGTATAGAGTTATGTATGGTCGTGACTGAAGGTTGCTCGGAGTCTCGGATGAGTTCCTATACGTCACGAGGAGCTCCGGAATAGTCCAGAGGTAAAGACTTATATATAGGAAAGTAGTGTTTGAACTCCGAGAAAGTTTTGGGCATTTCCGACAATGTACCGGGAGTGACGAATGGGTTACGGGGACCACCAAGTGGGGCCCACATACCCTAAGGGGCCACATGGGCCTTAGAGGTGGCGCACCAGCCCCTGGTGGGCTGGGCAAGCCAGCCCAAAAGGCCCTATGCACATGGAGAAGGCGATACAGTAGGGGCCATGTTTGGGAAGGAGTCCCACTCTAAATCCACCTCCCTTGTGGGAGGTGGACTCTTCCCCTAGGCTTCGGCCAAACCTCTCCTTGGAGGAGAGGCTAGGGCTGCCTCATCTCCCTTCCCTCCTATATATACTCGAGGATTTTGAGGGCAGCCCCAACCCTAATTTGCCAAGTGCTGCCCTCTTCTTCCTCTAGATCATTTTCTCCTCTAGATCGGTTTTGAGCAGTGCTTAGGCGAAGCCCTGCTGGATTTTCTCCACCACCATCGCCGCAACGCCGTCGTGCTACCAGAGAACTCGTCTACCTCTCCGCTCCCTCTTGCTGGATAAAGAAGGCGGAGATCTTCACCGAGTTGCACGTGTGCTGAACGCGGAGGTGCCACCCGTTCGGTACTTGATCGGGAGTTCGTGGGACGGCTTGCGATTTGGATAGCGGAGAAGTACCACTACATCAACTGTGTTCTTTAACGCTTCCGCTTAGCGATCTACAAGGGGACGGAGATCCAATCTCTCCTATCATAGATGCTTATCTCCTATATTGATCTTGGTGAGCTGTAGGAATTTTTTTGTTTCCCATGCAACGTTCCCCTACACATCTGCTTGTAGGAATTGCAATATTATCAAGTTTCCTCTCTATGTCTTCAAGGTTTTGAAGTTATGCTTGTTTTGCCTTCCTATGCTAGTTGATTCTTGTTCCCATAAATTGTTTACTCACAAAATCCCTATGCATAGGAAGTGGGTTAGACTTAAATGTGCTTGTCATGATATTCATGATGCTTTCCTGCATATTTCAATTACTACTTTTTATGTGAGCATCACTGAAATCATTTTTCCTAGCTAGGGGCGTTAAACAATAGCGCTTGTTGGGAGGCAACCCAATTTTATTTTTCTTTCTGTTTTTGTTTATGTTTTGGTGTGTTTTGCACATTATTACTTATGTAATAATTGTGTTTTCCTGTTTAAATTAGTGTTTGAGCCAAGTAGGACCTTTGGGATGGTCTATGGTGTTTGCAATTTGATTTTGCTGAAAAACAAAAACTTTCGCTCTCAGTCCAGGAATTTGTAAATTCACTAGAACGTTCTTTTGATCTGAAACTTTTATACACGATTGACATACAAATTTCTCTGTTTTTCCTAATTTTTCAGAATTTTTAGAGTTTCAAAAGTATTCGAAGTCTACAGATTGCTACAGACTGTTCTGTTTTTGATAGATTCTCTTTTCTTTGTGTTGTTTGCTTATTTTGATGTATCTATGGGTTGTATCGGGGGGTATAAACCATGGAGAAGTTAGAATACATTAGGTATTACACAAATATAAATAAATAATAAGTTCACAACAGTACCTAAGTGGTGATTTATTTTTCTTATACTAACGGATCTCATGAGTTTTCTGCTATGTTTTGTGTTGTGAAGTTTTCAAGTTTGGGGTGAAGATTTGATGGACTATGGAATAAATAGTGGCAAGAGCCTAAGCTTGGGGATTCCCAAGTCACCCCAAACCATATTCAAGGATACCAAAAAGGCTAAGCTTGGGTATGCCCCGAAAGTCATCCCCTCTTTCGTCTTCAATCCATCGGTAATTTACTTGAGGCTATATTTTTATTCACCACATGATATGTGTTTTGCTTGGAGCTTCTTGTATGATATGAGTCTTTGCTTTTTAGTTTGCCACAATAATACTTGCTGCACACATCTTTTTAAGAGGGACATGCTGAATCGTGAATTTATTAGAATACTCTATGTGCTTCACTTATATCATTTCAGATAGGCAATGGTGCTCTAGTGCTTCACTTATATCTTTTTAGAGCATGGTGGTGTTATATTTTGTAGAAATTGTTGAACTCTCGTACCTCACTTGTATTATTTTGAGAGTTTCCTAAAAACATCATGGTAATTTGTTTATATTATGATTTTAGTCGTAATATAATGGGCATCCAACAGGGATATAATAAAAACTTTCATATCAAGTGCATTGAATACTATGAGAAGTTTGATTCCTTGCATATAATTTTGAGATAATAGAGATGGTAATATGAGAGTCATGCTAGTGAGTAGTTGTCAATTGTAAGAGATAGTTGTGTTGAAGTTTTCGATTCCCGTAGCATGCACGTATGGTGAACCGTTATGTAACGAAGTCGGAGCATGATTTGTTTAATGATTGTCAACCTTCGTGTGAGGGTCGGGAGCACGCGATGGTTAACTCCTACCAACCTCTCCCCTAGGAGCATGCGTCTAATGCTTTGTTTGATAACTAATAGACTTTTGCAATAAGTATTTGAGGTCTTAATGACTAATGTTGAGTCCATGGATTATACGCACTCTCACCCTTCCACCTTCGCTAGCCTCTCTAGTACCACGCAACTTTCGCCGGTACATCAAACCCACCTTCCTCAAAACAACCACCATATATTTTCCTCAAAACAGCCACCATAACTACCTATTATGCCATTTCCATAGCCATTCCGAGATATATTGCCATGCAACTTCCACCATTCCATTTTTCATGACATGCACCATCACTTTCATCCTGCATATATAGTCATATTTTGTTCTAGGCATCGAGTTGTAATTTCCTTTTTGAGTTGTAAGTAAATAAAAGTGTGATGATTTTCATTATTAGAGAATTGTCCCGTGTGAGAAAAGGATGATGGAAGTCATGACTCCCTCACAAGTTGGGATGGGTATCCGGACTTTACAAAAAACTAAAAGAGGCCAGCAAAGCCCAAATAAGTAAAAAAGGAGGCCAAAGATGCCCACCCAAAAAAAAAGAAATGAGAGAAAGAGAGAAGGGACAATTCCTACTATCTTTCTCCACACTTGTGCTTCAAAGTAGCACCATGATCTTCATGATAGAGAGTCTCCTATTTTGTCACTTTCATATAACTAGTGGAATTTCTTCTTGCACGACCACTTAGTTTTCTTTTGAGCTTTCATACACTTATAGCTCTATATTTGTTGCATGGCAATCCCTACTAACTAACAATAATATCTATCGATGGGCATCCCCATAGACCGTTGATACGACTAGTTGATGTGAGACTATCTTCTCCCTTTTTCCTTGCAACCTCCACCATATTCTATTAGACCTAGAGTTGAAAAGGTTTGAGAACACCAAAAGTATGAAACAATTGTTGTACTTGTTCATTGGGGTTGTGCATGATTTAGATACTTTGTGTGGGGAAGATGGATCATAGCCAAACCATATGATTTTGTAGGGATAACTTTCTAAGGCCATGTTATTTCAAAAGGACACGATTGCCTTGTTGGTGTGCTCGAAGTATTACTGTTTTTATGTCAATATTAGACTATTGTTTTGAATCTTATGGATCTGAATATTCATGCCACAATAAAGAATATTACATGGATAAATATGTTAGGTAGCATTCCACATCAAAACATATGTTTTTATCATTTACCTACTTGAGGACGAGCAGGAATTAAGCTTCGGGATGCTTGATATGTCTCCAACGTATCTATAATTTTTGATTGTTCCATGCTATTATATTATCTGTTTTGGAATATTTATATGCATTAATATGCTATTTTATATTATTTTTGGGACTAACCTATTAATCAAAAGTCTAGTGCCAGCTTCTGTTTTTTCCTTGTTTTTGAGTATTGCAGATAAGGAATATTAAACAGAGTCCAAAAGGAATAAAATCTTTGGAATACTTTTTCTTGTACCAAAAGGAACCCGGAAGACTTGGAGATGAATTCCGGAGAGCCACCGTGTGGCCACAAGCCACAAGGGCGCGCTTAGGGGGGTAGGGCGCGCCCCTGGCTTGTGGGCCCACAACAGCTCCCCTAACCCTATTTCTCGGCCTATAAATTCACTAATATTCCCTATATACCAGAGAGAGCCACGCAAACACTTTTCCGCCGCCAGAAGCCTCGGTTCCCGTGAGATCCAATTTTGGAGCCTTTTCTGGTAATCTGTCGGAGGGGGATTCGATCACGAAGGGCATCTACATCAACTTCATTGCCCCTCCGATGATGCGTGAGTAGTTCACCACACCCCTTCAGGTCCATAGATAGTACCTAGATGGCTTCTTCTCTTTCTTTGCTCTTCAATACCATGTTCTTCATGATTTTCCCGAAGATCTATCCGATGTAATATTCTTTTGCGATGTGTTTGTCGAGATCCGATGAATTGTGGGTTTATGTTCTGATTATCTATGAATATAATTTGAGTCTTTTCTCACTTCTTATATGCATGGTTTCATATCTTTGCAAGTCTGTTCGAGTTATTGGTTTGGTTTGGCCAACTAGATTGGTAATTCTTGCAATGGGAGAAGTGCTTAGTTTTGGGTTCAATCTTGTGGTGTCCTCCCGCAGTGACATAGTAGGGGTAGCGAGGCACGTATTGTATCAATGTTGAGGATATCTCTTATCGTTATCGTCTCAGTCGGCTGGGGATTAGAGATTAATTAGAAATCGGACAATTAATCTGTTTTATCGATGGACTATTAATCGGCCATTTTTTGCAAATCCCAGGTTCCCAACACTGAAATATTTTATATTTAATAGAAAAAATATATTGGTCAAAAGTGTTACCTTGATTCCTAGCCTCTGAATCCTCGTATAATGACAAACAAAATAGCAAAAAAGTACATATTGCATAAGAAAGTCCACAAAAACACAAATAAACATAATTTTTGCAAACCTAACGCTAGGAATAGGCTTGATTTCTCAGAAGATTCCCGATAAATCGTTTGTCAGAGCGATAAATCAGCACAAAAGATAAACGATGAAGATAAGGCATAATCTTATCAGTCACCCCACTAGTAGCGATAAATCGGACGATAAATCGCTGAATCGGATGATTTTTTGAATAGTGTATTGTATTGTTATGATCAAGGATAAAAAGATGGGGTTTTAATCATATTGATTGAGTTTATCCCTCTACATCATGTCATGTTACCTAATGCGTTACTCTGTTCTTCACGAACTTAATACTCTAGATGCAGGCAGGAGTTGGTCGATGTGTGGAGTAATAGTAATAGATGCAGAATCGTTTCGGTCTACTTGACCCAAACGTGATGCCTATATTCACAATCATTGCCTTCGATATCCCCATAATTATTCGCTTTTCTATCAATTGCTCGACAACAATTTGTTCACCCACCGTAATACCTGCCATCATGAGAGAAGCCTGTAGTGAACCTATGCCCCCCGGGTCTACTTTCCATAATATATTCTCAGATCTATAAACCAAAAATACCAAAAATACAAAGAAATTATTGTAGGGTACAAAACCAACTAAAAGTTATCTTTTCTAATCAATCTTATGAGCTATCCCTATAAGTGTCACAAACAGCCCTAGAGTTCATACTAAAATAACACCTTAAGATACACATCAACCAAAACCCTAATGTCACCTAGATACTCCAATGTCACCACAAGTACCCATGGTCTTGATTATACAACATGCATCACACAATTTCAGATTCATCATGTTCAATCCAACACAAAGAACTGCAAAGAGTGCCTCAAAGTTTCTACCGAAGATTCAAGAAGAAAACATGTGCCAACCCCTATGCATAGATTTCCAAGGTCACGGAACCCGCAAGTTGATCACCAAAAGATACATCAAGTGGATCAATAGAACAACCCATTGTCACCATGGATATCCCATCGTAAGACATACATCAAGTGTTCTCAAATCCTTAAAGACTCAATCCGAAAAGAAAACTTCAAAGGGAAAACTCAATTCATCACAACAAGATAGAGAGGGGAAAACTCCATATGATTCATCTATATCAATAAAGCTCACGGTACACCAAGATCGTGCCATCTCAAGAACATAGCTACTTGTACATACCCTCATCCCCGAGGGTGAACTACTCCCTCCTCATCACGGAGGCCACCGGATGATGAAGATGGCCTCTGGTGATGGTTTCCCCATCTGGCAGGGTGCCAAAACGGGCTCCCGATTGGTTTTTCGTGGCTCTGGAGGTTTGCGGTGGCGGTACTCTCGATCTAGGTTTCTTTTCGGAGGTTTCTATATTTATAGGATTTTTTGGTGTTGGAATCACGTTAAGGGGTGCCACGAGGCGGTGACATGCCTACTAGGCGCGATCAGGTGGGTGGCCATGCCTGTCAGGCTTGTGACCTCCTCGTGGCTCTTTTGGCCCAACTCCAATGCTTCGGGGGTCTCTTTTGGTCCAGAAAAAATCATACTAAAATTTCAGCATTTTCCGAGAACTTTTATTTCTGCACAAAAAATGACACCATGGTAGTTTTGCTAAAAACATCATCAGTCCGGGTTAGTTCTAATAAAATCATACCAAAATCATATAGAATTATCATAAACATGGCATGAATACTTAATAAATTATAGATACGTTGGAGACATATCAGCATCCCCAAGCTTAATTCCTGCTCAGTCTCGAGTAGGTAAATGATAGAAGAAATAATTTATGAAGTGTGAATGCTAGCATAGTGCATAAATTTGATCAATGATAGTTCCTAACAGTTTTTCTAGCATCATTATATATGATAAACAATAGATCATCTCATAAACCTTCTCATGATGAAACAACAAGCTATCCACATGTTAAAGTATAGACTAACAAACTATGCTTTCAATCACCAAACAATTGCAATTCATCTTATTTTCACGAAGGGTCTATGTAAGAGCATTGATTTAGCAAATTCCACATACTCAACTATCATATAGCCTTCCATGATTGCTATCACTCAAAGCATATTTTTAGAACATACAACATCCATCGAACATAGAGAAAGATAGGGGCTTAAAGTTTCGCCTCCCAATTTCTTTATCATATAGATAATTATCAACAATAATAATTCATGATCAAATATATTTGAATGACCATATATGCTTGGATCTTTCCCCAACAAATGATGCTTGCCAAAATAAAAAGGTGAAATATAGGAAGTGGTGAAGATCACCATGACTCTTGCATAAAGGTAGTACATGAAAGTAAAAGATAGACCCTTCGCAGAGGGAAGCATTGATTTGCAGAGGTGCCAGAGCTCGAGCTTTTAAAACAGAGATGAATAACAATTTTGGGCGGTATGCTTTCATTGTCACCATAACAACTAAGAGAACTCGGTATCTTCCATGCTAGATACATTATAGGCGGTTCCCAAATAAAATGGTAAAGTTTTTACTCCCCCTCGACCAATCAACCACACTCCACGGCGAGCCGAATCCATGGGTACCGTCCATACCAACAACATTCCTAGGGGAGTTTTGTTTAATTATTTGCGTTTTTTCTTTGATTTCGGAACTGGGAATCCCTATTGCCAACCACTTTCTCGTGAATGATAGTGAATCAACACATAACGTGAGAATAACCCACCTAGCATGGAAGATACTGACAGCCCCTAGTCATTATATGAGCGATTAGGGCATACAAAACAGAATATTATCTGAAGGTTTAGAGTTTGGCACATGCAAATTTACTTGGAACGGCAGGTAAATACCGCATATAGTTAGGTATGGTGGACTCATATGGAACAACTTTGGGTTTAAGGGTGTTTGGATGCACATGTAGAATTTTCTACTTGGTGCGGAAGTTTTGGCTAATATGAGGTGGAAGCAAGCACCACATGTTGGAGGATCCAAAACAGTATAACTTCTATACAAATATTCCCAAGCATAACTCATTACGTTGTCTTCCTTGTCCAACTTCAACTAATTTTCTCAAGTTTGAAAATAATTAATGGGTATTCACAATCATAGAAGACGTCCAAGATAGTATATTTATATGTGAAAACTCTCTTCCTTCAATATTCTTTCATGAATGGTTCAATTGACCAATGCGGTGCTTGCTAATTTTCAATAAATTTTACCACCTATACTTCTTATATGTGAAGTCATTAGTTCCCATGGGATAAGCATATAAAACACATATAATTTCAGACTTATGATATTCAATTCATTCAACTGTTTACTCATAGGATATAAGTGAAGCATGAGAGTAAATGACAAAACTACTCCAAAACATATAAGTGAATATCAACGAGTAGTCAAACAATTAAGTAGTTATGTGATGAGTTTATCTCTCTCTATCTCAATAAAGGTTTCAGATCAGATTTTTAGATCCTAGTATTTTATTTAAATAGAAAGCAAAACAAAAATAACATTCCAATAATAGCACACATCATGTGAACAAATAAAAGTTTAGGCTCAACACAGGCTAACTGATAGTTCACGAAGAGAGGTGGGATGCAGAGCATCCACAAGCTTAGATTATTGAGACTTCTTGAAATATTTACTTGGGGTGACTTGGGCACACCCAAGCTTAAGCTTTTGTATCTCGTTCAATCTTCTCATATCATGGTTTCACCTATTCTCAAAAACTTCATCCACACAAAACATGAAAAGAACTCGTGAGATATGTTAGTACACATAAGAATAAATCAACACCTCATGTACTGCCAAGACAAGTTGCACAATAATTTCAAAACATTACGTACTGTATACTATCATTTCCACAATTCATATCTACCAATATAGGCTATGGAAACTATAGGACAAGTAGATAACAAAACTATCACATCAATCTGTCCAAACAAAACAGTCTGTAGCAATTTATGAAAGTAGTGTACTTCTGTAGCTCAACAAATTCTGAAAATTTAGGACATGCTATAAAATTTATATGACAACACTGTGTAAAAACGTCAGAAACTTTCCATGTTCCAGTAAAATATGAAGAATTCAAACACTATAGCAGAAGTTTTTGTTTCTACCCATCACATATCAAAACATGTAATGCAAGCATCCTAAGGCAATTCTTGCAACTTTTTATTGCAAAAAAAGATTACAAATAACACCTAATAGAGAACAATAAAATAAAATGATGCTCCAAGCAAAACTCATACTATGTGACGAATAAAAATATAGCTCCAGGTAAGATATAATGATAATGTTAGAGACGAAAGAGGGGATGCCTTCCGGGGCATCCCCATGCTTAGACGCTTGAGTATTCCTTGAATATTACCTTGGGGGTTCCTTGGTCATCCCCAAGCTTAGGTTCATGTCACTCCTTTTTCTCCTCATATTGGTGTATCACCCAAAACTTGAAAACTTCAATCACAGAAAACTTATCGAAACTCCGTGAGAAGGGTTAGTGTAGTAAAGATAAATCATTCACTTAGGTACTGTCAAGAAAAGATTCATAATTATTCCCACATAATACCTACTATATTCCATCATTCACACAATTTATATTACTCAATATAATCTATAGGAACACTTGAAACAAGCAAACTATGCATGCAAAATAGAATCTGTCAAAAAGAGAACCGTTTGTAAAGATCTGAATGATCACTATACTTATCTGACTCTAAAAATTCTGCAATATTATAAAAACTCAAGGAATTTGCATATAAATGTTGTGTAAAAATTTCAGTCTTTTTTTGACTCTCCAGTAAAATCAGATAATTCATATACTGGACGCAAAACTTTTTGTTTTTGCACAGAATCAAACAAGCAAGTATCTACACTATCCCAAAGGCTTTACTTGGCACTTTATTGAAATAAAAGACACAAAACTGTTGGAAATAAGCCCTAGAGGCAATAATAAAATGGTTATTATTGTATTTCCTTTTTCATGATGATTGTCTATTGTTCATGCTATAATTGTGTTAATCGTAAACCATAATGCATGTGTGAATACATAGACCTCAACGTGTCCCTAGTGAGCCTCTAGTTGGCTAGCTCGTTGATAATAGATGGTCACGGTTTTATGACCATGGACATCGGATGTCATTTATAATGAGATCACATCATTAGGAGAATGATGTGATGGACAAGACCCAATCCTAAGCATAGCACAAGATCGTGTAGTTTGTCTGCTAAAGCTTTTCCAATGTCAAGTATCGTTTCCTTAGACGATGACATTGTGCAACTCCCGGATACCGTAGGAATGCTTTGGGTGTGCCAAATGTCACAACGTAATTGGGTGGCTATAAAGGTACATTATAGGTATCTACGGAAGTGTCTGTTGAGTTGGCACGAATCGAGACTGGGATTTGTCAGTCCGTGTGATGGAGAGGTATCTTTGGGCCCACTCGGTAAGACATCATCATAATGAGCTCAATGTGACTAAGGAGTTAGCCACAGGATGATGTGTTACGGAACGAGTAAAGAGTTATGGGGAACATCACATGGGAAACAAAAAAATTCCTATGCGCACACAGATCTATCCATGGTGATGAGCATCTACGAGAGGGAGAGTGGATCTACATACCCTTGTCGATTGCTAAGCGAGAAGCGTTAAGAAACACGGTTGGTGTAGTCAAACATCTTCGCGATCCAAATCGCTGAGCGTCCCGCGATCTCATCACGATCCATCCTGCGATCCAATCACGACCTGTCTCGCGAACTTATCACGATCCGGCCCGCGAACTCATCATGATCCGTCCCGCAATCTCATCACGATCCGTCCTGCGAACTCATCACAATCTGTCCTGTGATCTCATCATGATCCTTCCGATCTAGCGCCGAAAGGACGACACCTCCGCATTCAGCACACTTACAGCTCGATGGCGATCTCCGCCTTCTTGATCCAGCAGGAGGGAGCAGAGAGGTAGAAGAGTACTCCGGTAGCGCGAAGGCGCTCCACGATGGTGGTGGAGCTATTCCAGCAGGGCTTCGCCTAAGCACTGCAGAGATCCGATCTAGAGGAGAAACTATGCACTAGAGGAACGGGTAGCACGTGGCTGAAAATGTTGTGCCAAAACCCTAAAACCCTCTAGTATATATAGGAGGAGAGGAGGAGGAGGCTTGCCTCCCAAGGAGGCATCCGTTGGGTCGGCCGAACCAGGAGGGAGCAGTCCTCCTCCACTCCTAGTAGGATTAGGACTCCTTCCTAATTTAACCCTTTTTGCCTTTTTCCACCTTTTTCCTTTTGGGCTTTTCTTCCCAGCCGCATGGGCCTTGTGTGGGACTTCCACCAGCCCACTAAGGGCTGGTATTCATCCTCCCACAGCCCATGTAGCCTCTTGGGTCGAAATACCCCTCCCGATGGTCTCCCCGTACACTACCGGCACTCCCGGTACACTACCGATGAGCTCAAAACTTTTCTGATGACCAAAATAGGACTTCCTATATATCATTCTCTACCTCCAGACCATTCCGGAGCTCCTCGTGATGTCCAAGATCTCATACGGGATTCCGAACAACCTTCGGTCACCACCATGAATAACTCTATACTACCAGAACGTCACCGAACCTTAAGTGTGCAGACCCTGCGGGTTGGAGAACTATGTAGACATGACCGAGACACCTCTACGGTCAATAACCAATAGCGGGACCTGGATGCCCATTGGTTCCTACATATTATATGAAGATCTTTCTCGGTCGAACCTCTATGTCAAGGATTCAGTTAATCCCGTATGACATTCCCTTTGTTCTTCGATATGTTACTTGCCCGAGATTCGATCGTCGATATCTTCATACCTAGTTCAACCTCGTTACTGGCAAGTCTCTTTACTCATTATGTAATACAAGATCCCGTGACTAACACTTAGACACATTGCTTGCAAGGCTCATTGTGAAGTTGTATTACCGAGTGGGCCCTGAGATACCTCTCCGTCACACGGAGTAACAAATCCCAGTCTTGATCCATGCCAACTCAAAAGACACCCTCGAAGATACCTGTAGAGCACCTTTATAGTCACCCAGTTATGTTGCGACGTTTGATACACACAAGGCACTCCTCCGATGTTCGTTAGTTGCATGATCTCATGGTCATAGGAACACATACTTGACATGCAGAAAACAGTAACAATAAACTGACACAATCATATGCTACGTTTGTAGTTTGGGTCTTGTCCATCACACCATTCTCCTAATGATGTGATCCCGTTTATCAGATGACATCTCATGTCCATGGCTAGGAAACCTTAACCATCTTTGATCAACGAGCTAGTCTATTAGAGGCATACTAGGGCATGGTTTTTTTATGTATCCACACATGCATCTAAGTCTTCGATCAATACAATTATAGCATGGATAATAAACGATTATCATGAACAAGGAAATATGATAACAACTAATTAATTATTGCCTCTAGTACATATTTCCAACAGTCTCCCACTTGCACTAGAGTCAATAATCTAGTTCACATCACCATGTGATTCGCATTGTTATGAATCTAACACCCAATGAGTTCTGGGGCTCGATCATGCTTTGCATGTGAGAGAGGTCTTATAGTCAACGGGTCTGCGACATTCAGATTTGTGTGTACTTTGCAAATCTTTATGTCAAACCGTAAACACTGCTACCACACTCCACTTGGTACTATTCCAAATAGCTGCTCCACTATATGTATCCAGATTGCTACTATGGGTCATCCGGATTGGTGTTAAAGCTTGCATCGACGTAACTCTTTACGACGAACTCTTTATCACCTCCATAATCGAGAAACATCTCCTTAGTCTTTTAGTTACTGAGGATAATCTTGACCGTTGTCCAGTGATCCACTCCTGGATCACTCTTGTACCCCTTGACAGACTCATGGCAAGGCACACACAAGTGCGGTACACAGCATGGCATACTATACAGAGCCTATGGCTAAGGCATAGGGGACGACATTCGTCCTTTCTCTTTCTTCTACTATGGTCGAGCTTTGAGTCTCACTCAACTTCACACCTTACAAAGCATGCGAGAACACTTCCCTCTTTTTGAACTCTTTCAATATCTTGTCAAGGTATGTACTCATTGAAAGTCTTATCAAACATCTTGATCTATCTTTATAGATCTTGATGCTCAACAATTAGGCAGCTTTATTTAGGTCTTCCTTTGAAAATCACTTTTCAAACAACCGTTTATGCTTTCCAAAAATTCCACATTATTTCCGAATAGCAATATGTTATCCACATATACTTATCAGAAACTCTATGGTGCTCCCACTCACTTTATTGCAAATGAAAGTTTCTCATAAACTTTGTATAGACTCAAAAACTTTGATCACCTCATCAAAGTGTACATTCCAACTCCGAGATGCTTGCTTCAGTCTATAAAAGGATCACTGAAGCTTGCACACCTTTTAGCATCCTTAGGACTGACAAAACCTTCTGGTTGTATCACATACAACCTTTCCTCAAGTAAACCGTTAAGGAAACGATGTTTTGACATCCATCTGCCAGATTTCATAACTGAAAGTGCAGCAACTGCTAACATAATTTCAACAGACTTTAGCATCGCTACGAGTGAGAAAGTCTCATCACAGTCAGCTCCTTGAACTTGTCGTAAACTTCTTTGCAACAAGTCGAGCTTTACAAATGGTGACATTTACCATCAGCGTTTGTCTTCATTTCAAAGATCCATTTGTACTTAACGACCTGCCGTCCAACGAGCAAGTCCACCAAAGTCTATACTTGGTTTTCATACATGGATCCTATCTCAGATTTCATGGCCTCTAACCATTTGTTGGTTTCCGAGCCCATCATCGCTTGTCCATAGTTCGTAGGTTCATCGTTGTCCAACAACTTGACCTCTAAGATAGGGTTGCCACACCACTCAGGAGCAGTACACGTCCTTGTCGACCTACGAGGTTCGATAGTAACTTGATCCGCAGCTTCATGATCATCATCATTAACTTCCTCTTCAACTAATGTAGGCTTCACAGAAACAACTTCCTACGCTGCGCTACTCTCTGGTTGAAACAGAAGTTCAATAACCTCATCAAGTTCTATCCTCCTCCCACTCAATTCTTTCAAGAGAAACTTTTCTCGAGAAAGGACCTAGTTTGTAGCAACAAACATTTTTATGCTTGGATCTGAGATAGAAGGTTCACCCAACTGTTCTTCGGGTATTCTATGAAGATGCATTTGGCCGCTTTGGGTTCGAGCTCATTAGGTGAAAACATTTTCCACACAAGCGTCGCAGCCCCAAACATTAAGAAATGACAGCTTAGGTTTCTATCAAACGATAATTCACACGGTGTCATCTCAAAGGATTTAGATGGTGCCCTATTTAAAGTGAATGTAGTTGTCTCTAATGCATAACCCCAAAATTATAGTAACAAAACGATAAGAGACATCATAGCATGCACCATATCCAATAGAGCATGACTATGACGTTCGAACACACCATCATACTATGGTGTTCCAGGTGGCGTGAGTTGTGAAACAATTTTCACATTGTCTAAAGTTGTATGCCAAACTTGCAACTCAAATATTCATCTTGACGATCATATCGTAGACATTTTTATCTTCTTGTCACGATGATCTTAAACTTCACTTTGAATTTGCTTGAACCTTTCAAACGATTCAGACTTGTGTTTCATTAAGCAAATATACACTATATCTACTCAAATCATCAATGAAGGTAAGAAAATAACGATATCCACCGCACGCTATAAGACTCATTAGATTGCATACATCAACATGTATCATTTCCAATAAGTCACTTGCCCGCTCCATCAAACCAGAAAATGGGGTCCTTAGTCATCTTGACCAAGAGGCATGGTTCGCACATCTCAACCGATTTGAAACCGAATGAGTCCAAAGATCCATCAGCATGGAGTTTCTTCATGCGTTTTATACCAATATGACATTTAGCGGCAGTGCCACAAGTATGCGGTACTATTATTATTAACTTTGTATCTTTTGGCATCAATGTTATGAACATGTGTATTACTACGATCGATATTCAACAAACCATTCTCACTAGGTGCTTGACCATTGAAGGTATTATCATGTGAACGGAATAACCATTATTCTCTAACTTAAATGAATAACCGTGTTTCAATAAACACGATCCAATCATGTTCATGCTCAACGCAAAACACCAAATAACATTTATTTAGGTTCGTCACTAATCCCGAAGGTAGAGAGAGTGTGCGATGTTGATCACATCAACCTTGGAAACATTTCCAACACACATCGTCACCTCACCCTTAGCTAGTTCTCCTTTTATTCCGTAGCTTTTATTTTGAGTTACTAACATTTAGCAACCGAACCGGTATCCAATACCCAGGTGCTACTAGGAGTACTAGCAAGGTACAGATCAATAACACGTATATCAAATATACTTCTATCGACGTTGCCAGCCTTCTTATCTACCAAGTATCTAGGGTTGTTCCGCTTCAGCGACCGCTCTCCTCATAATCAAAGCACTTAGTCTCGGGTTTGGGTTCAACTTTGGGTTGCTTCACCGAAGCAGCAACTGACTTCTTATCCATAAAGTTTCCCTCCTTGCCCTTGCCCTTCTCGAAACTAGTGGTTTTACTAACCATCAACACGTGATGCTCCTTCTTGATTTCTACCTTCGCGGTGTCAAACATCGCGAACATCTCAGGGATCATTATTTCTATCCATGGCGTTAATAGTTCATCGCCAAGTTCCAGTAGCTTAGTGAAAGTGACTTGGAGAACAATATCAATCACTATATTATCTGGAAGATCAACTCCCACTAGATTCAAGCGATTGTAGCACCCAGACAATCTGAGCACATGCTCAACAATTGAGCTATTCTCCTTCATCTTACAGGCAAAGAATCTTGTTGGAGATCTCATATCTCGCAACACGGGCATGAGCCTGAGATCCTAATTTCAGCTCTTAGAACACCTCATATGTTCCATGACGTTCAAAATGTTTCGGAGCCTCAATTCAAAGTTGTAATGCATGATGCACTAAACTGTCAAGTAGTTATCAGAACGTGCCTGTCAGATGTTCACAACATCTACAAACAACGCTAGAGGGGTTAGCACACCGAGCGGTGCATTAAGGACATAAGCCTTCTGTGCAGCAATGAGGACAATTCTCAAATCACGGAGCCAGTCCGCAATATTGCTACCATCATCTTTCAACTCTATTTCTCTTGGAACACATAAAAATTCAAGGGAGCTACAGCTTGAGCTAGTAATCTACAATAGAGTTTGCAAAGACACTACTGACTATGTTCATGATAATGACTTCAATTAATCATATTACTTAAGAACTCCCACTCAAATTGACATCCCTCCAGTCATTCGAGTGATACATGATCCAAATTCACCAACTCAAGTCAGATCATCACGTGAGTTGAGGTGGTTTCAATGCTGAACATCATCATGTTGATCATATCTACTATATGACTCATGTTCGACCTTTCGGTCTCTTGTTTTCCGAGGCCATGTCTGTACATGCTAGGCTCGTCAAGTTTAACCCGAGTGTTCTGCATGTGCAACACTGTCTTGCACCCGTTGTATGTGAACGTAGAGTCTATCACACCCGATCATCACGTGGTGTCTCAACACGACGAAGTTTCGCAACAGTGCACACTCGAGGAGAACACAATTCATCATGAAATTTAAGTGAGGGATCACCTTATAATGCTACCGTCGTCCTAAGAAAAACAAGGTGCATAAAAGGATTAACATCACATGCAAATCATAAGTGACATGATATGGCCATGAACTTGTGCTTTTGACCTCCATCTTGAAAGCACCGACATGATCTCCATTGTCACCGGCACAACACCATGATCTCCATCAACGTGTCGTCATTGGGGTTGTCGCGCCCAACATGCTTCTACTACTATTGCTACCGTTTAGCGATAAAGTAAAGCATTACATAGCGCTTAATGATTGACACACAGGTCATACAATAATTAAAGACAACCCTATGGCTCCTGCCAGTTGTCGTACTCATCGACATGCAAGTCATGATAATCTATACATCACATGATCATCTCATACATCACATATATCACATTATGTAATTGGCCATATCACATCACAACATACCCTGCAAAAACAAGTTAGACATCCTCTAATTATTGTTGCATGTTTTACGTGGCTGCTACGGGTATCTAGCAAGAACAATTCTCATCTACGAAAAAACAACAACGCTGATACACTAGTTACTTTTCAACCTTCTCAAGGACCGCCTTTGTCGAATCCGATCCAACTAAAGTGAGAGAAACTGGCGCCCGCAAGCCATCTATGCACAAGTTGTGGTCGAGGGAACCTTTCTCTCGTAAGCGTACGAGTAATGTTGGTCCGGGCCACTTCAACTCACAATACCGTTAAACCAAAATCTGACCAAGGGAGGAAGCAATCTAAGCATCAATGCCCACAAACCTTTTGTGTTCTACTCGAGATCTCATCTACACATAGACCAAGCTCTGATACCACTGATGGGGAACGTCGCATGGGAAACAAAAAATTTCCTACGCGCACACAAATCTATCCATGGTGATGAGCATCTACGAGAGGGAGAGTGGATCTACGTACTCTTGTAGATCGCTAAGCGGGAAGCGTTAAGAAGCACGGTTGGCGTAGTCGAACATCTTCGCGATCCAAATCGCTGAGCATCCCGCGATCTCATCATGATCCGTCCCGCGATCCAATCACGATCTATCCCGCGAACTCATCATGATCCGTCCCGCGAACTCATCACGATCCGTCCCGCAAACTCATCACGATCCGTCCCGCGATCTATCCCGATCCGTCCTTTGAATTCATCACGATCCGTCCCGCGATCTCATCACGATCCTTCCGATCTAGCGCCGAACGGATGGCACCTCCGCGTTCAGCACACGTATAGCTCGATGACGATCTCCGCCTTCTTGATCCAGCAAGAGGGAGCAGAGAGGTAGAAGAGTTCTCCGGTAGCGCGACGGTGCTCCGGCGATGGTGGTGGAACTATTCGCCTAAGCACTGCAGAGATCCGATCTAGAGGAGAAACTATGCACTAGAGGAACGAGTAGCACGTGGCTGAAAATCTTGTGCCAAAACCCTAAAACCCTCTAGTATATATAGGAGGAGAGGAGGAGGAGGCTTGCCTCCCAAGGAGGCAGCCCTTGGGTCGGCCGAACCAGGAGGGAGGAGTTCTCCTCCTCCACTCCTAGTAGGATTAGGACTCCTTCCTAATTTAGCCCTTTTTGCCTTTTTCCACCTTTTTCCTTTTGGGCTTTTCTTCCCAGAAGCATGGGCCTTGTGTGCGACTTCCACCAGCCGAATAAGGGCTGGTATTCATCCTCCCACAGCCCATGTAGCCTCTTGGGTCGAAATACCCCTCCCGATGGTCTCCCCGTACACTACCGGCACTCCTGGTACACTATCGATGAGCCCGAAACTTTTCCGACGACCAAAATAGGACTTCCTATATATCAATCTTTACATACGGACCATTCCGGAGCTCCTTGTGATGTCCAGGATCTCATCCCGGACTCCGAACAACCTTCGGTCACCACCATGCATAACTCTATACTACCGAAACGTCACCGAACCTTAAGTGTGCAGACCCTGCGCGTTCGAGAACTATGTAGACATGACTGAGACACCTCTACGGTCAATAAGCAATAGCGGGACATGGATGCCCAAATTGGTTCCTAAATATTCTATGAAGATCTTTATCGGTCGAACCTCTATGTCAAGGATTCAGTTAATCCCGTATGATGTTCCCTTTGTTCTTCGGTATGTTACTTGCCCGAGATTCGATCGTCGGTATCTTCATACCTAGTTCAACCTCATTACTCGCAAGTATCTTTACTCGTTCCGTAATACAAGATCCCGTGACTAACACTTAGACACATTGCTTGCAAGTCTCATTGTGATGTTGTATTACCGAGTGGGCCCTGAGATACCTCTCCGTCACACGGAGTAACAAATCCCAGTCTTGATCCATGCCAACTCAAAAGACACCCTCAGACATACCTGTAGAGCACCTTTATAGTCACCTAGTTACGTTGCGACATTTGATACACACAAGGCACTCCTCCGATATTCGTGAGTTGCATGATCTCATGGTCATAGGAACACATGGTTTTGTCTATGTATCCACACATGCATCTAAGTCTCCGATTAATACAATTATAGTATGGATAATAAACGATTATCATGAACAAGGAAATATGATAATAACTAATTTATTATTGCCTCTAGGGCATATCTCCAACAAAGAGACTTGCCGGTAACGAGGTTGAACAAGTTATAGGGATACCGACGATCGAATCTCGGGCAAGTATCATACCGGTAGACAATGGGAATTGTATACGAGATTGATTGAATCCCCGACATCGTGGTTCATCCAATGAGATCATCGTGGAGCATGTGGGAGCCAACATGGGTATCCAGATCCCGCTGTTGGTTATTGACCAGAGAGGTGTCTCGGTCATGTCTACGTGTCTCCCGAACCTGTAGGGTCTAAACACTTAAGGTTCGATGACGCTAGGGTTATAGGGAAATGTGTACGTGGTTACCGAAGGTTGTTAGGAGTACTGGATGAGATCACAGACCTCACGAGGAGCTCCGAAATGGTCCGGAGGTAAAGATTCATATATAGGAAGTGAGGTTTTGGTCATCGAAAATGTTTCGGAAATTACCGGTAACGTACCGGGACCACCGGAAGGGTTGCGGGGTCCACCAAGTGGGGCCACCAGCCCCAGAGGGTTGCATGGGCCACAAGTGGGAGGTAACCAGCCCCTAGGTGGCCTGGTGCGCCACCCACAAGGGCCCAAGGCGCATTTGAAGTGGGAGGGGGGCAAACCCTAGGGCAGATGGGCCCTAAGGCCCACCCTAGGGCAGCCGCATCCCTCTCCCTCTTTGCCGCCGGCCAGATGGGATCTGGAGGCTGCCGCACCACCCTAGGGTGGGAACCCTAGGGCGCAGCCCTCCCTCCTCCTCCTCCTATGAATAGAGGAGCCCTTGGGGCTGCCGGGGACACGCATCTCTCTCTCCCACGATGTAGCCCTACTCCTCCCTCTCCTCGTCCTTCGTAGTGCTTAGCGAAGCTCTGCCGGAGTACCACGCAGCTCCACTTTCACCACGCCATCGTGCTTCTGGACCTCTCCCTCAACCTCTCCTTCCTCCATGCTGGATCAAGGCATAGGAGACGTCACCGGGCTGCACGTGTGTTGAATGCGGAGGCGCCGTTGTTCAGCGCTAAGATCGGATTCCACCACAATCTAAATCGCTGCGAGTATGACTCCACCAACCGTGTTCTTGTAACACTTCCGCTTTGTGATCTTCAAAGGTATGAAGATGCACTCTCCCCTTACTCATTGCTGGTTTCTCCATAGATAGATCTTGGTTAACACGTAGGATTTTTTTGATTTACTATTACGTCTCCCAACAGTGTTATCAGAGCTAGGTCTATGCGTAGAATCTATGCACGAGTAGAACACAAAGTTGTTGTGGGCGTCGATCTTGTTAATTTTCTTACCACTACTAGTATTATCTTGATTCGGCGGTATTGTGGGATGAAGCGGCCCGGACCAACTTTACACGTATGCTTACGTGAGACCGGTTCCACCACCTGACATGCACTTGTTCCATAAGGTGGCTAGCGGGTGTCTGTCTCTCTGACCTTAGTCAGATTGGATTCGATGAAAAGGATCCTTATGAAAGGGTAAATAGCAATTGGCATATCACGTTGTGGTTTTGGCGTAGGTAAGAAAGGTTCTTGCTAGAAAACTATATCAACCACATAAAAACTTGCAACTACAAATTAGAGGACGTCTAACTTGTTTTTGCAGCATATGCCTTGTGATGTGATATGGAAAAAGGATGTGATGTGATGCATTGTGATGTATGAGATTGATCATGTTCTTGTAATAGGATTCACTACTTGCATGTCGATGAGTATGACAACCGGCAGGAGCCATAGGAGTTGTCTTATTTTATTGTATGACCTGCGTGTCAATCATAAACGCCATGTAATTACTTTGCTTTATTGCTAATCGTTAGCCATAGTAGTAGAAGTTATAGTTGGCGAGACAACTTCACGAAGACACGATGATGGAGATCATGATGATGGAGATCATGGTGTCGTGCCGGTGACAATGATGATCATGGTGCCCCGAAGATGGAGATCAAAGGAGCAAGATGATGTTGGCCATATCATGTCACTATGTTGATTGCATGTGTTATTTATCATGTGTACATCTTATTTGCTTAGAACGACGGTAGTAAATAAGATGATCTCTCAAGAAAATTTTAAGAAAGGCGTTCACCCTAACTGTGCACCGTTGCTAAGGATCGTTGTTCCGAAGCACCACGTGATGATCGGGGTGATAGGTTCTAACATTCGCATAGAACGGGTGTAAGCCAGATTTACACATGCGAAACACTTAGGTTGACTTGACGAGCCTAGCATGTACAGACATGGCCTCGGAACATGGAAGACCGAAAGGTCAAACATGAGTCATATAGAAGATACGATCAACATGGAGATGTTCACCATGGATGACTAGTCCGTCTCACGTGATGATCGGACACAGGCTAGTTGACATGGATCATGTATCACTTGGATGACTAGAGAGATGTCTATATAAGTGGGAGTTCAATAAATTATTTGATTGTGTGAACTTAATTATCATGAACTTAGTCTAAAAATGTCTTTACAATCTATATTGTAGATCCAATGGCCAACGCTAATGTCACCCTCAACTTCAATGCATTCCTAGAGAAAACCAAGCTGAAAGATGATGGAAGCAACTATGCAAACTGGGTCTGTAGCTTGAGGAT
Organism: Hordeum marinum; assembly: GCA_022496015.1. Classification (NCBI taxonomy): domain Eukaryota; kingdom Viridiplantae; phylum Streptophyta; class Magnoliopsida; order Poales; family Poaceae; genus Hordeum; species Hordeum marinum. The sequence goes on from CM039678.1 coordinate 94,501,443, forward strand.
CATCCTCATAGCTTCGAAGAGATTGTATGTCCTTGATGCACCGCTAGGTGACCCACCCATTTTCCCAGTGGACCAAGATGTTACGAACGCTTGGCAATCACGCTATGATGATTACTTCCTTGTTCAGTGCGACATGCTTTACAGTTTAGAACCGGGGCTCCAAAAGTGTTTTCAGCAACACAGAGCATATGAGATGTTCCAAGAGCTGAAACTGGTTTTCCAAGCTCATGCCTGGGTCGAGAGATATGACGTCTCCAACAAGTTCTTCAGCTGTAAGATGGAGGGGAATAGTTCTGTCAGTGAGCACATACTCAAAATGACTGGGTTGCACAACCGCTTGACTCAGCTGGGAGTTAATATCCCGGATGACTCGTTCATTGATAGAATCCTCTAGTCGCTTCCACCAAGATACAAGATCTTTGTGATGAACTACAACATGCAGGGTATTGAGAAGTCCATTCCTGAGTTGTACTTGATGCTGAAATCAGCGGAGGTCGAGATCAAAAAGGAGCATCAAGTGTTGATGGTGAATAAGACCACTAGTTTCAAGAAAGGCAAGGGTAAGAAGAACATCAAGAAGGACGGCAAAGCTGTTGCCACTCCCGGTAAGAAAGTTGCCGAGAAGAAGAACAAGAATGGACCCAAGCCTGAGACTGAGTGCCTTTATTGCAAGGGCACCAGTCACTGGAAGCGGAACTGCCCCAAGTACTTAGCGGATAAGAAGGCCGGGAACGTTAAAGGTATATGTGATATACTTGTTATTGATGTGTACCTAACCAGCGCTCGTAGTAGCTCCTGGGTATTTGATACCGGTGTAGTTGCTCACATTTGTAACTCCAAGCAGGAGCTACGGAATAAGCGGAGGCTGGCAAAGGACGAGGTGGCGATGCAAGTCGGGAGTGGTTCCAAGGTCGATGTGATCGCCGTCGGTATGCTACCTCTACATCTACCTTCGGGATTAGTTTTAAACCTCAATAATTGTTATTTTGTACCAGCTTTGAGCATGAACATTGTATCTGGATCTCGTTTGATGCGAGATGGCTACTCATTTAAATCTGAGAATAATGCTTGTTCTATTTATATGAGAGAAATGTTTTATGGTCATGCTCCGCTTGTCAATGGTTTATTTTTGATGAATCTCGAACGTGATGTTACACATGTTCATAGTGTGAGTACCAAAAAGTGTAAGGTTTATAATGATAGTCCCACTTACATGTGGCACTGCCACCTTGGTCATATTGCTGGCAAACGCATGAAGAAGCTCCATGCTGATGGACTTTTGGAGTCTCTTGATTTTGAATCATTTGACACGTGTGAACCATGCCTCATGGGCAAGATGACCAAGACTCTGTTCTCCGGAACAATGGAGCGAGCAACTGACTTGTTGGAAATAATACATACCGATGTATGCGGTCCAACGAGCGTCGAGGCTCGCGGTGGCTACCGTTATGTTCTCACCCTCACTGATGACTTGAGCAGATATGGGTATGTCTACTTAATGAAACACGAGTCTGAAACCTTTGAAAGGTTCAAGGAATTTCAGAGCGAGGTAGAGAATCAACGTGACAGGAAAATAAAGTGCCTACGATATGATCGTGGCGGAGAATATTTAAGTCACGAGTTTGCCACGCACCTAAGGAAATGTGGAATTGTTTCACAACTCACGCCGCCTGGCACACCTCAGGGAAATGGTGTGTCTGAACGTCGTAATCGCACTCTATTGGATATGGTGTGATTTATGACGTCTCTTACCGACTTACCGCTATCATTTTGGGGATATGCGTTAGAGACTGTTGCATTAACTTTAAATAGGGCACCGTCTAAATCCGTTGAGACAACACCGTATGAATTATGGTTTGGAAAGAAACCTAAGCTGTCGTTTCTAAAAGTTTGGGGATGTGATGCTTATGTGAAGAAACTTCAACCTGAGAAGCTCGAACCCAAAGAAGAAAAGTGCGTCTTCATAGGATATCCCAAAGAGACTATTGGGTATACCTTCTACCTCAGATCCGAAGGCAAAGTCTTTGTTGCCAACAATGGATCCTTTCTCGAGAAAGAGTTTCTCTCGAAAGAAGTAAGTGGGAGCAAAATAGAACTTGATGAGGTAATTGTACCTCCACTCGAACTAGAGAGTAGCGCAGCACAGGCAGTTGTTTCTGTGGAGCCTGCACCGGCTGGAGAGGAAGTTAATGATGATGATCACAAAACTTCAGATCAAGTTACTATTGAACGTCGAAGGTCCACTAGGACAGGTTCCGCACCAGAGTAGTACGACAACCCTGTCCTAGAGATCATGTTGTTGGACAACAGTGAACCTTCGAACTATGAAGAAGCGAATGCGGGCCCAGATTCCAACAAATGGCTTGAAGCCATGAAATCCGAGATAGGATCCATGTATGAGAACAAAGTATGGACCTTGGTGGACTTGTGTGATGATAAGCGAGCCATTGAAAGTAAATGGATCTTTAAGAACAAGACTGACGCGGATGGTAATGTGACCGTCTATAAGGCTCGGCTTGTCGCTAAGGGTTATCGACAAGTTCAAGGAGTTGCTTTCTCACCCGTAGCACTGCTGAAGGCAGTCCGAATCATGTTAGCAATTGCCGCATTTTATGATTATGAGATATAGCAAATGGACGTCAAAACGACATTCCTTAATAGCTTCCTTAAGGAAGAACTGTATATGATGCAGCCGGAAGGTTTTGTTGATCCTAAAGATGCTAACAAAGTATGCAAGCTCCAGCGCTCCATCTATGGGCTTGTACAAGCATCTCGGAGTTGGAACATTCGCTTTAATGAGGTGATTAAAGCGTTTGGATTTATACATGTTTATGGAGAACCCTGAATTTACAAGAAAGTGAGTGGGAGCTCTGTAGCATTTCTCATATTATATGTGGATGACATATTGTTGATGGGAAATGATATAGAACTTTTGGAAAGCGTAAAGGCCTACTTGAATAAGTTTTTTTTCAATGAAGGACCTTGGAGAAGCTGCTTACATATTAGGTATTAAGATCTATAGAGATAGATCGAAACTCCTCATAGGTCTTTCACAAAGCACATACCTTGAAAAGATATTGAAGAAGTTCAATATGGACCAGTCCAATAAGGGGTTCTTGCCTGTGTTATAGGGTGTGAGATTGAGTACGACTCAATGCCCGACCGCGGCCAAGGATAGAGAAGAGATGAGTGTCATCCCCTATGCTTCAACCATAGGCTCTATTATGTATGCCATGCTGTGTACCAGACCTGATGTGAACCTTGCCATAAGTTTGGTAGGGAGGTACCAAAGTGATCCCGGAGCAGAACACTGGACAGTGGTCAAGAATATCCTGAAGTACCTGAAAAGAACAAAGGACACGTGTCTCGTATATGGAGGTACCGAAGAGCTCGTCGTAAAGGGTTACGTCGATGCTAGCTTCGACACAGATCCGGACGACTCCAAGTCGCAAACCGGATACGTGTATATTTTGAACGGAGGGGCAGTCAGCTAGTGCAGCAGCAAGCAAAGCGTCATGGCGGCATCTACATGTGAAGCGGAGTACATAGCTGCTTCGGAAGCAGCAAAGGAAGGAGTCTGGATGAAGGAGTTCATCACCGACCTAGGAGTGATTCCCAATGCGTCGGGCCCGATGACTCTATTCTATGACAACACTAGAGCTAATGCCCTTGCCAAGGAGCCCAGGTTTCACAAGAAGACAAGACACATCAAGTGCCGCTTCAACTCCATCCATGATTACATTCAGGAGGGAGATATAGACATTTGTAAAGTACATACGAATCTGAATGACGCAGATCCGTTGACTAAACCTCTCTCACGAGTGAAACATGATCAACACCAGAACTCTATGGGTGTTCGATTTATCACAAGGTAACTAGATTATTGACTCTAGTGCAAGTGGGAGACTGTTGGAAATATGCCCTAGAGGCAATAATAGAATGGTTATTATTGTATTTCCTTGTTCATGATGATTGTCTATTCTTCATGCTATAATTGTGCTAATCGGAAACCATAATGCATGTGTGAATACATAGACCACAATGTGTCCCTAGTGAGCCTCTAGTTGGCTAGCTCGTTGATCAATAGATGGTCACGGTTTCATGACCATGGACATTAGATTTCGTTGATAACGATATCACATCATTAGGAGAATGATGTGATGGACAAGACCCAATCCTAAGCATAGCACAAGATCGTGTAGTTCGTCTGCTAAAGCTTTTCCAATGTCAAGTATCGTTTCCTTAGACCATGAGATTGTGCAACTCCCGGATACCGTAGGAATGCTTTGGGTCTGCCAAACGTCACAACATAACTGGGTGGCTATAAAGGTACATTACAGGTATCTCTGAAAGTGTCTGTTGAGTTGGCACGAATCGAGACTGGGATTTGTCACTCCGTGTGACGGAGAGGTATCTCTAGGCCCACTCGGTAAGACATCATCATAATGAGCTCAATGTGACTAAGGAGTTAGCTATGGTATGATGTGTTACGGAACGAGTAAAGAGACTTGCCAGTAATGAGATTGAACAAGGTATAGGGATACCGATGATCGAATCTCGGGCAAGTATCATACCGGTAGACAAAGAGAATTGTATACGGGATTGATTGAATCCCCGACATTGTGGTTCATCCGATGGATCATTGTGTAGCATGTGGGAGCCAACATGGGTATCCAGATCCCGCTGTTGGTTATTGACCAGACAGGTGTCTCGGTCATGTCTACGTGTCTCCTGAACCCGTAGAGTCTACACACTTAAGGTTGGATGACACTAGGGTTATAGGGAAATAGTGGATGTGGTTACCGAAGGTTGTTCGGAGTCCCGGATGAGATCACGGACGTCACGAGGAGCTTCGGAATGGTCCGGAGGTAAAGATTCATATATAGGAAGTGAGGTTTTGGTCACCGGAAATGTTTCGGGAATTACCAGTAACGTACCGGGACCACCGGAAGGGTTCCGGGGTCCACCAAGTGGGCCCACCAGCCCAGAGGGCTACATGGGCCGCAAGTGGGAGGGAACCAGCCCCTAGGTGGGCTGGTGCGCCCCCCACAAGGTCCCAAGGCGCAGCTGAAGTGGGAGGGGGCAAACCCTAGGGCAAATGGGCCCTAAGGCCCACCCTAGGGCACCCGCACCCCTCTCCCTCTTGGCCGCTGGCCAGATGGGATCTAGAGGCTGCCGCATCACCCTAGGGTGGGAACCCTAGGGCACATACCTCCCTACTCCTCCTCCTATAAATAGAGGAGCCCTTGGGGCTGCCGGGGACACACATCTCTCTCTTCCATGGCGCAGCCCTACTCCTCCCTCTCCTCATCCTCCATAGTGCTTAGCGAAGCTCTGCCGGAGTACCACGCAGCTCCACCGTCACCACGCCGTCATGCTACCGGAGCTCTCCGTCAACCTCTCCTTCCTCCTAGCTGTATCAAGGCATAGGAGACGTCACCGGGCTACACGTGTGTTGAACACGGAGGCACCGTTGTTCGGCGCTAAGATCGGATTCCACCGCGATCTGAATCGCTGTGAGTACGAATCCACCAACCGCGTTCTTATAACGCTTCCGCTTTGCGATCTTCAAAGGTATGAAGATGCACTCTTCCCTTACTCGTTGCTGGTTTCTCCATAGATAGATCTTGGTGAACATGTAGGAATTCTTTTGATTTACTACTACGTCTCCCAACAAAAACATGATTACTAGAGTATCTTAATCATGTGAACACAGAAAAACATAAAGTAAAAGTGTTGGGTTGTCTCCCAACAAGCGATTTTATTTAATGCCTTTTAGCTAGGCATGATGATTTCAATGATGCTCGTAAAGGAATAATAAATGAAACATGCAAAGGAGCATCATGAATCTCATGGAAAACACATTTAATTCTAACCCACTTCCTATGCATAGGGATTTTGTGAGCAAACAATTTATGGGAGCAATAATCAACTAGCATAGGAAGGCAAAACAAGCATAACTTCAAAACCTTTAACACATAGAGAGGAAACTTGATATTATTGCAATTCCTACAAGCATATGTTCCTCCCTCATAATAAATTACAGTAGCATCATGAAGGAATTCAACAATATAACCAGCACATCAAGCATTATTTTCATGATCTACAAGCATATAAAATTTGTCACTCCCCATATAAGGAATTTTATTCTCATTCATAATAGTGGGAGCAAACTCAACAAAATAACTATCATGTGACACTTGGTTGGCATAACCACAATGAATATTAAAATCATGATAATAGGTTTCATGGTTGTCACTACTCTTTATATCATACATGTAATCACAATAATCATCGTAGATAGGAGGCATGCCATCATCATAATAGTTTTGCTCATAAAAATTTGGGGGACTAAAAATATCATATTCATCAAACATAGCATCCCCAAGCTTGTGGATTCTCATATCATTAGCATCATGAATATTCATAGAATTCATGCTAACAACATTGCAATCAAGCTCATCACACGAAGATTTAGTTCCAAACATTTTAGTAACTTCTTCTTCTAACAGTTGAGCACAATTTTCCTTTCCATCATTTTCACGAAAGACATTAAAAAGATGAGGCATATGAGGCAACCTCAATTCCATTTTTTGTAGTTTTATTTTATAAAACCAAACTAGTGAAAAACAAGAAACTAAAAGATTAGATTGCAAGATCTAAAGATATACCTTCAAGCACTCACCTCCTCGGCAACTGCGCTTGAAAAGAGCTTGGTGTCTACTACACAACCTTCTTCTTTTAGACTCGTGTTGGACCTCCAAGCCCAGAGTTTTGTAGGACAATGGAAATTTTCCCTCAAGTGGATGACCTAAGTTTTATCAATCCATGGGAGGCATAGGATGAATATGTAGCGACCCGACTCAAAATGAGTCAAGCCTCTATGTTTTCTGTGCCATCCCTGGATCAGTATGCTGGCACACACAGTACATCAATGTATATATCAAAGTGCAATCACATGTAAATAGCGTAAAACTGATATATACCTTAAAATAGCAGCGGATACAGTCAACGGGAGTGGAGTCCCAATAACACCAACGGCAAGTTGAGTGCGGACCGTAACCCTGAATCGTACTTTTACCCGTCGTAGAAGAGTATCTGCAACATAAGACGTTGCAGCCGTGTAGGTCAGCATTTTGAATATGCTGGCAAGATCACCATAGAAGAACAGAAAAATAAAGACTATTCTATATGCAAAGGCTTTGTGGCTTTGTGTCTGAGTTTTTGCGTAAAAGCTGATTTTATTTTCCTACAACAAAGGAATATCAGGAATTTCACTATGGAGTTACCTATCATGACATGGTTCCGCCAACCAATGTCTCAATGCCCATAAGTATCATAAGTTGCCCACAATTAGTTATCAGTCCAGTGTTGAGAGTTCAGAGATAGATCCAAGTCTAGAAGCTCAAATTGTCCGTAACCAGGGACACGGCTAATCGATTAGGTTTAACTCTGCAGAGTGTTGTGTAATTTACCCACAAGATTCTTTCCCTCCTGGTAAGTCCTTGCACTGCCTGTTGTTTGAGAACAGGATGAAAGAAACATGGTCTTTCGGAGTGCTTCCCTAACTGTCCGACAGTGCCCATCCCAATCCTAACGTCGACTACATCTCGTAGCACTGCCCAGCAGAGTCACAACAAAGATCAACCAAGCCAGAGCCCATAATGACTTGTGGCTACACAGGTAAGCTTCCGGGCATGAAGTATTCATCCTTCTCTTTGAGTCTGGGTGAAGCTTTCCGCAAGATGTCATGGCGCTTCTCCATGCATCCTGGCCATCCACTGGTTTCTCCAGGGATGCCCAATCAACCATCCTTCACCCAGTAGTGTGTATTGAAAACTTGTCTTCTCGAGTCTTGAAGTCTTGAGGTCTTGAAGATGCAGGACTTGAAGATGTCTTCATGAAGTCGTCGTTTTGACGTGGAGTCCTTCTTCACACCACTCACGAACACTCATACCAGACCCCGTCTACTTTAGCATAGCATTGCACTAACTAGCGTTCCCGGGGCTTTAGTAACCAGTGGTGGGTTCCTACCTCATGCATTCTACTCAACTACAAGAATTTCAATAACACTACGGGAGGGGTATGTTGAATGATGTCACTACATGCAATAAAACGTAGGTATGAAAAGATGGTCAAAGTGAACTTGCATGTACTATTGATGAAGAGAAAGATCGCTCTCAGAAATAACTTGATAGACTATTCGTCACTCTCCGATGAAATCTATAATCAAGCATTTCATACATATAAGCAATCATACTAGCAATCAATTCTAACAATCACAAGGTAACACAAGAAACAAAATCAACGAGGTTGATGAAAGAAATACTTAAGACAAAGTTGAAACACAAAACTCCAACAAATTCAAAAGTAACACAAAACCCAAAACAAAGTAAAATATAATAAAAGGATTTTAGTAAATATTTTGTTAGCAAAATGAGTTACTTTTGAAGAACAAGTAAAACTATGCAAACAATATTCTAAACAACATAAGTGTTTGCCTAATGAACTTAACTACAAGCACAACCATAAACTAAGAGAAAACAAATTATGAAACAACTTAGTTAACAGAAAGTAATTAAATAAAATCTTTATTATAAAACAGAATTAAGTCATCTAAAACTTTGTGAAAATAATTTCTATGAAAAACTAAATTGTTTTATAAGACATTACCTAATGATTAAGGATATAGTTTTCCTATCATAATAGAGCAAAACTAAATTATTTTATTAAAAAACATTACTTAACAGAAAGGAATTACTACAGATTTTATTTGAAAACAGAATCTAATTATATAAAACTTTAGTTAAAAGTACTAGTACTAACTAATTTGTTTTAAATAAACTATACCTATTTGAAAGAGGGTATAGATCCCTACAACAAAATTTATAAACTAAACAAATTAACTTTTGTTAACAGCAAGTAAATTACTAAGGTTTGGAACAACAAAACTAAATGAAATCTGAAACTTAATATAAATCATATTCAGATTTTCAAAAACAAAGTAAATCAATATAAATAAACTAATATGAAACTAAACAGATTCTGTTTGGTTTTGAAAACACTATTTAAAATTATTATAAAAATTCTCAAACTCTACCTAATGATAGCTAATATCACTAGTGACAAGTAGGAAAAAGAATCATTCAAAAATTCATTTTAAAACTCAAGTTATTCAGAAAACAAAATTTAAATCAAATCTGTTCAAATTCAAATTTAAATGTTCAAACATAGCCAAATCTGATATCTACAGAAACTAGATGAAATTTTTTATCTAATGCAAAAGAAATCAATTAAAAACATTAATTAGTTTAAAAGATATAAAGAAAATAAAATCAGAACTTTCTCTGTTTTCTAAAACAAAACAGAAAAAAAAAACTAAACTAACGGTCAGGGGGGTGACGTGGCGTTCTCTGGTTGGTCCAGGTGTGCGTGTGCTAGGGAGTTTCGGGCGGACGACCGAGACATAACAGAAAACGGTTCGAGCAATAAACAGATCTAATCGGGGCCGTGGGATTTAGATCAAACGGAGTGGGAGAGGGGTGCGGTGCTCACAGTGGAATGGTCGCCGGCGATGGTTCTTCCGGTGAGGCCGAGGAGGTGGGGGCGACGAGGAGGCGTCTCCGGTGGTCCTCCGGCGTCGGGGATGGCTCCGTACGACGCGGGCGAGGAAGTCGTCGAGGTAGGTGACGTCGGAGGGACTCGGGGATGACGGAGTCGACGTGCACGAGCTCAGGTTGTTTCGGGATGGTGGTGGCCGAGGGAAATTCCGGCGAGGGTGGTGGTTACGACGTTCTGATGGGTTTCCGGCGAGGTTGAGGGTACCAGGTGATAGCGGGGACGCTCCGGTGATGTTGGAGAGTAGTGAAGGGGTGTGGGGTGGAGTGTGGCGAGGGGCTCAAGCTCGGGGATCCGGTTGGGTGGTGGAACTCCGGCGAGGGCTCGGGTAGCGTTCCGGCAAGGAGAAAGAGGGGGCTCAGGGTGGAATGAGGAGCAGATGGTGGCCGCTACTTATAGGGGTGGTCGGGACTCGAGGGGAGCGACAGGAGGAGGAGATCACGGGAGAGGAATCTCCGGCGTCGGCGGCACGCTCGCGAGGATGGGGACGACCGCACGGGAGAGGGAATCGGGCGGTGGGACCGGCTTGTCCGTGAGAGAGCGAGAGGGGCGTTATTAGCGGTGACCGTTATGAAATAAATTCGGGTTTTAAAAGCAGTGGGCTAGCCCGTTTTAATACACGCGTTAATTCTCTTTTTAATAATTTCGAGAGCGTTTTCAAACACACTTAAAGCATTCAAAACATTTACAAACATTAGTGAATATATATATCAAAATGACCGGAAAAAGATTTCCTAAATCATGAACATAATTTCAGAGTAAAATAAAATACTTACAGAATCATAAAAAAATCAAACAGTGCTACTGTTTTAAAAAATGCAATTAAAACATTTTGAAAATATCAAAATGACTTCAAATTTAGATTTCTTCATTTTTATTTTGAAAGAAATCATTTTACCCTATTTTCCATATATTTTAATTTTGAAGAAAAAAAATAAATTTTTAAAACCACTTTCAAAATGGCTTTGAAACTTAATAGAAAATATTTCAGAAATAGTTTTTATGAGTTTTATAATTTCAAAGATGGTTCAAATGATCCCTGGTTTGGAGTGTCCTTTTACTCCTCTCAAAATCTTGGCAAGGGGTTTGGATGCATGAAATTTCAAATAGGAAATTCAAATGAATTTGAAACTCCATATGGGACTTTTATCAAATAGTTTTTTCAACTTCAAATAATTAAACTTCCAACTCATATTTCACACATTTGAAGAAGTCATATTATCCTCTCTCATGAAAATCATTGAGTTGCATAAAGTTTCTGAATTTTGAAATATTTTCAAATGGGAATTCAAATCATTTTCAAATCCCTTTTCATTTCTTTAAATGGAAGAAGTCATGTCATCTTCACTCTAGGGTTTTGTGATGAAATGAATTTGAATTCCTGGTGATCAAAATGCAGATTGAAAGTTTTGGGAAAGTCATTTCATTCCCTCTCAATAAACTTTCAAAAAGTTTCAAATTTCACTCACTTTCAATCACTCAAACAAACAAACAAACAATCATTCTAATAATTATTATAACATTCCAAAGTTTGGGATGTTACAAATCTACCACACTTAAAATGAATCTCGTCCTCGAGATTCGAAAGGGCTAGAAAGAAAAGGTTAGGGTTTGGGGTTCTTCTAACAAAACTCCATTTACCAAGAAGGTGAGGGGTCTTCCAACACACTCCATTGACCTGGAAATGTGGGTCTACCACACTTAAAATGAGAGTTATTGGTCCTTCAAAAATCATGACAGTCCTGTGGGTGCACTTGTCTATTCACCTTCTTCATGATAGCTCCTTCGGTGATGCTCTTCCGTTATATCAAAATCTTGAGTTCTCACCTCAAAGTGTATTTCTCTGACACTGGGTCTTCTTAACTGACAGGTCTCGCGTTCATTCTAAGTAACTTATCGACGATCTCATGGTGGTCTACCATTAGTGGTTATCCTGCAGTGAAATGGGTCTTGGCTTTATTCCTCACCGTAAAATTTCCTACGTGTGACAGCAACTATCATGTACAAGGGTTTTTCATCATACCATTCTAAGGCTTAAACAAAAAGCTTCAAAGAACGTCGTCTCTTTACTATGGGTAAGTCACTCAGATTTACCATTCCGAATAGCAAGAGAATGATAAGAGTAAGTCGTCATGGTGGCCAAGCCATGCCGCACTACAATCATTACCTTGTATAAGGTTTAGTAATCTCGTATTCTAACACTTGGGCTTCCTCACTAGCGTTGCAGAAAATTTCTCTTGTCAACGAACAAAGTTCGGATAAATCCATTGATTCTGCAAGCTAAGCAAAAACATCTATCGTTTCTTCACAACTCTCAGGTTATCGTATGCTCCTAAGAAAACGTTTGCGGATCAGTCGTAGCTTCTTCCAAGTTTCTTCCTTCACAAAGGTGGGGCTTGATCCTTATCAATCTTGAGGTCAGTGACTTGTGGATTCACTTGAATTCTTGAACAACTTCATCTCACCCGTGGGGTGACTATCGATCCATATTCCAGCATTACCTTCAGTTCACTCCATTATACCCTTGAAGTAACAATTTACAGACCTATTATTGTCTGGATTCCACTCCATGGAATTCATTTTCCTTTCCATTGGTCTGTTTAACCTTGGGTGTGGTTTTCACCATAATCATTCCGTTTCTCAGCATTCCAGCTTCGAAAACTCTTTGTCTCAAAGGTTATTATCCGGATAGTTTGCGGTGATTCCACATTCTCTTCATCCGTATTCACTGATCCAAATTACTTAACCGGGAGGTACCTGTGGTCACTACCACACTTAAAATGAAATGCACTCATGTATGCATAGACCATATTTTCTCATATCCTCGAAAATGGTCAGAGATCTTGGGTCATAGAGTAACAACTCACATATTTCAACATAAGATAAATCATGACACCATAATTTCCATTGACTCATGAATTTATTACAAACTCTGAGACTTCCGTTACAAGATAAGCTCATGAAATCAAAAGTGCTTCATGATACAGGTACTTCCATCTTCGAAACTATCCCATTCTTCTCATATTCAATCCTTGGTTACATTCTCAATCACTTCTTAAAACTCCTAGAAAATACTTTATTACAAATGCTGCCATCCACATAGTTTGGTATGGTCTAGCATCAACTCCCAACTTTATTCATTCATCTCCCCTTGGAGATACTCTAGTACCACTGGAAATTTGCGATGTGCTCCTTGAAATCCTCCATATTTTCCTTGATTAGGGTGGACATGAGCTTCATCTCCATCATCTCCGTATGCACCTCTTGCAGGTATTCCTGAGTATGACGGAGTCTTGCTTCAAGTATTTCTCCAATATGGCGTATGGCTTCCATGGCAGCTTCACGAACAGCGTCAAAGAAAATAGCTTGTGGTACACGAGATATGTAAAAGTATCGTCCAGTAGTCTTTGGGCAAACTCCCTTTGCACGGTGAAGGTGTACCTCCACATACCAAAGTTTCACTCCATTATCCATGAATGGGTAGCCTTTGTAGACTGCATCTCCTTCAAGATGGATGTGCTTCATCATATCCTTCAGGATCCTTGGGTAGTCATGATCACTGGTCAGGGTCATGATTGTTTCTGGGCCTTTGAGGAAAAACTCATAAAGGGTGGTCATCTGCGTGTGTCAGAAAAGGTACTCAGAATTGACATATGTCTCGACTTGGGTAAACATCCATGTTATTCAAAATCAAACTTCAATTTCACTTTCCAACATCTTTAGAGAGTATTGTCATCCTTAAAACAAATGGATTATCCATTACATAACCTCAAAGGATAAGAGTGCTACCTATTACATTTATTACTTTCGAACTCAAACTACTCATGCTTAGCATTCTTGTCTGGGCAGGTATAGGAGTAGGGTCATGTCTTCTTGCACCGAAAACAGATGATTTCTGACAAATCTCGGGGCTTCTTGATGTTGGTGCTTGCTCCTTGGGTTCTTGATTCCTTTCTTGGGCACTTATCGGCATAGTGGCCTAAATTCTTGCACCTGAAACACATGATCTGACTCAGATCCTTCTTCGTAGAAATTGGGTTGTTCAGAGGAAGTCTTCGGTTTCTCTTCTTGGGTTCCTTGGTTCCAATCAAAAGTTCAATTTCCTGTGGATCAAACTCCACTTCTTCTATCGGGAAGTTTCCCAGATACTCTTTTCTTTCCTTCGTACAGTCCTGTGAGAAATGTCCTTCTTCTCCACAAGAATAGCAGGCATTGGAGTAAAATCTGGTTAATCCTTCTCCATCAGGGTCTTCAACATCTTCCTTCATCACAAGTTCTCCTAACTTTTCTCTGAAGGCTTCCTTCATGGCTTTCTTCTGCTGTTTGATGACTTCTTGTACCTTGGGGTACTCCTGGCATTGAGCAGGGTAATGTGTAGTTCCTTCACACAAGAAACATGTCACTTGCCCAGTTGGGCAGTCCTCAGCAGGGTGATTCTCTTCACAATGAGGGCATCCTTTCTTGTGTTCTTCCTGGGTGTGTCCTATTTCTCCACAGATTTTACATGCTCGGGTCTTCTTCATCGGAATAACACAATGCTTCTGAATGAGACGGGATCTTAACAGAGTCTTCTTGAGTTCTTCCCAATTCTTTGCTCCATTAAATCCTTGTATGGCATGATGCATTTTCCACCAAGTTGCGTCACTTTGGGTAAAGTGCTGGAGAGCATATTGAACCTCATACTTCTGTGCTATCGAGTTGCTCCTGAAGTGATTCTCCATGTTGTGAATCCATACTTCTGTCTCTAACCAAGGCATCGATCCAGAATACACAAGTCCAGCTTCATTCGTCATCTATTGGGTTCAAGGTTTTGGGATGAGAAGCAAGAGAGAGAAAGGAGGGGCAAACACACAATACAAACAATGGTTTTGAAAATAGATTTTAGTTGTGGCTGTCGAAAATTACACACAAATGATAGCTCACAAAAATCATCGCATCTAACGTAAGTTTACAACAGGGGTTTGGTCTTCTAGGGCATAATGTCTTGGAAATTCTTCATGGTCTTCAATTTCTTCGGGTCTTCACAGTATTCAACTTGGGTAGCTTCAATTCTTCTAATGTATGGTGAAATCTTCTTTACTTTGAAAGGACCATCAGTTGTTTCTATATCTTGTCCTTCTTGGAGTGGCTTCAGTTGATCCTTCGTGTGGTCAAAAGGGAAGGGGTATTTTATAACTCTTGATAAAACTCAGAAGAGAGGAGAAGTAAAAGATCCTTTGAAAACAAAGTTTTTCAAGAAATCATTTCCTAAGGGCTTTCCAGTTTCTAGGGTCACGTCCTACAGTCAACATGTGCTCTGATACCATTTCTGTAGCGACCCGACTCAAAATGAGTCAAGCCTCTATGTTTTCTGTGCCATCCCTGGATCAGTATGCTGGCACACACAGTACATCAATGTATATATCAAAGTGCAATCACATGTAAATAGCGTAAAACTGATATATACCTTAAAATAGCAGCGGATACAGTCAACGGGAGTGGAGTCCCAATAACACCAACGGCAAGTTGAGTGCGGACCGTAACCCTGAATCGTACTTTTACCCGTCGTAGAAGAGTATCTGCAACATAAGACGTTGCAGCCGTGTAGGTCAGCATTTTGAATATGCTGGCAAGATCACCATAGAAGAACAGAAAAATAAAGACTATTCTATATGCAAAGGCTTTGTGGCTTTGTGTCTGAGTTTTTGCGTAAAAGCTGATTTTATTTTCCTACAACAAAGGAATATCAGGAATTTCACTATGGAGTTACCTATCATGACATGGTTCCGCCAACCAATGTCTCAATGCCCATAAGTATCATAAGTTGCCCACAATTAGTTATCAGTCCAGTGTTGAGAGTTCAGAGATAGATCCAAGTCTAGAAGCTCAAATTGTCCGTAACCAGGGACACGGCTAATCGATTAGGTTTAACTCTGCAGAGTGTTGTGTAATTTACCCACAAGATTCTTTCCCTCCTGGTAAGTCCTTGCACTGCCTGTTGTTTGAGAACAGGATGAAAGAAACATGGTCTTTCGGAGTGCTTCCCTAACTGTCCGACAGAGAACAGGATGAAAGAAACATGGTCTTTCGGAGTGCTTCCCTAACTGTCCGACAGTGCCCATCCCAATCCTAACGTCGACTACATCTCGTAGCACTGCCCAGCAGAGTCACAACAAAGATCAACCAAGCCAGAGCCCATAATGACTTGTGGCTACACAGGTAAGCTTCCGGGCATGAAGTATTCATCCTTCTCTTTGAGTCTGGGTGAAGCTTTCCGCAAGATGTCATGGCGCTTCTCCATGCATCCTGGCCATCCACTGGTTTCTCCAGGGATGCCCAATCAACCATCCTTCACCCAGTAGTGTGTATTGAAAACTTGTCTTCTCGAGTCTTGAAGTCTTGAGGTCTTGAAGATGCAGGACTTGAAGATGTCTTCATGAAGTCGTCGTTTTGACGTGGAGTCCTTCTTCACACCACTCACGAACACTCATACCAGACCCCGTCTACTTTAGCATAGCATTGCACTAACTAGCGTTCCCGGGGCTTTAGTAACCAGTGGTGGGTTCCTACCTCATGCATTCTACTCAACTACAAGAATTTCAATAACACTACGGGAGGGATATGTTGAATGATGTCACTACATGCAATAAAACGTAGGTATGAAAAGATGGTCAAAGTGAACTTGCATGTACTATTGATGAAGAGAAAGATCGCTCTCAGAAATAACTTGATAGACTATTCGTCACTCTCCGATGAAATCTATAATCAAGCATTTCATACATATAAGCAATCATACTAGCAATCAATTCTAACAATCACAAGGTAACACAAGAAACAAAATCAACGAGGTTGATGAAAGAAATACTTAAGACAAAGTTGAAACACAAAACTCCAACAAATTCAAAAGTAACACAAAACCCAAAACAAAGTAAAATATAATAAAAGGATTTTAGTAAATATTTTGTTAGCAAAATGAGTTACTTTTGAAGAACAAGTAAAACTATGCAAACAATATTCTAAACAACATAAGTGTTTGCCTAATGAACTTAACTACAAGCACAACCATAAACTAAGAGAAAACAAATTATGAAACAACTTAGTTAACAGAAAGTAATTAAATAAAATCTTTATTATAAAACAGAATTAAGTCATCTAAAACTTTGTGAAAATAATTTCTATGAAAAACTAAATTGTTTTATAAGACATTACCTAATGATTAAGGATATAGTTTTCCTATCATAATAGAGCAAAACTAAATTATTTTATTAAAAAACATTACTTAACAGAAAGGAATTACTACAAATTTTATTTGAAAACAGAATCTAATTATATAAAACTTTAGTTAAAAGTACTAGTACTAACTAATTTGTTTTAAATAAACTATACCTATTTGAAAGAGGGTATAGATCCCTACAACAAAATTTATAAACTAAACAAATTAACTTTTGTTAACAGCAAGTAAATTACTAAGGTTTGGAACAACAAAACTAAATGAAATCTGAAACTTAATATAAATCATATTCAGATTTTCAAAAACAAAGTAAATCAATATAAATAAACTAATATGAAACTAAACAGATTCTGTTTGGTTTTGAAAACACTATTTAAAATTATTATAAAAATTCTCAAACTCTACCTAATGATAGCTAATATCACTAGTGACAAGTAGGAAAAAGAATCATTCAAAAATTCATTTTAAAACTCAAGTTATTCAGAAAACAAAATTTAAATCAAATCTGTTCAAATTCAAATTTAAATGTTCAAACATAGCCAAATCTGATATCTACAGAAACTAGATGAAATTTTTTATCTAATGCAAAAGAAATCAATTAAAAACATTAATTAGTTTAAAAGATATAAAGAAAATAAAATCAGAACTTTCTCTGTTTTCTAAAACAAAACAGAAAAAAAAACTAAACTAACGGTCAGGGGGGTGACGTGGCGTTCTCTGGTTGGTCCAGGTGTGCGTGTGCTAGGGAGTTTCGGGCGGACGACCGAGACATAACAGAAAACGGTTCGAGCAATAAACAGATCTAATCGGGGCCGTGGGATTTAGATCAAACGGAGTGGGAGAGGGGTGCGGTGCTCACAGTGGAATGGTCGCCGGCGATGGTTCTTCCGGTGAGGCCGAGGAGGTGGGGGCGACGAGGAGGCGTCTCCGGTGGTCCTCCGGCGTCGGGGATGGCTCCGTACGACGCGGGCGAGGACGTCGTCGAGGTAGGTGGCGTCGGAGGGACTCGGGGATGACGGAGTCGACGTGCACGAGCTCAGGTTGTTTCGGGATGGTGGTGGCCGAGGGAAATTCCGGCGAGGGTGGTGGTTACGACGTTCTGATGGGTTTCCGGCGAGGTTGAGGGTACCAGGTGATAGCGGGGACGCTCCGGTGATGTTGGAGAGTAGTGAAGGGGTGTGGGGTGGAGTGTGGCGAGGGGCTCAAGCTCGGGGATCCGGTTGGGTGGTGGAACTCCGGCGAGGGCTCGGGTAGCGTTCCGGCAAGGAGAAAGAGGGGGCTCAGGGTGGAATGAGGAGCAGATGGTGGCCGCTACTTATAGGGGTGGTCGGGACTCGAGGGGAGCGACAGGAGGAGGAGATCACGGGAGAGGAATCTCCGGCGTCGGCGGCACGCTCGCGAGGATGGGGACGACCGCGCGGGAGAGGGAATCGGGCGGTGGGACCGGCTTGTCCGTGAGAGAGCGAGAGGGGCGTTATTAGCGGTGACCGTTACGAAATAAATTCGGGTTTTAAAAGCAGTGGGCTAGCCCGTTTTAATACACGCGTTAATTCTCTTTTTAATAATTTCGAGAGCGTTTTCAAACACACTTAAAGCATTCAAAACATTTACAAACATTAGTGAATATATATATCAAAATGACCGGAAAAAGATTTCCTAAATCATGAACATAATTTCAGAGTAAAATAAAATACTTACAGAATCATAAAAAAATCAAACAGTGCTACTGTTTTAAAAAATGCAATTAAAACATTTTGAAAATATCAAAATGACTTCAAATTTAGATTTCTTCATTTTTATTTTGAAAGAAATCATTTTACCCTATTTTCCATATATTTTAATTTTGAAGAAAAAAAATAAATTTTTAAAACCACTTTCAAAATGGCTTTGAAACTTAATAGAAAATATTTCAGAAATAGTTTTTATGAGTTTTATAATTTCAAAGATGGTTCAAATGATCCCTGGTTTGGAGTGTCCTTTTACTCCTCTCAAAATCTTGGCAAGGGGTTTGGATGCATGAAATTTCAAATAGGAAATTCAAATGAATTTGAAACTCCATATGGGACTTTTATCAAATAGTTTTTTCAACTTCAAATAATTAAACTTCCAACTCATATTTCACACATTTGAAGAAGTCATATTATCCTCTCTCATGAAAATCATTGAGTTGCATAAAGTTTCTGAATTTTGAAATATTTTCAAATGGGAATTCAAATCATTTTCAAATCCATTTTCATTTCTTTAAATGGAAGAAGTCATGTCATCTTCACTCTAGGGTTTTGTGATGAAATGAATTTGAATTCCTGGTGATCAAAATGCAGATTGAAAGTTTTGGGAAAGTCATTTCATTCCCTCTCAATAAACTTTCAAAAAGTTTCAAATTTCACTCACTTTCAATCACTCAAACAAACAAACAAACAATCATTCTAATAATTATTATAACATTCCAAAGTTTGGGATGTTAGAGAAGATGGTCTCTCTGGAACAACCCTGCAACCAAATAACAAAGAGTCTCTTGTGTCCCCAACACACCCATTAAAGTGGTAAATTGTGTAGGTGCACTAGTTTGGCAAAGCGATGGTGATACAAGTGTAATATGGATGGTAGATATAGGTTTTTGTAATCTGAAAATATAAAAACAGCAAAGTAGCAAGTAACAAAAGTGAGCAAAAACGGTATTGCAATGCTTGAAAACAAGTCCTAGGGTCCATACTTTCACTAGTGCAAGTTCTCTCAACAATACTAGCATAGTTGAATCATATGTAAATAACTCTTGTGCGACGAAGAGTTCACTCGAAAGTCACAAATAGCGGAGAACTAACAAAGAAATTGTTGTAGGGTACGAAACCACCTCAAAGTTATCTTTTCTGATCAATCTTCTGAGCTATCCCTATATGTGTCACAAACAGCCCTAGAGTTTGTACTAAAATAACACCTTAAGATACACATCAACCAAAACCCTAATGTCACCTAGATACCCCAATGTAACCACAAGTACCCATGGGCTTGATTATACGATATGCATCACACAATTTCAGATTCATCATGTTCAATCCAACACAAATAACTTCAAAGAGTGCCCCAAAGTTTCTACCGGAGATTCAAGACGAAAACATGTGCCAACCCCTATGCATAGAGGTCACGGAACCTGAAGTTGATCACCAAAACATACATCAAGTAGATCAATAGAACATACCATTGCCACCACTGATATCCCATCGCAAGACATAGGTCAAGTGTTCTCAAATCCTTAAAGACTTAATCTGGTTAGAAAAGTACAAACGGAAAACTCAATTCATCACAAGAAAATAGAGAGGGGAAAACTCCATGTGATTTATATATATCAATAAAGCTTGCGGTACATCAAGATCGTGCCATCTCAAGAACACGAGAAAGAGAGAAGTCAAACACATAGCTACTAGTACATACCCTCAGCCCCGAGGGTGATCCCTCCTCGTCATGGAGGCCGACGGGATGGTGAAGATGGCCTCCGGTGATGGTTTCCCCCTTCGGTAGGGTGCCGGAATGGGCTCCCAATTGGTTTTTCGTGGCTCTCGAGGTTTGCGGCGGCACATATCCCAATCTAGGTTTCTTTTTGGAGGTTTCCATATTTATAGGAATTTTTGGCGTCTGAATCACGTCAAGGGGTGCCACAAGGCGGTGGCAAGCCTGCTAGGCATGGCCGGGGGGTCGCCGTGCCTGGTAGGATTTTAACCTCCTCGTGGCTTTTCTGGCCCAAATCCAATGCTTTGGGGGTCTCTTTTGGTCCATAAAAAATCATACTAAATTTTCAGCCCATTTCGAGAACTTCTATTTCTGCACAAAAAACGACACCGTGGTAGTTCTGCTGAAAACAGTGTTAGTCCGGGTTAGTTCTAATAAAATCATACCAAAATCATATAGAAATATTGTAAACATGGCATGAATAGTTCATAAATTACAGATACGTTGGAGACATATCAATCCCCAATGAAGCTGAAATTTTACGATTTTTTTGCGGAAATAAAAAAGAATACTGGACTAGAAAATTACTGAAGGGGGCCACCAGGTGAGGAACACCCACTAGGGCACGCTAGGACCCCCAGGCACGACCTCGTGGGTGATTCTCACCCTTCCCACCTCAGGATCCCATCTTCTAGTATAAATTCCCAAAAAACCTAATTAAGGGGAGTATTTTCTTGACGAGGCACCGCCATCTCGAGGCGGAACTTGGGTCGGAGCACTTTTGCCCTCCGGCAGAGCGATTCACCGGGGGAACTGTTGGGGAACGTTGCATGGGAAACAAAAAATTTCCGACGCACACGCAAGATCTATCCATGGTTATGAGCATCTACGAGAGGGAGAGTGGATCTACATACCCTTGTAGATCGCTAAGCGGGAAGCGTTAAGAAACGCGGTTGGTGTAGTCGAACGTCTTCACGATCCAAATCGCCGAGCGTCCCGCGATCTCATCAGGATTCGTCCCGCAATCCAAGCACAATCCATCTCGCGAGCTCATCATGATCCGCCCCACGATCTCATCACGATCCATCCCGCAAACTCATCACGATCCGTCTTGCGATCTCGTCACGATCCGTCTCGCAATCTTGATCACAGTCCTTCCGATCTAGCGCCGAACGGACGACACCTCCACGTTCAGCACACGTACAGTTTGATGACGATCTCCGCCTTCTTGATCCAGCAAGAGGGAGCGGAGAGGTAGAAGAGTTCTCCAGAAGTGTGACGGCGCCGTAGCGATGGTGGTGGAACTATTCCGGCAGGGCTTCGCCTAAGCACTACAGAAAACCGATCTAAAGGAGAAACTATGCACTAGAGAAATGGGTAGCACGTGGCTGAAAATTCTGTGCCAAAACCCTAAAATCCTCTAGTATATATAGGAGGAGAGGAGGAGGAGGCTTGGCTGCCAAAATGCCATCCCTTGGGTCGGCCAAAGTGGGGAGGAGAGGAGGACTCCTCCTCCAATCCTAGTAGGACTAGGATTCCTCCTTTTTTTGCCTTTTTCCACCTTTTCCCCTTCGGGCTTTTTCTCCCATCCGCATGGGCCTTGTGTGGGACTTCCACCAGCCCACAAAAGTCTGGTATTTACTCTCCCACAGCCCATGAAGCCTCTTGGGTCGAAATACCCCTCCCGGTGGTCTCCCGGTACACTACCGGCACTCCCGGTACACTACCAATGAGCCCCAAACTTTTCCGGCGACCAAAATAGGACTTCCTATATACCAATCTTTACCTCCGGACCATTCCGGATCTCCTCATGACGTCCGGGATCTCATCCGGGACTCCGAACAACTTTCGGCCACCACCATACATAACTCTGTACTACCGAAACGTCAGCAAACCTTAAGTGTGCAGACCCTGCGGGTTCGAGAACTATGTAGACATGACCGAGACATCTCTATGGTCAATAACCAATAGCGGGACCTGGATGACCATATTGGTTCCTACATATTCTACGAAGATCTTTATTGGTCGAACCTATATGTCAAGGATTCAGTTAATCCCGTATGATGTTCCCTTTGTTCTTCGGTATGTTTACTTGCCCGAGATTCGATCGTCGGTATCTCCATACCTAGTTCAACCTCGTTACCGGCAAGTCTCTTTACTCATTCCGTAATACAAGATCCCGTGACTAACACTTAGTCACATTGCTTGCAAGGCTTGTTGTGATGTTGTATTACCGAGTGGGCTCTGAGATACCTCTCCGTCACACGAAGTAACAAATCCCAGTCTTGATCCATGCCAACCCAACAGACACCCTCGGAGATACCTGTAGAGTACCTTTATAGTCACCCAGTTATGTTGCGACGTTTGATACACACAAGGCACTCCTCCGGTGTCAGTGAGTTGCATGATCTCATGGTCATAGGAACAGATACTTGACATGCAGAAAATAGTAGCATTAAACTCTCACGATCATATGCTATGTTTGTAGTTTGGGTCTTGTCCATCCCATCATTCTCCTAATGATGTGATCCCGTTATCAAATGACATCTCATGTCAATGGCTAGGAAACCTTAACCATCTCGTATCAACGAGCTAGTCTATTAGAGGCATACTAGGGACATGGTTTTGTCTATGTATCCACACATGCATCTAAGTCTCCGATCAATACAATTATAGCATGGATAATAAACGATTATCATGAACAAGGAAATATGATAATAACTTATTTATTATTTCCTCTAGGGCATATTTCCAATAGTCTCCCACTTGCACTAGAGTCAATAATCTAGTTCACATCACCATGTGATTTGCATTGTGATGAATCTAACACCCAATGAGTTTTGGGGCTCGATCATGCTTTGCATGTGAGAGAGGTCTTATAGTCAACGGGTCTGCGACATTCAGATCCGTGTGTACTTTGCAAATTTCTATGTCAAACCGTAAACACTACTACCACACTCCACTTGGTACTATTCCAAATGGCTGCTCCACTATATGTATCCAGATTGCGTGTTCAAGCTTGCATCGACGTGACTCTCTACGACAAACTCTTTATCACCTCCATAATCGAGAAACATCTCCTTAGTCTTTTAGTTACTAAGGATAATCTTGACCGTTGTCCAGTGCTCCATTCCAGGATCACTTTGAAACCTTCCGGCCATACTTATGGCAAGGCTGACATCGGGTCTTGTGCACAGCATTGCATACAGGATAGAGCCTATGGCTGAAGCATAGGGGATGACACTCATCTTTTCTCTATCTTCTGCAGTCACTTGGCATTGAGTCTTACTCAACTTTATACCTTACAAATCAGGCGAGAACTCTTTCTCTGACTGATCTATTTTGAACTCTTTCAAAATCTTGTCAAGGTATGTACTCATTGAAAGTCTCATCAAGTATCTTAATCTATCTCTATAGATCTTGATGCTCAACAATTAGGTAGCTTTATCCAGGTCTTCTTTTGAAAAACTCCTTTCAAACAACCGTTTATGCTTTCTAGAAATTCTACATCATTTCCGATCAACAATATGTCAACCACATATGCTTATCAGAAACTCTATAGTGCTCCCACTCACTTTATCATAAATACAAGTTTCTCATAAACTTTGTATAGATTTAAAAACTTTGATCACCTCAACAAAGTGTATATTCCAACTCCGAGATGCTTGCTTCAGTTCATAGAAGAATCACTGAAGCTTGCACACCTTTTAGCATCCTTAGGACTGAGAAAACCTTTTGGTTGTATCACATACAACCTTTCCTCAAGTAAACCGTTAAGGAAACGACGTTTTGATATCCATCTGCCAGATTTCATAATTGAAAAATGTAGCAACTGCTAACATAATCCCAACTGACTTTAGCATCGCTACGAGTGAGAAAGTCTCATTGCAGTCAACTCCTTGAACTTGTCGTAAACTTCTTTGCAACAAGTCGAGCTTTACAAATGGTGACATTTACCATCAGCGTCTGTCTTCATTTCAAAGATCCATTTGTACTTAACGACCTGCCGTCCAACGAGCAAGTCCACCAAAGTCTATACTTGGTTTTCATACATGGATCCTTTCTCGGATTTCATGGCCTCTAACCATTTGTTGGTTTCCGGGCCCATCATCGTTTCTCCATAGTTCGTAGGTTCATCGTTGTCCAACAACATGACCTCTAAGACAGGGTTGCCGCACCACTCAGGAGCAGTACACGTCCTTGTCAACCTACAAAGTTCGATAGTAACTTGATCCGAAGCTTCATGATCATCATCATTAACTTCCTCTCTAACTAACGTAGGCTTCACAGAAACAACTTCCTGCGCCGCGCTACTCTCTAGTTAAAACAGAGGTTCAATAAACTCATCAAGTTCTATCTTCCTCCCACTCAATTCTTTCAAGGGAAACTTTTCCTCGAGAAAGGACCCAGTTTTAGCAATAAACATTTTATGCTTGGATCTGAGATAGAAGGTTCACCCAACTGTTCTTCGGGTATTCTATGAAGATGCATTTGTCCGCTTTGGGTTCGAGCTCATTAGGTGAAAACATTTTCCACACAAGCGTCGCAGCCCCAAACATTAAGAAATGACAGCTTAGGTTTCTATCAAACCATAATTCACACGGTGTCATCTCAACGGATTTAGATGGTGCCCTATTTAAAGTGAATGTAGTTGTCTCTAATGCATAACCCCAAAATTATAGTAACAAAACGATAATAGACATCATAGCACGCACCATATCCAATAGAGCACGACTATGATGTTCGGACACACCATCACACTATAGTGTTCCAGGTGGCGTGAGTTTTGAAACAACTTTCACATTGTCTAAAATTGTATGCCAAACTCGTAACTCAGATATTCACCTCCACGATCATATCGCAAACATTTTTATCTTCTTGTCACGATAATCTTAAACTTCACTCTGAATTTGCTTGAACCTTTCAAACGATTCAGACTTGTGTTTCATTAAGTAAATATACACTATATCTACTCAAATCATCAGTGAAGGTAAGGAAATAACAATATCCACCGCACGCTACAAGACTCATTGGATTGCATACATCAACATGTATCATTTCCAATAAATCACTTGCCCGCTTCATCAAAACAGAAAACGGGGTCCTTAGTCATCTTGACCAAGAGGCATGGTTCGCATGTCTCAACCGATTCGAAATCGAATGAGTCCAAAGATCCATCAGCATGGAGTTTCTTCATGCGTTTTATACCAATATGACATTTAGCGGCAGTGCCACAAGTATGTGGTACTATGATTATTAACTTTGTATCTTTTTGGCATCAATGTTATGAACATGTGTATTACTACGATCAAGTTTCAATAAACCATTCTTACTATGTACATGACCATTGAAGGTATTATTCATGTAAATAGAATAACCATTATTCTCTAACTTAAATGAATAACCGTGTTGCAATGAACATGATCTAATCACGTTCATGCTCAACGCAAAAACACCAAATAACATTTATTTAGGTTCGTCACTAATCCCGAAGGTAGAGAGAGCGTACGATGTTGATCACATCAACCTTGGAAACATTTCCAACACACATCGTCACCTCACACTTAGCTAGTATCCGTTTATTCCGTAGCTTTTACTTCGAGTTACTAACATTTAGCAACCGAACCGGTATCCAATACCCAGGTGCTACTAGTAGTACTAGCAAGGTACACATCAATAACACGTATATCAAATATACTTCTGCCGACTTTGCCAGCCTTCTTATCTAGCAAGTATCTACGGTTGTTCCGCTTTAGCGACCGTTCTCCTCATAATCGAAGCACTTAGTCTCGGGTTTGGATTAGACTTTGGGTTGGTTCACTAGAGCTGCAACTGACTTGCTATCCATGAAGTTTCCCTCCTTGCTCTTGCCCTTCTCGAAACTAGTGGTTTTGACTAACCATCAACACTTGACGCTCCTTCTTGATTTCTAACTTCGCGGTGTCAAACATCGCGAACAACTCAGGGATCATTATTTGTATCCCTGGAATTTTATAGTTCATCAGCAAGTTCTAGTAGCTTAGTGACAGTGACTTGGAGAACTATATCAATCACTATCCTATCTGAAAGATCAACTCCCACTCGATTCAAGCGATTGTGGCACCCAGACAATCTGAGCACATGCTCAATGATCGAGCTATTCTCCTTCATTTTGCAGGCAAAGAATCTTGTTGGAGATCTCATATCTCGCAACACGGGCATGAGCCTGAGATCCTAATTTCAGCTCTTAGAACATCTCATATGTTCCGTGACGTTCAAAACATTTCGGAGCCTCAATTCTAAGCCGTAATGCATGACGCACTAAACTATCAAGTAGTCACCAAAACAAGCCTGTCAGATGTTCACAACATCTACAAACAACGCTAGAGGGCATGATCTCCATCGTCACCGGCAAGACACCATGATCTCCATCAACGTGTCGCCATCGGGGTTGTCGCGCCCAACAAGCTTCTACTAGTATTGCTACTGTTTAGCAATAAAGTAAAGCATTACATAGCGCTTAATGATTGATACGCAGGTCATACAATAATTAAAGACAACCCTATGGCTCCTGCCGGTTGCCGTACTCATCGACATGCAAGTCGTGATAATCTATACATCACATGATCATCTCATACATCACATATATCACATCATGTAACTGGCCATATCATATCACAACATACCCTACAAAAACAAGTTATACGTCCTCTAATTGTTGTTGCATGTTTTACGTGGCTGCTATGGGTATTTAGCAAGAACAATTCTCATCTACGCAAAAACCACAACGGTGATACACTAGTTGCTTTTCAACCTTCTCAAGGACCGCCTTTGTCGAATCCGATCCAACTAAAGTGAGAGAAACTCGCACCCGCAAGCAATCTGTGCAACAAGTTGCGGTCGAGGGAGCTGGTCTCTCGTAAGCGTACGAGTAATGTTGGTTCGGGCCACTTCATCTCACAATACCGCTGAACCAAAATCCGACCAAGGGAGGAAACAATCTAAACATCAACGCCCACAAACCTTTTGTGTTCTACTCGAGATCTCATCTACACATAGACCTAGCTCTAATGCCACTTTTGGGGAACGTTGCATGGGAAACAAATAATTTTCTATGCACACGCAAGATCTATCCATGGTGATGAGCATCTATAAGAGGGAGAGTGGATCTACATACCATTGTAGATTGCTAAGCGGGAAGCGTTAAGAAACGCGGTTGGTGTAGTCGAATGTTTTTGCGATCCAAATCGCCGAGCGTCCCGCGATCTCATCACGATCCGTCCCGCGATCCAGGCACGATCCGTCCCGTGAACTCATCATGATCCGCCCCGCGATCTCATCATGATCCGTCCCGCGATCTCATCACGATCCGTCCCGCAAAATCATCACGATCCGTCCCGCGATCTCGTCACGATCCGTCTCGCAATCTTGATCACGGTCCTTCTGATCTAGCCCCGAACAGATGGCACATCCGCGTTCAGCACACGTACAGTTTGATGACGATCTCTGCCATCTTGATCCAGCAAGAGGGAGCGGAGAGGTAGAAGAGTTCTCCAGCAGCGTGACGATGCTGTGGCGATGGTGGTGGAGCTATTCCGGCAAGGCTTCGCCTAAGCACTGCAGAAAATCGATCTAAAGGAGAAACTATGCACTAGAGGAACGCTTAGCACGTGGCTGAAAATTCTATGCCAAAACCCTAAAATCCTCTAGTATATATAGGAGGAGAGGAGGAGGAGGCTTGTCTGCCAAAAAGCCAGCCCTTGGGTCGGCCAAAGTGGGGAGGAGAGGAGGACTCCTCCTCCAATCCTAGTAGGACAAGGATTCCTCCTTTTTTCCCTTTTTCCACCTTTTTCCTTTTGGGCTTTTTCTCCCATCCACATGGGCCTTGTGTGGGACTTCCACCAGCCCACAAAAGGCTGTTATTTACTCTCCCACAGCCCATGATGCCTCTTGGGTCGAAATACCACTCCCGATGGTCTCCCGGTACACTACCGGCACTCCAGGTACATTACCCATTAGCCCGAAACTTTTCCGGCGACCAAAATGGGACTTCCTATATAGTAATCTTTACCTCCGGACCATTCTGGAGCTCCTCGTGACGTCCGGGATCTCATCCGGGACTTCGAACAACCTTCGGTCACCACCATACATAACTCTATACTACCGAAACATCACTGAACCTTAAGTGTGCAGACCCTGCGGGTTCGAGAACTATGTAGACATGACCGAGACACCTCTACGTTCAATAACCAATAGCGGGACCTGGATGCCCATATTGGTTCCTACATATTATATGAAGATCTTTATCGGTTGAACCTCTATGTCAAGGATTCAGTTAATCCCGTATGATGTTCCCTTTGTTCTTCGGTATGTTTACTTGCCCGAGATTCGATCGTCGGTATCTCCATACCTAGTTCAACCTCGTTACCGGCAAGTCTCTTTACTGGTTCCGTAATACAAGATCCCGTGACTAACACTTAGTCACATTGCTTGCAAGGCTTGTTGTGATGTTGTATTACCGAGTGGGCCCTGAGATACCTCTCCATCACACGAAGTAACAAATCCCAGTCTTGATCCATGCCAACCCGACAGACACCCTCGGAGATACTTGTAGAGTACCTTTATAGTCACCCAGTTACGTTGCGACGTTTGATACACACAAGGCACTCCTCCGGTGTCAGTGAGTTGCATGATCTCATGGTCATAGGAACAGATACTTGACATGCAGAAAAATAGTAGCATTAAACTGACATGATCATATGCTACGTTTGTAGTTTGGGTCTTGTCCATCCTATCATTCTCCTAATGATGTGATCCCGTTATCAAATGACATCTCATGTCAATGGCTAGGAAACCTTAACCATGTTTGATCAACGAGCTAGTCTATTAGAGGCATACTAGGGACATGGTTTTGTCTATGTATCCACACATGCATCTAAGTCTCCGATCAATACAATTATAGCATGGATAATAAACGATTATCATGAACAAGGAAATATGATAATAACTTATTTATTATTTCCTCTAGGGCATATTTCCTACAGGAACTTCCCTGTCGGAGGGGAAAACTGAAGCCATCGTCATCACCAACAACGGCCATTATTCATAAACATCTTCAACAACACCATATGCTCTCAAAAACTATTTCATCTCTTGTGTTCAATCTTTGTATCAGAACCTCAGATCGGTACCTGTGGTTGACTAGTAGTGTTGATTACCTTGTGTAGTTGATTTCTATATGGTTTATTTGGTGGAAGATCAAATCCATTATGCTATTCAGTACACCTCTGATCTTGAGCATGCATATTATTTGTGAGTAGTTAATTTTTTCTTGAGGTCATGGGAGAAATCATGTGTAATTCCCCGGACACACCCGCCGGTAGTCGTTAATCCTGGCGGGATCTAGACTGGGCTCACAGATCAATACTAGTCTTTTCTGCGCACTTTTTCCTCACTCATGCGCACCCGGGACCAACTTCCCAGTCGGTCACCCATCCTAGAACTACTCCAAGCCTGGTGTGTAACTTCCTGGTCGGTCACCAGGTGAGGAACACCCACCAGGGCACGCCAGGACCCCCAGGCGCGACCTCATGGGTGGTTCTCACCCTGGCCCACCTCAGGAGCCCATCTTCTGGTATAAATTCCCAAAAAAACCTAATTAAGGGGAGTACTTTCTCGACGAGGCACCGCCATCTTGAGGCGGAACTTGGGCAGGAGCACTTTTGCCCTCCGGCAAAGCGATTCACCGGGGGAACTTCCCTGCCGGAGGGGAAAACCGAAGCCATCGTCATCACCAACAATGGCCATTATTCATAAACATCTTCAACAACACCATATGCTCTCAAAACCTAGTTCATCTCTTGTGTTCAATCTTTGTATCAGAACCTCAGATTGGTACCTGTGGTTGACTAGTAGTGTTGATTACCTTGTGTAGTTGATTTCTATATGGTTTATTTGGTGGAAGATCAAATCCATTGTGCTATTCAGTACACCTCTGATCTTGAGCATGCATATTATTTTTGAGTAGTTACTTTTTTTCTTGAGGTCACGGGAGAAGTCATGTGTAACGCCCCGGACACACCCCCCGGTAGTCGTTAATCCTGGCGGGATCTAGACTGGCCTCACAGATCAATACTAGTCTTTTCTGCGCACTTTTTCCTTACTCATGTGCACCCAGGACCAACTTCCCGGTCGGTCACCCATCCTAGAGCTACTCCAAGCCTGGTGTGTAACTTCCTGGTCGGTCACCAGGTGAGGAACAACCACCAGGGCACGCTAGGATCCCCAGGCACGACCTCGTGGGTGGTTCTCACCCTGGCCCACCTCAGGAGCCCATCTTCTCGTATAAATTCCCAAAAAAATCTAATTAAGGGGAGTACTTTCTCGACGAGGCACCGCCATCTCGAGGCGGAACTTGGGCAGGAGCACTTTTGCCCTCCGGCAGAGCGATTCACCGGGGGAACTTCCCTGCCGGAGGGGAAAACCGAAGCCATCGTCATCACCAACAACGTCCATTATTCATAAACATCTTCAACAAGACCATATGCTCTCAAAACCTAGTTCATCTCTTGTGTTCAATCTTTGTATCAGAACCTCAGATTGGTACCTGTGGTTGACTAATAGTGTTGATTACCTTGTGTAGTTGATTTCTGTATGGTTTATTTTGTGGAAGATCAAATCCATTATGCTATTCAGTACACCTCAGATCTTGAGCATGCATATTATTTGTGAGTAGTTACTTTTTTTTTCTTGAGGTCACGGGAGGAGTCATATGTAACGCCCCGGACACACCTGCCGGTAGTCGTTAATCCTGGCGGGATCTAGACTGGCCTCACAAATCAATACTAGTCTTTTCTACACATTTTGTCCTCACTCATGTGCACCCGGGACCAACTTCCCGGTCGGTCACCCATCCTAGAACTACTCCAAGCCTGGTGTGTAACTTCCTGGTCGGTCACCAGGTGAGGAACACCCACTAGGGCACGCCAGGACCCCCAGGCACGACCTCGTGGGTGGTTCTCACCCTGGCCCACCTCAGGAGCCCATCTTCTTGTATAAATTCCTAAAAAAACCTAATTAAGGGGTGTAGTTTCTCGACGACGCACCGCCATCTCGAGGCAGAACTTGGGCAGGAGCACTTTTGCCCTCCGGCAAAGCGATTCACCGGGGGAACGGACCTAAGATTGGTACCTGTGGTTGACTAGTAGTGTTGATTATCTTGTGTAGTTGATTTCATTATGGTTTATTTGGTGGAAGATCAAATCCATTATGCTATTCAGTACACCTCTGATCTTGAGCATGCATATTATTTGTGAGTAGTTACTTTTTTTCTTGAGGTCACGGGAGAAGTCATGTGTAACGCCCCAGACACACCGCCGGTAGTCGTTAATCCTGGCGGGATCTAGACTGGCCTCACAGATCAATACTAGTCTTTTCTGCGCACTTTGTCCTCACTCATGTGCACCTGGGACCAACTTCCCGGTCGGTCACCCATCCTAGAACTACTCCAAGCCAAGCACACTTAACCTAAGAGTTTTGTTCGAATGGGCTCCCGGAAAAGAAGGAATTCCTTATTGATATGAGTAGTCTATCATCCCTAATATGCCAGGCTATCACATCATGTTGCAAGTAATCATGTGAATTTGATATGTGTTCGATATTTTGATGATATGTATGTTATGATTCCCTTAGTGGTGTCATGTGAACGTCAACTACATAAAACTTCACCATCCTTGGGCCTAAAGGAATGCATTGTGGAGTAGTTATTAGATCATGGGTTGCTAGAGTGACAGAAACTTAAACCCTAGTTTATGTGCTACTTCGTAAGGGGCTGATTTGGGTCCACATGTTTAATGCTATGGTTAGAATTTGTCTTAATACTTTTCTCATAGTTGTGGATGCTTGCAAGGGGGTTAATCATAAGTAGGTCTTTAGTTCAACTAAGAACAACATCAGCGCCGGTCCACCCACATATCAAGTTATCAAAGTAGCGAACACGAATCAAACCAACATGATGAAAGTGCCTAGATGAAATTCCCGTGTACCGTCAAGAAAACTTTTCTTATCATAAGAGATTGTTTGAACTGTCCTTTGACACAAAAGGATTGGGCTACCTTGCTTCACCTTACCTATTGTTACCGTTACTTTCTCGTTACAAATTACATTGCTATCAAACTACTTGCTGACTGTACCTTGCTGAAAACCGCTTATCATTTCCTTCTGCTCCTAGATTCGACACTCTTACTTATCGAAAAAACTAAGATGGATCCCCAATACTAATGGGTCATCAATGAGTTAGTTTGAACATCCACCAGCAAGTCCTTGATTTCAGTCATATGATTTGTTGCTCCACTATCAAGCAACCATGAACCTCCTCTGAAAGCAAACTGCTACAAGAGATCATTGCTTGGATTTAGGTACCAATTCTTTAATGGGTCCTTTCATGTTAGTAACAAGGGTCTTGGGAACCCAAATAGACCATTCAATGTACTCATAAGAAGAACCCAATAATTTGGCATAAACATGCCCATCACTAGCACGGCATAATACATAAGAGGGGTTAAAGTCATCGGCTTTGTTGGACGGAGCGGTCTTGCCCTTCTTGGCATTACCAGCCACAACCTTGTCCTTCTTATTATCATGAGTACCCTCCCTCGCTTTGACAAAGTTGTCCTTGAGAGGGGGAGGTTGCTTGGTCTTGACCTTCTTCTTGTTCTTAGACTTGGGTGCAAACTCAATCCCTCCCTTTGCAACAAATTCCTTTTGATTGCTCAAAAGGTCATTGAGTTTCTTCTCACCATGGATACATGTCATGGGTCCTTTTGCAAGTTGCTATTTCAACTTGGCATTCTCCTCCACAAGGTGCACATGCTCACAACAAGGGTTAGTAGCATCGTCATTATCAATTAACACAAAAGGAGCACATGTGGCTATTTCCTTAGTCAGTTTTACTTGGAGTTGATCATGAGACTCTTTTAGAGAAACATGAGCACTTTTCAAAGCCTTGTGAGCCTTGTCAGGTGTGACAAACTCTTCATTGATTCTATCATGGTCAACCCGAAGTGCAACCTTTTTGAATTTGAGCACACGAGTAAGAAAAAGAGCATGATCGTGATCTTTTCGTAATTTAGCAAGGTCATCGTTGTGTGACTTGTCAAGAGTCAAAGGAAGATCTCGCTCTTACTCAAGATCAATCAAAATATCTTCTATCTCATCGGCATAGTTACGACTATGCCCCTCTAATTTAGAGATGGTCTCTTTATGAGAATCAACAAAATCACTAGACTCACCTAGTTGTTCCAAGAGAGCAACAAAATGCATCTTGGTATCACCCTTGATTTTTATCATGAATTTATCAAAGGAATTTTCATCAACTTTTACCTCCTCTTTTCATATCCACTATCCATAGAAGGAGTAGTGGAAATGGTAGTTTTGATGTTGGAGGTTACCTTGTTGGAGGACTTGGCCATAAGACACTTGGCAATGTGGTTCTCATTGGGGGAGTCGAAGAGAGACACCTTGGTTCGGGAAGAGGTTGCAATGGTCACCGTGGCCATCGCCATTCCTTCACCACTTACATCTTCATCATCACCATCATCATCGGAGATGTACTCTTCGTGATCTACCAACACCTTTTGAGGCACCTTCTTGGGGAAGTTGTTCTTGTTGGGGAAGTACTTGGCTTTGTCTTTGCGAATGAACTTGCCACCATTGTTTTCCCTCTTCTCATACGGACAATCCACCACAAAGTGACTCACACTGCCACAATTATAGAAAGTCCTCACATGCTACTTGCCTTTTGACCCACTTGAATTGTTCTTGGAGAAGATGGGCCTTGAGTTTCTCTTGTTGCTCCAAAAATTCGTTGATGCAAGAGCCATTTGCTCTTGCTAAGCATATTTGCTATTTTCGGGAAAACACTCCACTTCATCCTCTTCTTCTTCTTCTTCTTCTGGAATAGCCTTGTACTTCAAAGCAAGGTTGAGTGAGGATTTCTTTGACCATTGGACATGAGCAAGAGTGTTGTTGGCGGTCTTGTTCAAGATGTTCATGGCAATAAACTCATCCAACACATCGCATGAGGACAAGGAGTGAAAGTCCGGTCTTTGATCAACATGGCCTTGTTGAATGGCATGATGGCCTTGAGAAACTGATGCTTGATCCAATTGTCATATGTATCCTTACTCCCATAATCTTGAAAAGAAACCGCGAGAGTTGCCAATCTTATAAAGCTCACGAGGATCCTCATCTTCAACCACGAGGATCCTCATCTTCAACCATCGCAAACTCATCAGCCTCATCAAGTACTACCTCAAAGTTGGACCGTTCAATACTTGAGATTCCCTTATATAAAGAGACAATGTGTTCCCAATAATCCTTTAGACAAGTGAAAGGGCACAGGTAAGCTAGCTGTTCAGGAGGCACTGCGGACTTAAGAATGAACAAGGCGGAGTGATTGGTTTGATTATCTGCCTCTTATCTTTGGGTGAGATTGTTTGGATCATGCGGGTAGTATCCTCGCTCAATGATTCTCCAGAGATGAATTGGGTAATGATTCAAATGAAACTTGATATAAAAAGTCCCAATTAGCAAAATCATTCTTCACAAGTTTAGGAGGAGGACCAACGTTGTTAATATGAGGTGCATGTGGACCAGTCCTCCATAGACCAGGGGAGGGAGAACCGAGGCAAAGGTTACCGTCCCCTTCTTTCCTTGAGGCAATTTGTCCTTAACACTACTAGCCCCTCCTTATTGGAGTTGGCATCCGACTCCAAGTTAGTGGGATTAACCACTAGCAACGGATTGGTAGAAAGTTTGGGCCCATCAAGGAATACTTTAAAAAGGAATTGACCTCGGTCATCATAGAGGATTTAAGTGAGGCAATTGCCTCATTTAAATCCTCATGAGAGACTGTATTCACTCCCTCGGCCTTGGGTAAATAGTCAACCCTATCCCATCGTTAACCATACTCTTTGGGGCGGTAAAACCCTTAATAAAGAGACATAGCTCTGCTACCAATTAAAAGGATCAAAATGGTTGACTAGAGGTGGTGGTGGTGCGTGGGGGGGTGAATAGGCAACTACCAATTTTAAGCTTTTCTTTACAAATTAGGTTTATCAACAAATAGGTTTTCTATATATGCAACTAGGTGAACAACATATATGATGCTAACAACCTACAACAAGAAAGCAAAGGATACACCACAAGTAAAGCTTGCACAAAGTAAAGGTAAGGAATAGCCACAAGTGGAACTGGTGGAGACGAGGATGTGTTACAAAAGTTCCTTTCCTTTGAGGGGAAGTACGTCTCCGCTAGAGCAGTATGGAGGCAAAATGATCCCCAAGATGCCACTAAGGCCATTGTATTCTATTCACGCACTCACACAATGCGAGATGACATGATTCTAATAGTGGTGCTTGATAAGTCTCCAACGTATCGATAATTTATGAAGTATGCATGCCATATTCACCTATGTTTACAATACTTTTATATGGTTTGGATTCACTTTGCATGATTTATTTAGAACTAACCCGGACTGACGTTGTTTTCAGCAGAACTATAGTGGTGTTCCTTTTTTGCAGAAATCAAAGTTCTCCAAATGCAACGGAACTTTTTGACATTTTTTTGGAACAAAATAGGTACTAGAAGCTTTGTTGGAGGTCCAAAAGAGACACGAGGTGGGCACCACCCACCAGGGCGCGCTAGGCCCCTTCAGCAAGCTCTGGTGTCTTGTGCTCTCCTCGCAGCCCATCTTCGCGTGAAACTGACGCTCAAAATCCTATAATTACAGAGACCATCAGAAATAACCCTAGACTCCTCGTTCCACCACCACAACTCTGTGTATCGGCAAAAAAGCAATCTAGAGGCATTCCAGTACCCTGTCGGAGAGGGTAGATCATCTCCGGTAGCCATCTTCATCATCCCGATGGAGGCCATGATGAGGAGGGAGTAGTCCACCCTTGGGGCTCCCGGTTTGTACCAGTAGCTATATGTTCAATCTCTCTCTCTCTCATGTTGTTGAGCTGATATGATCTTCATGTATCACAGGCTTTGTTAATATAGTTCGATCACATGGTGTTTCCCCTCTCTATCTTGTTGTGATGAATTGAGTTTTCCTTTTGAGATTTTGTTATTACCAGATTGAATACTTTTATGGATTTGAGAGCACTTTATATATGTCTTGCATGCGGATACCCTAGTGACATTGGGGTATTCAAGCGATTCACTTGATATATGTTATGGCGTGAACTTGCATATTCTAGTGACCTTGGGAATGTATGCATAGGGGTTGATTGCATGTTCTCATACCATGTTCTCCGATAGAAACCTTTGGGCACTCTTTCAGGTTCTTTGTGTTGGGTTGAGTATTATGAATCTAAAATTGGTTGATGTGTATCGTATAATTAACTCATGGATACTTGTGGTGAGATTGGAGTATCTAGGTGACATTAGAGTTGGTTGATATGTATTATATGGTGTTATTATAGTACAAACTCTTAGATAGATCGATCGAAAAGGATAACTTGGTTATTTTAGTATGAACTCTTGGATAGATCGATCAGAAAGGATAACTTGGTTATTTTAGTACGAACTCTTGGATAGATCGATTGGAAAGGATAACTTTAAGGTGTTTCCTACCTTACAAACAATTTCTTCTTATGTTCTCTGCTAGATTAGAACTGTGGAGTGATTCTTAGTTGCATGTTGAGGGATAGATATGTGATCCAATTATATTAGCATTGTTGAGAGATTGCACTAGCGAAAGTATGAACCCTAGGCCTTGTTTTCAAGCATTGCAATACCGTTCGTGCTCACTTTTGTTACTTGCTACCTTGTTGTTTGTTATTGTTACTATTACAAAAATCAATATCTACTATCATTACTACACATGTATCACCATATCTTTGCCGAACTAGTGCACCTATACAATTTGCCATTGTATTGGGTGTGGGGGACACAAGAGATTTCTTGCATTTGATTGCAGGGCTGTTTGAGAGGGACCATATTCATCCTACACCTCCCACGGATTGATAAACCTTATGTCATCCACTTGAGCGAAAATTGCTACTGTCCTACAAAACTATGCGCTTGGAGGCCCAACATAGTCTACAAGAATAAAGTTGTGTAGTAGACATCATGCTCTTTACTAGCGTCGTTGCCGGGGAGGTGAGTGCTTAAAGGTATATCTTTAGATATTGCAATCAAATCTTTTAGTTTCTTGTTTTTAAGTAGTTTGGTTTTATAAAACAAAACTACAAAAAATGGAGTTGGGGTTGCATCATTTGCTTCATATTTATAATGTCTTTCGTGAGAACAAGGATTCAGAAAATTGTGCTCAATTGGTAGAGGAAGAAATTATGAAAATATTTGATGAAAATTCCTTGAATGAGTAGCATGATAGAAATTTGTTTGTATGAGTTCTCTAAATATCCATGATGCTAATTATATGCAAAGCCACAAGCTTGGGGAGTCTTTGTTTGATGAAGATGATATTTTTAGTCCTCCATGTCTTGATGAGCAAAACTATTATGATGATGGCATGCCTCCTATCTATGATGATTATTGTGATCACATGTATGATAGAAAGAGTAATGAAAACCATGAAACTTGTCATCATGATTTTAATATTGAATGTGGTTATGTCAATCATGTATCTCATGATAGTTATTTTGTTGAGTTTGCTCCCACTACCATGAATGAGAAGAAATATGTTTATGTGGAGAGTAATAGATATTCTATGCTTGTGCATCATGAAAAGAATGATTTACGTGATAGTTATATTGTGAAATTCCTTCATGATGCTACTGAAAATTATTATGATGGAGTAATATATGCTTGTAGTAATTGAAATGATATCAAGTTTCCTCCCTATGTGTTCACAGTTTTGAAGTTGTGTTTGTTTTGCCTTCCTATGCAAGTTGATTCTTGTTCCCATGAATTGTTCGCTCACAAAAGCCCTATGCATATGAAGTGGGTTAGACATAAATGTGCTTATCATATGATTCATTATTCTCACGTGCATTTTCAACTTTTATTCCTATACGAGCATCATTGAAATCACCATGCCTAGCTAAAAGGCATTAAAGAAAAGCGCTTGTTCGGAGACAACCCAACACTTTTACTTTCTGTTTTTGTCTATTAAAATGATTAAGCTACTGTAGTAATCATGTTTTGTGTCTTTTATTTCAATAAAGCGCCAAGTAAAGCCTTTGAGATAGTGTGAATACTTGCTTCTTTGATTTTGTGCGAAAACAGAAAGTTTTGCGTCCAGTATATGAATTATATGATTTTATTGGAGCATCAAAAAATTCTGAAAGATTTACATAAAATTTCTATGCATTTTCTATGCCTTTTCCTATTTTTCAGAACTGTTTGAGTCAAGGAAGTATGGTGGTCATTCAGATCTTCACACACTGTTCTGTTTTTGACAGATTCTGTTTTGCATGCATAGATGGCTTGTTTCAAGTGTTTCCATAGCTTATATTTGGTGATATAAATTGTGAGAATGATGGAATACAGTAGGTATTATCTGAGAATAATTATCAATCTTGTCTTGATAGTACCTAAGTGAATTTTCTATCTTTACTACACTAACCCATCTCACTAAATTCCGTTAAGTTTTGTGTGATTGAAGTTTTTAAGTTTTGGGTGAGATACCGATATGAGGTGAATAAGGAGCAGAAGGGACCTAATATTGGGGATTCTGAAGGCACCCCAAGGTAATATTCAAGGAATACTCAAGCATCTAAGCTTGGGGATGCCCCAGAAGGTATGCCCTCTTTCTGCTCCAACATTATTGGTACATCTTACTTGGAGCTATATTTTTATTCATCACATGATATGTGTTTTTCTTGGAGTGTCATTATAATTTTTTGTTCTCTGTTAGATGATATTTATAATCCTTTTTAATAAAATGTTCCAAGAATTTCCTCTGGCGATGCTTGAGTTACATGTTTGATATGTGCTGTGTAAAAACAGAAACTTTTGTTGTAGTGCTTGAATTTTCGTATTTTACTGGAGCATGAAAAGTTTATCAAATTTTTACCCAGTATTTTCATATAAATTATTTATCAATTATTAAATTTTCATAATTTTTTCATTTACATAAGTACACTTATATGTTTTGGAGTAGTTTTGTCACTTATTCTTGTGCTTCACTTTTATCCTATGAGTAAATGGTTGAATGAATTTAATATCATAAATCTGAAATTATATACGTTTTACATGCTTATCCCATGGGGAGTAATGACTCCACATATAAAAAGTATAGGTGGTAAAATTTGTTGATAGTTAGCAAACACCGCATTGGTCACTTGAACCATTCATGAAAGAATATTGAAGGAAGAGAGATTTCACATATAAATATACTATCTTGGACATCTTCTATGATTGTGAAGACCCATTAATTATTTTCAAACTTCAACAAATTAGTTGAAGCTGGACAAGGAAGACAACATAATGAGTTATGCTTGGGTATATTTGTATAGAAGTTATATTGTTATGGATCCTCCAACATGTGGTGCTTTCTTCCACCTCATACTAGCCAACACTTCCGCACCAAGTAGAAATACTACTTGTGCATCCAAACACCCTTAAACCCAAAGTTGTTCCATATGAGTCCACCATACCTACCTATATGCGGTATTTACCTGTCGTTCCAAGTAAATTTGCATGTGCCAAACTCTAAATATTTAAATAATATTCTGTTTTGTATGCCCTAATTACTCATATAATGACTAGGGTCTGTCAGTATCTTCCGTGCTAGGTGGGTTATTCTCACGATATGTGTTGATTCACTATCATTCACGAGAAAGTGGCTGGTAATAGGGATTCCCAGTCCTGAAATCAAAGAAAAATGCAAATAATTAAACAAAACTCCCCCAGGAATGTTGTTCGTATGGACGGTACCCATGGATTCGGTTCTCCGTGGAGTGTGATTGATTGGTGGAGGGGGTTTAAAAACTTTACTAGCCTGTTTGGGAACCGCCTATAATGTATCTAGCATGGAAGATACCGAGATCTCTCGGTTGTTATGGTGAAAATGAAAGCATACCGCCCAAAATTATTATTCATCTCTGTTTTAAAAGCTCAAGCTCTGGCACCTCTGCAAATCAATGCTTCCCTCTGCGAAGGGTCTATCTTTTACTTTCTTGTACTTACCTTTATGCAAGAGTCATGGTGATCTTCACCACTTCCTATATTTTGCCTTTTTCTCTTGGCAAATGTCTTGTGTTGGGGAAAGATCCAAGCATATATAGCCATTCAAATATATTTGATCATGAATTATTATTGTTGACAATTATCTATATGATAAATAAGTTGGGAGGCGAAACTTTAAGCCCCTATCTTTCTTTGTGTTCGACGGATGCCATTTGCTCTAAAAATATGCTTTGAGTCTTAGCAATCATGGAAGACAATATGATAGTTCAGTATGTGGAATTTGCTAAATCAAAGCTCTTACATAGACGCTTCCTGGAAATAAGATGAATTGCAATTGTTTGGTGACTGAAAGCATAGTTTCTTAGTCTATACTTTAACATGTGGATAGCTTGTTATTTCATCATGAGAACGTTTATGAGATGAGCTACTGTTTATGATATATAATGATTCTAGAAAAGGTTTTTGGAACTATCATTGATCAAATTTATGCACTATGCTAGCATTCATACTTCATAAATTATTTCTTTTAGCATTTACCTACTCGAGGACGAGCAGGAATTAAGCTTGGGGATGCTAATACGTCTCCAACGTATCTATAATTTATGAATTATTCATGCCATGTTTACGATAATTCTATATGATTGGTATGATTTTGTTAGAACTAACCCGGACTGACACTGTTTTCAGCAGAACTACCCTGGTGTCGTTTTTTGTGCAGAAATAAAAGTTCTCGGAATGGGATGAAAATTTAGTATGATTTTTTGTGGACCAAAAGAGACCCCCAAAGCATTGGAGCTGGGACAGAAGAGCCACGAGGAGGCAGCAAGCCTGCCAGGCATGGACACCCCCTGGTCGTGCCTAGCAGGCTTGCCACCGCCTCGTGGCCCCTCTTGACGTGAGATCGACGCCAAAAATTCCTATAAATATAGAAACCTCTGAAAAGAAACCTAGATCGAGAATTCCGATGACACAAGTCTCCCGAGACACGAAAAAGTAATCGGGAGCCCGTTCCGGCACCCTGCCGGAGGGGGAAACCATCACCGGAAGCCATCTTCATCATCCCGTTGGTCTCCATGACGAGGAGGGAGTAGTTCACCCTCGGGGCTGACGGTATGTACCAGTAGCTATGTGTTTGATCTCTCTCTCTCTCTCGTGTTCTTGAGATGGCACGATCTTGATGTACCGCGAGCTTTATTGATATAGATTGAATCATATGGAGTTTTCCCCACTCCATCTTCTTGTGATGAATTGAGTTTTCCCTTTGAAGTTTTCTTATCGGATTGTGTCTTTAAGGATTTGAGAACACTTGATGTATATCTTGCGATGGGGTATCTATGGTGACACTGGGATGTTCTATCGACCCACTTGATGTATGTTTTTGTGATCAACTTGCAGGTTCCATGACCATGGGAATCTATGCATAGGGGTTAGCACATGTTTTCGTCTTGAATCTCCGGTAGAAACTTTGGGGCATTCTTTGAAGTTCTTTGTGTTGGATTGAACATGATGATTCTGAAATTGTGTGATGCATATCATATAATCAAGCCCATGGGTACTTGTGGTGACATTGGAGTATCTAGGTGACATGAGGGTTTTGGTTTTATGTGTTTCTTAAGGTGTTATTTTTGCACGAACTCTAGGGCTGTTTGTGACACTTATAGGGATAGGTCATAAGATTGATCGGAAAAGATAACTTTGAGGTGGTTTCGTATGTTACAATAATTTTTTTAGTTCTCCTCTATTTGTGACTTTGGAGTGAACTCTTTGTCGCACGAGAGGTACTTACATATGATTCAACTATGTCAGTATTGTTGAGAGAAATTGTACTAGTGAAAGTATGAACCCTAGGCCTTGTTTTCAAGCATTGCAATACCGTTTGTGCTCACTTTTAGAATTAGTTACCTTGCTGTTTTTATAATTTCTAATCACAAAAACCTCTATCTAGCATCCATGTTACACTTGTATCACCATCTCTTCGCCGAATTAGTGCACCTATACAATTTACCATTGTATTGGGTGTGTTGGGGACACAAGAGACTCTTTGTTATTTGGTTGCAGGGTTGTTAGAGAGAGGCCATCTTCATCCTACGCCTCCCATGGATTGATAAACCTTAGGTCATCCACTTGAGGGAAAATTGCCACTGTCCTACAAAACTCTACGCTTGGAGGCCCAACATGAGTCTAGAAGAAGAAGGTTGCGTTGTAGACATCAGGGATGTTAATATGTCTCCAATGTATCAATAATTTATGAAGTATTCATGCCATATTAACCTATGTTTACAATAATTTTATATGGTTTTGATGCACTTTGCATGATTTATTTAGAATGAACCTGGACTGACGATGTTTTTAGCAGAACTACAGTGGTGTTCTTTTTTGTGCAGAAATCAAAGTTCTCCAAATGCAACGAAGAGGCACTAGAAGCTTCGTTGGAGGTCTAGAAGAGTCATGAGGTGGGCACAACCCACCAGGGTGCGCCAGGCCCCTCTGTGCGCCCTGGTCTCTTGTGCTCTCCTCATGGCCCATCTTCGCATGAAACCGACGCTCAGAAGTCCTATAAATACAGAAACCATCAGAAATAACCCTAGATTCCTTGTTCCGCCACTTCAACTCTCTGAATCGAAGAAAAACCAATCTGGAGGCATTCCAGAACCCTGTCGGAGAGGGTAGATCATCTCTGGTGGCCATCTTCATCATCCTGACGGAGGCCATGATGATGAGGGAGTAGTCCACCCACGGGGTTGACGGTTACAAGTAGCTATGTGTTCAATCTCTCTCTCTCTCTCGTGTTCTTGAGATGGCACAATTTTCATGTATCACAGGCTTTGTTAATATAGTTGGATCACATGGTGTTTCCCCTCTCTATCTTGTTGTGATGAATTGAGTTTTCCCTTTGAGATTTTGTTATTACCAGATTGAATACTTTTATGGATTTGAGAGCACTTTATATATGTCTTGCATGCGGATACCCTAGTGACATTGGGGTATTCAAGTGATTCACTTGATATATGTTATGGCGTGAACTTGCATATTCCAGTGACCTTGGGAATGTATGCATAGGGGTTGATTGCATGTTCTCATACCATGTTCTCCGATAGAAACCTTTGGGCACTCTTTGAGGTTCTTTGTGTTGGGTTGGGTATTATGAATCTGAAATTGTTT
This sequence comes from Hordeum marinum, assembly GCA_022496015.1. Taxonomy (NCBI): domain Eukaryota; kingdom Viridiplantae; phylum Streptophyta; class Magnoliopsida; order Poales; family Poaceae; genus Hordeum; species Hordeum marinum. The sequence continues at coordinate 94,545,016 of CM039678.1, forward strand.
GATGTGTATCGTATAATTAACTCATGGATACTTGTGGTGACATTGGAGTATCTAGGTGACATTAGAGTTGGTTGATGCGTATCATATGGTGTTATTATAGTACGAACTCTTAGATAGATCGATCGAAAAGGATAACTTGGTTATTTTAGTATGAACTCTTGGATAGATCGATTAGAAAGGATAACTTGGTTATTTTAGTACGAACTCTTGGATAGATCGATCGAAAAGGATAACATTAAGGTGTTTCATACCTTACAAACAATTTCTTCTTATGTTCTCCGCTAGTTTAGAACTTTGGAGTGATTCTTTGTTGCATGTTGAGGGATAGATACGTGATCCAATTATATTAGCATTTTTGAGAGATTGCACTAGCGAAAGTACGAACCCTAGGCCTTGTTTTCAAGCATTGCAATACCGTTTGTGCTCACTTTTGTTACTTGCTACCTTGCTGTTTCTTATTGTTACTATTACAAAAGTCAATATCTACTATCATTACTACACTTGTATCACCATATCTTTGCCAAACTAGTGCACCTATACAATTTGCCATTGTATTGGGTGTGTTGGGGACACAAAAATTTCTTGTATTTGATTGCAGGGTTGTTTGAGAGAGACCGTATTCATCCTACACCACACACGGATTGATAAACCTTAGGTCATTCACTTGAGGGAAAATTGCGACTGTCCTACAAAACTCTACGCTTGTAGGCCCAACATAGTCCACAAGAATAAAGTTAAATACTAGATATCAGTGAGCTTGAAGGTGGCGACCAAACCTTTACAAACAAGGTTGGGCAATCTCTACAACTTAATTGGAGTCTCCCAAGACCACCACGAAGCTTCACCACAATGGATTGTGATTTTGAGGTGACCTCTTCCATATAGGGTGCTCAAACACCCAAGAGTGAAAAAATCCACACAGGAAAGTATGAGGAATCAAGTTTCCTTTGGTGGAAGTGGAGATCTAGATCTCCTCCTTCAATCCCTAGCAAATCAACAATTTTGACTGGCTAGGAAGAGAGATCGTGTGAGAAGGCATGAAGGGCCTTAATGGAGGAGAGATAGGCAAGAGGTGAAAGGGAAGGTGGAAGAAGCACCCCCTTTTATAGTGCCCCCAAAATCCAACTGTTACATCAGTTTTTACACTCCAGCGATACAACTGCTTCGTGCACCGGTTCAACGGGTACACACGAGTATCCTGCAAAAAAAACCTAGAAAGAGGTACAAAAGTTGACTCGGGCGGTAGTACCGCTCGATATGAACAATCAAAACAGCCGCCCAACAACCGCTCAACTACCTCTTGAAACTAGAAAGGTGTCACCTTCGAGCGATAGTAGATACTGTGGTTGCACCGTTGCAACCCCCAGGACCAAGCACGGGTGGTGACTAAGTCCCAAGCGGTAAAACCTCTCTAGACACCGGTAGTACCGGTCAACATGAGTTGACCGGAACAACCGGGCCACCATCACCCAAGTACCTCTCCACAACAGAGCCTAGTCCAGTGATAGGGCGGTACTAGGCCTGAACAACCGCCTGAAGCCACCTTTCTAGGGTTGGCCAGACTACAAGCGTAACAACCACCCGGAGGCAACGGTACAACCGCTCGCAACCACTTTAGAGCACCAACCCCAGGGTTTTACCCGTGGGGCAGTAGTTGTGTCGGATGTACCAGTCCAGGCAGTAGAACCGCTAGGACGAGTGATACAACCGCTTATGAGTAAAAACTACTGCTAGGTTAGAGATTTACGACCTCTCTCTCAATGAACCGAAACAACCGCCCAACAATAGCTCAACTACCGCTTGAAACCAGAGAGGTGTGACCCTCGAGCGATAGTAGAGACGATGGTTGAACCATTGCAACCGCCAGGACCAAACACGGGTGGTGACTAAGTCTCAAGCGGTACAACCGCTCTGGACACCGGTAGCATTGGTCAACATGAGTTGACTAGAACAACCGGGCCACCACCTCCCAAGTACTGCTCCACAACAGAACTTAGTCCAGTGGTAGGGCGGTACTGGGCCTGAACAACCGCCTGAAGCCACCTTCCTAGGGTTGGTCACACTATATGCGGTACAACCGCCCGGAGGCAATGGTACAACCGCTCACAACCACCTAAGGGCAACAACCCCAGGGTTTTACCCCTGGGGCAGTAGTTGTTCCGAACGTACCAGTCTAAGCAGTACAACTGCTAGGACCAGCGGTACAACCGCTTATGGGTAAAAACCACTGCTAGGTTAGAGATTGAGGACCTCTCTCTCAATGAACGTAAGGGTATGCGGTGGGTGACAAAGAATGTGTACGTGCATCGTTTCACCCAATACCCTCAATGTGAATTCTCTCTTAATAGTATTAAACACATAGAGAACAACGTCTTTATTCTTTTCCGTTCGGAGGAAATGCCTAATCGACTTGCATCAAACACAGATTACCTAGAGAACTTGGCACACGATTAGATCACAAAGTGAGTTGTCTTCATCACCAAAACACTAAGGCAGGAAAATGCCTAACACTTAGTCTCTCCTATTACTTTCCTTATTGCCCAAGGATCTTGTGAGATAGGATGAGGAAGAAACCAGTGAAGAATCGCGTCTAGAGAGGCAACTTTCAAAGGACGTTTGTGCTCATACGTCGTATGGAACGTAATCTTTCTGTCTGTACCCCTTCAGGTAAAACGTCCACCATTTCTTTATATGGACTCGGAATTTACCAGCCTTCTTGGATTTGTATGAATTAGATCTTGATTTGGGGCACTTTGGAATCACTTTTTCCGTCTTCCGAAACGCCTACGTTGAACCCGTCCTTGGCCCTCTCATCATGCTTGCTCATAGGTTACTCCATAACACTTATAGACACAAGAAAACAAGAAAACTAATAAAAACTAAATAATATAAAAATATGCCATGCTCACAATAAAAGTGCAAAAGTCAGCAATAATGCATGATGGGCATATATTTGATTCAATGGGACATAATGTATAGAGACAACATGCAACAAATGAGCTCTAAAAATATGTAAAATATAGAACCATCGCACCCATATAGTTAATCGGGATTTTTTATCAAGAAACTGAGATGCACCTACGAGCATGCATGGTTGCGCGCCAAACAAGACAAAAAAGTAATTAGAGCTACCTCAATATATTGTGGTGAATGTCTACAGTACATTAGACATGGTTGATCCATAGAAGCATGATTTAGTCAACATTGTGACTGATGATCTGTAAGCAACCTTTTTTATATAGACAATCAAATTATGAATCAAGTCATCTTATATTATTCTGTGCGAGATATGTTTTTCTATGAATGCACATTTGTAGTTGTTATCGTTGTTTTAGGTTTAGCCAATGGTTGGGATGTCTGTGTTGTCTCTACTCAATGTAGTTTTTGTCTCATATCGCCTCGATGATATATTGTCAAGATAATAAATTAACAAAACAAGAATCACATTCTTTTTCGGCCTTTTCATCAAAATTTCTTTAGATGGTTACTCTAACCAATGTTTCTTTTAAAAAACATAGTATAGAAAATTTCTTTATCTTCAACTTATACCATATTTCATAAACTTTCATACATTTTTGAAACATCAAATTATTTGTTAACAGTTTCCTCAACAACAACGCCGTCGGGTATGATATAGTATAGGAAAGCTTATTGTAACAACCTCGTATAGGATTTTAATTTACTAGCGTCCACACGGAGAGAAAAATCTAGCACCATATACGCCCGAGGACGCATCCGGACTGTCCCTCGTATGTCATGCTCGGCAGTCACATACCTTAAACCTGGACTCTTAAATACATGCAAACCATGCATCTCCATCATACACGCCAGTGTCGCATGTAAATAACAAACATTGGTAACGAAAATACATTGTTCTTACAAAAAAATTATTTTATGTGCACAACTCAAACATTAGTTGTTTGTATGCCACTGTGGGTCCACATATGGTTGATACGTCTCCAACATATCTATAATTTTGATTCTTTCATGCTATTACATTATCAATCTTGGATACTTTATATGCAATTATAAACTATTTTATATCATTTTTTAGGACTAACGTATTAACCCAGTGCCCAGTGCGAGTTCATGTTTTTTTTGCATATTTTTGACTTATGCAAACAATGAGTGCCAAATGGAATCCAAACACGATGAAACTTTATGGTGATTTTTTTAGACCAAAAGAGAGCCTAGGAGCTTCGGGAGGAGACCAAAAGGCGCATGGGTGAGCGACGAGCTTAGAGGGCGTGCCCTGGGGGGTAGGGCGTGCCCCCGAGCTCGTCGCGCACCCGTACATCGTTCTGACTTAGTTCCGCCTCTATAAATCCTCAAATATCCCAGAAACACCATAGAGCCACCTGAAACACTTTTCTCATCGTCGCAAGCCTCTCTTCCACTATGATCCCATCTAGAGACCTTTTTCGGCACCCTATCGGAGGGGGAATCGAACATGGAGGTCTTGTACATCAACCTTGCTGCCTCCATGATGATATGTGAGTAGTTCACTATAGACCTTCGGGTCCATATCTAGTACCTAGATGGCTTCTCTATCTTTGATCTTCCATTCCATGGTCTCCGTGATTCCCGCGATGATCTATCCAATGTAATATTTTTCGGTGCGTTTGTTTGGATCTGATGAATTGTGGGTTTATGATCAGATTATTCATCAAAAGTAATTGAGTCTTTCCTGAACTTTATTATGCATGATTGTTATAGCTTCATATTTCTCTCTGATCCATATGTTTGGTTTGGCCAACTAGATTGATTTATCTTTAGTGGGAGTGGTGTGTTGTAATCGGTTTAATCTTGCAATGCTCTATATCCCAATGACACAAAGGGACAAGACACGTATTTGTATTCTTGCCATTAAGGGTAAAACAATGGGATTTATTCATATTGATTGGGTTTACTTTGTCTATACCATGTCACCTTGCTCCAAGCATTACTATGTTTGTATAAACTTAATACCTAGAGAGGCAAGCATAGAAGTGCTCTCGAAGTGGAGTAATAGTAGTAGAAGCAGAATCATTCCGGCCTACTTGGTTATGGACTTGATATATACATGATCATTACCATGAATAACGTCATAAGTATGCGCTTTTCTATCAATTGCCCAATAGTAATTGTCTAGCCACCATATGCTATTCATTCGAGGGAGAAGCCCCCAGTAAAAACTATGGCCATCGGGCCTACTTACTCATATTTCGAAAAACCTAAATACCTTGCTGCAATTATGTACTTTGTTTTTTTTATTTTACTTTTTTATATCTATCTCTATCAGAATTAATCATTGCAAGTAACGAGTTCAAGGGATTGACAACCCTCTTACTCACGTTGGGTGCATCGTTTGCTTTTGTGTGTGTAGATGCCGACGATGAGAGTTGGCCTTGATTCTCCTATTGGTTCAATAAACCTTGGTTCTCACTGAGGGAAATATTTACCGCTACTATATTGCTTCGCACTTCCTCTTCGGGGAAAATCTAACGCATCTCACAAGTAGCATTGATCTACAAGATCACTGAGTAACTACGCATGCACCTCATGTTCTCGAAAATTTGCGTCTTGATCTTTCAGGATTTGCACTAGTTCTCTAAGCGCTTCAAAATTATTGGTTTAGGCTACACCATCATCCTCATCCTCGACAATCATATTGTGCAAAATTACCCAACATCTCTTCAGCTGCCACAAAGTTTTTGATCCCCACATCATTGCACCTACACAAACAATTCCCCAATAAGCTTCAAGCACTCTGAATGTCCTCTCCCCATCCTTCCTATATACTTCCTGCATTGTTATAAAGTGGCTTTATTTGTTGCCTTGTGGTCCGGATATGGGATTCACAAACGCCGCTCACTGAGGATAGATTCCTTCGGCAAGATAGTATCCCTTCTTACACTCACGACTGTTAACAATGTAGTTGAATGGCAGTGATTACCCATTACAAAGAATCCTGAAGATGAAAGATTTTGAAGCACTTTGATGTAGTTGTTCGAACCGGATATTCCAAAGAAAGTATTCCAAATTAGTAAGTCATGTGAGGCCACTGCTTCTAGTATGATGGTGGCCTCTTTCGTGTGCCCTTGATACATTCCACACAAACCTTTGGGGTAGTTCTTTCATTGCCAATGTATGCAATCAATTGATCCAAGTATTCCTAGAAACCCTCTTGCCTCTCCAATAGCCAACAATTTTTATTTGTCCTCACATTTTGTTTTCTTAGATATTCTGCTCCGAACACCTGCACCATGCAGGGTGGGCAAAACCTAAGGGTGGTCTTCAAGCACGTACTCTTTCACATGCATATCATCTCACCAACGCCATCGGCACCACTAGCAAGTGCAAGCATCCTGAGAGCAGCCATGCATTTATGCTTAGCAGAGAAAGAGAGTTGGTCGCAACAATCCCTTGTGAGATTTAAATAGTTATCGTGTGCCTCCACTCCCTCCACACCGAGCAAAAACAATGGTTTGCGCATATGAAAACGACGATAAAACCATGGATCATCCAAAAAGATTGGCTTCGGAGCCAAAATAAGTCCTTGTATAGTAATTGCGCTCCTGTGACCCTATCCTGATTGATCACTCTTCTTCCTTTGATTGAGACTTGAAGGTAAGAATATGCTCCACTTGTTGGTCCATTTCCTCTTGCATGGTCATAAGCATGATCATGTCTACTTCTTCGTATGAGTCTGGCGAATCGAAGAACTCATCTTCAATCATTTTATCAAGATCCGTTGGTGAATACTCCTCGTCCGACGAAGCATCAGAATTCATTGTTTTCCATGCGAATAAATCACAAAAAATGCGGATCGGGCAATGTCTCGAACACATAGAGCGCAAGGGGCAGCCCGACAATTGTCGGACATATCGCGGTGGCATCCAGGACAACCACGATGGACGCGACGACAAGCATGGTAGAGAGGATTATTGTGCTGGTGTTGAATGCGTTGCGGCTTAGAAGGATGTCGCAGCCAGGTTGACGACCGAGCTACAAGATATCCGACGTGGAGGAACAAGTGAGAGAAGAGAGCAAATGAAATCGGTAGGACGAGGGGGTGGATTCGGTGCAATTTGTCATGGCGTCGGGTCCGACATAGCAGACGCACCCAAGTCTCCTTATACTTGTTTCATATTTTGGTTGGATATAAGGGGTGCCGGTCAACCAAGACGTTTGAAGCGTACATCTAGGTAAGATTTTTTTGATCAGTTAGTATCAGGATGTTCACTCGACCATTTCAATGTGTTTGGGATTTCCAGTTGTAGATGTTCTAATATGTTTGGTCCAATACGACCGCAAGTATTTGGAAAAATAGAGAGAGATCGGACAAGATAAGGAGCTTGATTTTTAATTGGCATTTTTTCCGTGGAGTATAGTGCACATGCTAGCTAGCTACCTAGCTAGTCACAGTGCCGAATATCATCATGGGTACGTGAGGATCACAATACGTACGGGAATATAGCACATGAGAATTGGGAACAAAAGACGAAGCCTGTCAAACTCTTAAGGGTTCGGGATCTTTTAACTAAGAACGAGAGAAGCCGCTAGGACGCTGCCGGCACACATTTGCCAACGCGTACGCAACGCACGTCCAATTCTTTTGTACGCCGTCTCGACGAACCCATATATCCCACGAGTTCATAGGGTCCTAGCCTTTTACAACTCGTGGCAGCCAACAGAGAGCAGCTTGATCGATGATTAATTAGCAGGTTAATTAGACATCATAGCTGGTTGTTGGAAGAGAAAAGTGTTGATCTCCATCCTGACCGCTTTTCTCTTGTTACTGTAAATTGGAGTGATTTACGTTGGACCACAGCGCCGATGATGGTGCACGATCATCACGCCTTTTTGTTTTCAATTAATCATGATTACATTAGCGCGGGTGATGATATCTTGATGGCCATCGCCAAAGCATGATTGACTCCAGGGGACCAACGGATGTGGAGGCATGGTCCTCACCCTCAAAGTGTCAAACACTGGGATTGTAGGTTTTTCTTTTCCAAAACCGAAGCCTTAGGACACTATTCAAAATTGAGACAGAGCCAGCTGAATCACTCGACGGCATGGACCGGGACGAGGAATCCTTCGTGCCCGCATCGCTAAGAATCGGCAAAGGAGGGCGGTCCATGCCATGTCAAAGAGCAGAGCGGGGTGGCTTGTGCAATGGCCTACTGCATGGACACGGGCAAGGAAGCCTCCGTGCCCGCATCGCTGAAAATCGGGAAAGGAGGGTGGTTCCATGGGAGAAGGGCAAGGACGGCGACGGGTCAGGCAGCTCCGGAGTGAGCAGGTTTGCCTCAATTCATTTACCGTTATTTCCGTAAAGAAGACGGCAAGGGCAAGGACAAAAACGGTTCTGAATGAACTCTTTTCATTATCGTTTCATTCGTAGTTAGCAGAACATGTCAAGTTTTGACAGTCCGATGACATATGCTTTCAATTATGTACGTAAAATTTAGAGTGAATTCTACTTTTTATCCTGTAATTGTACATTTCTGACACATACTACCCCATTTCGTAAAACTTTTATTGAAATATCAGGTGTTGAAGACATTTAACATAGTTTTACCCCAATTTTGTATTTTGCTTTCTTATGTTAGATATGACCGGTATGTTAAGTCAATGATTTGTAAAAATTGTGTAAAAAATGGAGGGCATAATTGACGATCATGTCCAGATTTCTTTTGTCCACATGTGCCATTTCTCTTTGTCTTGTTGATATTTTTGGACGCCGGGCGTCACCTCACAGCTTGCCTAATGGACATGCATCAGAAAATGAGGGTCCAAAACTTTTAAAAGAGGTATTCTAGACGAATTTCCAGTCGACGGGATAATTAGTGTCACAAATGCATATCTAGGGGGTAAAATATGGAATTCATTCTAAAATTGATGGTTCTCTACACAATTGGACCCATCAAACTAAATCTTCGAAGGGCCAATGGCCGATCTTTACTAGATAGAAGAGAGTTCAACAAAGCGAGACAGTCTAGGCGCTCTAGAACTGTCAGCCAACAGAGCCTAAGCTCAAAAGAAGAGGAAAACACGCATAGCCTAAATACATGCAAGGGCCCAAAAGAAGAAGAGCAAATACATCAAAAGCAGTCTCCCACACAACCAGCTGCTCTCCAAACAGCGATATCTTCCTTAATGATCTCCAGCACCCTGTCCACATTGCTGGCCACACTATAAAAAATCCTCGCATTTCTTTCTTTCCAGATTCTCCAGTGGATGAGGATGATGAGGGTGTTGAAGTTTCTACGGGCCACCTTGGGGATACCCATCCGCGCATTGATCCACCAATTCTTTGTACTGCCAAAGCATTCGTCTGGTAATGTGAAGGATGCCTGTGTCCAGTCTCTGAACTTGGACCAAACCTGCAACGAAAAACGGCATCCTAAAAACAGATGCGTGCAATCTTCGTGTGTCGATAGGCATAGCGGGCATGCTCCATTTGAAGGCCATCCCCTTCGTTCCAGGTTGTCTGCAGTTAAACATCTCTTGTGGACAACCAGCCACATAAAGAATTTGCATCTGGGCGGAGCCTTAGATTTCCAAATAGGTTTATTGCAGGCGAATCGTGTATTGACAGCGAAGAACATTCCATAAGCACTGCTGACCGAGAACTTAAGGTCTCCTGTCCATGTCCATAGCAAGGTATCAGGCACCTCCTCTAAAAGACTTATATCCTGAACTATGTCCCAGACTTGGAGATATTGAGCCATAGCCTGAATAAAAACACCTCCCGAGATCTCCCCAATCCAGCCCCTGTTGTGAAGAGCTTCCTTAACCGAGCACCCGGAGTCGTTGACGAATGAGAACAAGGCAGGGGCCATCTCCTCTATAGAACGTCCACCCGCCAGCCATCTATCCGTTCAAAACTTGGCTTTACGCCCATCATCCAGGCGGACAACCGTGGCTTCTTTAACCATGGCTGAAACTTCCTTCTCCGTTTCATCAGGTAGCAGACACCATGGCCTGTCGTTAGCCTCCCATCTCCGACTCGCCAACCACAGCGTAGTGCATACGGGAACCATTCGAGATGTCTGCCTGATCAGTATGAATGGATGTATTCGAACGCGTCCGAGGAAGACTCTCATTTGATAATAATAGTCGTAGATGCTCTAACCGCCTATTTTATGCCAAGTTGTGAACAGACTTCACGCTGCATGGCCCTGTTATTTAGCTTAGAAAAAACAGAGCAGTAACTAACTACGCAAACATGATCACATGCATAACACTCCGTCCCGACGAGACACCAACGCACTACGCACAGGATCGAGAGAGGCGATCAATCAGCATGCACCAGCAAAACAAAGCGCGACCAAGTCAGATCAGCTGGGTGCATGCATGGCATCGGTATCGGGAGAGGCAGCTAGTAGCAGAGACAGACATTCAGGCCCGTCCCTACGCCTGCTTGATTTGGCGTGGCAAAACCAGAGCAGCAAAGCAAAGCCTGCACTCACCATGCACACAAGCGCATGCGTGCTTGCAATGCATGCAGATGCAGGGCCGCCTGCAGAGCCCTCGGCGATGAGATTCCCGTGCCCTATCACTCTCTCTGTGCGTGTGCACGCGAGGGCGTACGTACGCGAATCTTGGCGCGGGCAGCTGCTGCATGCTGCGACGTCAGCAGTGGAAAGTGAAGGAGCTTTTGTCTGGCACGCATGCATACGTACCTTGCCTTGTCTTCCCCGATGCGCCCAGGGAATGTAAAAAGGTCGAGACGATTACGCCGATCGACGTGTACGAACGCTTTTTTTAAACATAGACTATTCGTAGGAGCATCTTCAAGAGGTTGAGTCAAGATGTAACGAAGTCATCAAAATGTAGTGGAGGAGAACGTTTTCTTACACTTAATGCATAACAAAGTCGTCACAAAAGTTTTCATAATCAATGAGAACTGAAATGTGCAGGGTATAGCATTGTCTCCTAATCATCCAACCACATATTGACTCGCACAGTCACGTTGGGCACAATCAAGCATGCTTCTTGTCATACAAGGAAAGCTAGCTAGGGCAGATAGTTTCACCTTTGATAAATGTATGTATATTTGTGCGTGAAAAATGGACAAATCTAGGCCTTTTGTAAACTTTAACATCAAATAAACTCAATTCCTAAGAAAAATAAAATGACCCACTTTTGCATGATGCCTGGGGCCACGACGCCATGCTAGATAGTATGACGCCCTAACTCGGTCATTATGCAAATGGTCCATTTCACGTTCGTTAGTTCGGCATCGGACGATAGTTCATGTCAGTAAACGAGAGGCTTCAGATTCGGCCAGTTTCAGCCTACTCCAATGAAACCAATGCCTTGAACGGCTAGGGATGGGCCAAACACGTGATCAGACGGCTGAAATCAATGGGGTGTGAGAAGGCTTGGATTAGGTTTAGTGTTACTGTCTTTACTTTTTCAAATTTGGTTCATCTTGTGTTATAGTTTCAGAAAAAGGGTCAGATTCGTTCATCTTCAGCATTTATACTGCTTGGAGCTCGTGGAATTATTGTGTCCAATTGCCCGTCCATAGATCGGGAACAAGGGTCAATTAGGTCTTTTTGGTTTAGAGGGGTTTTAGATACTAGTACATCTTACTATTTTCCAGGAATTTTTGGTTTTATAAATGAAAACAGAAACGAGAGGACCGTACAATGGCATTAGGTTGTGGTTCATGCGTTTGCGACGATCTCTGCTGCTAGTGGAGCCGCCGGTGGTACTAGGCCAGCTCCCGTGTCTCCCCACTCGGGGTGCATGGGCGCAGCCCTGCCGCTCCAGCCAGAGACAAAAAGAGCTCTCTACACTACACTACACCATCGCCTGCACGGCCAAACAAAGATGGCCTCTTTCTCCAAAGCAACGGCAGCTAGCACTGCGGGCAGGCGCCAAACTTTTGTCGCTCGAAATTCACCCAAACCTAGCCACCGGTAGCTTTTGCCGAAAAGCATTCGCTGTTTGCTTTGCTTTGAACGTTGGTCAATTCAGTTCAATCCTGCCAGCTTTTTTGCAAAGAGAAAGTGGATGTTTTGCGGTCGTGTCACGACATGATTAGTCTTTACACGCCATCAATATCCAGGACGCACCATCGTGGATTTGACCTTGCCTTTCTTTAGAGAGAGAATAGCGTGGATTTGACCTTGCTGGTGCGTGATGTGTGAGGCTAACTCCAGCGCGGGACCCCGTTTAGAGCGACAATGAGGCTGCTCATGTCTGGATTCGTCCGTGGCCAGATCGATGCGTCCAACACGCGGCCGCACCCCAAATCGTACGGAACGGACTAGGCATTTAAAAAAATGGAAATGCCAGAAAAATATAAATAAAACGCAAACATTAATAGTTATACATTAATAAAACATTGTTCAACGGCACACGGCCCATAGTCCTTAATTAACATAATTAAAAACCAGAAAAAATGCGTCGCCGCGTGCTGTTGTCGTGACCGTCGTCGTCATCGTCCCCAATGAGGTTGACGTACGGCGGCACCGTCCAGAGATGGGCCGGCGGCCCCTGGAAGGTTGGTGGCGCTGGCGGCGCCTGCAGCACCTCCCCGCGCGGCGATGACTCGCGCTCCGGTGACCGCGGCGGCGTGGGGCACCAATGCTCAACCACCACTCCCTGGGCCATCTCCGTGGCCGTGCACGACCACCTCCAGCGCTGGCCCACAAGGTGCGGGTCAAACGCGGCCACTGGCTGCTCCTAGTGCACCTTCTCCTTCACCGCCACGGGCTGCTCCTCCACAGCGTCAGCCATCTCCAGCTCCGGGATGGCCACGTCACCGGCCACTGAGAGGGCCATCATCTCCTCCAGCCCCACCCACTGGCGCTCATCGTATGTGTTCATGGAATCTTCCATGACACGCTGGATGAGCCGGGTCTCCTCTTCTTCGGTCATGCGAGGAGGTGGTGATGGCAAAGGAGAGGGTGACGGTGATGGGGTCGGCGTCAGGTCGCGCACCCGCGTACGCCCACGCACCTGGGGAGGGCTCGGAGGGCGCGCCCGTCGCTCTGCACGTACCTGATGCGGGCTGTTGGTGTCCCCGGCAAAGTACGACGCGCGGCGCATGTCGTGCTCGTCACGGAACAATGTGTCCCATAGGGGCGAATCGACGGCGTACCTCGGGTCGTAGTAGAGGTCGTCGGGGAGGCGGCGTTGGTGGTGCTGGATCTCGTCGCGACGGGCACAACTGCTCAACGGCACCGGCGGGATCGACACCCGATCCGCAGACAAGTGCCAGTTGTTTGGCAAGTGCACGTCGTTCTAGGGGAGCAGCGTCCTTGTCTCCCAATAGCGGCGACAAACATCCGCATGGATGTACTGCCAGGAGCACGCCGGGACGCCCGTAGGGGCAATGGTGAAGGGGGGCGGAGCAGGCCGTGGCGGAGGAGAAGGACGGCGGCGGCGGCTGGATGACGACCCAGCCTCGTGGTCGTGTGCCCCCTTCCCCTTGTGGCCGGTGCTCCACCACCCCCTTGATGCCAGCGGCCGGAGAGCTCGAGGGAGGGGGAGAAGGCTAGGGTTTGGTGTCGGTCCCGAGGAAGCAGAAGGAGTGGAGTGGGGTGTGTGGACTGACGGTCCACGGCTTCCCCATTAAGAAGGACGACGACCGCCCACCTGAGTGGATGACAGGCGGGGCCTACCGGCATGCGCAGTAAATACGGGCGGTGGGAGGTAGGTGGCCGCCCGCCACGCGTCGCCGAGGCGGACGAGAGGAGGCCTTGAGCGCGTCTGCTCGCTGTCCGCCTGGACCCAAACCGGGCACATGTTTGCGCAGGAAATGGGTCGGCACGAACACAAAACGGACAAGATGCGTCCAGGGTGACACGTGCTGGGTCGTGGGCTTTGTCCGTTTTGCCCCAAACGGACAGGGCCGGACCGGATGGGGTCGCACGCTGGAGTTGGCCTGATGTGTGTGTCCTGCTCTTGCTGAACGAGGAAAAAAAGGGATTTTTCTTAACCGACATGATGTGGATTTGGGTCATTGTTTATTTTTTTCGCGAATACGAATTAGAGCGTATCTTTGCGTTGACAGAAGGGATAACATATAGGTAGGCGTCAAGGCCGCGTACGCAAAGCGGCGTGGCCAGGACGCCCGAGCGAATAGAAGAAGAGGGGTTGCTCAGCCCCGAGTACAAGGGTTCAGGTTACAGGGGTAAACGTGCTAAGACCTTTGGATCCGGCCATGGCCCTGAAGTGAACATCATCCTTGATCACAGTAATGAGAGAGCTGGACGACGGCGCGACTTTGTCGAAGATGATGGCGTTCCGATGACACCAGAGGCCCCAAGCCGTGATTGCGGCCATGGTGGAGAGGCATGTCCGCATGGCTGACGGTGTAAGCAGGAGAGTCGAGTGCATCCAGTCGAAGTAGCCTTGGGATCTGTCTGGCGAGGCGGTGGTAGGGCAAAACCATAAGAGTATGGTGTGCCACACAATGCGAGCGAAGACACACCTAGTGAGGAGGTGGCACACGTCTTAGGCTCCTGAGAGCAAAGCACACAGGCGGGCTGATGAGGAAGGCCGCAACGGGCGAGGCGATCCACCGACTAGCAGCGGTTAAGGGAGGCCAGGTAGATAAAAAACTTGATCGAAAGCGATGCGCCGGACTTCCAAACCAGATGCCAATGCTCGGACGTGGTGGATCCGATGAAGAGGGCGGTATAGCATGATGACGCTGAGTAGATTCCGTTCTCGGTCCACCTCCAACGAATATGATCAGGGCGAGGTAGGAGGACGATGAGTTGCATGTGCCTCCAGATTTCAACGTACTCGAGCGTAGAGGTCGGGCCGAGGGAGCCCATGATGTCACCAATCCAATCTCAGTCATGAAGCGCAGCAGCCACTGTGCGCGATCGGCGTTGTCAGTTGGAGACGTGGGCCACCAAGCTCGGAGCCAAGTCAGAGATGGAGCAACCCTGGACCCATTTGTCGATCCAGAAACAGCAGAAAGTGTCGTCGCCAAGCTCCCAGGAAGTGGAGGCACGGAAGAAGCTCAATGTTTGCGGATCACACGGGGGCTGGAGGTGAGCCCAGGGATGAGAGCTATACGTGTCCTGGAGCCAGAGCCCCCGGACACGAAGGGATATGCCAGTGCGGTGAATGTCGCGAATCCCCAGGCCGTCGAGCTCCAGGGGCCGGCACACACGAGCCCAACTAACAAGATAGCAGCCCGCACGCGCATCCTTGCGACCAAGGTTGTCAGAATCGCGATTCTGTTACACGATTCTACGACTTTACGATCCAAAATAACCCCCATGATTCTACGATTTTAGTTCATAGAATCTACGTTTCTACGATCCTGATAGTGAAGATTCTATGATTTGCGATCCTACCCTCAGAGGTCCTATCCGATTCAAAATCACGATTCCGACAACCTTGCTTGCGACCATGCAAGAGAAAATCTCGGATGATCCAATTTGCCTTCTTGAGGATGGGAGGGGAGAGATCCAAGGCAAGGAGGATGTGCACCGGCATCGTCGTAAGGACCTACCGGACCAAGGCCAGATGTTCACCTTGCGAAAGGAGCGCGGCCTTCCAAGTGGCCAACTTGCGAAGGAGCTTGTCGACGAGAGGCATCAGGTGGGATGCAGGCACCTTCCGGAGGGAGAGGGGGAGGCCCAGGTACTAGATCGGGAAGGTCACCAACGGGGAATCGAGGGAGGTCCCGATAAACTGAGAGGTGTCAGTGGAGCACTAAATTAGCACAGCCAGGCACTTCGCAAAATTGGTGCGAAGGTCAAAAATATGGCCAACGTAGTCAAGCAGCCCGCTGGCAGTGCGAAGCTCAGCGGGTCGGGTGGCAGAAAATCACCACGTCGTCGACGAAGAGAGATATGCTGGAAGTAGCCTGGTGGTTGGTGAGGCGGCACAGAATGCTGGTGGCAACAGCATGCTGCAGCAGGGTGTTCAGCGTGTCGATGACTAAAGTGAAGAGCATCAGGGAAACGAGGTCGCCTTGTTAGAGGCCCTGGTGATGGTGTAGGATCGAAAGTAGTGCTAGAGGGGGGGGGTGATTAGACTACTTGACCAAATAAAATCTACCTTTTACCAATTTTAATTCTTCGCAGATTTTAGCATTCATAGTAGGTCAAGTACACCCTACACATGCATGTATAAGAGTATAACAGCGGAAAGTAAAGACATTGCACATGTAAGTAAAGAGAGGGTAGGAAGAGCAAACACAATTGGTGACACGATGAATTTTCCCTTGGTTCCGATAGGTGGCGCTATCGTACATCCACGTTCATGGAGTCTTCAACCCACGAAGGGTAACGGTCGCGAGAGTCCATGGAGGACTCTACCCACAGAGGGTTCCTCAAAGAAGGAACCTTGACTATACCATGACGGACTACGTCCACAGAGGACTGGCCTTACTCGGGGTAGATCTTCACGAAGGAGGCGATCTCCTTGCCCTTACAAACTTCTTGGTTCACTCCACAGCACGAAGTAGGAGGCTCCAAAGTGACACCTAACCAATCTAGGAGGCACCACCCTCCAAAAGGTAATAGGCTTGGTAATAACGATGTACTCCTTGCTCTTGTGCTTCAAGATGATAGACTCCACAACACACAATCACTGTCTCACAGGTTTGTCTTGGTAGAAGAGATGGGATTGGTGGAAAGCAACTTGGGGAGGCTAGAAATTAAGATCCATATGATTGGAGTGGAAGATCTTGACCACAACACAAGGGTAGTGTAGGGGAACGTTGCATGAGAAACAAAAAATTTCCTACGCACACGAAGATCTATCCATGGTGATGAGCATCTACGAGAGGGAGAGTGAATCTACATACCCTTGTAGATCGCTAAGCGGGAAGCGTTAAGAAACGCGGTTGGTGTAGTCGAACGTCTTCGCGATCCAAATCGCCGTGCATCCCGTGATCCAATCACGATCCGTCCCGCAATCCAATCATGATCCGTCCCACGAACTTGATCACGATCTGTCTCACGAACTTGATCACGATCCTTCCGATCTACCACCGAACGGACGGCACCTCCGCGTTCATCACACGTACAGCTTGATGACGATATCCACCATCTTGATCCAGCAAGGAGTGGAGAGGAAGAAGAGTTCTCCGGCAGCCTGACGACGCTCCGGCGATGGTGGTGGAAAAATTCCGGCAGGGCTTCGCCTAAACACTGCAGAAAACCGATCTAGAGGAGAAACTATGCACTTGAGGAACGGGTAGCACGTGGCTGAAAATCTAGTGCAAAACCCCTCAATACCACCAGTATATATAGGAGGAGAGGAGGAGAGGAGGCAGCTTGGACTCCAAGCCTCCTAGGCTTCGGCCGAACTAGGAGCGGAGGAGTCCACCTCCTCCACTCCTAGTAGGATTAGGATTCATCCTTTTTTTTTTCCTTTTTGCCTTTTTCCACCTTTTTCCTTTTGGGCTTTCTTCTTCAGCCACATGGACCTTGTGTGGGAGTTTCCACCAGCCCACTAAGGGCTGATATTCACTCTCCCACAGCCCATGAAGCCTCTTGGGTCGAAATACCCCTCCCGGAGGTCTCCCGGTACACTACCGGCACTCCCGGTACACTACCGATAAGCCCGGAATTTTTCCGGCGACCAAAACAGGACTACCTATATATGAATCTTTACCTCTGGACCATTCCGGAGCTTCTCGTGATGTCCGGGATCTCATCCAGGACTCCGAACAAACTTTGATCACCACCATACATAACTCTATACTACCGAAACGTCATCAAACCTTAAGTGTGCAGACCCTGCGGGTTCGAGAACTATGTAGACATGACCGAGACACCTCTACGGTCAATAACCAATGGCGGGACCTAGATGTCCACATTGGTTCCTACAAATTCTACGAAGATCTTTATCGGTCGAACCTCTATGTCAAGGATTCAGTTAATCCCGTATGATGTTCCCTTTGTTCTTCAGTATGTTACTTGCCCGAGATTCGACCATCGGTATCTCCATACCTAGTTCAACCTCGTTATTGGAAAGTCTCTTTACTCGTTCCGTAATACAAGATCCCGTGACCAACACTTAGTCACATTGCTTGCAAGGCTTATTGTGATGTTGTATTACTGAGTGGGCCCTGAGATACCTCTCCGTCACACGGAGTAACAAATCCCAGTCTTGATCCATGCCAACTCAACAGACACCCTCGGAGACACCTGTAGAGCACCTTTATAGTCACCCAGTTACGTTGCGACGTTTGCTACACACAAGGTACTCCTCCGATATCTTTGAGTTGCATGATCTCATGGTCATAGGAACATATACTTGACATGCAGAAAACAGTAGCAATAAACTGACACAATCACAAGCTACGTTTGTAGTTTGGGTCTTGTCCATCACATCATTCTCCTAATGATGTGATCCCGTTATCAAATGACATCTCAAGTCCATGGCTAGAAAACCTTAACCATCTTTCAATCAACGAGCTAGTTCACTAGAGGCATACTAGGGACATTGTGTTTGTCTATGTATCACATGTATTCATGTTTCCAGTTAATACAATTATAGCATGGATAATAAACGATTATCATGAACAAAGAAATACAATAATAAACACTTTATATAGTGCCTCTAGGGCATATTTCCAATAGTCTCCCACTTGCACTAGAGTCAATAATCTAGTTCACATCACTATGTGATTTACATTGTAATGAATCGAACACCCATGCAGTTCTGGTGTTGATCATGTTTAGCCCTTGGAAGAGGTTTAGTCAACGGGTCTGTAACATTCAGATCCGTGTGCACTTTAAAAATATTTATGTCTTTGTCCAAGATGTAATCGCGGATGGATTTGAAGCGTCGCTTTATGTGTCTGGTCCTCTTGTGAAACCTTGGTTCCTTGGCCAGAGCAATGGCACAAGTGTTGTCACAGAACAGGTTCATTGGATTCAGTGCACTAGGCACTACTCCAAGATCTGTCATGAACTGGTTCATCCAGACACCTTCCTTCGCCGCCTCCGAGGCTGCGATGTATTCCACTTCGCACGTAGAATCAGCTACCACGCTTTGCTTGGGACTGCACCAGCTTATCGCTCCCCCGTTAAGAATAAATACGTATCCGGTTTGCGACTTAGAGTCGTCCGGATCAGTGTCAAAGCTTGCATCGACGTAACCCTTTACGACGAGCTCTTCATCACCTCCATAAACGAGAAACATTTCCTTAGTCCTTTTTAGGTCCTTAAGGATATTCTTGACCGCTTGCGAGTGCTCCATTCCAGGATCACTTTGAAACCTTCTGGCCATACTTATGGCAAGGCTGACATCGGGTCTTGTGCAGAGCATTGCATACATGATAGAGCCTATGGCTGAAGCATAGGGGATGACACTCATCTTTTCTCTATCTTTTGCAGTTTCTGGGCATTGAGTCTTACTCAACTTCACACCTTGTAATACAGGAAAGGACCCCTTCTTGGACTGTTCCATTTTGAACTTCTTCAAAACTTTATCAAGGTATGTGCTCTATGAAAGTGCTATGAAGCGTCTCGATCTATCTCTATAGATCTTAATGCCTAATATGAAAGCAGCTTCTCCTAGGTCCTTCATTGAAAAACTCTTGTTCAAATATTCCTTCACGCTTTCCAGCATTTCTATATTGTTTCCAATCAGCAATATGCATATAATATTAGAAACGCTATAGAGTCCCACTCACTTTATTGTAAATACAAGCTTCTCTGTAAACTTGTATAAACTCAAACGCTTTGATCACCTCATCAAAGCGCTTATTTCAACCCCGAGATGCTTGCACCAATCCATAAATAGATCGCTGGAGTTTGCAAACTTTGTCAGCATTCTGTGGATCGACAAAACCTTCGGGTTGCATCATATACAACTCTTCCTCAAGGAAACCATTGAGGAACACTGTTTTTACATCCATCTGCCAAATTTCACAGTTGAAATAGGCAGCTATTGCTAACATGATTCTGACAGACTTAAGCATCGCTACGGGTGAGAAAGTCTCATCGTAGTCAACTCCTTGAACTTGTGAAAAACCCTTTGCCACAAGTCAAGCTTTATAAACGGTGACATTACCGTCCGCGTCTGTTTTCTTCTTAAAGATTCATTTGTTCTGAATGGCCTTTCGCCCTTCAGGTAATACTTCCAAAGTCCATACTTTGTTTTCATACATGGATCCCATCTCGGATTTCATGGCCTCTAACCATTTCTCGGAATCCGGGCCCATCACTGCTCCTTCATAGCTCGTAGGTTCATTGTTGTCCAACAACATGACCTCCAAGACAGGGTTGCCGTACCACTCAGGGGTAGTACGCGGCCTTGTCGACCTACGAGGTTCAATAGCTGCTTGATCCAAAGCTTCATGATCATCATCATTAACTTCCTCTTCTACCGTCGTAGGTTCCATAGAAACATCTTTCTGCGTTGCGCTACTTTCTGGTTGAAGTAAAGGTTCAATAACCTCATCAAGCTCTATTTTCCTCCCACTCAATTCTTTCGAGAGAAACGCTTTCTCAAGAAATGTTCCATTTTTAGCGACAAACACTTTCCCTTCGGATCTGAGATAGAAGGTATACCCGACTGTCTCTTTCGGGTATCCTATGAAGACGCATTTCTCCACTTTGGGTTCTAGCTTTTCAGGCTGAAGCTTTTTGACATAAGCATCACATCCCTAAACTTTAAGAAACGACAACTTTGGCTTCTTGCCAAACCACAGTTCATATGGCGCCGTCTCAACGGATTTTGATGGTGCCCTATTTAAAGTGAATGCAACTGTCTCTAACGCATAACCCCAAAATGATAGTGGCAAATCAGCAAGAGACATCATAGAACGCACCATATCTAATAAGGTTCGATTACGATGTTCGGACACACGATTATGCTGTGGTGTTCCGGGCGGTGTCAACTGTGAAACAATTCCACACTGTCTTAAGTGACTGCCAAACTCATAACTCAGATATTCACCTCCTCGATCAGATCGCAGGAACTTAATCTTCTTGTTACGATGATTCTCAACTTCACTCTGAAATTGCTTGAACTTTTGAAACGTTTCAGACTTGTGTTTCATTAAGTAAATATACCCATATCTACTTAAGTCATTAGTGAAGGTGAGAAAATAATGAAATGCACCACGCGCTGTAACATTCATTGGACCGCACACATCAGTGTGTATGATTTCCAATAAGTCACTCGCCCGTTCCATTGTTCCAGAGAACGACGTTTTAGTCATCTTGCCCATGTAGCATGGTTCACATGTGTCAAGTGATTCAAAATCAAGTGACTCCAAAAGTCCATCAGCAAGGAGCTTCCTCATGCGTTTTACACCAATATGACCTAAACGGCAGTGCCACAAGAAAGTGGTACTATCATTATCAATTCTACATCTTTTGGCATCAATGTTATGAACATGTGTGTCATCACTATCAAGATTCAATTTGAATAAACCTCTAAAATTGGGTGCATGACCATAAAAGATATTACTCATATAAAGAGAACAACCTTTATTCTCTGATTTAAATGAGTAACCGTCTCGCAATAAACAAGATCCACATATAATGTTCATGCTTAACGCAGGCACTAAATAACAATTATTCAGGTTCATCACTAATCCCGATGGTAATCGAAGAGAGAGCGTGCCGACGGCGATCACATCAACCTTGGAACCATTTCCCACGCGCATCGTCACTTCGTCCTTTAGCAGCCTTCGTTTATTCCGTAGTTCCTGCTTTGAGTTGCAAATGTGAGCAACCGAACCGGTATCAAATACCCAGGCACTACTACGAGAGCTAGTAAGGTACACATAAATAACATGTATATCATATATACCTTGTTTGTCATTGCCCGCCTTCTTGTCAGCCAGGTACTTCGGGCAGTTCCGCTTCCAGTGACCAGTTCCTTTGCAATGAAAGCACTCAGTTTCTGGCTTGGGTTCATGCTTGGGCTTCTTTGCAGGAGTAGCAACTGCTTTGCCATCCTTCTTGGTTTTACCCTTCTTGCCCTTGCCCTTGACTTTGCCATTTTTCTTGAAACTAGTGGTTTTATTGACCATCAACACTTGATGTTCTTTATGGATTTCAGACTCAGCGACTTTTAGCATCGCAAACAGCTCGACGACTGACTTCTTCATCCCGTGCATGTTATAGTTCATCACAAAGCTCTTGTAACTAGGTGGCAGTGATTGAAGAACTCTATCAGTGATCGCCTCTAGCGGAAGGGCAATTCCCAACTCCGCTAGACGAGTTGAATACCCAGACATTCTGAGTATATGTTCACTGATAGACCCGTTCTCCTCCATCTTGCAAGCATAGAACTTATCGGAGGTTTCATACCTCTCGATCTGGGCATTCTTCTGAAAGATAAACTTCAACTCCTGGAACATCTCATATGCTCCATGACGTTCAAAACGTCTTTGAAGTCCCGGTTCTAAGCCATACAATATTGCACACTGAACTTGAGTAATCTCCAGTACGTGCCTCCCAAGCGTTCTTAGCGTCTTCGGAGGTCATGTCTTCTGGTTGGTCACCAAGCGGTGCATCAAGGACATATGATTTCTAGGAAGCCGTGAGGATAATCCTCAGATTACGGGCCCAGTCAACAAAGTTACTTCCATCATCTTTCAGTTTAGCTTTCTCTAGGAACGCACTAAAATTCAGGGGTGCTACTGCGCGAGCCATTGATCTACAACATAAATATTGAAAGTTCACTTAGACTATTGTTCAAGATAATGAGTTTAGTTAATCAAATTACTAAAGCTCCCACTCAAATTGACATCCCTCAGGTCATCTGAGTGTCACATGATCCAAATCCACCAACTCAAGATCTCATCTACACATAGACCTAGCTCATGATGCCACTGTAGGGGAACGTTGCATGGGAAAAAAAAATTTTCCTACACACACGAAGATCTATCCATGGTGATGAGCATCTACGAGAGGGAGAGTGGATCTACATACCCTTGTAGATCGCTAAGCGGGAAGCATTAAGAAACATGGTTGGTGTAGTCGAACGTCTTCGCGATCCAAATCGCCGAGCGTCCCGCGATCCAATCACGATCCGTCCCGTGATCCAATCATGATCCGTCCCACGATCCGATCACGATCCATCCCACGAACTTGATCACGATCCGTCTCACGAACTTGATCACGATCCTTCCGATCTAGCACCGAACGGACGGCACCTCCGCGTTCAGCACACGTACAGCTTGATGACGATCTCCACCGTCTTGATCTAGCAAGAAGGAGTGGACAGGAAGAAGAGTTCTCTGGTAGACTGACGATGCTCCGGCGATGGTGGTGGAACAATTCCGGCAGGGCTTTGCCTAAGCATTGCAGAAAACCGATCTAGAGGAGAAACTATGCACTGGAGGAACGTGTAGCACGTGGCTGAAAATCTAGTGCAAAAACCCTCAATACCACCATTATATATAGGAGGAGAGGAGGAGAGGAGGCAGCTTGGCCTCAAAGCCTCCTAGGCTTCGGCCGAACTAGGAGAGGAGGAGTCCACCTCCTCCACTCCTAGTAGGATTAGGATTCATCCTTTTTTTCCTTTTTGCCTTTTTCCACCTTTTTCCTTTCGGGCCTTCTTCTCCAGCCACATGGGACTTGTGTCGGAGTTTCCACCAGCCCACTAAGGGCTGATATTCACTCTCCCACAGCCCATGAAGCCTCTTGGGTCGAAATACCCCTCCCGGAGGTCTCCCGGTACACTACCGGCACTCCCACTACACTACCGATAAGCCCGGAATTTTTCCGGTGACCAAAACATGACTTCCTATATATGAATCTTTACCTCCAGACCATTCCGGAGCTCCTCGTGACGTCCAGGATCTCATCCGGGACTCCGAACAAACTTCGGTCACCACCATACATAACTCTATACTACCGAAACGTCACCAAACCTTAAGTGTGCAGACCCTGCGGGTTCGAGAACTATGTAGACATGACCGAGACACCTGTACGGTCAATAACCAATGGCGGGACCTGGATGTCCACATTGGTTCCTACATATTCTATGAAGATCTTTATCGGTCGAACCTCTGTGTCAAGGATTCAGTTAATCCCGTATGATGTTCCCTTTGTTCTTCGGTATGTTACTTGCCCGAGATTCGATCGTCGGTATCTCCATACCTAGTTCAACCTCGTTACTGGAAAGTCTCTTTACTCGTTCCGTAATACAAGATCCCGTGACCAACACTTAGTCACATTGCTTGCAAGGCTTATTGTGATGTTGTATTACCGAGTGGGCCCTGAGATACCTCTCCGTCACACGGAGTAACAAATCCCAGTCTTGATCCATGCCAACTCAACAGACACCCTCGGAGACACCTGTAGAGCACCTTTATAGTCACCCATTTACGTTGCGACATTTGATACACACAAGTTACTCCTCCGATATCTGTGAGTTGCATGATCTCATGGTCATAGGAACACATACTTGACATGCGGAAAACAGTAGCAATAAACTGACACGATCATAAGCTACGTTTGTAGTTTGGGTCTTGTCCATCATATCATTCTCCTAATGATGTGATCCCTTTATCAAATGACATCTCATGTCCATGGCTACGAAACCTTAACCATCTTTCAATCAACGAGCTAGTTCACTAGAGGCATACTAGGGACATTGTGTTTGTCTATGTATCCACACATGTATCCATGTTTCTAGTTAATACAATTATAGCATGGATAATAAAAGATTATTATGAACAAAGAAATACAATAATAAACACTTTATTCATTGCCTCTAGGGCATATTTACAATAGGTAGGTGGTTCTCTCTCGGCAAAACTGATAGGATAGGTATGGAATAGTTCTGAGTGCTTGTTTTTCGAGTAGGTGGTGGTGAAGGGGTATATATAGGCATCCCCAAAAATCCAACCGTTACACACAAAATAACCAACTGAGTGACACCGATGTGTTAATCTCGATGGTACCGAAGTGGCCAAAAGGTGGAAACTTTTGAATGTTGGTGAGACCGATATGGGAAACTCGGTTGTACCGGTAAGGTGACCAACGGTAAGAATGCCCAATCTCGATGATGCCGATTCGACAATCTCGAAGGGACGAAAACTATGAACTTGCGTAACAGAAAGTTGGCATCCCAACTCGGTGGCACCGAATGTAGTATCGGTTGCACTGAAAAGCTAGGGTTTGGCTGAGTCTGTCTAGGGTTTGGAATCGGTAGCTCCGGGATGGAAATGTTGGTTGCATGACTTTGAGTGTTTGGCTTTGGACAGACTTTGGTGGGAGAGTTTGTGGGTGTTTTTGGTGACTATCACTTGTGCACGTATGAGCATATTGTTTACCAACAAAACCTTACCCCCTTTTAACAGAATTGGCTTTCCTACAGACTCAAAGTGATTTCTCACAAATATAAAATGCAGAGTCCTCTTGCTTGAAGCTTTGCCAACATATTTCCTTGCATCTTGGGGTATCCCAGAATCTCCACAATTCTTTTGCCAATCCTATCATTGAACATTTCCTGAAATATACTTGGTGGAAACATTAGTTCAATGACTTATATGTTGTTATAAATTACCAAAACCACCAAGGGAGCAAATGTGCTTTCGATCTCCCCCTTTTTGGTAATTGATGGCAACATATAGATCAATGCTTCGACATATGATATAATCAATGAATATAATCGTCGCTTTGAGAAGTATTTGATAAGCAAGAGCTCCCCCTAAATTTGTGCATTATTTTAAATTTGAGTTTGAATGCAAATTCACAATTGATTAGGTATATGGGTCACTTCTTCCATGTCACATACCACTTGGTGGTGTGCGAGAATAATTAGAGTGAACATCATATCACAACACATCAAGCAAAGTGAATGATCATCACATAACCATCAAATGATAGGAAATAGTAGCAACACATATAACATCGTATGATCAAACGCAAACACAAAAGTATCTCACATCAAACCAAAATAGCCAAATGTTTTGTAAAACCAGCAAGAAGAATAAGACGCTCTCTCACTCGAAGCCTAAGATCTATATACAACTTCTCCCCCTTTGGCAACAAGTTACCAAGAAGTTCAAAGGGATATAGCTAATCGTTCTGCGGCTGATCTCCTCTGGTCGTCGATGTCGAAGTCGAGAGAACTGCATCGGCAAAGACTTCCGTTGAAGTCTTGGACGGGGCTGGAGTAGATACTGGAGGCACTGGAGCTGATGGAGCTAAAGACACAGTGGCTGGAGCAGAAGATGAAGGCCTCGTCTCTAGAGCTGGTACTGTAGGAGTCCTGGCCTTAGTCATAAACTAGGCAGTCGTCCTGACAGGTGCACTATCTTCCTCATCATCAGAAGAAGAATCAGATTCTAAAGAGTGGCGATGGAATGGGGCTTCATCAACCTCCTTCTTGAGCTCATTGACTGTCATAGTAAGCCCATCAACCTTGTCATTCAGAGTTTTCACTCTATCATCAATAATGTTCACAAGGCTCTCCTGATATCTATGATGGTCTTGATGTCCTTCTTTATTTCCATGACAATGGTGATCAAAAGATCCATCTGCTCATTCCTGGACCTAGGAACCTGAGCACTGGTGGCTCGAGCTGCCTCTACTTCTGCCTCTGCATGTGCCTGAGTTGCAACTGATGTGGGATGGTCTGGGTCCATCACCACAACATTGTCCTCTAGATCTGGCTAAAGTGGCAAGTGTGGACTTGTTGGAAATATGCCCTAGAGGCAATAATAAATTAGTTGTTATCATATTTCCTTGTTCATGATAATCATTTATTATCCATGCTATAATTGTATTGATCGGAGACTTAGATGCATGTGTGGATACATAGACAAAACCATGTCCCTAGTATGCCTCTAATAGACTAGCTCGTTGATCAAAGATGGTTAAGGTTTCCTAGCCATTGACATGAGATGTCATTTGATAACGGGATCACATCATTAGGAGAATGATGGGATGGACAAGACCCAAACTACAAACGTAGCATATGATCGTGTCAGTTTAATGCTACTGTTTTCTGCATGTCAAGTATCTGTTCCTATGACCATGAGATCATGCAACTCACTGACACTAGAGGAGTGCCTTGTGTGTATAAAACGTCGCAACGTAACTGGGTGACTATAAAGGTACTCTATAGGTATCTCCGAGGGTGTCTGTTGGGTTGCATGGGTCAAGACTGGGATTTGTTACTCCGTGTGACGGAGAGGTATCTCAGGGCCCACTCGGTAATACAACATCACAACAAGCCTTGCAAGCAATGTGACTAAGTGTTATTCACGGGATCTTGTATTATGGAATGAGTAAAGAGACTTGCCAGTAACGAGGTTGAACTAGGTATGGAGATACCGACGATCTTATGTCGGGCAAGTAACATACCGAAGAACAAAGGGAACATCATACGAGATTAACTGAATCCTTGACATAGAGGTTCGACCGATAAAGATGTTCGTAGAATATGTAGGAACCAATATGGGCATCTAGGTCCCTCTATTGGTTACTGACCGTAGAGGTGTCTCGGTCATGTCTACATAGTTCTCGAACCCGCAGGGTCTGCACACTTAAGGTTCGGTGACGTTTCGGTAGTATAGAGTTATGTATGGTGGTGACCGAAGGTTGTTTGGAGTCCCGGATGAGATCTGGGACGTCACGAGGAGCTCAAGAATGGTCCGGAGGTAAATATTGACATATAGGAAGTCCCATTTTGGTCGCCGGAAAAGTTTCGGGCTAATCGGTAATGTACCGGGAGTGCCGGTAGTGTAACGGGAGACCACCGGGAGGGGTATTTCAACCCAAGAGGCTTCATGGGCCATGGGAGAGTAAATACCAGCCTTTTGTGGGCTGGTGGAAGTCCCACGCAAGGCCCATGCGGCTGGGAGAAAAAGCCCAAAGGGAAAAAGGTGGAAAAAGGCCAAAAAAAAGGAGGAATCCTAGTCCTACTAGGACTGGAGGAGGAGTCCTCCTCTCCTCCCCACTTTGGCCAACCCAAGGGCTGGCTTTTTGGCAGCCAAGCCTCCTCCTCCTCTCCTCCTATATATACTAGAGGATTTTAGGGTTTTGGCACAGAATTTTCAGCCACGTGCTACCCGTTGCTCTAGTGCATAGTTTCTCCTCTAGATCGGTTTTCTGTAGTGCTTACGAGAAGCCCTGCCGGAATAGCTCCACCACCATCGCCGCAGCGCTGTCACGCTGCCAGAGAACTCTTCTACCTCTCCGCTCCCTCTTGGTGGATCAAGAAGGCGGAGATCGTCATCAAGCTGTACGTGTGCTGAACGCGGAGGTGCCGTCCGTTCGGCGCTAGATCGGAAGGACCGTGATCAAGATTGCGAGACGGATCATGACGAGATCGCGGGACGGATCGTGATGAGATCGCGGGACGGATCGTGATGAGTTCACGGGACGGATCCTGATGAGTTCGCGGGACGGATCATGATTGGATCGTGGGACGGATCGTCATGAGATCGCGGAACTCTCGGCGATTTAGATCGCGAAGACGTTCGACTACACCAACCGCGTTTCTTAACGCTTCCCGCTTAGCGATCTGCAAGGGTACGTAGATCCACTCTCCCTCTCATAGATGCTCATCACAATGGATAGATCTGCGTGTGCGTAGGAAATTTTTTGTTTCCCATGCAACGTTCCCTAACGGTGGTATCAGAGCTAGATCTATGTGTAGATGAGATCTCGAGTAGAACACAAAGAGTTTGTGGGCGTTGATGCTTAGATTGCTTCCTCCCTTGGTCGGATTTTGGTTCAGCGGTATTGTGAGATGAAGCGGCCCAGACCAACATTACTCGTACGCTTACGAGAGACCGGTTCCCTCGACCGCAACTTGTTGCATAGATGGCTTGCAGGTGCCGGTTTCTCTCACTTTAGTTGGATCGGATTCGACAAAGGCGGTCCTTGAGAAGGTTGAAAAGCAACTAGTGTATCACCGTTGTGGTTTTTGCGTAGGTGAGAATTGTTCTTGCTAGATACCCGTAGCAGCCACGTAAAACATGCAACAACAATTAGAGGATGTCTAACTTGTTTTTCCAGGGTATGTTGTGATATGATATGTCCAATTACATGATGTGATATATGTGATGTATGAGATGATCATGTGATTTATAGATTATCACGACTTGCATGTCGATGAGTACGGCAACCGGCAGGAGCCATAGGGTTGTCTTTAATTATTGTATGACCTGCGTGTCAATCATTAAGCGCTATGTAATGCTTTACTCTATCGCTAAGCGGTAGCAATAGTAGTAGAAGCATGTTGGGCGCGACAACCCCGATGGCGACACGTTGATGGAGATCAAGATGATGGAGATCATGGTGTCATGCCGGTGACGATGGAGATCATGCCTGTGCTTTCATGATGGAGATCAAAAGCACAAGTTCATGGTCATATCATGTCACTTATGATTTGCATGTGATGTTAATCCTTTTATGCACCTTGTTTTGCTTAGGACGACGGTAGCATTATAAGGTGATCCCTCACTTAATTTCAAGATAAATTGTGTTCTCCCCGAGTGTGCACCATTGCGAAAGTTCTTCGTGTCAAGACACCACGTGATGATCGGGTGTGATAGACTCTATGTTCACATACAACGGGTGCAAGCCAGTGTTGCACGTGCAGAACACTCGGGTTAAACTTGACGAGCCTAGCTTGTACAGACATGGCCTTGGAACACAAGAGATCGAAAGGTCGAACATGAGTCATATAGTAGATATGATCAACATGATGATGTTCACCATTGAAACCACCTCAACTCATGTGATGATCGGACTTGAGTTGGTGAATTTGGATCATGTATCACTCGAATGACTGGAGGGATGTCAATTTGAGTGGGAGTTCTTAAGTAATATGATTAATGGAACTCATTATCATGAACATAGTCAATAGTGGCTGTGCAAATTATGTTGTAGATTACTTGCTCGCGCTGTAGCTCCCTTGAATTTTTATATGTTCCTAGAGAAATAGAGTTGAAAGATGTTGGTAGCAATATTGCGGACTAGGTCTGTGATCTGAGGATTGTCCTCATTGCTGCATAGAAGGCTTATGTCCTTAATGCACCACTCGGTGTGCCAACCCCTCTAGCGTGGTTTCGAGATGGGCAAGGACAAGGAGGGAAACTTCATGAATGGCAAGTCAGTTGCTGCTCCAGTGAAGCAACCCAAAGTTAAACTCAAACCCGAGACTAAGTGATTCAATTTTGAGGAGAGCGATCGCTGAAGCGGAACAACCCTAGATACTTGGTAGATAAGAAGGCTGGCAACATCAACAGAAGTATATTTGATATATGTGTTATTGATGTGTACCTTGCTAGTACTCCTAGTAGCACCTGGGTATTGGATACCGGTTCGGTTGCTAAATGTTAGTAACTCGAACTAAAAGCTACGGAATAAACGGAGAACGAGCTAAGGGTGAGATGACGATGTGTGTTGGAAGTGTTTCCAAGGTTGATGTGATCAACATCGCACGCTCTCTCTACCTTCGGGATTAGTAACAAACCTAAATAAGTGTTATTTGGTGTTTTGCGTTGAGCATGAACGTGATTAGATCGTGTTTACTGCAACACGGTTATTCATTTAAGTTAGAGAATAATGGTTATTCTGTTTACATGAATAATACCTTCAATGGTCATGCACCCAGTGAGAATGGTTTGTTGAATTTAGATCGTAGTAATACACATGTTCATAACATTGATGCCAAAAGATGCAAAGTTAATAATGATAGTACCACATACTTGTGGCACTGCCGCTAAATGTCATATTGGTATAAAACGCATGAAGAAACTCCATGCTGATGGATCTCTGGACTCTTTCGATTTCGAATCGGTTGAGACATGCGAACCATGCCTCTTGGTCAAAGATGACTAAGGACCCCGTTTTCTGGTTTGACGGAGCGGGCAAGTGATTTATTGGAAATGATACATGTTGATGTATGCAATCCAATGAGTCTTGTAGCGTGCGGTGGATATCGTTATTTTCTTACCTTCACTGATGATTTGGGTAGATATAGTGTATGTTTACTTAATGAAACACAAGTTTGAATCGTTTGAATAGTTCAAGCAAATTCGGAGTGAAGTTTAAGATCATCATGACAAGAAGATAAAAATATCTGCGATATGATCGTGGAGGTGAATATCTGAGTTACGAGTTTGGCATACAACTTTAGACAATGTGAAAGTTGTTTCACAACACACGCCACCTGGAACACCATAGTGTGATGGTATGTCCAAACGTCATAGTCGTGCTCTATTGGATATGGTGCATGTTATGATGTCTCTTATCGTTTTGGTACTATAATTTTGGGGTTGTGCATTAGAGACAACTACATTCACTTTAAATAGGGCACCATCTAAATCTGTTGAGATGACACCGTGTGAATTATGGTTTGATAGAAACCTAAGCTGTCATTTCTTGATGTTTGGGGTTGCGACGCTTGTGTGGAAAATGTTTTCACCTAATGAGCTCGAACCCAAAGCGGACAAATGCATCTTCGTAGAATACCCTAAGAATAGTTGGGTGAACCTTCTATCTCAGATCCAAGCATAAAGTGTTTGTTGCTAAAATGGGTCCTTTCCCGAGAAAAAGTTTCTCTCGAAAGAATTGAGTGGGAGGCAGATAGAACTTGATGAGGTTGTTGAACCTTTGTTTCAACCAGAGAGTAGCGCAGCGCAGAAAGATGTTTCTGTGGAACCTACGTCAGTTGAAGAGTAAGTAAATGATGATAATCATGAAGCTTCGGATCAAGTTACTATCGAACCTCGTAGGTCGACAAGGATGTGTACTGCTCCTGAGCATTACGACAACCCTGTCTTGGAGGTCATGTTGTTGGGAGACAATGAACCTACGAGCTGTGGAGAAGCGATGATGGGCCCGGTCTGACAAATGGTTAGAGGCCATGAAATCCGAGAAAGGATCCATATATGAAAACCAAGTATAGACTTTGGTAGACTTGCTCGTTGGATGGCAGGTCATTGAGTAAAAATGGATCTTTAAAATGAAGAGAGACGCTGATGGTGAATGTCACCATTTATAAAGCTTGACTTGTCGCAAACAAGTTTCCGGCAAGTTCAAGGAGTTGACTGCAATGAGACTTTCTCTCGTAGCCATGCTAAAGTCTGTTAGAATTATGTTAGCAGTTGCTGCATTTTTCAATTATGAAATCTGGCAGATGGATGCCAAAACATCGTTTCCTTTCTTGAGGAAAGGTTGTATGTGATACAACTAGAAGGTTTTGTCAGTCCTAAGGATGCTAAAAGGTGTGCAAGCTTCAGTGGTCCTTCTATGAACTGAAGCAAGCATCTCGGAGCAGGAATATACACTTTGATGAGGTGATTAAAGTTTTTGAGTCTATACAAAGTTTACGAGAAACTTGTATTTACAATAAAGTGAGTGGGAGCACTGTAGAGTTTCTGATAAGCATATCTCGTTGACATATTGTTGATCGGAAATGATATAGCATTTTTGGAAAGCATAAAGGGTTGCTTGAAAAGAGTTTTTCAAAGGAAGACCTGGATAAAGCTACCTAATTGTTGAGCATCAAGATCTATAGAGATAGATCAAGATACTTGATGAGACTTTCAAGGAGTACATACCTTGACAAGATTTGGAAAGAGTTCAAAATGGAATAGTCAGAGAAAGAGTTCTCGCCTGATTTGTAATGTATAAAGTTGAGTAAGACTCAATGCCCAGTCACTGCAGAAGATAGAGAAAAGATGAGTGTAATCCCCTATGCTTCAGTCATAGGCTCTATCATGTATGCAATGCTATGCATAAGACCCAATGTCACCCTTGCCATAAGTATGGCCGGAAGGTTTCAAAGTGATCCTGGAATGGAACACTGGACAATGGTCAAGATTATCCTTAGTAACTAAAAGACTAAGGAGGTGTTTCTTGATTATGGAGTGATAAAGAGTTCGTCGTAAAGAGTCACGTCGATGCAAGCTTTAACACCAATCCGGATGACTCGTAGTAGCTATCTGGATACGTATAGTGGAGCAGCCATTTGGAATAGTACCAAGTGGAGTGTGGTAGCAGTGTTTACGGTTTGACATAGAAATTTGCAAAGTACACACGGATCTGAATGTCGCAGACCCGTTGACTATAAGACCTCTCTCACATGCAAAGCATGATCGAACCCGAAAACTCATTCGGTGTTAGATTCATAACAATGCAAATCGCATGGTGATGTGAACTACATTATTGACTCTAGTGCAAGTGGGAGACTGTTGGAAATATGCCCTAGAGGCAATAATAAATTAGTTGTTATCATATTTCCTTGTTCATGATAATCGTTTATTATCCATGCTATAATTGTATTGATCGGAGACTTAGATGCATGTGTGGATACATAGACAAAACCATGTCCCTAGTATGGTCTTGATGTCCTTCTTTATTTCCATGACAATGGTGATCAAAAGATCCATCTGCTTGTTCCTGGACCTAGGAACCTGAGCAGTGGTGGCTCAAGCTGCATCTGCTTCTGCCTCTGCATGTGCCCGAGCTGCAACTGATGTGGGATGGTCTGGGTCCATCACCACAACATTGTCCTCTAGATCTGGCTAAAGTGGCAAGTGTGGACTTGTTGGAAATATGCCCTAGAGGCAATAATAAATTAGTTGTTATCATATTTCCTTGTTCATGATAATCATTTATTATCCATGCTATAATTGTATTGATCGGAGACTTAGATGCATGTGTGGATACATAGACAAAACCATGTCCCTAGTATGCCTCTAATAGACTAGCTCGTTGATCAAAGATGGTTAAGGTTTCCTAGCCATTGACATGAGATGTCATTTGATAACGGGATCACATCATTAGGAGAATGATGGGATGGACAAGACCCAAACTACAAACGTAGCATATGATCGTGTCAGTTTAATGCTACTGTTTTCTGTATGTCAAGTATCTCTTCCTATGACCATGAGATCATGCAACTCACTGACACCGGATGAGTGCCTTGTGTGTATCAAACGTCGCAACATAACTGGGTGACTATAAAGGTACTCTACAGGTATTTTCGAGGGTGTCTGTTGGGTTGGCATGGATCAAGATTGCGATTTGTTACTCCGTGTGACGCAGAGGTATCTCAGGGCCCACTCGGTAATACAACATCACAACAAGCCTTGCAAGCAATGTGACTAAGTGTTAGTCAAAGTCTTGTATTACGGAACGAGTATAGAGACTTGCCAGTAACGAGGTTAAACTAGGTATGAAGATACCGAGGATCGAATCTCGGGCAAGTAACATACCGAAGAACAAAGGGAACATCATACGGGATTAACTGAATCCTTGACATAGAGGTTCGACCGATAAAGATCTTCGTAGAATATGTAGGAACCAATATGGGCATCCAGGTCCCTCTATTGGTTATTGACCGTAAAGGTGTCTTGGTCATGTCTACATAGTTCTCGAACCCACAGGGTCTGCACACTTAAGGTTCGGTGATGTTTCGGTAGTATAGAGTTATGTATGGTGGTGACCGAAGGTTGTTCGGAGTCCCGTATGAGATCTTGGACGTCACGAGGAGCTCAGGAATGATCTGGAGGTAAAGATTGATATATAGGAAGTCCCATTTTGGTCGTCGGAAAAGTTTTGGGCTAATCGATAATGTACCGGGAATGCCGGTAGTGTACCGGGAGGGGTATTTCGACCCAAGAGGCTTCATGGGATGTGGGAGAGTAAATACCAGCCTTTTGTGGGCTGGTGGAAGTCCCACACAAGGCCCATGCGGCTGGGAGAAAAAGCCCAAAGGGAAAAAGGTGGAAAAAGGCCAAAAAAAGGAGGAATCCTAGTCCTACTAGGATTGGAGGAGGAGTCCTCCTCTCCTACCCACTTTGGCCGACCCAAGGGCTGCCTTTTTGGAAGCCAAGCCTCCTCCTCCTCTCCTCCTATATATACTAGAGGATTTTTGGGTTTTGGCACAGAATTTTCAGCCACGTGCTACCCGTTCCTCTAGTGCATAGTTTCTCCTCTAGATCGGTTTTCTGTAGTGCTTAGGCGAAGCCCTGCCGGAATAGCTCCACCACCATCACCGCAGCGCCGTCACGCTGTCGGAGTACTATTCTACCTCTCTGCTCCCTCTTGCTGGATCAAGAAGGCGGAGATCGTCATCAAGCTGTACGTGTGCTAAACGCGGAGGTGCCGTCCGTTCGGTGCTAGATCGGAAGGACCGTGATCAAGATTGAGATACGGATCGTGACGAGATCGTGGGACGGATCGTGATGAGATCGTGGGACGGATCGTAATGAATTCGTGGGATGGATCGTGATGAGATCGTGGGACGGATCGTGATGAGTTCGCAGGACAGATCGTGATTGGATCGCGGGACGCTCGGCGATTTGGATCACGAAGACGTTCGACTACACCAACCGCGTTTCTTAACGCTTCCCGCTTAGCGATCTACAAGGGTACGTAGATCCACTCTCCCTCTCATAGATGCTCATCACCATGGATAGATCTATGTGTGCGTAAGAAAATTTTTGTTTCCCATGCAACGTTCCCCAACAGGACTGTCCAGAGCAAATATGTGCTTCTCAAGCTGAGAGTTGATGAGCATCTGAATGTAGGGTGCATAGTAGCAAGAACGCTTCTGATCAGCAGCAACCCTCTTCACTGTCTCTACTATCAAGTCCATCGCTCAAATCCTGGTGTGATGATCAAGATGGATGAGCATGTTGATGGAGTATCCACAAATCATCTTCTCATCTCCAGACTTGGGCATCAAGGTATGCCTCAGGATGGTTGTTAGTGCATCTAGTGCCCCTTAGTGATTTTCATGTCTTGAAGACTTATAGGTTAAGGAACTAATTTGTTTGTGAGTGTACACATGCTCTATAAGTCAATGAGAAGTTTGATATATTCAGAGATTACCGACCCCTAAAAATGTATGTCTTCAACTGAAGACTTTGGTGAAGACTTTGCTGAAGCCTTTGGTATTCCGTGAAGACTTTGAAAATGAAGAAGTTGGTGTGACCTTGAAGATAGGAACGAGGACTATGAAGCATGAAGACTTTTATTTTCGTAGTTTCATTTCCTTTCTTTGAGTCATAGGAAACACCGTACTGTTAAAGGGGGCCGAGGTAATACTAAGGAAAATTTCCAACTGATGCTCAACTCCAAAAGCCTCAACCTATCCAATCCTTTGAGTGAAGCCTTTGGAAATCTCTTGCGGTTTAGTCAAGTTCCTCAGTAACAGAGACGATGTTCTTATGGTCTCTGATGAAATTGATCTGACTAAGGAGTTAGGATTTCACAGTGCGAGCTGCCTACAAGTGAGGAACATGATATGTCTGAGGACTTTCATAGTTCTAAATTCCGATCGTTGCTGTGCTTAGCGCCAGCTGTCCCCAATCATAACATCCACATAACGGTCATATCATTGGGGGCATTTATGTCTTATCATGTCAGGTTGCACCCTAGCTATAAATAGCCACCCCGCACAACCACTAGATGGTTGGCTGCTCCGAGAGAGAACTAACACTTGTCATTTGAGAGCAACCCATCCTCCGAGGACTTTGAGAGAAAATCATCAGTGAGGAAAAACCCACAACCAAACCACCAAACACAAGTGATTGAGCATCACTGAAGAAATTCCTGTGTGGAACCGATGCTTGTTACCTTTGAGAACTGTGCATCCTCCAGATGGTTAGGCATCATGGTCTAGTGCATCCTACAGTCAATTGAGGATCATGAAGTGACCTTGGTCTAGAGCATCTAGTAGTAAATTGTGGATCGCCGGGTGACTAGTTTGTGAGGGTTTTGGAAGTCTACCCTGAAGACTTACCACGAGTGTTGGGCGAGGACTATGTGACCTTAGCTCAAGGAGAATATGGTAAGGACCGTGTGTCCTCTGGTTTAAATACCAGGCCGCTCCAAACCAGACGTACGACTGTCATAGAAGTTGGAACTGGGTCATCAAACCATTGTCTTCATCGAGCTACCTGGTTCTATTTCCTCAACCCCTCTATTCCTTGTATAATTGTTGATGAAATTGATCATTACAGTTTGAAGAATTTGACCGAAGACTTTCACAATTTCCTCACTTCAAATTCTTCAAGTTACCTTGTTCATCACTGCTTATCCTGTATCACACTACCTATAATTTGTGCATGTTCATTTCATCATCATGACTATGATGTTGCCATGTTTCTCATGCACGTAAGTACTCGTTCTGCTGCTAGTTATTCATCACATTTCAAATTCCTCAAAGTTGAAATTCCTCAAGTGATGAATTTGTCAAAATCGCCTATTCACCCCCCTCTAGTCGATATAACGCACTTTCAATTGGTATGAGAGCAAGGTACTCCCATGTTCCGTGTGATTTTGGTTTAACCACCTAGAGTTCTAGTTATGTCGACTGCAGGTATGATCAAGGTTTCTGTGGGATGTCCTACCTTCGATGGGACAGACTACCCCTACTGGAAGAAGAAGATGCGCATGCATCTTGAGGCAACTGACAATGATCTCTGGTATGTTGTGGAAAATGGTGTTCCCCGCATTTCTCCGACTGTTACTGCTGCTGATACGAAGAGATTCAAGCAACTCGATTCTCAAGCGAAGAATATCATTTGTGGCCATCTGAGCAAAGGTCAGTATGGAAGAGTGAGTGCTTTGGAAACTGCTAAGCTTATCTGGGATAGGCTATCCAAAGTCAACGAAGGTGTTTCCACTCAACGCGACTCTCGTGTTGATGTTCTTCACAATCTCTTCAACCGCGTCAAGGGACTTGACAATGAAAATGTTAAGCAAACTTTTGATTGTCTTACTGATATCTCCAATGAGCTTCAAGCACTGGGTGCCACCGATATCACTGACCATGAAGTGGTGAAGAAACTGCTAAGATCTCTTGACTCCTCATTTGATACTCTAGCCTTGATGATCCAAGAACGTGAAGACTACAAGTCACTTGATCCTGCTAATATTCCTGAGAGACTCAATACTCATGAATTCCAACAAGCTGAGAAGAGAGACCTCTACGGGCCAAGCTATGGAAGATCTCGTGCTCTGAAGGCAAAAGCAATTTCCTCATCCGAAGAAGAAGATTCAGACAGCAGCCTTGGTGATCCTAAAGAACTAAGTCAGGAGCTAGCAATGCTCGTGAGGAAATTCCAGAAGTTCTCAAGGAGAGGTGGATTTGGAAAGTCATCAAAAAGTGGTTTGAGGAAATTAGATTCCTCGAAAGACTACAAGAAAAGAACCTGTCATCATTGCAAGAAGCCTGGTCACTTTATCTCTGACTGTCCTCTCTGGGAAAAGATTCAAAGAAGAAGAAGAAATACAAGGATGATAGTTCTGATGACTCGAAGAAAAAGAAGAAATCTTCAAATTCCTCATCTGCAAAGTCCTCATCTTCAAAGTCCTGAAAGCACAAGAATAATGGTTCCAGAAAGGCTCGAGCATTCATTGAAAAGGAAATGGATTGTGAAGAAGAATCTGAAGAATATGAAGAAGAGGGAGAATCTGAGGTGGAATCTGAATCTGGTGTCGCTAGCCTTGCTCTCGCTACTGCTTTCATCAGCAAGTCCATCTTCAACGATGAAGAATATGACTACTCCAATGACTCTGAAATCATCAATGATGATTATGCTCCCACCTATTGCTTCATGGCAAAAGTCCCAAAGGTACACAAACATCATTCCTCTTCTGAATCAAGTGAAGGTGAATCTGATGAATATGTGAAACCTAGCTTTGCTAAACTTGTTAAACTTGCCACTAAGCAACAAAGTGCACTTGAAAAGCTTCATAAAATGATAGACAAAAGCGATGATCTGTTGAACGATGAAGTGGATCGGACTCAAACTCTGTCTGACGATCTCAAAAGTATTCAGACAAAGTATGATAACCTTCAGAGTCATCATAATGCTCTCTTAGCCGATCATGAGAAGCTTTCTTATGAATTTATTCAAAGAAAGCAAGATCTTGAGAAACTAAGGGTGTCGCATGAGGATCTCCAAAGGGAAAACGATTCCTTATTGGCTCAACAGATCAGTACCGCTTAGGAAGAATTTGTTCCACCTTGTTTGAAATGCATCGAACGTGAAACTGCTAATTCTTCACCTGAATGTTCAAATGCTTCTATTGCTACAAATTCTTCAACTATTCCAGTGGTCTAAAATTCCTCATCTGAGGATACCACAAGTATCACTAACGAAAATGCAGGGTTGAAGGAATTGTATGTGACAGGCATGTACAAAAGTCTCAAAGGGCATCAAACCCTTTGCGATGTTCTCAAAAAGCAGATTCTGCACAAGAACCCTAGGAAAGAGGGTATTGCCTTTGTGAGGAAACTCGACGCTGATGGATCCTATTGGACACCTGAGCAGTACCCCAAAACTCATGGGTTGCTGCGAAAGGATCTCCTATAGATCCATCCACCTTATATGGCTTTACTTGTGAAACTTCATATTCATCTGCTGAGTCACTTGACTCAAACTACAAGTTCTTCAAAAATTAGAAAGGTGAAGTATTTGCTAGATTTGTTGGAACTAACTGCAGGAATGGTTCACCTATGAAGAAAATCTAGGTTTCCAAGAGCTACCTACAAAATCTTCAAGTGAATGTCCTCACGACACCACTTATGAAGAACAGGAACCCAGATCAAATTCCTCATATGGACCAAAGCCTTCACTTGGACTAAATTCCTCAAATGGTCAAAAATATCATTCTCGTGCTAATGCCTCTGTTTCATAGGGAAGATCTAGGAGTTATGAATATGTGCATTATTCTTCAAACCATTATGTTCATAAGTCCTCGAAGAATTTCTTTGCTTATTCATATGAGTACTCTAACTCTAGCCCTGTGAAACGAAGCGCACTTGCTTCAATGCCTCCCTTCTCATATGGTGCTCGCAGAATGATGAACTCTTTGCCACCCCTCCAAATGTGGGTGGTGAAGAAATTGAACTAATTTCTTATGCAGGGTCATGTCTCCAGATGAAATTGAACATCTGATGAATTTGCTGGAGACCTGAGGAAATGCTTGAAAGGACGCAAGCTAACTTAGTAGAAATGAATTCCTCATTTCTCATGTCCTCACACTACTTGCTTACTATCTTGTGTGATGAAATCCTGTGTGATGAAATGATGTCATATTCTTCACTCTAAAGCATATGACTTCGTAAGTTGTACTAATTCATCTGCAGGATGATACTCCAAAAGCTACTGAGTGGGTCCTCGATAGTGGATGCTCAAACCACATGACTGGTGACAAGAGTCTTCTGATGAATTTGCCACTTGCTCCATCTCATCTGAAGTATATCACCTATGCAGACAAAGGAAAAAAGCAAGGTATTGGGTCTAGGTAAGGTTGCAATCTGAAAGGACCGAACCATGGATAAGGTGATGCTTGTCGAATCCTCGGGGTTCAACTTTATGTCTGTCTCAATGCTTTGTGATCTTGATATGATTGTCGTATTTGGAAGATATCGCTGTGTTATCATCATGGAAACTGACAACTCCAAATTCTTCCAAGGCTTTAGGAGAGGAGACTTGTATATTGTTGATTTCTCTATAGGTCCTCAGCCTGCCACATGCCTACTTGCAAAGTCCTCAGAAGGATGGTTGTGGCATCGACGACGTGGACATGCTGCTATGAGGAACTTGCACACGCTCGTGAAGAAAAAGCACGTCATTGGCATTCAAGGTGTCAAATTTTTCAAGGACCACCTCTGTGGTGCATGTGAGTCTAGGAAGATGACCAGATCCAAGCATCCCTCAAAGACAATCATGACCACGACTTGACCCTTTGAATTGCTTCACATGGATCTCTTTGGCCCCACTCATTACTCCACACTAACAAATTCTTCAAGTTTGTATGGATTTGTCATTGTTGATGATTACTCTCGTTACACTTGGGTGCATATTATCCTATACAAGTCTCAAGTGCAGGATGTCTTCAAACGATTTGCTTCAAGGGCCTCCACAAACTTTGGCGTCAACATCAAGCATATCAGGAGTGATAATGGGACTGAGTTCAAGAACACCAATCTTGATGAATATCTTGATGAACTTGGTATTACTCATGAGTTATCTGCCCCTTATACTCCTTAGCAAAATGGCGTCGTGGAGCGCAAGAACAGGACTCTTGTTGAGATGGCTCGCACCATGCTTGATAAATACAAGACTCCTCGTCACTTATGGCCTGAGGCAATCGATACTGCATGCCACATCATCAACAGGGTATATCTTCACAAATTCTTCAAGAAGACTTCTTATGAACTTATGACTAGCAAGAAGCCAAATGTAAGTTATCTCAAAGTCTTCGGTGCAAAATGCTGGATTAGATATCCTCACCATAGTTCTAAATTTGCACCGAAAGCACATGAAGTTTTTTTGGTTGGTTACGGAAAGGACTCGCACACCAACAAAGTATTTAACACCTACCACCACAAGCTTGTTGAAACTTTAGATTTGCGGTTCAATGAAAGTGATGGCTCGCAAAGAGAGCACCTACCTTATGTGTTAGATGAACAGTCTCCTAAGGAAACCATTAAGCTGAAGGCTACTGAACATGTCATACCCACTGAGGAAGTCATTCCAACTAATGAAGACATTCATGCTCATACACCTAAAGAAAATGGTGCTGAAGAAAATCCCCAGCCACGTTAACCTACTCGTCCAAGAGTTGCAAATGAAGTGCAGATTGACAAAATCATCGATGACATAAATGCACCAGGTCCTCTCACTCGCTCAAAAGCTTCATAGTTGACTAAATTTTGTGGGTACTTTGCCTTTGTCTCTATCGTAGAGCCCACCAAAGTTGATGAAGCATTCAAGGAGCCTGAGTGGATTGAAGCTATGCAAGAGGAATTGCATCAATTCAAGCTCAACAATGTCTGGGAACTTGTCAAGCAGCCAGATCCTCGCAAGCATAACATCATAGGTACCAAGTGGATCTACCGCAACAAGCAAGATGAAAATGGCCTTGTGGTAAGGAATAAGGCTCGTCTTGTAGCTCAAGGCTACACACAGGTTGAGGGAATTGACTTTGATGAAACTTTTGCACCTGTTGCTAGACTTGAAGCTTTTCGCATATTGCTTGCTTATGCTAACCATCATGATATCATCTTATATCAAATGGATGTGAAAAGTGCATTCCTCAATGCTAAGCTTGAGGAATAAGTATATGTCGCTCAAACCCTAGGTTTTGAAGACCCTAAGCATCCTGACAAAGTCTTCAGACTCAACAAGGCCCTCTATGGCCTCAAGCAGGCCCCTCGAGCGTGGTATGACACTCTGAAGGAATTCCTCATGAAGAAAGGCTTCAAACCCGATTCACTCGACCCAACTCTTTTCAAAAAATCCTATGACAACGAACTTTTCATATGCCAAATATATGTAGACGATATTATCTTTGGCTGTACTGACAAATATTACAGTGATGAATTTGCCTATATGATGAGTGAATAATATCAAATGTCTATGATGGGAGAGTTGAAATTCTTCTTAGGTCTTCAAATTTTTCAGCAAGACAACGGCATCTTCATCCCACAAGAGAAATACCTCAAGGATGTTCTGAGGAAATTTGACATGCAAGATTACAAAGGCGTCAAAACTCCAATGCCTTCAAAAGGCCACCTCCGCACTGACGAAAATGGTAAAGATTTCGATCAGAAGGTATATCGCTCCATGATTGGCTCATTATTGTATCTATGTGCATCTAGGCCTGATATTATGCTGAGTGTTTGCATGTGTGCCCGATTCCAAGCAGCACCGAAGGAATCACACCATAAGGCTATGAAACATATTCTTCGATACTTAGCTCACACACCAATGCTTGGATTATGGTATCCCAAGGGCTCAAATCTTCACCTCGTCGGATACTCTGATGCTAAATACGTTGGAGATCGTGTGGATCGCAAGTCAACCTCAGGCACATGTCATTTCCTCGAACGATCCTTAGTCTGTTGGTCCTTGAAGAAGTAGAACTGTGTTTCACTATCTATTGCTGAACCTGAGTACATTGGTGCTGGTTCATGCTGCGCTCAGTTGTTGTGGATGAAGCAAACCCTCAAGGACTATGGCATCAAGTTGTAGAATGTGCCTCTCTACTGCGACAACGAGAGTGCCATCAAGATTGCTTACAACCTATTTCAGCATTCCAAGACGAAGCACATCCAAGTTCATCATCATTTTCTTTGAGATCATGTACTCAAGGGCGACATCTCCATCGACCACATCCCGACTAAAGAACAACTCGCTAATATATTCACAAAGCCCTTGGATGAAAAGAGATTTTGCAAGTTGCAGTGTGAGCTAAATATCTTAGAATCTTCGAATGTTCTTTGAAAAAGGACACACATCCTAACCCTTATGCAAAATTGATGACTTAGATGTGCAACACACGAAGTAACCTTTTTCTTCAATCAATGGAGAATAACCCTCTAAGTGTGAACAAATTAATGAAAAATTTGATTCTCAGAACCCTACAACAATTGTACGCGGTGTCTGAAGTCATCATTCTTATACGGTGGGTCATGCCACCAACCATAGTTGAATTCTTCAAAGTTGAGTTTTTTTCGTCATTTTGCAAATTCTTCAAATTTTCAAATTCCTCAAGTTTGCAAATTCCTCAACTTTTCAAATTCATCAACTTTTCAAATTCTTCAAATTATGAAACTCATGTTCTTCATTGACTATATACCTATATATTTGAGTTTACAATGTCCACAACAACATTCACTTATTGCTAATTCTTCAAGTTGATTTTCATCTAAGTGAATGTGATCGGGCCCTTTTCCCCTCTGTGCTAAACTCAACCCAGTCTATTCACAAATTCTTCATATGCGTTTTACTTTGAAACTCGTTCAAAGTCTTCATTATGTCCTTGACAACTGAAGAATTTGCGAACGGAAACTTAAAACTTTCA
Organism: Hordeum marinum; assembly: GCA_022496015.1. NCBI lineage: Eukaryota > Viridiplantae > Streptophyta > Magnoliopsida > Poales > Poaceae > Hordeum > Hordeum marinum. The sequence continues at coordinate 94,588,770 of CM039678.1, forward strand.
CCATAAATTTTTTTGGCGTTTCCTGCTCAAACGGTTCTGACTCCCATGACTGGATAACCCACGATCCCCCACTATCACCACTACTCAGAACGTGGGTGACACCTGTCGCGTGGAGAGCAAGGGTCAGGGGCAATCTGGTCCAAAATCTTCGGACAGATTGGTTTTCACCTCCACTGTAAATACCCCTCCCCTTTCACTATGCTCGGTTACTCCTCACTCCTACTCTTTCCCGAGCTCTGACCTAGAGCCATCGCTAAAATCATTGCCGCCAGTGTGGAAGAGCTTCACTGCCTCGACCTCGCTGTCGCCGTACTCGCATTGGCCGCAGAAGTCTTCACCTTGCCGCCGCTGTAGCTGTCTCCCTCTACCGAGTTAGGGCGTGGGAGATCTGGACTAACGAACTTCCAATCTCATTCCTCGGTTCGTCGTGTTCTTCACGACGGTAAATAAAATTTATTTTTACTACCCTTGTTTGATCTTCAAGTTTTCCTAAATCTTCACAAAGGTGTTTATTATTCAAGAATTTCAGTCTAAAGCACCTTAAATGTTCATTCACTTGATGATTTTCCCTAAGTTATGATTTTCTTCAAGATTCCTCAATTTTGTGAATCCTCAAATTTGCACAACTTTGGAACCTGAGACAAAGAACACTTAGTAAAATTCCTCAAGTCACTCATGGTCAAATTCCTCTCACCTGATATTATTGAAAAATTTCTAAGAACGCATATGACCTCTTCAATTCTCGCACCTATACTCTATTCAGAGGTACAAAATGTCCGCTGATGAATCACTAGGTCCTCATCAACTTAACTCATTTACAACATTTCTTGAGGAAAAACTGTGCACTTCTTCAGAGTCCTCAAGAGTTCAAAATCCTTAGCTGAAGAAAATGGCCGATGGGAAGAAGCCACAAAAAGGTGCAAAGAAGGCTGAACAGAATAGTGCTTTTGAAATCCCTGAACATCTGTATCCAGGTTACTGTACACCAGATGAATCCATACATGGCAAAGAGACAAAAGAACAGAGAAAGATTAGAATTCAAAGGATTGAACGGAGGTGGGCGAGGGAATGGAAGGTGTATCGCTATGTTACTCCCAAATACATGAAGAAATGCGCACTCAAACCCCCTTGCATTAGGGCTCCTCCAGCTGATGATCAAGTGGTTGATCCCACCAGTGTTGCTCGCGGTGAAGACTATCCCGCTGAGTTGGCAAAGCGTCAACTCAAACTTCAGAGAACTGTCGAAGCTGCAGTGAAGAAGTTCAATGAAGACTCTGTTGCTGATGCCACTTCCGAAGCCTCTGCTAGTGCTCCAAAGAAATCAATGATGAAGAAATCTGTTGTGAAGTCAACTTCTTCAACTTCAAAGTCATCACAACAGATTCCTCAAGATCAAAGGCCTTAGTCTTCAAAGGCCTCAGCCGCTGGCTGAGTAGCTGCTCAGTCCTCTGCTGCTGCTACAAAGTCCTCAACTCCAGTGCATCTTGCATCATGTCAGAGAACAGAAGGATTCTCAAATACTTCAAAAATCTCTGCAAGCCCCTCTACTAAAGCAAAGTCTTCAACAAGTCCTAAAGTGCTGAAACTGAAGAAAACTGTTGGACGAGGTCAAAAACCAAGTCCTAACACAAGCAAAGCAGTGGTAACTATATCCTCAGGATCTGAGGAGGAGGTGGATGAAGATGATGATGAAGAACTTGAAGAAATCATCAGAGAAAGTCAGCAAAAGGCTGCAATGGCCAAAGTCAGCTTTGTTCCACTACTGCTGGATCCCAAGATGATCCTCAATTTCATAGACATATGGCATGAGGATCCTAACACCCTAATTTCCTCAATGAACCTGCCTCTTGGTGTGGACCATGTCCTCACCCACTTTATTGCTGAGGAAAAATGGAGAAGAGAACAAGCTCAGAGAGCAAAGAGGAACAGGGCTTGGAAAGAAAAAATCCTGAGGAATAACATGATGAATTTGACTCCAAATCAACTCATCACTGTTCAGTCTGAAATTCGCTACCTCTCTGATGAATAAGAAATGTATGATGCTGAGTGGAAGGGCACCAAAGTGAGATTCGTCAGGGCTGCCCAAGTTGCTGTTAAGGACCACAACACAAGAGTAGTAGCTCGATCGCAACCACAAATTCCTCAGGCTGATGAATCTGCTTAGCCTGCTGAAAAAAATCCAAGCGTACCTGAAGAAAGTCAAACTGCTAAAGAACATACCGGACAACCTCCACTGTTGTGCCTGAAGAAACTGACAGGCCAGCTGAAGCTTTTGCTGCACCTGATGAAACTGAACCCACAAGGACGACTACATCAGTCGTGCTTGAAGAAATTGTACCACCCTCACCTTTAGCTGAATCAGCCAAATCATCAAAGGTGAAGACAATCAACCTTCCTTCTGCATCAAAAGTGAAGAAAACTAAGGCTGCTGAGAAGAAGGCACTGAAAAGAAAAGCTTCAACTTCACATTCCTCAGCTATGAAGAAGTTGAAGACTCTGCCAAAGTCCTCAACTAAACCATTTGATGCCACTCCACTCTCCTCAGCACCCGCCTATGAGATCATTCCATTTAGTGTTGACTATGTCATCCCAGATGAAGAAAACGAAGAAGATCATTCTGCTACTTCGACAGAGCAGATTGATGAAGACACTGAAGTTGAATAGAATTCTTCAACTCATTAGGTATCATCGCCCCATCCTCAGTTCACTTCTGAAGAGGCCGGGATTGAAGAAATTGATGAGGATGTAGACATTGCAAATACAACTCCTGTCATCAACGATGAATATTGGGAAACAACTCACCCAAATTCACCAATGACTAATCCTCTGTTACAGATTCCTCAGTCCCCAGCCCAGACTGAAGAAATTCATGAAGGATCTGATGACTTGACCGCCAAAGTCACTGAAGATATTCCAGCTGCATCAGCTGATGACTTTGCTACTCCACCTGCCACTAAGGAAACAGCTCCACAAATTCCTCAGTATGAAGAAATTCCTCCCATGCCGAAGGAAATCAAGGGCTGCTTCAAGCCAAATCTTCAGCCGAAGCCCAGAATGCCATTCAAAGGCTCAAGCGCCCCAAATTCCTCAAACGCAATTTCTTCAATGAGCACATGTTTTTCACTGGTCCCAATCCGTATGACTCAGCAAGGGCCGGTCGAAGCAGATTCTGGACTGCCACTCAGATGAATTATTATGCATAAATAATGTTCGACAAGAAGAAAGTCTTCGAGCACCATCAAATTCCTCATGCTGATATGGAAACACTTCCATCATTCATGCCGTGCTCCAAGTTCTTCATGATGCAGGAATCCTTCCTTTTTGTGTGGACATCTGCGACTCGAATGAAGAGTTGATTCTTCAATTCTATGCCACACTACACATCAGAGGTGACGCCTCAGATATCAACTCCTGGGTTTTGGACTGGATGACAGGATCAACTCATCTCACTGGTCAAGCATCTGAATTACTTTAGTCTGTCCCAGTGCCAATTCCTTCAAAAGAAGCTCGTTGTCTGTTTGATGAACCTGCTCTTCCAAATCAACTGATGCAAGTGCTGATGAAGCCTTTGGCTCCTGGAAAGCCTCAATGAACAATCTTCCTTGTGAAGGATCTGCTCTATGTGCCCAGGACGGTCTACCACATTCTGACAAATACTCTATGTTCTCAGAAGGGCCACAACTTTGAAGAAGAGGAAGTGCAGGGAGTCATGAAGAATATGTTGTTCAACATCATTCATGGGATTCCCATCAACTTCCGTGATTTCTTCATGAGGACATTGGCTAATGCTGCTCTAGCCCCATTTGAATAGAAGCCTTATGCACCTTGGATCATGAAGTTCATCAGATCAAAGTCGTCAGTACCCTTCAAGGCGGACTTTCAGAATCATTTCGGCTTCCTGCCTCTGATTGAAGTCCTCAAGAGCACAATTGCCTCAGTAGAAGGAAAAGGCAAGGCTGTCATTGATGAAGGCACTCGTCCATTGGATGGACAGTTTTGCAAAGCTGCATCCTTCTCCACCAATGATGAAACTGCAACCCAGGACTCAGAAGCAAAGGCCTCAGCTCAAATACCTCAAAAGTCTGCCCCTCGTGTGATGACTGATCGTGATCTTCTCATAAGTCTTCATCACAAGGTTGATCGCAATCACAAGTGGGTGAAGCATCAGCTTGGTTACATTGTGCAAAACATGACTGTGATGCAGAACTCTGTGAAGAAGAATCACTACTATGTGAATGAAATCCTCAACCGATCTTGGGCTATATTGTCTCACCTCAAGACTCCTGAAGAACTGAAGGAGCTGGACCTTGAGGAACATCTTGACTGGGCTCGTCAACCAGAGAAGAAATTCAAGAAAGTTCAAGTTCCTCTGATGGTCACAAGATCATATTCTTCATCGCGTGAGACGGATGAAGCTGAGGACATTGACGACACTGCGGTAGGCCCTGCATCAACAAATGACCCCGACAACGCTGGCGCTCCTTCCTCACCAACCCGATGAAATTCCTCAAGGGGCATTAGTCCTCTTTTTTTGTCCCTTTTGGTCTTCGATGACAACGGGGGAGAAAATTTGAGTTAGTCTTCACGCGAGTCACTATATATGGACTGTTTCTAGTTAAGTTACAACTCTCACTCTTCTGAAGCTTCTGTTGATTGAGTTGTAAACTTAAGTCCGATGGTGGTCTGACTCTTTTGAACTATTTCCACGCATGCTTATTTACTCAAGTATCTTAATGCATGCATGCTGAATTTCGTCAGACACCATTTCATCATGCATTTCAAATTCTTCATATCATATGTTTAAATGCGTGTATGAATTACAAGATATAGCGGGAGATCTCCATGTTTTTAACCTACCATGTCCATTTGCAGTGCAAAGCAAATTCCTCAAATATGCACATCTTCAGGGGGAGTTCTTCTATATTTTGCAATCAAATTCCTCAAACTCTGTATTTACACTTCATAGTATTATCGTTTTTGAAAACATAACCTATTTGTCATCAATCACCAAAAAGGGGGAGATTGTTAGTGCATCTAGTGCCCCTTAGTGATTTTCATGTATTGAAGACTTATAGGTTAAGGAACTAATGTGTTTGTGAGTGTACACAGGCTCTATAAGTCGATAAGAAGTTTGATATATTCGGAGATTACTGACCCCTAAAAATGTATGTCTTCAACTGAAGACTTTGGTATTCCCTGAAGACTTTGAAAATGAAGAAATTGGTGTGACCTTGAAGATATGAACGAGGACTATGAAGCATGAAGACTTTTGTTTTCATAGTTTCATTTCCTTTCTTTGAGTCATAGGAAACACCGTACTGTTAAAGGGGGCCGAGGTAATACTAAGGAAATTTTCCAATTGATGCTCAACTCCAAAAGCCTCAACCTATCCAATCCTTCGAGTGAAGCCTTTGGAAATATCTTGCGGTTCACTCAAGTTATTTAGTGACAGAGACGATGTTCTTCTGGTCTCTGATGAAATTGATCGGACTAAGGAGTTAGGATTTTGCCAGTGCGAACTGCCTACAAGTGAGGAACATGATATGTCTGAGGACTTTCATAGTTCAAAATTCCGATCGTTGTTGTGCTTAGCGCCAGCTGTCCCCAATCATAATATCCACATAACGGTCATATCATTGGGGGCATTTATGTCTTATCATGTCAGGTTGCACCCTGGCTATAAATAGCCATCCCCACAACCACTAGATGGTTGGCTGCTCCGAGAGAGAACTGACACTTGTCATTTGAGAGCAACCCATCCTCCGAGGACTTTGAGAGAAAATCATCAGTGAGGAAAAACCCACAACCAAACCACCAAACCCAAGTGATTGAGCATCACTAAATAAATTCCTATGTGGAATCGACGCTTGTTACCTTTGAGGAATGTGCATCCTCCATACGGTTAGGCGTCATGGTCTAGTGCATCCTGCAGTCAATTGGGGATCACGAAGTTACCTTGGTCTAGAGCACCTAGCAGTAATTTGTGGATCACCTGGTGACTAGTTTGTGAGGGTTGTGGAAGTCTACCCTAAAGACTTACCACGAGTGTTGGGCGAGGACTGTGTGACCTTAGATCAAGGAGAATATGGTAAGGACCATGTGTCCTCTGGTTTAAATACCAGGCCGCTCCAAACCAAACGTACGACTGTCACAACAGTTGGAACTGGGTCATCAAACCATTATCTTCATCGATCCACCTGGTTCTATTTCCTCAACCCCTCTATTCCTTGTATTATTGTTGATGAAATTGATTGTTATTGTTTGAAGAATTTGACTGAAGACCTTCACAATTTCCTCACTTCAAATTCTTCAAGTTACCTTGTTCATCACTTCTTATCCTGTATCACGCTACCTATAATTTGTGCATATTCATTTCATCATCATGACAATGATGTTTCCATGTTCCTCATGCATGTAAGTACTTGTTCCGCGTCTAGTTATTCATCACATTTCAAATTCCTCAAAGTTGAAATTCCTCAAGTGATGAATTTGTAAAAATCGCCTATTCACCCCCCTCTAGTCGATATAATGCACTTTCAATGGTGTTCATGGTATGGAGGCCTGGCTGGAGAAAGTAGGTAGAACCAAGCTTGTGAGATTGCACTTTATTTGCAGGGATAGGATTATACATATCCTTCAAAGCATTGTGCCTCTCCTTGGATTCTATGCAGACATCCAAATCTCCATCCTGAACCTCTAGGACTCCTAAGATGGTAGCCCACTAATCAATAGTAGATTCATATTTTGCTTCTTCAATCATCTAAACAATTCTGCCATCTCCATACAAATGAGAAGTGGAATAGAACTGCATGATCATCTCGTCGTTCCAAGCAGTGAAACCTTCCCAACAAATTTCTCAAGTCCAATGCAGTGGAAGTTGTCTTGGACACATGGAAAGAAATCTTTGTTATCCTCGATGTACTTCCAATCAACATATCTCATGTCACTGACTGCTAGGCTCTTGTCTAGCAAAACTGTCTCATAGAAGTCTTGTTGTTCCTTGGTATAAAATCTGTAATCAACAATAGTCTTTCTTCTTTGGGCATATGGATGAATCGCTCTCCATTCCCTCAAGCCTGAATCCTTCCTCTTCTTCATATCCTCAGCAACTGGGTGGCTGGCATCATGAACTAGAAGGTGAGGTCTGAGCTTCATCAGAATAGTCATAGCATCATCATCATCTGCTGCTTCTCGGAAAGTGTACTTCTTGTTCTTCTCAGAAGCAGGTATATCCCTGGTAGTCCTCTTGGACTTCTGTCCAGCAGCTTTCTTTGAAGTAGACTTGGTGCTCTTGGAGGGGCCTGGCTTGGGCATAGCATCGGCCAAAAGTTTCTTGGCTTTCTTCTTAGGTGGGGCCTGAGCAACAGGTTCCTCCTCTTCCTCCTCTGCAGCCGCAGCACCACCAGCAGCAGCCTCCTCTGGATCCTCAAACATAGAGGTAGGCCTGCCCTGCACACGGATGATCCTCTTCCTGGCTGTCTTCTTTGGCACAACTTTCTTGGGGACCTCAACAGACATTGTTGCCCTAGCACTCTCATGTGCTTTGAAGGTTTTTGCAGGAGCATAAATTTTGCTGACCACCTTCCTAGATGAGGTGGCCTCATTGGCATCCTTCCTTGCAGCCTTCTCTTGCTTCTTAGCAAGAATCTCTTCCGGGACAAAATCAGAATCTTCTTCCTCTTAGTTGAGTCTCTTCCTTGTCCTTGTTGTAGCCTTAGGCAACCCATGAGAACCAGGAGTGCTTGGATCTGAAAAGGAACTGGCCTCAGGACTAGTGCCTGAACTCATCCCTATGTTCTGCTCTAACAAATTCCGACTATCTGATCCTGACATGCTAACCTTGTGAATAGTGTATAGAAGAGTAGAATAGGATAAGTCATCACAAAATGTAGATGTTTTTGAAATTTTGAGAAAAGATTTTCTACATTTTGCATTCTGTCAAATGTATTTCGGTACAACCGAGGCAGAAATTTTGGTCACACCGAGACCGACACTTACTTTCCAAGAACTTGGCATTGTTTTCGGTCGGACCGAAAACAAGCGCTCAGTTACACCGAGGTGTTCTCAGTGTGGCAGAAACTAAAATCAGTGACACTGATTTTCCCACATCGGTTCTACTAAGATATAGGTGGCGGACGACAAAACCCTAAAAATCTATTATCCGCTACTCTACGAGATTTTCTTTGTGGATGGAAAGCTTTCAGTCGGTGGCTTATAGATAAAAACAATTTCATTGTGCAAGACTTGGACGGGGAGCGCAATAAAATTCGAATCCGTACCCTAGTTGGCAACGGATCCGCTATGGCGGCGATGGCGGTGAAGATGCCCGCCGACGGCGAGATTTCCAGCGGCGGAGGCGCTCGGGAAAGGCAAGCGATGACCAGGGGGTCCTTCTGCGGTAGCTAGGGTTGTGGAGGCGCGGTGTTTGAAGAATATATTTCAAAATTTGGGGTCCACCGACTATATACCCATCGCTGTCGGTGACATCGATTTGATATTTTCAGTGTCACCGAGTTGCACAACTATCAATTGACAAGGAAACTCGGTGTAACTAAGAACATGAAATCAGTCTTACTGAGTTAAGAAAACCAGATCAACCCTAGGCATTCGGTGAGACCGAGAATTGTGGGTTGGTTCCACTGAGATGCACTTGGGAGGTTTTAATGGTTAGTCCTTGACGATACGGAACTCCGAGTGCTCCTCACACAAAGTGATCGAAAAGTACCTCTTCAAATTTTGTGATGCAGCATGAATAGAGTATGAGGGGGGAAAGCATAGATAGCTAAAGGAGTGGTCCTAGGCATTCTTGTAAATCCAATTGGCAAAAAAATATGAAAAGCCAAATAGCAACAATTGGATATCCTCGAATGAGTAAATAAATGCAGACAAACATGCTCATACAATAAGATGTCAAATGAAATCATGGCAAACATGCACAAACACAATAGCATCTAACAAGCACTTTGGCGATGACAGAGTCATCTATATATGATTATATTGACTTAGGAGCCTAGTAAGAATACTTGATCATAGGTCATACTCATCGTTTAAGCACAAGTGGGGTTACCACTTTTACATAAAGCATTTAATGTTGTCACATTCTTATGACATGCTTTAACTCAAGTCTTAGAGTAAATCTCCCCCTTGATGTGACATCCCCTCATAAGAGGGATAAACTAACCTTGGGTTTTTTCGATGAAGACTTCATGTTGGTGAGGTATTGGTGGATGCTCAAAGTTGATAAAGATCAGCAAGAGTTGGCAGCATCCTTGTTGTTTCATTACTCTTCTCACCTACATGGGTTAGTCCCAACACGCAAGAGACAAATACAAGGATATCTATGGACATGGAGTGCAAATCATATGTGATGATGTCCATTGATTTGTTGATTACCTTGTCCCTTGCTTACCTTTGAGGGAATGTGTGACTCCTTGAACTATTGCATAATGTTGATGTTGATTGCAAATAGTTCTTGCCAATAATAAATATGAGTGAATTTCATTGGGGGAGTCACCCTCAAGAACTCTCTAGTTCTTCTTCTTGGGGATCCACATCAAGTTGATGGGGGTCATTGGTGTTGTAGTAGCCTTTGTAGAAGTTGAGCTTGAAGTATCCTTGGGAAGCCACTCCACCAAAGCTCGGGAATCATCTTCATATGAGCTAATGTCCTCTTGAAGCTTGTTCTTTCCCTTGAGCTGGGGGACTTGTGGTGGAAGGTCATCTTGCACCTTTGTTCCCTTTGGGAGATTATTTTCATACTTCTCCTTTTGAGAAACAAACTCGGGATTGGGGTATTGACCTTCTTCCCATTCAACCCCATTAGCGTTGAAGTAGCCAACACCACGATTCTTCCGATATCCTCCGTGCTTGTGTACAATCTCCTCAAATTGTTTGCACCCTTCAAGACTCTTGTATACCTTTCTCTATAATCCCTTTAAAAAGTTCATTTTCTTGCTCAAGTGTAACTTGGGTAAGAGAAGAGTTAGTGGGATCAAGAGAACTACTAGAAGCAACATCATTGGATTTATCATTTTTATTGCTACTAGTTGAAGAACCTTTCTTTCCTTTGTTACTAGCTTGCTTAGACTTAACTTGAGGCATGAATCTAGATAAGAGAAGTCGCTTGTCTAGATACAAGGAACTCTTCTTTCGAAGATCGTCATTGATAGTCTTGAGGAACTCATGCTCTTGCTCTAAATTGAGCTTCTCGAAGTGTAGCTTCTCATGTGTCCTTTCAAGCTCTCTATGATCTTCTAGAGTTGACTCGTGAGCTAACTTAAGAGTTTTTAGTTCTTGAGTTAGTTCTTCTATTTTCATCTTATCATCATCAATTTGACTTATCTTGACTAGCATGATAATTATCAAGTTCATTTTGACAAGCATTACTAGATTTGTCAAATAGCAAGTCATCTTCAATTAACAAGTCATCTTCATCACTATTGAAATCAAGATACTTGGGGTGTGATACCTTGGGGCCTTTAGCCATGAAGCAACTTCCACTCCCTTCGTTTGGTGAATCAAATAGATCATAGGAGTTGGTAGTCACTAGTGGGAGTTGGAGTGATAGCTTCTCTCGGAGTGGTTGTCGAACTTGGAGCCGGAAACCCATTCACCAACATGAGCTTGATGTTTCCTTCTTGACTAGATCTTGGTGTACTTGTCCTTCTTCTCTGAGTCCCTACTTCTCCTTGAGGGTCTTCGTTCATAGTGATCATCTCTACTCCTTCTCTCTCTTCGAGGTGACTCATCTCTTGAGCTTCGTCTTCTTGGTGACTCTTCTCTTTGTTTGTAGGGAGCCGTGCACTCATTGGAGTAGTGTCTGGGCTTCCCACAATTGTAGCAATTTCGGTCAAGACTTGACGAACGCTACTCTTTATATTTTGAGTTGGAGCTTTGATCTTTGCTTCTATTCTTGTAGAACTCGTTGAATTTCTTGACCACGAGGCTTATCTCTTCATTTGTGACAAGGTTATCGCTTGAGATAGTGGGAGCATCACTTGTGGCTTTGTAAGCACCACTACACTTGTGGAGAAGCTCTTCCTTATCTTTGGGTGTCATCTCATGAGCAAGAATTCTTCCAATCACTTCTGTTGGCTTGAGATCTTTGTAGTTGGGCATCATTTGGATCAATGTGCAAGCGGTGTCATATCGATCATCCAAAGCTCGAAGTATCTTCTTGATGATGAATTTGTAAGTCATTTCTTTGCTTCCTAAGCCGGCAATCTCATTTGTGATGAGAGCTAGCCTAGAGTACATCTCAGCGACTCCTTCACCATCCTTCATCTTGAACTTGCAAGTTGACTTTTAAGAACATCCAACTTGGATTCTCTCATAGATTCTGTACCTTCATGCATATCAATCAAAGTATCCCAAATCTCTTTTGCATTCTCAAGACGGCTGATTTTGTTGAATTCTTCGGGGCCTAGACAGTTGAAGAAAATGTCACATGCTTGAGCATTGAGTTGCAACATCTTCAATTCATCCGCAGTCACTTCGCGATCGGGTTCCCTTCCTTTTGCAAAGAATTTACCTTGCATACCAACACAAACAATAGCCCAAATGGCGGGGTTATGACCAAGCAAATACATTTTCATTTTGTGCTTCCAACTAGCAAAATTTGTGCCATCAATATACGGACCTCTACGATGATAACTTCCGTCACTAGACGCCATACTCTTCCAGGTCATGAGACCAATGCAATGGAGACCAAAGCTCTGATACCACTTGTAGGATCGAAAGTAGTGCTAGAGGGGGGGTGATTAGACTACTTGACCAAATAAAATCTACTTTTTCCCAATTTTAATTCTTGGCAGATTTTAGCATTCATAGTGTGTCAAGTACACCCTACACATGCATGTCTAAGAGTATAGCAGCGGAAAGTAAAGATATTGCACATGTAAGTAAAGAGAGGGTAGGAAGAGCAAATGCAATTGGTGACACGATGATTTTTCCTATGGTTTCTATAGGTGGTGCTATTGTACATCCACGTTCATGGAGTCTTCAACCCACGGAGGCAAACGGTTGCGAGAGTCCATGGAGGGCTCTACCCACGGAGGGTCCCATGAAGAAGCAACCTTGATTATAACATGACGGCCTACGTCCACGGAGGACTAGCCTTACTCGGGGTATATCTTCACGAAGTAGGTGATCTCCTTGCCCTTACAAACTTCTTGGTTCACTCCACAACACGAAGTAGGAGGCTCCTAAGCGACACCTAACCAATCTAGGAGGTAGCACCCTCCAAAAGTTAATAGGCTCTATAATGACGATGAACTCCTTTCTCTTGTGCTTCAAGATAATAGACTCCTCAACACACAATCACTCTCTCACAGATTTGGCTTCGTAGAAGAGATGGGATTGGTGGAAAGCAACTTGGGGAGGCTAGAAATCAAGATCCATATGATTGGAGTGGAAGATTTTGACCTCGACACAAGGGTAGGTGGTTCTCTCTCAAAAAAAACTGAGAGGATAGGTATGGAATAGTTCCAAGTGCTTCTTTTTCGAGTAGGTGGTGGTGAAGGGGTATATATAGGCATACCCAAAAATCCAACCGTTACACACAAAATGACCAACTCGGTGACACCGATGTGTTAATATCGATGGCACCAAAGTGACCAAAAGGTGGCAACTTTTGAATCTCGGTTGCACCGATAAGGTGACCAACGGTTAGAATGCCCAATCTCGGTGACACTGATTCGACAATCTCGGAGGGACCAAAACTATGAACTTGCGTAACAGAAAGTTGTTGCCCTAGAGGCAATAAATAAAGTGTTTATTATTATATTTCCTTGATCATGATAATTCTTTATTGTCCATGCTATGATTGTATTGATTGGAAACACATTGCATGTGTGGATATATAGACAACACTCTGTCCCTAGTGTGCCTCTATTAAGCTAGCTCGTTGATCAAAGATGGTCGAGGTTTCCTAGCCATTGACATGAGATGTCATTTGATAATGGGATCACATCATTAGGAGAATTATGGGATGGATAAGACCCAAACGATAAACGTAGCATATGATCGTGTCAGTTTATTGCTATAGTTTTCTGCATGTCAAGTATGTGTTCCTATGACCATGAGATCATGCAACTCACTGACACCGGAGGAGTGCCTTGTGTGTATCAAATGTCACAACGTAACTGGGTGACTATAAAGGTTCTCTACAGGTATCTCCGAGGGTGTCTACTGGGTTGGCATGGATCAACACTGGGATTTGTTACTCCGTGTGATGGAGAGGTATCTAAGGGCCCACTCGGTAATACAACATCACAATAGGCCTTGCAAGCAATGTGACTAAGTGTTAGCCACGGGATCTTACGGAACGAGTAAAGAGACTTGCCGGTAACGAGGATGAACTAGGTATGGAGATATCGGCGATCGAATCTCGGGCAAGTAACATACCAGAGTACAAAGGGAACGTCATACGGGATTGACTGAATCCTTGACATAGAGGTTCGACCAATAAAGATCTTCGTAGAATATGTAGGAATCAATATGGGCATCCAGGTCCCGCTATTGGTTATTGACCGTAGAGGTGTCTCGGTCATGTGAACATAGTTCTCGAACCCGCAGGGTCTGCACACTTAAGGTTCGGTGACGTTTTGGTAGTATAGAGTTATGAATGGTGGTGACTGAAGGTTGTTCGGAGTCCCGGATGACCTCCCACAAGGTGGACTCCTCCCCTCTTGCCTCGGCCGAAGCCCTCCTTGTAGGAGGGGTAAGGCTGCCTCCTCTCCCCTCCCTCCTATATATACTAGAGGATTTTGAGGGCATCCCTAACCCTAATTGCCACGTGCTGCCCTCTTCTTCCTCTAGATCGTTTTCTCATCTAGATCGGTTTTCAGCAGTGCTTAGGCGAAGCCCTGCTGGAATTGCACCACCACCACCGTCGCAACTCCGTTGCACTTCCGGAGAACTCGTCTACCTCTCTACTCCCTCTTGCTAGATCAAGAAGGTGGAGATCTTCACCGAGCTGCACATGTGCTGAACGCGGAGGTGTTGTCCGTTCGGTACTTGATCGGGAGTTCATGGGACGACTTGCAATTCAGATCGCGGAGACGTACCACTACATCAACTGCATTCTTTAACGGTTCCTCTTAGCAATCTACAAGGGTACGTAGATCCAATCTCTCCTCTCATAGATGCTCATCTCCTAGATTGATCTTGGTGAAGCGTAGGAAATTTTTTGTTTCCCAAGCAACGTTCCCCAACAGTGCCATCATGAGCTAGGTCTATGCGTAGATGAGATCTTGAGTAGAACATAAAGAGTTTGTGGGTGTTGATATTCAGATTGCTTCTTTCTTAGTCTTTTCTTGGTTCAGCGGTATTGTGGGATGAAGCAGCTCGGACCGACTTTACTCGTACGCTTACGAGAGACTGTGTTCCATCGACTGACATGTGACTTCGTCGCATAAATATGGCTGGCCGGTGTTTGTCTCTCCCACTTTAGTTGGATCGGATTTGATTAAGGCGGTCCTTGTATAAGGTTGGAAAGCAATCTTCATATCACCATTGTGGTTTTGCGTAGGTAAGAATCGTTCTTGATAGATACCCATAGCAGCCACGTAAAACATGCAACAACCATTAGAGGACGTCTAACTTGTTTTTGCAGGGTTTGTTGTGATGTGATATGGCCAATTGCATGATGTGATATATGTGATGTATGAGATGATGATGTTTTTGTATAGAATATCACGACTTGCATGTTGATGAGTACGGCAACCGGCAGGAGCCATAGGGTTGTCTTTGATTATTGTATGACCTACGTGTCAATCTTTAAGCGTTATGTAATGCTTTACTTTATCGCTAAGCGGTAGCAATAGTAGTAGAAGCATGGTGGGCGCGACAACCCCGATGGCGACACAATGATGGATATCGTGATGATGGAGATCATGGTGTTATGCCAGTGATGATGGAGATCATGCCGGTGCTTTGGAGATGGAGATCAAAAGCACAAGTTCATCGCCATATCATGTCACTTATGATTTGCATGTGATGTTAATATTTTTATGCACCTTGTTTTGCTTAGAACAATGGTAGCATTATAAGGTGATCCCTCACTTAAATTTCAAGATGAATTATGTTCTCCCCAAGTGTGCACGGTTGCGAAAGTTCGTCGTGTTGAGACACCACGTGATGATCGGGTCTGATAGACTCTACGTTCGCATACAACGGGTGTAAGCCAGTGTTGCACATGTAGAACACTCGGGTTAAACTTGACGAGCCTAGCATGTACAGACATGGCCTCAGAACACAAGAGACCAAAAGGTCGAGCATGAGTCATATAGTAGATATGCTCGATATGATGATGTTCACCATTGAAACCACCTTAACTCGCGTGATGACCGGACTTGAGTTGGTGAATATGGATCATGTGTCACTCAGATGACCTGAGGGATGTCAATTTCAGTGGGAGCTTTAGTAATTTGATTAACTAAACTCATTATCTTGAACAATAGTCTTAGTAACCTTTGCATATTTATGTTGTAGAACAATGGCTCGTGCAGCAGCACCCCTGAATTTTAATGTGTTCCTAGAGAAAGCTAAGTTGAAAGATGATGGAAGTAACTTTGTGGACTGGGCCCGTAATATGAGGATTATCCTCATGGTTTCACAGAAGTCATATGTCCTTGATGCACCTCTTGGTGACCAACCCACTGACATGTCATCCGAAGACGTTAAGAATGATTGGGAGGCACGTTCTGGAGATTACTCAATAGTTTAGTGTGCAATATTGTATGGCTCAGAACCGGGACTTCAAATATGTTTTGAACGTCATGGAGCATATGAGATGTTCCAGGAGTTGGAGTTCATCTTTAAGAAGAATGCCCGAATTGAGAGGTATGAGACCTCCAGTAAGTTCTATGCTTGCAATATGGAGGAGAACGGGTCTATCAGTGAACATATACTCAGAATGTCTAGGTATTCGATTCGTCTAGCGGAGTTAGGGATGCCCCTTCCGCTAGAGGCGATCACTAACAGAGTTCTTCAATCACTACCACCTAGCTACAAGAGCTTTGTGATGAACTATAACATGCACGGGATGAACAAGTCAGTCGCCGAGCTGTTTGTGATGCTGAAAGTCGCTAAGTCTGAAATCCAGAACGAACATCAAGTGTTGATGGTCAATAAAACCACTAGTTTCAAGAAGAATGGAAAGGGCAAGAAGGGTAACTCCAAGAAGGGTGGAAAAGCAGTTGCTCCTCCCGTGAAGAAACCCAAGGCTGGACCGAAGCCAGAAACTGAGTGCTTTCATTGCAAGGGAACTGGTCACTGGAAGCGAAACTGCCCCAAGTATCTGGATGACAAGAAGGCGGCAAACAACAAATAAGGTATATATGATATACATGTTATTGATGTGTACCTTACTAGCTCTCGTTTTAGTTCCTGGGTATTTGTACCGGTTCGGTTGCTCATATTTGCAACTCAAAATAGGAACTACGGAATAGACGAAGGCTGGCGAAGGACGAAGTGACGATGCATGTGGGAAATGGTTCCAAGGTTGATGTGATCGCTGTCGGCACGCTCTCTCTTCGATTACCATCGGGATTAGTGATTAATCTGAATAATTGTTATTTAGTGCCTGCGTTAAGCATGAACATTATAGCTGGATCTTGTTTATTGCGAGACGGTTACTCATTTAAATCAGAGAATAATGGTTGTTCTATTTATATGAGTAATATATTTTATGGTCATGCACCCAATGTGAGGGGTGTATTCATATTGAATCGTGATAGTGATGATACACATGTTCATAACATTGATGCCAAAAGATGTAGAGTTGATAGTGATAGTACCACTTTCTTGTGGCACTGCCGTTTAGGTCATATTGGTGTGAAATGCATGAAGAAGCTCCATGCTGATGGACTTTTGGAGTCACTTGATTTTGAATCACTTGACACATGTGAACCATGCCTCATGAGCAACATGACTAAAACGCCGTTCTCTGGAACAATGGAATGGGCAAGTGACTTGTTGGAAATCATACATACTGATGTGTGCAGTCCAATGAATGTTGCGGCGCGCGGTGGATATCGTTATTTTTTCACCTTCACTGATGACTTAAGTAGATATGCGTATATTTACTTAATGAAACACAAGTTTGAAACATTGGAAAGTTCAAGCAATTTCAGAGTGAAGTTGAGAATCATCGTAACAAGAAGATTAAATTCCTGCGATCTGATCGAGGAGGGGAATATCTGAGTTATAAGTTTGGCAGTCACTTAAGACAGTGTGGAATTGTTTCATAGTTGACACCGCCTGGAACACCACAGCGTAATGGTGCGTCTGAACATCGTAATCGAACCTTATGAGATATGGTGCGTTCTATGATGTCTCTTGCCGATTTGCCACTATCGTTTTGGGATTATGCATTAGAGACATCTACATTCACTTTAAATAGGGCACCGTCAATATCCGTTGAGACGATGCCATATGAACTGTCGTTTGGCAAGAAGCCAAAGTTGTCGTTTCTTAAAGTTTGGGGATGTGATGCTTATGTCAAAAAGCTTCAGCCTGAAAAGCTGGAACCCAAAGCGGAGAAATGCGTCTTCCTAGGATACCCAAAAGAGGCAGTCGGGTATACCTTCTATCTTAGATCCGAAGGCAAAGTGTTTGTCGCTAAGAACGGAACATTTCTTGAGAAAGAGTTTCTCTCGAAAGAATTGAGTAGGAGGAAAGTAGAGCTTCATGAGGTTATTGAACCTTTACTTCAACCAGAAAGTAGCGCAGCGCAGAAAGATGTTTCTGTGGAGCCTATATGAGTTGAAGAGGAAGTTAGTGATAATGATCATGAAGTTTCGGATCAAGTTAATATTGAACCTTGTAGGTCAACAAGGGCGTGTACTGCTCCTGAGTGGTACGACAACCCTGTCTTGGAGGTCATGTTGTTGGACAACAATGAACCTACGAGCTATGGAGGGGCGATGATGGGCCCGTATTCTGAAAAATGGTTAGAGGCCATGAAATCTGAGATGGGATCCATGTATGAAAACAAAGTATGGACTTTGGAAGTATTACCTGAAGGGCGAAAGGCTATTCAGAGCAAATGGATCTTTAAGAAGAAGACGAACGCAGACGGTAATGTCACCGTCTATAAAGCTCGACTTGGGGAAAAGGGTTTTTCACAAGTTCAAGGAGTTGACTACGATGAGACCTTCTCACCCATAGCGATGCTTAAGTCCATTAGAATCATGTTAGCAATAGCTGCATATTTCGACTACGAAATTTGGCAGATGGACGTCAAAACAATGTTCCTCAACGGTTTCCTTAAGGAAGAGTTGTATATGATGCAACCAGAAGGTTTTGTCGATCCAGAGAATGCTGAAAAAGTTTGCAAACTCCAGCGATCCATTTATGGACTGGTGCAAGCATCTCGGAGTTGGAGTAAGTGTTTTGATGAGGTGATCAAAGCGTTTGGGTTTATACAAGTTTACGGAGAAGCTTGTATTTACAAGAAAGCGAGTGGGAGCGCTATAGCTTTTCTAATATTATATGTGGATGACATATTGCTGATTGGAAACAATACAGAAATGCTGGGAAGTGTGAAGGAATATTTGAACAAGAGTTTTTCAATGAAGGACCTAGGAGAAGCTGCTTTCATATTAGGCATTAAGATCTATAGAGATAGATCGAGACACTTGATAGCACATTCACAAGGAACATATCTTGATAAAGTTTTGAAGAAGTTCAAAATGGATCAGTCCAAGAAGGGGTTCTTGCCTGTGTTACAAGGTGTGAAGTTGAGTAAGACTCAATGCCCAATGATTGAAGAAGATAGAGAGAAGATGAGTGTCATCCCCTATGCTTCAGCCATAGGCTCTATCATGTATGCAATGCTATGCACAAGACCCGATGTCAGCCTTGCCATAAGTATGGCCAGAATGTTTCAAAGTGATCCTCGAATGGAGCACTGGACGGCAGTCAAGAATATCCTTAAGTACCTAAAAAGGACTAAGGAAATGTTTCTTGTTTATGGAGGTGATCAAGAGCTCGTCGTAAAGGGTTACATCGATGCAAGCTTTGACACTGATCCGAACGACTCTAAGTCGCAAACCGGATACATATTTATTCTCAATGGGGGAGCCGCAAGTTGGTGCAGTTCCAAGCAAAGCGTGGTAGCCAATTCTACATGCGAATCGGAGTACATCACAGCCTCGGAGGCAGCGAAGGAAGGTGTCTGGATGAAGCAGTTCATGAGAGATCTTGGAGTAGTGCCCAGTGCACTGAATCTAATGACTATGTTCTGTGACAACACTGGTGCCATTGCTCTGGCCAAGGAACCAAGGTTTCACAAGAGGACCAGACACATAAAGCGACGCTTCAATTCCATCCACGATTACATCGAGGAGAAGGACATAAATATTTGCAAAGTGCACACGGATCTGAATGTTGCAGACCCGTTGACTAAACCTCTTCCAAGGGCTAAACATGATCAACACATCAGAACTGCATGGGTGTTCAATTCATTACAATGTAAATCACATAGTGATATGAACTAGATTATTGACTCTAGTGCAAGTGGGAGACTGTTGGAAATATGACCTAGAGGCAATAAATAAAGTGTTTATTATTATATTTCCTTGTTCATGATAATTGTTTATTGTCCATGCTATAATTGTACTGATTGGAAACACACTGCATGTGTGGATATATAGACAACACTTTGTCCCTAGTGTGCCTCTAGTAAACTAGCTTGTTGATCAAAGATGGTCGAGGTTTCCTAGCCATTGACATGAGATGTTATTTGATAATGGAGTCACATCATTAGGAGAATGATGGTATGGACAAGACCCAAACAATAAACGTAGCGTATGATCGTGTCAGTTTATTGCTACAGTTTTCTGCATGTCAAGTATGTGTTCCTATGACCATGAGATCATGGAACTCACTAACACCGGAGGAGTGCCTTGTGTGTACCAAATGTCACAACATAACGGGGTGACTATAAAGGTGCTCTACAGGTATCTCCGTGGGTGTCTGCTGGGTTGGAATGGATCAACACTGGGATTTGTTACTCTATGTGATGGAGAGGTATCTCAGGGCCCACTCGGTAATACAACATCACAATAAGCCTTGCAAGCAATGTGACAAAGTGTTAGACATGGGATCTTGTATTACAGAACGAGTAAAGAGACTTGCCGGTAATGAGGTTGAACTAGGTATGGAGATACTGACGATCGAATCTCAGGCAAGTAACATACCGAAGAATAAAGGCAACGTCATACGGGATTGACTGAACCCTTGACATAGAGGTTCGACCAATAAAGATCTTCGTAGAATATGTATGAATCTATATGGGCATCCAGGTCCCGCTATTGGTTATTGACCGTAGAGGTGTCTCGATCATATCTACATAGTTCTCGAACCCGCAAGGTCTGCACACTTAAGGTTCGGTGATGTTTCGGTAGTGTAGAGTTATGTATGGTGGTGACCGAAGGTTGTTCGGAGTCCCGGATGAGATCCCGGACGTCACGAGGAGCTCAGGAATGGTCCGGAGGTAAAGATTGATATATAGGAAAGTGGTGTTTGAACTCCGGAAAAGTTTTGGGCATTTCCGGCAGTGTACCGGGAGTGACGAATGGGTTCTAGGGACCACCAAGTGGAGCCCACATACCCCAAGGGGCCACATGGGCCTTAAAGGTGGCGCACCAGCCCCTGGTGGGCTGGGAAGCAAGCCCAAAAGGCCCTATGTGCATGGGGAAAGGAGGAAGAGTAGGGGCCACGTAGGGAAAGGAGTCCTACTAGGAGTCCACCTCCCTTGTGGGAGGTGGACTCCTCCCCTATTGCCTCGGCCGAAGCCCTCCTTGTAGGAGGGGCAAGGCTGCCTCCTCTCCCTCCCTCCTATATATACTAGAGGATTTTGAGGGCATCCCTAACCCTAATTGCCACATGCTGCCCTCTTCTTCCTCTAGATCGTTTTCTCTTCTACAATCAGTTTTCAGCAGTGCTCAGGCGAAGCCCTGCTGGAATTGCAACACCACCATCATCGCAACACCGTCGCACTACCGAGAACTCGTCTACCTCTCCGCTCCCTCTTGGTGGATCAAGAAGGTGGAGATCTTCAGCGAGCTGCACGTGTGCTGAACGCGGAGGTGCCATCCGTTCGGTACTTGATCGGGAGTTCGTGGGACGACTTGCGATTTGGATCGCTGAGACGTACCACTACATCAACCGCATTCTTTAATGCCCGAAACTTGGTGGTCCACTATGCAGTATCGGTTACATCGAAAAGCTAGGGTTTGGCTGAGTCTGTCTAGGGTTTGGAATCGGTGGCTCCAGGATGGAAATGTTGGTTGTACAGATTTTGAGTGTTTGGCTTTGGACAAACTTTGTGGGTGTTTTTGGTGACTATCACTTGTGCACGTGTGAGCATATTGTTTACCAACAAAACCTTACCCCCTTTTAATAGTATTGGCTCTATGGACTCAAAGTGATTTCTCAGAAATATAGAATGTAGAGTCCTCTTGGTTGAAGCTTTTCCAACCTATTTCCTTGCATCTTGGGGTATTAAACAATCCCCACAATCCATTTGCCAATCCTATTCCTATCATTGAACATTTCCTGAAATATACTTGTTGGAAACATTAGTTCAATGACTTATATGTTGTTATAAATTATCAAAACCACCAAGGGAGCAAATGTGCTTTCAGGTGGTCGATGGGGGTGATGGTGTCCTGGACTGAGGGTACTCACCATGTCGTCTCCCGACCAATGGGTCGGGCCGAGGACCCCCAACTTCGGGCAGCCCATGATGCATACAAGGGAGATTCCACAAGACTTGGTGCACAAGACAAGGACTCCTCTAAACCCTAGGCCTACGGTGCATATATAAACCGAGGCCAGGCTAGTCGATAAGCAATCTCATATTCATTACTACAATCTCGTGGTAGATACGTGTATTTTGTACTATCCCCATATCAATACAATCAAAAGACGGACGTAGGGTATTATCTCCTTGAGAGAGCCCAACCCTGGGTAAAATCCCGTGTCCATGTTACCATCGCTCCAAAACGCCTAGCTTAGGACCCTTACTACAAGATATGCCGGTTTTGACACCGACAATGGTGCTTTCATTGAGAGCCTGCTGGGTAGTCGCCGCGGTGCGATAGGAATTCAGATCGGCTCCATCGCGGTCTACACATCAGAACCGAGGTACATCGTTAACATCGGCATCTTTGTTGCCGGCTTGACCGGTCACCTCGGCTATGCCGAGGACTGCGCTCCATGTTGGATCATATAGATCGGACGGGTGTCTTCATCAACATCAACTCCAATCTCAACCAAGATCATGGCACTTTTAACATCATCAACATACATTTTAATTTTAATCTTCATCAACATCATCAACATACATTTTAATTTTAAGACCAATTTTAAGATTGGCACCAAAACACATGATTTAGTTCGAATGTCAAAGTTTTTACGTAAGTTTTTTGGCTTTTTGAGCTTATGGCACCTTTAAGATATTTGTATGTTTTTTAGGAGGAGGGACATCATCTTGACCGAGGTGCCCTACGTAATAATTCAGCTCGGGAAATCTTTTCTAACCCGTTGTTTGGCATCTTACCTTCCGACCTCCATCTCGGCGTCTCCGATATTGCTCTATATGCATCAGTTTTGAATTGTGTCTTTGGTCAATAGTTGAGTTGCCCTGCTGCTGTGATTGCCTCCTACATCTTGTTTTGTTCGGCTAGGTGTGCAAAGGGAGAACCACTACGATTGTACTTCCGATTCTATCAGTTAAGTACCTCATTGGAGAAAGCCGAAAACTGGTTATCACAATGAGCGCTAACTAGTCAGCATTCCGATGACTCTGTCAAACTATAGACTGATAGAGGTTACCCCATGGGTCGTTCATAAAATTAGCCGAAGAGTTAATGGCTAGACCTCGACTAACGCTGAACACTAACCGGGGGCTAGTACCTGGCCTGCCAAACATATGCTCCTATGACTAAGTCAAAGTTATAAAGCCTGAATATATGATTGCCTTGTTTCCGCTAACACAACCGCCTCCGGGCACCGAGACGTCGGCTAATGGTTGTCTTGTTTGTACGGAAACACCCTACATAGCATCTACAAAGGGGTGGAAGCCGACGATAGGCCACTTTCGGATTATAAACAGTCATGAAGGAGTCAAAATAACATATCATCAACGTTTGTATTTAATATACCAAAGCTGCCTTCCATAGTGATCATTATAAAGCCATACATATGCATCAATTTGACTTATGATGCTGGCCAAGATTGGTTGCCTGGCTCATGTGCTTACCCCTACGTTCTCGATTATTCGGATAGGGGGTAAAGGGAGCACCTCTGCGATTGTTACTTCTGGGTCATCCGGGTTAGTACCTCGGACTAGGTAAAGCCGAAAGCTAACCATCTTAAGAATATAATTGGTCACAATGACAAAAGTGACAATTTTCCGAACAGAGTTCGGGAACATTTTCCGAACTAAATCCTCAATATTTTCCTCCCATATTGATCGGAGTTCAGGTTTCACGATTATGGTTAACGTGATGTCCTGGGAAAAGGAACTTATAAATGAACTATTTTCACCAGAAGATGTTTTTGACATAGTAATATAACATATCTCTCTGCGTACCTTTGTTTATAAAACCGTATGGCCAGATTTCCTTGTTTGCCGTAAATCTTTGCCCTTATAAAGGCTTTATAAAATAGGGCAAACACTCCTCTACTACTGGCCGAGGAGGTTGAAGCTGATGGTCAGTCAACGGAGTCTTGTACAATGCGGGTCCAAGCATTAATCATGTAAAGTACTTGGATACGTAGAATCATTACACATGAATTGTGTCAAACGTAACAAAGTTTGTGTCAAACAAATTTCGCTCATTAATTAAACCACACGTGCCCAAATTAAGGCTTGGGGGCTACTGCATTGCCTATTCAATGCAGCAAGTTCAAAGAGCAATACAGTTTCTAAGGAGATCTGATCCTTAGGTTGGTCGGCCGCACCCAACCCGAGTCTTGGAAAGTACTATGTACCACGTTTCTATACCTAACGTATGTTGTTGAGCAAGAACTTGATCCTCAGGACGATTTTGCAAATCGCCCTAAGTCTCAGGGGCTACTGGGATCAGTGGTTTTATTTTTATTATTATTTTTCTTTCGGGTGCATCCTAGGTTTTAGACCGGCACGCACCTTAAGGGCTACTGGCTATATATATCTCGGCAGAGAATAAATTGCAAAAACGAAAATATCCGCATAAAACAGCCCGAGACTGAGGTGGTGCACCACCTTGGAAGCAGTCTGGCATAACGATCGGATGCAAGTGACTGACTCCATAGAGGGAAATTCCGGCATTAAGCTCGGATGAACTCCTTCAACTTTTTCAAGACCGAGGTAATCTATGGCACCTCAGACACAGTTCGACGTTGGAGCTCGGACATAGTCCGGAGTTGGAGCTCGGACATAGCCTGTCATTTGGTGCTTAGATGTCGATCAACGTTGGAGCTCGACTGCAAAAGATACCTCAGATGCAGTCCGGCGTTGGAGCTCGGACGCAAGAGGATACCTTGAATGCCGAATAGTGTTGGAGCTCGGCTGTGAAAGGACGCCTCGGATGTAGTTCGGCGTTCGAGCTCAGACGCAAGAGGACGCCACCACACAGGAAATACTTCAAACCCCAGGTGTGGCGTAAAAAATAACAAGGCATTGATAAAGGCCGATAACTTAAAGGGGCTCCTCGGATGCCTGACATGTAAGCTCTCCGGATTCACCTCGGCGATCTTCAAGATTGGAGATAGGAAGATTTATTGAACTAGTTTCCAAGACTGACGGCTGAAGATGAAGAACGATTCGGAAGAACCAAGGAGCGTCCCCAACTTGAAGACCGATTTAGGGAGCTACTGATGGTGTCCTGGACTAGGGGGTACTCACCACGTTGTTTCCCGACCAGTGGGTCGGGCCGAGGACCCCCATGATGATTCACTAATGGGCAACTTCGGGCAGCCCAAGATGCATACAAGGGAGATTCCACAAGACTTAGCGCACAAGACAAGGACTCCTCTAAACCCTAGGCCTACGGTGCATATTGAAACCGAGGCTAGGCTAGTCGATAGACAATCTCATATTCATTACTACAATCTCGTGGTAGATACCTTATTATGTACTATCCCCATATGAATATAATCAAAAGCAGGATGTAGGGTTTTATCTCCTTGAGAGAGCCCGAACCTAGGTAAAATCCTATGTCCATGTTACCATCGCTCCAAGACGCCTAGCTTAGGACCCCTACACCGAGCTGCGCCAGTTTTGACACCGACAGGGGGGGCCTGGGGTGCCATTAATCATGACACGAGTAGACATCATCGAGATGGGGATGGAAATCCACTCGCTCCATCTTGGGCCAAAGCCTAGGTGCTTGAGAACCAGGATGAGGAACGGCCAGGAGACGGAGTCGAATGCGCGGGCAATGTCGAGCTTGAGGAGGACCCGTGAGAGCTTGCATTGGTGCAAGTATTTGGCCGTCTACTGGACGATGATGAAGTTGTCGTGGATGCTCCATCCTGCGATGAATGCGCTCTGGTTGGAGGAAACAAGTTCTCCAAGCCTGGGGGCGAGCTAGAGGGGAAGGACCTTGGAAAAAAGCTTTGCGACAAGGTGGATAAGGCTGATCGGGTGATAGTCGAAGAGAGTCGCGGCGTTCGGCTTCTTTTGGAATCAAGGTTATGAGGGCCTCGTTCAACCGTTGAAAATCCCTGCCATTGAGCGCGTAGAGCATGTCGAAGACCGCGCATAGGTCAGGCTAGATGATGTCCCAACCAGCACGGAGGAATTCTGTCGTAAAGCTATTGGGGCCGGGAGCCTTGCTGGAAGGGAGCCTTTTAATGGCGCACCAGATCTCATCAGCCGTGAAGGGGGCCTCGAGATCGGACAGATCGAAGGAGCGGTGGTCGATGGATCCCAAGTCCAGAGTGAACGCATGGTCCGTCTGGGAGCCGAGAATAGCCGAGAAGTGGTCGTAGGCGGCCTTGGCAAGGCCGGGCTCGCCATAAACCTGCACGCCATTGATAGTGAGGTCGATCATCTTATTCTTGCGAGCGCGATGGGAGGCATTGATCTTGGAGAAGGCCGAGGAAGCTTCGCCCTCGCAGAGCCATCGGTGCC
The DNA here is from genome assembly GCA_022496015.1 of Hordeum marinum. Lineage (NCBI taxonomy): Eukaryota > Viridiplantae > Streptophyta > Magnoliopsida > Poales > Poaceae > Hordeum > Hordeum marinum. Next base: position 94,614,901 of record CM039678.1, read on the forward strand.
AGATGCGCTAGAGAGCGATAGACCTGTCCAAGGAAGCAAGGCCTAGATACTTGCACTTCAACTCCCGTCGGAGCCAAGTCTCGGCAAGGGACAGAGGGCGGGTTTCTTTCATCGTGTCAAAACGGGAGATGAGCTCATGGGCCACACAGAGCTGGGAGGAAATGTTAGCAGTAACCCATGCACTCCAGGCCTGCAGGGCGCGGGCCGTGGCCTTCAGGCGCACAAAAAGGCGACGGAAAGGATTCGGGTCATGTAGGACCAAGTTCTAGGCCTCCTGGACCACCTGGTGAAACCCCTCAATACTGGGCTAGAAACGCTGAAAGTGGAACCGCCTCCCACCCGGGGAATGTGGGGAGCAATCAATGAGGAGGGAACAATAATCCGAAGCCACTAAAGAGAGACAACAAAGAAGGCACTGCGGGTGGTCGACCTCCCAGGAGGGGGTACAAAGTACGTGGTCATTTCGAACGAGAGTGGGGTTGTCCTGCTTGTTCGGCCAAGTGTAACACCAAACATGCATGTAGATGTCATGGAGCCCATGGTCAGAGATAAAGCGTCGGAATCGATTCATGGTTCGGCGGGAAACGCGATCATTGTTCTTGTCGTCCACCGAAGTAATCATGTTGAAGTCACCACCAAGAAGCCAAGGACCCGCAATAGACGTGCGTAGGTCCTGGAGTTCATCTAGGAATGCCAACTTCGCGGCATCACCTTGAGGGCCATAAACACCAGTGAGCCACCAGTGCGGGCCCCCGGCAGCGGAGCAAACAGTGGCGGAGACGTGGTGGTCGCCAATCATCGGGTTAACGAGCGAGATCGAGCTAGTCTGCCACGCGAGAAGGATTCCACCCCGGGTGTGATCCGCCGGGAGGAAGAAGAAATCATCATAGGAGTTGCGAAGCGTCTTGAAAACAAGGGACGATGAGACCACAGAAAGTTTGGTTTCTTGGAGACACAAAATACAAGGGGGCACAGAGCTGATGACAGTGCGGATAGCGGCATGCTTGGCACGACTGTTGAGTCCTCGCACATTCCAGAAGAGTACTTTGAGGTGTACATCCATGGAAAACGGTGGGGGCGCTAGGTGCGGCCACGAGGGAAGCGATCATGCCCTGATGGGGCATGACTGAAAGGTGACAGAGGCCAGGCCATCAAGCACGGGGCATGACCGAAAGGTGACATGGGACAGACCATCAAGCACTACGAGAGGGAGGTGCTAGCCATAGAAGTCCGCAAAGGAGCAAACGACTTCGGTAGCGAGAGGTTTCTCTAAGAGCTTGTATTATTTGTCCAAGATCGCGTCTGAGACTGGCTCATCACCCCGAAAGAGGCCCAAGCGGAGAAGAAGAATTGTTTACGAGTGAGTAATTCTTTGGTGTGGACATAAGGGTTCAGAGAAGGGGGTTTGGCAATTGTTTTGCACGAATTTCACACTGCTCCAGATCACTTGTGGTTGGGGAAACGACGAAGAAATTGATTAGTACGCCTGGTATATGACTGGGAAACGAGAGCAAATGTACGACTTGAAATGGTCCAGCCGTGTCTCAAACGGACACGATAGGCGGCCCAACAGTCGGGGTAAAAGGATCAATGTTCAAGAGGACATGCACAAACGTGCGTGGCGCGCGCCGTTACTCTTGTCCCGTCCATCGGGGACATAAATGCACATTTTCTTTTTCCCCGCCCTTCCTCCGTCCCCCGCCATCGGCCCCGTTACCCGGCCGTGTCGACTTTCATCAAGGCCATACAAATCACGACCACCCCATGAGATAGCCGGCCAACGCCCGCATTTCGGAAGAGTTTTTTGTCAGCGTTCATCGTTCCTTGCTTCCGGTTGGAAAGAAGCTACGGTCGCGTCTCCACCATGTTCGACGCTTTGCTCACAAGGTACCATGGATAGCGGGGACGAGTATTTATTTCACAACTTCATTTGTTCATCGAGTGATTCATCCTCGAATGATCAAGAGCTTGTGGTGGCTGCATTGGTTGTCCATGACCACAATAGTAGGAAGTGTCGTTGGTTCATGGGATCAATCCCCGGCCATGCTCCGATCTTGAAGCGTAATAGGGATAAAGACATCACCCTTCTCTATGCCAATTATTTTGAGAATTCTGCAGTCTTCAAACCACATCAATTTCGTCGTCGTTTCCGAATGAGGAGACATGTGTTCAATCGTATTCGGTAGGGAGTGCTAGGATATGACCCATACTTTGATTGCTAACAGGATGCCCTTGGAAAACTTGGCTTCCCTTCTTACCAGAAATGCACTGCCGCTATCCGCATGCTTACATGTGGAATTCCTGGTGATCTTGTAGATGAGTATATGCGTATGAGTGAAGCTACATGCCTCCAGTCAATGTATAGTTTCTGTAAGGCCATGGTGGTCATGTTCGGCTCTGAGTACCTATAAGAGCCAACTACCGCTAATACATAGAGGTTGTTGACGATCAATGCCGATCGGGACTTTTTGGGCATGCTTGGTGGTATAGATTGTATGCACCGGAACTGGAAGAGCTATCCATTTTCTTGATAGGGGCAGTGCAAGAGGCATGTGAAACGTGCCACTAACATTCTTGAAGTGGTGGCTTGACAAGATCTGTGGATATGTCATTCTTTCTTCGGCATGGCTGGTTCTCATAATGATATCAACGTGCTCTAGCGTTCTCCGGTGTTTTCAATGCTTGCAGAAGGCCACTTCCAATAGGTCAACTTTGAGATCAATGGTCACTATTACAACAAGCGATATTACCTAGCTGATGGTACCTATCCCGAGTGGTCAATTCTTGTGAATACCATACCCAATCCGCAAGGGGATAAGAGACAGATGTTTTTCCAAATGTAGGAGAGTGCTACTAAGGATGTGGAGCGTGCTTTTCGTGTGCTACAATCTCGATGGGGTATTGTTGAAAACCCTGCATTGACATGGAGCACTCAAAAGTTTTGGGAGGTGATAACTGCTTGTGTGATCACGTACAAAATGATCGTGAAGGATGAGCATGATGATATCATCTATGACCAATGGTTTGATTTCCAGGGTGAAAATATTAAGCCTGAGCACCAACCTCCTGCAATCTTTGAACAACTTGTTCAATTTCATCATGAACTGCGTGATAGGGAGACTCATGCGCAACTTCAGGATGACTTGGTTGACAACAATGTGGATTCTCATTGGCAACTGGTAGATATGTCATATAAATCTCTTTTCATGCAAACAAATTTTGATTGGGTTGTAAAGATGATTTGATTTTGTTTTTCATTTTGATTGGGTTGTAAAGACGATTTGATTTTGTTTTCATTTCGATTGGGTTCTAAGACTGTTGCGGATGTGGAGATATTTGCTATGTTTGATTTGTTCGATTTAAACTATTTGCTATGTTTTGTGGGATTTGAACTATTTTCTATACTTGGGCGGACGAGATGCGGCCGAAAATGAGGTCGTGCATTGGACGCACGGCTGGCACATCCAGAAATCCGGATGGACACCGCCTCATTGGCACCCAAAACACATGAAATCCAGAAAAAACAAATGTTTGTTTGGGGCCTTGAGTAAGGGATGATGTTGTGAACTTGTGATGAATCTACTGGAAAGGTGGTGGTCGAATCGACTCAAATGCTTGTTCATTTTCTGAGAAAACTAGCGCGGTGGCCTGCGACATGCGAGGGCATCATCTTTAAAGTTCTAGTTCGAGTAAATTATATATTGAAATATTTGTTTTATTGGATATTTATATATGGTGAATAATGAATATTTGTGATGTTTCTATGTTCAAACATATTTTTTACAAAATCCTGATTTGAAAACCCTCCTCCTTCATCCACGTGCATTCCCGCCCGATGCTAGTTGTTCGCATTCACGATGTTGTAGAGCGACCACTCCGCATTGACACCAGTCCGGAATGGACATGTAGGGACCCCGGTCCTAGGACACATAGAACTACCATGTAACACATCATATAAAAGGGGGGCCAGTCTCCGGACAGGGATGCGGGAAGACACCATCCAACTGTAGCTGCATGGTGTCAATGCGGGTGAAACTGGATGGCATGATACAATAGTTCAAACCATACAACTATTGTTAAACTAGCTACATGGTGCCATAAAACAGTAGCTACATGATTTGAACTGTTGTATGGTGCCATCCACTACAACAGTTCAAACCATACAACAGTAGCTTCATGATTTTAAAAATAGTTCAAACCAATCGGATGAAATTCATGCCAACATGATGGATTTCATTACATTTACATCAACTAGGTGTTGCTCGTCCAGCTCTAAAGGTATAATTAATACACCTAATCTATGAACGCTGACACCCATTCCCTGTGTCCGCCATGAGCCTTGAGAACTAATGCTTTGTCTTCTTTAGCTCCGTCTTGGCGCACTCTAGCTTCGCCTCCGTAACCTCCTTCTCCAGAGCCCCGGGAAGTGAAGTTGTCCACCTCCATGCCGACCCCAAGCAGCTAATCGACCAACATTTATCAGCCCACCATGCTTGGCTTCAATGGGATGGGAGGAGCGGTGGCCTTCTTGCAACTCGAGCGGCTGCGACCTACTGTGCACTACTCTAACTCGCTGTCGGTGGCGCATGCAGATGTGATGGCTTTGTGGTCGTCGCATAGAGGCACGGCCTTGGGGATGTCCTCCTCCTCGTTGTTGGGTCGTTGCAATCCTTGTAGGAAGCTGCCACCTCCGCCACCCACTGGCGATACCTCCAGCAGGCAAGGCGGATCTTGCAAGTGGAGCGGCTGGACTCCAACAACGCCTCCTGATCCACTAGGTGTGTGTCCGACGCGATCTCCCTCCCAGCGGCAAGCTCCTCCTCTACCTGCATGTGCTCCTGGAGAAGGAGGTGCTTGTAGGCGGTGTCGATCTGCACATCCCGGAACTACTCCCCCCCACTCCTCCCACACAATGTCCATGTAATGGGCATGAGCCTCACCGATGGTCATGGTGCAATGCACCGGCGAGGGTGGTGTGGAGGATGACGGTGGCACGATTTCGTCGTCGGCACCTATGACACGAAAACATGGCAACTCCTATTTTTTGGCAAATTTAGTGACGTGGGGATGAAAAGTTTAGTTGTCAAGCATGACAACTTTATTTTTGGATGACAATTTTCTTTTTTGGGGGGTTTGTTTTTTATTTTCGGATGTCAACTTTAGTTGTACAAAATGTCAGTAGTGGAGTGCTTTGTGCCACTGTTAGATAAAACGAGAATAAATGAGACATAGATTTAACATGGAAAGTCCTTGCCGGACAAAACCATGGGCGCATGAAGGTAGAATTCATATGATGGAGGAGTATTACAAGCACGAGACGACATACCGTCTTTCAGTGCGACTACATGCGGTATATATGAGGGTCAATACAAAATTGTTCTTGGAGGACAAGTAAACGAGTTATACTCGTATGCGTCATTTCGGGAAAAGAAAAGTATGGCCTTATTTCTTGAAGCATAAATATCAAGCATTCTCATAATTTAAGGAGTAGCAAACTATAATTGAGAGTCAAACTGAAAAGAGGGTAAAAAATACTTCACATTGGTAATGCTATGGAATTCTATTCTAAGAAATTTGAGTTTTATTGCAAGTGTAAAGGCATTATGAGACACTATACCATTCCTTATACTCCTCAATACACGGTGTTGCTGGGCGTATGAATAGGACCATTATTTCTAGAGCTTAGTTGAAGAGTGCAATATTGTTTCTTTTGCTTTGTTCATTGGAGAAGAAATTGAAGGTAATGTTGAGCCTTCTTCATATTTCAAGGTTATTATTCCTGGTGATAATAATAAGTGGATGACTGCTATGCGCGATGAGATGGAATCACTTGAAAAGAATGCCACTAATGATTTAGTAAAATTACCTAGAGAGAATAAACCTATTCATTGCAAGTGTATTTTCAAAAGAAAAGAAGGTGTTTCTCGTAATGATGAGTCAAGATATAATAAGCAAGGCTAGTTGCTAAAGGTTACAGTATGATTTCCGGTATTGACTATAATGAAGTATTTTCTCATGTTGTGCAGCATAAATCTACTCACACGTTACTCAGTATTGTTGCCATGAATGATTGTGAGCATGAGGAATTAGGTGTTAAAATTGCATTATTAAATGTAGAATTAGAAGAGGATATCTATATGGAACAACCTAAAGGTTTTGTTATTCCCAAAAAAGAAAAGCTTGAGTGTAAGTTAAAGAATTCTCTTTATGGATTGAAGCAATCTCCTAGACATTGTTATAAGAGATTTGAAACCTTTATTCTCTCTCAAGGTTTCAAAAGGTTTAATTACGATAGTTGTGTTTATTTGAAAATTGTCAATGATTAATCTACTTACGTGTTTTGTTATGTTGATGATATGTTATATACTACAAAGAGTATGGCACAAATTGATGAACTAAAGAAGCAATTGAGTAATGGATTTGAGATGAAGGATTTTGGTTCAACAAAGAAAATACTTGGCATGGAAATATCCAAAGATAGACCGCCTAGAAAATTATATATAAGTCAGAAGGGACATATCGATAAAGTTCTTCCTCATTTTACTATGCATAATGTCAAGCCAGTAAATACTCCATTAGCTGCACACTTCAAATTATCATCAACCTTATGTCCCTAGTTAGATGTTGATATTGAGTACATGTCTAGAGTTCCCTATTCGAGTGTAGTTGGTTCACTTATGTATGCCATGGTTTGTTCTCGTCCTGAATTATCATTTCCATTGATTGTTGTGAGTAGATTCATGGGTAATTCTGGAAAAGAGCATTGAAAAGTACTTCAATGGATTTTCAAGTATCTACTACGTACTTCTAATGCTTATTTAAAGTTTGGGAAACAAGAAATGGAATTGTTGGTTTTGTTAATTCTGATTTTGTTGGTGATTTGGATAAGAGAAGATCGATCACTTGTTATGTTTTCATCATTGATGGTTGTGCTGTGAGTTGGAGAGCAACTTTGCAGTCTATTGTGCCTTGTTTCACTACTAATGTCGAGTATATGGCTATTTCCGAGGCATGCAAAGAAGCTATGTGTTTTAAAGGTTTATACACCGAGCTTTTTGAAGATTTATCTTCCCCTACCATATTTTGTGACAATCAAAGTGCTATAGCCTTACAAAAAATCTAATGTATCATGAGAGAACAAAGCATATTGATGTCAGATTTCACTATATTCGAGATGTTATTGTTGAAAGTGATTTGAAGGTATACAAGATGAGTAGACATGACAATCCTACTGATATGATGACAAAGCCAGTTTCTACCAATAACTTTGAGTTCTGCTCAGTCTTATTTGGTATTTCTCATTGGTCCTATGGCCTTTAAAGCAAGAGGTGTTTATATTGATTTGGATGGATTTTTTTACTTTCTTCGATTACTGTAGGGAATTTGGCTCATGGTGAATATTGTTAAATTGTGATCCAAATTCTACTACTGGGTTGGACTAGACGTAGTATAAACAGCGTGAGTGTTGCGTTAACGTCGAGCAACGCTCATACCGTTTGTATTACGTCTAATCCAACATGATAGAATTTAAATCACAATTAAACAGCCACAAGTGTGGCACTTATCATTTGGGTAATATTATGTGTCAGGGCAGGGCCCACAGTGGCGCCAAAAGTGCGGCCCGCATGGGGCCCCAAGCTCTTAGGGGCCCAAATTTTTTTACACTGGCCCAATATAAAAGAAACTAAATGCTACGCAAGAAGCCATTGATCGAGGCATTGAGCACACTACGCAATCGCCATGATCCCAATCGGGGTGGGATTCCCCTAAAAAGGCTACAAGGATTGGGAGATCGGACAACAGGGAAATGCCTGTGGAGTCTCGAAACTCGAATTAATCCTGGCTACAGGAGCCTCGTATCTTCGCCTATCGCCTTGTTTTTTCACCCTAGCCAAGCCCTCGCCCCGATAAGCAGCCGCCCGTGACGAGCAGTCGGCCGTAGCGTGTTCACCCTCGTCTCCTTGCCTCGTCCTTCGTCATTACTCATTAGATCGAGCCATCGTTGCCTTCCTCACCTCCTCTTAGTCTCTCAAATTTCAGACTCGTCGACATCGTTTCGTCGGATTGATCGGTGACTGTTTCCTCCAGCCTCTAGGTACTTATCGAGACCTTCTTTCCGTTTAACTTTGGTTCCAATTGATATATGCTACTGTATAACTTTAATTTAATTTAATTTATCTTCTTTATATTGTCTTTCAACAATATACATATGAGTCATCATGGAAAAACATCAATTTGGTGTCTATAAACACAAGAGAAAAGCACAAGAACAAAATTTAATTAATAAATCATATAAAGGTGGTATGGACAGATTTGTTAGAAAAGAAGCACCGCGAGTGTCATCTGGCAATCAATTTGTCGATCCTTCTACCCTTGCACTTGCAATTGTTCCTTACAATGATTCTAGAGATGGTGAGACAGAGACGGATAATATGGAGGTGGAGAAAGATAATATTGATGTTAACTTGAATACTTCACCTCGTGAGGACGTTGATGATTCTTTTCGGTCTGTTATATTTGATCCAAGAAATTGGAATTCTCTTGATTCTAAAGAGATTGATATCTTAGCACAAAAGTGTCAAAAAAAGACAAATCAATTAAGAAAGGTCCAATAGATAGATATCGTAAAAGGTTTTTTCTGCGAGATATATACATTATAATTGCTTGTTTTATGCGATAGGGCCTTATTTTTAAGTTTTGCACAGTCCCTGGATATTTTTCCGGCCCGACCCTTTTACGTATCTGTCAGTTAGGCAGGCCATCGTTTTTGGTTTTACAACACGAATTATAAATTGGATACGTAGTTTTTTTTTTTTTCTCTTTGAACACAGTTTAGGAGTATGCATCGTATGCTGAGTTTCTCTTACTCACTCAAGTGGGCGTGGCAAAATGGACAAATCTAATCTGAAGACGCAACTAATTTCAAAAAATAAACCTATTCTGATTTTTTTCCACTTGTGTAACCGTTTTGTAAAGCGTCCGATAGCAAGGTGCTTTTGCCTCCGGCGTCACACTATACTGTGTAGCGCCTTTGGATTAGGCGTCACACTAGGTTTGAGGCGTCAAACGGCAGTGTCGAACGTCATACAGTGTACTGTGGCGCTTAAGTCAAAGACGCTACACAAAAGGGTTACGCGAGTGATTTTTTTGGAAAAGGTTTATTTTGTGAATTAGTTGTGTCTTTTAAGTCAAATTTGTGGTTTTGCCAGTGGGCGTTGGTACATTGACAAGAGAGTTCATGGCAGCTACGTACGTGAACTCTAGTCCTACTTCGTAGCTTCCTTGGCTAGGCTTTCGTGATGTTGGCCGAGTCACGGATCCACCGGCACGAGAGGGGACAACGAAAACGAAGTAAAAGCATGGTGTCCTCTACGAATCTCACAGTCGCTGCTGGTAATCATGGAGGACGCAGCTTCGAGGACGGCTTGGAGTCATCCATACAGGCCTCCCAATAAGCATGTGTAATCAGTAATCTCATTTGCAGTACATGATGCCACAACTCTTGTGCAGTAGTAGCACCATGTGAGAAGCAGCAGCAAGAAAGATGCAATGATGTTCTGGTCAAGAATACTTGGGTACGTGAGGATCACAACACGGACGGGAATATAGCGAACGAGAATTAGGAGCAAAAGACAAATCTCGTCAAACTCTAGGGATTTCGGCATCTTTTGGCTACGGACGGAACAAGCCGCTAGGATCTAAACGCAGCCAGTCGGTTTGGCTCCGAGCACGGATTGCCAACAGACCAACACCAACACCAACACGTACCACGTAACATGCGTCCAAATTCCTTTGCAGAACCACGAGCTCATAGGGTCGTAGCCTTTGAGACAACTAGTGGCTAGCCAACGCCAACGGAGAGCGGCTTAATGATTAATTAACATGCTAATTGGTCAATCATAGACTGCTGCGGCAAGCGTAAAGTGCTAATCTCTGTCCTTATCCCTTACATGGGAGTGATTTGCGTTGGACCACAGCGCCAATGATGGTGCACGATCATCACGCCTTTTGGACTTTGGTTTTCAATTGCCCATGATTATATTAGCGCGGATGATGATATCTAGATGGCCATCGGAAAAGCATGATTGTCTCTAGGGGACCAACGGATGTGGAGGCATGGTCCTCACCCTCCAAGTGTCAAACAATGGGATTTCATCACAGTTTAAGCTTTTTCAGCATGCATGAGCTCAACCTAAATATTCTCTTAGCATGCACGAAGAGAAAACACCCCAATAGTCATTCACTCGACAACCTGCATGAGCGAAGCGAGCGACAATGTCTTTCAAAAAATGTTCAAAATTTCAAAAAAATAATCAAATTTTTAGAAAATGTTCAGAATACCAAAGTTTCTTCACATTTTTAAAAAAAAATCAAATTATCAAAACGATGTCCCGATTTTTTAAATTTTCAAAAAATGTTGAGATTTTTTTCAAAATTTGCTAATTTTTTTTGAAAAATGTATAGAATTTTATTTTTTTCGAAAATAGTTTGGATTTAAAAAAAGAAAATTCAAAAAAGTTCAGATTTTCAAAATTTGTTTAAATATTGAAAAGATCAAACTTTCAAATTTTATTTAAATTTTCAAAAAAACTTTGGAGTTTCAAAAATGTTTTTTTTCATGTTTCAAAAAAAATCACTTGTTTGAAAATATCGGTTGCTGCAGTATTGACCGACAAGTCTAAACAGATGCAAGCTGACAAACAAAGTCTCAACTTAACATATCTTAACACATACACCGCTACAAAATAACATCAAATGCATGTACTCACTGTCTATACTCAACATGTATCGGTTGGGAATGTTACCAAACACACCCTAAAACTCCTACATGTATCCGTATGGACAGTCCACCCATTGTCCGGACAAAAAAAAAATAAACCTGGCTGACTACCCAAACTGGCCCTATGTTTTTTTTCTCTCTCTCCGTGTTCGTGTGTACATGTGTCTGGACAATTGAAGGGTGGCGCTGTTGAGTGTTATTTTTATTTGAGGACAAATGGGGGTTGAATTTAGATGAGTGCCCTTGGAGATGACTCCCTTTCCTTCTTGTGATTGTGAAAAGGGTGGCACTGTGGCATGTGGCGGATTTAAGTGCGACTCTAGATTACCTACCAACCTGGGTATTATCTTTGTAAAGTTTAATGCATTATAGATATGTTTACATATTGCACAATTTTATTAGTATTTCCTCTGTTTGTATACGCATATGGATTTTTTGAAAGTCAAACCTTGAAGAGTTTTACCTGGTTTACAAAAAATAATATCAACATTTATAATATGAAGTAAAAGCAATATAAAAATATGCTGTGTGATGCATTTGATGATGTTTGTTTGGTCTTATAGATGTAACTAATTTTCTCTATTAACTTTGTTGAAGTTTACGCAGATTGCCTTTTGGAAAAATCTATACACACTATATTATAAACATGAGGGGGTACTATTTATCGTCATGGACACAAAGTGATGGGGATACCATTTCTAGAATGTAAATATATTATTATCAAACACTCACAAAGCATACAGCCCAACCCGGAAAAACATAGAGCTGCATTTTAGAAAACAATAGATGGAGTACCACTATAGAAAAATAGACCATGATAGCTAGGCTGAGAATCACATTTGTCATCCCAACGAGTGCATCTCGTTCAGCTGAGTGCATAAATCACTCGAATTGAACTTTGATTGCTTGTAGAGACATGTCCAATTGATCTTTTGGAAAGCTAACTTTTTGGTTGGAATAATGAGCAGCTATAGTATGAATTTCATCAGAAATAATATCTTGACAAGTGTGTTCACAAAATTGATCACATACAAGAAACTAGACATACAAGAAACTAGCGTATCTATCATATTTGCATAAGAGGGAAAACACAAATACTAACAGCAAAAGGATCATAGCGAAGATGCCCAAGTCGCATTGGTCTGGTTGCGTAAGTGGTCTTAGTAAAGTGTGAAAGTGGTTCTAGCCACATAGTCAATCAATGGAGTAGTCATATCCAGATGCTCACGGGAAAATCTTACTGGCGCTCACCTGATGTAGTTTCCCGTCGTTGGGATGAGATAGACATTGGAGCAGTTATAGTATGAATTTCATCAGAAGTAATATCCGGACAAGTGTGGTCACAAAATTGATCACATCCGAGAAACTAGACATACGAGAAACTAGCGTATCTATCATATTTACATAAGAAGGAAAAACAAATACTAACAGCAAAAGGATCATAGCAAAGATGCCCAAGTCGCATTGGTCCGGCTGCGTAAGTGGTCTTAGTAAAGTGTGAAAGTGGTTGTAGACACATAGTCAATCAAGGGAGTAGTCATATCAAGATGCTCACGGGAAAACCTTTGTGTTGCTCACCCGGTGTAGTTCCCGTCGCCGGGATGAGATAGACATTGGAGCAGTTATAATATGAATTTCATCAGAAATAATATCCTCACAAGTGTGGCCACAAAATTGATCACATACGGAAAACTAGTGTATCTATCATATTTGCATAAGAAGGGGAAAAATACTAACAACAAAAGGATCATAGCGAAGATGCCCAAGTCGCATTGGCCCGGTTGCGTAAGTGGTCTTAGTAAAGTGTGAAAGTTGTTGTAGCCACATAGTCAATCAAGGGAGTAGTCATATCCAGTTGCCCACGAGAAAACCTTACCATCGATCACCCGGTGTAGTTTCCCGTCGTCGGAATGATATAGACATTGGAGCAGTTATAGTATGAATTTCGTCAGAAATAATATCCTGACAAGTGTGGTCAAAATTGATCACATACGAGAAACTAGCGTATCTATCATATTTGCATAAGAAGGAAAAACAAATACTAACAGCAAAATGATCATAGCGAAGATGCCCAAGTCGCATTGGCCTAGTTGCGTAAGTGGTCTTAGTAAAGTGTGAAAGTGGTTGTAGCCACATTGTCAATCAAGGGAGTAGTCATATCCAGATGTTCACAGGAAAACCTTACTATCGCTCACCCAGTGTAGTTTCCCGTCATCGGGATGAGATAGACATTGGAGGAGTTATAGTTGAATTTCATCAGAAATAATATCCTGACAAGTTTGGTCACAAAATTGATCACATACGAGAAACTAGCGTAGTATCATATTTGCATAAGAAGGAAAAAAATAAATACTAACAACAAAAGGATCGTAGCGAAGATGCCCAAATCGCATTGGTCCAGTTGCGTAAGTGGTCTTAGTAAAGCGTGAAAGTGGTTGTAGCCACATAATCAATCAAGGGAGTAGTCATATCCAGATGCCAACAGGAAAACCTTATTGTCGCTCACCCGGTGTAGTTTCCCGTCGTCGGGATGAGATAGACATTGGAACACTGCAACAAATGAAAGTTTGAAACGTTTGGAGAGAGAGAGAGAAAGAGAGAACACATGAGAGCTCTTTGCATAGGTGCTGGTTTTTCCTTTCCTAGTAATTATGAATAAGTCAAAAACACTAAAACTTATTTTGAAATAAAATTGACCTTATGTTGTACTTGTATAAAAAAAGGAAAACTTCCCTCGACATTAGGTAAAAAAATTGAAGAAAAAATTGTGAATAGTAACGTGTATATAGTGTTGATTTTGTTTATTTCCACCAAGAATACCATGAAATTTATTCTGTGACCAGGCTTTTAATATGACTACAACGAAAGGTCAATTTTATTTCAAGAAAATGATTGAAATCTTTTGATATATTTTTGAATTACTCATTTTTCATATAGGATATGTATACATGCAAGAGCCAGACATGTTGCTGCTTGCCTACACTTCTTATATTGCCTCCCGTGAGGTGAACCAATAGGCCTAATCTGTAGAGCAGAATGAATTATGTTTCAATTAGAAATTATTAAGTAGTATTGTTTACATAATTAATTCTCTCAGTCTGAAGTCGCACAAGTTATTTCTTTCGACATATCACTCAATACATGGGCAGAAGAGGCGTGACGAGACGGGGAAGTGAACTCATGCATTCTTATTGTATTTTATTATCTACAACAAGAAATGGAAATAACAAGAGTGGATTTTGAGCTCCCAAACCTTGCTTGATCCCTTTAGTTACGAAATCATAAATCATATTCCAAAAGTATTAAAAATATACACCATGTACATATGGTACATCATGTTTATGAACATGCAAATAACCCTAAAATAATATACTTCCTCCATTTATTTATACAAGCGTACATTAAAAAATTCAGTTTGCATCTATACAATGCCACAAACAGTAAACGAGACAAAATTTAATGATATTTTCTCATACTAGAAACATGTTTAATACTTGTATGCATGATGTCATAATGACACTCCATTCAGTTTCTATTCCTTCCTTGCATGCATGCGGCATATTACTGATCCTAGTATACAAAAAGAAAAGATGGGTTACAACAAGGCATTAAATTTTTCCTTGGTACTTGTAATATGAGTTTGTTACCTTTTATTTAACAATAAAGGGAGTACTATTTGTGTTTTCGCAAAAATAGACTACATTGAGTGGCTCTGGCAATATTTTTTGTTTACTTAATATGTTCTATTTTGCATAGGGCTCAAAAATATATGTTTTTGCAGGAAAAAAAGAATTATTGCAATATTTAAATATGTATTTGAGCAAAACACACACATTCCTTATTGAACTCAACATTATTTGAAAATAAACTACAATATACGTGGGTGCCTCCCCTCATGCACTACCAACATTGAATTAACATTTTTGCATATGCCAACTAAAACTTAGTGTTTCGAAATTTCATTTTTTAGTAATTGAATGGTTTTGGCCCATAAAATCTTATATTATTTTATTAATGTTTTCAAGTGGAATCTTTAAGTGTAACACTAAAATCACGAATTGATGCGGAATACTAAATAAATTTTGAATCATGTCTTAAATTATTATATGGGAATCACATGCATACACAATTTCAAATAATATGAAACTCAAAATCATCAAGAAAATTACTCAATACCATACAACAACATGTGCATCTACACGACTAGTTACTAAAACCATACAAATAATAGCAATAATATTGCGGTAAGATTTATCTTACATGAATATCTATAAGGATTTGAGACATGCAAATTTGAGTTGAAGACTTCGACATGAACGCTTGTGAGGAAATTTGTAGGAAAGAAAGAATTAGGAATTGCAAGAAAATACTTCTAAATTACAACTTTGTATTAAAAACAAGGTTGTTCGCCTTTATTGTTCATAGTGGAAAATAGATTATGTTCATTAATGAAATAGCTTGTTGACCATCCGCAACAATGATGTTGTAAATTATACCCCCCTCCCCGTGTCCCAAAATAAGTTTCGATGATTTAGTACAACAACACTTATTTTGGGACAGAGGGGGTATTGTATATTGATGATTGTTTTTCTAATCATATTTTATGATTTTTGTTTTGCTGTTGTGTTATCACTCGACAATCTAGTGTAAATTATGGATCATCATGACACTAATTAAAAATTTGGAATCCTCGTTTGAAGTAGGCAATGTATAGTATACCTACTCAGTTGTATACATGGATTTAGTTTTCCTTCATGATCTCATTTTTTACCTTGATGTCGCACACTTCAAGAATTCCTCCCTAAATAATGAATGCAACTATTATTGAAGATAGAATCAAGAAAGTACAGATAGAAGATAGCAGGTTGTAATGAATATAAAAATAGTATCAGTAAGGGCACATGCTTGATAGGCATGCATATAATTTGTAGTAAAAACTTCTGGGATATATATCAAACCCTTGCAAATAATATAGGCTTTTTCTGAGAAGAATGTAGGAAATATGTAAGAGTAACCATTAGTGATGCAGGAGAGTGTCCTAGACACTCCCATGCATTTCCCGTCGTGAAGAAGATTGTTTCACCCTTTTTTGCCGGAGAACATCATGTTATAAAAATGCAAGGCTAAACCATCATTGATAACCTAAAAAATAGGAAATCCAAAATGTTTGTGCTTTATTATATGCACTAAGGCTCTTCTAGTGATGTGTCCATTTATTGATGGACCCATTCTATTTTTGTAGTTGATATCTTCTATTGATGTGCCAAATTAACCAATCTACAATTTAGCCTAAAGGTAGTACAAAAAACTAACTTTATCATACATATATAACATGATAAAAATATGGATGAGTATAATTTATACCCAATGTTACTTTCTCTTAACCTGATTAAAATAGTGCCAAACTATGGCTACTTTAGGATTTTTTATTCAATATTTGTCTACAATAGAAATTATTCAATATTTCTCTTAACCATGTGGGCTCGTCGCTCCTCGTTACTCTTCTGGCCACCTCTCGAAGCTTCTAGGGTCTATTTATGTGCAAAAATAACCCATGTAAAGTTCCATCATGTTTGGACTTTGGTTGGTACTGTTTTTTGAATAGGTCAAAACCACGCAAAAAAAAGGAACTGGCACTAGGCATTGAGTTAATAGGGTAGTCCCAAAAAATGATGTAAAATCACATATAATAGCACATAACGCATCCAAGATTGATGCTAGAATAGCATGAAACAATCAAAAATTGTAGATACGTTGAAGACGTATCAAGCATCCCCAAGCTTAATTCATGCTCGTCCTCGAGTAGGCAATGATAAAAACAAAAAAATTGATGTTGGATGCTACCCAACATGTAATATTGATCATGGTATAAATATGGAGAACAATGAAGTAACTGATATAAACCTAATAATATTTGGAAATATAAAAACATAATCATTACTTATTCAAAATATACAATCACTAAAGAATGTTTATCCAAACTCATTTTATCATATTAGCATGGCATGACTCTCTGTTCACCGCATACGTATAAATCATGAGCACCCCAGTGTTACAGGCAATTGTATCGTACTTCTAACGTGCTTTAGAATTTTCAACTTCATGTAATACATGAGCTTCAGCCATGGATATAGCATTATACGTGGAATATAATGCGGTGGCGGAGATCAAAGGAAGTAGGAAGAAAGTATCGCATCAACTAGGCGGACCAACGGGCTATGGAGATGCCCATCAATCGATATGAATGCGAGGAGTAGGGATTGCCATGAAATGGATGCACTAAAAGCTATAAGTGTATGAATGTTCAATAGAAACTATGTCGGTGTGCATCCAATTTGTTTGGTCATGAAGACCTCGTGCATTTGAGGAAGCCCATCATCAAAATATGCAAGCCAAGTTATATGATGAAAAATTACCACTAGTATATGAAAGTGATAACTAAGGAGACTCTCTATACGAAGAACATGGTGCTACTCCGAAGCACAAGTGTGGTAGAGGGATAGTAACATTGATCTTTCTCTCTTCTCTCTCATTTATTTTCTTTTTTTCTTTTTTTTTCTCTTTATCTTTTTTCGTATGAAGTCTCATCCCGACTTGTGGGGGAATCATTGTCTCCATAATCCTTTCCTCACTATGGCAATGCTCTAATAATCATGATCATCACACTTTTATTTACTTACAACTCAATAAATTGATTCTATATGAATGTGTCTCGAAGTATAACAGGACGTGCAACGATCAAGCATAACATGTATAATAATGATGAATAGTGGCTTTGCCACAAATATCATGTCATCTTTATATGATCATGCAAAGAAATATGATGATGAACACACAAGTCATGTGACGGAACTCTAGAAGTTGCATGGCAATATATCTCGGAATGGCTATGGGCATGCCATGATAGGTAGGTATGGTGACTGTTTTGCAGAAGATATAAAGAGGTTTATGTGTGATAGAGTTTATCATATCATGGGGTTTGGATGCACCGACAGAGATTGCACTAACTCTCGAGATATGAAAAGGGCAATGCATGGTACCGGAGAGGCTAGCGAAGTGTGTATGGGTAGAACTGTATAATATCCATGGATTCACATTAGTCATTAAGAACTCATATACCTATTGTGAATGTTTTATTACATATCAAAGCAAACTACTACTCGCATGCCCATAGGGACTTGGTTGGTAGGAGTTAACCATCGCGCGCATCCGATTATAATAGCACTCAAGGATTTCAATCAGAAATAAAAACTCTCACAGTTCATCGCAATGTCATGATCAACACTTCGATGAAAAGTTATTAACAAGCCTTAATGATAATATTTCTGCTAATCAATGATCATGGACCAATACCCCTTCATATTATGACATCAATATAATTAAACTAGACGTTTTAATATTTAGTGATATACATGAAAGTTTTCTGTTATATCCCCCTTGAATACATATCCTTTCCGGACTAGTCTCATAACACATGCATATTGTCATTAATGTTCTTCGGACTCTCAAAAAGATTTAAGTGAAGCATTATAGTGCAATAATTTCTATGAAATATGGCCACCGTCGTGCTCGAAAAGTTATAAGTGAAGCACTATAGCAATTGCCTAGCTCAAAAGATATAAGTGAAGCACATATAGTATTCTAATAAATCATGATAATTGTGTGTCCCTATCTCAAAAGGTGTGTCCGGAAAACAATTATTGTGGCAAAATAAAAAGAAAACAAACTATAATACACGACATTCCAAGCAAAACTCATATCATGTGATGAATAAAATATAGCTCCAAGTGACATACAGATAGATTGGCGACGAAAGAGGGGATGCCATCCAGGGCATCCCCAAGCATAGACGCTTGGGAGTTACTTGAAAATTACCTTGTGGTGCCTTCAATCGTAGGATGTTGCCTCTCATTATTCCTTCCTCCATCGTTTTCTCACCCAAAACTTGAAAACTTCAGCACACAAAACTCAACACAAACCTAGTGAGATCCGTTAGTATAATAAGCATACCATAACCTTTAGGTAGTGTCATAGAGTCATTCAATTTTATTAGTGCATAATTTCTAATGTATTGTAACTTCTTCATGACTTATACCCCTGATATAATACATAGAATCATCAAAAGAAGCAAAAACATAGTCTGTCCAAAACAGAACAGTCACTAATGATCTGTACTAAAAACCATACTTTTATAACTCCAAAATTTCTGAAAAATAGGAAAACCTAGAGAATTTTATAGAAATATTGTGAAATAATTTCAGAATTTTTTCATATTTCAGTAAGACAACAAAAATAAAAAATTGTGCGTAATAGATTTTGTTTTTTTGCACCATATCAATTCTATTATCACCCAAATGATCCCAAGGGCTTTACTCGGAACAAACACTAATTGAAACATAAAAACACAATAGTTATAGTATCAATAGTTATTTCATCACACAAAAACATAAAGTAAACGAAAAAATTAAGATAACTATTGGGTTGCCTCCCAACAAGCGTTATTGTTTTAGGCCCAATGCTAGTGGAATCCGCTAGATGCATGTTAAGGGAACATTCATTCATATCGGTGAGACCTAGCATATCACATAAGGATTTTGGTAGAATAGAAACTCTAGCACCAAGATCACACAAAGAATTACATACATAATCCTTAGCTTCAATTTTAATAGTTGGTTCCCATTCATCATGCAACTTTCTAGGTATTGCCACTTCTAAATGAAGATTCTCTTCATGGGCTTTTATCATAGATTCCATAATACATTTAGTGAAACCTTAATTTTGTTCATAAGCATTAGGTGAATTAATCATGGATTGTAACAAGGAAATACATTCAATCAAAGATAAATTGTCATAATTGAAGTCCGTGTAATCCAAAGTAGTGGGAATATCACTATTTAAAGTTTTGACCTCTTCAAACACACTCTTATCATTTTTATCACTAGGATTATCACCCTACAAACAATTGGTACGCCCTCTAGCTAATTGACTCATATCTAGTCCCTTTTTCATCATGTTTTATGATGTTAAATAATGAAGGAATAGGCGAGGCACCAATCAATTTAGTATCTTGATCATGATTACAATAAAAGCCGAGTGGAATAGCCTTTTCTAGGAATTCTCACTTAGCTCTAAACCTAGCAGCCCTCTCCTTGATTTCATTAATGAATACTTGAATAGATTTAATTGAATCATTTATATCATGCTTAGGTGGCAAAAATTTACTTGTAAGATATTCCACATTATGAGCAACCCTATCCATGTTTATAGTCATATCATCAACTTTATGTAGTTTTTCTTCTACCATAGTACTGTAAGTCTTGTGAGAACTAATAAATTTTTTAATTTGGTTCTCCAGATCAAGGGGTATCCTATTCTTATTGAATGAATTACCATAGGAATTACAATAATTGTTAGAGGGATTACTAGGATATGGTCTAGGGTTGAATTCCATCTATGAGCATTGTTGTTGAAATTGTTTCTAGAGATAAAGCTCACATCAATAACATCATTATTTTGCTCAATCAAAGTAGATAGTGGCACATCATTAGGATTAACATGAGCATTTTTTACTAGCAAACACATTCATAACAACATCCATCTTATCACTCAAAGTAGTAAGAGCAAATCCAATATGCGAGCTATCTAAGGAGCACGCTGGAAAAACAGCCTTTTTGCGCGCGTGCTCACGCGTCGGGCGGTTCAACAGATGACATAAAGTCACGCGCCTTGTATAATTGGTTGCGCACTGATAATCTCCAAGTGCAAGGAATCATCGTAGCAATTTCCAAAGGTGGAAGTGATACGTATGAGTGTCGAGCCCACAAGGAGCTAAAGTTAAGATCAATATTCTCTCAAGTCCTATCTGCCACTGATATGACTCTACGTACGCCGAACGTTTGCTTCTAACTAGAAACGAGAAATAAAACTACGTTGTGAGTATGAAGAGAAAAGCTTTGCATGATATTGGAGAAGTAAAATATAAAAAATAGGTGATGTTATCATAAAGTTAGAATATATTACAATATATTACAAATAGCTAGTGTGGAATAATGATGGGTTAGTGTGTGGAATTGTCCTAGGCAATTGTTAACAAGATCGGTAATCATTATTGCAATTTTATATGAAGGAGAGTCATAAGCTAACATACTTTCTCTACTTGGATCATATTCACTTATGATTGGAACTCTAGCAATCATCCGCAACTACTAAAGATCATTAAGGTAAAACCCAACCATATCATTAAAGCATCAAGTCCCCATTATCCCATATGCAACAACCCCCTTACTCGGGTTTAAGATTCTGTCACTCTAGCAACCCACTATACGTGAATCATGAACATATTGCAACACCCTACAGCGGGAATCCTTCACGTGTGCGTGGCACGGAAGGCACCATAGGACAACACCAAAATAAACATAGAACTCAAACCATTCTAGATCATCAATCAACCCATAAGAAAAAAGAAATCTACGCAAAACATCATCGGATGGCAACACATAATTGGATCATAATATGTGGCATAAAGCACCATGTTCAAGTAGGGGATTACAGCAGGGTGCGGGAGAGTGGACCGCTGAAAAGATATGAGGGCGGTGATGTTGATGAAGACGATCACCGCGGCGATGGTTCCCCCGATGGCACTCCGGCTCCACCGAGAGAGAGAGGGAGAGGGTCTCACTACAGGAATCAATAGCTTTGCCGTCCGCCATAGCGAACGGTAAAGGCATGCATGGCGTACGGCAAAGGCTTTGCCGTCTGCCAGCAGACGGCCAACCGTCCGGCTTAATAAGCTCCGGTAAAGGGCGCTTTGTTGTGTGCTGGCAGACGGCAAAGATGCTTAGGTCTTTGCTGTCTGCCAGCAGACGGCAAAGACCGTGGACGGCACACGTGGCAGCTTACGTTCGTGAAGGGGTTAATGGCGTGCTTTGCCGTTTGCCAGCAGACGACAAAGATGCAAAGTTCTTTGCTGTCTGCCAATGGACGGCAAATAAACCACATAGGCCAGCCCAATGAAACCCCAGGTTGCACAGGTAGCTGCCACGTGGCAGCTTTGCCGTCTGCTAGCTGACGACAAAGAACCTGTATAGCCCCTGTTTTCCCTATTTTTTCTTAAATTCATTCAATTTCATAGAATTTCATATATATATATATATATACATTTGAATATACTTTCAACAAGCATACCAACACATATCCAACAACAAGTTACCAACACATATCCAACAACAAGTTTCCAACAACATATATCCAACAAGTTTCCAACAACAAAGTTCATCGTACACAATCAAAACAAAAAGGAGGCACAAGGAGAAGAGTAGACTCCATCAACACAAGCTTCCTCATCTAAAGCAAATCTGCAAATTGGGAAAGAAGAAAGTTAGAAGAAGAAGAAGAAGAAGAAGACTAGCTAGAAAAGAAGAAGAAAAAGAAGAAGAAGAAGAAGAAGAAGAAGAAGAAGAGGAAGAATTTTTCTTCTCTTTCTTTTTCTCCTCTCCTCTTCTTTATCTCTTCTTCTAACTAAGGTAGGTAAAAATGCCATTTTTTAGCTAAGCTAGGTAAAAATGCTAAGTGTTGGTCATTTTACAGCTAAGCTAGGTAAATAGGCCATTTTGGAGCTTCGTAAGGTTATCATGTCATTTTCGAGGAAAATAAGGTAAGTCTATGTCATTTTGGAGCTAAACCAAGGTTATCATGCCATTTTTTACCTAAGTATGCTAAGTATGTCATAAATGAACTGAACAAGCTAAGTATAGGTCATTTTTGAGCTAACCTAGGTAGTTATGCCATTTTAGCTAACTAATCATATTTACTCATTTTGGAGGACAAAATGGCAAGTGTAGGTCATTTTAGAGCTATCCTAGTTATAATCGGTCATTTTGGAGGTAGGTCAGGTTATTTTGTCATTTTGGAGTAAAATAAGCTAAGCCTATGTCATTTTGGAGCTAAACCAAGGTTATCATGCCATTTTTTTACCTAAGTATGCTTAGTATGTCATAAATGAACTAAAGAAGCTAAGTATAGGTCATTTTGGAGCTAAATAGGTCATTTCTTAAGCTAAGTATGCATTTGTTAAGCAAAACGCTTGGGAAAACTTACCATCATCACGGAGGTGAAGGACCAGTCTGGTTTGCGCTAGTGTGAGACGGAGAAGGACCGGTCGGGGTTGCGAAAGACGCAGAAGGATCGGTCGATGCTTGTCGGGAGGCAAGCTGCACCAAAGATCATTTGCATTGTCTCCTTAGTATGATGCAACTCAAATGTGAATACTACTAACTAATGACCATTCAAATGAAACTCACCGTGGGTGCTATAGCAATATGGGGCATCGATGGAGGGGTCTGACCTCTGTTCTGGCACACGGTCTGCACATTTTATTTTCACGAGTCAGCCATATTAGTTAGTGATGAAACGAACATTACATGCATGATTTGGCTAATATGTAGGAGAAACTTACCACGAGGAGCTCGTATAGGGCCCGATGAGACGCGTCATTCCGGCTCCTCTCCTCCTCCAATAGCCTAGCCGTCCTCTCCTCCATGTCCCTCTCCCTCTGTGCCGCCTACCTATTTGCCTATGCTAGAAGCTCTTGGGCCCTAGCCTCGATGTCGAGCTCCATTGGCCGTGGACGAGCCTTATCTCAGGATCGGAGCTCGTCTGGCGCTTCTTGATCTCCGGGAGAGTTCTAGGACAACGTATCAGTCCATCCCCAATGGCTATCGAGCCATGGGGCCTCCCGCCACCAGATATCATCACGAGCTCTAGATCAAAAGGACTATGGCTCAGGTTGAAGTCCTCCCCTTTCCTCGTCTTCCCCTCATCTTTGTACCTCACGAGCTTGTTGTGGGAGGAGATGTCGCTGAAGCTCTCTGGGTGATCGAGGTCATCCTTAAAGAATGCCTTGGCCTTCTTGTACAAGGCAGTATGGGCCATGGCATAGAGGTCGAACAGCGGTGGCACCTTCTTCTTGTTTTGTCGCGCCTAAAAGAGAGGAACAAAATATTAGTTAAGGGCTCAAGCTAGCATGAAGAATGAAATTGCATGAATCATGAAGCAAACCACATACCCAGTGATCCCCGTACTCAAACAGGTTGGAGCTCCCTTGATGGTGTGGCACACCTTTCATTTGGGCACGCTTATCCTTGGCCTTGTTGTGGTTAGCTAGCCATTTGGGAGAGCACCACTCATCCGCCAATGCCTCCCGACAGTCCATCCTATCCGCACACCATCTCGGGGGCACCTAAGTTAGACAAAAGAAATTTCAGCACTATGCCTACGTATCAAATCAAGGAAACTAAGTTCAAGTCCTTAAGAATAGGTAATTACCTTCATGTACTTCTCCTCACTCCGAAAAGTTTTGTGGCACTTATTATTGGCCCTCTTAATGTTAGTCGAGGCGTAGTAGTCTCGAATAGCCTGCACCCGAGCCTCGTGCCGTAAGTTCTGAAGTAGGCGCTTGCACTCGGCTATGAGAACAATAGCCGCGTCCGCCTCGTGTTCCTCAAGACACATGTAGAAGGTCTGCAATCAAACAAGACAACACTGATTAGTACAATCACTAGGTGGTGCAATGTTTTTTAATTCTGTAAAGGAGAAAATACCCAAAACCGACGGATCACAATGTCGGCCATCATCTCGCACAAGACATCGTCGACCCTCTCCTCCGACGGGGCCGGGGTAGCCACGTATAGCTCCCAGGTCAGTTCTACCTGTGGAACCTCACCCTCACCGGGCAACTGGACCTTCCCCGGGAAGTGGTGCTTGAGAAGCACACCAAGGACCTGGTTGGGCCTACAGACACTAGGGTCGTGTTTCCAACCCCTGCAGTATGACAAGGCCAACACATTAGATATTAATTTGAAGAAACATGAAGGCAAAAGGTTAAAAAAGAGTAAATGCACTTACTTCTCCGCATTAGGCACAATCAACCACCTCTGATCGTGGGTCATCGGCACGGGCGGGAGCTTTGTACAACCACGCTGGTAGACCTTCTTGCCCTCCTCAACTAGCTCGCCCTCGCTATAGGTATCCTCAGAAAAGTTGTCCTCGCCACCATCAGCATGGCCACTAGCCTCCGGAGTCACGTGGGACGAAGAATCTGGGACCGGAGTCACCTGGGATGAAGGCTCCGTGACCCGAGGCTCGTCGGCCTAAGGCTCGGCGACCGGAGTCCGAGACGGGTCCAAGTCAGATGGGTCCACCTGAGACGGAGCACTCCTGTGGTCGGGAGAATCAGCTGGGGGTGGCAACGAGGAAGGCACAGCAGCCTTCCTACCTCTAGCACCTCTCTTCGTCTTCCCCCGACCTCTCCCGGTCGGAGAAGAAGCGCCCACCGATGTCTGCATACAGTGTACCAACGCTCTACGAAGTTGCTGGGGTGGAATAATAGCACCCCTCCCAACTCGCACCGAGGATGGAGGCTCAGAGCACTCTCGACCCGCACCCACCATCCGTCAACACCTGCAATGAGAAAGAGTGAACGAAATTAGTTCAACATAAAAAATTGAATACCTAATAACATGAACTAATTAATATTATATATGTAATCATAATTAAATACCTGACATTACTAATATTAATCTTCATCGTCTATATATGCTCCGGGATCAATAAATGCATAATCGTCATCACTATCAGTAATGATGTGCTCCTCAGCATCATCAATAAATGCATCAACATGTGGAAGGCCTCCTTTATGTAATCGGTCAAGCATTGACAGGTCATCCGTAGCAGTAACCTCTTCTTATTCTGTCTCTTCTTGTTCCGGCTCAGGGGTGAAGTCGGATTCACTATCGTTGTCTACCTCAATGTTCTGGGGTGAAGTAGAGCGGTTCTTGAAACGTTTTTTGGAAACACGTGTTTCTTGGAAGAATTCTCCTTCATATGTCTGGGTTAATGTGAGGTTCATAATCATCTTCATTGAGGGTAGGTGGTCTATAATGTGGTGGCACATCATAAACGACATCCCAACCATTCAGATTTGGATCCGTTTGGTGGCCCACGGTAGATAGAAAACTTGGGTCACCTGTTGAGCCATAATATAGACATCGGGAACATCTAAATGGGTGCTTTGTTTGATTTCGACTAGCCCTATATGTTCATGAGTCCTTCTAGTCTCCTTCGGTCGGAACCAATAACATTTGAAGACTACGATGTTTGGTGGGTTTTCACCAAAGAATGTAAGTTCATAAATTGCTTTAACTCTTCCATAATACTCGACCCCTCCTTCGCCGACAGCGGAGACACAACAATTTGTAGACTTTTGGTCGGCCATATATAGCTCTTTGCCAAAAGTACGAAAGCGATACCCGTTGATGTCATATTTGTCAAATGAACGGACCTTATAGTCAAAACCATTAGCGACTTGTCTCAATTTGGAGTCCATAGACTCTGCATTAGCCTACAAGTTTAATACGAAAGGATTGTTGCATTAGCCACAAACTAGGCAAAGAAATGAAATCGTCTAATGGAAATTACCGTTTGCTTGAACCAAGAGATGAAACCGGGATAGCCGACTCCATGCTTTTCCAAAAGCTCATACTCTTCGATGGAATCCTTTTGGATCGCCGCTCCATCCAAGAATTTCGCGACGTATCGACTGTATCACATATTCGGGAATAAGAGCATTTCAAAGGAATTAGAAGTTGCGAAACAATGTACGAGAACTTACTTGATGTACGGCCACACTTCTTTTAGGTTGTTGAAGATATACAACGAAATGGTCCGCCATTCTTTGACATCCAACGCTATTGCTTTCAAAGCACCGGCTGGTGTGAGCTTCCCTTTGAATAGGGTGAGGTTGGATCGACCTTTTTCACAGTCGCCATCATTGTACCGAGGCTTCGGGTTATGCAAATGACGATTATTGGCTTTGTAGTGTGGTGTCATGAAGTTTGCCGCCTCCTCAGTAATGAATGCCTCGGCCATCGATGCTTGAACTCTACGTTTATTTTTACATTTTCCTCGAAGCATCTTCTGCATCCTCTTAGTTGCGAAGCACCAATGATTTTGCACGCCCCCCCCCCCAAATCTTTCCTCGGTCGGGAGATGCAAAATTAAATGCTGCATTGGATTAAAGAAGCTCGGTGGAAAGATCTTTTCTAACTTGTAGATCAACTCTGGCGTCAACTATTCCAGTTCGTCTAGCACGTGAGGCGATAGTTCTTTCGCACAAAGAGGACGGAAAAAATAGCTCAGCTCTGCCAGTACTAGCCATTCATCCTCAGGGATAAAGCCACGCAACATCACCATCATTACCCGCTCAAGCCATATGTGCTAGTCATGACTCTTGAGACCAAATATTTTCAATTTGTCAAGACTCCCTCCCCTCTTTTGATTTGCTGCATACCCATCGGGGAACATCAACTACATTTTAACCCACAAGATCATTTCCCTCATAGCTGGCCTCCCAAGATTGAACCATGCCTTTGGCTTCCTCTAGTTCTTCTTTCCTTTCAGTTGTCGTATGTTTTGTAATGGACTATAACATAGAGCCTCCTGATCGACTCTAGACTTAGGATTATCCTTCGACTTCCCCTTTATGCCGACCAATGTACCAAAAAGGGCCTCCGTGATATTCTTTTCAGTATGCATCACGTCGATGTTGTGTGGGCAAAGGAGGTCTTTAAAGTAAGGCAGATCCCACAAACATATCTTGTGAGTCCAGGCGTGTTCCGTATTACACCCTTTGAAATACCTTGGATGATTTGGATCCGGCTCGAGAGCGTTTATCTGATCCAGGATCTGTTGACCTGTCAACGCAGGTGGTGCAATGTTTTTGACAACACTACCTTTGATGAAATTCTTCTTGTCTTTTCTGAACTTATGGATAGGATCCAGGAACTGTCTATGCATGTCGAAGCAAGAAAACTTGCGACCCGCCTGCAGCCAATGGAACTCAAGAGCTGCCTTGCATGTGGGGCACGGGAACCTTCCATGCACAGTCCAGCCAACGAATAGCGCATACGCCGACAAGTCATGTGATGAGTACATGTACCACACATGCATTTTGAAGTTCTTTTTGGTAGCGGCGTCGTATGTCTTGATCCCATTATCCCATGCTTCTTGCAATTCATCCTTAAGCGGCTGCATGTACACATTCATATTTTCCCCCGGATATTTGGGCCATGGAATTATCAATGTTAGGAAAATGTTGTTTCTTTTCATAATCTCTCCGGGGGGAGATTGTGTGGAATGACAAATACAGGCCAACAACTGTATTGTGCTGCCGTCATACCATACACATTGAACCCATGCATGCTAATGGAAACTCGAGGATGCCTTGGATGTACCGCTTTATCCTTATGTAATGCATCGAAGTGCTTCCACGCAAAAGCATCCGAAGTGTGTCCTAACATCAGATTCCCATCTACATCTAGTTCTGTTCTTTTGCCCAATTTATGCCACGTCATCTGTTTGGCCATCTCTTCGACCATGAAAAGACATTGAAGTCTTGGTATGATTGGTAGATACCGAAGAACCTTGACTGGGATTTTGGTCTGACTCTTCTCACCCATACCGTTGTCTACCAGAACATACCTGGAAGCATTGCAAATGGGACAATAGTTGAAGCCCGCATACTCAAGCCTAAATAAGGCACATCCATTCTCACAGGCATCTATCTTCCCATAGGGCATCTTAAGCACACATAGGATTTTTTCCGACTGGTACAGGTTTGCAGGCAATACATGACTTTTGGGTAGAAAGCGTCCAAATATCTTCAGCATCGCGTCGTAGCATTCTCTGCCCAGGTTGAACTGAGCCTTTAGAGCCATTACTTGCGCGATGGCATCTAGCTGACAAAGCTCAGTGTGCTCGTGGAGAGGACGTTTTGAAGACTCCAATATTTCATAGAAGGCCTTTTCAAATTCCTCCATCTCATCGTCCGAATCCCGAGCATCATCAAAGTCTTGCACCATGTCTTCGATCCCAGTACCATGCTCATCGGTGCGACGACGAACCACCTCAGCTCTGGCATATTGGGCAGACTCATCATGAAATATCCAGGCCGTATAATTAGGCGTAAAACCCAACTTCTGCAGGTGTTTGATCATTTCAAACTCTGACTTCTTCTTAAAGTTGTCGCATTCGACACAAGGACGCCAGGTTATTTTCTGTCCATTTGCAAATGCGACTCTCACAAACTCCTTGGTTTTTGTTATCCATTCACGGGTCATGTCTTTCTAACTAGTGTGACCTTGTACATCCACCCACGATCACTCATCTTGCCTAGCAACTGGACACACAAAAAATATATACATAATTCAACAAACCATATTCATCAGTTAATAGAGTTTGTCAGTTTTATTACGTCGATGCAGCCTAGACGCTAGTAGGTAAAGGTAGGTCCTAATCCCACCCGAGTATGTGTAGATTGGGTTCATTTTCCCATGCTCTGCTCTGGATCCGACGTACAATTTCGGCAGCACCTCCCGGCTATTCTCCTGATACACGTCTCGGCAATAAGCAGAGAGGATGTGTACCCGGAGAACAACAGGGAGGCAATGACGAAATTCTGCATCGGACCGGAGCGGAGCATATATGGGAAAACGAACCCAATCTACACATACTCAGGCTGTCCATGGATAACGTTGGACAATTCGAAAGAATCACAGTTATAAATATGCTAATGAAAGCATATTTATAAATGTAACCCTTTCGAACGGGAGACGCATAGTGGTCACACATACTGATGATTAAAGACACCAATAGCTAGCAAGTTTCATCAGCACGAAGACCAGAACAGAGCAAAAAATTTCAAGGGTGCCGGGGGAGAAGATGTCATTTCTGCTCACCAACGAACGCAGTAGGGGAGTTCGTCAAATGCACGGGGAGGTTGTCGAACAATTACACATTGAAATTCACCTGATCAACACAAAATATGATGTTTATATAACAAAATAGGAAAATATGTGACCTAGCTCATAATTTACAAAACTATGACCTCCTCGGCCTCGTGAAGGCCGAAGAGCACCTTTTTGGTCAACAGGAGGCAGAATAGGTGTCGGGGGTTGGGGGTCAGTGGCATCGGGAGACGGTGGCACTAGGGGTCGGTGGAGTCGGGGGTCGGTGGCGTTGGCAGTCGGGGGTCGATGGCATCGGTGGTCGGGGGTCGAGGTGTCAGTGGTCGGCGGGGATGGCGTCGGTGGTCGGGGGTCCAGGGCGTCGGGGGTCGGGGGTCCAGGGCATCGGGGGTCGGTGGCGTAGATGGTTGGGGGTTAGTGGCGTCAGAGATCGGGGGCTCTTCTCTTCTTCTTCTTCTTCTTCTTCTTCTTCTCCTTCTCCTCCTTCTTCTTCTTCTCCTCTTCTCCTCATCTTCTTCTTCTTCTTCTTCTTCTTCTTCTTCTTCTTCTTCTTTTTCCACTAACCTAATAAACCTAAACTAACACTAACCTAATTAACACTAACCTAATAAGCCTAAACTAACACTAACCTAACTAACAAACTAGTACTAACCTAATTAACACTAACCTAACAATCTAAACCTAAACTAAAATAAAAAAACAGGAAAAACGAGAGGGGAAGAGCTTACCAGAGGGGGCGGGGTAGGGGGTGTCGAGGAGGGTTGGCGGAGCGCCGGGGAGGGCTAGGGGAGCGCTGGGGCGGCGGTTGCGGCCGGGCGACGGGGACAGGGGCCCTCGGGCGCCTAGGAGCGGCGGGTGGCAGGGGCGGAGGGGGCGCAGGGGGGCGCAGGGCACCGGCTGGGGCGGGGGGCCAGTGGGGCGGCGGGCGCGAGCGACGGGCGGCGGTGACGACGGGGCCGCAGGGCTCTAGGGCGGTGAGGCGCAGGGGGGCCCAGGAGCGGCAGCGGGGGCGACGGGACGGCGGTGGCGCCGGGGGGTGGTGGGCCGATGGGCCGGCGGGGTGGTGGGGCGTCAGGCCAGTAGCGCGCGTGCGGTGGGCGACGGGGAGGAGTGGGAGAGAAACAGAGAGAGGGAGGCGGGGTGGGGCGCTGCCATTAGTTAAGTCACCTCTTTGCTGTCCGCTAGCAGGCGGCAAAGGAGGTTTGTCGTCCGCTAGAAGACGGCAAAGAGGGGGGCCGTTAGGTTAAGTTGTAAGCGGCTCGTCAGTGGTCCCCCTCCCTCTTTGCCGTTCGCTAGCTGACAGCAAACCTCCTTTGTCGTCCACTAGCAGACGGCAAAGAATTGGCTGATGGCAAAGAGCTTCTTTGCCGTCAGCTAGTTGTTTGCCGTCCGTTTTCTAGAAACAGATGGCAAAGAGCTTCTTTGTCGTCTACCAGCTGACGTCAAAGAACTGGTTGATGGCAAAGTTGCTAATTCCAGTAGTGTCTCCCCCTTGTGCTTCCTCCTCCATGGACTCCCCCCTAGGTGGGGAGAGGTTCTCCCTCTGGTCCTTGGCCTCCATGCTGACGACGACCCCTCCGTCTTCCTCCTCCATGGTCTCCGGTGATGGTGACCCCCTCCGATAGGGTGCCAGAGAGGGCCAAGATTAATTTTTTGTGGCTACAGAGACTTGCGGCGGTGGAACTTCTGATCTAGGGTTCTTTAGGGGGTCTTGGGTATTTATAGGAGTATTTTGCATTGGTCCCATGTCTAGAAGGTTCCCGAGGAGGTGACAAGCCAGGGGCGTGCCCTTGGAGGCTTCCTCTCCGGTATCTTTTCACTCCAGTATTTTTTATATTTTCCAAAAATATTCTCCATAAATTTTCAGCCCATTTCGAGAACTTTTATGTCTGCACAAAAAACAAGACCACGGTAGTTCTGCTGAAAACAACATTAGTTCGGGTTAGTTCTAATCAAATCATACCAAAAGCATATAGAATTATTGTAAACATGGCATGAATACTTCATAAATTATAGATACGTTGGAGACATATCAGCATCCCCAAGTTTAATTCCTGCTCGTCCTCGAGTAGGTAAATGATAAAAGAAATAATTTATGAAGTGTGAATACTAGCAAGTGCACAAGTTTGATCAATGATAATTCAAAACAATTTTTCTAGCATCAATATAAACCATAAAACAGTAGCTCATCTCATAAAACTTCTCATGATCAAGTAACAAGCTATTCACATGTTAAAGTATAGACCAGAAAGTTTCTTTAAAACTAACAAACCATATTCCTACACATCGAACAATTGCAATTCATCTTATTTCCAAGAAGGATCTATGTAAGAGCTTTGATTTAGCAAATTCCACATACTCAACTATCATACCGTCTTCCATGATTATTGACACTCAAAGCATATTTTTAGAACAAACAACATCCATCGAAACAGAGAAAGATAGGGGCTTAATGTTTCGCCTCCCAACTTATTTATCACATAGATAATTGTCAACAATAATAATTCATGATCAAATATATTTCTATGGATATATATGTCTAGATCGATCCCAACACAAGATGCTTGCTAAGAGAAAAACGCAAAATATAGGAAGTGGTGAAGATCACCATGACTCTTGCATAAAGGTAAGTACTAGAAAGTAGAAGATAGGACCTTCACAGAGGGAAGCAGAGGTTGTCATGTGCTTTTTGTTTTTGGATGTTCAAACCCTTAATGCAAAGGAACGTCACGTTGTATTGCCCTTTGTGATAGCAACCTTTATTATGCAGTCTGTCGCTT
Organism: Hordeum marinum; assembly: GCA_022496015.1. Taxonomy (NCBI): domain Eukaryota; kingdom Viridiplantae; phylum Streptophyta; class Magnoliopsida; order Poales; family Poaceae; genus Hordeum; species Hordeum marinum. The sequence continues at coordinate 94,647,261 of CM039678.1, forward strand.
TTATTTCTTTACCATCTCATGTTCGTACAACGCTTATTTTCCCTTATATTTAGGAGCAATTTTTATTGCTTTGCATGTGAGAGAGGTCTTTAGTCAATGGTTTGCAACATTCAGATCATGTGGGTACCTTCATGGTTCGGCAGGGAGACGGTCTGCGCAAAGAGCAGATCTGACGAGCAGCGTGGGGGATTTTTACCCAGGTTCGGGCTGCTCAGAAGCGTAAAACCTTGCTCCTGCTTTAGTGCATTATGGATGTTTGGGTTCTAGCTACAGGAGCACTATGAATAGTACACATCCGCTACGCGTGTGAGCCAAAAGGTCGAAGAAGCTCCCCCCCCTCGTAACGCCCTGGGCCTCCTTTTATATGACTAAGGGGTGTCCAACAATGGAATACAGTATAGACACAAGGTGTACAGTTGCTACAGTGTTATCATACCTAACACTGACGGTGTAGGACAAACGCATTTAATGCTTCGTCACGAGTCTCCAACCTTCTATGGGACCGGACAGGAGCCCGTCCCGTCGGCACCACTTAGCCTCTCCATCGCCAGCGCCTTGACACGTATCCAAGTGGGATGACACCTGGTCTCTGCGCTGGCAGGGTGGAGAGGTCTTGCCGAGTGCATTTCTGGCTGGGGCTTTGCAAGCCACCCCGACAAGATCTTGTCGGGGTTCCAACCATTGGCCTTCGGTCTTGCGATTGTTGACTTGAATGTTTTCTTGACGTCTTTGTACTTGCTTCCAACAGTCCCCTGGCAGTCCTTGTCGCCGGTGTGGCTACAACTGCCCGTGCACAAGTATGGGGTACTAAAAGCCGGAACTTTAGTACACCGACAGGAGCCCCGGGGCCTAGGCCACACATGGGTGTGAGGCATTGTTGGGATAGGCCCAAACAGTGCACGGGCATGCGTGGCAGGAGCCTGCAGTTGTAATCATTCCGCTTACTGTGCCTCCCCACGACGCACGCTAAGCACACAACATGGGAGATGTGCGCGGAGCGGCCATAGCTGCAACACGCTTCCGAAGGCAATTCCCATTGATTAGTAAAGAGGCAGCCTCGCGTCTTCTCCATAAAAAGGATCCGCAGAAGTGCTTGCAAATTTACTTCCTGTCTTTTCCAATCTGGAAACCGCCGTCATCTCCTTCCTTGAGCCCGAAACAGAGCTTCTCCAACTCAACCTCCGCATCCACGCCCTCTCCATTCTCATCCTCCGCTCCCACAATCGCAATGCCACCCAAGATGAGCAAGGGCAAGGGAACGAAAGTCGCCGTCGTGGAGGTCGATCTGGAGAAGATGCGGAAGGAGCACGTCATCTTCCCTCCAGTGCTCGATGCGGTTGCCTTGAAGGAGCAATACAAGAACATGTGGGTGACGGAGACGAAGGCCCACCCCTCTACTCGCGTGAGTCCAGGTTCCTCCAATGGTGGACAAGATAATTTCCACTTCTTTGTTGATTACTTTTATTGCGGGCTTTGTCCCCCATTTTCCTATTTCTTCAACGACATCATGTACACACACAGCTTCCATCTCTTGGATTTCATGCCGAAAGCTATGACATGTATGTGAGTCTTCGCCCATCTCTGTGAAAACTTTGCCGGAGTAGTCCCCAACACAGCCCTTTTGTGCCACTTCTTTGTTCCCCCGCATTCAAAAGGAGAAGCCCTTTCCGGTTCTACGCCTGGATACCTATGACATGGAACAAGGAAACCTATCCATACGGGGTTTTCCATGAGAAGTAGGATGAATGGCGGGGCAGGTGGTGTTGGATTCAGGAGATAGACCCTCCGCCCTTCTGTCTGCCTCGACAAACAAAGGTGGCACGCGGCACCGGCTGGAGCGACCTCGATCCTCAAGATGAGAAGCTCATAGTTGCAGTTACCAGGATTCAGCGCCTCAAAGTTTCGGGGCTCACAATAGAGATGATCGGGGTTGATTTTCTTTGCCGGCGCTCGCCCCTCTACAGAACAAAGGAAGACCATCCTAGGAATCCCATAAGGCGGCAAACATCATCAGGTTGTGCCCTAGCCTGAACAATAACTTGACAGTCATGTAGCACGCAGCTCTCTGCCAAAGATGTTCACATGTGACGCGAAACACAAGTTGCCAGCCGACATAATCCCCCTCTACAACAATTCTGCCATGTCCTCAATCCTCGCCATGATTCCGGTGTGCAATGCCCACGGCCTTGCCAGAGCTTGGGAAGATCCATCCGCAGAACGGGCACAAGATTTCTTCGGCAACTTGTCGGAGAAGGTCATTCGAGAAGAAACGAACCTCATCCACCACACCACTAAAGAAGAAATGGCGTACATCACCAGCAGGATGGAGGAGGCGAATCTTGCCGCGGAGGCCAGCAGCGTTGGCTTCACGGAAGGGGAAGCCAGTGAAGGAGAAGTGGTATCAGAGGGGCAACTTGCCGAGCAGGGCAAGGTTGTCGGAGAACAGGGTGGCACTATTGCCGGGGATCCTTCTGCCGAAGACATAGCTGAAGAGCAGTTGCATGAGGAACCCCCAGCTCTCGAGAGGAACAAGAAGCGTGTTCTTCGAAAAGCTTCCTCCGTTGCCCCTGTTCTTCAGCCCTCCTTGAGCGGTGCAGCCCCCGGCAAGGGTGCGTCTAGCGAGGCTGCCCAGCGGCAATAAGCTCAACAACAACCCTCCGCTTTAGCCGCAGCCAAGCGACCAGGACCGCTCCTTCTCCTCCTCCGGACACCATGGCAGAGGTGGACTTTTATCTCTCCGCCTTCAGCTCGGAAGAAGAAGAGTACGGACCCCGCCATACATTTTTCTTTATCCCCTGAATTTCTAGCTTCTCTTAACTTGTTTGTCTTGCTTCGGCATGTCTCCGTAGGGATACGGAAACGCTCGCACAAAGGATGGTGAAGAGGGCAAAGACTTCAACGGGCGACGAGCCGCCGGTAGACACCACAAGTGCGCTAGAGCTGATCAACATCAGCCCTGAGTCCAGCCCACGACCATAGTCCTCAACACAGCCCCCAGCATGAGTCTGTTACTCATTTCCCATTGGCGAGTGTTGGGACGTCTATCTTCGCCACTGACATCACCGGGCTTGTAGAAGAAAGGCGGCAACAAAGAGGGCCATCGGAGGCCGCCCCTGATGCACCACCTTCATTGACTACACCGCCCGGAGATGGATCTCCGGCAAGGGCATTTGCTCACGAGCCTATTCTGGTTGAGGGGAGGCCGGCAAGCACGGGCACCGACATTCCTACACCGACAACCAATGTTGCAAGGGAGGGAGCAGCTACCTCTCAACAGCTTGGTGCAGGTAAACCGCTTGCCGCAGAGTACTTGTCATTCTTTATATAATTTTTTGTATTCTTGAACTTCAACCTTGGTCTCATCTTGCTTCCCCATCTTTGGCTTTCAGATCTCCCTTCCATGGAACAAATGGACATCGATGTCGTCATTGAGGAGACCGCCGGGGATGTTGTCGCCGAGGCCACCAGGGTTGCTACCGACGAGGCCACCAAGGATGTACAGGAAGACACCACCGATGGATCTGCTGAGAAGGTCGGCAAGGAGTCCAGTGACCATACAGACGGCATTCCTACCGCAGGAGCGCCAGGCGCTGCATCGGCCACGGAGCCCCCTGTCATCGGTGAGGCGGCTTTTGAGGACCAGCCGTCAACATCTGAAGCCCCCTCTTCAAGCAGTTACCTCAAGGCTGACAAGAACTTGTTCGTCAACATAGGAGGAACGGCAAACACTGGGGTGCCGACTGAAGGAGAGGTCTTTGACGGGGAGGTCACCACTACTGCCGGATCCGAAGTTATCGGCGAACCAAATGCCGACAGTTAACCCAAGGAAGAACAGCTCCTCCAAGCCATGAGCGATAACTTCCAAAAGCTCCAAGCGCTCTACCGCAGCTAGAAGGATAAATTGGACACCAGGGCGGCAGTTATACAAGCGGCGGAGGTGGATTTCTAGAAGCGCATTGAGGAAACGCAAGCCTGGTTTGCCAAAGCCTGCCAAGGGTTGAAAACCAGTCGGGAGCAGCTGGGCGAAAGCTAGAATGAACTCCTCTTGAAGCAGTCTGACGTCAAGAGGGCACAAGAGGACGCCTCACAACAGGTTGCTGCAGAGGATGATCGCCTAACTGAATGTCGTATCGGGCTTGATGTTGCTACCTCTTGAGCATGCGTTGGTTTTCCCTTGAAGAGAAAAGGGTGATGTAGCGAAGTAGATAATTATTTCCCTTAGTTTTTGAGAACCAAGGTATTAATACAGTAGGAGGAACAAGCAAGTCACCAATGGATGCACCTACACAAATAATCAAACTCTTGCACCCAATGCTATAAAGGGGTTGTCAATCCCTTCACGATTATTTGCAAGGATTAGATCCGATAGAGATAGATGTAATGAGTGTGGAAAGTAAAACGTAAATAAATTGCAACAAGTATAGATCTGAAAATATATGATGGAAAATAGACTCGGAGCCATAGGTTTCACTAGAGGCTTCTCTCCTGAAGGCAAATATCATGGTGGGTAAACAAATTACTGTCAAGCAATTGATAGAAAAGCGAATAATCATGTAGTTATCCAAGGCAATGATCATGCATATAGGCATCACGTTTGTATCAAGTAGACCGAAACAATTCTGCATCTACTACTATTACTCCACACATCGACTGGCTTGTTTGCATCTAGAGTATTAAGTTCATGAAGAACAGAGTAACGCATTAAGAAAGATGACATGATGTAGAGGGACAAACTCAAGCAATATGATGAAAACCCCATCTTGATACCCTTGATGGCAACAATACAATACGTGCCTCGTTACCCCTACTATGTCACTGAGTGAGGACACCGCAAGATTGAACCCAAAACCAAGCACTTCTCCCATTCCAAGAATTACCAATCTAGTTGGCCAAACCAAACCAATAACTCGAAGAGACTTGCAAGGATATGAAATCATGCATATAGTAAATTAGAGGAGAGTCAAATAAGATTCATGGATAATCTGAACATAAACTCACAATTCATCGGATCTTGACAAACACACCACAAAAGAGGATTACATCGAATAGATCTCCATGAAGATCACGAAGAACATGGTATTGAAGATCAAAGAGAGAGAAGAAGCCATCTAGATACTAGCTATGGACCCATAGGTCTGTGGTGGACTACTCACCCATCATCGGAGGGGCAATGGAGTTGATGTAGATGCCCTCCATGATCGAAACCCCCTCCGGCTGATTACCGGAAAACGCTCCAAGAATGGATCTCTCGAGAATGGAGGCTTCTGGCAGCTAAAAAGTGTTTGTTTGGCTCATTCTGATAATGATGGAATATTTGGGAATTTATAGGCCGAAGATTAGGGTTAGGGGAGCAGCCATGGGCCCACAAGCCTGCCCGGTGCGGCCACCCCCTCGCCACGTCCCTAGGGCATGTGGCCCCACGGTGGCTCCTCTGTCTTGGTTCTCAAGTCTCGTAGACTCCTTTTGTTCGAGAAAAATTCCTTCCCAAGGTTTTATTCCGTTTGGAATCCTTTTAATATTCCTTATCTACGAAACTCAAAAACTAGGAAAAAAACAGAAACTGGCACTAGGCTCTAGATTAATAGGTTATTCCCAAAAATAATATGAAATAGCATATTAATGCATATAAAACATCCAAAACAGATAATATAATAGCATGGAACAATCAAAAATTATAGATACGTTGGAGACGTATCAGCATCCCCAAGCTTTATTCCTACTCGTCCACGAGTAGGTAAATGATAAAAACAGAATTTTTGATGTGGAATGCTACCTAACATATTTATCCATGTAATATTCTTACTGTGGCATGAATATTCAGATCCGTAAGATTCAAAACAATAGTCTAATATTGACATAAAAACAGTAATACTTCAAGCACACCAACAAGGTAGTCATGTCCTTTTGAAATAACATGACCTTAGAAAGTTATCCCTACAAAATCATATGGTCTGGCTATGCTCCATCTTCCCCACACAAAGTATCTAAATCATGCACAACCCCGATGAACAAGTCAAGCATTTTTTTCACACTTTTGGTGTTGTCAAACCTTTTCCACTCTCACGCAATACATGAGCGTGAGCCATGGATATAGCATTATAGGTGGAATAGAATATGGAGGAGGTGCAAAGGAAAAAGGAGAAGATAGTCTCACATCAACTAGGCGTATCAATGGGCTATGGAGATGCCCATCAATAGATATCAATGTGAGTGAGTAGGGATTGCCATGCAACAAATGCACTTAGAGCTATAAGTGTATGAAAGCTCAAAAAGAAAACTAAGTGGTCGTGCATAATGAATAAAAATTCCACCAGCTGTATGAAAGTGACAAAATAGGAGACTCTCTATCATGAAGATCATGGTGCTACTTTGAAGCACGAGTGTGGCAAAAGGTAGTACTAATGTCCCTTCTCTCTTTTATCTCATTTTTTGTTGGGCATCTAAGGCCACTTTTATTCATTTTTTTATTTGGGCTTCATTGGCCTCTTTTATTTTTCATCAAGTCCGGACTCTCATCCCTACTAATAAGGGAATCATAGCTTCCATCATCCTTTCCTCACATGGACATGATCTATAATGAAAATCATCAAAATTTTATTTACTTACAACTCAAAATGAAAATTACAACTCGATACCTATGACAAAATATGACTCTATATGCAATATGGAAGTGACGGTGCATGTCATAAAGGGAAACGGTGGAAGTTGCATGGCAATATATCTCGGAATGACTATGGAAATGCCATAATAGGTAGGTATGGTGGCTGTTTTGAGGAAAGATATATGGTGGCTGTTTTGAGGAAGGTATTTGGTGGCTGTTTTGAGGAACGTGTTTGTTGCACCGGCAAAATTTGCGCGGTACGAGAAAGGATAGCAAAAGTGGAAGGGTGAGAGGGCGTATAATCCATGGACTCAACATTAGTCATAAAAACTCACATACTTATTGTAAAAGTCTATTAGTCATTGAATCAAAGCATTAAACGGACGCTCCTAGGGGGAGGTTGGTAGGAGTTAACCATCGCGCGCCACCGACCCTCACACAAAGGTCGACAATCTACAAACAAGTCATGCTCCGACTTCCTTACATAGAGGTTCACCATACGTGCATGCTACGGGAATCACAAACCTTTACACAAGTATTTTTTACCAAAACACAATTTACTTCCTAACATGTCTCTTAACATTACCATCTTTATATCTCAAAACTTTATACAAGGAATCAAACTTCTCATAAATACGCAATGCACTTAATATGGAAGTTTTTATTATATCCCTTTTGGGTGCCTATCATATTAGGACTAAATTCGTAACCTAGACCAATTACCATGCTGTTTTTAGAAAATCTCAAAATAATATAAGTGAGGTATGAGGGTTCAAGTATTTCTATAAAACGAAAACACCATCGTGCTCTAAAAGATATAAGTGAAGCATACTGAGCAAAATTGCCCAACTCAAAAGATATAAGTGAAGCACAAAGAGTATTCTAATAAATACATGTTTCAGCATGTCTCTATCAAAAGATGTGTGCAGCAAGTATGATTGTGGCAAACTAACAAGCAAAGACTCATATCATACAAGACGCTCCAAGCAAAACACATATCATGTGGTGAATAAAAATATAGCCTCAAGTAAATTTACCGATGGATTGAAGACGAAAAAGGGGATGCCTTCCAGGGCACACCCAAGCTTAGTCTCTTTGGCATCCTTTAATATGACTTGGGGTGCCTTGTGCATCCCCAAGCTTAGGCTTTTGCCACTCCTTATTCCATAGTCCATTCAATCTTTACTCAAAACTTGAAAACTTCACAACACAAAACTTAACAAAAAACTCGTGAGATCCGTTAGTATAAGAAAATAAATCACCATTTTAGGTACTGTTTGTGAACTCATTCTTTATTTGTATTGGTGTTATACCTACTGTAATCTAACTTCTCCATGGCTCATACTACATGATACAACCCATAGATTCATCAAAATAGGCAAACAACTCAAAGAAAACAGAATCATTCAAAAACAGAACAGTTTGTAGCAATCTGAAAGCTTCGTATAATTCTGTACCAAAAAAATTCTGAAAAATCTGGACAATCTGGTATATTTATATATCAATCTTGTGTAAAAATTTCAGATCAATTCGACGGTCTGAAAAAATTAGAAAATTTCTGGACTGAGCGCAAAAGTTTCTATTTGTCAGCAAGATCAAATCAACAACTACCATAGATCACCCCAAAGGTTTTACTTGGCTCAAACACTAAATAAAACACCAAAAAACAATTACTATAGAAGTAATAATGTGGGAAACACTCAAAAACAGAAGCAAAAACAGAACGCAATAATAAAATTGAGTTGCTCCCAACAAGTGCTATTGTTTAACACCCCTAGCTAGTCATAATGATTTCAATGATGCTCACATAAAAAGTAGTAATTGAGATATGCAAAAGAGCATCATGAATAGCATGAAAAGCACATTTAAGAATAAGCCACTTCCTATGCATGGATTTTGTGAGCAAACAATTTATGGGAACAAGAATCAACTAGCATAGGAAGGCAAAACAAGCATAACTTCAAAACTTTGAACACATAGAGAGGAAACTTGATATTATTGAAATTCCTACAAGCATATGAAATTACCTCATAATAATGTTCAGTAACATCATGAAGGAATCTCACGATATAACTATCACACAAAGCATTCTTTTCATGGTCAATTATAGCATGCGTGTCATCACCAAAACTTGGGGAGCAAAAAATATCTTCTTCATCAAGCATAGCATCCCCAAGCTTGTGGTTTTTCATATCATTAGCATCATGAATATTCATAGAATTCATACTAACAACATGGCAATCATGCTTTTTATTCAAGGAACTATCATGAATCACCTTATAAATTTCTTCTTTCAACACTTCATCAAAATTTTCAGATTCATGATTTTCGAACAAAACTTCATAAAGATAATCAAGTGCACTCAACTCACTAGCAATTGGTTCATCATAATTTGGTCTTTTGAAAAGATTAGCAAGTGGATGAGGATCCATATCAATAGATTTTTAGCAAGCGAAGATGCAAGCAAATAGAAGACACATGGCAACACAAGCAAACATAGCAACGAAAAGGCGAATGGAAGAAGGGAGAATAAAAAGGCAAATCTTTTTGGTATTTTCTGAAAATCGATTTTTAAGTGGGTGAGGTAAACGGGAGGTAAATGGCAAATAAAGTAAATAAAAGAGATGATTTTGCGATGGGTACCTGCCAGGAGGCGACAAGCCTGCTAGGCGAGGCCAGGGGGCGCGCCTAGCGGGCTTGTGGCGCCCTGGCACCTCCCCTGACGTGCATTCCAAGCTTGGATGACGTGTTTCCTTCCAGAAAAATTCCTTCCGCGGGTTTTATTCTATTTGGACTCCGTTTAATATTCCATATCTGCAAAACTCAAAAGCAAGGAAAAAACAGAAACTCGCACTTGGCTCTAGATTAATAGGTTAGTCCCAAATATAATATAAAATAGCATATTAATGCATATAAATATTCAAAACAGATAATATAATAGCATGCCATCATCAAAAATTATAGATACGTTGGAGACGTATCAGATGCCCATGAAGAAGACCTTGCCGCTCGCGAGGGGGCGCTTGCCGACAAGCTTCGTCGCAAGGATGAAAAAATTGAAAAGCTTGTTGCGTCGAGGGGCTGGAGCGGAAACACAAGGAAATCCTCGAGGCTCTGGTCACAAATCACGTCGGCAAGCTGAAGGAAGCCATCAACGTTGCTGAAGCTGCAGTGGCCGCCAAGAACGAGCTTGCCGTTAAGGTGAAGAGGTTGGAGGCGGACCTTGAGGACCGCGGTAAGGAGATCTCAACGCTCAAGGCCGATAAAAAGAAGGCTCTCTATAGCCTGGCGAAGATACATGTCACCATGTCCGAGAAGATCCAGCAACTCTCCTCGGCCAATGACTCCATTGCCGATCTGGAGCAGAAGTTGGCCATGCTGAAAGAGTCTCTCGAGAGCAGCGCAGCTCGTGAGAAGGCCCTGACCAAAGATTTCCGGAATGAGGAGGGCCTGCTCAATAGCGTCACCGCCACTCATAGTGACTATGTGAAAGGCGTGCAGATCTGGACTGAGCATCTTGTGGATGTGGCTGAAAAGCTTGATAACAGGGTGTCTTCGAGTGCCAAGTTGACCATGTTCTTTGACGGCGTAGTCGACGCTCTGAAGCAGATCAACTCTGATCGAGCAACCCATTTGGCCAACGAATCCTGCAAGCTTTGCCTGGCCGTCCTCCTCAAGGTGCTCGTCAAAGTGGCGCACAAGAATCCCGGCATCAACTTCACCAACGTCCTCGACCGCTTGCCGAAGGACGTGGACGTCAAGGCGCTTGAAGAACTTGTCGCGCCCATCGTCGACAAGGTGAACCAAGTCAAGAGGGTCGAAGGCCAACGCAGGGATTAGCTGCTCCATTTTTTCTTGTCACCACCATTCTATGCCAAAGATAATTTTATCTTAAGTTAGAATCGCGACAACCTTTAATGTAATATAACCGCCTGTGTTTTGAACGAATGCGCGTTATTCCTCTTGTTATATTCCTCTCTGTATGGTACACTCCCTATGCTTTATCGGAAACTTGTTGGTGCATGTAGCCCCGCCATGAGCGCTTTGAGGAGCGAACCCTTAGTAACCTGCTGGTGATGTCGCTGCCGGCAAGATACCTTGACATTATTAGTGCAGCCACTTAAAATGTTGAGCGGTCTCGAAACAGAGTAAGGGCACAACCAATCATGACAAGTTACCTTGGTGTTTTCAGTGCAGCCACTTAAGCTGTTGAGCGGACTCGAAACAGAGCAAGGACACAACCGATCACGACAAGGTTCCTTCGCCTGGAGGTTTCCCATACAAAAGTCGAAATCGTCCAAGGAAAATAACCTCATAGTAAAAAAATTACTTAGAGTTTTTGCAACTTAGATTTTTGTTGTTGTGCTCCTTTCTACAAGATTTCAATATCGAATGTCGCCTGTAGGTGTCCATACCATCTCATGGCGTGCCAAAGATGTCGGTGTACAACACCTATGGGATCGTGTGGGTCCCTTTGTGGTTCAGCAGGGAGATGATATGCGCAAAGAGCAGATCTGACGAGCTGCGCGGAGGATTTTTACCCAGGTTCGGGCCGCTCAGAAGCGTAAAACCCTACTCCTGCATTAGTGCATTATGGATGTTTGGGTTCTAGCTACAGGAGCGCTATGAACAGTACACAGCCGCTACGCGTGTGAGCCAGAAGGTCGAAGAAGCTCCCCCCCTCGTAACGCCATGGGCCTCCTTTTATATGACTAAGGGGTCTCCAACAGTGGCGTACAGTACATACACTAGGTGTACAGTTGCTATAGTGTTATCATACCTAACACTGATGGTGTAGGACAAACACATTTAATGCTCTGTCAGGCGTCTCTAACCTTCTACGGGACGGGACAGGAGCCTGTCCCATCGGCACCGCTTAGCCTCTCCATCGCCAGCGCCTTGACACGTATCCAGGTGGGATGACACCTGGTCTCTGCGCTGGCAGGGTGGCGAGGTCTTGCCAGGTGCACTTCTTGCTGGGGCTCTGCAAGCCACCTTGAACTATGGTTGATACGCTATCATATCGTTGATACGCTATCCATACCAGCGTCACCAAGTTTTGTAACATGGTTCGTCAGCTGACAGCAATGGACAAGATCATAAGTTTTGCTTCCTCTTGCTCAATTTGTTGATTGAGCCGTTCACTCATTGTTGGTCTACACCCACACGCGCTGCCGTGATGTATCACAAGACAGAGAGACGGTCATTTATGTACACACACTGTTGGATGAAGCTAAATGTGGAGTTTTACACTTCATCATCTCCCCCTCTCGCGAAACCAAATACTCACTCAATTTTAAGACATAAGGTGTATTAAGTTTTCGAAAAGTATAATATCTTTAACTTTGATCAAGTTTGGAGCCAAACATATTGACATCCGCAATACTAAATCAATAAAAAAATCATGATGAATCTAATGATAGTGATTTAATATTATGTATATTGATATATTTTCTACAATTTTTGTCAAACTTAAAACGAATTGATTTTTAAAAAAAATCACCTTATATTTTGAAACAAAGGGAGTAATTTTTTATGAAAACCCAGCAACACTGACGGCACAGCAAAACGCGCCCAACCCTTCTAGTGTATGGATGACTTGTGCTATTTTTTATCTAAACTTTGATGGATATCGACCGGTTTACGTGAATTTCGAACGGTTAGTTCAAATATGGGTTGAAATGTATACAGACAACGTTAGATGATGGCATCCCGCATCCGTGTCCGCGGATTGGTCCCCTGCCCGGAAACAGATACAGAAAGAAATTGGTGGGTAGACGTCCTTATGGAGCATAGGTTCTATGTGACCATGCAATCGTCTCACATGCCCATAGTTAGCTATACCTAGGCAATAAGCTCACGACAAAATGCTCCAAAAAAGAAAAAACTCACGACAAGGATTGGTGCCTGCTGGTAGCCTTGCCTGCCTGCCTGCCTCCGTCCATAGATACGAGGCGACCACGCATGCCATGCACACACACGCGCACGATCGATGACGACGCGGCTCTTTCGACACCACCAGCACGCAATGGCATCTGGCAACGCGCGCGCGATCAGGTTTCAGGTCATATCAGATGGGTGCAATGCATAGGGACCCTCAAAAAAAAGATGGGCGCATAGGGCCTAGTATCGATATCGGGAGAGGCAGCTAGCAGAGACAGACATTCACGCACGTACTACGTAGGTGTGCTTTGCCACGGCGAAATCCAGAGCAGCAAAGCAAAGCCTGCGGCACCACCAACGCATGCACCCATGCATGCATATGCATGCTCCCCACTGCATGCAATGCAAAACCCGTATTCCCTGGTGAGATTCCCACTGCATGCAATGCAGAACCATGCGTCTGTCGCGCGAGGGCGTAGGTACGTACGCGAATCTTGGCGCGGGCGGTCAGCTGCTGCGTGCTGAGACGCCAGCAGTAGAAAGTGAAGGCGGCTTTTGGCCGGCAGTGGCACGTCTGGTGCGCTCTGGGAAGGTAGTAAAAAGGGCGAGAGGATGACGCGGATGCGTGCAAGCTTTTTCTAGAATCAAGCACGCCGCTTGCTGCAACGAGAGCGGAGAGCTAGGACAGTCTTCTTCTTTCCGAGAAAGATACGTACGTGCGTCGGAGCTGCCTCCTCCTCGGAACATGCGTGGAACTCTTGTGCTCCATATAGATTTCATACAACTCTTGTGCTCCATATGGGTTTGATAGATTTTTTTCTCTGTAGATTTGATGGAATCTTTCTCTACATGAGTTTCATTGTAATAATGCACTTTGCTCGCAAAAGAAAGACCTTTAAAGGTTTTTTATTTAAGGCAAGGGAATTTTTTTTCATCGAGTTCAACCTCTCGAAAACATTCCTCCATTTCTATGTCAACCTTGCCATATGCGTGACCCCTTAGAGCATCTCCAGCCGTGGCCCCAAAGACCCCCCAGGTCCCTTTTTTATCGCCGGCGGGCGAAAAAATCCCCAGCCGCAATCCCAAGACGCTGTTTTTCGCCGAGTGAGGCCTTTTTTGGGCCGGCGAACCCATGCCGAACCCAGGGCGCTGGGGATCTCCTGGACGCGCCGGCTGAAGCGAAAAGACGAGTGGGACCGAGGTGTCACGACACCGGCTGCTACTTCCCGCCACTTCCCCCTCCTTTTCCCTCTACTCCCGCCGGTTCTTCTCTCCATTTCCCTCCATTTCCCTTTCTTCGCCTCCACGCCGTCGAAGAAGTACGCCGCCCCTCGCCAAGCCACCGGCTTTGCCGTCGCCAAGCCCCGCAAGCCCCGTGCACCGATGGCGAGACCGGCGGGGATGACGAACGCCAAGTGGAAGGCCGACATCGAGCAAAAGGAAGCGGTGACCGCCAATCGCCGCAACAGGCTCCTCATGAAGAAAGTCCGGGACGAGGCGGCGGCGGCGGTTGAGCAGGAGGTGTCATGTCGCCACCCGATCTTCCCGGGGAGACAGCCCGTGGGCCCGTTCCCCCACGGTGCCGGCCATCAAATCGCCTCGGCCGACCCGCACTTTCCTTCGCCGACCATCCCTTCGTCGGGGTGTGTTGGAAATATGCGCTAGAGGCAATAAATAAAGTGTTTATTATTGTATTTCTTTGTTCATGGAAATATGCCCTAGATCTCCATCATGAGCAATAGTAGTAGAAGCATGCAGGGCGTGACAACCTCGATGGCGACACGTTGATGGAGATCAAGATGATGGAGATCATGGTGTCGTGTCGGTGACGATGAAGATCATGCCAGTGCTTTCAAGATGGAGATCTAAAGCACAAGTTCATGGCCATATCATGTCACTTATGAATTGCATGTCATATTAATCCTTTTATGCACCTTTTTATGCTTAGTACGACGGTAGCATTATAAGATGATCCCTCACTTAAATTTCAAGATAAAATTGTGTTCTCCCAGAGTGTGCACCGTTGCGAAAGTTCGTCGTGTTGAGACACCACGTGATGATCGGGTGTGATAGACTCTACGTTCACATACAATGGGTGCAAGCCAGTGTTGCACGCACAGAACACTCGGGTTAAACTTGACGAGCCTAGCATGTACAGACATGGCCTCGGAACACAAGAGACCGAAAGGTCGAACATGAGTCATATAGTAGATATGGTCACATAATGATGTTCACCATTGAAGCCACCTCAACTCACGTGATGATCGGACTTGAGTTGGTGGATTTGGATCATGTGACACTCAGATGGCCTGAGGGATGTCAATTTGAGTGGGAGCTTTAGTAATTTGATTAACTAAACTCATTATCTTGAACAATAGTCTAAGTGAACTTTGCATATTTATGTTGTAGATCAATGGCTCGCGCAGTAGCACCCCTGAATTGTAACGCGTTCCTAGAGAAAGCTAAACTGAAAGATGATGGAAGTAACTTTGTTGACTGGGCCCGTAATCTGAGGATTATCCTCACGGCTTCCCAGAAATCATATGTCCTTGATGCACCGCTTGGTGACCAACCAGAAGACATGACCTCCGAAGACGTTAAGAACACTTGGGAGGCACGTACTGGAGATTACTCAATACTTCAGTGTGCAATATTGTATGGCTTAGAACCGGGACTTCAAAGACATTTTGAACGTCATGGAGCATATGAGATGTTCCAGGAGTTGAAGTTTATCTTTCAGAAGAACGCCCGGATCAAGAGGTATGAAACCTCCGATAAGTTCTATGCTTGCAAGATGGAAGAGAACGGGTCTATCAGTGAACATATACTCAGAATGTCTGGGTATTCAACTCGTCTAGCAGAGTTGGGAATTGCCCTTCCGCCAGAGGTGATCACTAATAGAGTTCTTCAATCACTGTCACCTAGTTACAAGAGCTTTGTGATGAACTATAACATGCACGGGATGAACAAGTCAGTCGCCGAGCTGTTTGCGATGCTAAAAGTCGCTGAGTCTGAAATCCAGAAAGAACATCAAGTGTTGATGGTCAATAAAACCACTAGTTTCAAGAAAAATGGCACAATCAAGGGCAAGGGCAAGAAGGGTAAAACCAAGAAGGATGGCAAAGCAGTTGCTACTCCTGCAAAGAAGCCCAAGCATGGACCCAAGCCAGAAACTGAGTGCTTTCATTGCAAAGGAACTGGTCACTGGAAGCGGAACTGCCCCAAGTACCTGGCTGACAAGAAGGCGGCCAACGACAAACAAGGTATATATGATATACATGTTATTGATGTGTACCTTACTAGCTCTCGTAGTAGTGCCTGGGTATTTGATACCGGTTCGGTTGCTCACATTTGCAACACAAACCAGGAACTACGGAATAAATGAAGGCTGGCAAAGGACGAAGTGACGATGCGCGTGGGAAATGGTTCCAAGGTTGATGTGATCGCCGTCGGCACGCTCTCTCTTCAGTTACCAACGGGATTAGTGATGAACCTCAATAATTGTTATTTAGTGCCTCCGTTAAGCATGAACATTATATCTGGATCTTGTTTATTGCGAGACGGTTACTCATTTAAATCAGAGAATAAAGGTTGTTCTATTTATATGAGTAATATCTTTTATGGTCATGCACCCAATGTTAGGGGTTTATTCATACTGAATCTTGATAGTGATGACACACATGTTCATAACATTGATGCCAAAAGATGTAGAATTGCTAATGATAGTACCACTTTCTTGTGGCACTGCCGTTTAGGTCATATTGGTGTAAAACGCATGAGGAAGCTCCATGCCGATGGACTTTTGGAGTCACTTGATTTTGAATCACTTGACACATGTGAACCATGCCTCGTGGGCAAGATGACTAAAACGCCGTTCTCTAGAACAATGGAACGGGCGAGTGACTTATTGGAAATCATACACACTGATGTGTGCGGTCCAATGAATGTTATAGCGCGTGGTGGATATCGTTATTTTCTCACCTTCACTGATGACTTAAGTAGATATGGGTATATTTACTTAATGAAACACAAGTCTGAAACGTTTGAAAAGTTCAAGCAATTTTAGAGTGAAGTTGAGAATCATCGTAACAAGAAGATTAAGTTCCTGCGAGCTGATCGAGGAGGTGAATATCTGAGTTATGAGTTTGGCAGTCACTTAAGATAGTGTGGAATTGTTTCACAGTTGACACCGCCCGGAATACCACAGCGTAATGGTGTGTCCGAACGTCGTAATTGAACCTTATTAGATATGGTGCGTTCTATGATGTCTCTTGCTGATGTCTCTTGCTCTATAGCATTTCTAGTATTATATGTGGATGGCATATTGCTGATTGGAAACAATATAGAAATGCTGGAAAGCATGAAGGAATATTTGAACAAGAGTTTTTCAATGAAGGACCTAGGAGAAGCTGCTTTCATATTAGGTATTAAGATCTATAGAGATAGATCGAGACGCTTAATAGCACTTTCACAGAGCACATACCTTGATAAAGTTTTGAAGAAGTTCAAAATGGAACAGTTCAAGAAGGGGTTCTTGCCTGTATTACAAGGTGTGAAGTTGAGTAAGACTCAATGCCCGGTAACTTCAGAAGATAGAGAAAAGATGAGTGTCATCCCCTATGCTTCAGCCATAGGCTCTATCATGTATGCAATGCTGTGCACAAGACCCGATGTCAGCCTTGCCATGAGTATGGCCGGAAAGGTTTCAAAGTGATCCTGGAATGGAGCACTGGCAAGCGGTCAAGAATATCCTTAAGTACCTGAAAAGGACTAAGGAAATGTTTCTCGTTTATGGAGGTGATGAAGAGCTCGTCGTAAAGGGTTACATCGATGCAAGATTTGACACCGATCCGGACGACTCTAAGTCGCAAACTCGATATGTATTTATTCTTAAACGGGGAGCGGTAAGCTGGTGCAGTTCCAAGCAAAGCGTGGTAGCTGATTCTACGTGCGAAGCGGAATACATCGCAGCCTCGGAGGCGGCGAAGGAAGGTGTCTGGATGAAGCAGTTCATGACAGATCTTGGAGTAGTGCCCAGTGCACTGAATCCAATGAACCTGTTCTGTGACAACACTGATGCCATTGCTCTGGCAAAGGAACCAAGGTTTCACAAGAGGACCAGACACATAAAGCGACGCTTCAACTCCACCTGCGATTATATCTTGGAGAAAGACATAAATATTTGCAAAGTGCACACGGATCTGAATGTTGCAGACCCGCTGACTAAACCTCTTCCAAGGGCTAAACATGATCAACACTAGAACTGCATGGATGTTCGATTCATTACAATGTAAATCACATAGTGATGTGAACTAGATTATTGACTCTAGTGCAAGTGGGAGACTGTTGGAAATATGCCCTAGAGGCAATAAATAACGTGTTTATTATTGTATTTTTTTGTTCATGATAATCGTTTATTATCCATGCTATAATTGTATTAATTGGAAACATGGATACATGTGTGGATACATAGACAAACACAATGTCCCTAGTATGCCTCTAGTGAACTAGCTCGTTGATTGAAAGATGGTTAAGGTTTCCTAGCCATGGACATGAGATGTCATTTGATAACGGGATCACATCATTAGGAGAATGATGTGATGGACAAGACCCAAACTACAAACGTAGCTTATGATCGTGTCAGTTTATTGCTATTGTTTTCTGCATGTCAAGTATATGTTCCTATGACCATGAGATCATGCAAATCATAGATATCGGAGGAGTACTGTTGGGGATATGACCCGCCGAAGAGGTTCCGGTCATGTTGTTGGCTCGCGAACCGGCCCAAAGGTGAGTCGTAATATTAAGTGGCCCAAGAGGATAGGCGGCTCACGGTGTGGGCCGTACAACGGCCCGGACTGAGAAGACCCGGGCATGCAAGCCGACTCACAGACGGCTTAGACAAGAAGATAGAGAGAGACTCGGTTAGAAATTGTACGGCCTGGATGTTCTGACCTCTTATATAAAGGCAGACCTGGGGCGACTTAGAGAGAGGGCAATCGAGAACTAGGTCAAGCTTTTAGCTCTTTGTAATTGATACGCAAGCAATACAAACACAAGCAAGACGTAGGGTATTACCTCGATTCGAGGGGCTTAACCTGGGTAAATCCGTGTCTTTCGTCCCGACTAACCGCTTTGAGTCCACCCCATTAGCGATGGCCTCGAACCTAAGTCCTTTCACCCGGACATCTGCCGTGATAAAACTATGACAGTTGGCGCCCACCGTGGGGCTAGCGCTTGGTGGTGTTGAGTTCTCAAAGGGCTCTCTCCTAGGGCTCGAAGGATACGTGGTTGGAAGGATGAGCAAGAGTCGCCACGGCCGGCTCTACATCGACGATGCCGGCTGGGGCTTGATGCTGGTTCTGTGGAGTACGGATTCCGGGTTCCGTTCGGCGGGATCCAGGTTTTCATCAGAAAGGTTGACGGATCTACACCCGGGCCGGACGTCTGCATCAACATCGTCAAGCCGGCTCGTCGTCTCCTATCTACGCGTATTGTGCAGTCGGTCCGTGCCCATCCGGATCAAAAGCACGTTCTCGGAGCGGGGCGGGTTATGGGTGTGCCGGAGAGCCGCCCGATGGAGCGCCCAACGACTCATCCACCCCAGCATAACCAAATCTCACCTAGGGCTTTTCCAACACCGGCGGGTCATTATTCTAACCTGGCCGAGAACATGGTAGCAGCGGCCGCCCAGCTTGAGACAATCCCCATCCCAGATGAGGCATCCTTTGCGGAGGAGGTGCGGAACGCCATTGGATATTTACAGACGGCCATGGCCCAACAGGAGAAGTATACTCACAGCCGAAGCCGGGTTCACTCTACCCCCCTCCCCAGTCAAAGTTTCAGCCGGCGTTATGAGTCGACGGCGTGTTCTAGTAGTCACCCGCGCCGCGGACCACCGGAGGATAATAGGGCGGCTCAGGATTCACAAGCCATCATGGGCCAGGCGGGAGACAGCCGGGAGACAGGCGAGAGGTGGAGGTAGCTGCAGCCCGTCCAGAGCCGACGCTCTCCGTGTCAATAGGAGTGGTTAGTACCAGAGCCGTGGGGGTGCCATGTTTAACTCCGGCTCTGAGGAGTGAACGACTGCCCAAAGACTTTAAGGGGCCTCGGAAGGTTCCAAACTACACAGCTGATCTACCCCTAGAGGCGTGGGTTGAAAGTTATGAACTGGCCATGGAGATGCTGGATGTCAGTGAGGCGGTATGCGCGAAATACTTCATCATGATGCTTGAAGGTCCGGCCCGTACATGACTGAAAGGTCTGCCACCTAACACGATAAGCTCATGGGCGGAGCTGGGAGCAAAGTTTATTAAGAATTTCCAGGGGACCTATAAGCAGCCTATGACTATTGTCGATCTGGACCACTGTGTTCAACAGGAGAATGAGTCGGCTCATCTTTGGGTCCGGCAAGTGTCGACCATTATTCACTCTTCAGAGCAGGTCACAGCAGCTCAAGCGGTGCTTATCTTAGAGAAGAACTGTCACTTCGTTCCATTGAAGCAGAAGCTCGGCCGGCTCAAGCGCACATGTCAGGATATGGGAGAGCTCATGACGGCCCTGACGAAGTATGCCGACTCAGATAACACAAACGATCTGGGTTCGGATGATGAGAAGGCCAATCAAGCGAAGAAAAACAATCAAGGAAAGGGTTTTGCGAACAATGGGAATCAGAATAAGTGGAAGAACGCTGATGGCGGATCCGAGCTGGTGGCGAATACCAACACAGGACAGAATCATCCCAAGGGGGGTGGAAGATTCAGGCCAAGAAATAGGGGGGCCTTTAATTTAGAGGAGGCGCTTAGGAAGCCTTGTTCGGAGCACAACATGCTTGACAAGCCGACATTACATGCGTGGGGTGATTGCTTTATCATGCGAAGGTTCAAAAACCAGCATTCCCAACCACGTAATAACCAGGGCGGTGGCCCGCCCGACGGCTCAGGGCACGGAGGGTCAGGGGCTAGATTCAGCGTCGGCGGTTCAGGAAACGGGCACCCGGGTCAGAATAACCAAGGAGGGCACCAACAGCATCCTGGCAACAACGGCAATAACAACAGTCAGCTGCAGCGCAATCAGTCCGGGTTTCAGAGTAACCCGAAGCAGCTCAGTTTTGGGCAGTATCATGTATTCACGACCGGTCATAGTAAACGAGACGAGAAGTTGCGGAGGCGAGCGGTTAATACGGTTGCTCTAGCCCTCCCGCGATATTTTCCGTGGTCTGAATATGATATAATGTGGAGCAGGGAGGATCACCCGCCGCGGGTGGATGACCCGGGCCGGCTGGCTCTAGTTGTGGCCCCTCAGGTGAATGGCTATATGGTGAATAAAATGCTCATGGACGGAGGTAGTAGCATCAACATCCTTTACTATGACACTTTCCGGCGGATGAAGTTGCTTGACAAGGATCTCAAACCCTCCTCCACTGTCTTTCATGGTGTGGTCCCGGGTAAATCAGCATACCCGGTGGGCCGGATATCATTGTAAGTAGCTTTTGGTGATGAGCAGAATTACAGGGTGGAGTCTTTGTGGTTCGAGGTGGTCAAAATCAAAAGTCCCTATAATGCGCTATTTGGGAGGCCAGCCTATGCTAAATATGGCTAGGCCTTGTTATGTTTATCTACAACTTAAAATGCCCGGCTTAAATGGCACAATTACCATTCACGGTAACAGGAAAATGGCTCTTGAGTGTGAAGAAGGAGATGCGGCTTATGCAGAGTCTAGTTGTGCTCAGGAGGAACTGAAATTTTACAAAGAGAATGTTGATCCGGAGGATATGACCCCGCTCAAGAAGCCTACGATAGAAGTTGAGCCACCACTCAAGTTTTCAGTGGATGATACCAAGGCAGTAGACTTCAATCTGGGTGATTCATCCAAGCAGTTCATCATTGGGGCTCACATGGATCCCAAATAGGAAAGTGCGCTCATCGAATTCATCCATGAGAATCGGGACATCTTTGCATGGAAGCCTTCCGACATGCCGGGTGTACCGAGAGAGTTCGCTGAGATCAATCTTAATGTGGATCCAAAGTTTAAGCCGATCAAACAGTTTCTACGGCAGTTCAATGAAGAGAGACGTAAAGCTATTGGGGAGGAAGTTGCTCGGCTTTTGGCTGCAGGCTTTATAGTGGAAGTTTCTCACCCGGAGTGGTTGGCTAACCCGGTGCTAGTACTAAAAAAGAACGGCACGTGGCGCATGTGCACAGATTACACAGACCTTAACAAGGCTTGCCCGGCTGACCCTTTTGCGCTCCCTCATATCGATCAAATTATTGATGCAACAGCCGGATGCAAAAGTTTATGCTTCCTGGACGCTTATTCAGGGTATCATCAGATCAAGATGGCAATAAAGGATTAGGAGAAGACGACGTTCATTACACCTTTTGGCGTGTTCTGCTATGTCTCCATGCCCTTCGGGCTCAAGAGTGACGAGGCGACTTACCAACGTTGTGTGCAGAATTGCCTCCACAGTCAAATTGGCCGAAATGTCCATGCTTATGTAGACGACATCGTGGTTAAATCTAGAAAGAAGGAAACTCTTTTAGAGGATTTGAAAGAAACCTTTGACAATCTCCGGGTCTACAAGATGATGCTTAACCCGACAAAGTGTGTCTTTGGTGTTCCAGTAGGAAAGCTTTTGGGTTTCTTGGTCTCTGAGCGGGGCATTGAGGCTAACCCAGATAAGATTAAAGCCATCACTTCTTTGGGTGAGCCGACGTGTATTAATGACGTTCAGCGCCTTGCAGGGCGGATTGCTGCGTTGAGCCGCTTCATAAGCCGGCTTGGGGAGAAAGTTATTCCTTTATACCAGATGATGAAGAAAACAGACAAGTTTAAATGGAGCGCAGCAGCGGCTGAAGCACTTGAAGCTCTTAAAAAGCAGTTGACTGAGCCGCCAGTGTTAGCCGCTCCGGTTGAGAAAGAGCCTTTGCTCCTGTATGTGGCGGCTAACATCAGAGCGGCTAGTGTAGCAATTGTGGTTGAGCGCAAGGAGGCAGGGAAAGAGTACCCTGTGCAAAGGCCGACTTATTATATCAGTGAAGTTTTGGCAGAGTCTAAACAGAGGTATCCACATTGGCAGAAGTTAGTATACGGAGTTTTCATGGCCAATCGCAAGTTAAAGCATTACCTTTGGGGGCACCAAATAACAATGGTCAGTTCTGCCCCGTTGGGGGGTATCATTCAAAATAGAGAGGCTACAGGAAGGATTGCCAAGTGGGCCTTAGAGCTGAGTCCTTTCGGCATCAAGTATGTTCCTCATACAGCAATTAAGTCTCAAGCTTTGGTGGATTTCATAAATGATTGGACTGAATGTCAAGCCCCTGAAGAGAAGCCGGATAACACGTATTGGACTATACACTTTGATGGATCCAAGCAGCTAGAAGGGTCCAGGGCAGGAGTTGTTCTCACCTCCCCCAAGGGTGACAAGTTTTGTTATGTGCTCTGGTTAATGTTCCCTTGTACTAATAATGCAGCTGAGTATGAAGCACTGCTCCATGGTATCAGAGTCGCTAAAGAGATGAACTTAAGCCGGGTCAGGTGTTTAGGCGACTCAAATCTGGTGGCTGAGCAAGTTGTAGGCACTTGGGATTCAAAGGATCCGCGGATGGTGGCTTACCGGCAGGCGGTGGATATCATTGCTGGTCACTTCAAGGGGTACCAGGTGGATCACATTGATCGTCGCAGGAATGAGGCGGCTGATGCCTTGTCACGGTTAGGTTCACAACGAAAGCCGGTACCACCTAATGTTTTTCTGGATGTATTGTATCATCCGACTGTCAAGATACCTTCTGAGGAGGATCTAGCTATTCCTGACCCGGAGGCGGAGCTGGTGGCGGCTCTGCATGCTACCCTAGATTGGACTATTCCTTATTTGGCGTATCTAACACGCGGCGAGTTACCTCAAGAGGAGGATCTGGCCAGGAAGATCACTCGCCATTCTAAGTCTATGATGATTATCAATGGTGAGTTACATAAGTGTAGTGTGATGGGTGTCTTTCAGCGCTGCATCTCACAAGAGGAGGGCCGGCAAATATTAAGTGAAATTCATGTTGGCGACTGTGGGCATCACGCCGGGTCAAAATCTTTGGTGGCTAAAGCCTTTCGACATGGGTTTTTCTGGTTGACGGCTCACAAGGATGCAGAGGACTTACTTCGTAAGTGTGACGGCTGTCAGAAATTCGGCCGACGTGCTCACGTTCCGGCTCAAGAGTTGAGGATGATACCAATCACTTGGCCGTTTGCGGTCTGGGGGCTTGATATGGTAGGACCTTTCAAGCGATCTAAAGATAAGAAAACGCACCTTCTGGTGGCGGTTGATAAATTTACTAAATGGGTAGAGGTAGAGCCGGTCAGTAAATGTGACGCAGTTACGGCGGTTCAATTTATTAAGAAGCTGATTTATCGCTTTGGTTACCCACACAGTATTATTACAGACAATGGGACAAATTTATCCAAAGGAGCTATGAAAACGTTCTGTGAGAAAGAGCATATCCGGCTTGATGTTTCAGCCATGGCACATCCACAGTCTAATGGTCAGACAGAGCGAGCCAATCAGGAAATTTTGACGGGTGTCAAGCCACGGCTCATGGTTCCTTTGAGACGGACACCCGGATGTTGGGTTGAGGAGTTGCCTTCCGTTTTATGGAGCATTAGAACTACACCTAACAGATCTACAGGTTTTACACCTTTCTTCATGGTGTACGGTGCTGAGGCGGTTCTACCTAGTGACATCTGGCACGACTCACCAAGGGTGGCGGCTTATGTTGAGACGGACAATGAGGTAGCCCGCCAAGATGCATTGGACGCCTTGGATGAAGCACGAGAGTTAGCAGCAGCCAGGTCGGCAATTTATCAACAAGACCTGCGACGCTATCATAGCCGCAGGGTATAGACCCGGACGTTCCAGGAAGGTGACCTGGTGCTCCGGTTGATTCAAGACCAATCTAGAATGCATAAGTTATCTCCACCATGGGAGGGGCCTTTTGTGGTCAGCAGGAACCTTAACAACGGGTCATATTACCTCATGGATGTCAAAGATGAGTCGGAAACTGCGGGACAAGAGACGTTGCGGTCCTGGAATATCGCACATCTGCGACCATACTTTACTTAACAGGGGTTGAAAGCCGCTATCATTGTATGTATCATGAGCACATGAGTAAAAGCTAGCATCCTTGCATAGGACTGGGGCTTCTGCTCTTATGTACTCCTTTGTACAATCAAGATAAAATTTTCCGGCTCAAAAAAGTTTGAGTTGAAGAGGGTCGTTCGCCGTCAAAACGGTTGATCTACCCTTCGGCTTTACGCCTTATTAAACGCTGTTGCAAAGAGGCTTCTTGCCTTCGGGTATAGATAACTTCTCCTTTGCACAGTCAGCTGTCATTAAACTGTTGCAAGGAGGCTTCTTGCCTCCGGGTATAGCTTACTTCTCCCTTGCACAGTTGGCTTTATGCCTAGTTTGGGTACATTAGGCGCTGATTGTTAACGGAGGCTTCTTACCTTTTGGTATAGCTTACAGTGCCCTAAGACAACAGCGTGTATACCAAATTCCAGTTGCTTATCAACTGCGGCCATCGAAGCGGGCTTCTTACCGACGGGTATCGCTTATCTCACCCTAATGGCCGGCTTTATTCCACTTCCGGTTACTTATTAACCGCGGTTGTCGAATGGGGCTTATTACCGACGGGTTCGCTTATATCACCCTAACAACCGGCGTTTACGCCAAAATTCAGTTGCTTATCAATTGTAGCTGTTGAAAGAGGCTTCTTACCTTCAGGTATAGCTTACTTCTCCTTTCAAACAGCCAGCTTTATGCCTTCTCAGGCTAATTATTAGCCGCGGTTGTCGATGGAGGCTTCTTGCCTTGGGGTATAGCTTACATCTCCCATTGACAGTCGGTGTTCACTATACTCTTACCAGTCAATCTCGCCCAGAGACCCTGAGCCGGTTCAAGAAATTGACGGCCAATCTCGCCTAGAGACCCTGAGCCGGTTCAAGAAATTGACGGCCAATCTCGCCCAGAGACACTGAGCCGGTTCAAGAAATTGATGGCCAATCTCGCCTAGAGACCCTGAGCCGGTTCAAATAATTGACGGCCAATCTCGATAGAGACCCTGAACTGGTATGAGTTTAACCGTTCGGATCCACGCAGAAGAGCCGTCATATGAGTTTTTTGAGGAAGGAAAGATCATCATCGCGTATTATATCATGCCGGCTTATCAAAGCCGGGTCAGAGCAAGGCCATTATAAGTCCCGGGTTGTCACAGGCGAAACTACCCGGCACTTGGGGGCTACACAGCTGAACTCTCCTCAAAGGTTCTAGCTCATCAATAGCCGCAGTTGTCGATAGAGGCTTCTTACCATCAGGTATAGCTTACATTATCCTAAAGACAACCGGCTCTTTAATAATTCCGTCTGATGAAAGCCAGAGCCATGTGGCTTCGGTCAACAAAATTGAAGGTCTCAAAGAGATTATCCGGCTTTAATATTCTGGAGAAAGGAATGGCGTCTTAAAATACATGCCCCTCATCAGAAAATTTCAAAGGTATATCCCCGAAGAGCCGGCAACACATTAAAACACAGAGAGGTGCAAATATATATGACCACCAAGTGGCAGAGTCATGGTTACTCTATTACAAAAGATACTCTCAGAAAGAGCAAAAGCATTGTCAGCCGCCCACGGCGGGTCATTACATAAGTCTGTGCTCAGAAAGGCTAAAAGATTACAATTCAGCTATTAGCGGCTCATCCTGCTCCGGGTCTTCTGCTGGCTTTATCTGAAGATTGCCCAAGTCCTAGTTACAGTCAGCCAGAGCAGCAAATGACCCCTCAAGGAACGGAGACGCATCAAGCTCACAAGGAAAGAGATCCTTACTGCGGGCGGGTGTCAGATCTTTCCACTTGTAGAGAGGGCCGCGGATCCTCTTCTCCTATGCGTCGTCAGCCGCTTGATAGATGCTCAAATCAGCCTCATCCGCCAGAACAGAGGCCAAATAGCGCGACTCTTTGATGCACCGGGTATAGTATTCCTCGATGAAATCTGAGCCGTCATCTCTTTTAGATGGATATCCATCCATCATTTCAGCCGGCGTTAGCTCGGGAGCAAAGGCAAGAGCCCGGCTCAAACCGGCAATGGCTCCTTGGCGGAAGGCTGACTTCTTGAGCTCTTCAATTTGCTTAGGCATTGTAGAGAACAGTTCCAAGACCCCTTTCAAAGCAGTGGGGATCTTCTCCTTGTACTGCACGCTCTTGATTGTGAAGATAGCGCCACAGTATAACTGCTCTGCAAAAGTATAAATGGCCTTCAATGGCAGAAGGCTATCAAAGGCCAACTGCCGGCTCCTGGGACCTGGATGAGTCGGATAAAATTAATGAGCCGCTAGTTTTCTTACTAGCAATGCTAAAAAGTACAAAGCGAACAAGAAAGCTTAGCAAATAGGGCGGCTGACATCTTCGCAATATGTTGTTTCAGACCTTGAAGTTCATCCGCCACGGCTGTAAGCCGCTGTTCAGCATCGTCCGCCCGTTTGGTTAAGGCGGACTTTTCAGATTCAGCCATCTCTTTTAAAGAAGTAAGCTCGGTGGTGACACTGCCCAATTCCTCTGCGAGAAGCCGACATTTTTCATCCGCGATGCTTCGAGCTTCTTGCTGAGCTGCCAAGTTGGCCTTCCGATCCGTCAGTTGAGACCCGGCTTCATTCAAAGCTTCCTATAACACATCAAAATATAGGATAAGCCGCCAAAATGCAGGACGAGTGTTAAAAGCAAATACAAGTCTCAAACATATTGCAAGCAATATATTTGACACTTGGGGGCTAATGTATATTTGATCTTGCAAGTATACAGTTCCGGTTCATTTCCTTCGAAGTTGATCCGGAACATGGGGGCTATATAATGGCTCTTCAGTGTGCTAATAATGGAAGCACCGGCTGAACTTGATCAAGTTTGAGCCGGCCCTTGGGGGCTACGGTTACATCTTCAAGTTGTCTACTTTGCAGGCCCGACTCAAATATAATCTGAGACGGCCCTTGGGGGCTACGATTGGCAGTTCACTTTACTTACAGTACAAAGCTAAAGAAATTTTAAAAACAAATTTTTGACATGACAATCTCAGCAAGAGGTCACAGAAAGACCCGGCTCAACGATTCAATACATGAAGCCGGATCTTGGGGGCTAAGAAAGGATATAGTAAAGAAGGAAAAGTACCTCATATTTTGTCTTCATGGAAGAGATCAACCGAAGTTCCAAATCCCGGCTGGTGGTAACCCGGTTTATGTACCCAGTGTGTAGCTCTTCAACGGTCATCTTCTCGTATGAAGAGTCGAAGTTCAATTTCTTTGAAGCTTCATCCGGCTTTGTATGTTTGGTCAACACATGAGCCGGAGGCGTTTGGTGACCAGACCCGGTGATAACAACATCCGGGGTGTCAGGGGTCTTGGCCGGGGTCGCCGGCTTAGAAGGGGCCCTTGGAGGGCTCTCCATGATGACATCTTCAGCGACCGGCTCAGCGGAGGCAGCCGGTGGATTTTCTTCCGGTTGAGGTTCTTACGGATGCTCGGGCTCCGGTTCTTCAATAACTGGGCCGGAGGAGGGCTTGTTGGCCTTGCGACGTTTAGCTTGAGCACTGCGAAAAACAAGAAGAATCAGCAGTTGAAGATATTGCTATCATAGTAACAACCAGATATCCAGATGCTTACAACGGATTAATCTTGGGTGGTGGTATGATTGACTCCGAAGAGTCGCTGGAGGAAGAGATTTCTGCAAAAATAAAAATAGAAAGGTGAAGAGAGTATCAAGTTTACAAAGGAAAGATAAAGGATAAGAAGGGGTTTAAACCTCGGCGGGGCGTTTCTTGGGAGCCGGAGAGTTTGGCAACCCGGACATGAGCTCGGTAGAGCCAGTGCTTCGAGTCTGTCGGCGCTCGATTTGCTGTTGCTTTTTTAAGAGAAAATCGGGAGCCAGATAAGCAAGAGGGTGTGAAAGAGGAACTTTTCTGATAACCCGCCGCGGCTTTCGGGGGATGAAATATTTTGAGCCGGAGGAAAGGTAATTTACCTCAGGAACATTGGCACGGCTGGTTTCCACTTCATCCTACAAATAAAGTAAGTGTTAAAATAGGAAGGTAAAGGATCAAGCGAGACAGTTGAAAATTTACCTCTGAGCTGGATGATGGTGGCGGGACATGCTTTTTAGCCTTCTTAGTTGGGACCTTCTTCTTGGATTTTTTCGAAGGGGCAACATATTCCCTCTTCCAGAAGTCTGAGTCGTCCTATAAGAATGACCCGGAGAGTGAATATCAAATCAGCAAAATGAAAAAAACGTCTAAGAGACGGAAGGGAAGAGATTAAACTTACATCGGGAGCCGGATTGCTGGCACTAAAAGGTGCCAAGCCAACTTCGCTACATGATCCGGAAGCTTCATGGACAAGGCTCCGGATGGCGAGGGTAATGTCCTTCTCTGTCACTTTGGATTGGCTGAAGCATAATGAGCTATCATATTTGCCTTTATACTCGCAAATGAGTCAGCTTCTATGGCTCAAAGGCATAATCCGCCACGAAATCCAAAGCGGATCAGGTCCAGCCCGATTAAGCTGTTGGCCATGAGAGCCTTCATTTTGGCATGGGCCGGTTCATATCTTGCGCGTTCTCAAGCTGATAGCCGGCCAGGAAGCTCTGATGTTGTTGAGAGCCGGGAAGGGCGATAACCCGGTAAAGGACGCTCGTTCTCAGGAGAGGTGTCCTTGCAGTAGAACCAGGTCCTGTTCCAGTCCTTGGGGTGACTCGGCATCTGTGTAGCTGGAAAGAAGATATCCCTACGCCGTTGGATAGATATGCCTCCAAGTTCTAGGCTCGGGCCGGCTTTCAGTTCGCCGGTTAGCATAAAAGAACTCCCGAAAGA
Source organism: Hordeum marinum (assembly GCA_022496015.1). NCBI lineage: Eukaryota > Viridiplantae > Streptophyta > Magnoliopsida > Poales > Poaceae > Hordeum > Hordeum marinum. The sequence continues at coordinate 94,676,639 of CM039678.1, forward strand.
ATCACACAGACGGCTTGATTTGAAGATAAGCTTCACAAAGCACTTGGAAATTGCATATGTTTGAGACGGAATTGGGGGCCAAGTCTTGCGGGTGAAGATTATAACAGTGAAGAATGTCCCAAAAGAATTTTGAGCCAGGAGGCACGAACCCTCGCTCAATATGGTCAGAGAAAACCACCACTTCAGCTTCTTGAGGTTTGGGCCACGTCTCGTCGCTTGGGACCCGCCAGCTAATGACTTCCTTAGGAGGAAGAGTACCCGCGTGAACAAAATCCGACAAAAAGTCCTCCGTAATGCATGACCCAACCCAATTGCATGAGTTGGACGCACGAGACATGTTGGCGGCTTAAGTGCTGTGCAAGATAAAAGGCGCAATGAGTCGAATCGCAAGAAAATGTTTTTGACGGCTTAAAAGTTTAAGGGCTCTACGGATAAAGCGGAAGACCCGGCTGTTAAGAGCCGGAGAAGATTGGCGACTCAACAGGGAAAGGGAAGATCGAAAAATCGGCTAAGTCCTAAAAACAGATTCCGCAAGATGTTACTATATCTGCGGATCTACAAAAGCAGAGAAAATAAATCCTATTTCTGACCTAGCGATGAACAGCGAAGGAAAAAAGAAAACGGACTGGGGCCATCGTGGCCCGTGCATTACGCGCGACCGGCCCGCGTGTGGCGGCGGAGCAAGAACGCGTCCTAAAGGCGTCGAGATGCACCGGCGGTAACGGTGCTAGAGCCCAAACGACAGCGGCGGAGCACCGGTGAAAACCCTACTACGGCGGTGACCATCTAGGGAGCAGGAAAACTTACCGGAGACGGCGCGGTGGAGGCGAACGGATCTCTGGTACGTTTAGGGTGATGCAGCGTCCAAAGTCGGGGACGGTGTACGGACAGCGTCGGCGTAGAGCTCGAAGGTGCTGGGGCGGCGATAGGAAGAAGTCGAAGAAACAGAGGCACGGGCGGGAGAATGGAAACCCCGACCCGCACGGGTCATATTTAAAAGGGGGTTAAGGAGGGCACGAAAATCCAGGCGGTGACACCGTTCGACCGAGGCGGACGCCTCGATTCTCGGGAGGACAGTTAAGTGAAAGATTTGGTGACACGTCACGCCGGTTCATTTCCGGGCGACTCGCCAAAAGTGGAAGAGAAGGATGAAGTGAGCAAGCTCAGTTCAACCTGGGGCCTAATGTTGGGGATATGACCCGCCGAAGAGGTTCTGGGTCATGTTGTTGGCTCGCGAACCGGCCCAAAGGTGAGTCGTAATACTAAGTGGACCAAGAGGATAGGCGGCTCACGGTGTGGGCCGTACGACGGCCCGGACTGAGAAGACCCACGCGTGCAAGCCAACTCACAGACGGCTTAGACAAGAAGATAGAGAGAGACTCGGTTAGCAATTGTACGACCCGGATGTTCTGACCTCTTATATAAAGGCAGACCCGGGGCGACTTAGAGAGAGGGCAATCGAGAACTAGGTCAAGATTTTAGCTCTTTGTAATCGATACGCAAGCAATACAAACACAAGCAGGACGTAGGCTATTACCTCGATTCGAGGGGCCGAACCTGGGTAAATCCGTGTCTTTCGTCCCGACTAACCCCTTTGAGTCCACCCCATTAGCTATGGCCTCGAGCCTAAGTCTGTTCACCCGGACATCTGCCGTGATAAAACTACGACAAGTACCTTGTCTGTATCAAACATCGCAACTTAACTGGGTGACTATAAAGGTGCTCTACAGGTGTCTCCGAGGGTGTCTGTTGAGTTGGCATGGATCAAGACTGGGACTTGTTACTCCGTGTGACGGAGAGGTATCTCAGGGCCCACTCGGTAATACAACATCACAATGAGCCTTGCAAGCAATGTGACTAAGTGTTGGTCACGGGATCTTGTATTACGGAACGAGTAAAGAGACTTGCCAATAACGAGGTTGAACTAGGTATGGAGATACGGACGATCGAATCTCGGGCAAGTAACATACCGAAGAACAAAGGGAACATCATACGGGATTAACTGAATCCTTGACATAGAGGTTCGACCGATAAAGATCTTCATAGAATATGTAGGAACCAATGTGGAAATCCAGGTCCCGCCATTGGTTATTCACCGTAGAGGTGTCTCGGTCATGTCTACATAGTTCTTGAACCCGCAGGGTCTGCACACTTAAGGTTTGGTGACGTTTCGATAGTATAGAGTTATGTATGGTGGTGACCTAAGTTTGTTCGGAGTCCCGGATGAGATCCTGGACGTCACAAGGAGCTCCGGAATGGTCTGGAGGTAAAGATTCATATATAGGAAGTCCTGTTTTGGTCGCCGGAAAAGTTCTGGGCTTATCGGTAGTGTACCGGGAGTGCCGCTAGTGTACCGGGAGACCTCCGGGAGGGGTATTTCGACCCAAGAGGCTTCATGGGCTGTGGGAGAGTGAATATCAGCCCTTAGTGGGCTGGTGGAAACTCCCACACAAGGCCCATGTGGCTGGAGAAGAAAACCCAAAAGGAAAAAGGTGGAAAAAGGAAAAAAAAGGAAAAAAAAGGAAGAATCCTAATCCTACTAGGAGTGGAGGAGGTGGACTCCTCCTCTCCTAGTTCGGCCGAAGCCTAGGAGGCTTGGAGGCCAAGCTGCCTCCTCTCCTCCTCTCCTCCTATATATACTGGTGGTATTGAGGGTTTTTGCACTCGATTTTTAGCCACGTGCTACCCGTTCCTCCAGTGCATAGTTTCTCCTCTAGATCGGTTTTCTGCAGTGCTTAGGCGAAGCCCTGTCGGAAACTCTCCACCACCATCGCCAGAGCGTCGTCAGGCTGCCGGAGAACTCTTCTTCCTCTCCACTCCTTCTTGCTGGATCAAGACGGTGGAGATCGTCACCAAGCTGTACGTGTGCTGAACGCGAAGGTGTCGTCCGTTCGGTGCTAGATCGGAAGGATCGTGATCAAGTTCGTGAGACGGATCGTGATCAAGTTCGTGGGGCGGATCGTGATCGGATCGCGGGACGGATCGTGATTGGATCGCGGGACGCACGGCGATTTGGATCGCGAAGACATTCAACTACACCAACCGCGTTTCTTAATGCTTCCCGCTTGGCGATCTACAAGGGTATGTAGATCCACTCTCCCTCTCGTAGATGCTCATCACCATGGATAGATCTTCGTGTGCGTAGGAAAATTTTTGTTTCCCATGCAACGTTTGTTGGAAATATGCCCTAGAGGCAATAATAAATTAGTTATTATCATATTTCCTTGTTCATGGTAATCGTTTATTATCCATGCTATAATTGTATTGATCGGAGACTTAAATGCATGTGTGGATACATAGACAAAACCATGTCCCTAGTATGCCTCTAATGGACTAGATCATTGATCAAAGGATGGTTAAGGTTTCCTAGCCATGGACATGAGATATCATTTGATAAAGGGATCACATCATTAGGGGAATGATGTGATGGACAAGACCCAAACTACAAACATAGCATATGATCGTGTCAGTTTATTGCTACTGTTTTCTGCATGTCAAGTATATGTTCCTATGACCATGAGATCATGCAAATCACGGATATCGGAGGAGTGCCTTGTGTGTATCAAACGTTGCAACGTAACTGGGTGACTATAAAGGTGCTCTACAGGTATCTCTGAGGGTGTCTGTTGAGTTGGCATGGATCGAGACTGGGATTTGTTACTCCGTGTGACGGAGAGGTATCTCAGGGCCCACTTGGTAATACAACATCACAATGAGCCTTGCAAGCAATGTGACTAATTGTTAGTTGCGGGATCTTGTATTACGGAACGAGTAAAGAGACTTTCCGGTAACGAGGTTGAACTAGGTATGGAGATACCGACGATCGAATCTCGGGCAAGTAACATACCGAAGAACAAAGGGAACGTTATACGGGATTAACTGAATCCTTGACATAGAGGTTCGACCGATAAAGATCTTCATAGAATATGTAGGAACCAATGTGGACGTCCAGGTCCCGCCATTGGTTATTGACCGTAGAGGTGTCTCGGTCATGTCTACATAGTTCTCGAACCCGCAGGGTCTGCACACTTAAGGTTCGGTGACGTTTCGGTAGTGTAGAGTTATGTATGGTGGTGAACGAAGGTTGTTCGGAGTCTCGGATGAGATCCCGTATGTCACGAGGAGCTCCGGAATGGTCTGGAGGTAAAGATTCATATATAGGAAGTCCCAGTTTGGTTGCCGGAAATGTTTCGGGCTCATCGGTAGTGTACCGGGAGTGCCGGTAGTGTACCGGGAGACCTCCGGGAGGGGTATTTCGACCCTAGAGGGACCATGGGCTGTGGAAGAGTATTAACCAGCCCTTAGTGGGCTGTTAAATCAGCCTAGAAAGGCCCATGGCGCAGGAGGAAAAAGGGCTAAAGGAAAAAGGCCAAAAATCAGCCAATAGGGAGGAATCCTAGTCCAACTAGGATTGGAGGAAGAGTAGGATTCCTCTCCTCCTTGGCGCAGAAGGCTGGTTGGCTGCCTTGTGCGCCAGCCCCTCTTCCTCTCCTCTCCTCCTATATATACTAGTGGAATAGAGGGTTTTTGCATAGTTTTTACGGCCACGTGCTACCCGTTCCACCGGTGCTCCTTTAGATCGGTTTTCTGCAATGCTTAGGCGAAGCCCTGCCGGAATTGGTACACCACCATCACCGGAGCGCCGTCACGCTGCCGGTGAACTCTCTCTCCTCTCCACCTCCTCTTGCTGGATCAAGACGGCGGAGATCGTCATCAAGCTGCACGTGTGCTGAACGCGGAGGTGTCATCCGTTCGGCGCTAGATCGGAAGGACCGTGATCGAGATCACGAGACAGTTCGTGATAAGATCGCGGGACAGATCGTGATCAAGATCGTGAGACGGATCGTGACAAGATCGCGGGACGGATCGTGATGAGTTCACGGGACGGATCGTGATTGGATCGCGGGACGGATCATGATGAGATCGCGGGACGCTCGGCGATTTGGATCGCGAAGATGTTCGACTACACCAACCGCGTTTCTTAACGCTTCCCGCTTAGCGATCTACAAGGGTACGTAGATCCACTCTCCCTCTCGTAGATTCTCATCACCATGGATAGGTTTGCATGTGCGTAGGAATTTTTTTGTTTCCCATGCGACGTTCCCCAACAGTGGCATCATGAGCTAGGTTGATGGTTCGATGAGATCTCGAGTAGAACACAAAAGGTTTGTGGGTGTTGATGCTTAGATTGCTTCCTCCCTTGGTCGTATTTTGGTTCAGCGGGATTGTGAGATGAAGCGGCCCGGACCAACATTACTCGTACGCTTACGAGAGACCGATTCCCTCGACGCAACTTGTTGCCTAGATGGCTTGCGGGTGACAGTTTCTCTCACTTTAGTTGGATCGGATTCGACCAAGGCGGTCCTTGAGAAGGTTGAAAAGCAACTAGTGTATCACCGTTGTGGTTTTTGCATAGGTGAGAATTGTTCTTGCTAGATACCCATAGCAGCCACGTAAAACATGCAACAACAATTAGAGGACGTCTCACTTGTTTTTGCAGGGTATGTTGTGATGTGAGATGGCCAATTACATGATGTGATATATGTGATGTATGAGATGATCATGTGATGTATAGATTATCACGACTTGCATGTCGGTGAATACGGCAACCGGCAGGAGCCATAGGGTTGTCTTTAATTATTGTATGACCTGCGTGTCAATCATTAAGCGCTATGTAATGCTTTACTTTATCGCTAAACGGTAGCAATAGTAGTAGAAGCATGCAGGGCGTGACAACCCCCATGGCGACATGTTGATGGATATCATGGTGTCATGCCGGTGACGATGGAGATCATGCCGGTGCCTTCTAAATGGAGATCAAAAGCACAAGTTCATGGCCATATCATGTCACTTAAGATTTGCATGTGATGTTAATCCTTTTTATGCACCTTGTTTTGCTTAGGACGACGGTAGCATTATAAGGTGAACCCTCACTTAATTTCAAGATAAATTGTGTTCTCCCCGAGTGTGCACCGTTGTGAAAGTTCGTCGTGTTGAGACACCACGTAATGATCGGGTGTGATAGACTCTACGTTCACATACAACGGGTGCAAGCCAGATTTGCACGTGCAGAACACTCGGGTTAAACTTGACGAGCCTAGCATGTACAGACATGGCCTCGGAACACAATAGACCGAAAGGTCGAACATGAGTCATATAGTAGATATGATCAACATAATGATGTTCACCATTGTAACCACCTCAACTGACGTGATGATCGGACTTGAGTTGGTGAATTTGGATCATGTATAACTCGGATGACCGGAGGGATGTCAATTTGAGTGGGAGTTCTTGAGTAATATGATTAATTGAACTCATTATCATGAACATAGTCAGTAGTGTCTTTGCAAATTATGTTGTAGATTACTTGCTCGCGCTGTAGCTCCCTTGAATTTTTATATGTTCCTAGAGAAATAGAATTGAAAGATGATGGTAGCAATATTGCGGACTGGGTCCGTGATTTGAGGATTGTCCTCATTGCTGCACAGAAGGCTTATGTCCTTATTGCACCGCTCGGTGCGCCACCCCATCTAGCGTCGTCTATAGATGGTGTGAACATCTGACAGGCACGTTTCGATGACTACTTGATAGTTTAGTGCGTCATGCATTACGGCTTAGAATTGAGGCTCCGAAACATTTTGAACGTCACGGAACATATGAGATGTTCTAACAGCTGAGATTGTGATCTCAGGCTCGTGCCCGTGTTGCGAGATATGAGATCTCCAACAAGATTCTTTGCCTGTAAGATGAAGGAGAATAGCTCAGTCGTTGAGCATGTACTCAGATTGTCTGGGTACTACAATCGCTTAAATCAAGTGGGAGTTGATCTTCTAGATAAGATAGTGATTGATATAGTTCTCCAAGTCACTGTCACTAAGCTACTAGAACTTGGTGATGAACTATAAATTGCCAGGGATTGAAATAATGATTCCTGAGCTGTTCGCGATGTTTGACACCGCGAAGGTAGAAATCAAGAAGGAGCGTCAAGTGTTGATGGTTAATCAAAACCACTAGTTTCGAGAAGGGCAAGAGCAAGGAGGGAAACTTCATGGATAGCAAGTCAGTTGCTGCTCCAGTGAAGCAACCCAAAGTTGAACTCAAACCCGAGACTAAGTGCTTCGGTTATGAGGTGAGCGGCCGCTGAAGCGGAACAACCCTAGATACTTGGTAGATAAGAAGGCTGGCAACATCGATAGAAGTATATTTGATATACGAGTTATTAATGTGTACCTTGCTAGTACTCTTAGTAGCACCTGGGTATTGGATATCGGTTTGGTTGCTAAATGTTAGTAACTCGAAATAAAAGCTACGGAATAAACGGAGAACTAGCTAAGGGTGAGGTGACGATATGTGTTGGAAATGTTTCCAAGGTTGATGTGATCAACATTGCACGCTCTCTCTACCTTCAAGATTAGTGACGAACCTAAATAAATGTTATTTGGTGTTTTGCGTTGAGCATGGACATGATTAGATCATGTTTATTGCAAATACGGTTATTCATTTAAGTTAGAGAATAATGGTTATTTTGTTTACATGAATAATACCTTCAATGGTCATGCCCCCAGTGAGAATGGTTTGTTGAAATCTTGATCGTAGTAATACACATGTTCATAACATTGATGTCAAAAGATACAAAGTTAGTAAAGATAGTACCACATACTTGTGGCACTGCCGCTAGATGTCATATTGCTATAAAGCGCATGAAGAAACTCCATGCTGATGGATCTTTGGACTCATTCGATTTCGAATCGGTTGAGACATGTGAACCATGCCTCTTGGGCAAGATGACTAAAAACCCCGTTGGATGGAGCGGGCAAGTGATTCATTGGAAATGATACATGTTGATGTATGCAATCCAGTGAGTCTTGTAGCGTGCCGTGGATATCGTTATTTTCTTACCTTCACTGATGATTTGAGTAGATATAGTGTATATTTACTTAATGAAACACAAGTCTGAATCGTTTGAAAGGTTCAAGCAAATTCAGAGTGAAGTTTAAGATCATCGTGACAAGAAGATAAAAATGACTGCGATATGATCGTGGAGGTAAATATCTGAGTTACGAGTTTGGCATACAACTTAAGACAATGTGAAATTTGTTTCACAACTAAAACGCCACCTGGAACACCATAGTGTGATGGTGTGTCCGAACATCATGGTCATGCTCTATTGGACATGGTGCGTGCTATGATGTCTCTTATCGTTTTACTACTATAATTTTGGGGTTATGCATTAGAGACAACTACATTCACTTTAAATAGGGCACCATCTAAATCTGTTGAGATGACACCGTGTGAATTATGGTTTGATAGAAACCTAAGCTGTCATTTCTTAATATTTGGGGCTGCGACACTTGTGTGGAAAATGTTTTCACCTAATGAGGTCGAACCCAAGGCGGACAAATGCATCTTCATAGAATACCCTAAGATCAGTTGGGTGAACCTTCTATCTCAGATCCAAGTACAAAGTGTTTGTTGCTTAAACAGATCCTTTCTCGAGGAAATGTTTCTCTCGAAAGAATTGAGTGGGAGGAAGATAGAACTTGATGAGGTTGTTAAACCTTTGTTTAACCAAAGAGTAGCGCAGCGCAGAAAGATGTTTCTGTGAAGCCTACGTTAGTTGAAAAGGAAGTTAATGATGATGATCAAGAAGCTTCAGGATCAAGTTACTATCGAACATCGTAGGTCGACAAGGATGTGTACTGCTCCTACGTGGTACGACAACCCTGTCTTGGAGGTCATGTTGTTGGACAACGATGAACCTACGAGCTATGGAGAAGCGATGATGGGCCCGGATTCCGACAAATGGTTAGAGGCCATGAAATCCGAGATAGGATCCATGTATGAAAACCAAGTATAGACTTTGGTAGAATTGCTCGATGAATTGCTCGTTGGACGACAGGTCGTTGAGTACAAATGGATCTTTAAAATGAAGATAGACATTGATGGTAAATGTCACCATTTCTAAAGCTCGACTTGTTGCAAAGATGTTTGTGACAAGTTCAAGGAGTTGACTGCGATGAGACTTTCTCACTCGTAGCGATGCTAAAGTCTGTTGGAATTATGTTAGCAGTTGCTGCATTTTCAATTATGAAATCTGGCAGATGGATGTCAAAACATCGTTTCCTTAAACTGTTTACTTGAGGGAAGGTTGTATGTGATACAACTAGAAGGTTTTGTCAGTCCTAAGGATGCTAAAAGGTGTGCAAGCTTCAGTGATCCTTCTATGGACTGAAGCAAGCATCTCGGAGTCGGAATATACGCTTTGATGAGGTGATCGAAGTTTTGAGGTTTATACAAAGTTTATGAGAAACTTGAATTTACAATAAAGTGAGTGGGAGCACTATAGAATTTCTGATAAGTATATGTGGATGACATATTGTTGATCGGAAATAATGTAGAATTTCTGGAAAGCATAAATGGTTGTTTGAAAAGTGATTTTCAAAGGAAGACCTGGATAAAACTACCTAATTGTTAAGCATCAAGATCTATAGAGATAGATCAAGATGCTTGATGAGACTTTCAATGAGTACATACCTTGACAAGATTTCGAAGGAGTTCAGAATGGATCAGTCAGAGAAAGAGTTCTCGTCTGATTTGTAAGGTGTGAAGTTGAGTGAGACTCAAAGCTCGACAACGGCAGAAGAAAGAGAAAGGACGAACGTCGTCCCCTATGCCTTAGACATAGGCTCTATACAGTATGACATGCTGTGTACCGCACATGTGTGTGCCTTGGCATGAGTTTGTCAGGGGGTACAAGAGTGAACCAGGAGTGGATCACTGGACAGTGGTCAAGATTATCCTTAGTAACTGAAAGACTGAGGAGATGTTTCTCGATTATGGAGGTGATAAAGAGTTCGTCGTAAAGAGTTACGTCGATGCAGGCTTTAGCACCAATCCGGATGACTAGTAGTAGCAATCTGGATACATATAGTGGAGCAGCAATTTGGAAGTAGTACCAAGTGGAGTGTGGTAGCAGTGTTTACGGTTTGACATAGAGATTTGCAAAGTACACATGGATCTGAATATCGCAGGCCCGTTGACTATAAAAGACCTCTCTCACATGCAAAGCATGATCGAGCCCCATAACTCATTGGGTGTTAGATTCATAACAATGCGAATCACATAGTGATGTGAACTAGATTATTGACTCTAGTGCAAGTGGGAGACTGTTGGAAATATGCCCTAGAGGCAATAATAAATTAGTTATTATCATATTTCCTTGTTCATGGTAATCGTTTATTATCCATGCTATAATTGTATTGATCGGAGACTTAGATGCATGTGTGGATACATAGACAAAACCATGTCCCTAGTATGGTCTTGATGTCCTTCTTTATTTCCATGACAATGGTGATCAAAAGATCCATCTGCTTGTTCGGAGTCTCGGATGAGATCCCGTATGTCACGAGGAGCTCCGGAATGGTCTGGAGGTAAAGATTCATATATAGGAAGTCCCAGTTTGGTTGCCGGAAATGTTTCGGGCTCATCGGTAGTGTACCGGGAGTGCCGGTAGTGTACCGGGAGACCTCCGGGAGGGGTATTTCGACCCTAGAGGGACCATGGGCTGTGGAAGAGTATTAACCAGCCCTTAGTGGGCTGTTAAATCAGCCTAGAAAGGCCCATGGCGCAGGAGGAAAAAGGGCTAAAGGAAAAAGGCCAAAAATCAGCCAATAGGGAGGAATCCTAGTCCAACTAGGATTGGAGGAAGAGTAGGATTCCTCTCCTCCTTGGCGCAGAAGGCTGGTTGGCTGCCTTGTGCGCCAGCCCCTCTTCCTCTCCTCTCCTCCTATATATACTAGTGGAATAGAGGGTTTTTGCATAGTTTTTACGGCCACGTGCTACCCGTTCCACCGGTGCTCCTCTAGATCGGTTTTCTGCAATGCTTAGGCGAAGCCCTACCGGAATTGCTACACCACCATCACCGGAGCGCCGTCACGCTGCCGGTGAACTCTCTCTCCTCTCCACCTCCTCTTGCTGGATCAAGACGGCGGAGATCGTCATCAAGCTGCACGTGTGCTGAACGCGGAGGTGTCGTCCGTTCGGCGCTAGATCGGAAGGACCGTGATCGAGATCACGAGACAGTTCGTGATAAGATCACGGAACAGATCGTGATGAGTTCGCGGGACAGATCGTGATCAAGATCGTGAGACGGATCGTGACAAGATCGCGGGACGGATCGTGATGAGTTCACGGGACGGATCGTGATTGGATCGCGGGACGGATCATGATGAGATCGCGGGATGCTCGGCGATTTGGATCGCGAAGATGTTCGACTACACCAACCACGTTTCTTAACGCTTCCCGCTTAGCGATCTACAAGAGTACGTAGATCCACTCTCCCTCTCGTAGATGCTCATCACCATGGATAGGTTTGCATGTGCGTAGGAAAATTTTTGTTTCCCATGCGACGTTCCCCAACAACGTTCCCCAACAGGGTGGGGGTACGCGCCCTTGCCGGAGTACGTCGGCGGCGACGCCCTTGGCGGGTTCAACCCCAACATTACCTTTCCACGCACGCCCTCTGCCTTCTCCGCCGGCCACCCCAACGCCCAGTATGGTTACGTGCCATCGTCGACGTACTCTGGCTCGTCCGCGACCGTTCGGCGAGGCCCTCTTCCTTACGCGCCCGCGCCGCAGTACGCCAACGCCGAGGCCGGGATGGAGGACATAACCAACACCGGCTCCACCACGGCCGCCTCGTGCCCCGGGTTTGGTGCGCATGAGGAGGACACCGGCGACATGGACGACGCCGAGGTCGACCCCGAGGAGGAGGAGGCGGAGGAGGAGGAGGATGAGGAGTTCTTTCGCTAGCTTTTTTTTGTACGCCGAATTATGGGCATGTTTCGCCAAACCTGTGGCGATCGATCGCCGGCTGATGGCATGATGACGCCGAACTATGGCACGCCGAACCCGCGGGAAATGGAATGTTTAAAATTTGTAGACGCTGGGCCGAACCCCCGGGGGCGCGACTGGAAAGCCGAGCCCCCCGGGCCGATTTTAGCGTCGGTTCGCCCCCAGACGGCGCTATTTCGGGTCCCTGTAAGGGCCAACGGTGGAGATGCCCTCACAAACTTTTTCCCGTTTACTCCTGGTGGAATCAAACAACTTATATTATGTATGGAAGCCAATGCTTTTTATTTATGTTAGTAATTTAGGTTAGTATTAGTATGGCATGGCATCCTAATGCCATGCTTTTCGTATTTTTGCGTTTCCAAAATCTACCGAACTGAAAAGAAAAGTCCTCATAGAAAATTCAATCTTGTGTGACTTGTATTAATTCACATGAAGACACGGACACGTAGACACCGCCTCCTCCTCCTAAAAAAGCTAGGGTTCCTTTATCTCCCGCTTGTACCACCGCCGGTCCGCCTCATCTCTGGTGGCCATAGAGCGATGGGGCGCGATGGATCCTGGCCCTTGCCGACAAGAGGGCTCCATTTTTATATGTTTCTTTTGGTTTTGTTAGGGTTTGTGTCCTGGTCAAGAAGACGAGACGACGACAGCTCTCTGGAGATGAAATAAGGTTATTTTCGTCTAGCCCTTGTTCTGCTGGTGTGTCTAGCATCGGCGAATCTCACATGATTTGGTCGGTGGTTATGTTTGGTAGATTTACTCGGATCCGATCTTCCTTTATCTATGTTCTTGTGATTTTAGCTTGGATCCTTACGATCTACACATTCATCGATGGTGTTTACTGTTTGGACGTAGGGTCCTCGGTGATAGGTTGTTCTATCCTATCGTCATAGACACCGGCGATAGTGAAAAATGTCGGATCTTTTTTTTATAAAGTAGGGTCAGATCTCGATCAACCTTCATAAAATAGTTAAAATAGGAAATTTAGGAAATTTAGCCGGTTGTGGTGCATGCACTACTGCGTGTTGGTGGTACTAGGCCAGCTCCCGTCCTCCCCACTCGGGGTGCATCAGCGCAGGTGCTGCCGCGCCAGCAAGAGACAAAAAGGGCTCGCTACACTACACCACACCATCGCTTGCACGGCCAAAGCTGGACTCTTTCTCCAAAGCAACAGCGGCTTGCACTGCGGGCAGGCGCCAACTTTTGTCGCTCGGCCACGAGAGAAATTCACCAGTTCGTACAGCACCAAAAGCATTCGCTGTTTGCTTTGGCCGTTGGTCAATTCAGTTCAATCCTGCCAGCTTTTTTGAAAGAAAAGTTAGATGGTTTGTCGTTGTGTCTAAGCATGATTGGTCTTTAGAGCAATTCCAACCGGGCCGACCCTTTTTGTTTGCCTGCGTCCGTTTGGGTCATCGCGGACAGAAATGATTGTTCAACGCGCAGACCCAAACGGACGCGCGTTCGTTTTTTGTCCGCCCGTGATCCATTTGCGTCCCAAATTTGGGCTGCATTTGCGTCCGCGCGCGGACACGAGACGAACGCGCGTGTCGTCCGTTCTTGTCCTCTATCTGCCCCGCATGTCGGCAGCACAATGCCATTTCCACTATCCTCTTTTCGGCCCCCGCCACTAGGCCGCCTCCGCCTCCCGCCACCGCCGCCCATTTTTCGCCGCCACCGCCGGCCATCCATGCCCCTCATCCTCATGCCGCCGCCGCCCCTCATCTCCACGCCGCCGCCCTGTTTCGCTGACCCCGGCAGCCTCCCTCGACGTCGTCACCGTTCGCTTCGCTGGCTCCTTCCACGACACCCGCAAGTTGTTCGACAATTTGCCCCCAAGGTACAAATGGACCCTGACGACGAGTTATTTTTCTACAATGTTCTTATGGACTCGGATGATTCTTCATCCGGCGACGAGGAGATCGTGGCAGCTGCCTTGGTCATCCATGACCACCTCGGTAGGCAACGGCCTATGTTCAGGGGCTCTATGCCGGGGCATACGCCGACGTTGAATCGCAACCTGGAGAGTGGTCATGTCTTACTCTGGAATGACTACTTCGAGACCCGGAGCCCCCTCTACAAACATCACCTGTTCCGGCGTCGTTTCCGTATGGCTAGGCATGTGTTCAATCGTATTCGGGAGGGGGTGGTGTATGACAAGTATTTCGAGTGCAAGACAGATGCACTTGGAAATCTTGGGTTCTCCTCTTACCAGAAATGCAATGCCGCCATTCAGATGCTTGCATATGGAGTTCCTGGTGATCTCATCGATGAGTATGTCCGAATGAGTGAGTCCACCTGCCTTGAGTCCATGTACAGTTTTTGCAAGGCTGTCATAGCTGTGTTTCGTACGGAGTACTTGAGAGAGCCAAATGCTGCTGATACAAAACGTTTGTGTTGGGGATCGTTGCATGGGAAACAAAAAAAAATCTACGCACATGCAAAATTTATCCATGGTGATGAGCATCTACGAGAGGGAGAGTGGATCCAGATACCCTTTTAGATCGCTAAGCGGGAAGCGTTAAGAAACGCGGTTCGTGTAGTCGAACGTCTTCGCGATCCAAATCGCCGAGCGTCCTGCGATCTCATCACGATCCGTCCCACGATCCAATCATGAATCGTCTCGCGATCTTGATCACGGTCCTTCCGATCTAGCGCCGAACGGACGGCACCTCCGTGTTCAACACACGTACGGCTTGATGATGATCTCCGCCTTCTTGATCCAGCAAGAGGGAGCGGAGAGGTAGACGAGTTCTCCGGCAGCGCGACGGCGTTGCGGTGATGGTGGTGGAGTAATTCCAGCAGGGCTTCGCCTAAGCACCGCTGAAAATCGATCTAGAGGAAGAAGAGGGCAGCACGTGGCAATTAGGGTTAGGGCTGCCCTCAAAATCCTCTAGTGTATATAAGAGGAGGAGAGGAGGAGGCTTGGCCGCAAGGGCAAGCCCTCTTGGCTTCGGCCGAAGTGGAGGGAGGAGTCCTACTCCTCCACTCCTAGTCGGTTTAGGACTCCTTCCTTATATTAGCCTTTTTCCATCTTTTTCACTTTGGATTTCCTTCCTGGCCGCATGGGCCCTATGTGGGACATCGGCCAGCCCACTAAGGGCTGGTATTCATCCTCCCACAGTGTCACGCCCAAGATGCATGTCTATCCATATTAAAGCACGGGAGCCTCGGCAAGGGATAGAGGCGCATCTCGTTGTTCGCAAGTATAGCATCATTACATCATACATTTAAGAAGAGATGAGTATATGAGTTGGCTTACACTCGCCGCATACTAAATTACAGTTCTACACAAGAGTTCAAACACCAATATGAAGACAGGGGCCGACTACGGACGAAAACAAACGATAAAAGCAGATGCAATGATACTATCTCGCTAGCCCGAAGATCACGACCATTGTCCTCTACTCATCCGGATAAGTTACGGTTCTCATGCTACGCTCACAAGACACGAAGGCAAAACACAAGACAAGAAGGGCATGGGCTATTCCTTGGCATTCCAAGGTAGCCACTGGTTGGGCAATGAAAACCAACCACAATAGATCCAAATATCAAGCAATTCCATGGAGTATAGCTCCCACAAGTCACAAAACAATAAAACAAACAATCTGCCACAAAACAGCAACATAGCAACTTACACAGCCAATAACTTGAGCTATTGGATTCCTACAACCACAAACAAGGCATTGACATAAACTACACAACATGCTTATCAACTTCTCCAAATACACAATCTAGAAAGGAGGCACACATCAATAAACATAAAGCTCACAAGTAGGCATGTTGAAACAGAATTCTGGGACTTGGTGAAAATAACAGTTTTCTAGAATCTGAGTTAATCTGATAGCAAGTTGATAGCAGAAACTAATGGTGTTAGAGACCACCTCATGGCATGAAAATTTATAGGATGTTATAAGCCAAAATGTACTTCAAATCACTAGCACAGAGCTTGAGCTAATTCACAACATATCACAAGATAGCAACCACTCTTCATGGCATAAAAATAACAGCAGATTCTCAGACTTAGAAATATTTAGCATGGTTGAAAACAGCAACATTTAGCATGGTTCCCACTTATTTGCAAGTTGATCATGATAAAGATAAATACCATGGCATTCTACCCATCAAAGACTACCATATTCATGTTGGCACAACCATCATAGCATGCATGGATTGAACATGGCAAAAAGGACAAAATGGCATTATGAGATAAAATGAAATTTTGTCAAACTTGCTCAAAAGACCAAACCAATACCACCAATGGATTCCTAAGATTTTTCTACCCCAAATTCATGTATCATACTCATATAGTCACATGGAGCATCATGACAAAAACTACCTAGAAAAATCACCATCCACTCCTATAAGTGAAAACTTACCCAAAATGCTCATGTGCAAAAATGAACATGTCCAGATTTGGAATTATAGCTATAATTGGAAAAGATCTAATTATCACCATATATCAAAAAAACACATTAAAATAGATAGGGTATGACAAGTGGGGCATGGACCCACCTGTCACACACACACACTCAACACCCCCCCCCACACACACACACTACACAAGCATGCACACACACATAGCTACATATGCACAAGTGCATATGGGCACACCCACACTCATGTACACACACACACACCACTATGTGTGGGGGTGCTCATCACACACACACATGTGCACACATATATGCGCAAGTGCATATATGCACATACACATGTATTTAAGCACCACACACACACTCACATACACATATTTCTACTAAACAGAAAAGGGAAGAAAGAAAAAATACATCTATACATGTATTAATACACATACACATACACATACATACCACATCAGAAAAGAAGAAAATAAAACAAAGGAAAGAAAATAAAAAAGGGGGTTTGGGGATCGAACCCCAGACCTACTGGTCTGCAACCCCGAGCGCACACCACTACGCTACTGCATCGAATCTTAACAGGAGAGGGCATCGAGCCCACTAGTACTACACTTCGTGCGGCTAACTAACGAAACTGAAGAAGACCTACACACTACGGCGACAGCAACGGCGGCAACAATTCCGGCGACCACACAGGCGCTCCGGCGACGCCAACGGGCACAAACGAAGAGGGGATCTACGGGGTCCCATTGTTGGAAATATTCCCTAGAGGCAATAAATAAAGTGTTTATTATTGTATTTCCTTGTTCATGATAATCGTTTATTATCCATGCTATAATTGTATTAATTGGAAACAAATTACATGTGTGGGTAAATAAACAACACTTTGTCCCTAGTATGCCTCTAGTGAACTAGCTCGTTGATCAAAGATGGTCAAGGTTTCCTAGCCATTGACATGTGATGTCATCTGATAACGAGATCACATCATTAGGAGAATGATGTGATGGACAAGACCCAAACTACAAACATAGCATATGATCGTGTCAGTTATTGCTACTGTTTTCTGCTTGTCAAGTATATGTTCCTATGACCATGAGATCATGCAAATCACGGACATCGGAGGAGTGCCTTGTGTGTATCAAACGTCGCAACATAACTGGGTGACTATAAAGGTGCTATACAGGTATCTCTGAGGGTGTTTGTTGAGTTGGCATGGATCAAGACTGGGATTTGTTACTCCGTGTGACTGAGAGGTATCTCAGGGCCCACTCGGTAATACAACATCACAATAAGCCTTGCAAGAAATGTGACTAAGTGTTAGTTACGAGTTCTTGTATTACGGAACGAGTAAAGAGACTTGCCAGTAACGAGGTTGAACTAGGTATGGAGATACCGACGATCGAATCTCGGGCAAGTAACATACCGAAGAACAAAGGGAACATCATACGGGATTAACTGAATCCTTGACACAGAGGTTCGACCGATAAAAGATCTTCATAGAATATGTAGGAACCAATGTGGAGATCCAGGTCCCGCCATTGGTTATTGACCGTAGAGGTGTCTCGATCATGTCTACATAGTTCTCGAACCCGCAGGTTTTGCACACTTAAGGTTTGGTGACGTTTCGGTAGTATAGAGTTATGTATGGTGGTGACCGAAGGTTGTTCAGAGTCCTGGATGAGATCCTGTACATCACGAGGATCTTCGGAATGGTCCGGAGGTAAACATTCATATATAGGAAGTCCTGTTTTGGTCGCCGGAAAAGTTTCGGGCTCATCGGTAGTGTACCGGGAGTGCCGGTAGTGTACCGGGAGGCCACCGGGAGGGGTATTTCGACCCAAGAGGCTACATGGGCTGTAGGAGGGTTTAAACCAGCCCTTAGTGGTCTGGTGGAACATCCACAAGAGGCCCATGCGGCTGGAGGAAAAAGGCCTAAGAGGAAAAGTGGAAAAAAGGCAAAATAGGGTTAATCCTAGTCCTACTAGGATTGGAGGTGGACTCCACCTCTCCCTCTCTCCTTCGGCCGAAGCAAGGAGGCCTTGTCCCTTGTGCCAAGGCCTCTCCTCCTTTCCTATTATATATACTGGATGTTTTAGGGGTTTTGCACTAGAATTTCAGCCATGTGTTGCCCGTTCCTCCAGTGCATAGTTTCTCCTCTAGATCAGATTTCTGCAGTGCTTAGGCGAAGTCCTGCCGGAATTGCTCCACCACCATCGCCAGAGTGCCTTCACGCTGCCAGAGAACTCTTCTTCCTCTCCACTCCTTCTTGCTGGATCAATACGGTGGAGATCGTCATCAAGATGTACGTGTGCTGAACGCGGAGGTGTCGTCCGTTCGGCGCTAGATCGGAAGGATCGTGATCAAGTTCATGGGACGGATCATGATCAAGTTCGTGGGACGGATCGTGATCGGATCGCGGGACGGATAGTGATTGGATCGTGGGATGGATCGTGATTGGATCGTGGGACACACGGCGATTTGGATCGCAAAGACGTTCGACTACACCAACCGCATTTCTTAACGCTTCCCGCTTAGCGATCTACAAGGGTATGTGGATCCACTCTCCCTCTCATAGATGCTCATCACCATGGATAGATCTGCATGTGCGTAGGAATTTTTTTTGTTTCCCATGCGACGTTCCCCAACAGTGGCATCATGAGCTAGGTCTATGTGTTGATGAGATCTTGAGTAGAACACAAAAGGTTTGTGGGCGTTGATGCTTAGATTGCTTCCTCCCTTGGTCGTATTTTGGTTCAGCGGTATTGTGAGATGAAGCGGCCCGGACCAACATTACTCGTACACTTACGAGAGACCGGTTCCCTCGACGCAACTTGTTGCCTAGATGGCTTGCGGGTGGCAGTTTCTCTCACTTTAGTTGGATCGGATTCGACAAAGGCGGTCCTTGAGAAGGTTGAAAAGCAAATTATGTATCACTGTTGTGGTTTATGCGTAGGTGAGAATCGTTTTTGCTAGAAACCCGTAGCAGCCACGTAAAACATGCAACAACAATTAGAGGACGTCTAACTTGTTTTTGGAGGGTATGTTGTGATGTGATATGGCCAATTACAAGATGTGATATATGTGATGTATGAGATGATCATGTGATGTATAGAATTTCACGACTTGCATGTCGATGAGTACGGCAACCGGCAGGAGCCATAGGGTTGTCTTTAATTATTGTATGACCTGCGTGTCAATCATTAAGCACTATGTAATGCTTTACTTTATCGCTAAACGGTAGCAATAGTACTAGAAGCATGTTGGGCGCGACAACCCCGATGGTGAAACGTTGATGGAGATCAAGATGATGGATATCATGGTGTCGTGCCGGTGACGATGGAGATCATGCCGGTGCTTTCAAGATGGAGATCTAAAGCACAAGTTCATGGCCATATCATGTCACTTATGAATTGCATGTGATGTTAATCTTTTTATGCACCTTGTTTTGCTTAGTACGACGGTAGCATTATAAGGTGCTCCCTCACTTAAATTTCAAGATGAATTGTGTTCTCCCTTAGTGTGCACCGTTGCGAAAGTTCGTCATGTCGAGACACCACGTGATGATCGGGTGTGATAGACTCTACGTTCACATACAACGAGTGCAAGCCAGTGTTGCACACGCAGAACACTCGGGTTAAACTTGATGAGCCTAGCATGTAGAGACATGGCCTCGGAACACAAGAGACCGAAAGGTCGAGCATGAGTCATATAGTAGATATGATCAACATAATGATGTTCACCATTGAAGCCACCTCAACTCACGTGATGATCGGACTTGAGTTGGTGGATTCGAATCATGTGACACTCAGATGACCTGAGGGATGTCAATTTGAGTGGGAGCTTTAGTAATTTGATTAACTAAACTCATTATCTTGAACAATAGTGTAAGTAAACTTTGCATATTTATGTTGTAAATCAATGGCTCGCGCAGTAGCACCTCTGAATTTTAATGCGTTTCGAGAGAAAGCTAAGTTGAAAGATGATGGAAGTAACTTTGTTGACTCGGCCCATAATGTGAGGATTATCCTCACGGCTTCCCAGAAATCATATGTCCTTGATGCACCGCTTGGTGACCAACCAGAAGACATGACCTCCGAAGATGTTAAGAACGTTTGGGAGGCACGTACTGGAGATTACTCAATAGTTCAGTGTGCAATATTGTATGGCTTAGAACCGGGACTTCAAAGACGTTTTGAACGTCATGGAGCATATGAGATGTTCCAGGAGTTGAAGTTTATCTTTCAGAAGAACGCCTGGATCGAGAGGTATGAAACCTCCGATAAGTTCTATGCTTGCAAGATGGAGGAGAACGGGTCTATCAGTGAACATATACTCAGAATGTCTAGGTGTTCAACTCATCTAGCGGAGTTGGGAATTGCCCTTCCGCCAGAGGCGATCACTGTCAGAGTTCTTCAATCACTGCCACCTAGTTACAAGAGCTTTGTGATGAACTATAACATGCACGGGATGAACAAGTCAGTCGCCGAGCTGTTTGCGATGCTAAAAGTCGCTGAGTCTGAAATCCAGAAAGAACATCAAGTGTTGATGGTCAATAAAACCACTAGTTTCAAGAAAAAAGGCAAAGTCAAGGGCAAGGGAAAGAAGGGTAAAACCAAGAAGGATGGCAAAGTAGTTGCTACTCCTGTAAAGAAGCCCAAGGATGGACCCAAACCAGAAACTGAGTGCTTTCATTGCAAGGGACCTTGTCACTGGAAGCAGAACTGCCCCAAGTATCTGGCTGACAAGAAGGCGGCCAACGACAAACAAGGTATATATGCTATACATGTTATTGATGTGTACCTAACTAGCTCTTGTAGTAGTGCCTGGGTATTTTATACCGGTTCGGTTGCTCACATTTGC
Source organism: Hordeum marinum (assembly GCA_022496015.1). Lineage (NCBI taxonomy): Eukaryota > Viridiplantae > Streptophyta > Magnoliopsida > Poales > Poaceae > Hordeum > Hordeum marinum. The sequence continues at coordinate 94,697,728 of CM039678.1, forward strand.
AACTCAAAGCAGGAACTACGGAATAAACAAAGGCTGGCAAAGGACGAAGTGACGATGTGCGTGGGAAATGGTTCCAAGGTTGATGTGATCGCCGTCGGCACGCTCTCTCTTCGATTACCATCGGGATTAGTAATGAGCCTGAATAATTGTTATTTAGTGCCTGCGTTAAGCATGAACATTATATCTGGATCTTGTTTATTGCGAGACGGTTACTCATTTAAATCGGAGAATAAAGGTTGTTCTATTTATATGAGTAATATCTTTTATGGTCATGCACCCAATGTTAGGGGTTTATTCATATTGAATCTTGATAGTGATGACACACATGTTCATAACATTGATGCCAAAAGATGTAGAGTTGATAATGATAGTACCACTTTCTTGTGGCACTGCCATTTAGGTCATATTGGTGTAAAACGCATGAGGAAGCTCCATGCTGATGGACTTTTGGACTCACTTGATTTTGAACCACTTGACACATGTGCACCATGCCTCATGGGCAAGATGACTAAAACGCCGTTCTCTGGAACAATGGAACGGGTGAGTGACTTATTGGAAATCATACACACTGATGTGTGCGGTTCAATGAATGTTACAGCGCGTGGTGGATATCATTATTTTCTCACCTTCACTGATGACTTAAGTAGATATGGGTATATTTACTTAATGAAACACAAGTCTGAAACGTTTGAAAAGTTCAAGCAATTTTAGAGTGAAGTTGAGAATCACCGTAACAAGAAGATTAAGTTCATGTGATCTGATCGAGGAGGTGAATATCTGAGTTATGAGTTTGGCAGTCACTTAAGATAGTGTGGAATTGTTTCACAGTTGACACCGCCCGGAACACCACATTGTAATGGTGTGTCCGAACGTCGTAATCGAACCTTATTAGATATGGTGCGTTCTATGATGTCTCTTGCTGATTTGCCACTATCGTTTTGGGGTTATGCATTAGAGACAGCTGCATTCACATTAAATAGGGCACCATCAAAATCCATTGAGACGACGCCATATAAATTGTGGTTTGGCAAGAAGCCAAAGTTGTCGTTTCTTAAAGTTTGGGGATGTGATGCTTATGTCAAAAAGCTTCAGCCTGAAAATCTGGAACCCAAAGCGGAGAAATGCGTATTCATAGGATACCCGAAAAAGACAGTTGGGTATACCTTCTATCTTAGATCCGAAGGTAAAGTGTTTGTCGCTAAAAACGGAACATTTCTTGAGAAAGAGTTTCTCTCGAAAGAATTGAGTGGGAGGGAAATAGAGCTTGATGAGGTTATTGAACCTTTACTTCAACCAAAAAGTAGCGCAACGCAGAAAGATGTTTCTATGGAACCTACAACGATAGAAGAGGAAGTTAATGATGATGATCATGAAGCTTCGGATCAAGCATCTATTGAACCACGTAGGTCGACAAGGTCGTGTACTACCCCTGAGTGGTACGGCAACCCTGTCTTGGAGGTCTTGTTGTTGGACAACAATGAACCTACGAGCTATCGAGGAGCAGTGATGGGCCCGGATTCCGAGAAATGGTTAGAGGCCATGAAATCCGAGATGGGATCCATGTATGAAAACAAAGTATGGACTTTGGAAGTATTACCTGAAGGGCGAAAGGTCATTCAGAACAAATGGATATCTAAGAAGAAGACAAACGCGGACGGTAATGTCACCATCTATAAAGCTCGACTTGTGGCAAAGGGTTTTTCACAAGTTCAAGGAGTTGACTACTATGAGACTTTCTCACCCGTAGCGATGCTTAAGTCTGTCAGAATCATGTTAGCAATAGCTGCTTATTTCGACTATGAAATTTGGCAGATGGATGTCAAAACAGCATTCCTCAATGGTTTCCTTGAGGAAGAGTTGTATATGATGCAACCCGAAGGTTTTGTCGATCCAAAGAATGCTGACAAAGTTTGCAAACTCCAGCGGTCCATTTATGGACTGGTGCAAGCATCTCAGAGTTGGAATAAGTGCTTTGATGAGGTTATCAAAGCGTTTGAGTTTATACAAGTTTACGGAGAAGCTTGTATTTACAAGAAAGTGAGTGGGAGCTCTATAGCGTTTCTAGTATTATATGTGGATGACATATTGCTGATTGGAAACAATATAGAAATGCTGGAAAGCGTGAGGGAATATTTGAACAAGAGATTTTCAATGAAGGACCTAGGAGAAGCTGCTTTCATATTAGGCATTAAGATCTATAGAGATAGATCGAGACGCTTAATAGCACTTTCACAGAGCACATACCTTGATAAAGTTTTGAAGAAGTTCAAAATGGATCAGTCCAAGAAGGGGTTCTTGCCTGTGTTACAAGGTGTGAAGTTGAGTAAGACTCAATGCCCAGTGACTGCAGAAGATAGAGAAAAGATGAGTGTCATCCCCTATGCTTCAGCCATAGCCTCTATCATGTATGCAATGCTATGCACAAGACCCGATGTCATCCTTGCCATAAGTATGGCCGGAAGGTTTCAATAGATCCTGGAATGGAGCACTGGAAAGCGGTCAAGAATATCCTTAAGTGCCTGAAAAGGACTAAGGAAATGTTTCTCGTTTATGGAGGTGATGAAGAGCTCGTCATAAAGGGTTACGTTGATGCAAGCCAAATACGTATTTATTCTTAACGGGGGAGCGGTAAGCTGGTGCAGTTCCAAGCAAAGCGTGGTAGCTGATTCTACGTGCGAAGCGGAATACATCGCAGCCTCGGAGGCGGTGAAGGAAGGTGTCTGGATGAAGCAGTTCATGACAGATCTTGGAGTAGTGCCCAGTGTACCGAATCCAATGAACTTGTTCTGTGACAACACTGGTGCCATTGCTCTGGCCAAGGAACCAAGGTTTCACAAGAGGACCAGATACATAAAGCAACGCTTCAACTCCATCCGCGATTACATCTTGGAGAAAGACATAAATACTTTTAAAGTGCACACGGAGTTGAAGGACATAAATATTTGCAAAGTGCACACGGATCTGAATGTTGCAGACCCTTTGACTAAACCTCTTCCAAGGGCTAAACATGATCAACACCAGAACTGCATGGGTGTTCGATTCATTACAATGTAAATCACATAGTGATGTGAACTAGATTATTGACTCTAGTGCAAGTGGGAGACTGTTGGAAATATGCCCTAGAGGCAATAAATAAAGTGTTTATTATTTTATTTCCTTGTTCATGATAATCGTTTATTATGCATGCTATAATTGTATTAATTGGAAACACATTACATGTGTGGGTAAATAAACAACACTCTGTCCCCAGTATGCCTCTAGTGAACTAGCTCGTTGATAAAAGATGGTCAAGGTTTCCTAGCCATTGACATGTGATGTCATTTGAGAACAAGATCACATCATTAGGAGAATGATGTGATGGACAAGACCCAAACTACAAACATAGCATATGATCGTGTTAGTTTATTGCTACTATTTTCTGCTTGTCAATTATATGTTCCTATGACCATGAAATCATGCAACTCACGGACATCAGAGGAGTGACTTGTGTGTATCAAAACTTTCAATGTAACTGGGTGACTATAAAGGTGCTATACAGGTATCTCCGAGGGTGTTTGTTAAGTTGGCATGGATCAAGACTGGGATTTGTTACTCCGTGTGACGCAGAGGTATCTCAGGGCCCACTCGGTAATACTACATCACAATAAGCCTTGCAAGCAATGTGACTAAGTGTTAGTTACGAGTTCTTGTATTACGGAATGAGTAAAGAGACTTGCCATTAACGAGGTTGAACTAGGAATGGAGATACCGACAATCGAATCTCGGGCAAGTAACATACCGAAGAACAAAGGGAACATCATACGGGATTAACTGAATCCTTGACATGGAGGTTTGACCGATAAAAGATCTTCATAGAATATGTAGGAACCAATGTGGACATCCAGGTCCCGCCATTGGTTATTGACCATAGAGGTGTCTCGGTCATGTCTACATAGTTCTCGAACCCGCAGGGTCTGCACACTTAAGGTTTGGTGACGTTTCGGTAGTATAGAGTTATGTATGGTTGTGACCAAAGGTTGTTCGGAGTCTTGGATGAGATCCTGGACATCACGAGGAGCTCTGGAATGGTCTAGAGGTAAAGATTCATATATAGGAAGTCCTGTTTTGGTCACCGAAAAAGTTTCGGGCTCATCGGTAGTGTACCGGGAGTGCCGGTAGTGTACCGGGAGGCCACCGGGAGGGGTATTTCGACCCAAGAGGCTACATGGGCTGTAGGAGAGTAACTAACAGCCTTTTGTGGGCTGGTGGAAGTCCCACACAAGGCCAAAGCGGCTGGGAGAAAAAGCCCAAAGGGAAAAAGGTGGAAAAAGGCCAAAAAAAGGAGGAATCCTAGTCCTACTAGGATTGGAGGAGGAGTCCTCCTCTCCTCCCCACTTTGGCCGACCCAAGGGTTGGCTTTTTGGCAGACGAGCCTCCTCCTCCTCTCCTCCTATATATACTAGAGGATTTTAGGGTTTTGACACAGAATTTTCAGCCACGTGCTACCCGTTCCTCTAGTGCATAGTTTCTCCTCTAGATCGGTTTTCTGCAGTGCTTAGGCGAAGCCCTGCCGGAATAACTCCACCACCATCGCAGGAGGTGCCGTCCATTTGGCACTAGATCGGAAGGACCGTGATCAAGATCGTGAGAGGGGTCGTGATGAGTTCGCGGGACAGATCGTAATGAGTTCGCGGGACAGATCGTGATTGGATCGCAGGACGGATTGTGATTGGATCGCGGGACGGATCGTGATGAGATCGCGGGACGCTCGGCGATTTGGATGGCGAAGACGTTCAACTACACCAACCGCGTTTCTTAATGCTTCTCGCTTAGCGATCTACAAGGGTATGTAGATCCACTCTCCCTCTCGTAGATGCTCATCGCCATGGATAGATCTTGCGTGTGCGTAGGAAAATTTTTGTTTCCCATGCGACGTTCCCCAACAAAGACGACGGGCGCGACCTTCTCTAAACTTACCTGCGCTCTCTGAACCTCACCGAGGGGAAAGAAGAAGGGGAGGAGGAGAAGTCTAGAGAGGGAGATGGGAGCGGCGGCGGCTCGGAGGAGGAGAAGTCTAGAGAGGAAGATGGCTGGCGGGTGTCTGTTTCTCCTACTTTAGTTGGATCGGATTTGACTAAGGCGGTCCTTGAGAAGGTTGAAAAGCAACTAGTGTATTACCGTTGTGGTTTATGCGTAGGTGAGAATTTTTCTTGCTAGATACCCATAGCAGCCACGTAAAACATGCAACAACAATTAGAGGACGTCTAACTTGTTTTTGCAGGGTATGTTGTGATGTGATATGGCCAATTACAGGATATGATATATGTGATGTATGAGATTATCATGTGTTGTATAGAATATCACGACTTGCATGTCGATGAATATGGCAACCGGCAGGAGCCATAGGGTTGTCTTTAATTATTATATGACTTGCGTGTCAATCATTAAGCGCAATGTAATGATTTACTTTATCGCTAAATGGTAGCAATAGTAGTAGAAGCATGGTGGGCGTGACAACCCCGATGGAGACACGTTGATGGAGATCAAGACGATGGAGATCATGGTGTCATGCCGGTGACGATGGAGATCATGCCGGTGCTTTCATGATGGAGATCAAAAACACAAGTTCATGGCCATATCATGTCACTTATGATTTGCATGTGATGTTAATCCTTTTATGCACCTAGTTTTGCTTAGGACGACGGTAGCATTATAAGGTGATCCCTCACTTAATTTCAAGATAAATTGTGTTCTCCCCGAGTGTGCACCGTTGCGAAAGTTCTTCGTGTTGAGACACCATGTGATGATCGGGTGTGATAGACTCTACATTCACATACAACGGGTGCAAGCCAGTGTTGCACATGCAGAACACTCGGCTTAAACTTGACGAGCCTAGCATGTACGGACATGGCCTCAGAACACAAGAGACCGGAAGGTCGAACATGAGTCATATAGTAGATATGATCAACATGATGATGTTCACCGTTCAAACCACCTCAACTCACGTGATGATCGGACTTGAGTTGGTGAATTTGGATCATGTATCACTCGAATGACTAGAGAGATGTCAATTTGATTGGGAGTTCTTAAGTAATATGATTAATTGAACTCATTATCATGAACATAGTCAATAGTGTCTGTGCAAATTATGTTGTAGATCACTTGCTTGCGATGTAGCTCCCTTGAATTTTTATATGTCCTAGAGAACTAGAGTTGAATGATGTTGGTAGCAATATTGCGGACTGGGTCCGTGATCTGAGGATTGTCCTCATTGTTGCACAGAAGGCTTATGTCCTTAATGCACCGCTTGGTGTGCCAACCCCACTAGCGTGGTTTGTAGATGTTGTGAACATCTGACAGGCACGTTCTGATGACTACTTGATAGATTAGTGCGTCATGCATTATGGCTTAGACTTGAGGCTCCGAAACGTTTTGAACGTCACAGAACATATGAGATGTTCTAAGAGCTGAAATTAGGATCTCAGGCTCGTGCCTATGTTGCGAGATATGAGATCTCCAACAAGATTCTTTGCCTGCAAGATGAAGGAGAATAGCTCAATCGTTGAGCATGTGCTCAGATTGTCTGGGTGCTACAATCGCTTGAATCGAGTGGGAGTTGATCTTCCTGATAAGATAGTGATTGATATAGTTCTCGAAGTCACTGTCACTAAGCTACTAGAACTTGGTGATGAACTATAAAACGCCAGGGATAGAAATAATGATCCCTGAGCTGTTCGCGATGTTTGACACCGCGAAGGTAGAAATCAAGAAGGAGCGTCAAGTGTTGATGGTTAGTCAAACCACTAGTTTCGAGAAGGGCAAGAGCAAGGAGGGAAATTTCATGGATAGCAAGTCAGTTGCTGCTCCAGTGAAGCAACCTAAAGTTGAACTTAAACCCGAGACTAAGTGCTTCGATTATGAGGAGAGCGGTCGCTGAAGCGGAACAACCCAAGATACTTGGTAGATAAGAAGGCTGGCAACGTCAACAAAAGTATATTTGATATACGTGTTATTGATGTGTACCTTGCTAGTACTCCTAGTAGCACCTGGGTATTGGATACCGATTCGGTTGCTAAATGTTAGTAACTCAAAATAAGAGCTACGAAATAAACGGAGAACTAGCTAAGGGTGAGGTGACGATGTGTGTTGGAAGTGTTTCCAAGGTTTATGTGATCAACATCGCACACTCTCTCTACCTTCGGGATTAGTAACAAACCTAAATAAGTGTTATTTGGTGTTTTGAGTTGAGAATGAACATGATTAGATCGTGTTTATTGCAACACGGTTATTCATTTAAGTTAGAGAATAATGGTTATTCTGTTTACATGAATAATACCTTCAATGGTCATGCACCCAGTGAGAATGGTTTGTTGAATCTTGATCGTAGTAATACACATGTTCATAACATTGATGCCAAAAGATGCAAAGTTAATAATGATAGTACCACATACTTGTGGCACTAACGCTAAATGTCATATTGGTATAAAACGCATGAAGAAACTCCATGCTGATGGATCTTTGGACTCTTTCGATTTCGAATCGGTTGAGACATGCGAACCATGCCTCTTGGTCAAAGATGACTAAGGACCCCATTTTCTGGTTTGACGGAGCGGGCAAGTGATTTATTGGAAATGATACTTGTTTATGTATGCAATCCAATGAGTCTTGTAGCGTGCGGTGGATATCGTTATTTTCTTACCTTCACTGATGATTTGGGTAGATATAGTGTATGTTTACTTAATGAAACACAAGTCTGAATCGTTTGAAAAGCTCAAGCAAATTCAAAGTGAAGTTTAAGATCATCGTGACAAGAAGATAAAAATATCTGCGATATGATCGTGGAGGTGAATATCTAAGTTACGAGTTTGGCATACAACTTTAGACAATGTGAAAGTTGTTTCACAACACATGCCACCTGGAACACCATAGTGTGATGGCATGTCCGAACGTCATAGTCGTGCTCTATTGGATATGGTGCATGTTATGATGTCTCTTATCGTTTTGCTACTATAATTTTGGGGTTGTGCATTAGAGACAACTACATTCACTTTAAATAGGGCACCATCTAAATCCGTTGAGATGACACCATGTGAATTATGGTTTGATAGAAACCTAAGCTGTCATTTCTTGATGTTTGGGGCTGCGACGCTTGTGTGGAAAATGTTTTCACCTAATGAGCTCGAACCCAAAGCGGACAAATGCATCTTCGTAGAATACCCTAAGAACAGTTGGGTGAACCTTGTATCTCAGATCCAAGCATAAAAGTGTTTGTTGCTAAAACGGGTCCTTTCCCGAGAAAAAGTTTCTCTAGAAAGAATTGAGTGGGAGGAAGATAGAACTTGATGAGGTTGTTGAACCTTTGTTTCAACCAGAGACTAGCGCGGTGTAGAAAGATGTTTCTGTGGAACCTACGTCAGTTGAAGAGGAAGTAAACGATGATGATCATGAAGCTTCAGATCAAGTTACTATCGAACCTCGTAGGTCGACAAGGATGTGTACTGCTCCTGAGCGGTACGACAACCCTGTCTTGGGGGTCATGTTGTTGGACAACAATGAACCTACGAGCTGTGGAGAAGCGATGATGGGCCCAGATTCTGACAAATGGTTAGAGGCCATGAAATCCGAGAAAGGATCCATATATGAAAACCAAGTATAGACTTTGGTAGACTTGCTCGTTGGACGGCAGGTCGTTGAGTACAAATGGATCTTTAAAATGAAGACATACGCTGATGGTAAATGTCACCATTTATAAAGCTCGACTTGTCGCAAAGAAGTTTCCGGCAAGTTCAAGGAGTTGACTGTGATGAGACTTTCTCTCGTAGCGATGCTAAAGTTTGTTAGAATTATGTTAGCATTTGCTTCATTTTTCAATTATGAAATCTGGCAGATGGATGCCAAAACATAGTTTCCTTTCTTGAGGAAAGGTTGTATGTGATACAACCAGAAGGTTTTGTCAGTCCTAAGGATGCTAAAAGGTGTGCAAGCTTCAGTGATCCTTCTATGAACTGAAGCAAGCATCTGGGAGTTGGAATATACACTTTGATGAGGTGATTAAAGTTTTTGAGTCTATACAAAGTTTACGAGAAACTTGTATTTACAATAAAGTGAGTGGGAGCACTGTAGAGTTTCTGATAAGCATATGTGGTTGACATATTATTGATCGGAAATGATATAGAATTTCTGGAAAGCATAAAGGGTTGTTTGAAAAGAGTTTTTCAAAGGAAGACCTGGATAAAGCTGCCTAATTGTTGAGCATCAAGATCTATAGAATAGATCAAGATACTTGATGAGACTTTTAATGAGTACATACCTTGACAAGATTTTGAAAGAGTTCAAAATGGATCAGTCAGAGAAAGAGTTCTCGCCTGATTTGTAAGGTATAAAGTTGAGTAAGACTCAATGCCCAGTGACTGCAGAAGATAGAGAAAAGATGAGTGTCATCCCCTATGCTTCAGCCATAGGCTCTATCATGTATGCAATGCTGTGCACAAGACCCGATGTCAGCCTTGCCATAAGTATGGCCCGAAGGTTTCAAAGTGATCCTGGAAAGGAGCACTGGACAGCGGTCAAGATTATCCTTAGTAACTAAAAGACTAAGGAGATGTTTCTCGATTATGGAGGTGATAAAGAGTTCGTCGTAAAGAGTCACGTCGATGCAAGCTTTAACACCAATCCGGATGACTCGTAGTAGCAATCTGGATACGTATAGTGGAGCAGCCATTTGGACTAGTACGAAGTGCAGTGTGGTAGCAGTGTTTACGGTTTGACATAGAAATTTGCAAAGTACACACGGATCTAAATGTCGCAGACCCGTTGACTATAAGACCTCTCTCACATGCAAAGCATGATCGAGTCCTAGAACTCATTGGGTGTTAGATTCATAACAATGCAAATCACATGGTGATGTGAACTAGATTATTGACTCTAGTGCAAGTGGGAGACTGTTGGAAATATGCCCTAGAGGCAATAATAAATTAGTTATTATCATATTTCCTTGTTCATGATAATCGTTTATTATCCATGCTATAATTGTATTGATCGGAGACTTAGATGCATGTGTGGATACATAGACAAAACCATGTCCCTAGTATGCCTCTAATAGACTAGCTCGTTGATCAAAGATGGCTAAGGTTTCCTAGCCATTGGCATGAGATGTCATTTGATAACGGGATCACATCATTAGGAGAATGATGGGATGGACAAGAACCAAACTACAAACGTAGCATATGATCGTGTCACTTTAATGCTACTGTTTTCTGCATGTCAGGTATCTGTTCCTATGACCATGAAATCATGCAACTCACTGACACCGGAGGAGTGCCTTGTTTGTATCAAACGTCGCAACGTAACTGGGTGACTATAAAGGTACTCTATAGGTATCTCCGAGGGTGTCTGTTGGGTTGGCATGGATCAAGACTGGGATTTGTTACTCCGTGTGACGGAGAGGTATCTCAGGGCCCACTTGGTAATACAACATCACAACAAGTCTTGCAAGCAATGTGACTAAGTGTTAGTCACGGGATCTTGTATTACGGAACGAGTAAAGAGACTTGCCGGTAACGAGGTTTAACTAGGTATGGAGATACCGACGATCGAATCTCGGGCAAGTAAACATACCGAAGAACAAAGGGAACATCATACGGGATTAACTGAATCCTTGACATAGAGGTTCGACCGATAAAGATCTTCGTAGAATATGTAGGAACCAATATGGGCATCCAGGTCCTGCTATTGGTTATTGACCGTAGAGGTGTCTCAGTCATGTCTACATAGTTCTCGAACCCGCAGGGTCTGCACACTTAAGGTTTGGTGACGTTTCGGTTGTATAGAGTTATGTATGGTGGTGACCGAAGGTTGTTCGGAGTCCTGAATGAGATCCAGGATGTTACGAGGAGCTCCGGAATGGTCTGGAGGTGAAGATTGATACATAGGAAGTCCCATTTTGGTCGCCGGAAAAGTTTCGGGCTAATCGGTAATGTACCGGGAGTGCCGGTAGTGTACCGGGAGACCACCGGGAGGGGTATTTCGACCCAAGAGGCTTCATGGTCTGTGGGAGAGTAAATAACAGCCTTTTGTGGGCTGGTGGAAGTCCCACACAAGGCCCATGCGGCTGGGAGAAAAATCCCAAAGGGAAAAAGGTGGAAAAAGGCCAAAAAAAGGAGGAATCCTAGTCCTACTAGGATTGGAGGAGGAGTCCTCCTCTCCTCCCCACTTTGGCCAACCCAAGGGCTGTATTTTTGGCATCCAAACCTCCTCCTCCTCTCCTCCTATATATACTAGAGGATTTTAGGGTTTTGACACAGAATTTTCAGCCACGTGCTACCTGTTCCTCTAGTGCATAGTTTCTCCTCTAGATCGGTTTTCTGCAGTGCTTAGGTGAAGCCCTGCCGGAATAGCTCCACCACCATCGGCGGAGGTGCCATACGTTCGGCGCTAGATCGGAAGGACCGTGATCAAGATCACGAGACGGATTGTGATGAGTTCGTGGGACGGATCGTGATTGGATCGCGGGACGGATCGTGATGAGATCGCGGGATGCTCGGCGATTTGGATCGCGAAGACGTTCGACTACACCAACCGCATTTCTTAATGCTTCCCGCTTAGCGATCTACAAGGGTATGTAGATCCACTCTCCCTCTCGTAGATGCTCATCACCATGGATAGATCTTGCGTGTGCGTAGGAAATTTTTTGTTTCCCATGCGACGTTCCCCAGCAAAGACGACGGGCGCGACCTTCTCTAAACTTACTTGCGCTCTCTGAACCTCACCGAGGGGAAAGAAGAAGGGGAGGAGGAGAAGTCTAGAGAGGGAGATGGGAGCGGCGGTGGCTGGGAGGAGGAGCGGAACCCTAGGGCGAACGTGCATGCATGTCGAGGGGGGTTAAGTACCCGAGAGCTGACGGTGTCGGACGGCGAAAAGGTATAGCGAGCGCACTCTCTCTGCACTCTGAAGCTGACGACGAGCAACGGGATTAGGTAGCCGCTAGGCCACCTGGGCTGGTCCGCGCGGGGAGGAACCGGCCCAGTTCCCTCTCTCTCTCAGAGAACAAAACCAGCAGGTTTTTCTATTTAAAAAAAAACAAAACAGCTCACTTAGAAAGCCCCATAGAAATGAATAAAAGGGTTTTTGATGAAACAAGAGCACTTTTACTTACAAAGATATAAGACTCTTTTAATAAAATTATCATGTTGATTTTTAGAGCAACTACTTTAAATAGTTTTAAAACACATCAGCCCCTTGTTATTTAAAACCCCAAATTCATATAGCTCAAAACAACAAAAGAACCACACATACAATTTTAAAACATTGCAGACTACCTCCTGAACATTTTTAAACAATTTTATTAGCAATTTAATTATGTTGATAAAATGGCAATAGAATAAAAGGTTATTAGGTTGGGTTTGTTTGAAAAGAATAAGAGAGGGGGAAGGAGATCAAGCCCACTCAAACCACACATCCACAACAACACTCACATTACTACAAGGTCAAGAAGCACATCACAAAACAAAGTGCATGGCATGATCATGAATGATATGATGCATGATGCATGAATGCATGAGACAAGGCATTACAAGGAGCAAACTCATTTCATTAACTCATGACAACAAGTTTCACATAAGATACATGCCATAAAAGGTAGAGGCAACACTTGGGCTATCACAACTCTCCCACACTACAAGAGGATCTCGACCCGAGATCTAGGAATGAAAGAACTCTGGAAATTCGGAACGGAGAAGGTCCTCATGTTCCCAAGTAGCTTCGTTATCGGAATGATGAGACCACTTCACCTTGAGGAACTTGATAGACTTGTTGCGAGTCTTACGCTCAGTTTCTTCGAGAATAGCCACTGGATGCTCCGATAAGAGAGGTCTTCTTGGAGATCAATGTCTTGGAGGTCAATGGTACGCTAGGGAGTCTTGAAGCACCTCCGGAGCTGAGAAACATGGAAGACATCGTGCACATTTGCGAAATTTGGAGGAAGATCTAGTTGATATGCAAGTTCACCTCTCTTGCCAACAACTTTGAAAGGACCAACGAAACGAGGAGCTAGCCTCCCTTTAATTCCAAACCGTTGAGTGCACTTCATGGGAGAGACTCTGAGATAGACTAGATCATCCACTTGAAAGGAAACATCCCGATGTTTGTTATCGTAATAACTCTTCTGTCTAGACTGAGCTGCTTTGAGGTTCTCACGAATGACACGGCACATCTCTTCTGCTTCAGTGATCATGTCATTGCCCAAAATTTGACGCTCACTAGTTTTAGACCAGTTAAGCGGGGTATGACACTTCCTGCCGTAGAGAATCTCGAAAGGGGCCTTGCCTTAGCTAGCCTGAAATCTATTGTTGTATGAGAATTCAGCATATGAAAGGCAGTCTTCCCATTTCATGCCGAACAGAATCACACAGGCTCTAAGCATATCTTCAAGGATCTGATTGACTCTCTCAACTTGACCACTTGTGTGCGGATGGAATGCGGTGTTGAAACTGATCCTGGTACCCATAGCAGTCTGGAAGGACTCCCAAAACATGGTAGTAAAGAGGCTTCCACGGTCAGATGAGATGACTGAGGAATACCATGCAAAGATACTATCCTTGACGTATACAACTCTGCAAGCTGAGCTGCCGAGATAGATTCTTTGACTGGCAGGAAATGAGCAACTTTAATCAACTTGTCGACAACTACAAAGATGGCATCGTTGCCTCTCTTGGACTTGGGAAACCCAGTGACGAAATCCATCTCCACATGATCGAATTTCCACTCTGGGATAGGCAAAGGCTGAAGAAGACCTGCTAGACGTTGATGTTCCGCCTTCACTCTACGACAAACATCACACTCGTTCACGAACTGAGCAATTTCACTTTTCATGCGAGTCCACCAGAAGGTTTGCTTGAGATCCTGATACATCTTGGAGCTGCCTGGATGAATGGATAGAAGAGAATTGTGTGCTTCATCCATGATAACCTTTCTGAGATCACCTTTTGGAACCACCAGACGGTCCTCAAAGAACAAGGTATCTTTGTCATCAACGGGAAAGCACTTATACTTCGGAATGCCCTTGGCCACACCTTTCTTCACTTTCATCACCATAGCGTCAAGAAGTTGCGCTTGGTGAACCTGATCTTCCAGAGTCAGAGAAACTTGAAGATTGGCAAGAAATCCTTGCGGAATCATTTGAAGGTTGAGCTTGCGGAAGGCTTCACAAAGCTCGGGTTGAAGAGGCTTCAGGATGAGACTGTTGCAGTATGCCTTACGGCTGAGCGCGTCTGCAATGACATTTTCTTTTCCAGGAGTATACTCAATGCTTGGATTGAAGTCCTCAAGCATTTCCACCCAACGAGACTATCGAAGATTAAGATTGAGTTGAGTGAAAATGTACTTCAAGCTCTTGTGATCGGTGTATACCTCAACTGGTCTACCCAACAACAAATGCCTCCAAGTCATTACAGCATGCACAACTGCTGGCAACTCGAGATCATGAGTGGGGTAGTTCTTCTCGGCAGGCTTCAACTGATGCGAGGTATAAGAAAAAATCTTCTTATCCTGCATGAAAACACCACTAAGACCTTGGAGAGAGGCATCACAGAATACTTCGAAAGGCTTTGACTGCTTAGGAGGAACAAGAACTAGAGCTGAAGTCAGTCTCTGTTTGAGCGTATTGAACACCAAATCACACCCAAGAGACCAAACATACTTAACACTCTTCTAGAGGAGATTGGACAGAGGCTTAGCAATTTGAGAGAAGTTCTCCACGAATCTTCTGCAATAACTAGCAACCCGAGGAAGCTACAAAGTTGCTTCACATTCTGAGGAGGCTCCCACTTCAACATTGCCTCAACTTTCTCAGGGTGCACTTTAATTCCCTAGGCAGAGATCACATGCCCAAGGTACACCACTTCATTGAGCCAAAACTCACACTTGGAAAACTTGGCATAGAATCGATACTCTCTTAACTTGCCAACCACAAGGCGGAGATGCTCTGCATGCTCTTCTTCTGTCTCCGAGAACACTAGGATATCATCTAAATAGACCAAGACGAACTCATTCTTAAAAGGAGAGAAAATGAAGTTCATCATTCTTGAGAAGGTTGGAGGAGCATTTGCAAGACCAAACGACATGACGATGTACTCATAAGAGCCAAAACTCGTCCTGAAAGCGGTCTTAGGAATATCTTCTTCACGAATGCGAATCTGATGATAACCCATACGAAGATCAAGCTTCGAGAAAACCTTGGCACCTTTCAGTTGTTCAAACAACTCATTGATGTTGGGAAGTGGGTACTTGTTTTTGATTGTCTTCTTGTTCAATGGACGGTAATCGACACAAAGCCGGTCCGTGCCATCCTTCTTGACAAACAGAACATCAAAACCCCATGGAGAAGAACTTGGTCTGATCAGACCCAGGCGTTCTTGTTCATATAGCTACTTCTTCAACTCTTTCAGCTCTTCGGGGCCATGTTTATAAGGCCGCTTGTAGACCAGTTCAGTTCCGGGCTCGAGATCAATCACGAATTCGACTGGCCGGTGCGGAGGCATTCCTGGCAGTTCTTCTGGAAAGATATCCTCATACTCATTAACCACCGGAATTTGAGAAATCGCCGAGATTTCACCCTTCTCATTAAGAGCAAAGAGACAGATTGTGTCATCATGAGCCGTGAAAATAATCACATCTTTTGAAGTGTGAGTTAGCTTGACTTCTTTTGCTTGACAATCAACATATGCCTTATTCATAGCCAGGAAGTCCATGCCCAAAATGAGATCAATGTCGGAATTTCCGAGAACAATTGGGGAAGCCAGAAAAGAATAATTGCCCATCTTAATGGAAACATCTGGAACCACCACATTCGAACTCATCAATTTGCCTGGGGACACAACCCAAAAAGGACTAGGAAGGACTACCGAATTCAAGTCATGCTTCCACGCAAAAGGTCTAGAAATGAATGAATGTGATGCACCGGTATCAAATAACACTTTTGCAGGAAAATCATTAACTGAGAGATTACCCATGATCACTTGAGAAGAAGAATCTGCCTCTGCTACATTCACCATATTCACTCTTGCGGTCTTGGGATTATGCTTCACCATTGCATTTCCTGGAGGCCTGACTGGAGGAGGAGGCGGAAGACGCCGTTGGTTGCACTTGTTTGTGTAGTGACCCTTCTGGCCACACTTGTGACAAGTAACCTTAGAAAGTAGATGGACGTTGCCTGGAGGAGGAATAAAAGCTTCCTTGGACGCCTGGGGTCTCTGCTGATATCCTGGGTTGGGTGGGTGGGAAGAACCACAGTCACCGAACTGCTTCTGCTGTTGAGGAGGACGAAACAGAGGAGGATTTGGCACCCAATACTTTTGCTGCTTCGGAACCATCTGAGAGCTGGAAGAAGACGAATATGAATCCCTTGAACGCTTCCTTGAGTTCTCCAACTTGAGCTGAGTTGCCTCGACCTTCAAAGCCATGTTGTAGAACTGATCAAACTCACGAGGCTCTTGAAGAAATAGACCTAGTAGAAGCTCATCCTTGTGACCACCTCTGAACTGATATATCATCGCCTTGTCATCTGGAACATCTTGCTTAGCATAGCAGGCTAGATTCTGGAACTCGATGTTGTACTGATAGACAAACTTGCTTCCCTGCTTCAGGTGCTTGAACTTCTCATGCATCTCCTTGACGAAGCTTATCAGAATGTAATGGGCCCTGAAGTCACGACGGAAATCATCCCAAGTAACAACACAATCGCCCCTGGAATCCTTGTACTATTGCCATCAATCAGCTGCCTGACCCTTGAGCTGGAACGATGCAAATCTGACAAAGTCCTCTGGCCTGACATTGCTGCACTCAAAATGCTTACTCATATCACGGAGCCAATCATCAGCATCAAAAGGCTGCTCACAACAGGTGAAAGACTTGGGCTGGTTGGCAAGGAACTGATTGAGCGTCGCAAACTGAGGTTGATTCTGAAAATTCCCTTGAAAGCCTTGCTGACCCTAATCTCTTTCTTACAACAGCCTTAGCAACATCTGAGTGTTCACATTGGTTGCGGCCATCACAGCTTGCCAAGCTTCTAGAGGAGGAGGCGGTGGCCGGGGTGGTGGAACATCAGCCTGCTCCTCACCACGACCCGGATTGTTGCGAGTTGGTGGAGCCATCCTGGAGATGGACAAAAACATCAGTACCTCATTGATAAGATGAAATCAATAGCTGAATCAAATGCTTGAAAGAATTGCACAATTAACATCACAGCCTTTCTATAGAAAAATTAGTAAGAATGATTTCTTCGGTTTCGCGATAACATCATCAGATATTAGAAGCCACTTGCAATAACACAAAAGTATTGAGCTAAAGTTGCTCGGAACAAATTTATATGCCCACATACATCTCAAGAAGATGATCCTATATAACTACAAGAGTTCCCACCTAAGAACTTCCGAAAACTTTCTGGTTATGCAATCCAGTGTGGGGGATACAAGGAGGAAATATCTCACACAACTAGCAATCCTACACCCCAACTGTATCCATGCTTCAACACATAACCAGAGGCTTTTGCAAATACATCTAACTACAATCCTCGAACTCACAACGATACTAAACCATGGTGGTACCCCGGACGCCTCCCCAGTACTGGGTGACTCCGACCTTATCTCACCACAACAAGTATTGATGTAATTCTGAACACTCTCTGTCCTAAGATATCAAGGAAGCTGAATGATAACGATGTGCCAACATTCCCTGGACCTCGACTCCCTGGAAGAAATCAAGTCAGACAGGAGGCACCAAGACAGAACCCTGTCACATCGGCATCATATAGACTCCAAAATACCCGTGTGATCCTAAAAAAATTAAGCGAGAAGAGGAGTAGTATCAAAATTCCTAAGTCGAATTCCTCACCAGAGCATAGAAGAGGAGTAAAAAGAATCCTACTCTCCGATATAACTAGACTCAAAATAGTTTTTACTGGACTCGACTCGGCCAAGTTCGATCAAGCAAAGGGCTCCTATGGTCGTATGGCTCTGAATACCAACTTGTCACGTCCAAGATGCGTGCCTATCCATATTAAACCACGGGGGCCTCGGCAAGGGATAGAGGCGCATCTCGTCGTTCACAAGTATAGCATCATTACATCATACATTTAAGAAGAGATGAGTATATGAGTTGGCTTACACACGCCACATACTAAATTACAATTCCACACAAGAGTTCAAACACCAATATGAAGACAGGGTCCGACTACGGACGAAAACAAACGATAATAGCAGATGCAATGATACTATCTCGCTAGCCCGAAGATCACGACCATGGTCCTCTACTCATCCGGATAAGTCACGTACATCCTGCCTCTTTCCTCTTCATACTCCCACTGGAGCTGCGTCAGTTCATCTTGCACGAACTCATCTGTACCGGTACCTGGATTGTTGTAGTAATCTGTGAGCCACAAGGACTTAGCAATCATGCGCCCAGGTACCAAGACTATTCCAGCTTATAGGTTGGGATGGGTATGTGTTTAGTTTGTAGCAGCACTAAGCATTTATGGTGGGTAAACTTACGTAACATGAAAATAAATATGTGGCCTACGATAAACGATTGAATCTAGAGTGACCTCTATGAGATCCTGAACACTTACTTACGTCAATCATAACCCCATTGTGTTCTCTCTCGGATCAAGTTCACGAGCAGAGACGATCACGGTTACCCACAC
This sequence comes from Hordeum marinum, assembly GCA_022496015.1. Classification (NCBI taxonomy): domain Eukaryota; kingdom Viridiplantae; phylum Streptophyta; class Magnoliopsida; order Poales; family Poaceae; genus Hordeum; species Hordeum marinum. The sequence goes on from CM039678.1 coordinate 94,716,401, forward strand.
AGTTGGTGCATTTTATTAGAGTTTACTTCAAGTTAACTATAACCGGGTGTTAAACAAATATCCAAGTTGCCACATAACCATGGGCATGGCTTTCCGAAAGATTTGACCCTGTAGGGTGCTCCAACTAGTCCATCATAAATTAACCACACTCCACGGGAATAGCTTCGACCATGATATCGTGATCATCCTAGGAAACTCCAAAGGGATTCCAACACCTCAAGATAGCCCGAAGAAAGTCAGAGCCCACACGCAAGACACTCGATAAAGGTAAAACAAATCCAGCAAGACCACCCGACGTGTCGACGAACCCGATAAGAGCCGCGTATGTCATTCTCAGGACACGACGGATAAGCTACGCATACGGAGGCCTGATAGAAATCTCCCGAGTTGCCCCGGGTTGGCCCCGCACGGTGCTCTAGTTTGGACCAACACTCATGAGGAGCACTGGCCCGGGGGTTGATTAATTATCCACAGGGTTGCAAAGCCCTATGCAAATTTTATTAAGTTATTAAGAAAATGTAGTACCAAAGTTGGGTCTTGCCACATAAGTTTTAATCTCAACCGAATAAACAAGGGGGTCCCCATAACAACCCCGAGCATGTTAGGAGCGCAAAGTATGGAAACATAACACCGGTAACCAGAAACTATGGCGGGAACAGCGAAACAAAACACCTAGCAAAAGTCCAAGCCTTCCACCAATACCAATATATATATGTGCATTAAATTAAATAATAGATAATATTGTGTTATGACAAATCCTTGTTATCACATGGATACAATCTGCACCTGCAACTAGAACATTATAAGAGGGGCTGAGTAGTGGTAACTTAGCCAATCAAAGGTTTGCTAGGATGTGGAGGGTTAGAGGCTATCATGGCAATTAGGAGGCTGACATTCAAGTGGTAGGTAGCACAATTGTAACGATAAGAGCGAGTCAACTAGCAAGCGAAAATAGTATCGGGATCCGGGTACGATCATCTTGTCTGTCGGTTCTTCAGTGGAACAAGTAGCGGGATCCTTGTAGTTGTACTCACATGGATCTTCGTTCTCAGGTTCAACATTCGTATCTACCCAAAAGAAACAGCAAGAATAAACAAACAATCATGGTGCAATGCACAAGCAAGAATGATGCATGCTTATGTGAAGAGTTTTAGCATGGCAATCCTAACTAGTCATGTTTCACATGCAAAGGATTGGTTATTAATGAATCTGGACAGAACCTTATGTTAAGTTATTTATACATGCATGAACATGGCAAATATGGATGCATCATGCAAAAACTATACAAATGCATATGTAGAACGTAAGAAACGGAGTTACGGTTCTCACGCTACGCTCACGATAAGACATGAAGGCAAAACACAAGACAAGAAGGACCTGGGCTATTCCTTGGCATTCCAAGGTAGCCACTGGTTCGGCAATGAAAAACCAACCACAATAGATCCAAATATCAAGCAATTCCATGGAGTATAGCTCCCACAAGTCATAAAACAATAAAATAAACAATCTGCCACAAAACAGCAACATAGCAACTTACACAGCCAATAACTTGAGCTACAGGATTTCTACAACCACAAACAAGGCATTGATAGAAACTACATAACATGCTTATCAACTTATCAAACTACATAATCTGGAAAGGAGGCACACATCAATAAGCATGAAGCTCACAAGTAGGCATGTTGAAACAGAATTCTGGGACTTGGTGAAAATAACAATTTTATGGAATCTGAGTTAATCTGATAGCAAGTTGACAGCAGAAACTAATGGTGTTAGAGACCACCTCATGGCATGAAAATTGACAGGATTCTAGAAGACAACATGTACTTCAAATCACTAGCACTGAGCTTGAGCTAATTCACAACATATCACAAGATAGCAACCACTCTTCATGGCATAAAAATAACAGCAGATTCTCAAACTTAGAAATATTTAGCATGGTTGAAAACAGCAACATTTTAGTGGCTACTTTAGAGCATGGTTCCCACTTATTTGCAAGTTGATCACGACAAATATAAATACCATGGCATTCTACCCATCAAAGACTACCATATTCATGTTGGCACAACCATCATAGAATGCATGGATTGAACATGGCAAAAAGGACAAAATGGCATTATGAGATAAAATGACATTTTGTCAAACTTGCTCAAAATACCAAACCAATACCACCAATGGATTCCTGAGATTTTTCTACCCCAAATTCATGTATCATACTCATATAGTCACATGGAGCATCATGACTAAAACTACCTAGCAAAATCATCATCCACTCCTATAAGTGAAAACTTATCCAAAATGCTCATGTGCAAAAATGAACATGTACAGATTTGGAATTATAGCTATAATTGGAAAAGATCTAATTATCACCATATATCAACAAAACACACATTAAAATAGATAGGGTATGACAAGTGGGGCATGGACCCACTTGTCACACACACACACACACACTAAACACCCGCACACACACTACACAAGCATGCACACACACATAGCTACATATGCACAAGTGCATATGGGCACACCCACACTCATGTACACACACACCACTATGTGTGTGGGTGCTCATCACACACACATATGTGCACACATATATGCACAAGTGCATATATGCACATACACATGTATTTAAGCACCACACACACACACACACACACACTCACATACACATATTTCTACTAAACAGAAAAGGGAAGAAACAAAAAACACATATATACATGTATTAATACACATACACATACACATACATACCACATCAGAAAAGAAGAAAATAAAACAAAGGAAAGAAAATAAAAAAGGGGGTTTGGGGATCGAACCCCAGACCTACTGGTCTGCACCCCCAAGCGCACACCACTGCGCTACTGCATCGGATCTTAACAAGAGAGGGCATCGAGCCCACTAGTACTACACTTCACGTGGCTAACTGACAAAACTGAAGAAGACATGCACACTACAGCGACAGCAACGGCGCCAACGATTCCGGCGACCACACGGGCGCTCCGGCAATGCCAACGGGCACAAACGAAGAGGGGATCTACGGGGTCCCATTCCTCTGCTCATCTTGCGACGAGGAGGACGGAGGCGAGCACAAGCCCTCACCTTTCCGACCGGTGGCAATGGCACTACGGCGACGACACGGTGGACCTACGCGGGGAAGAAGGGGCAGCAGGGACGCGGTAGCTCACCGAGGGGTCTTGAAGGCGCGGGGGGATACGGATGACGGCGAGACAGAGGGGAAGAAGATGCTGGAGACAACCTTGCTCCTTGCGGACGACGGCGACGCGAAGCGGCGCTGCGGGGAGGTGCTCCTCACCTCCCTAGGAGCGGGAATGGAACGCGGGCGATGACCCTGTGCTCCACGCCATCTCCACCGGCAACAAGGGCCACTGGAGACGCGGCGACGACGGTGAAGACGACCGGCGTGACCTTCTCTAAACTTACCTGCGCTCTCTAAACCTCACCGAGGGGAAAGAATAAGGGGAGGAGGAGAAGGCTAGAGAGGGAGATGGGAGCGGCGACGGCTGGGAGGAGGAGCGGAACCCTAGGGCGAACGGGCACGCACGTCGAGGGGGGGTTAAGTACCTCGGAGCTGACGGCGTCGGACGGTGAAAAGGGATGGCGAGTGCACTCTCTCTACACTCTGAAGCTGACGGCGAGCAACGGGAGCAGGTAGCCGCTAGGCCACCTGGGCTGGGCTGCGCGGGGAGGAACCGGCCCAGTTCCCTCTCTCTCTCTCTCTCTCAACGAACAAAACCAGCACGGTTTCTATTTTAGAAAAACAAAACAGCTCACTTACAAAGCCCCATAGAAATGAATAAAAGGGTATTTTATGAAACAAAAGCACTTTTACTTACAAAGATATAAGACTCTTTTAATAAAATTATCATGTTGATTTTTACAGCAACTATTTTGAATAGTTTAATACACATCTGCCCCTTGTTATTTAAAACCCCAAATTCATATAGCTCAAAACAACAAAAGAACCACACACACAATTTTAAAACATTGCAGACTACCTCCTAAACATTTTAAAACAATTTTATTAGCAAGTTAATTTTGTTGATAAAATGCCAATGGAATAAAAGGTTATTAGGTTGGGTTTGTTTGAAAAGACTAAGAGAGGGGGAAGGATATGAAGCCCACTCAAACCACACATCCACAACAACACTCACATTACTACAAGGTCAAGAAGCACATCACAAAACAAAGTGCATGGCATGATGATGAATGATATGATGCATGATGCATGAATGCATGAGACAAGGCATTACAAGGAGCAAACTCATTTCATTAACTCATGACAACAAGATTCACATACGATACATGACATAAAAGGTAGGGGCAGCACTTGGGCTGTCACACACAGCCCATTTAGCTTCTTGGGTCGAATACCCCTCCCGATGGTCCTCCGATACCCTCCCGGTACACTACCGATGAGCCCGTAGCTTTTCTGATGACCAAAACATGACTTCCTATATATCAATCTTTACCTTCGGACCATTCCGGAGCTCCTCGTGACGTCCGGGATATCATCCGGGACTCCTAACAACCTTAGATCACCACCATGCATAACTTTATACTACCGACGTCACCAAACCTTAAGTGTGTAGACCCTATGGGTTCGAGAACTATGTAGACATGATCGAGACACCTCTACGATCAATAACCAATAGCAGGACCTAGATGCCCATATTGATTCCTACATATTCTACAAATATCTTTATCGGTCGAACCTCTATGTCAAGGATTCAGTTAATCCCGTATGATGTTCCCTTCGTTTTTCGGTATGTTACTTGCCCGAGATTCGATCGTCGGTATCTCCATACCTAGTTCAACCTCGTTACCGGCAAGTCTCTTTACTCGTTTCCGTAATACAACATACCATGACGAACACTTAGTCACATTGCTTCCAAGGCTTGTTTGTGATGTTGTATTACCGAGTGGACCTTGAGATACCTCTCCGTCACACGGAGTAACAAATCCCAGTCTTGATCCATGCCAAGCCAACAGACACCCTCGGAGATACCTTTAGAGCACCTTTATAGTCACCCAGTTACGTTGCGACGTTTGATATAGACAAGGTACTCCTCCGGTGTCAGTGAGTTGCATGATCTCATGGTCATAGGAACAACTACTTGACATGCAGAAAACAATTGCAATAAACTGACATGATCATATGCTATGTTTGTAGTTTGGGTCTTGTCCATCACATCATTCTCCTAATGATGTGATCCCGTTATCAAATGACATCTCATGTCCATGACTAGGAAACCATAGCCATCTTTGATCAACGAGCCAGTCTACTAGAGGCATACTAGGGTCATGGTGTTGTATATGTATCCACACATGTATCTGAGTTTCCTATCAATACAATTCTAGCATGGATGATTCCATCATGAACAAGGAAATATGATAATAACTAATTTATTATTGCCTCTAGGGAATATTTCCAACAGTCTCCCACTTGCACTAGAGTCAATAATCTAGTTCACATCACCATGTCATTCGCATTGTTATGAATCTAACACCCAATGAGTTTTGGGGGTCGATCATGCTTTGCATGTGAGAGAGGTCTTTTAGTCAACGGGTCTGCGACATTCAGATCCGTGTGTACTTTGCAAATCACTATGTCTTACTGTAGACACTGCTACCACACTCCACTTGGAGCTATTCCAAATGGCTGCTCCACTATACGTATCCGGATTGCTACTAAGAGTCATCCGGATTGGTGTTAAAGCTTGCATCGACGTAACTCTTTACGACAAACTCTTTATCACCTCCATAATCAAGAAACATTTCCTTAGTCTTTAGTCTTAGGATAATCTTGACCGCTGTCCAGTGATCCACTCCTGGATCACTCTTGTACCCCTTGACGGACTCATGACAAGGCACACACAGGTGCAGTACACAGCATGGCATATTACGTAGAGCCTATGGCTAAAGCATAGGGGACGGCCTTCATCCTTTCTCTTTCTTCTGCCATGGTTGAGCTTTGAGTCTTAATCAACTTCACACTTTACAAATTAGGCAAGAACTCTTTCTCTAACTGATCCATTTTGAACTCTTTCAAAATCTTGTCAAGGTCTGTACTCATTGAAAGTCTCATCAAGCATCTTGATCTATCTCTATAGATCTTGATGCTCAACAATTCGGTAGCTTTATCCAGGTCTTCCTTTGAAAAACTCTTTTGAAACAACCCTTTATGCTTTCCAAAAATTCTACATCATTTCTGATCAACAAAATGTCAACCACATATGCTTACCAGAAACTCTATAGTGCTCCCACTCAGTTTATTGTAAATACAAGTTTCTCATAAAGTTTGTATAAACTCAAAAACTTTGATCACCTTATCAAAGTGTATATTCCAACTCCAAGATGCTTGATTTAGTCCATAGAAGGATCACTGAAGCTTGCACGGCTTTTAGCATCCTTAGGACTGACAAAAACCTTCTGGTTGTATCCATTACAACCTTTCCTCAAGGAAGGAAACGATGTTTTAACATCCATTTTCCAGATTTCATAATTGAAAAAGGCAGCAACTGCTAACATAATTCCAACAGACTTTAGAATTGCTACGAGTGAGAAAGTCTCATCGCAGTCAACTCATTGAACTTGTCGGAAACTTCTTTGCGACAAGTTGAGCTTTATAAATTGTGACATTTACCATCAGCGTTTGTCTTCATTTTAAAGGTCCATTTGTACTCGACGACCTGCCATCCAACGAGTAAGTCTACCAAAGTCTATACTTGGTTTTCATACATGGATCCTATCTCGGATTTCATGGCCTCTAACCATTTGTCGAAATTCGGGCCCATCATCGCTTCTCCATAGCTCGTAGGTTCATCGTTGTCCAACAACATGACCTCCAAGACAGGGTTGTCATACCACTCAGGAGCAATACGCATCCTTGTCGACCTACGAGGTTTAATAGTAACTTGATCCGAAGCTTCATGATCATCATCATTTACTTCCTCTTCAACTGATGTAGGTTCCACAGAAACATCTTTTTGCGCTACGCTACTCTCTGGTTGAAGCAAAGGTTCAACAACCTCATCAAGTTCCATCTTCCTCCCACTCAATTCTTTCGAGAGAAACTTTTTCTCGAGAAAGGACCCAGTTTTAGCAAGAAACACTTTATGCTTGGATCTGAGATAGAAGGTTCACCCAACTATTCTTAGGATATTCTATGAAGATGCATTTGTCCGCTTTGGGTTTGAGCTCATTAGGTGAAAACATTTTTCCACACAAGCGTCGCAGCCCCAAACATTAAGAAATGACATCTTAGGTTTCTATCAAACCATAATTCACACGGTGTCATCTCAACGGATTTAGATGGTGCCCTATTTAAATTGAATGTTGTTGTCTCTAATGCATAACCCCAAAACTATAGTAGCAAAACGATAAGAGACATCATAGTATGCACCATATCCAATAGAGCACGACTATGACGTTCGAACACACCATCACACTATGGTGTTCCACATGGCGTAAGTTATGAAACAACTTTCACATTGTCTAAAGTGGTATGCCGAACTCGTAACTCTGATATTCACCTCCATGATCATGTCACAGACACTTTTATCTTCTTGTCACGATGATCTTAAACTTCACTCTGAATTTGCTTGAACTTTTCAAACGATTCAGACTTGTGTTTCATTAAGTAAATATACACTATATCTACTCAAATCATCAGTGAAGGTAAGAAAATAATGATATCCACGTACACTAAAAGACTCATTGGATTGCATACATCAACATGTATCATTTCCAATAAATCACTTGCCCGCTTCATCAAACCGGAAAACGGGGTCCTTAGTCATCTTGCCCAAGAGGCATGGTTCGCATGTCTCAACCGATTCGAAATCGAATGAGTCCAAAGATCCATCAGCATGGAGTTTTTTCATGCGATTTGTACCAATATGACATTTAGTGGTAGTGCCACGAGTATGTGGTACTATCATTATTAACTTTGTATCTTTTGGCATCAATGTTATGAACATGTGTATTACTACGATCAAGATTCAACAAACCATTCTCACTGGGTGCATGACCATTGAAGGTATTATTCATGTAAACAGAATAACCATTATTATCTAACTTAAATGAATAACTGTGTTTCAATAAATACGATCTAATCATGTTCATACTTAACGCAAACACCAAATAACATTTAGGTTCGTCACTAATCCCGAAGGTAGAGAGAGCGTGCGATGTTGATCATATCAACCTTGGAAACATTTCCAACACACATCGTCGCCTCACACTTAGCTAGTCTCCGTTTATTTCGTAGCTTTTACTTCGAGTTACTAACATTTAGCAACCGAACTGGTATCCAATACCCAGGTGCTACTAGGAGTACTATCAAGGTATACATCAATAACACGTATATCAAATATACTTCTGTCGACGTTGCCAACCTTCTTATCTACCAAGTATCTAGGGTTGTTCCGCTTCAGCGACCGCTCTCCTCATGATCGAAGCACTTAGTCTCGGGTTTGGGTACAACTTTAGGTTGCTTCACTGGAGCAGCAACTGACTTGCCATCCATGAAGTTTCCCTCCCTGCCCTTGCCCTTCTCGAAACTAGTGGTTTTACTAACCATCAACACTTGATGCTCCTTCTTGATTTCTACCTTCACGGTGTCAAACATAGCGAATAGCTCAGGGATCATCATTTCCATCCCTGGCATAATTATAGTTCATCACAAAGTTCTAGTAGCTTAGTGATAGTGACTCAAAGAACTATATCAATCACGATCTTATCTGGAAGATCATCTCCCACTCGATTCAAGCGATTGTAGTACCCAGACTATCTGAGCACATGCTCAATGATTGAGCTATTCTCCTTCATATTGCAGGCAAAGAATCTTGTTGGAGATCTCATATCTCACAACACGGGCACGAGCCTAAGATCCCAATTTCAGCTCTTAGAACATCTCATATGTTCCGTGACGTTCAAAACGTTTTGGAGCCTCAATTCTAAGCCATAATGCATGACGCACTAAACTATCAAGTAGTCATCGAAACGTGCCTGTAAGATGATCACAACATCGACAGACGACGCTAGAGGGGGTGGCGCACCGAGCGGTGCATTAAGGACATAAGCCTTCTGTGCAGCAATGAGGACAATCCTCAGATCACGGACTTAGTCCGCAATATTGCTACCATCATCTTTCAACTCTATTTCTCTAGGAACATATAAAAATACAAGGGAGCTATAGCGTGAGCTAGTAATCTACAACATAATTTGCAAAGACACGACTGACTATGTTCATGATAATGAGTTCAATTAATCATATTCTTAAGAACTCCCACTCAAATTGACATCCCTCCGGTCATTCGAGTGATACATGATCCAAATTCACCAACTCAAGTATGATCATCACGTGAGTTGAGGTGGTTTCAATGGTGAACATCATCATGTTGATCATATCTACTATATGACTCATGTTCGACCTTTCGGTCTCTTGTGTTTCGAGGCCATGTCTATACACGCTAGGCTCTTCAACTTTAACCCGAGTGTTCTCCATGTGCAACACTGGCTTGCACCCGTTGTATGTGAACGTAGAGTCTATCACACCCGATCATCACGTGGTGTCTCGACACGACGAACTTTCGCAACGGTGCACACTTGGGGAGAACACAATTTATCTTGAAATTAAGTGAGGGATCACCTTATAATGCTATCGTCGTCCTAAGCAAAATAAGGTGCATAAAAGGACTAACATCACATGCAAATCATAAGTGACATGATATGGCCATGAACTTGTGCTTTTGATCTCCATATTGAAAGCACCGGCATGATCTCCATCGTCACCGGCATGACACCATGATCTCCATCATCTTGATCTCCATCAACGTGTCATCATCGGGGTTGTCACGCCCACCATGCTTCTGTTGGGGAACGTCGCATGGGAAACAAAGATTTTCCTACGTTCACACAAGACCTATCCATGGTGATGAGCATCTATGAGAGGGGGAGTGGATCTACGTACTCTTGCAGATCGCTAAGCGGGAAGCGTTAAGAAATGCGGTTGGTGTAGTCGAACGTCTTCACGATCCAAATCACCGAGCATCCTTCCAATCACGATCTGTCCCGATCAAGCACCAAATGGACGGCACCTCCGCATTCAGCACACGTACAGCTTGATGACGATCTCCACCTTCTTGATCTAGCAAGAGGGAGCGGAGAGGTAGAAGAGTTCTCCCTCAGCGTGATGGTGCTCCGGTGATGGTGGTGGAGCTATTCCGGTAGGGCTTCAACCTAAGCACTGCAAAAATCTGATCTAGAGGAGAAACTATGCACTAGAGGAACGGGTAGCACATGGCTGAAAATCTTGTGCCAAAACCCTAAAAACCTCTAGTATATATAGGAGGAGAGGAGGAGGAGGCTTGGACCTCAAGGAGCCATCCCTAGGCTTCGGCCAAACCAAGAGGGAGGAGTCCTCCTTCTCCACTCCTAGTAGGATTAGGACTCCTTCCTTATCTTAGCCTTTTTGCCTTTTTCCACCTTTTTCCTTTTGGGATTTTCTTCCCAGCCGCATGGGCCTTGTGTGGGACTTCCACAAGCCCACTAAAGGCTGGTATTCATCCTCCCACAGCCCATGTAGCCTCTTGGGTCGAAATACCCCTCCCGATGGTCTCCCGGTACACTACCCGTACTCCCGATACACTACCGATTAGCCCGAAACCTTTCCGCGACCAAAATAGGACTTCCTATATATCAATCTTTACCTCCAGACCATTCCGGAGCTCCACATGACGTCTGGTATCTCATCCGGGACTCTGAAAAACCTTCGGTCACCACCATACATAACTCTATACTACCAAAACGTCACCAAACCTTAAGTGTGCATACCCTGCGGGTTCGAGAACTATGTAGACATGACCGAGACACCTCTACAGTCAATAACCAATAGCGGGACCTGGATGTCCATATTGGTTCCTACATATTCTATGAAGATCTTTATCGGTCGAAACTCTATGTCAAGGATTCAGTTAATCCCGTATGATGTTCCCTTTGTTCTTTGGTATGTTACTTGCCCGAGATTCGATCGTCAGTATCTCCATACCTAGTTCAACCTTGTTACCGGCAAGTCTCTTTACTCGTTTCGTAATACAAGATCCCATGACTAACACTTAGTCACATTGCTTGCAAGGCTTACTGTGATGTTGTATTACCGAGTGGGACCTGAGATACCTCTCCGTCACACGGAGTAACAAATCCCAGTCTTGATCCATGCCAACCCAACAGACACCCTCGGAGATACCTGTAGAGCACCTTTATAGTCACCCAGTTACGTTGTGATGTTTGATACACACAAGGCACTCTTCCGGTGTTCGTGAGTTGCATGATCTCATGGTCATATAAACATATAATTGACATGCAGAAAACAATAGCAATAAACTGACATGATCATATGCTACGTTTGTAGTTTGGGTCTTGTCCATCACATCATTCTCCTAATGATGTGATCCCGTTATCAAATGACATCACATGTCAATGGCTAGAAAACCTTGACCATCTTTGACCAACGAGCTAGTTCACTAGAGGCATACTAGGGACAAAGTGTTGTCTATTTACCAACACATGTAATGTGTTTCCAATCAATACAATTATAGCATGGATAATAAACGATTATCATGAACAAGGAAATATAATAATAAACACTTTATTTATTGCCTCTAGGGCATATTTCCAACAGTCTCCCACTTGCACTAGAGTCAATAATCTAGTTCACATCACTATGTGATTTACATTGTAATGAATCGAACACCCATGCAGTTCTGGTGTTGATCATGTTTAGCCCTTGGAAGAGGTTTAGTCAGTGGGTCTACAACATTCAGATCTGTGTGCACTTTGCAAATCTTTATGTCCTTTTCCTCGATGTAATTGCGGATGGAGTTGAAGCATCGCTTTATGTGTTTGGTCCTCTTGTGAAACCTTGGTTCCTTGGCCAGAGCAATGGCACCAGTGTTGTCACGGAACAGGTTCATTGGATACAGTGCACTGGGCACTACTCTAAGATCTGTCATGAACAGCTTCATCCAGACACCTTCCTTCCCTGCCTCCGAGGCTGCGATGTACTCCGCTTCGCACGTAGAATCGGCTACCACGCTTTGCTTGGAACTGCACCAGCTTACCGATCCCCCGTTAAGAATAAATACGTATCTGGCTTGTGACTTAGAGTCATCCGGATCAGTGTCAAAGCTTGCATCGATGTAACCCTTTACGACGAGCTCTTCATCACCTCCATAAACAAGAAACATTTCCTTAGTCCTTTTCAGGTACTTAAGGATATTCTTGACCGCTGTCCAGTGCTCCATTCCAGGATCACTTTGAAATCTTCCGGCCATACTTATGGCAAGGCTGACATCGGGTCTTGTGCACAACATTGCATACATGATAAAGCCTATGGCTGAAGCATAGGGGATGACACTCATCTTTTCTCTATCTTCTACAGTCACTCGGCATTGAGTCTTACTCAACTTCACACCTTGTAACACAGGCAAGAACCCCTTCTTGGACTAATCCATTTTGAACTTCTTCAAAAATTTATCAAGGTATGTGCTTTGTGAAAGTGCTATTAAGCGTCTCGATCTATCTCTATAGATCTTAATGCCTAATATGAAAGCAGCTTCTCCTAGGTCCTTCATTGAAAAACTCTTGTTCAAATATTCCTTCACGCTTTCCAGCATTTCTATATTGTTTCCAATCAGCAATATGTCATCCACATATAATATTAGAAACACTATAGAGCTCCCACTCACTTTCTTGTAAATACAAGCTTCTCCATAAACTTGTATAAACTCAAACGCTTTGATCACCTCATCAAAACGCTTATTCCAACTCCGAGATGCTTGCACCAGCCCATAAATGGATCGCTGGAGTTTGCAAACTTTGTCAACATTCTATGGATCAACAAAACCTTCTGGTTGCATCATATACAACTATTCCTCAAGGAAACCATTGAGGAACACTGTTTTGACATCCATCTGCCAAATTTATAGTCGAAATAAGCAGCTATTGCCAACATGATTCTGACAGACTTAGCATCGCTACAGGTGAGAAGGTCTCATCGTAGTCAACTCCTTGAACTTGTGAAAAACCCTTTGCCACAAGTCGAGCTTTATAGACGATGACATTACCGTCCGCGTCTGTCTTCTTCTTAAAGATCCATTTGTTCTGAATGGCCTTTCGCCCTTCAGGTAATACTTCCAAAGTCCATACTTTGTTTTCATACATGGATCCCATCTCGGATTTCATGGCCTCTAACCATTTCTCGGAATCCGGGCCCATCACCGCTCCTCCATAGCTCGTAGGTTCATTGTTGTCCAACAACATAACCTCCAAGACAGGGTTGCCATACCACTCAAGAGTAGTACGCGGCCTTGTCGACCTACGAGGTTCAATAGCATCTTGATCCGAAGCTTCATGATCATCATCATTAACTTCCTCTTCAACCGTTGTAGGTTCCACAGAAATATCTTTCTACGATGCGCTACTTTCTGGTTGAAGTAAAGGTTCAATAACCTCATCAAGCTCTATTTTCCTCCCACTCAATTCTTTCGAGAGAAACTCTTTCTCAAGAAATGTTCCGTTCTTAGCGACAAACACTTTGCCTTCGGATCTGAGATAGAAGGTATATCCGATTGTCTCTTTCGGTATCCTACGAAGACGCATTTCTCCGCTTTGGGTTCCAGCTTTTCAGGCTGAAGCTTTTTGACATAAGCATCACATCCCCAAACTTTAAGAAACGACAACTTTGGCCTCTTGCCAAACCATAGTTCATATGGCGTCGTCTCAACGGATTTTTATGGTGCCCTATTTAAAGTGAATGCAGCTGTCTCTAATGCATAACCCCAAAACGATAATGGCAGCAAGAGACATCATAGAACGCACCATATCTAATAAGGTTCGATTACGACGTTCGGACACACCATTACGATGTGCTGTTCCAGGCGGTGTCAACTGTGGAACAATTCCACACTGTCTGAAGTGACTGCCAAACTCATAACTCAGATATTCACCTCCTCGATCAGATCGCAGGAATTTAATCTTCTTGTTACGATGATTCTCAACTTCACTCTGAAATTGCTTGAACTTTTCAAATGTTTCAGACTTGTGTTTCATTAAGTAAATATACCCATATCTACTTAAGTCATCAGTGAAGGTGAGAAAATAATGATATCCACCACGCGCTGTAACATTCATTGGACCGCACACATCAGTATGTATGATTTCCAATAAGTCACTTGCCCGTTCCATTGTTCCAGAGAACGGCGTTTTAGTCATCTTGCCCATGAGGCATGGTTCACATGTGTCAAGTGATTCAAAATCAAGTGACTCCAAAAGTCCATCAGCATGGAGCTTCCTCATGCGTTTTACACCAATATGACCTAAACGGCAGTGCCACAAGAAAGTGGTACTATCATTATCAACTCTACATCTTTTGACATCAATGTTATGAACATGTGTGTCATCACTATCAAGATTCAATATGAATAAACCCATCACATTGGGTGCATGACCATAAAAGATATTACTCATACAAATAGAACAACCTTTATTCTCTGATTTAAATGAGTAATCGTCTCGCAATAAACAAGATCCAGATATAATGTTCATGCTTAACGCAGGCACTAAATAACAATTATTCAGGTTCATCACTAATCCCGATGGTAATCGAAGAGAGAGCATGCCGACGGCGATCACATCAACCTTGGAACCATTTCCCACGCGCATCGTCACTTCATCCTTTGCTAGCCTTCGTCTATTCCATAGTTCCTGTTTTGAGTTGCAAATGTGAGCAACCGAACTGGTATCAAATACCCAGGCACTACTACAAGAGCTAGTAAGGTACACATCAATAACATGTATATCATATATACCTTGTTTGTTGTTGGCCGCCTTCTTGTCAGCCAGGTACTTGGTGCAGTTCCGCTTCCAGTGACCAGTTCCCTTGCAATGAAAGCACTCAGTTTGTGGCTTGGGTCCATGCTTGGGCTTCTTTACAGGAGTGGAAACTTCTTTGCCATCCTTCTTGGTTTTACCCTTCTTGCCCTTGCCCTTGCCCTTGCCATTCTTCTTGAAACTAGTGGTTTTATTGACCATCAACACTTGATGTTCTTTCTGGATTTCAGACTCAGCGACTTTTAGCATCGCAAACAGCTCGGTGACTGACTTGTTCATCCCGTGCATGTTATAGTTCATCACAAAGCTCTTGTAACTAGGTGGCAGTGATTGAAGAACTCTGTCAGTGATCGCCTCTGGCAGAAGGGCAATTCCCAACTCCGCTAGACGAGTTGAATACCCAGACATTCTGAGTATATGTTCACTGATAGACCTGTTCTCCTCCATCTTGCAAGCATAGAACTTATCGGAGGTCTCATACCTCTCGATTCGGGCATTCTTCTGAAAGATAAACTTCAACTCCTGGAACATCTTATATGCTCCATGACGTTCAAAATGTCTTTGAAGTCCCGATTCTAAGCCATACAGTATTGCACACTAAACTATTGAGTAATCTCCAGAACGTGCCTCCCAAGCGTTCTTAACATCTTCGGATGACATGTCTTTTGGTTGGTCACCAAGTGGTGCATCAAGGACATATGATTTCTGGGAAGCCGTGAGGATAATCCTCAGATTACGGGCCAGTCAACAAAATTACTGCCATTATCTTTCAACTTAGCTTTCTCTAGGAACGCATTAAAATTCAGGGGTGCTACTGCGCGAGCCATTGATCTACAACATAAATATGCAAAGTTTACTTAGACTATTATTCAAGATAATGAGTTTAGTTAATCAAATTACTAAAGCTCCCACTCAAATTGACATCCCTCAGGTCATCTGAGTGTCACATGATCCAAATCCACCAACTCAAGTCCGATCATCACGTGAGTTGAGGTGGCTTCAATGGTGATCATCATTATGTTGATCATATCTACTATATGACTCATGCTCGACCTTTCAGTCTCTTGTGTTCCGAGGCCATGTTTGTACATGCTAGGCTTTTCAAGTTTAACCCGAGTGTTTTGTGTGTGCAACACTGGCTTGCACACGTTGTATGTGAACGTAGACTCTATCACACCCGATCATCACATGGTGTCTCGACATGACGAACTTTCGCAACGGTGCACACTCGGGGAGAACACAATTCATCTTGAAATTTAAGTGAGGGATCACCTTATAATGCTGCCGTCGTACTAAGCAAAACAAGGTGCATAAAAGGATTAACATCACATGCAAATCATAAGTGACATGATATGGCCATGAACTTGTGCTTTTGATCTCCATCTTGAAAGCACTGGCATGATCTCCATCGTCACCATCACGACACCATGATCTCCATCATCTTGATCTCCATCAGCGTGTCGCCATCGGGGTTGTCGCGCCCATCATGCTTGTACTACTATTCCTACCGTTTAGCGATAAAGTAAAGAATTACATTGCGCTTAATGATTGACACGCAGGTCATACAATAATTAAATACAACCCTATGGCTCCTGGCGGTTGTCGTACTCATCGACATGCAAGTCACGATATTCTATACAACACATGATCATCTCATACATCACATATATCACATCATGTAATTGGCCATATCACATCACAACATACCCTGCAAAAACAAGTTAGACGTCCTCTAATTGTTGTTGCATGTTTTACGTGGCTGCTATTGGTATCTAGAAAGAACAGTTCTCACCTACGCATAAACCACAATGGTGATACATAAGTTGCTTTTCAACCTTCTCAAGGACCGCCTTAGTCGAATCCGATCCAACTAAAGTAGGAGAAACAGACACCCGCCAGCCATCTTTGTGCAACGGAGTTACACATTAGTCGATGGAACCGGTCTCTCATAAGCGTACGAGTAAGGTTGGTCCGGGCCGCTTCATCCCACAATACCGCTGAACCAAAACACGACCAAGGGAGGAAGCAATCTAAGCATCAACGCCCACAAACTCTTTGTGTTCTACTCGAGATCTCATCTACACATAGACCTAGCTCATGATGCCACTGTTGGGGAACGTCACATGGGAAACAAAGATTTTCCTACATTCACACAAGACCTATCCATGGTGATGAGCATCTACGAGAGGGAGAGTGGATCTACGTACCCTTGTAGATTGCTAAGCGGGAAGCGTTAAGAAACGCGGTTGGTGTAGTCGAACGTCTTCGCAATCCAAATCGCCGAGTGTCCCACGATCCAATCATGATGCGTCCCGATCAAGCACCGAACGGACGGCACCTCCACATTCAGCACACGTACAGCTTGATGACGGCACCTCCGCATTCAGCACACGTACAGAAATCCGATCTAGAGGAGAAACTATGCGTTGGAGGAATGGGTAGCACGTGGCTGCAAATCTTGTGCCAAAACCCTAAAAACCTCTAGTATATATGGGAGGAGAGGAGGAGGAGGCTTGTCCCTCAAGGATCCAGACCTAGGCTTCGGCCGAACCAAGAGGGAGGAGTCCTCCTCCTCCACTCCTAGTAGGATTAGGACTCCTTCCTTATCTTAGCCTTTTTGACCTTTTCCACCTTTTTCCTTTTGGGCTTTTCTTCCCAGCCGCATGGGCCTTGTGTGGGACTTCCACCAGCCCACTAAGGGCTGGTATTCATCCTCCCACGTCCCATGTAGCCTCTTGGGTCGAAATACCCCTCCCGATGGTCTCCCGGTACACTACCGATGAGCCCGAAACCTTTCCGACGACCAAAATAGGACTTCCTATATATCAATATTTACCTCCGGACCATTCCGGAGCTCCTCGTGATGTCCGAGATCTCATCCGGGACTCCGAACAACCTTCGGTGACCACCATACATAACTCTATACTACCAAAACGTCACCAAACCTTAAGTGTGCAGACCCTGCGGGTTAGAGAACTATGTAGACATGACCGAGACACCTCTACGGTTAATAACCAATAGCGGGACCTGGATGTCCATATTGGTTCCTACATATTCTATGAAGATCTTTATCGGTCGAAACTCTGTGTCAAGGATTCAGTTAATCCCGTATGATGTTCCCTTTGTTCTTCAGTATGTTACTTGCCCGAGATTCGATCGTTAGTATCTCCATACCTAGTTCAACCTCGTTACCGGCAAGTCTCTTTACTCGTTCCGTAATACAAAATCCCGTGACTAACATGTAGTCACATTGCTTGCAAGGCTTATTGTGATGTTGTATTACTGAGTGGGACCTGAGATACCTCTCCGTCACACGGAGTAACAAATCCCAGTCTTGATCCATGCCAACTCAACAAACACCCTCGGAGATACCTGTAGAGCACCTTTATAGTCACCCAGTTATGTTGTGATGTTTGATACACACAAGGCACTCTTCCGGTGTTCGTAAGTTGCATGATCACATGGTCATATAAACATATACTTGACATGCAGAAAACAGTAGCAATAAACTGACATGATCATATGCTACGTTTGTAGTTTGGGTCTTGTCCATCACATCATTCTCCTAATGATGTGATCCCGTTATCAAATGACATCACATGTCAATGGCTAGAAAACCTTGACCATCTCATCACGATCCGTCCCGCGATCTCATCACAATCTGTCCCGCGATCCAATCACGAATCGTCTCGCGATCTTGATCACGGTCCTTCCAATCTAGCGCCGAACGGACGACACCTCCGCGTTCAGCACACGTACGTCTTGATGACGATCTCCGCCTTCTTGATCCAGCAAGATGGAGCGGAGAGGTAGATGAGTTCTTCGGCATCACGACGACGTTGCGGTGATGGTGGTGGAGTAATTCCAGCAGGGCTTCACCTAAGCACCGCTGAAAACTGATCAAGAAGAGAAAACGATCTACAGGAAGAAGAGGACAGCACGTGGCAATTAGGGTTAGGGCTGCCCTCAAAATCCTCTAGTATATGTAGGAGGAGGAGAGGAGGAGGCTTGGCTGCAAGGGCAAGCCCTCTTGGCTTCGGCCAAAGTGGAGGGAGGGGTCCTACTCCTCCACTCCTAGTCGGTTTAGGACTCCTTCCTTATATTAGCCTTTTCCCACCTTTTCCAGTTTGGATTTCCTTCCCAGACGCATGGGCCCTATGTGGGACTTCGGACAGCCCACTAAGGGCTGGTATTCATACTCCCACATCCCATGTAGCCTCTTGGGTCGAAATACCCCTCCCAATGGTCCCCCGGTACCCTCCCGGCACTCCCGATACACTGCCGATGAGCCCAAAACTTTTCCGGTGACCAAAACAGGACTTCCTATATATCAATCTTTACCTCCGGACCAATTCGGAGCTCCTCGTGATGTCCGGGATCTCATCCGTGACTCCGAACAACCTTAAATCACCACCATGCATAACTCTATACTATCAAAACGTTACCAAACCTTAAGCGTGCAGACCCTGCGGGTTCGAGAACTATGTAGACATGATCGAGACACCTCTACGGTCAATAACCAATAGCGGTACCTAGATGCCCATACTGATTCCTACACATTCTACGAAGATCTTTATCGGTTGAATCTCTATGTCAAGGATTTAGTTAATCCCGTATGATGTTCCCTTTGTTCTTCGATATGTTGGTTGCCCGAGATTCGATCGTCGGTATCTCCATACCTAGTTCAACCTCGTTACCGGCAAGTCTATTTACTCGTTTCGTAATACAAGATCCCATGACTAACACTTAGTCACATTGCTTGCAAGGCTTACTATGATGTTGTATTAACGAGTGGGACCCGAGATACCTCTCCGTCACACGGAGTAACAAATCCCAGTCTTGATCCATGCCAACCCAACAGACACCCTCGGAGATACCTGTAGAGCACCTTTATAGTCACCCAGTTACGTTGTGATGTTTGATACACACAAGGCACTCTTCCGGTGTTCGTGAGTTGCATGATCTCATGGTCATATAAACATATACTTGACATGCAGAAAACAGTAGCAATAAACTAACATGATCATATGCTACGTTTGTAGTTTGGGTCTTGTCCATCACATCATTCTCCTAATGATGTGATCCCGTTATCAAATGACATCACATGTCAATGGCTAGAAAACCTTGACCATCTTTGACCAACGAGCTAGTTCACTAGAGGCATACTAGGGACAAAGTGTTGTCTATTTACCAACACATGTAATGTGTTTCCAATCAATACAATTATAGCATGGATAATAAACGATTATCATGAACAAGGAAATATAATAGTAAACACTTTATTTATTGCCTCTAGGGCATATTTCCAGCAGCTTCTACTACTATTGCTACCGTTTAGCGATAAAGTAAAGCATTACATAACGCTTAATGATTGACACGCAGGTCATACAATAATTAAAGACAACCCTATGGCTCCTGTCGGTTGCCGTACTCATCGACATGCAAGTCGTGATATTCTATACAAAACATGATCATCTCATACATCACATATATCTCATCATGTAATTGGCCATATCGCATCACAACATACCCTGCAAAAACAAGTTAGACATCCTCTAATTGTTGTTGCATGTTTTACGTGGCTGCTACGAGTATCTAGCAAGAACAATTCTCACCTACGCAAAACCACAACGGTGATACATAAATTGCTTTTCAACCTTCTCAAGGACCGCCTTTGTCGAATCCGATCCAACTAAAGTGAGAGAAACTGCCACCCGCAAGCCATCTAGGCAACAAGTTACGTCAAGGGAACCGGTCTCTTGTAAGCGTATGAGTAATGTTGGTCCGGACCGCTTCATCTCACAATACCGCTGAACCAAAATCCGACCAAGGGAGGAAGCAATCTAAGCATCAACGCCCACAAACTCTTTGTGTTCTACTCGAGATCTCATCTACACATAGACCTAGCTCATGATGCCACTGTTGGGGAACGTTGCATGGGAAACAAAAAATTTCCTTCGCACACACAAGATCTATCCATGGTGATGAGCATCTACGAGAGGGAGAGTGGATATACATACCCTTGTAGATCGCTAAGCGGGAAGCGTTAAGAAACGCGGTTCATGTAGTCGAATGTCTTCACGATCCAAATCGTCGAGTGTCTCGCGATCTCATCACGATCCATCCCGCGATCTCATCACGATCCATCCCGCAATCCAATCACGAATCATCTCGCGATCTTGATCACGGTCCTTCCAATCTAGCGCCGAACGGACGACACCTCCGCGTTCAGCACACGTACGTCTTGATGACGATCTCCGCCTTCTTGATCCAGCAAGAGGGAGCGGAGAGGTAGATGAGTTCTTCGGCAGCACGACGATGTTGCGGTGATGGTGGTGGAGTAATTCCAGCAGGGCTTCGCCTAAGCACCGCTGAAAACCGATCAAGAGGAGAAAACGATCTAGAGGAAGAAAAGGACAATACGTGGCAATTAGGGTTAGGGCTGCCCTCAAAATCCTCTAGTATATATAGGAGGAGGAGAGGAGGAGGCTTGGCCGCAAGGGCAAGCCCTCTTGGCTTCGGCCGAAGTGGAGGGAGGGGTCCTACTCCTCCACTCCTAGTCGGTTTAGGACTCCTTCCTTATATTAGCCTTTTTCCACCTTTTCCAGTTTGGATTTCCTTCCCAGACGCATGGGCCCTATGTGGGACTTCGGCCAGCCCACTAAGGGCTGGTATTCATACTCCCACATTCCATGTAGCCTCTTGGGTCGAAATACCCCTCCCAATGGTCCCCCGGTACCCTCCCGGCACTCCCGATACACTGCCGATGAGCCCAAAACTTTTCCGGTGATCAAAACAGGACTTCCTATATATCAATATTTACCTCTGGACCATTTCGAAGCTCCTCGTGACATCCAGGATCTCATCCGTGACTCCGAACAACCTTCAATCACCACCATGCATAACTCTATACTATCGAAACGTCACCAAACCTTAAGTGTGCAGACCCTGCGGGTTCGAGAACTATGTAGACATGATCGAGACACCTCTACGATCAATAACCAATAGCGGGACCTGGATGCCCATATTGATTCCTACACATTCTACGAAGATCTTTATCGGTCGAATCTCTATGTCAAGGATTCAGTTAATCCCGTATGATGTTCCCTTTGTTCTTCGATATGTTGGTTGCCCGAGATTCGATTGTCGGTATCTCCATACCTAGTTCAACCTCGTTACCGGCAAGTCTCTTTACTCATTTCCTTAATACAAGATACCGTGACTAACACTTAGTCACATTGCTTGCAAGGCTTGTTTGTGATGTTGTATTACCGAGTGGGCCCTGAGATACCTCTCCGTCACACGGAGTAACAAATCCCAGTCTTGATCCATGCCAACCCAATAGACACCCTCGGACATACCTGTGGAGCACCTTTATAGTCATCCAGTTACGTTGCGACGTTTGATACACACAAGGTACTCCTCCGGTGTCAGTGACTTGCATGATCTCATGGTCATAGGAACAGATACTTGACATGCAGAAAATAGTAGCAATAAACTGACACGATCATATGCTACGTTTGTAGTTTGGGTCTTTTCCATCACATCATTCTCCTAATGATGTGATCCCGTTATCAAATGACATCTCATGTCCATGACTAGGAAACCATAGCCATCTTTGATCAACGAGCCAATCTACTAGAGGCATACTAGGGACATGGTGTTGTCTATGTATCCACACATGTATCTGAGTTTCCTATCAATACAATTCTAGCATGGATAATAAACGATTATCATGAACAATGAAATATGATAATAACTAATTTATTATTGCCTTCGGGGCATATTTCCAACAGGTTGTTGGCAATGAATGTCAGCAGGGGGTTTCTTGGGATGCTTGGTAGCATAGACTGTATGCACTGGTAGTGGAAGAACTGCCCTTCTACTTGGCAGGGGCAGTACAAAGGTCATGTCAAAAAATGCACTGTGATACTTGAGACAGTTGCTTCACAAGATCTCTGGATTTGGCACTCTTTTTTTGGCATGGCTGGATCTCACAATGATATCAATGTGCTCCAGCGGTCTCCAGTGCTTGCTAGGATGGCTGAAGGCAATGCTCCGCAGGTCGATATTGAGATCAATGGCCACCACTACGACAAGGGATATTATCTAGCTGACGGTATCTATCCAGAGTGGACAACTCTTGTCAAAACAATCTCCAACCCCCAAGGTGAGAAGAAAAAAAGATTTGCCCAAGAGCAAGAGAGTGCTAGGAAGGATGTTGAGCGTGCCTTCGGTGTTCTGCAATCTCGATGGGCATTGCTCGACACCCTGCAAGAAATTGGAGCACACAGAAGCTTTGGGAAGTGATGACTGCTTGTGTGATCATGCACAACATGATCGTAGAGGATGAGCGCCCAGAGCGCCTCTGTGACCAGGGGTTTCAGTTTCAGGGCATCAATGTGGAGCCTCAAGTATGCCGACCCAGCAACGTTTGCACAGTTCGTGGAGTTTCATCATGAGATGCGTGATTGGCGGACTCACAGGCAACTGCAAAATGATTTGGTGGAGCACATGTGGGTTCATGTTGGCAACCAATTGAAGTATCAGTATTCTATTCTTTGAAATGTATTTTGAAACAATTTAATGTTCGTTTGGTTTGTAATAAAACTATGCCATATTTGTGTTTTTTTCAACTATTTGGCATGGCCGCTGGCATGTATTTACCGGCCGCTGCCATGTCACAGGCGCGAACGTTGCCCGGAATGACATGGCCACGGGTCCTTTTTTATTTGAAAACTGAAAACTACGGACGCAAAATGGGTCCGCGCGTTGGGTAACTGATCGACCCATTTAGAAAGGAGGCAGACAGACCGATCCAAACGGATAAAAGACGAACACACCGCATGTCCGTTTGGGTCACCCGGTTGGTTGCTCTTACACACCAGCGATATATCCACGATCGTGGATTTGACCTTGCCTTTTTTTCCTACGGAGAGAGAGAGAAGGAATAGCGTGGATTTGACCTTGCTGGTGCGTGATGTTTGATGTGTGTCCTGCTCTTGCCGGACGAAGAAAAGACGGTATTTTTCTTAAGCGAGATGATCATATGGATTGGGTCATTGTTTATGAGCTAATCATTTCGTCTGGGCAAATTAAAAGGGCTCAGAGATTTTTAAAATAGTAATAATACCCCTCTCGCGTACAGAAAAACGAGAGGGGTGACGATTGTGTGGCACGAGTTTCACACCGTTGCAGACCATGCGTGACTGAGGTGGGGAAACGATCAATATATCGATCGGCACGTTTGGCATATGATTGAGGTACTCCGTACTAGTAGAGCAGACGTGAGTAGGCGATGATGTTGTGATCAATCCGTTCCAAAGTTGATGGTCAATCGTGACAGGCCATTTTTTTTTAGAACATGGGGTTTGAATTTGTGTTGCCCGAGCTTTTTACGACTCTCCAAATCACGAGTGGTACTCCCTCTGTAAAGTATTATAAAAGTGTTTAGATAATTAAATTAATAATCTAAATGTTTTTATATTAGTTTATGAAGGGAATACAAACAAAGAAAGACCGGCACGTGTGGTACGTACATGATTGCAAAACGAACGCAAACGCGACAGTGCGTAGAGGGTGATGATGTGAACCATTGGAAAGTTGATGGCTCGAGTGTACTCTAGATCGTCCGTTTTTCGAGACTCGTGGCTGCATGAGTGACAAATGATGAGAATTTTTTTCCCTTTTATTATTAACTCTTGTTTCTGCAGGTAATTATTAACTCTTTTCGAGACTCGTGGCTGCACGAGTGACAAATGATAGGAGAAATTTCCTCCTTTTTTTTATTAACTCTCGAAAGGACTGCTGAGTATTGTCTCGCAAACATGGCCATATGCCAGGTGACGGCAGAATAAGCACGCGGATTAGCATTTCCGTGTCCCCGCAAAAGAAAAAAAGATCAGCATTCCCGTGTACGTGGTAATACTTGTGTGAATTTGCTTCCATTCAGCGCTACTACCTCCGTTCCGTTTTTTCTTACTTATGAAACCTACTCCCTCCGATCAATATTACTTGTATTAAAATTATGACGAGTAATGTGGATCCGAGGGAGTACCTCCTTTCCAGTGTGCCTCATTTACTTTTTTAGGAAATACTACCTCCTTTCCGGTGTAAAGATCCACGTTTATTCCTAGCTTTATGAATATTTAACCAACATAACATGGTTTTACATTTTTTTAAATCATTGTAAACTTCAAATGTTTTATTTTGTAATGATACAATATTTGCAATATAAATTTTGTATTTTATTGGTCAAAGTAGCGATCTAGGGATGCATGAAGGCCTTATATATATATATATATATATATATATATATATATATATATATATATATATATATATACTAGAAGGGTTGGACGTGTTTTGCTGAACCTTTGGCTTTTCATTAAAAAATATTACCTCCATTTCAAATTATAAGGCGTATTAGTTTTTTGAAAAGACAAAACTCTTTAAATTTTATCAAATTTGAGAGAAATTTATCAATATACACAATTTCAAATCGGTATCATTAGATACATCATGAAATGAATTTTCATATTTTTTTCTTTATTTAGTATTATGGATGTTGATGTTTTTTATGCTCTGAACTTGTTCAAAGTTAAAAAGAAATTTGAATTGTCAAAAATGAATATACCTTATATTTTTATACCGATGAAGTAATTTGTCTGGCGAGTTGGGAAGATGAAGGAGTGTGTTTTCTTTTCTTTTTTTGTAATGCTGTGTTTTGGCGGGTCTTCCATTCTGTAATTTGGTGTTAACTGTTAATTAATCAACTCATGCTTACTTGGAGAACTTTTCTGCATTGATATTGCATGTACTACATTGGTGATGTAATGTTACATGTTGTTACTTTTTTTATATGTGATGAGAGGATGCACAGGGTTATATATTTCTATAGACCAGTGCTACTGATTGATTTGAAAAATCTTTGACCCTGTAAAAACCATGAACCAAATTCAGAATTAAATACATCAATCGAATGACAAAGCTTAAAAATTGGGGAACATGGTGATTGAAAATAATTTAATAAGAGAGCTCCTTAGAAAAATGTTGACCAGATCAAAGTCGGATGGCCCAGTTCCAATTTGAAGTCCTCAATTGATTGTTGGACCTTCAAAATTAGGGAGCATAGTGTATCGGTAGAAAATAAATTAAGAGAGCTCCTTGAAAAACTGTTAAGCAGATCAAAGTCAGGTGACCCAATTCCAATTTGAAGACCTTAATTCATTGTTGGGTCTTAAAAATTAGGAAGCATAGTGTATTGATAGATAGATATCGTTGGACACTCTAATGCAATGATTTTAAGAGAACATGTGAACATTCAGTTAACGATTTGCCAATTTGCCAATGTCGACTGGTTTATTTTGCTCCTTCACCCACTTATTTCTCCTAATTGGTGGTGTTACCACCTCATCGGAATGCATGTTGTACATGTGGAGATATTATGGTTAAGTATTTTAGGCGTGAGGAAGGGAAAACAACCGAAGAATTACTAATAGAAGTTTTTTCAAAAGCCAATGGTCATGTATCAAAAGAATCCAACTACAGGAGAAGAAAGTAGAAATTATAATCAGCTCCTTTGAGAAGCCATGGCCATCTTCCTTCTACACATCCCAACAACACGTCGTAAGCTATGCTCGATGCCCCTACTAGAACTCCACATCGCCGTGGGTACCAAGAACACTCTTAATCCCCGACTAGGAAATTGCAGGGCTATGCCGGAAGACGCTGGTGGCCATCATCTAAAAATCAAAACTTTTTTTCCAAATGCACGCTGACCAGAAAATTTATACACTACAAACATTTTTTTATACATAGTGAGCAGTTTTCAGTGTACGGTGAACATTTTTCTTCCAAACAGTGAACTTTTATTGAAACATGAACAATTTTTAAAAGTATCATAATTTAGAATTTCAAACTATTTTTGAAACTTGATTTTCTTTTAAAAAAATTATTAATTTTTGAAACTGTAAAAATTAGAATTTCAAATAGTTTTTGAAAATTTGAACTTTTTTTGTAAAATTTTAGTTTAGAAAAAAGAAAATTTAAAAAGTTAGAAAAAGAAAATAAAAGCAAGAAATAAACAAAGAAAACTGATCGGTAAAACAAAACAGAACCGGAAAAAAATGGTCCAGGTGCTCGCTCGAAGTGGGTCGCCCTGTGTCGGTTTGGTCATCTGCTTCATTTCATCCCAAAGTTTCATGCTCACGGTGGCAAACAAGCGACATAGTACATCAACTAGGGGGTGTCGGGCGGGAGCCGCTCTCTGTGGCAAATTGTCGCCTGCACGCATAGGCCGATCTACGAGTGGACTGGCCCATGAAGCTAGAAACCGTTAGAGAACGAGTACTATAGCACGAGCCTGTAGCAGAGATGACGTGCTGTAGTATTGAGCTAGGGAGCGTTTCCGATTATTTAGCACCTCGAAAGTATTAAAAAGTAACCACAACGCATATCTGGATATATGGAATTTCAAATGCTAAGCATTTTATGAAGAAAAACATGAATGCCACATGAAAGACAAACAGTTTCGAATTTTCTTGATAGACTTTTAAAAACTCAAGTATTTTCAAAAACGGAAAACTTTTCCGGAAATCATGATCAATTTTTTGAAACACGAACATTATTGAAACTCCCAAAAAATAAATTGAAAACACGAATATTTCTTCAAAACAAAACATTTGTAGTTCCAATTTGTTTTTGGAAATAGGAACAGTTTTTAGAACGCTTACATTTTTTGAAACCCCCAAAACAATTTCTATGAACAAGAATATTTTTAAAATTCGCAACACATTTTAAATTTCTGTTATTTTTAAAAACATTAAAAAATTGAATTTTCTGAACTATTTCGAAAACATGAACATTTTTTAAATCCCAATCCATTTTTCAAAATAGTTGAATTTTCCAAATAAAAATTGAAAAACACGAAAAAATTAGCATTCCCACAAAAATTCAATTTATTAACACAATTTGAAGATACAATTGTTTTGAAATAAAAATAAACACAAACACTTTTTAAAATTCGTGAATGTTTTTCATTCAAATTGTCCATAAGGTTACCGGTAATGTTACAAAATTAGCATGCGATAATGATTCCATCATCCAGAATAGCCAATGCTTTGCACTTGACTCTCTCATCTCAACAATCTACTTCGTTGGATCTTCATCCATTAAAGCCCATACACACATTGCAGCCATACACTTAACCAAGGAGTGTCTCCATGAATCAATTACGCCACAAAACTGGCAATGATCATCTCAACTCATATTTCGATGGTGACACACATCTTTCGTTGGGAATGGGTGTGTCGCAAGATAAGAAAGTTCATATTTTCGCAGGAACCTGAACATTCCACATGGTAGTCCAACCCATCTCCTCGGCAGTTGCAGTAGATGATGAAGCTCTGCCATGAAGTATCTCTTCTCTCCTATTGCTTGTCGTGACCAACAGACGATATGTCGAGCGAACCGTGAAGCATCCCTTTTCTTTTGTATGGCCATGATGAGAAATCGTCCAATTAACGGGTGCGTAATGGTATGCTTCTGATTATTGATGCGTCCACTCACAAAAAATGATGATCTAGTAAATCATTGCGCTAAGATGTTGTCGTGTTATCACTGAACGACTTACCAACTTAGGGCCATTTGGTGACTGTCAAACCAGTGACCTCATCGGCGACTCTCGAGGGACCAATTCTCTTCTCAAATCCGTGCGGATGGGATAGTACCTACGCTATATACACAAATGGGCCGGCCATCATTTTGCTTGACCTCATGCTCTATGCAAAGCGCCGATAGTTTGTCCCGGGACTCCTATTGGGCGACATGGGCACCAAATAGGGATGAAACGCGTATTACCCCGCAAACATTTCCCCCCTTTTCCTTCTTCTTGTCAGTTTTTCTTTTTTCTTTTTAAATTAATTTTGGATTTTTAAAAGGTTTCCAATTTTTACAAAATCCCAAAAAATGAAAAACAAATTTTGGTAAATCTTAAATGTTTGTGAATTTAGAAAATGGTCATGATTTTGAAAATGTTGGGGAAATTATAAAATGTTAACAGATTCAAAAAATGTACGCATATTCAAAAAATTTCATGATTTCTGAAAAATGTTTGATAAATAAAATTATTCATGATTTGAAAAGTTGTTCACAAATTCAGAAATTGTCCATGAATTTTCTAACTAATGATAAAAGAAATTAAAAAATGTTCCCAAATTTAGGAAATTCTTCCCAATTTTCAAAAAAGCTCTTTAATTTAAAAATGTTAGCTTATGCGCTAGGTCCCTACCAAATAGGAACCACAGTTTGCCGCAATATGCGGCCAATAGGGAATTCCGCATTGGGCTGATGGGGCTCTCATGCGAAAGTTGGTTCTGGGCTTATAGTGCTCCTATTTAGTAGCGCCGTGCGCGCTGGCGAGCGAGCCAGAGCGCACCCTCTTCCCTGGCGCGTCACTTTGGACCGGCCCATCTGCGGGTTTGGACGCACCCTGTTTTTTCTTTATGTTTTTTTTGTTTTATTCTTATTTAAAATAATTTGGGATTACACAAAGGTTCTAAAATTTCAAAAAAGTTCAAGAAATAATAAAATGTTTCCGGATTGAAAAAATATGCGTCATTTAAAAAATGTTCATATATTTGAAAAAAACCATGGGTTTCAAAATAATGTTCACGAGTTTCAAAAGAATGTTATTGAAAATATTCACGAATTTGTGAAAATGCTCGTGTATTCAAAAAACATGTTCGTGTGTTCAGAAAATGTTCGCGAAATAATACCCCCGCCAACATATAGCAGCACACGCGAGGAGAGAAGTGGGAAGCAAAAGGTAGGATATCCAAAGCCCAAAAGGCGTAAAGCTGACAAAAAGCCCACCCACCCACTCTCGCAAAGCAGCGGAATCTGCACCGGCGTCCGCGTGCGCGCACGCCATTCGCGTCGAGCTAGTGCGGCCGTGGCTTTCCGTCTTTTCCCCCTAGCGAGCTAAAGCCGCCTTCACTCTCCATGACAAGCGGGCCCAATGAGCGAGGGGAAAAGCGTTGGCCCAAAAAAAAACCTCGCTCCACGGCGCACTAAATGCGCGGGACGACGATGACGACGACGGCGGCGGTACGCCCGAGAGGTCTCCTCCGCTCCGCTTGACCGCGCCCTCGGTCACCGGCCCTCCGCCCGCGCCGCCTGGTCCGACTCGAAGCCGTCGCCGCCATGGATTTCCTCTGCCCCGGCGACCCCGCGGTACGGCCCCTAAGTCCTAAACCCCTCGCGCGCGCCGGGGATTTCCCGTTTCTGCTAGGGCCGAATGCGCGCTCCGATCAGGGCGCCGTGGTGATTCGCGTGAGCGATTTCGGTGCAGGTCTGGGACGGGAGGCGTTTCGCTCCGTGCTTCGCGGATTCATATCCTTTTTTTCCCCTCCCCTCTCCTCATCGTTGTGCGGGCGGCTTTGCAGTTGAGTTCGCGACGATCGGAAATCGTTTCCGGCTTTGCCGTTCCTTAACTCTCCTCTGCGTCGCACGGTGCTAGGGCTCGGCGGGAATGCTGTCGCCGCAGTCGCCGTCATCTCGCTGTTCATCGTCAGGAGGAACGCGCCCAGAAGCGAGGTACTAGTGAAATTTGGCCCCAAACTGATTACATGCTCTGGTAACTTGGTTCCTAACAAAACAAATTGATACTACTTACTGGTGAGGCATTGCCGCATCCAGCAAAACCGCATTCAAGTTTAGTTCAGTTTGCTTGCACTGGGCCTTTGAGTTTGAGAAAATCTAAAGCATGAAGGCAGTGAACTGTCATTGTCAAGGTGTATTGTCTGTTTGCAAATTATAGGAATGTTGGATGCTGACAGCTATTTCTTATAGGCAGAGCATTTATGTAGTACTTGTACTGATCTAGAATGTTCCGTTCACTTTCTAAAAAACAATTGTTTGAAACTGGGGTTCGGTTAATAATATGCTGAAGGTTGAACTGCTAGGTCTACATTTGGCTATTGTGCAACTTGCATGTATTTCAGACCTCACTCAAGGTCTTTGTTGGCGGTTGTTCTACCAATTTGAGTACTCAACTCAAAATTTCCAGCTAATATTCTTTTTGATGTTACTAGTTGGAGAACAAACATGTCCTGTTTGAACAAGTCGAGGATTGAGAGTTGCTTCAACACTGCAGAAGTTTAATCATCAAATATGTCCTGTTTGCAACAATGGTTAATTAGACTGCAATTAGCATCGTTATTCAATTTTACACGCTGTTATTTCTTTTTGCCATGTTCTTTTAACTATTACAATTTGGCTTACTGCTCCAGAACTTCAGGAGACGTTTACCAGAGAAGTTGTTTGTGTTTGGGGTACCTAGCTTTGCAGCCTGCCTTTCTCTGCTTGGACTAATTGTTCTTGTAAAGAAGAAAACTGAAGGGATAGATGTCCCAAATCATGAATCAATCTTCAGGTGCTCCCAGTTTCTTGCATGGGTAAGAGGTTCATTACAATAACGATCTGCATGCTCTTCCTTTCCAGCCGACCATTATAGCCTGTCCTTTGAATAGGTAGCTGTTCTTATATCTGCCAATGGCCCTTGGTCCGAAATACTATGCAACCCAATCATATGCATCTGCTGGATATTGAAGATTCTTCTAGAGATACCTCATTTGCAATACACGCTTACAGAAATGAAGGTATTCCATTTCACACACAATCTGCCTTTTTTTCCTCCCTTTGTGTGATGCTTCTTTATTATGGATACCAGTTATGACACTCTTCTCTACGATTCTCTGCTGTATTATGATAACCTATAACTTCTCAGTCCATTCTACTGTTTCTTTAGCTGGCATGCTACTGCAAGTTGCATATAAATTGACATGAAATGGCAGCTACACAAAAAGAAGCATCTAGTTTATGCTCTGTTTTGGTATTCATTACAGGCAATGGAATATGTTACGGAGATCATCTCATTCTCTACATCAATTACATTTGGACTTTTTCTTATTGTCATGACTGCAGTACGCAAATTATCCAACAAAAGGTAACTGGTTTGTAAATCACCTACAGCACATTATCCTTTTTCATGCTTTAAATCGGGTTTTTATCTTTTAGTAACTGCTGAAGTTAAATACTAGCGCAAGTGCCAATTTAACCTGAAAGTGGAAAATAAACTTCTGTTAGAAGTTAACGTAAGATTTTCATGCTTTAGGAAAATTAGAGTTATACTTGGAGCTAGCCATGTTGCTTACCTCAAAATGCAACCTAAGTTGCTTATATATCATGTATAAATAACTTTTTTTTTGTTAGTCATTTTTATCGGTACGCTCATGTGCTTAGTTTTAATGTTACCATGCTCCATTTTATGTGCATAGTTGCTAAATGAGGCAAAGTCATACTGCAACTGTAATTTATTTTGGATGTCTGCAGGTTGCATCCTCCACTCCTCTTGCATTTCTTAGTTCAATGATTTACCTTTAATCTAGGCATGTTAGACTTCTCTTTTGCCAAGCGCAGCAACCTAGCTATTCTGGTGGATAGCTTACTCTGTTGTTATTCATCGTTATATAGCATAATGTGCCTATTCCTCAGAATTCCTGTAAAGCTGTGTCTTCTGTTATTCTCTTTCAGAGAGGTAAACTCTATCGAAGCTCCCCTCATTCTGAACAATGAAAATTCTGAGGATGAAAATGCAGACTTGGTAAGAAGTTTTTGTAATCACCTTTTCGGGTTCCTGTTGTACATTCAGGATTTGTGCAATTTCACTCTATTTATTCATACTTCTCTGTTTGTTGTGTTATTAATGCATATTTTTTTTTCTGAATTCTTAAAGTTAATGTCTAGTTTTCTTGTCACGACAATGTATGGCATCTTTGTTTTGAGGACAAGTGATTTGTGCAATACAAATGTCATCCCTGTTTTGAGCGCAGGTGTCAAAACCCCAAACAGCTGAGAACTCCAATTGACAATTGCAATTCTACATTGGCTGGATTGTACATTTGTGCTGACATGGCAGTAGTAGTCGAATCAATATTAAGGTTATGCAGACCTATAATCCAGACCTGCAAACATGTTCATCTAAAACCCATGCCAATAGATTATGTAAACCTTAGATGTGGGAACAAATATGCACAACTTTCTTGGGCTACAGAGTGTCAGATGTGTTTACTTTGATTATTTGTAATTTGAACACTGGTTTCTATTAATAAAATTACGTAGTTCAGGTTCTAAGTTTCTCTATATGCTTTATGTCCTGTTCTCTCAGGTAAACAAGCACCCCAACATCTGGGAACTATTAACTTTTAGGCCTGTAAATCCAATGATGGACATAGGTATCAGAAGACAACTTGGCTTCACAGATCTACTTGAATTACCTACTGAGCTCAGACCTGCTTCCTGTTATGAGAAACTTCTGTCTTCCTGGACTGCTGAACAACAAACTTACCATGCCGAATCATCTCTACTTAGAGCTATGTTTTATGCTTATGGATGGTCCTACTTACGTTTGGGCATACTAAAGGTACCTTTATAAATTATTATAGATTAGTTGAGTAAATGCATGTCATATATATGATTTAATTGTGCAAGGTTGTAATTTTATAAAAGAGGGTGAGGAATTTATGATACAGAAGTACATGATCTCTTTCTGCATACTCCTTCTATAGCCATCTCGCATACATGACCAGATTAACCAAGTTAACAAAAAATGATTATTACCGCTATTGGGATCTCCATGTACAAAAAGCCGGGATGGATTTTATTAATTCGATATGCATCCTGGAGGTCATAATTTCTGTCTTATTGAATGAATGCTGGCAAGATTATCACCAAATGAAGCCTTACATGTTCACAGATTGTTTTGTTTTCTAATACATTATATTAATTTCTATTTACGCAGGTGATAAATGACAGTATCAGTTTTGTAAGCCCGCTGCTACTGAACAAGTTCATAAGATTAATTCAAGAAGGTGTTGTTTCCTAAAAGTCTACAAGGCTTTGTACTAAAAATTTACTTGTGCTTAAACTGCTTATCAAAGTAGCATCCACTATACATACTGGTTTATTTGTGCTTCCTTAGCAATGTATAAACCAATCTACATCTTCTGGTATGTTTCTATATTTCTTTCATCAGGTTCTGTTGGCATGGATGGATATATTATTGCCATTTCCCTAGGATTGACTTCCATTATCAAGTAAATCTTCTCACCACCAATTATTTATGCCTTTGCATCTCCATGGGCCCTGCTTGATTTGGAAGTCTAGACACATTATACTTTACTGAGTCTTAGATACTGATGATTTACAAGTGAAATTTGCAGCAAAGATAGTACGACTTATGAAAATGGAAATTTTATTTTGATACTTCACCTCGAGTGTCGAGCCCATTTAGGTGTTTTTTTATTTGAAAGTCTAGACATTGTTTTTAACCAAGTTTTAGATACTGATGAGTTATAAGTGAAATTTGTGGTAAGATAGTCACAGTTAGGTCCACAGTAAGTCTTCAATTAGGTTTTTAATGAAATAAACTTTCAGTTAAAAAGTTGCAATTTCCTCAAGCCTTTTAGTCACTGACAGACAGGTTATGTTATGTGACAGGCATTGTGGTTTTCTCATATTATCTTCTGAAGAACGCTGCATCATGTCGTACGCTTGTACTGATGCCACATGTTCATTTGACTGCTACTTAGCTAAATTGGTTTTGCAGTAAATGGGAATAAGTATGATAATAAAGATGAATTTATCAGTTTTTTTTTTCAGGGAGATGACTTTACCAGTTATGATTTATAACCTCTTGTTGTATTATGAGTGTGGTTTTTACTTGTTGTAATGACCAAGCTAAACAGTGAAAATACATAAATGCTGAACAATTATTTCCAAATTGTATCTTTCCAAAACTCATTAGTAGCTAAATTTATTCAATTTCTGTTTCCCATTCTCTAGGTCATTTTTAGATACTCAGTACTCCTTTCGTCTTGCCAAACTCAAGTTGATGTTGCGATCAAGTATGATGGGAATAGTTTACCGGAAGGTATGCCCAACCATAATATATTGTTACTATCATTCTGTCAAAAAAAAAAAAAGTCCATTTTACTACCCTGAAGAAAGTTGGTGGTTCACATAACCTCCTCATCTTTATTTCTGCTCCCTTCACCCCCTAAACAATCTCATACCGGACAAAATCAATCCCTGGGTGGTTTTAATTGACTAGTTGCCGACATGGCAATAATCAACGGTTGTTTTGACCTGCGGGTGGGCCTCCCCCGTCTGTCTGGTGGGTGGTGACGGCCAGCCATCGCGCATCACCGCCCCTCTCCTCCCGCGAGAAGTAATAGGGCTGTGGCGGCGGTGCCGCAGCGACACAGGAGGCACAGGGAGGCGAGGGGGCGATCAGATCCAGGGGTGGCGGCCCCATTTGCTCCGGTTCTGGCCGGATCCAGAGTCCCTCTCCTTCTCCTCGCGCAGTAAGTAGCAGGGCAGCGGTGGCGACGCTGCAGCGATGCAGGCGACAGAGGAGGCGATGGGGCTGCCAGATCCGGGGGTGGCGGCCACATCTAGTCTGGTTCCGGCCAGATCCGGAGTCCGGCGACGGTGTGAAGACGGCACGATGGCGAGCTTTTGGCGACGGTGTGAAAAAAATCCCCGCTGGAGAAGGAGATGAGCAGGTTGAGGTTGGCCTGCGCCATGGTTAGGTAGTTGTTGACCCGGGCGGCGGATGCCACCCCTGCCATCGCCGGTGCCGCCACCATCATCTCCGGCGGCGGCATGAAGCTCTACAGCTGGC
The DNA here is from genome assembly GCA_022496015.1 of Hordeum marinum. Classification (NCBI taxonomy): domain Eukaryota; kingdom Viridiplantae; phylum Streptophyta; class Magnoliopsida; order Poales; family Poaceae; genus Hordeum; species Hordeum marinum. Next base: position 94,752,063 of record CM039678.1, read on the forward strand.
CGAAGTCGCCCCGTGTCGGCAACGCCCGGAAGTGGCCACCGTCGGGCCATGGACGCAATGGCCACCGTCGCCTCACCGGGCGCTCTGTTGCCGCTGTTGCAGTCCTCGCCGCGGACGCGCTTGTCAAGGATGAAGGGCGCGACGTGCAGGAGGTGATGGTGCGGGTGGTGCGGCGATTCGGCAGCACTGCTCTATCCCAGCCCCACCTGACAAATGGGTCCCACCCAGGTCAAAACCGCCATTGACTAGTGCCACATCAGCAACGGGTGGAGAAAAACCAGCCGGGGGTGTTTTGTCCGGTTTGGGTTTGTTTGGGGGCTAGAAGAAGCAGAAAAATAGATCGGGGGGTAAAGTGAACCACCCACTTTATTCAGGGTAGTAAAATGGACTTTTTTCAAAAAGAAAAAAAGCAAGGAACATTGCAGTCTGCTTGCATTGTACAATACTTAATTAAACTGGTCGTGAGCACATACTACTAAGATGTTCTTATGCATATTGCCTATTATGCACTTCCCAAGAACGATAGAAATCATCATCTAGGATGCTAGGTCACCTAATACACCTAGATTTCCTGCCATTCAATACGGAGCCAACGAGTAGTTTGTATGATAGCTCATGCTAGTTTAGACCAATCACGTGAAATTTACATCTGTAGCATATCTTCTATTGCTGGCTGCTGCTGTAGAACACTTTATTGTTCTTCTAATTCAACAACAAATTTTGTAACAACTTCCAATAGACTTGAAGCATCATTCAAACATTACTTGACTTACCTTTGTCCCTTCTCAATTTGTATGTACCTTAAAAACAGTGTCTATGTCTCAGTCTATCTGAGCGTTCTAGGTTTTCTGAAGGAGAGATTCAGACCTTCATGTCTGTTGATGTTGAACGCACTGTAAACATATGTAACAATCTACATGATGCTTGGAGGTATTTCATTCTCTACTAATTTTGGGCTATCACGGACTTAAATTGTATGCTTGTGTGGCCTTAATTACTTGTGGAATTGCACGCTTTGGTGTTTGTCTAGCTTCCCATTGCAGATTGGACTTGCTCTTTACCTACTGTATACACAAGTCAATTATGCATTTCTATCTGGACTTGCAATAACAATCATACTGATACCAGGTATTGCTATCATTTTAAAGTTTAATATGAACTGGGTTCCCGTATATCTCGAGAGACTTGCCAGGTCAAAAATCCCATTTTTCATGTAACTTGTAGATCATTCTTTGGCCTCGTACTTCATCCATATACCCTTTTAGCGCTTACACATAAAAATGTGCATCTTAAAGCAACCGTGATTCCATAAATATTGCATCATGTCATGCTGGGCCTTTCTTTACTCATTACTTCAAGATTTATGTTCAAATTATGTCATTAAAACACTGCCATATTATGCAGTGAACAAATGGATTTCTACAAGGATTGCTACTGCCACACAGAAAATGATGAAGCAAAAAGATGAGAGGTGAGATAAGCAACTCCTCCCTTACTATTGTGGAACAAAGAAACAATGTTTTTCTTGGTTATGTTCTCGTATTGTTTCCTTCTCCCCGTTGACATATTTTAGAACACCATGAGATATATTTCATTAGCAAAAATTATGAACAGAAAAGGAATTTTGAGTAATTGCGCAAAAATGCCCATTGCTGTTTTTCTGTGGACAGGATAAGCTGTGCGGGAGAACTCTTAGTACACATTAGAACAGTGAAGATGTACAGCTGGGACAAACTATTCACTCAACGCTTGACTGAAAGAAGAGCATTAGAAGTGAAGCATCTTGCAGTGAGCAATTGCTTGTTTGTAATTTTAATTTCTTCTATAGTAAGTTGCATTTTTGGCACTGAAACTCACACGTGCTTCTTTTCCTGATAGACTCGAAAATATCTGGATGCGTGGTGTGTCTATTTCTGGGCAACCACGCCAACATTGTTCTCCCTTTTCACCTTTTCCATATTTGCAATAATGGGCCACTCACTGGATGCTGCCACGGTAAAGAAATATCTTGAATTATATGTTTGAAACATGCCCTCAGGCCTCAAGTATGACAAAAATTCCATAAATGGATTCTTCTTACAGGTCTTCACTTGTGTCGCACTCTTCAACACATTAATATCTCCCTTGAACTCACTGCCATGGGTTATCAATGGGATGATTGATGTAAGTTAGATGATCTCCATCTGTTATTGTAATGCCAGATGCACCTCTACTGTAACCTTATATGTATTCTCTGGTATTGCAGTCTGTTATCTCTAGCAGAAGACTGCACAACTATTTGTCTACTCCAGAGCATTGCTCTTCCGAGTTGACCATCTCAACTGACATTGTAAAGGATGGCTTCAACAGAAATACTGAAACAATCTATGATCCCACAGCTGTTACAATCAGGAACGTATGTTGTTCTTGGTCTAGTATCTCCACTGTTGAGCCCCACATAATTCTCAGAGACATATCTCTGCAGCTACAGAAAGGCCTCTTCATTGCAATCATAGGCGAGGTGATTTTTAAAATTGTATAATTATCCTACTACAGTAGTAGTGTATTTTTTTTAGTATTGTTCTTTTAGTTGGTGAAAGAATACCTTGGGGATACTGTATTACTCATGAAAAAATGAATTTGCAATACTGTTAACAGTGAAACCTTCTTAAATGTTGATTGCCACATTTTTTTCTCTCCAGCTTCATCGATTCTCTGACACTTGTATAATGCAAATTTGCGTTTGATTTGGATACTGATAGTTGGATAGGGAACTTCCACAAGGCTTTCTATTAAGCACCTTAATTTGCCAAGAGGAGTAAAAATAACCACTCTTGTAGAGTGTTGTGGCTATTGCAGTTATTTTCTGTTAATTGGAAAAATAATAATAATATGTTCATTTTCAGGTTGGTTCAGGCAAGTCATCTTTGCTGAACTCTATTATTGGAGAAATGTCGGTCATCAGTGGTTCTATTAACTCATGTGGTTCAATTGCATATGTACCACAGGTTGTACTTTATGATTTAGAGATGGCTTAAGATTCGCCAGTTGAACTGCATAAAACTTAAAATTTTCATTGATTTTTGTAGGTACCTTGGATATTATCTGGGTCCATACGGGATAACATTTTGCTTGGAAAAGGATTTGACGCAAGGAGGTAGAATATTTAAATGTTAGCTTTACTAATAAGAATCACTTGTTCTGCTAATGGTGGTGCTTTTTTTCTTCTTAAAAGCTGAATTACCTGGTGTTTATTGTGTCTTATTTTAATTATTATTCTGTGTTGGAGCATTTATGCAGATATGAAGAAGTAATACAAGCATGTACCCTTGATGTTGATATCTCAACAATGGTTGGGGGAGATATGTCACGCATTGGAGAGAAAGGTCTCAACTTATCTGGTGGACAGAGAGCCCGTCTAGCATTAGCAAGGTCATACTGAAAACATTGTGCCGTTGAGATTGGGAAGTCCAAAAGTTTGTGTACTAACACCATGGTCGTATACTTGCAGGGCTTTGTATCATGACTCTGATATATACTTGTTTGATGATATACTTAGTGCAGTTGACTCACAGGTTGCTTCATGGATCCTGGAAAAGTCCATTATGGGACCACAAATGAAGCGAAAAACACGAATATTAAGCACCCACAATCTCCAGGTAATGATTTTTTGATCTCATCTAAACACATTGTAGCATGTTGTTTCTAAATATAAATATCTATTTCGGATTTATGACACTACCTGGCACCAACTAACTATATTCATGAAACACACATTTAATTTGATAGCAAGAAAATGAAGATAGCTTCCGCTAAAACAACAACAACGTTTCCTTTTTTCTTCAGGCTATTTATGCTGCAGACATTATTGTGGTCATGGCTAATGGATTTGTCAAGTGGTTTGGGACATTGGACAGTTACTTGACAACTCCATATTCAAGAATATCTAATCCAGATAGTTCATCTGCTGTCTCAGCAACAAGTTCACAGAAAGAAAAAGGACCAATCACCTCTGAATTCAAGACTAAAGATGTGCTTGACAATGGTTCAGTGATTGATCAGGAGGAACAAAGAGATCAGACTGAAGCAGAGGGCAGGAAAGAAGGCATGGTTGAGATTATTGTGTACAAGTGAGTTGTTTTGCACTATTGTTGATTTACTGCATTGAATAGTGGAAGCTTCTTAAACTTCCTACTACAGCTAATCCGAAATGATTATTTCCACAGAAAATATGCAACACTTGCAGGGTGGTCAATGGTATTTCTGATATTTGTGAGTGCATTCTTAATGCAATCATCTCGTAATGGCAATGATCTTTGGTTGACTTACTGGGTGGATAGCAGCTCAGGCACCAAAAACACAAGATTTTATCTGGTAAGAGTGCTCTCTATCTAAGTCTACTGAATATGAACAGTTATTATCATAAACATGTTATATCTGGTCACTCAGAACAGAAGACAGTGTGTGAAATAAATAAGATCTGATGTGCATTTATGCTGATTCAAGATTTTGATCTCTGTAGACTATCCTTGCTGGGTTTGGCATAATCAACTCCTTTTTCACATTGGGAAGGGCATTTTCTTTTGCATATGGCGGTCTGTGCGCAGCAATTCAGATACATGCTGATCTTCTTGGCAGTTTAATCGGTGCCCCAGTTTCCTTTTTTGACAAAAATCCCAGCGGCCGAATACTGAATAGGTTAGTATGTCAGCAATCTTCAGTAAGCTCTGCAACATAGAAACGCCCTTGATGAACTTTATGAATTTCCAGATTATCATCAGACCTCTACACTGTTGATGATTCTCTTCCATTTATCCTCAATATATTTGTGGCCAACTTCTTCAGCTTACTTGGCACTCTTGTTGTTTTGTGTTATTCACAGGTAAATATGCAATAGTTTTACTATAACTCTAATGTGAGCCATATTATATTCAAACAAATAATTCACTTAGCTAGTAACTAACTCATAAAGGTTCCCACACAGGTTACCTTCCTACTCATCTTAGTTCCTCTCTGGCTTATCTACAGTAAAGTGCAGGTACCGTTATCCATTTCCTTAGTTTTAGTCCTTTTTTCCACTAAGGCTTTGGTCCTATTCGAACATTCTCGATGCATGTTATGCAGTGATAAACTGATTGGCTCTTATGGTATCAACTATCAAACTCTAGTGCATAGCATGTGTTTCAGGAGATCCTTCCACAAAACTGAAAACAGACCGTAAGGAGCTCATCTGTAGTTGTACATAATTCATCTTGATCTTGTTAGCCTAAATACATTCACCTTGTGGAATCTTATACTTTATTTTTCTGTAGTTGGTACTACCTCTGTAAAGTAATATAAGACGTCTTATCGCACTGTATATATGATATACTACTGGAGAAACCAATTAACATTCTGTGCAGTTCTATTACAGGTCGACATCACGTGAAGTAAGACGACTTGACAGTGTTGCGCGTTCACCTATCTATTCATCTTTTACAGAGACACTTGATGGCTCATCAACGATAAGAGCATTCCAAAAGGAGGTATGTTAATTACGCTAAGACTATGGAAAATGACATTAAGGATACCAGAACCGTTGCCCTCATTTGAACTTAGCTGTTAGAACCATAAGTGACTTGTGTTGATGTGGTTTGTTCAAGATACTGATAGTAAAATACACAGGGATTTTTCTTGGAGAGATTCATCCAACATCTGACACTATATCAGAAAACATCCTACTCTGAACTTACTGCTAGTCTGTGGCTCTCATTAAGACTCCAGGTATAATTCTTTGGTAACTTCATCTCCTGTTATGAAATCATGAATCTTTCGCTATCAGTTAGGCCTATTGTGCAGTTAATGTAGTAACTAGCAGATCACTTTAGTTGTTGGCAGGGTTGATCATTTTGTTCATCGCCGTGATGTCCGTTGTTGGCTTCCATAGCAACTCTCCTGTTAACTTTGGAACACCTGGACTGGTAGGTAGTACGACAGGCTTGTTACATTTCTGTTACTGTTGAAAATATTGCTATAATTTAACTATATAGAAATTAAGATAAAGAAAATGCATTGCAGGTGGGCCTGGCGCTATCGTATGCAGCACCTGTTGTATCACTGTTGAATAGTTTCTTAACCACCTTTACAGAGACGGAAAAGGAGATGATCTCTGTTGAGAGGGTTGTTGAGGTAAAAACCAAATAAAAAATAATTGTCTGTTAGTGACAAGAATGCTTTGCTATAATAATTCAATTATGCTTGCAGTATGTCGGTATACCTCAAGAAGAACTCCAGGGATCAGAATCTCCTGATAGAAGTTGGCCAACAGAAGGGAAGATCGAGTTTGAGCATGTAACTCTAAGGTACAGACCGGATTTACCACCGGCTTTGAATGAAATCTCATTCCATATTCCATCTGGCATGCAGGTATGGTAACTGTCTGCACATTCTTGTTGAATCATTCAGAAAACTAGCATTTAAACTACCCTTGTTTATTAGGTTGGAATAATAGGAAGGACCGGAGCAGGGAAATCCAGTATACTGAATGCACTTTTCCGTTTAACTCCAATCTGCAATGGCCGCATCTTAGTAGATGGTTTTGATGTGGCCAAAGTTGCTGTCCGAGATCTTCGTGGACATTTTGCAGTAGTACCTCAGAGTCCTTTTTTGTTTGATGGTTCTTTGAGGTAAACTATCGGCCGCTCTTATTTCTCTCTTCCATGGCTTCTACTATTTTATGGTTGCATCGGTTGGACATTTAGAGAAACAAACAGAGAAATCTATGTTCAGCATTCTAATTTTCAGTTGACAAACAGGGAAAACCTAGACCCTTTCAGTTTAACAACAGATATCAGAATATGGGAAGCTCTTGGAAAATGCCATATGAAGGCAGAGATAGAATCAATAGGAGGACTTGATATACATGTGAAAGAAAGTGGTGGATCCTTTTCAGTAGGCCAGCGACAACTCCTATGTCTTGCCCGTGCCATCCTAAAATCATCAAAGGTAAACTACTTTACCATTGCAAGTTTCATCAGCAGCAAAAGATTGTGATATTAAGGTTTGTGCCTCGTAATTGCTCAAAGAAGTTAAAGTTGCTAATAATTTTACAGGTACTTTGCCTTGATGAGTGCACAGCCAATGTTGACAATCAGACGGCATTCCTGTTACAGAATACTATTTCTGCAGAATGCAAAGGCATGACAGTCCTCACCATAGCCCATCGCATTTCAACGGTAATGAAGATGGACAATATTCTAGTTCTTGATCAAGGCAAACTGGTAAGTCATGCCTTTATGCTTTTGTAACCTCTTAGTGATGAGATATACCTGAAGAGTCAAAATCTGGATGCAACAAAATGCTTCACGGAAATGAACAAACGGCAACGTGAATCAGACACCCTTCATAGTACATCTGCAGCCGCATGATTATACTATGTTCAAATCATTAAGAATGCCCTTCGCTCACCTTGTTAGCATAGTATCTAACTCTGTTTCCTCCAAATTTAGGTTGAAGAAGGAAACCCAGAGGTTCTTATGAATGACAACAGATCAAGATTCTCACGATTCGCAAAGGCGTCCATGTGATACTAGGAAAATCATGTGCCACTCTGTGTTGTATCTCTCACTTTGATCACTGATACCTTCTTCAGTCCACATGCACATCTAAGAGTTTATAGGAAGGCTGATCCTCTAGCTTGTGAATCGATTCTGTCGGAACTCGAGGTTTTCTGAAATGGATCTAGGATAGAATCTGTTATATCTAAGTATTATCACACCAAAGTTGAAATGAACCAAGACGAAATACTCATAAACCAACAAGCCCAACTGAGCGAGGAAAGTAAGAAGTAACTGCATTCCACGGTACCAGTGAATCTGGATCCAATTTCAGGTGTATAACCTGTCATCCACAGTGTGCATATACATATACAGGGGGCAGGAACAGGACAGGTTCATTCCACTAACCTAATCCCATAGAGAGAGCACACGGCGGGGAGGAGCAGCGGCTCAGGCGACGTAGATGTAGTCGTCGTCGCTGTCGCCGCGGCGGCGGACGCGGTCGGGGTCGACGGAGCAGATGACGTAGGCGGCGTAGAGGACGCCCGGCAGGTAGCCGAGGATGGTGAGCAGCACGCTGATCCAGAACTCCATCTGCGCCAGAAACGGGGAGGAGAGGGAGAGAAACGGCGATTAGCCGGCGAAGAAAGGGAGGGGGTTGAAGAGGGGGAATGGGGAGGTGGTGTACGGAGCAGCAGCCGTGGCGGAGGCAGACGCCGAGGGGCGGGAGGAGGATGGCGCACATGATCTCCAGGCACCGGCAGCAGCACGAGCACAGCCCCATCGCGCTGTCTCCGGCTGTGTTGTTTGCGGTCGCCGGACTCGGAGGCGGAGGTGGAACTGCGGGAGGGATGTCGACCAACAACGATGCGTGCGCGGCTCTGTTTTTCTTCTGTGGGGGAGATCGCGACTCGGTTGGATTGGGGGACACGGAGACGCGGGCAGGGGAGAGCGAGGCCTCCCGACTTGTGCGGGTTGGGTTGGCTGGAAGTTCTGCGACGCACGGCAGCTGTCTGTTGGTCCCGTTTGACAGGTCTAGCTCGGGGTCAGAGCATCTCCAGCCGTGCCCAAAGGACCTCAAATCTTTTTTTTTATCGTCGACGGAAGAAAAAAAATTCCCAGCCACGGTCCCAACAGGTAGATTTTCATCGGTTGGTTTTTTTGGGACCGATGAATCCAGGCCGAACCCAGGGCGTTGGGGGTCTCCTGGGGCGCCGGCGATGAGACCGGCTGCCACTTCCCGCCATTTCCCCCTCATTACCCTCTATCGTGTCGTTTCTTCCCTTTATTCTCTCCATTTCCCTCCGTCTCCATCTCTCCACCGTCATGCCGTCGAAGAAGTACGTTGCCCCTCGGCAAGCCCCTGGCCCTGTCATCGCCAAACCGCGCAAGGCCCGTGCGCCGATGGCAAGGCCGTCGGGGTTGACAAACGTCGAGCGGAGGGAGGCGGTGACCACTGATCACCGCAACAGGCTCCTCATGAAGAAAGCCCAAGAAGCGGCGGCGGCGGTTGAGCAGGAGGTGTCGTCTCACCGGCCGATCTTCCCGGGGCGACAGCCGGCGGGCCCGTTCCCACAAGGCGCCAGCCAGCAAAGCGTCGCGTCTCCAACCAACCCGCACCTTCCTTCGCCGAACTTCCCTTCGCCGGCGTGGGGATACGCGCCCTCGCCGGAGTACGTCGACGGTGACACCCTCGACGGATTCAACCCCAACATTACCTTCCCGCGTATGCCTTTCGCCTTCTCCATCGGCCACCCCAACGCCCAGTACGGCTACGTGCCCTCGCCGACGTACTCTGGCTCGTCCGCGATGGCTCTTTGGCGCGGCCCTCTGCCTTCCGCGCTCGGCGCGGCGCCGCAGTACAGCAACGTCAAGGCCGAGATGGAGGACATAATCAACACCGGCTCTGTCATGGCCGCCTCGTGCCCCGGGTTTGGTACGCAAGAGGCGGAGGACACCGACGACATGGACGACGCCGAGGTCGATGAGCCCGATGAGGAGGAGGATGAGGATATTGAGGAGGAAGAGCCAGTGCCGGAACCGGCGCCGACGAAGGGCAAAGGAAAAAGAAGAAGAAGACGAGGTTCGGCCAACGGCAAGCCGGGTGAGCCCCGCATCAAGTGGACATCGGTGGAGGATGTGTGCCTCGCCGAAGCATGGAAGCTGGTCAGCATGGACACGATCACCAGCGCGAACCAGAACATTGAGACGTACTGGAAGAGGATCAAGGAGGCTTTCGACGAGCGCAAGTTGGTCGACCCAGAGTTCACCGACACGTACATGGACCGCAACACCAAGGCCATGTCCAACCATTGGGGGGCATTCAAACGACATGCAACAAGTGGCATGGCATCCAGGAACAGGTCCATGCTCGCCCAAAGAGCGGCGCGAGCGGCGAGCAATAGGTATGTTCGCCAACTCTCTTTCGCCGAACAATTGGCCATGCCCTCCTTCGCCGTCGAACAATTGTCTTTTTTGGCGTAGATGGTTTGGATGTTCGACTTGTTTTGTCAGGACGCCGGCTTTGACTTCAAGTTCCTCCATGTGTTCACCCGGATCGAGTCATGCGAGAAATGGGCCGAGGTCCGGCATCAGCTCGCCAACAAGGACGGCGCGCTGAGCCTGGACGCGCCTGTTCCTGGGGCGGTAGAAGGGCGACCAGATGGGAACAAGAAGGCGAAGAAGGCCAGGAACGATCCGCCGGCTACCAAGCGCCTTCAGGTGTCGATCGAGCAATGCATCGCCGATGCAAAGACCCACTCTTCCCTGAGGGAGGGGAAGACGGAGGCGAGGTGGTCGGCGCTGATGACGAAGCAGGACGCCAAGATCGACCTCCTCGGGACCAACGTCGCCGCAAAGAAGCGCAACACCGACTCGGCGTTCCTCATGGGATGCATCATGGCGGACATGGACCCGTTGGTGAAGGTGTGGTACCTGGCAGAGCGCGAGCTCATCCTCAACCGCATGTCGGCACAGCCTTCCGCACCGCCCACGCCACCGTCGAGCTCGCCCGCATCTCCGATGTTGAACGTGCCCGCTACGCCGACCTCGTCGACGCCGATCGATACGACGACCGCTACGCCGACCTCGCCGACGCCAACCGGTACGATGACCGCTACGCCAACCTCTCCCATTTCTCCGGCCGACGAAGGGGAGCTGATGACCGTTTGAGAAGTTCTACGCTCATGTCTCCCACATTTTTTGTACGCCGGATTATTGCATATTTACATCGCCGAACCTGTGGCGATCGCCGAACCTATGGAATGATGGATGCCGATTGTGGCATGGCCGACGCGGAACAGCCGAACTCGCGTCATTTTTGGGCAACAGGAAATGGAATGTTTAAAATTGCATGTCCCGGGGCCGCGACTGGGAAGTCGAGCCCCCTAGGTCGATTTTAGCGTCGGCTCGCCCCCATGTGGCGCTATTTCAGGCCCCTAGGGGGCCCAATGACTGGAGATGCTCTTAGTCCTGGCCATGGGAAACATGTCCCGGCCTGGCCCGAAAAAGCACAACCTGGCCCGGCTCGACCTTGCCCATGGGTTGGGCTCGGGCCTAGATTTTGAGCCTGATGACCGGGCCGGGCTGAGCTCGGGCTTGTGTTTTTTTCCATTTAGGGAAGAGGCCCGGCCCGAGGCCCAAGGTTATGGGATTGATAGAAGAGTGTCTAGAGGGGGGGTGAATAGACTACTAGCAAGAATTTAAAACCTAACCTTTTTCCAAGTTAATTGGTTGATAGATTTTAACTATTTTAGCAAGTCTAGCAAATTTAACATCCCTACACATGCATGTCTACAAGTATGGCAGCGGAAAGTAAATACATTGCACATGTAAGTAAAGAGATGGGATAGGAAGATCAAACGCAATAAGAGACGCAAGGAATTTTCCCGTCGTTCCGATAGGTGGTGCTATCGTACGTCCACGTTCATGGAGTCTTCAACCCATGGAGGGTAACAGTCGCGAGAGTCCACGGAGGGCTCTACCCACAGAGGGTTCCACGAAGAAGCAACCTTGACTATACCATGACGGCCTATGTCCACGGAGGACTAGCTTTACTCTGGTAGATCTTCACGAAGTAGGCGATCTCCTTGCCCTTACAAACTTCTTGGTTCACTCCACAATACGAAGTAGGAGGCTCCCAAGCGACACCTAACCAATCTAGGAGGCACCACCCTCCAAAAGGTAATAGGCTCGGTAATGACGATGAACTCCTTGCTCTTGTGCTTCAAGATGATAGACTCCTCAACACACAATCACTCTCTCACAGATTTGGCTTAGTAGAAGAGATGGGATTGGTGGAAAGCAACTTGGGGAGGCTAGAAATCAAGATCCATATGGTTGGAGTGGAAGATCTTGACCTCAACACAAGGGTAGGTGGTTCTCTCTCAGAAAATCAGTAGGTATGAGTGGGGAACTGTTCCGAGTGCTTCACTTTTGAGTGGGTTGTGGTGAAAGGGTATATATAGGCATCCCCAAAAATATAACCGTTACACACAAAATGACCAACTCGGTGAAACCGATGTGTTAATCTCGGTTTGTACCGAAGTGATCAAAAGGTGGCAACTTTTGAATCTTGGTGAGACCGGTATAGGAATCTCGGTTGCACTGACATGGTGACCAACGGTCAGAATTGCGAAACTCGGTGATGCCGATTCAGCATTCTCGGTCGGACCGAAAGTGTGAACTTGCATAACAGAAAGTTGGCAACCCAACTCGATGGCACCGAAAGCAGTGTCGGCTGCATCGAAGTGGCTAGGGTTTGGCTGAGTCTGTCTAGGGTTTGGAATCGGTGGCACCGGGATAGGAAAGTTGGTTGCACCGATTTTGCATGTTTGGCTAGAGACAGACTTTGGTGGGAGAGCTTGTGAATGGTTTTGGTGACTATCACTTGTGCACGTATGAGCATATTGTTCACCAACAAAACCTTACCCCCTTTTAATAGTATTGGCTTTCCTATGGACTCAAAGTGATTTCTCACAAATGTAAAATGTAGAGTCCTCTTGCTTGAAGCTTGGCCAACCTATTTCCTTGCATCTTGGGGTACTTACACAATCTGCTCAATCCTTTTGCCAGCTCAACTCTCCATGGACTATTATCTGAAATACACTAGATAGAGGTGTTAGTCCAAGAGACAATGTATGTTGTCATGAATTATCAAAACCACCAAGGGAGCATGTTGTGCTTTCAATCTACCCCTTTTTGGTAATTGATGACAACATACAATGAAAGCTTCAAGTAAAGATATGCATGGATGCAATGAAGACTTTGAGAAACACATGACCTAGATTTGCTGCCATTAAATGTGTGTAGTCCTTTAAAGGATAGTTGCGTTGGAATGCATGGACAGACATATGGATGAAAGGGATATAGGGAGTCATGTGTATCTTGGCTATATGCATCAAAATATGTGAATGAAATGTATATCCTTGATCAAGACTTCACTCTTGCAAACAATATGTGCAAGAAGCAAGAGATCATGTTGATCAAAGATATGATGCATATACTTACCTTGAGTTCTTGAGTATTCTAGTAGTAGAGACACACTTGAGAAAACAATGTTAGGAAACACAAGAGTATTCTACTAAACAAAAGCAATAGAACTCAATGGGTACCAAGATATGGAGAACATATGAGATATGATAATCCTTAAGATTGATATGTCTCCTCCTTTAGTATAAAGCTTTTATAGCTTTTCTCCCCTTAGATATGAAAGTGGTAGTTCATCCTCTCCCCCTGAATCTCAGCATGTAGATATTGGGATTGGATAGGGTGAGAAAAGGTAATCCTTTGTTCACTTTAGACTTTTCTCCAAAAATAGTTTTCTCCCCCTACATTGTTATTCTCCCCTTGTTTATATAAGTGTGAACTTTTGACATTTGCCTCTCCCCCTAAATCATATCTCCCCCTTTGCATAAGCATGTAACTCTCCCTTTAGCACGAAGCTTTGATATTCTCCCCCTTTGGCATAAATTACCAAAAAGGTTAAGATTAGGAGTAGTGACATGGATCATTGACAAGGAAGGGATCCTTGAGAACAAGGGCCATTGAAAGTAGGGTTCATAGAAAAACTAAGGGAATCATTGAATGTAGCTTATCTCCCTTTTGCAAATTTTAGTATTCTTCTCCTTGGAGCTAGGGATCCTTGAATAAAGAATTTCTCCCCCGAAGTGTTGTTTGTTCTTCTCCCCCTATTTTTTTTAAAGAAGGGGTCATTGAAGGAACAAGAATATCACAAGAACAGAAACAAACACAGATTTAGAAAACAAAAAAATCAGTGACTTCGGGATAAATAAATCGATGGTGCCGAGATTGTGTAGTGCAACTCATCTGCAAATTCGGTAGGACCGAGTTATTTATATCGGTGACTCCGAATGAGAGACCAAGTTTCTGTTTTCTTAGAGACAAAAGAAATAGTTTCAAAAAGAAAATGCAATTTTTTTTACAAAGGTCATCAAATAGATAAGATTTGAGTGGTTTCGAGAGATAATGCAAATAGAAGGCATACCACACAAGATTCTTACCTGGATGATGGGCGGTGACTAGGTCACCTATATTAGAGTATATTGACTTAGGTCATCAAATGGATAAGATTTGAGTGGTTTCGAGAGATAATGCAAATAGAAGGCATACCACACAAGATTCTTACCTAGATGATGGGCGGTGACTAGGTCACCTATATTAGAGTATATTGACTTAGGAGCCAAGCAAGAATACTTGATCATAAGTCATAATCATCGTTTAAGCTCAAAATGGGGTTACCATTTTTTGATTAAGCATTTTGATGTCTTCATATCACTTGAGTTGCTTTAGCCCATGACTTGGAGTAAAGCCTTTTCAAGGATATGAGTACATACATTTGAGTGATGTTGATGACATTGCTCGTAGGTGAACTTGTTGAGGATGCTCGAGGTTGATGAAGATCATCTTGAATTCTGAGCTATCCTTCTCGTTCTAGTACACTAGTCACCTACAAAGGTTAGTCATGCAAGGAAAACAATGGATATATCCAATTGACATGATACTACTTAAGTTTTTGCAACTAAGATCAAGTATATGTCAAGGATATGTTTTTGTTGTCTTCTTCCTTCCATCATCAAGAGGGGTTGTGGATACTTGGTAATGACAAGATTGCTTATGATTGGAGTTGATGGCAATCTTGTGGAATGAAGTTCTTCCAAGTACCTACAAAAGGTTAGATGAAATACAAGGGAGCATATAATTCTATGGCATATGATAACGAGTTACGGGCACAAGGAGATAACAAGAAAGCTCATGCCCTTGCTTGCAACCGAGTGAGTCTAACTCAAGTTTGAAGCATCAATGATGTTCGACTCACTCCTCAAATGACAAAATGTTTTCTCATCAAGTGTCTTAGTAAACATATCGGCCAATTGTGCGAAGATGCTTAAGATTGATATCTCCTTTGGCAACATGATCACTAATGAAATGATGTCGAACTTGAATATGCTTGGTTCGAGAATGTTGCACATGATTATGTCCAATTTTAATAGCACTTTCATTGTCACAAAGTAATGGAACATTTTTAACATAAATTCCATAATACATAAGCGTTTGTGTCATCCATAGTAATTGTGCACAACAAGATCCAGCAGCAATATACTCAGCTTCGGCAGTAGATAGGGATACTGAGTTTTGTTTCTTGGAGGACCAAGACACAAGAGATCTACCTAAAAATTGACAAGTACCCGAGGTGGACTTTCTATCAACCTTGTCACCGGCATAGTCCGAATCGAAATAGCCAACAATATTAAAAGAAGATCCCTTGGGATACCAAATGCCAAAGTTTGGTGTTTGTATCAAATATCTCACAATACGTTTCACAGCCAAAAGATGACATTCTTTAGGTGCTGCTTGATAGCTAGCACACATGCAAACACTAAGCATAATATCGGGACAAAATGCACATAGATATAGCAATGAACCTATCATAGATCGATAAACCTTTTGATCAACCGGTTCATCCTCCCTGGTAAGGTCAACATCTCCACTAGTGCGCATAGGAGTTTTCATACCTTTGCAATCCTGCATGTTGAACTTCTTGATCAAGTCCTTGATATACTTAGTTTGAGAGATGAAAGTTCCTTCTCTTGATTGCTTGATTTGCAATCCAAGAAAGAATTTCAGCTCACACATCATAGACATCTCATACTTCTCGGACATCAACCTTCCAAACCTTTCACTAAATTGAGGGTTAGTGGAACCAAAGATAATATCATCCACATAGATTTGGCACAGAAATAATTCTCCATTAACTCTCTTAGTGAACAAGGTTGCATCAATCTTTCCAATTTCAAAACCTTTTTCGATAAGAAACTTCGTTAAACATTTATACCAAGCACGAGGGTCTTGCTTAAGACCATAAAGAGCTTTACAGAGCTTGTAAACATGATTAGGTTTCTTAGGCTTCACAAAACTAGGTGGTTGCTTAACAGAAACCTCTTCTTCAATTTCACTATTTAAAAATACACTTTTGATATCCATTTGATAAAGCGTGATATCATGATGATTAGCATAAGCAAGAAGAATACGAATAGCTTCAAGTCTAGCGACGGGGGCATATGTCTCACCGTAGTTCATACCTTCAACTTGAGTATATCCTTGGGCTATGAGACGAGCCCTGTTGCGCACAACTTGACCATCTTCATCTTGTTTGTTCCGAAACACCCATTTGGTTCCGATGATGTTGTGCTCATCTTCGGGCTTCTCCACGAGTGTCCACACTTCGTTCCTTTCGAACTTGTGAAGCTCTTCATGCATAGCATTCACCCAATCCGCGTCTTCAAGAGCTTGTTCTACCTTCAAAGGCTCAATGCTAGATATGAAAGAATAATGCTCACAAAAGTTAGCTAGACGGGTTTTAGAGCGAGTGATTCTCCCTGTTTGTATATCACCAAAGATTTGGTTTAGGGGATGGTTCTTGGTCACTTGAGCTCGAACTCGGGCCAGCTTCCTATTGTTGGATGGTGGAGCTTCTTCTTCTTCATCATCATCTCGTTCATGTTCGTTGTTATTGAAGGTGTCGTTCCCTTGAGGTGGTGGTGAAGGTGGTTGTGGTGGATCTTCATGATGCACTTCCTCCTCTTCATCAGCTTGTCGTGTACCGCTCGTGGATGCCTCCATGTCGTGTTGAGGTTCACCTTGATGTGAAGTAGGGGCTTCCACTTGAGTTGATGAAGTACTTTCCTTCACCTCCATGGGACGAATCTTGACGATGGATGGGTAGATCTAGGATGGCTTCCGAAGGGTCCTTATCACCTACATCATTTGGCAATTGTTCGACTTTTGAACCATTAGATTCATCAAACTTCACATCTACCGTCTCTTCAACTTTTCGAGTGAAGTTGTTGTATACACGGTAAGTGTCATAGTTCGATCCGTAACCAAGTAGGAATCCTTCATGAGATTTAGGAGCAATCTTAGTACGACGATGCTTATCAAGAATGTAGCACTTTGAGCCAAATACCCGAAAGTATCCGACTTGGGGTTTGTTACCGGTGAGTAGCTCGTATGCTGTTTTACCGAGAAGCTTGTGCAGGTAAAGTAGGTTTGTGGCATGACATGCCGTCTCAACGGCTTCTGCTCAAAAGTGTCTTGGCGTCTTGTATTCGTCAAGCATCGTTCTTGCCATTTCAATGAGCGTCCGATTCTTCCTCTCAACAACTCCATTTTGTTGAGGTGTGTACGTAGCCGAGAACTCATGTGAGACACCTTGTTTGTCAAGAAAGGTATCCACATGGGTATTCTTGAACTCCGATCTTTTATCGCTCTGAACCTTCTTAATCTTCACTTCAAACTGATTTTGCACTTTCCGAGCGAAGTTCTTGAAGATATTTTGAACCTGCGACTTATCATTAAGAAAGAATACCCACGTAAATCTGAAAAAATCATCAACTATAACTAGACCATAGGAATTTCATTCGAGACTCTTGTAATCATTGGGACCAAAAAGATCCATGTGAAGTAACTCGAGTGGTCTCCTAGTAGTCATGATATTCTTAATGGGATGACTTCCACCTACTTGCTTTCCAGCTTGACAAGCACTACAAAGTCTATCTTTGTCAAACATAACATCTTTAACACCAAGTATGTGATCACCTTTGATTAGCTTATCTAGATTGTGCATGCCTACATGTCCAAGTCTTCTATGCCAAAGCCAACCTTTAGAGGATTTTGCAATTAAGCAAGTGCGAGGTTTGGATCTCTTAGAGAGATCAACAATGTATAGATCACCTCTACAGAAACCGGTAAAGACCATTTTATGATTTTCTTGACGAAACACTTGGCAATCTACTTTCGTGAATAATACATTGAAACCGAAGTCGGCAAGTCTAGATACGGAAAGAAGATTGTAGCCAAGGGATTCAACAAGCATAACATTTTGAATAGAGCTATCATGGGATATGGCCACCTTACCAAGGCCAAGTACCTTACCCTTAGAGTTGTCTCCAAAGGTCACGTACCGTCGAGGACCTTGATTAGGCGTGATCTCTTGAAACATGTCTTTATCACCAGTCATATGATCCGTACATCCGCTGTCGAGAATCCACTCTTTTCCTCCGGACATGTTATCCTTAAAGTTTTCCATAAGACTCAGATTCTTCATGATCTTCTCATGCTCGATGTCGAACAACTCATCTTCTTCATAGTAGCCATGTTCCACATTGTCATCATCAAGTGGGAAATCCTCGTCATAAAGAACAAGAGATTCGTTAGAATAGTGATCATGACAATGTTCAAGTTTATGAATGTGAATGGCTTCAAATATAATGTTGTTGATAGTGGTGACATCTCCTTTAGCACGCATAAGATCACAAAGCTCAAATAGGCATTTATCAAAGTTTGGATCACTAGGCTTCATTTTGTGAAAGGCAACAGTTTTATGAAGAATTTGATCAAGATTTCCTAAGGAAAGATTTGGATATCGTTTCTCCAAATCATTCCATAAGGTATAGGTGCATGCAAAGTTCTTCAATTGAGAAAGCACGAATCTTGGTAAACCTCTAACAATAAGATCGACAGTTCTTAGGTTACCAAGCATGTTAATTTCCTCTTCGTGTGTGGGATGCAATTCATCAATGGGGGAGCACATAGGGGTTTTCAATATATTTTGCCAAATAGAATTTAGCAAATAGATCAATAATGGCATTCTTCCATTGACTATAGTACTCTCCATCAAGAATGGGCACTCTACAACTCAAACTCTCTACTATAGACACATCCATCTTCCTCCACGGTGATTAAACCAAAGCAATGGAGACCAAAGCTCTGATACCACTTGTGAGATCGATAGAAGAGTGTCTAGAGGGGGCAGGGGGTGAATAGACTACTAGCAAGAATTTTAAACCTAACCTTTTCCCAAGTTAATTGGTTGACAGATTTTAACTATTTTAGCAAGTCTAGCAAATCTAACGGCCCTACACATGCATGTCTACAAGTATGGCAGCGAAAAGTAAAGACATTGCACATGTAAGTAAAGAGATGGGATAGGAAAATCAGTAGGTATGAGTGGGGAACTGTTCTGAGTGCTTCACTTTTGAGTGGGTTGTGGTGAAAGGGTATATATAGGCATCCCCAAAAATCCAACCGTTACACACAAAATGACCAACTCGGTGAAACCGATGTGTTAATCTCAGTTTGTACCGAAGTGACCAAAAGGTGGCAACTTTTGAATCTTGGTGAGACCGGTATAGGAATCTCGGTTGCACCGACAGGGTGACCAACGGTCAGAATTGCCAAACTCGGTGACGCCGATTCAACATTCTCGGTCGGCCCAAAAGTGTGAACTTGCACAACAGAAAGTTGGCAACCCAACTCGGTGGCACCGAAAGCAGTGTCGGCTGCACTGAAGTGGCTAGGGTTTGGCTGAGTCTGTCTAGGGTTTGGAATCAGTGGCACCGGGGATAGGAAAGTTCGTTGCACTGATTTTGCATGTTTGGCTAGAGACAGACTTTGGTGGGAGAGCCTGTGGATGCTTTTGGTGACTATCACTTGTGCACGTATGAGCATATTGTTCACCAACAAAACTGTTGGGAAACGTAGCAGAAAACAAAAAAAATCGACCTACGCACCAGCCTAGGACCAGTATGGAGACTGCATACAAGGTTTGATCATTTCGTTACCGACTCATAGCGCAGCGGAAATAGAGTCGATGACGATCGGCGGTGCAGATCCCCGCAGCTAGGATTTACAACCTCCCAACTGCGAGGATGTATACCCTCATCTGCCCCTCGGACAGCCCTCCGAGAGGCGGTCAGACAGTCCCCCGGATGGTGTCGCGGATAGCCCTTCGGGAGGACCTCCAAAACTTGGACTGTCACTCGGACAGCCCTTTGGGAGGACCTTCGAAACTCGGGCGGTCACACGGACAGCCCTTCAGGAGGCACTCTCGAACTAAGACCGAAACTACGATCTCTCTACAGAGTTGCACATATACGGTGTCATCTATCCGGCAGGGCTTCGCCGTCCAGAACTAGTTCCTGCCGGAACCCATGAGATGAGCACACCACAAGGGCATAAAGGGAAAGCCTCAAAATAGTGTTGCCTACATCACCATGCCTGTATCACTATGCCTGCATCACCATGCCTTCATCATCGCCTAATAGTGTTTCCACTATTCACAAATAGTGTTTCCACTATTTGCAATAGTGTTTCCAATAAAGTAATCCAAAACGCACTTTCACTATTCATGACGACATTTTTCAGCGTCCGTTCGAACTGAAAATATTTATGTGGGCTTAGAACATTTCTAGCACCCACTAAAATAATTTTCAATGCGATCCGAAACAATTCCGGATTAGTGATTTTCATTTGCGAAAAGCATCTGAAGCGGTTCCGGCAACTCCGGAACATTTCCCTTTTTCTTCCAGAAAATTCCCAAAAGTTTCCAGAATGATTCTGGCACCCTCCAAGAATTATCAGGCATGTGCCGAAACCAATTTGACTTAATGGTATCCCCTGAAACAACTTTTCAGTTTTACCAAAACTGTTCCGGTGTTCTCTCTGCGAAACTTTTCCGCTGTCCGAAACTTTTTCGGTGATTTTCTCTCAGACTCCTTGTCTAGTATTCAGCAGATAGATGACCCTTAAGTGTGTGACCCTATAGGTTCGGTGAAGCATAGACATGACCCGTAACCCATTCCGATCAATGATCAACATCGGAGCCGTGGACACCTATATTGACCCCTATACCCACACGAATGAATATTCGAGTGAACCTCCAGTTGCCGTGTGCTATTCCTGTTGCTTCGCGATATGTTACAAATACCCGATGAGACATATTGGCATCCCCGTGGATCAACAACTTGTCCACTATGCCAGTTACCTCGTTATCGGTATTGTTCTCTTTTCTCGTTCCCGTTTTCTGGCATCCCCGTGATCAAATCACAAAGTGTCTGGCTAGACGATGATGGATACGTAACACCGAGAGGGCCTAGAGATATCTCTCGATCGTCGGAGGAGAAAATCCCAATCTTGAGCTATCAAGTTACTTGACATGCTTTTCCATGAACCCGTAAGTCGCCGTAATAGCCACCCATTTACGGATGACGTTTAACAAACCCCAAAGTTCATGAAGCAAGCATGAAGAAACTCGATACTCTCATGGTCTAAGGAATTATGCAAACATTAACTTCTCTGTGCTATTTACCATTAACTTATGACGAATGTATCTCATAGCATAACATCAATTCGGGTCGATTCAACACAAATGTTCTTCTAACATTGTGCCCTCAAAATTGCCAGCATAGCCATGCCCATGATCAGGAAAACAGGATCATCATGCAATACTTGAGCCAGTCTTAGAGGCCAGACTAGGAATACAATTTACCATTTATTATTCCACACGTGCATATGAGTCTTCCTTCAAGCCTCGTGGTTATTGTAGACTCAAGAACCATAGCAGTTATAGCATGGAACATAAACCTAATTATGAACAGGGAGATAATCAATAACATTTATTATTGCCTCTAGGGAATATCTCGTACAAACTCCCACTTGCACTAGAGTCAATAATCTAGTCAATGCTAATGCACTTTACACCTATGGCATACTGGTGTAAAATATGCTTCGCTTGTGGTATAGCCTGATGTCCAACAGATCTGACAACTTCAGCTCCGTGTGTAACGATGCATATCCTCGCGTTTTCACGCTATCTCAATATTCGTATTTCGTGTGAACTTGGCTTTGCATATGTGTGAATCATTGGTCGAAACCTGATTCCTCAGACTGAGCTATGGAGCAACTATCTGCAATAGTGTCTCATAGACCAAAGCCATCTTGGAACCATACTAAGTTCATGAATGAACTATATGATTCAACAACTTCTTTGTCGCTTCCAAAGAGTCAACATACTTAGCCTTTGTTACAGAATTCGGCACAGTATCTTGTTTGGAACAATTTCCAACTACCGTGCCACCATATTGTGTATTACACAAAACCCTTAACTTAAATCGAAAATCGCATGGAGCATTGATTGAGACCGTATCGATGTAATTACTTACAACGAGCACTTCACAATCTCTGCTTGCGAGAAAACATGTCATCAACACTACTCTAGTACTTAATGACATCTTTCACTGTTGTCCCATTATCAGTGCTTTGATCACTTTGGTATCTATACTCGCAACAACTTGGGAGTATCGGACATATCTGGTTGTTTTTACATACCATGGAATACATGATTTAATCCAAACACTAGAGTGTGTGCAATCTCCATCATGTATTTTACTCGTTAGTGTTTTGGGACACCGAGTCTTGCAAAAAAACTCTTTCCATGTGACTTCGGCAAGAATCACTCCTTGGCGTTTTTAAACGCTAAAAGGTTTTAGCACCTTGTCAATATACATTCATTGGTTAGCCCCATTAGGTAAATCTATCTCCATAGATCATCATGCCTAATATTGAGGCTATTTAGCCTAAGCACGTCATCGCAAAACTATTTTCAAATGAATTCCTAATTCGTGTCAAGAAATTTATTTCCAATTAACAATGTGTCAAGCACACAACGTTTTTAGAAATATTATTATGCTCCCACTTACTTTCTTGAATCACAAGCATCTTCGTTACCCATTGATGAAATCAAAAAACCCTTTTGACCATTTCATCAAACCACGAAGATTCCAACTCCATTTTGCTCTCTTCTGTCCATTGCTGGAACTCTGAAGTTTGCATACTTACTAGCATCCTCTAGATCGACAAATTACTTTGGACTGTATCACATACAAGTCCTCGGTTTCATTTCCATCAGATGGAAATCCTTTTGTCATCCATGTTTCATATCTCATGATTGATATATGTATTAATTGCTAGTTCAACCCGAACCGACCTTAAGCATCGTTATGGTGAAACAACCTCATCGTAGTCAACTCCTTGAACTTGTTATTTCAACAAGTCAAGCTTTATGGATAAAACAATTTTTATCCGCATCAGTTTTTAGTTCCATAAATATTCGTTAGACTCTAAGTCATCTGAAAGGTGTATCAAGGTTTTAATCTTGAATCACTTATATGGAAACTATCTCGGATTGTATTGGCATTTAGCCAATCCCAGAGTCAGGGCCCATCAACGCTTCCTTGTTTATTGTAGGTATACTGTTGTCTAACAACAATATCTCGTTTGTGCACCTGATAGGTTTGCACGAGCTTTGCCTACGTGGTTCAGCTGCACGTTCGACCGAAGTCCATACATTTTATTGTAGAGACTTCCGTATCAGTCGTAGTAGGAAACAACGGAATCACTTCCAGGGTTTCTTTCCTTTGAACTTATGACGAAGATACTGGTTATCTCGTCGAGTTGTACTGTCCTTCCACTCACCTTTTGTAAGAACTATTCTCTTTAAAAGCATACCGTTTTGTGGCAAAACCCTTTGCCTCGGTATAGTGATGGGGGAATACCCAATGACTTGGGATAACCATACAAAGTAGCACTTGTCTGATTTGGAATAGGTTTGTAACCTTTTACACAAGCCCCATATTCCAAATGTTAAGAAAAGATATAACATGGTTGGGCGTACCATACCACGACGTCATTTCAACAGACCTGATGGATCTCTTTTCAGTGTAAAAGCCGCAGTCTCTAAAGCATCACTCTATAAAAGGGATAATGGCAAATCTATTTATGTCATCTTTGATCTTACCATGTCATAAATGGTTTGATTACATCTTCACAGACTTTCCACTTGAAGTGGTGTTCCGGAAGGTGCAAGTTATGAAACTCTTTTCACAACTCATCAGACATTCGCTAAACTTGTAACTCAAATATTCCTTTCCGCAATCAAATTGCAGAAACATAATTTTCTTGGTACAATAACTTCTACTTCATTTTTTAAAACCTTTCGAATGATTTCAAAAGATCCAGACTTACGTCTCATCAAGTAAATATCCATATATCTACTTGAGTCATTTTTGAAGGTAGACAAATCCACTATTTGCAACAACATTTATCGGACTACATACATCAAATGTATGATCACCAATAAGTTCTTTGCTCGTTCCTTATGGCATGTGAACGGTATTTTAGTTAGTTCTCCTTTTGGAGGAAAGTTGCAAGTGTCAGATGATTCAAAATCAAACGACTTCAAAATCCATCATAATGGAATTTTCCATGCGGGTTTCTCCAATGTGACCAAATGCAGTGCCACACATATGTGCTATTCTTTTAGTCTTGCGACATTTAGCGTCAGTGTTATGGATGTATCATATTTCCATCAATATTCATAACATACATCCCATCTAGGATGGAAGCATGGCCCTTCATGTTATTCATAATACTGAACAACAATTGTTGTTTTTACGAACAACTCTTTTGCAACAAACATTGTGCAATGGGATAGAGTCTATGAAACTCTAAAATGAATTATAAAAGTAAACCCAGAGGTAATGTATTATTATCAATATTCCTAACATACGTCTCATTCATAATGAAAGTATGGCCCTTATGTTATTCATAACACCGAACATGAAAAGTTCTCTTATGAACAACCTTCTTGCAAGATACCTTATGCAAAGGGTTAGAGTGTGAAACTCTAAAATGAATTATGAAACTTAATACATAGGGAATACACCAATGGAAGGCATAGTAACATTTACTATGTTCCCTGCGTGTATCTAAACCTCATCCCTGGCTAGTCTTTCAGGCCATAGTAGTTCTTACATCGAGTTGCAACAGAAAGCAATCGAGCGGGTATCTTTGTGACCAACTCACAATACCCAAGAATTAGTGATTAACATGTTTAACCATAATTCCCAAGAACTATATATTTGACCAGCCTTCTATACATCAAAAACTTGTATGACATTCATACATGAGCTGGATATTCCAATCTTGTTTCCTTTTGCCATTATACTTCTAATAGTTTAACTTTTCAGTATTTCTCCTACTCTCAGAAGAAGCATCCAACTTAAGAGTGGTGTTAGCCCTGGACTTCCTAGGCGTGAAAGTCTCACTAACACCCTTCGGACACTTCCTTTCTCTTTAAGTTGTTGTTTTATTCACCTTTCATCATATGACAGGTGTTCTCCTGGATCCCTCTCTTATTAGTCTAATGCACAGTAAACTTATTTACTAGTAGTTTGCAAACAAACATTGCTTTGGATATCTCATATCTTTTAGCCTTTGTCTGTCTCTTAAAATGATTTTCAGATTCCATGAATATCACATAACTATCCAAACTTTCGAAGTTCGGGTCTCATGGAAGCAAACATATTGCACTTTGACTGAAAAGGATTTCTAGCTTTTGGATCGAAGGACGAGAGTCACATGATCCATAGCATTAGCGGGAGAATACCAAAAGCATGCGATAGGACAAAGTCCTTCTCGGCACTCTTGAGGACAATCCTCACATTACGTTACCAACCGTAAAGTTTTAACCAGATATTTAACAACTATTCAATTTTAATAGGGAAGGTGGAAACGCGAGCCATTATTCTACAACTATTATGCAAATCACACTTAGACATTGTTCAAAATTAATTGCACTGAGAATTAAAAGAATTCAATTCTACAGTGCGCTCCCACTCAAATCAATATCTCTCATAATTGATTGTGAGTGATTCAAGATCCATATTACAATTCAACGCCAAGGATGTATCCATCTCAAGTGACGAGAATTGTAATCGGTAGGCCAACTTGACAATCACATCTCTATGTGACTCTTGTTCATCTTTCGATGCGTGTGTTCCGAGCTCATGACATTCATGCCTGAACGTCAAGACAACCAAGTGATCACACCGCAAGGTCTCAACTCACCCGCCTCACACCCGTACAATCGTTCGTACCCATGTATCCATGTGATACCCCGAAAGGAAAGATGCCGTGACGATGCTACACTTGAGAGAACACTAACTACTTGATATTTTGTGCGAGATCACCCTAATAAAAGCGACTACCGCGCAATCAAAAGGGTGCATCATAAGGGATAAACATCTCAGGCAATTCATAATAGCATGATATGGTATAGCCCTTTCTGACGAAGAAGTATTGTATTTCTTCGTCTTCGGCATTCGCGTCGGTGTTCACCTTCGCGAAGATTGCCACCACCTTGTTGATGCACCAGATAATATTGCTATCTCTATAGCAAATAAAATAAGTGCATTACATAAGGTTGACACACAAGTCATTAAAGTGCAATCATATGGCTCCAGCCATCATGCTGAATCATGACACGCAGGTCATGTTAATCAAATTACATCATATAGTCATCTCATACATAATCAAATTAATATGAGCATTGCTATACCACATCATATGCACATGCAAACCATCCTGCAAAACCAAGTTAGACACCTCTAATCGGTTCATGCAAAAACTTGTTTTACGTGGCTTCTAAGGTTTTGAAACAAACCGAATCTACCAACGTCCATCATCAAGCATGATAATCCAAGTCGCTAGATTAACATTGCGGGGTGTATGAAACACGAGATAATAAAATCTCGAGCCCCATACTAAACTTCGTCATACGCATGACCCCCGTGGAGATCATATCTGCATTGCCCTTTCGTCTGCGAAACATCCATCTTTCTTTAACTATGGTGGAACCCAAAGAACTGTTAGCACTTCATTGATCTATCAATCAGCATACTCAGGAGCAACATGAAAGGATCGCGGATTGCCAGAACTTTGTGAGATTCCACCATGCCGTTAAGATCAGGTCTACGCAAATTCCAGGGAAGCAACAAGAACATCGGGTTACAGATTTCATCTGCTACCTGCACAAATAATTTTCAGTAATAGATCTCATCTACTACCTAATTATATTATGCAACACCCATACATCTCTATGTATTCAAGATCGCAACCAGCATCTACACATAGCACGACTCTGATACCACTGTTGGGAAACGCAGCAGAAAACAAAAAAAATCGACCTACGCACCAGCCCAGGACCACTATGGAGACTGCATACAAGGTTTGATCATTTCGTTACCGACTCGTAGCGCAGCGGAAATAGAGTCGATGACGATCGGCAGTGCAGATCCCCGCAGCTAGGATTTACAACCTCCCAACCGCGAGGATGTATACCCTCATCTGCCCCTCGGACAGCCCTCCGGGAGGCGGTCAGACAGTCCCCTGGACGGTGTCGCGGACAGCCCTTCGGGAGGACCTCCAAAACTTGGACTGTCACTCGGACAGCCCTTCGGGAGGACCTTCGAAACTCGTACGGTCACACGGACAACCCTTCGGGAGGGACTCTCGAACTAAGACCAAAACTACGATCTCTCTACAGAGTTGCACACATACGGTGTCATCTATCCGGCAGGGCTTCGCCGTCCAGAACTAGTTCCTGCCGGAACCCAGACAACCTTTCGGCTCTACGAAACTATTTCGCTGGGAGGGAGAGAAGAAGCCAGATCATTGCAATGGCACTTGTATGTGAGTAGGAGTGATTTTGTGAGCAACCCACTCACCTCTATTTAGAGGAAAACTAAGGGGTGGGATGGGACTTGGAATTATCAAAATGCCCATTAGGTGAGCACACCACAAGGGCATAAAGGGAAAGCCTCCAAATAGTGTTGCCTGCATCACTATGCCTACATCACCATGCCTGCATAATCCCCTAATAGTATTTCCACTATTCACAAATAGTGTTTCCACTATTCACAAATAGTGTTTCCACCATTTGCAAATAGTGTTTCCAATAAAGTAATCCAAAAAGCACTTTCACTATTCATGACGACATTTTTCAGCGTCCGTTCGAACTGAAAATATTTATGTGGGCTTAGAACATTTCCAGCACCCACTAAAATAATTTTCAATGCGATCTAGAACAATTCCGGATTAGTGCTTTTCATCTGCGAAAAGCATCTGAAGCGGTTCCGGCAACTCCGGAACATTTCCCGTTTTTCTTCTGGAAAATTCCCAGAAGTGTACAGAATGATTCTGGCACCCTCCAAGAATTATCAGGCATGTGCTGAAACCAATTTGACTTAATGGTATCCCCTGAAACAACTTTTCAGTTTTACCGAAACTGTTCCGGAAAGATTTGGATATCGTTTCTCCAAATCAGTCCATAAGGTATAGGTGCATGCAAAGTTCTTCAATGTAGAAAGCACGAATCTTGGTAAAACTCTAACAATAAGATCGAAAGTTCTTAGGTTACCAACCATGTTAATTTCCTCTTCATGTGTGGGATGCAATTCATCAATGGGGGAGCACATAGGGGTTTTCAATATATTTTGCCAAATGGAATTTAGAAAATAGATCAATAATGGCATTCTTCCATTGACTATAGTACTCTCCATAAAGAATGGGCCGTCTACAACTCAAACTCTCTACTATAGACACATCCATCTTCCTCCACGGTGATTAAACCAAAGCAATGGAGACCAAAGCTCTAATACCACTTGTGAGATCGATAGAAGAGTGTCTAGAGGGGGCGTGGAGTGAATAGACTACTAGCAAGAATTTAAAACCTAACCTTTTCCCAAGTTAATTGGTTGACAGATTTTAACTATTTTAGCAAGTCTAGAAACTCTAATGGCCTTACACATGCATGTCTACAAGTATGGCAGCGGAAAGTAAAGACATTACACATGTAAGTAAAGAGATGGGATAGGAAAATCAGTAAGTATGAGTGGGGAACTGTTTTGAGTGCTTCACTTTCAAGTGGGTGGTGGTGAAGGGGTATATATAGGCATCCCCAAAAATCCAACCGTTACACACAAAATGACCAACTCGGTGAAACCGATGTGTTAATCTCGGTTGTACCGAAGTGACCAAAAGGTGGCAACTTTTGAATCTTGGTGAGACCGATATAGGAATCGCGGTTGCACCGACAGGGTGACCAACGGTCAGAATTGCCAAACTCGGTGACGCCGATTCAACATTCTCGGTCGGCCCGAAAGTGTGAACTTGCGTAACAGAAAGTTGGCAACCCAACTCGGTGGCACCGAAAGCAGTGTCGGCTGCACCAAAGTGGCTAGGGTTTGGCTGAGTCTGTCTAGGGTTTGGAATCGGTGGCACCGGGATAGGAAAGTTTGTTGCACCGATTTTGCATGTTTGGCTAGAGACAGACTTTGGTGGGAGACCTTGTTGATGTTTTTGGTGACTATCACTTGTGCACGTATGAGCATATTGTTCACCAACAAAACTGTTGGGAAACACAGCAGAAAACAAAAAAATTCGACCTACGCACCAGCCTAGGACCACTATGGAGACTGCGTACAAGGTTTGATCATTTCGTTACCGACTCATAGCGCAGCGGAAATAGAGTCGATGACGATTAGCGGTGCAGATCCCCGCAGCTAGGATTTACAACCTCCCAACCGCGAGGATGTATACCCTCATCTGCCCCTCGGACAGCCGTCCGGGAGGCGGTCAGACAGTCCCCCGGACGGTGTCGCGGACAGCCCTTCGGGAGGACCTCCAAAACTTGGACTGTCACTCGGACAGCCCTTTGGGAGGACCTTCGAAACTCGGGCGGTCACACGGACAGCCCTTCGGGAGGCACTCTTGAACTAAGACCGAAACTACGATCTCTCTACAGAGTTGCACACATACGGTGTCATCTATCCGGCAGGGCTTCGCCGTCCAGAACTAGTTCCTGCCGAAACCCAGACAGCCTTTCGGCTCTACGAAACTATTTTGCTGGGAGGGAGAGAAGAAGCCAGATCATTGCAATGGCACTTGTATGTGAGAAGGAGTGAGTTTGTGGGCAGCCCACTCACCTCTATTTATAGGAAAACTAAGGGGTAGGATGGGACTTGGAATTACCAAAATGCCCATGAGGTGAGCACACCACAAGGGCATAAAGGGAAAGCCTCCAAATAGTGTTGCCTGCATCACCATGCCTGCATCACCATGCCTGCATCACCATGCCTGCATCATCCCCTAATAGTGTTTCCACTATTCACAAATAGTGTTTCCACTATTTACAATAGTGTTTCCAATAAAGTAATCCAAAAAGCACTTTCACTATTCATGACGACATTTTTCAGCGTCCGTTCGAACTGAAAATATTTATGTGGGCTTAGAACATTTCCAGCACCCACTAAAATAATTTTCAATGCGATCTGAAACAATTTCGGATTAGTGATTTTCATTTGCGAAAAGCATCTGAAGCGGTTCTGGCAACTCCGGAACATTTCCCGTTTTCTTCCGGAAAATTCCCAAAAGTTTCCAGAATGATTCTGGCACCCTCCAAGAATTATCAGGCATGTGCCGAAACCAATTTGACTTAATGGTATCCCCTGAAACAAATTTTCAGTTTTACCGAAACTTTTCCGCTGTCCGAAACTTTTCCGGTGTCCGAAACTTTTTCGGTGATTTTCTCTCAGACTTCTTGTCTAGTATTCAGCAGATAGATGACCCTTAAGTGTGTGACCCTATAGGTTCGGTGAAGCATAGACATGACCCGGAACCCCTTCCGATCAATGATCAACATGGAGCCGTGGAAACCCATATTGACCCCTATACCCACACGAATGAATATTCGAGTGAACCTCCATTTGCCGTGTGCTATTCCTGTTGCTTCACGATATGTTACAAATACCCGAGGTGAGACATGTTGGCATCCCCGTGGATCAACAACTTGTCCACTATGCCAGTTACCTCGTTACCGGTATTGTTCTCTTTTCTCGTTCCCGTGTTCCGGCATCCCCGTGATCAAATCACAAAGTGTCTGGCCAGACGATGATGGATACCGTAACACCGAGAGGGCCCAGAGATATCTCTCCATCGTCGGAGGAGCAAATCCCAATCTTGAGCTATCAAGTTACTTGACATACTTTTGCATGAACCTGTAAGTCGCCGTAATAGCCACCCATTTACGGATGACGTTTAACAAACCCCAAAGTTCATGAAGCAAGCATGAAGAAACTCGATACTCTCATGGTCTAAGGAATTATGCAAACATTAACTTCTTTGTGCTATTTACCATTAACTTATGACGAATGTATCTCATAGCATAACATCAATTCGGGTCGATTCAACACAAATGTTCTTCTAACATTGTGCCCTCAAAATTGCCGGCATAGCCATGCCCATGATCAGGAAAACAGGATCATCATGCAATACTTGAGCCAATCTTAGAGGCCAAACTAGGAATGTAATTTACCGTTTATTATTCCACACGTGCATATGAGTCTTCCTTCAAGCCTCGTGGTTATTGTAGACTCAAGAACCATAGCAGTTATAACATGGAACATAAACCTAATTATGAATAGGGAGATAATCAATAACATTTATTATTGCCTCTAGGGCATATCTCCTACAAAAACCTTACCCTCTTTTAATAGTATTGGCTTTCTTATGGACTCAAAGTGATTTCTAACAAATGTAAAATGTAGAGTCCTCTTGCTTGAAGCTTGGCTAACCTATTTCCTTGCATCTTGGGGTACTTCCGCAATCTCCTCAATCCTTTTGCCAGCTCAACTCTCGATGGACTATTATCTGAAATACACTAGATAGAGGTGTTTTTCCAAGAGACAGTGTATGTTGTCATGAATTATCAAAACCACCAAGGGAGCATGTTGTCTTTCAGAGGCCCGACGGGCTTTTTCTCTTTCGGGTCGAGCTTGGGCCTAAAATCCAGGCCCGACGACCGGGCCGGGCCGGGCTCGGGCCTGGATTTTTTGCCACGAGCTTTGTTAGGCCTGACTCGACCTGGAGTATGGCCAGGTATACTCAGGGTTAGAGCATCTCCAGCTGTTAGGCGTCCCCAGGGCTGAAATAGCGTCGTTTGGGGGCCAACCGATGATAAAATCGGCTTGGGGGCTCGGATTTTCAGTCACGCCTCTAAAGGTTGTCCTCAGACGCCGTTTTTCAAGTTAAAAACGTTTAAATTAAAGTCAAAATTGGACAAAACTTAGGCGAATTCATTAAAAATTGCACAAACTTAAAAAATGTACATAAAAAAGAAACTACGTTGTTGTCGCCGTCCTCCTGCCGCCCTAGACTAGTTCATGCCGAGGAGCTGGTAGAAGGCGATGTAGTCTCCACTATCTTGGCCGTCGTCGTCCCGCGCGCCACCGTCGCTGCTGCAACCTTGCCTTGTGTCGCCGATGCGGGCGGGGGCAGTCTACACAAGCGTCTCCTTCTCGTCGTCGTGGAGGATGATGACGGCAGCCTGTTCGAGGCGGCGCCGCTCGGCGATCTCCTCTAGAGCGCGGCGCTGGCGCTCCATTTCCTCACGGACGTAGTCGTCACGTGCCCACTGTAGGATGATGTCGAGGTCGGCAGCCATGACAGCATGCTCGGGCTTGATGACGGTCGGTGTCACCGACTCCTTCGGTTGAAGAAGCCGAGGTAACCACTGGTGAGAGCTCCCTCGTTTATGACGAGGTTGCCGCCGGAGTGGGTGCGTCGCCGGTCCGGTGTCTCCACGGGCTTGGTCTTGAAGGCAGCAAGCAGTGTCGTGTCGGAGGAACGGAGGCCCGAGGACGAGGAGGACGCTCCCGATGCCATGCGGCGAGGCATCCACGAGGCCGACCCCGTCGAGCCCCCACTCCGGCGCGAGAAGGAGATCGCCGGGGGGTGCTCCACTCGTGCAGCGAACGGCGGCCGAAGCCGTTTGCCGCCACGTCGTCGCCTGGGAACCTCTCGGCCATCAGGGGAAGGTGGTCCATCGGTGCAGTTTCTCCGGTGAGTGAGAGAGAAGAAGGTGCGAGGGGGGGCAGAGACTAGTGTGTGGCATGTGGCGGCGAGGCTCGGCTTTTATAGCCAGGGGAAGGGCATGAGTGGTGCGAACGCATGGCGGGAACGGTGGACGTGTAGCGGGCTTGCCATTACTCTGCCGCCAGGCCTTGGAATCCGCGGCATTGAACCGGCACGGGAGCCAAGGCGACGAGGACGACGACGGTTCTCGAGTGCCTAGTCTCGCCGACTCGGCAAGTCCACGCGGGGAGATTTTGGCGTACGTTGTTTTCGCGCCAAAATTCTTTCGTCCGACATGCTAAGTCCAGCATGGGTCCGCTGGCGCCAAATTCGGCCCAAACCGGTGGAAAACAAGGTCTTGGGGGCGCGACTAGGCCATTTTTTTGGCGCCGGCGATATAAAAGGGGCCTGGGGGCCTATTGGGGGCACGACTGGAGATGCTCTTATCACACCATTCACATGTCCTACCATTTTTTAAATGTCTTACCAAATGTCATACCGACTATAGAAGGGTTAACGTGCTTTGCTGCGTTGTTGGTGTTGTTGAATTTCTTAAAAACAATACACATTCTATTTTAAAATATGAAGTGCATTATTTTTTTAAATCTGACATTTTATCTTTAATCAATTTTGCAAAGAAATATATCAAAATCCATATAGAATAACGAATCATATGATTAGTTTCATCATGAAATGAATTTCTTTTGTATTGTGGAGATCGATTCTTTTTGCTCTGAACTTGGTCAAAGTTAAATAAATTTGACTTTCTAAAGAATTAATACGCCTTATGTGTTGGGACTGATGGAATATTTAGTTTGGCAGATGGGGAAGATGATAGAGTGTGTTTTATTTATATTTATAATGGGGTGATTTGGTGGTCTTTCGCGACATGATTCTTTGTTATCCGCTAACAAATCATGTTTATATAGGAAGTTTTCTGCTCAACAGCTGCATGTACTATATTGATGCTATAGTATTACATGGTGACATTTGTTTTTTCTAGGTGGTGAGAGAGTGCACGGAAGTGATATGTTTTATAGGCCGATTGCTGCTTATTGATTTGAAAAAATCATTTGTCATCAAAATCATAAACCAAATTCAAAATTGAATACCTCCATCTTATGGAAGAGTCTCAAAATCATGGAGCATAGTGAACTAAAAAAACTGAATGAAAGAGCTTATTGAGAAATTCTTGACCGAGTCAAAATTGGATGAGCCAATTTTAAATTGAAGACCTCAATTAGTTGTGAGACCTTAAAAATTAGGAAGCATGGTGTATAGTATAAAGAATTGAATTTTGTTGAATCGCCCAAAATCGGGTGTACAATTTTAATTGAAAACCTTAATTGAATGTGGACTTTTTAAAACTAGGAAACATAGTGTTATAGATGATTGAAAAAATCTAAAATTTCTACTCTCATTACCTAAATAAACATCAACCAACATTCTAGTAATGATGGTCAACCAAACTTAAGTTGAAAACCCAGTTACACCATTAGAACACCTCAAATCGTCAGCCTCATAGCCACCTTATTTCTCTAGACAAATTGTATGAACACCAGCCGAAAGAATCTTATGAAAGTCAGCCATTTATCAAAATTGTCTCATCGCTTCAAACTCATCCTAAATGTTGGACGGATATTGAATTCTACAAACATGTCCGCCATGTTGGCCTATCCTAATCCATCTGTTCTTATCCGCACCAAACATTAACCCTAGCTATAACTCTCATTCCCATCTCATCTTCTCTACTCTTCGGTCATGTCTGGATATAGATCAGATTTAGAGTCCAATGTGGACTTTGAGGCTTGGAGCTGCTCGAGGCGATGCTCAAGTTGGGGTAAAAACTGTTGAGTATATAGGCACTTTTCCGATCAAATTAATCCACAACATAATAACTAGCATGACATTGACTAGATTACTGATATACTGATGATGAGCCAAACTAGCATGTACTGCAAATATATTCAAAACATCTATGCATGCAAGTAGTACTACTAAGATCGACACAAGTAAAAGCGGGATAAACGTGTTATACCCTCCAATAGGCCAGTTCGCCGTAGCAGCAGTATTGGCGGCGGCGGCATCCTCGGCCGCCTTTTTGTCGGCTTTGAGTTTCCTAGCAGCAGCACGGTTGATGTTGGTTGGAGACTACATGGCGAAGACAATGGAGGAGATGCAGACGTAGATGAAGTAGATGAACAGAAGCGAGCAGTCACGTAGTCGCTCCCCAAAAACCTAATTGTCCCTCTCCCCGTACAGGACCTGGAGAGGTGTGGTTTCAGAGGCCTTCTCTCCCATCGACCATGCACGCAGTGAACAGGACGGAGTCGCCGGTGGCAGCAACAGCAAAAGAAACGATGTGGGCAAAGCGCGTGAAGGCAGATGTGATCTGTTTTCCATGGCAGCTAGGGTTGGCCGAAGCCCTGCTTATGTAGGCGGCGTCCGGGTGGAGAGACGTGGGCTGAACCCATGTCCGAGTCGGTAGCCCACGATCCAACTTCTCAGATCGTGGCGTTACGTATTCTCCGTTCCCGACCGGCAAAAATAAGCGCGTAGGTATGAGCTCGGCTCGGCTCATTCCCGCAACCCGCGGCGTGTCGTGACGAGGCATAGTGTGGCGAGGCGGGTGGTGGAGGAGGAGTGCATGAGGGCCTCTTCTCTTCTCATGCTCCAATAGCATGTGGAAGAGAGACCCTTATAAAGAGGTGCAACTCCCTCTCCACTAGCAAGGTGGGACTAAACTTCCCACCCCCCTTGTCATGCCACCTACATGGGCCCTTAGAGATTTTTCTGAAATTGTCTTATGGGCCTAAAGCCCATCTCAGATTTCAACAATCCTCCACCAGATCTCAAGGGCCCATTTCGTCCTCTGTTCCAATTACTGTTTTGATATACCAGTATTTTAGTGAAGACCTGTTAAGGTTGAGCTTCACCTAGAACAAGTAGATACACTCCTTCACAACTGAACAATGGACTATGCCTTGAGTTGTCAGTTTGGCGTCAAGAAGTTTCACCACAAGTCCTACTAGTACTAGGCTTCCGAAGGCTGACCCCTCGGGTGGAGCATATTAGCCACACTCCTGGCCTATTCGTGAGCTTACTAGAGATCACCCCAATCTCATAGACTGTGACTAGCAGTCGAGGTCATATAGGTGTGTTCCTCCAAAGATCGCTCTGTAGGACAACATCTTGCTTACATATAAGCTTAAGAACACATTAAGACAGTAGTCATCCTACCATACAGTATCCGAGAGTATTGCATCTCCAACGGAGTGGGTTAGTAAAGTTACTCTCCTCAGTTCACCACTGGCTTGTTTTCCCAGGTCCTACTTCACGGGATCTCCGATCACATAGGTTGGGTTACTACCATGGAAACTCATGTGAGTCTCATACCCATCTCCCTCGATGCATTATCTATCACAACACGTGATAGCCCTTTAGTAAAGGGATCTGCCAGATTCTTAGCCATTTGGATGTAATCCAACGTGATCAATCTGGAGCTTCTTAAACGTCTGACAGCTTTCAATCTCATTCTTATATGTTTGTTGGACTTCATGTTGTCCTTTGAACTTTTCACTTTGACAATGACTGTCTCGTTATCGCAGTTCATAAGGATAGCCGGAACCGGCTTCTCAACCACTGGCAAGTCCATCAAAATATCTCGAAGAAATTTTGCTTTGACACCAGAGATGTCTAATGCTGTTAATTCTGCTTCCATTATCGATCTCGTTAAGATCGTTTGCTTGCAAGACTTCCAGGAAACAGTGCCACCTCCAAGGGTAAACATATACCCAGTAGTGGCCTTCATCTCATCAGCATCAAAGATCCAATTTGCATCACTATACCCTTCAAGTACCGATGGGTATCCGGTATAGTGAAGTTCGTGGTTCATAGTACCTTTCAGATAGCGCATGACTCTTTCAACAGCACGCCAATGAACATCACTTGGATTGGCGACAAACTAGCTCAGTTTGCTCACAGCAAACGCGATGTTAGGCCTCGTTGCGCTAGCTAGATACATAAGTGAACCAATGATTTGAGAGTATCTCAATTGATCTTTAGCTGTGCCTGTGAACTTTCGAACCAGCACACTAGGATCATATGGTGTTTGAGAGACTTTGCAGTCCAAATATCCAAAACGACTCAAAATCTTCTCAACATAATGGGATTGCAAAAGTGTAATCCCACCCTCATCATCTCTCAGTAGCTTGATGTTCAAGATAACATGAGCCACTCCAAGGTCCTTCATCTCAAAGTTCCGAGACAGAAAAGACTTAACCTCCTCAATCACTTTGAGATCGGTTCCAAATATCAGTATGTCATCAACATACAAGCACAATATAACTCTTTCGCCCCCACCATGGAGATAGTATACACATTTGTCAGCTTTGTTAATAGCGAAGCTAACAGATGTCAGAGTTGTATTAAAATTCTCATGCCATTGCTTAGGTGCTTGTCTCAGGCCATATAAAGATTTCAACAAATTACACACCTTTCCTTCCTGACCATCTATCATAAGCCATCTGGCTGTTGCATATAGATTTCCTCCTCTAGCTCTCCATTAAGGAAAGCCGTCTTGACGTCCATTTGATGGACGAGAAGACCATACGAGGCCGCCAATGAGAGTAGTACTCGAATGGTGGTCAGTCTGGCCATAGGTGAATAAGTATCGAAGAAATTATCTTCTTCTTTCTGGGCATAGTCCTTGGCCATAAGCCTAGCCTTATACTTTTCAATTGTACCATCGGGCCTAAGCTTTCTTTTGAACACCCACTTACATCCCAATGGTTTTCACCCATAGGGACGCTCAGTTATTTCCCATGTTCCGTTAGCCATGATGGAATCCATCTCATAATGGACCTCTTCTTTCTAGTAGTTAGCATCAGGAGATGCATAGGCTTCCGAAATAGAAGTGGGGTTATCATCCACGAGGTATACAAGGAAGTCATCACCAAAGGTCTTTGCAGTCCTTTGTCTCTTGCCCCTACCAAGGGTTTCCTCGTCATCCTCCTTAGGATTTTCATCATGTGTTTGTTCATAATATTCCATAGGAATGGCAGGCTGAGGAGTCTCCTCTAATTCCTGTCTAGAAGTGCTTTGCATATCTATCATGGGGAATATATCCTCAAAGAATGTAGCATCCTTAGACTCCATAATTGTACCAACCTTCACGCCAGGTACCTCAGATTTCACTACTATAAATCTATAGCCAACGCTATTCTTAGCATAGCCCAAATTAACACAGTCCACGATCTTTGCTCCAAGCTTATGCTTTTTGGGGATCGACGCATTGACTTTCGCAAAACAGCCCCAAGTACGTAAGTAGGAGAGCATCGTCCTTCTCTTCGACCGCTGCTCATAGGGAGTGACATCATTATCCTTTGTTGGAACTTTATTCAGGACATGACACGAAGTCAATATAGCCTCCCCCACCATGCCTTGGATAAACCCGATGTATCTAACATAGCGTTAACCAAATCAGTTAGAGTACGGTTTTTCCGCTCGGAAACCTCGTTTGACTGGGGCGAATAGGGAGGCGTCCTCTCATGAATAATGCCATGTTCCGCACAGAAAGAATCAAACTCATTTGAGAAGTACTCTCCACCATGATCAGACCGGACTCGTTTCTGCCTTATAGATTTTAAAGTAGTGTAGAACCTCATCTTTAGTATTTAACAGATACACATAGCAATATCTAGTGGAATCATCTATCAATGTCATGAAGTATTTCTTTCCACCTTTAGTCAACACACCATTCATCTCACAAAGATCTATATGTATGAGTTTTAGGGGCGCCAGGTGTCTCTCCTCAGCAGCCTTGTGAGGCTTGCGAGGTTGCTTTGCTTGCACACACGAATGGCACTTAGAACCTTTGGCTAAAGTGAAACTCGGGATTAAGTTCAGTTTTGCTAGCCGCGTCATAACACCAAAACTAATGTGACAAAGACGTGAATGCCAAGCTTTAGATTCATTAACACTCGAATGAATATTGTTCACGACTTTCTTAAAAAAACGGCAAGGGAAAGGCGGAACAGACCTCTGCATTCATAACCTTTTCCAACGAAAAGTCCATATTTCTTAACAACTACTTTATTAGACTTGAAGACCAACTTAAACCCTTCTCTACACAGAAGGGAGCCACTATGAGGTTCTTCTTGATGGCGGGGACATGCTGCACGTTCTTCAGCTGCACGATCCTTCCCGAAGTAAACTTCAGATCAACCGTGCCAACACCAAGAACAGAAGCACTCGCGCCATTCCCCATCAATACGGACCCTTGGCCCGTGACCTGATAAGAAGAGAACAATGAGATGTCAGCACACACATGAATGTTTGCACATGTGTCCACCCACCAGTCGGTGGACTGACAAACTGAAAATACAGTAAATAAATGACCGTACCCAGATGCACCACTTTCATTGTTTCCCACAATCATATTGGCAGACTTATTGTCCTGCGTTGGCTTCTTGTACCTGTTTGGGCACTTGTTGGCCCAATGTTCCTCTGAACCACAGTGGAAGCAGCCATCATCCTTCTTATTCCTCTTGAAGGTCTTCTTTCCCTTCTTCTTGAAGTCGGTATTTTGTTGGACAAAATTCTTTCCCTTGGGATTGTGGGAATTAAAGTTCTTCCAATGTACCATATTGGCAACCGAAGGGCTTTCAACCGCTTTTCCATGCGAGTCCTTTGCTCTCAAGTTTTGCTCAACACTAAGATGGCTGATGATATCCTCTACTGAGAATTCACGCCTCTGATGCTTCAAAGTGGTAGCAAAGTTCCTCCAGGAATTAGGGAGCTTAGCAATTATACACCCCGTGACAAATTTGCCTGGTAAATTGCACTTAAGAACCTCAAGTTCCTTAGCAATGCATATTATCTCATGAGCTTGTTCCAACACAGAACGGTTGTCAACCATTTTGTAATCATGGAACTGCTCCATAACATTCATCTCGCTCCTAGCATCGGTGGCCCCAAATTTAGATTCGAGCGCCTCCCACAAGTCCTTGGCGACCCCCACATGTAAATATGCGTCAACCAGCTTATCTCCGATCACACTAAGGACTGCTCCAATAAAGTAGACAGTGGCCTCCTTGAATGCATTCTCCTTTTCAGAAGTGATCATTCCTGTGGGAGTGACACCGGCTATCCAGAACACGTTCATAGCCGTGAGCCATAAGGTGGTTTTGGTCTGCCAACGCTTAAAATATGTACCAGTAAATTTGTCCGGTTTTAGTGCAGCAGCAAAACCATTACTCGAAAAATTCCTACACAAATTAGGTTTTTGGATTGTTGAGTATATAGGCAATTTTCCAATCAAATTAATCCACAAGATAATAACTACCATGGCATTAACTAGATTACTGATATACTGATGATGAGCCAAACTAGCATGTACTACACATATAATCAAAACATCTATGCATGCAAGTAGTACTACTAAGATCGACACAAGTTAAAGCGGGATAAACGTGTTATACCCTCCAATAGGCCAGTTGGCCGTAGTAGCAGTATTGGCGGCGGCGTCATCCTCAGCCGCCTTTTTGTCGGCTTCGAGTTTCTCAGCAGTAGCACGGTTGACGTTGGTTGGAGACGGCACAGCGAAGACGATGGAGGCAATGCAGACGTAGATGAAGTAGACGAACGAAAGCGAGCAGTCGCGTAGTCGCTCCTCAAAAACCTAATCGCCCCTCTCCCCATACAGGACCCGGAGAGGCATGGTTCGGAGGCTTGCTCTCCCGTCAACCATGTACGCGGTGAACGGGATGGAGTCGCCGGCGGCAGCAGCAGCATCAAAAGGAATGACGTGGGCAGAGTGCATGTAGGCAGATGTGATCTGTTTTTCGTGGCAGCTAGGGTTGGCCGAAGCCCTGCTTATGTAGGCGGCGTCCGGGTGGAGAGACGTGGGCTGAACCCACGTCCGAGTCAGTAGCCCACGATCCAACTTCTCAGATTGTGACGTTGCATATTCTCTGTTCCCGACCGGCAAAAATAAGCGCGTAGGTATGAGCTCGGCTCGGCTCATTCCCGCAATCCGCGGCACGTCGTGGCGTGGCGTGGCCACGAGTGCGCGAGGGCCTCTTCTCTTCTCATGCTCCAATAGCATGTGGAAGAGAGACCCTTATAAACAGGTGCAACTCCCTCTCGACTAGCAAGGTGAGACTAAACTTCCCACCCCCCTTGTCATGCCACCTACATGGGCCCTTAGAGATTTTTCCGAAATTGTCTTATGGGCCTAAAGCCCATCTTAGATTTCAACAAAAACTATGGTCTGAAGCCATTCAATTCTTCTTTCAGTATTATTCAATGTGGGATACAACAAGTTTCATATGTCTTTTTTTCTTTTGATTTCTCTCTCTTTCTTTCTGCATAGCAATTATCCGAAGTGGCATCACTAAGATATAATCATTGTACATGCCCTAAGACATGTAGATCTAACGGATCGTATTCTTTCTCATGTACCGCTAAACTGGGCCACGTGGCCTACTCCTCACCAAGCATATCTTATATTTTCTTCTTTCTTTCTTCTTCCTCTTGTTCACATCTACGCTCCGCCGATGCATGTTCTTTTTCCCCGCAGAAAACCACTGTGAGCTACCAGTTTCTACATGAGGGGTGGCAGTGTTGCATGTTAGCCACCTCATGCACGAGCTTTGCTTCCCCCTCGCTGCTACCCGCGCACAAACCATTGTGGGTCGAGACACACGATGATGCAACGGTCTCCATGGATGTTCCCATACACATATTCACCTTTTTTCTTTATGGAGTGCTGCAACCGGCCGCAGGAGATACTACATTTGGTGGCGAGGATGCTACAACCGACATTCCTTTTTTGCTGGAACCAAGTACTGGATTTCTCGTTGTTTTTTGTTTGTTGGAACTAGTGTTTTGTTTTGCTACTAGTGGCGGCTTCATTTACTACCATGGATGACGGCACCTTTTTTGCTACATGATTCATGAAGATGATGCAACCTTGATGATGGGTGACATCAGTTTTTTTGCTTCAAACCATGCGGTTTTTTGCTATCATCGATGACAAGGTTTGTTATGACCATACGCCGCGGCTAGCTAACATTGAATCTTTTTTGCTACAACTGCGTGATTTTAGTGCTGTAACCGACAACCTCGGAAGCAACAACCGGTTAACATTTTTGCTAGAATGGCTACGACTTTTGCTGGAATGGCTATGACGGGCCGCATCGGCGAGCTTCTTTTTTTCTTGAAACCGATACAGTTTTTCTGCTACAACCAACCGAATTTTTTGCTACTACCAGCAACCCGAGGGAGAGTAAAGTATTTTGCAAGATCGCTGTCAAAGGTGTTGCGACCGACGGCAGGCGCGCGCCGGAGCTGCGACCGGCCTCATGGGGAGCTGTAACTACAGTCTACAAGGACACAGTGTTGCATGCATGGAGCAGGCGAGAAACACAGGCGGCAACGGGCGGCGACATGCGAGACATATTGGGCGGTGCTTCTAGTCCGGGTGCGTCGCTTGCCTATGGCGGCGCAATGAGGGTATTTCTCATAGAATATGGCATAGGGGAGGAAGGAAGGAGATCATGTAGTTCTAATTTGCTCAATCATACGTTAAGGGTGCGACTAGCCCAAATGTACAGACATCGTCCAAAAATATCTAACAAAAACCACTGAATTATCCGAATTGTCTCATCACTTCAAACTCATCCTAAATGTTGCACGAATATTGGATTCTAGGAACATGTCCGCCATGTCGGCCTGTCCTGACACATCTATTGTTGTTCGCAGTAAACTCTAACCCTAGCTATCACTCTCATTCCCATATCCTCTTCTCTCCTCTTCGGTCATGTACGGATCTAGATCAGAGTCGGAGTCCAATGAGGTGGACTTTGAGGCTTGAAGCTGCTCAAGGCGATGCTCAAGTTGGGGTAAAAACTATAGTCTGGAGCCATCCAATTCTTCTTTCACTATTATCCAATGTGGGATACAATAAGCTTCATCTGTTTTTCTTTTATTTTCATTTCTCTCTCTTTCTCTCTCTCTTTATACATAGAAATCATTCAATATGGCATCACTAAGATATCATTATTGTACATGCCCTAAGCCATCATAGAATTTACATCAAATTTTCCTAAACTATACTTTCTTTACATATCTCCCAGTTGCCTCCTTGATTTGTAGGTCTCTAAAAACTCAAGAAGAGAAAAAGTGCATGACCTACATGAATGGATTTGCATCAAAGGTTCTTTTCATAGGAACTACATAGGATTTCTTCCAAGAGGTCAAAGTGAAAGAAAAATTTCCTCTCCAATAACAGCTCCAAAGTCCTTTTGCTCATTTTATTGTTTGGTTAACCTGTCCTTTTTTCTACCTCTATGCATTCTTTTCTTTTTTGCGAGAAAACTTTCAATATAGTTATTTTCGATACAGTGGACATCAGAAATAATAAAAGTTACATTCAGATCCTTCGACCACCTACCGTCGGCCACAAGCACTAAAGCGACACCACTGTCATTGCCCCTCACTCGTTAGTGCCGGTCAAAACTTGTTGTAGTAGACAGTCGCGAAGTTGTCGTGCTAAGGCCTTATAGGACCATCGCACCAGAACATTAACCGTTGACGATGAAGAGCAGCGTAGATCGGAAGGATCCAACCTGAAGACATACAAACATAGACAAACGATGAATAAATCTAAGCAGATCTATGAAAGACAGATCCATCGGAGACACAACTTCAACCCCCCACCTCCGACGATGTTAGGCGCATCATCGGGACATGGGCTAGGTGGGGAGAATCTTATTCCATCTTCAGGGAGCCACCACCATCTCATCTTTGTCAGTAGGACACAAACCCTAACATCAAAGAAACATCTAGAAATCGAAGCTCTCCTGCCGGCAAGGGGTGTGATCCACCACATCCCCCACGGTCTTATGGCCACCGGAGACGAGGTGGACTAGTGCTGGCGCCATCAGGAGGTAGAGAAACCCTAATCTTTTTTCCCAAATGATAATGCCCACACGCGTGGTATCTCTACACTTCGTCCACATGCCTTAATCTTCATATGTTCTAGTTTGCACAAATCTTGACGATTTCTGACGAAATTGGAGTGCCACATAGACGCAGTGTGTTGTGTGGGGTTAGAGAGCTCGCCCACACGGCCTTGTATGACCTATAGTGCGCGGTTGTTAGATTCGCCGTGTGGGTGAACCAGTCCTCGCCCACACGGACACCATCCAGTCCACGCCGTGTGGGTGAGTTGTTCTTCACTAACACGATGCTCGTTTTGTGATAGATGAAAACCACACTTGTGCATATGTGGCAACTAGTTAGTCACACATGGCAACTATGACAGACCATACAT
The DNA here is from genome assembly GCA_022496015.1 of Hordeum marinum. Taxonomy (NCBI): domain Eukaryota; kingdom Viridiplantae; phylum Streptophyta; class Magnoliopsida; order Poales; family Poaceae; genus Hordeum; species Hordeum marinum. Next base: position 94,796,022 of record CM039678.1, read on the forward strand.
GGCAACTTTGGTTGGACCCCACGTGGCAACTAGTTAATCACACATGGCTACTATGATTGACCATACATGGCAACTATGGTTTAACCACACGTGGCAACTAGTTAATCATACATGAAAACTATGATTGACCATACATGACAACTATAGTTTGGTCACACGTGGCAACTACCATTAATTAGACATGGCAACTATAGTTAACCAAAATAGGGAAGTTGGCATCACTAGTAGAAAACAGGGCTTTGAAACAAGCTAGAATATTGCATTAGTCCTGGTCATGTTATGAACCGGGACTAATGGGTGCATCAGTCCCGGTTCATGAGGCCAGGGCGTCGGCTAGGCCACGGCAGGAACCAGTCCCGGTTCGTCTGACCCCTTTAGTCCCGGTTCTAGACACGAACCAGGACTAAAGGGCCTCGCTCCTGGCCCAGCCCCTTTAGTCCCAGTTGCTAGCTGGAACCGGGACTAAAGAGATGCCTATATATATACTTGCCCTTGCCCGCTCACTCCTCTGTTTTTTGGCCGGCCGACGCGTGGGAGGTGTGTGCTGCTCTGCTCTGACCTCCTATGCATACGAGGTGTTCGGTGAAATGCCATAGCCACACTTAAGCTTTCTCCTCTCCAATCTCGACCTCCAAGCTCCATTTTCCCCAAGATTTTTTTAGGTTTGGCGGTCCGTCACGTCCCATCCCCGTCCTCACCGTCGTCAATCGCCCACGCCGATCTCGTCGCCGGCACCACTGTGGTGAGCCTCTTGTTCTTATCTTCTTTTTAAAAGAAAAAAGTTCTTATTTGTATGATTTGCATAGATACTTGTATAAATTTCTTACTTTTATTATTGTATGTTATTATATAGGTCCATGGTTATGGTATCCGCCCATGTCAGCCCTCGTCTGGTCTATGATTCAGATGTGGTATATTATCTTTTATAACTATTTGTTTCATTTAGTGTTTATGACAATTATGCCGACCAACGAGACATAGATGTGTTCAATCTAGGAGGTATGTGAACCAGAAATTCCAACCGACCCTCTTGTCGAGAGTTTAAATTTAGTTGAAAAAGAAAACAAGGTTTTGAAAGAAAAATTGAAATGAATTGAGCAGGAGAAGATGAAGTTGGAGTTGCATGTTGCCGATGTCACCGATGACCACAAGATCAATATGGATGCAATGCGCTTGAAGATTAGAAATATAAGAAAATATACCATTGATAATGAGGCTTGATATCATTATGATGTTGGATCAATTGTTACCTTAGTTGTGATTATGATCACATTTGTTGTTGTATTTAAATGGTTTACATATTTATATGTTAGTTTCAATTGATGTTTTGATTAGATGCTCTAGAGAGCTATATGTTGTTCTATGAGAACTATGTATGAACATTATGTATTTTTTTTTAGTAATAACATTTGATCACTACAGTTTTTTGGTTTTAATGTGATGATGAACTTGTATTAATTTGGTCACTTCTCTATTCATGATGTTCTGTAATGGTTTTTGATACATTGGCACATGCTATGTGGGTGAAATTATGATACCATGCCAATTTTCAACCATTTTAGAGTTCATTTGTAGTGTTTTCAATTTCAGGGTCATTTTAGATCAAAATAAATTATGAAATGCATAAAAATAGCAAATGAAGTCAGAAAAGGGTTGAAAAGTGATGATGTGGCTTTGAATGCTGCATATTGAATCCCGAAAAAGTTTTGAGTTAAAATATGTTTTAAAAATGAAATCCCTTTGTAATAGACGAGTTTTCGTCCGAAACCCTGATACTTCGAAGGAGATTGTCCCGTAACCCTCTCAACTTTTTAGCACATGCTATGTGGGTGAAATTATGATACCATGCCAACTTTCAACCATTTAAGAGTTCATTTGTAGCGCTTTTCAATTTCAGGGTCATTTTAGCTCAAAATAAATCATGAAATGCATGAAAATAGCAAATGAAGTCAGAAAAGGGTTGAAAAGTGATGATGTGGCTTTGAATGGTGCATATTGAATGTAGAAAAAGTCTTGAGTTAAAATATGTTTAAAAATATGCAGAAAAAGTCTTGAGTTAAAATATGTTTAAAAATATGCAGAAAAAATCTTGAGTTAAAATTTGTTTAAAACTATGTCGAAAAAGTCTTTTATAAAACTATAATAGCACAAATAATGAACTAAAAAGAATCAATTAAATATAATATTCTTCATTAGAAAAATAATTAAAATAATATTAACTAAAATTATCAAAGTAGTTATTTGTTAAAAACTTTAATAGTAAAAGGAAGTTTCATAAACTACAATTTGTTACAAGCTTTAATAGAAACTAACAAGTTTTTATAAATTTCTAATAGCAAAAGGAATCAACTAAAAAGAATCAATAAAAAATAAAACTTATGCAACTAAAACTATATAAAATGTATGCAACTAAAATTATATAACTAAAAATAACATTAAAAACATAATATATGCAAAAATAGGCCCGCCTACTAGGCACCACGGCCTGCATACGACTAAAAACCCTACAATGTGCCAGGATGCAAGCCTGCAGTGCTAGAAGGCCCAGCAGGGCGTCAAATAGGCATGTACTGTCTGCATTAGAGAGGAGCTCGAGATGGCAGCGGCAGCAGCGCTTATAAACCGCTCCGAGCCCCTCTCGACTAGCGAGGTGGGACTAAACTTGTGGCTACGGGAAGCACATCCCTTTAGTCCCGGTTCGTGGCGCCAACCGGGACTAATGCACCCCTTTAGTCCCGGTTCGTGCCACCAACCGGGACTAAAGGGCTCTGCTTCCCGCCCTTTGGGCTGCTGAAAATTGACCTTTAGTCCCGGTTGGTGGCTACAACCGGGACTAAAGGGGGGCATTAGTCCCGGTTGTAGCCACCAACCGGGACTAACGGGGGGGGGGGGGGGGGGTTATATAAGAGGGACTTAGCAGTCTTCCAATCCATCTGTAGTTTCTTTTCTCCTCTCCCTCGATGGCGCCGATGACGATATCGATGTCGCGAGGCTGCCGGATTTTGCCGTCGCCCTCGCCGATGCCCTCGCCGATGCCCTGCCATCCCCCAGCCCACTGACCGTCGCCGTCGCCAGACCTCCTCGCGCACTCTCCGCCCCATCGCCGCGTGCCCCCGAGCCGGCCCTCGTTGACGTCGCTGGCCTCCATCTCCCTCGCAAAGTATCTCCATGGCAAATATCCTATCCTATTTTATTTATTTTTGTTTTGCCAAAATTTCAAATTTACGAAACATTAAAATTAAAAACATGAATAATTAAGTGCACACAATTCAAATAAATAATAAAATGAATGTTCTCAAAATTACATCATTAAAATTCAAACATAACATACGATCCAAATGAACTAAGAATTAAAACAAACATGATTACAACACAAGATCAAGTTCTATGGAGTATGCCATTGAAGGTCCATCTATGGAAGCAACTACGGTGCTCATGTATGTATGTACCCCTTTCCCAAGGCCGCCACTACTGCTGCCGCCGCTGCCCTGCGCCGCCGCCACCATTGGCACTATATTTGTATGGCACTATAGTTTTGTTCATGTATATGTATGGCGCTATTTTTTTCATGTATGTATGTATATATGTATATGTTCATGTATATGTATGTATATGTTCATGTATATGTATGGCACTATATGTGTATCAAGATGGCAATGGGCCCCTGAAACCCGCGTCCCCATGGGTTTTTACCCTATTAGGGGACGGGGATGGTCGCCTTTTTAACCCCGTGGGGCTGTCGTTGGGTAAAGTATAAAACCCGACACGTTTCGCGGGTTCAAACCCGTTTCAGTAATACCCGAACCCAAAACCCGTCATCCCCGTCAAAATACTATGCTAAGCATATTGGGACATTCAGCCTTCGCTGCAAACGACACACCTGCCCACCTAGCGTCCCAACCCTAGTGTGCCAGACCCCAGCTCCACACCCAGCCCTAGCCTCGCTAGGTCTCAGCCTCATAGTCGCTCTCGCAGCCTCCCTCTCGCACACCTAAACCTAGCAATCCCATTGCCGACGCCCGATCTCGCCTCCCACAGCCTTCATCTCGCGATTTTGTGTTGCTACGAAGTTTGTTTCAATGTGATGGTTTCCCCGTGGGTTTAATTTTCATCTTTCAGAAAATGTAGACTTCAGGAAAACATCCCCGGATGTTATCCCCCTTCACCTATATCATGTAGTGCCGCGTTAGAACACCCCTAACTCTCTTGGGAATTCAAGAGATCCCCGATAACTTTGACATGAGGGGGTGGGGGTCCGCAAGTATCCTCGACGACCATGAGAGAGGCTATTCGCAAAGTATCCTCTCTCAAAAGATAGGATGACTCATCAGACATGAGGGGGAGGAGTCCTCGACGATCATCTGAAACTGACTGTTACAAAACTTGTGAACTTTGCATGATGTTTCCCACTAATCCATTGCTCATATGCATATGATTCCTTGTTGTGATTAAGTCTATATTTGCCACTAATCCATCTCTCATGGTTGTATATTGCCATGTTGTAATATTTGCAGAAACTATGGACAGAGACTTAGAAAAAGAAGAGTTGTTGGGGGATATAATCCTAGCCAGAGGTGATATCACCTTGTCGTTTGTCAACGAGATCGATGGTGAGGAAAGAGAGGATGGTGGCTCCGATGAGGAGGAAGGAGATCATGATGGCTCCTGTGATTGAATTGAGGACGAAGGAGATCGTGACGGCTCTGGTGATCGAATGGAAAAGGGAGCCATAACTGCTTCAAAGTCCGGCAAGGTATATATATATATTAATCCTCTGCTGACTAGATGCATTAATTGTTTTGTATGCACATATATTAACGCTTCTTTCTTCTTTTAATTAGCCATCCTGATCGAGCTCCACTTCGGTACGGAGAAGAGGCCCGATAAGAAGGTTGGACCCAGAAGAAAGGTTCACGATCGAAGAAGTCTCTCCAGAAGGCTAACCGATTGCTCCCAAGCGGACCAAGGAGAAATTTATACATCAATGCAGAGTTATTGTTAGGGCAGCGTCTCGATCAGCATCCAAGAATGGAATAAGAAGAAGGACCCTGAAGTTCCTTATGTCCATGATAGACTAAAAGATGATCTTTGGAACACGCTGATGAGAAATTTCAGCCTACCGCCAGAGGAGGATCCGAATAACCCAGTTATATAGCGAAAGGTCAAGGCGTTTTCTCTTAAGAAGATGACATGACTATTCAAGAACTGGAAGAAACTATTGAATAGAAAGTTTGTTGAGAAAGACAAGACTCCAGAATTCACCGGTCAATACTTCAAGATGAAAGATCACTAACCCGCATTTGTGTCCTACAAGAAATCGGAGAAGGCTAAGAAAAGGTCAGATACAAATAAGAAAAATGCCGCAAAACAGAATTATCACCATGTTACGAGGTCAGGTGGCTACAGTAAAGCCCAACCTACGTGGGACAAAGCCGAGCAAGACCTGCTTGGTAAAGATGTTCAACCAGCGACATTGCACTGGCTAGATCGGGCAAGGACTTGGTTCTTCGGGGTTGGGGGAACTTTGGACCCAGAAACAGGGAAGTGTGTCTGGACGAAAGCTCAACTTGAAACACGAGTCAAAAAACTTGAGGAAGCAATCAAGAAATCGCTGGAAGGGACGTTCGTTCTCGACAGAGGGAAGGACAAGCTGTCATTTGCCTCCGGGAATCCTGAACACCCTGGACGAACATGAGGCACATCAGGCTCCGTTCTGTGGAAGGTTGGGTTTCCTAACAACACTGGTTACAGAAGTTGACAGAGAAAGAAGAAAGAGGAAGCAAGCAAAATGCAGAAGATGAATGAAAGATTAGCGAAACTAGAGGCACTTGAGAGCCAGCAAGCTACCGACCAACCATCTCAGCAGCACGAAGATCCTTCATTGGAGACTACCCATGATGCTACCCCACCATCTTAGGGGAGAAGCATCATGGCTTCCACGGAACTCGTTCATCCTCATAGCATGGCTCCTCACTACCCCTTGGATGGTACACGAATAATGAACATTATGTGCTACTGGCGAAATGCCATAACTTGACCTTGAAGGCAGTGGTCGGCTATGTCTTACCTCCTCGACCTGATGCAACTTTCCATTGCACTCCGGTTCCAGCTAGCTTTGCTATTGTCGGGGTGGATGAAATAATGGATGGATTTGATGGGCTGGAGCTTGAGTACGCTATAGGTGAAGGGGAGATTCTTCTTTGATATGCCTTAAGGACTTCCTGTCTATGGAGAAAGGAAAACATCGTGCTTCCATACTATACGCCGCCTCAGCAGATTCAGCCAGAGGAGGCCCCGGTGCCTGAGTCGTCTCTGGTGCATTAGCCGTCTCTGGTGCGTCAACCGTCTCTGGTGCGTCAGTCATCTCCGCTGCCTGAGTCGTCTCCGGCGTGTCAGCCGTCTCCGCCGCCTCAGCGAACTCCGATGGAGGAGGCCCCTCAGCAGAATCCTCCTCCACCTTAGCTGTCTCCGCCGCGTCATTCGACTCCGCCTCCTCCGCCGCCTCAGCAACATCGGAAGAGAGCCGCCGCCGCTCCAGTGGCTAGAAGGAGTACGAAAACGAAGAGATTCAGAGCAGGCCCAAGCCTTAAGGTTCCTCCCAAGTTACCATACGAGTTGACTGAGGACGAAAACAAGAAGGTCGTGGATGCCGAAGTGAAATGTCAGCTTGCACCAAAACGCCCACCTCCAGAGGAGAGAGTAGATCTGGTGAAAGCGAAGCAAACTCTGGCTGCCCTTACACGACCACCACCACCTCCGTCGCCATCAAACTATGACTGTTGTATTCAAAAGGCATATGATCAAGCGAGGCAGTCAGGAAGCTTAAGAAGAAGTGACGCAAGAAGTGGGAAAACGATTCCCCGGCTCGGCGAACAAGAACTGCAATCGTGTCCTCCGCTCAAGGTGGTTACCAATATCGCTAATGATCCAGAGAAAGCGGCCAGTGGTCTTGCTACCACTGCTGGTGATTACTTACCCGATTCGGTACAGTCCGAAAAGGCTGAGGTAGTACCATCCTTAAGATATGAGCACGGGAAGCCTCTCGTCACATGTGAGGAGCTCAAGGGTCTACCAACGAGTATGCGACAATTGCATGAATGGTACTTGAAAGCCAGCAAGGACGGGACCGACAATATCTTCGTGGGAATTAAAGATGACCACTTCTTCAATGGAGTCCAGGAGTTGTTCATTGAATTTGAAGAATTTTTTCAGTTATACAATCAAAAGGACCTCGACAAAACTATCGACAGTTCCTATTGTCTGTAAGTATTTTTTTCTGTAAAGTCTCTAGCTCAGCTCATTCATTGCATGTATAATTATCCTCACACTATATTATATGCAGATTGAAGATCATCGATTGCAAAAAACGACAAATCTATGACATTGGATTAATTAACCCAAATACCATACATGAACGTACGGTACAAACCGACCCCGATCAAACATAGGATAAATTGCTAAAGGCGTTACTTGGTCAACAAAATATAAGGGAAATACTATTTCCTCACAACTTCAAGTGAGTGTTACTATATTGTGCACATTCTATTTCGCTTACTCGATGTTAAGTGCAATTAATGAGTTATGCGTGCGCAACTTCCACTTCATTGTGCTATCCATTCGGCTTGAGGAAGGACAAGTAATTGTCTTGGACTCGAGACGTAAAGACCCTAAGGAGTGGACGAACTTTAGGCAAATGCTTCAGAAGTAAGTTCAATCATTATCGCACCATATCGGCAACTTTCGTTCATTTCCTGATATCAAGTAATCATTTACTTTGCCGGACACTGTTTGGAAAAAGTTCACCAAGCAGGTTAGGGGTGTCTCGAAAAAGGAGCTGCGATTTGTACACACCGAAGTAAGTACTACTAGCTAGTATCGCGCATCGTCTCTCATTGATTCTAGTTTCAATACCATTATCATGCTTGAATATCATTTTGATTGAACACTATTCTCGTAAAGTGCTTGTGGCAGGCATCCGATGTTGGAAATATGCCCTAGAGGCAATAATAAATTGGTTATTATCATATTTCCTTGTTCATGATAATCGTTTATTATCCATGCTATAATTGTATTGATCGGAAACTCAGATACATGTGTGGATACATAGACAACACCATGTCCCTAGTATGCCTCTAACAGACTAGGTCATTGATCAAAGATGGCTATGGTTTCCTAGTCATGGACATGAGATGTCATTTGATAATGGGATCACATCATTAGGAGAATGATGTGATGGACATGACCCAAACTACAAACGTAGCATATGATCGTGTCAGTTTATTGCTACTGTTTTCTGCATGTCAAGTATCTGTTTGTATGGCCATGAGATCATGCAACTCACTGACACCGGAGGAGTACCTTATGTGTATCAAACGTCGCAACGTAACTGGGTGACTATAAAGGTGCTCTACAGGTATCTCCGAGGGTGTCTGTTGGGTTGGCATGGATCAAGACTGAGATTTTTTACTCCGTGTGACGGAGAGGTATCTCAGGGCCAATTCGGTAATACAACATCACAATAAGCCTTGCAAGAAATGTGACCAAGTGTTAGCCACAGGATCTTGTATTATGGAACGAGTAAAGGGACTTGCGGGTAACGAGGTTGAACTCAGTATGGAGATGTCGACGGCCGGATCTCGGGCAAGTAACATACCGAAGAACAAAGGGAACAACATACGGGATTAACTGAATCTTTGACATAGATGTACGATCGATAAAGATCTTCATAGAAAATGTAGGAACCAATATGGGCGTCTAGGTCCCGCTATTGGTTATTCACCGTAGAGGTGTCTCGATCATGTCTACATAGTTCTCGAACCCACAGGGTCTGCACACTTAAGGTTCGGTGACGTTTCGGTAGTATAGAGTTATGTATGGTGCCGAGGGTTGTTCGGAGTCCCGGATGAGATCCTAGACATCACGAGGAGCTCCGGAATGGTCTGTAGGTAAATATTGATATATAGGAAGTCCTGTTTTGGTCATCGGAAAAGTTTCGGGCTCATAGGTAGTGTACCGCGAGTGCCGGAGGGTGCTGGGGGACCATCGGGAGGGTTATTTCGACCCAAGAGGCTACATGGGCTGTGGGGAGAGGTATACCAGCCCTTAGTGGGCTGTCCTAAGTCCCACAAGAGACCCATGCGGCTGGAGTGGAAGGAGAAGGAAAAAAAGCCAAGGTGGAAAGAGTTTCCAAGTGGGAAGGAGGAGTCCTAGTCCTACTAGGAGTGGAGGAGGACTCCTCCTCTCCTCCTTGCGCAAGGCCAAGGGCTGGCCCCTTGTGAGCCAAGCCTCCTCCCTCCCTCCTCCTGTATATACTAGAGGTTTTGAGGGTTTTGAGACACAGAAAAACAGCCACGTGCTGCCCTCTTCTCTAGATCATAGTTTCTCCTCTAGATTGTTTTCAGCGGTGCTTAGGCGAAGCCCTGCTGGAATAGCTCCACCACCATCGCCGCAATGTCGTCACGCTACTGGAGAACTCGTCTACCTCTCCGCTCCCTCTTGCTGGATCAAGAAGGCGGAGATCGTCATCGAGCTGTACGTGTGTTGAACGTGGAGGTGTCGTCCGTTCAGCATTAGATCGGAAGGACCGTGATCAAGATCGCGAGAAGATTCGTGATGGGATTGTGGGACAGATCATGATGGGATCACAGGAAGGACCGTGATTAGATTGCGAGATGGATCGTGATGGGATCGCGGGATGCTCGGCGATTTGGATTGCAAATACATTCGAGTACATCAACCGCGCTTCCTAACGCTTCTCGCTTAGCAATCTACAAGGGTATGTAGATCCACTCTGCCTCTCGTAGATGCTCATCACAATGGATAGATCTTGCGTGTGCGTAGGAAATTTTTTGTTTCCCATGCAATGTTCCCCAACAGTGCCATCTGAGCTGGGTATATGTGTAGATGAGATCTCGAGTAGAACACAAAGAGTTTGTGGGCGTTGATGCTTAGATTGCTTCCTCCCTTGGTCGTGTTTTGGTTCAGCGGTATTGTGGGATGAAGCGGCCCAGACCAACCTTACTCATACGCTTACGAGAGATCAGTTCCATCGACTGACGTGTAACTTCATTGCACAAAGATGGCTGGTGGGTGTCTGTTTCTCCTACTTTAGTTGGATCAGATTCGACAAAGGTGGTCCTTGAGAAGGTTGAAAAGCAATTTATGTATCACCATTTTGGTTTTGCGTAGGTGAGAATTGTTCTTGCTAGATACCCGTAGCAGCCACGTAAAACTTGCAACAACAATTAGAGGATGTCTAACTTGTTTTTGCAGGGTATGTTGTGATGTGATATGGCCAACTACATGATGAGGTATATGTGATGTATGAGATGATCATGTATTGTATAGAATATCATGACTTGCATGTCGATGAGTATGGCAACCGGCAGGAGCCATAGGGTTGTCTTTAATTATTGTATGACCTACATGTCAATCATTAAGTGCTATGTAATGCTTTACTTTATCGCTAAGCGGTAGCAATAGTAGTAGAAGCATGGTGGGCGCGACAACCCCAATGGCGACACGTTGATGGAGATCAAGATGATGAAGATCAAGGTGTCATGCCAGTGACGATAGAGATCATGCCGGTGCTTTAAGGATGGAGATCAAAAGCACAAGTTCATGGCCATATCATGTCACTTATGATTTGCATGTGATGTTAATCCTTTTATGCACCTTGTTTTGCTTAGGACGACGGTAACATTATAAGGTGATCTCTCATTAAAATTTCAAGATCAATTGTCTTCTCCTCGAGTGTGCACCATTGCGAAAGTTCATCGTGTCGAGACACCACGTGATGATCGGGTGTGATAGACTCTATGTGACATACAACGGGTGCAAGCCAGTGTTGCACATGCAGAACACTCGGGTTAAACTTGACGAGCCTAGCATGTACAGACATGGCCTCAGAAAATAAGAGACCGAAAGGTCGAACATGAGTCATATAGTAGATATGATCAACATGATGATGTTCACCATTGAAACCACCTCAACTCACGTGATGATTGGACTTGAGTTGATGAATTTGGATCATGTATCACTCGAATGACTGGAGGGATGTCAATTTGAGTGGGAGTTTTTAAGTAATATGATTAATTGAACTCATTATCATGAACATAGTTCATAGTGTCTGTGCAAATTATGTTGTAGATTACTTGCTTGCGCTGTAGCTCCCTTGAATTTTTATATGTTCCTAGAGAAATAGAGTTGAAAGATGTTGGCAGCCATATTGCGGACTGGGTCCATGATCTGAGGATTGTCCTCATTGCTGCACAGAAGGCTTATCTCCTTAATGCACCGCTCGGTGCGCCAACCCCTCTAGCGTCATTTGTAGATCTTGTGAACATCTAACAGGCACGTCCTGACGACTACTTGATAGTTTAGTGCTTCATGCATTACGGCTTAGAATTGAGGCTCCAAAACATTTTGAACGTCATGAAACATATGAGATGTTCTAAGAGCGGAAATTGGGATCTCAGGCTCGTGCCCGTGTTGTGAGATATGAGACCTCCAACAATATTCTTTGCCTGCAAGATGAAGGAGAATAGCTCAATCGTTGAGCATGTGCTCAGATTGTCTGGGTGCTACAATCGCTTGAATCGAGTGGGAGTTGATCTTCCAGATAAGAAAGTGATTGGTATAGTTTTCCAAGTCACTGTCACTAAGCTACTAGAGCTTCGTGATGAACTATAAAATGCCAGGGATGGAAGTGATGATCCCTGAGCTGTTTGCGATGTTTGACACCGCAAAGGTAGAAATCAAGAAGGAGCATCAAGTGTTGATGGTTAGTAAAACCACTAGTTTCAAGAAGGGCAAGGGCAAGGTGGAAAACTTCATGGATGGCAAGTCAGTTGCTACTCCAGTGAAGCAACCCAAAGTTGAACCCAAATCCAAGACTAAGTGCTTCTATTATGAGGAGAGTGGTCGCTGAAGCGGAACAACCCGAGATACTTGGTAGATAAGAAGGTTGGCAACGTCGACACAAGTATATTTGATATACGTGTTATTGATGTGTACCTTGCTAGTACTCCTAGTAGCACCTGGGTATTGGATGCCGGTTCGGTTGCTAAATTTTAGTAACTCAAAATAAAAGCTATGGAATAAACGGAGGCTAGCTAAGTGTGAGGTGACGATGTGTTGGAAATGTTTCCAAGGTTGATGTGATCAACATCGCACGCTCTCTCTACCTTCGAGATTAGTGACAAACCTAAATAAATGTCATTTGGTGTTTGTGTTAAGCATGAACATGATTAGTCATGTTTATTGCAACACGATTATTCATTTAAGTGAGATAATAATGGTTATTATGTTTACATGAATAATACCTTCAATGGTCATGCACCTAATGAGAATGGTTTGTTGAATCTTGACCGTAGTAATACACATGTTCATAACATTGATGCCAAAATATGCAAAGTTAATAATGATAGTACCACATACCTGTGGCACTGCCGCTAAATGTCAAATTGGTATAAATTGCATGAAGAAACTCCATGCTGATGGATCTTTGGACTCATTCGGTTTCGAATCGGTTGAGACATGTGGACCATGTCTCTTGGGCAAGATGACTAAAGACCCCGTTTTCAGTATGATGGAGCGGGCTAGTAACTTGTTGGAAATAATACGTGTTGATGTTGTGATCCAATGAGTATTGTAGCGTGCAGTGGATATCGTTATTTTTCTTACCTTCGCTGATGATTTGGGTATATATGAGTATATTTGCTTAATGAAACACAAGTCTAAAATGTTTGAAAAGTTCAAACAAATTCAGAGTGAAGTTTAAAGATCATCGTGACAAGAAGATAAAAATGTCTACAATATGATCGTGGAGGTGAATATCTGAGTTACGAGTTTGGCATACAATTTTAGACAATGTGAAAGTTGTTTCACAACTCACGCCACCTGAAACACCATAGTGTGATGGTGTGTCCGAACGTCGTAGTCGTGCTCTATTGGATATGGTGCGAACTATGATGTCTCTTATCGATTTGCCACTATCGTTTTGGGGTTATGCATTAGAGACAATTACATTCACTTCAAATAGGGCACCATCTAAATCCGTTGAGATGACACCATATGAATTAGGGTTTGATAGAAACCTAAGTTGTCATTTCTTAATGTTTGGGGCTGCGACGCTTATGTGAAAAAGGTTTCCACCTAATGAGCTCGAACCCAAAGCGGACAAATGCATCTTCATGGAATACCCTAAGAACAGTTGGGTATACCTTCTATCTCAGATCCGAGTGCAAAGTGTTTGTTTCTATAAATGGGTCCTTTCTCGAGAAAGAGTTTCTCTCGAAAGAACTGAGTGGGAGGAGATAGAACTGGATGAGGTTGTTGAACCTTTGTTTCACCAAAGAGTAGCGCAGCGTAGAAAGTTGTTTCTGTGGAGCCTACGTTAGCTGAAGAGGAAGTTAATAAGATGATCATGAAGCTTCGGATCAAGTTACTATCGAACCTCGTAGGTCGACAAGGACTCATACTGCTCCTGAGTGGTACGGCAACCCTGTCTTAGAGGTCATGTTGTTGGACAACGATGAGCCTACGAGCTATGGTGAAGCGATGATGGGCTCGGATTCCGACAAATGGCTAGGAGCCATGAAATCCGAGAAAGGATCCATGTATGAAAACCAAGTATGAACTTTGGTAGACTTTCCCGTTGAACGGTAGGTCGTTGAGTACAAATGGACCATTAAGATGAAGACAGACGCTGATGGTGAATGTCACTATTTGTGAAGCTCGACTTGTCGCAAAGAAGTTTCCACCAAGTTCAAGGAGTTGACTATGATGAGACCTTCTCACTGTAGCAATGCTAAAAGTCTGTTGGAATTATGTTAGCAGTTACTGCATTTTTCAATTATGAAATCTAGCAGATGGATGTCAACACATCGTTTCCTTCCTTGAGGAAAGGTTGTATGAGATACAACCAGAAGGTTTTGTCAGCCCTAAGGATGCTAAAAGGCGTGCGAGCTCCAGTGATCCTTCTATGGATTGGAGCAAGCATCTCGGAGTTGGAATATATGCTTTGATGAGGTGATCAAAGTTTTTGAGTCTATACAAAGTTTATGAGAAACTTGTATTTACAATAAAGTGAGTGGGAGCACTATAGAATTTTTGATAAGCATATGTGGTTGACATATTATTGATCGAAAATGATGTAGAATTTCTAGAAAGCATAAATGGTTGTTTGAAAAGAGTTTTTGAAAGGAAGACCTAGATAAAGCTACCTAATTATTGAGCATCAAGATCTATAGAGATAGATCAAGATGCTTGATGAGACTTTCAATAAGTACATACCTTGACAAGATTTTGAAAGAGTTCAAAATGGATCAGTCAGAGAAAGAGTTCTTGCCTGATTTCTAAGGTGTGAAGTTGAGTAAGACTCAAAGCTCGACCACGGCAGAAAAAAGAGAAAGGACGAAGGTCGTCCCCTATGCTTTAGCCATAGGCTCTATATAGTATGCCATGTTGTGTACCGTACCTGTGTGTGCCTTGCCATGAGTCCGTCAATGGGTACAAGAGTGATCCAGGAGTGTATCACTGGACATCGGTCAAGATTATCATTAGTAACTAAAAGACTAAGGAAATAGTTCTCGATTATGGAGGTGATAAAGAGTTTGTCGTAAAGAGTTACGTCGATGCAAGCTTTAACACCAATCCAGATGACTCTTAGTAGCATATCCTGATACGTATAGTGGAGCATCCATTTGGAATAGCTCCAAGTGGAGTGTGGTAGCAGTGTCTACAGTATGTCATAGAGATTTGCAAAGTACACACAGATCTGAATGTCGCAGACTCGTTGACTAAAAGACCTCTCTCACATGCAAAGCATGATCGAGCCCCGAAACTCATTGGGTGTTAGATTCATAATAATGCAAATCACATGGTGATGTGAACTAGATTATTGACTCTAGTACAAGTGGGGGACTGTTAGAAATATGCCCTAGAGGCAATAATAAATTGGTTATTATCATATTTCCTTGTTCATGATAATTGTTTATTATCTATGCTATAATTGTATTGATCGGAAACTCAGATACATGTGTGGATACATAGACAACACCATGTCCCTAGTATGCCTCTAATAGACTAGCTCGTTGATCAAATATGGCTATGGTTTCCTAGTCATGGACATGAGATGTCATTTGATAACGGGATCACATCATTAGGAGAATGATGTGATGGACAAGACCCAAACTACAAATGTAGCATATGATCGTGTTAGTTTATTGCTACTGTTTTCCTCATGTCAAGTATCTTTTCCTATGACCATGAGATCATGCAACTCACTGACACCGGAAGAGTACCTTGTGTGTATCAAACGTCGCAACGTAACTGGGTGACTATAAAGGTGCTCTACAGGTATCTCCGAGGGTGTCTGTTAGGTTGGCATGGATCAAGACTGGGATTTATTACTCCGTGTGACGGAGAGGTATCTCAGGGCCCACTCGGTAATACAACATCACAATAAGCCTTGCAAGCAATGTGACTAAGTGTTAGCCACGGGATCTTGTATTATGGAACGAGTAAAGAGACTTGCCGATAATGAGGTTGAACTAGGTATGGAGATGCCGGCGATCGAATCTTGGGCAAGTAACATATCGAAGAACAAAGGGAACAACATACGAGATTAACTGAATCCTTGACATAGAGGTTCGACCGATAAAGATCTTCGTAGAAAATGTAGGAACCCATATGGTCATCCAGGTCCCGCTATTGGTTATCGATCGTAGAGGTGTCTCGGTCATGTCTACATAGTTCTCGAACCCGCAGGGTCTGCACACTTAAGGTTCAGTGACGTTTTGGTAGTATAGAGTTATGTATGGTGCTGACCGAGGGTTGTTCGGAGTCCCGGATGAGATCCTAGACATCACGAGGAGCTCCGGAATGGTTCGTAGGTAAATATTGATATATAGGAAGTCCTGTTTTGGTCACCGAAAAAGTTTCGGGCTCATAGGTAGTGTACCGCGAGTGCCGGGAGGGTGCCGGGGGACCATCGGGAGGGTTATTTCGACCCAAGAGGCTACATGGGCTGTGGGGAGAGGTATACCAGCCCTTAGTGGGCTGTCCTAAGTCCCACAAGAGACCCACGCGGCTTGAGTGGAAGGAGAAGGAAAAAAAGCCAAGGTGGAAAGAGTTTTCAAGTGGCAAGTGGGAGTCCTAGTCCTACTAGGAGTGGAGGAGGACTCCTCCTCTCCTCCTTGCGCAAGGCCAAGGGCTGGCCCATTGTGCGCCAAGCCTCCTCCCTCCCTCCTCCTATATATACTAGAGGCTTTGAGGGTTTTGAGACACAGAAAACAGCCACGTGCTGCCCTCTTCTCTAGATCGTAGTTTCTCCTCTAGATTGGTTTCAGCGGTGCTTAGGCGAAGCCCTGCTGGAATAGCTCCACCACCATCGCCGCAACTCTGTCATGCTACTGGAGAACTCATCTACCTCTCCACTCCCTCTTGCTGGATCAAGAAGGCGGAGATCGTCATCGAGTTGTACATGTGCTAAACGCGGCGATGCCGTCCGTTCGGCATTAGATCGGAAGGATCGTGATCAATACCGCGAGATGATTCGTGATGGGATTGCGGAACGAATCATGATGGGATCGCGGGACGGATCGTGATTGGATCACGAGATGGATCGTGATGGGATCGCGGGACGCTCGGCGATTTGGATCGCGAAGACATTCGACTACATCAACCGCGTTTCTTGACGCTTCCCGCTTAGCGATCTACAAGGGTATGTAGATCCACTCTCCCTCTCGTAGATGCTTATCACCATGGATAGACCTTGCATGCGCGTAGGAATTTTTTGTTTCTCATGCAACGTTCCCCAACACCCGACACTAATTTATGTGCATACTATGTTTGCGAGTTCATTCACCACTCAAACAGTGAGCGAGGCATGTCTCCAGAACAATTTGAAGTACATAAACAATATTCACATTTTAATATTATTTCCATCAATTGTGTTGAGTTTTATTGACCCACTTCTTTAAATTAGATCTGGCAGAAGCGGGACATACTCCTACCAACTGATCGCATACGAGCAATTCAAGAGAAATTGACGGGATTCTTTGTTGAGCATGTCATACCTAAAGACGGAGAATGCCATCGGGATTTCGAATGCGATGTTGGTAATAGACATAAGGATCGTAAGAGATGTTATATTGTATATATGCATGAACGTGTACTATATGTAATAGCGTCGAATAGATTTACGAAAACTTGTTGCATTGTACGACCAAGCACGGAGAAAGAGTGGTCACTTCTCTCTATATATTGATCATGACGATGTTGTGTAATGGTTCCTTCATTGCTATAAGTAGTAGCTAGCGTCGAGTTGAATGAAAAGCATAAAATAAAAATGGTAAACATAAAAATAAAAGGAGGAAACACAATAGGAAAACCCCAAAACCCTCCAAAACCCCAAAATCCTTCCTTTAAAAAACCCCAGCGCCTGGCAGCTGCTGACGCGTGGCTGCCTTTTTGTCCCGGTCGGTGTTACCAACCGGGACTAAAGGTCCTCCTCCATGGGCACCCCATGACGGCCACGTGGAGCTCCTTTAGGCCCTGTTTGTTTAGGCTTTACTTCGACTTTTGCAGATTTTCCACTTTTGCCAAAACTTTTGGAGCTTTTATGACTTTTGGAGCCAAATATTGTTATATTGATTCATCAAAAGCAATAAAAGCTTCAAAAAACTTATTTAGGAGCTTTTGTAGCTTTTTACCCAAAGTGAAAAAACTGTAAAAGCCGAAGCTAAAGTCCAAACAAACAGGGCCTTAGTCCCGGTTCGTAAGCTAACCGGGACTAAAAGTGATGGGCATTAGTCCCGACCGTTTTGTTCCGGTTGCAGAACCGGGACTAAAGGCCCTCTGGACCGGGACTGATGCCCTGTTTTCTACCAGTGCATGATTTACAACTAAAGTTGTCAATAACTAAAGTTGACATCAAAAAATGTTATGTCAGAATTGCTTCGTGCCACACGTGTGGGATGGGAACGAATAGTTGTTGTTAGAAGTGTGACATGAAGTAGTTGCGGCTGAACGTGTAGCTCATACAAAATCCCGTGTGCTGCCTTCTAGATATGCCACACATGATCATGTGGTCGGATGTCCAATATACCAGGTATGTGGTGAATATCGTGATCCATCATTTTTGAAGGAAAAAGCCAGTGCTTGTCCTGTTCATTCTTTCTTACGACAATAAATGTAAAATAAGTTAATCTCAACGGAGTTCACCAATCAGCAGGCTGAGCTTGCAAGGGCAAGGTCCATACAAAGATAAATGCAGGGGATGCACTCCGGGATGGCCACGGTTTTGCTGGTTCGTCAGGCAACGAAGACGTAGGATAGGTTTGCGGTGGCACCTGCGAACTCGTCATCATTATCATCATCATCATCGCCGTCGCCGTTGTCGGGGAGGCCGTGACGGTAGACGTGGACGAGGACCCAGACGGCGTAGACGACGCATAAGGCGTAGCCCATGAAGAAGCGGGCCTCGAGAAAGAACAGGAGGTAACCGAGAATGGTGAGCAGCACGCTGATCCAGAACCCCATCTGATCCAGCAACGAAGCAAAAGAAACGGCACGCAAAAGAGAGAAAGAGATGGTCAGGCATCCGGTGAATCAGCTGGTGAAAGAGATGCATGGAGGAAATGAAACACGGACACACGGTGAGCTCGCTCGTTGGCCGGTGTGTGTGTTGCGTACGTACGGTGTAGCAGCCGTGGCGGAGGTAGACGCCGAGCGGCGGGAGGAGGACGACGCACACGAGCTCCAGGCACCGGCGCCACAAAGAGCCCAACCCCATCTCCTCCTCGGCTACTACCGTTGGTGGGGGATGTTGCTGGAACGGAAGGATAGCTCGACGTCTCGACCACGGCGCATGCGTTGACTACTCCGCCGGTACTAGACTAGACTTGGACTGTGCCGGTTGGAATTGCAACGAGTGGCACACAAGAGTTGTAAAGTTAGACCTGTGAAGTCGACGTTTGCCAGGAGCCAGATCATCTACAGCCCTCGTCCTTCAGTTACGCGCCAGATCTATTGTCCGAGCGTGGTTGTGTTGACCCCTCATTTTTGCTTCCATCCAACCATACCCCTACTTTGATCCTTCACTTTTCATACATTTCAACGGGCCTCTCCGTCCACCACCACTAGCAGCTGCTCAACGACGCCGGCCAGTCGTGACCCATCCACCGTCCTTCAAATGTTCGACAGTTTGTCTGGGTGAGTTTCTTTTCGCTTTGTTCATCTCCTTTTTTTTTGTCAACTGAATTGAACCGGGTCATGTCTAGTCAAGATGAAGAGGTTGATAGAGATGATCTTCGAGGACTCTTCGTTGGAGGAGGGGAAGAAGATGATGACGACTTCAAAATAACCATAGGCATGATTTTCAGTGAAGATTTTCGACGGTCGAGGAGAGGATCACAATTCGGCGGTATACACATCAACCGAGATAGAGCGAAGGGTCATGCCAAGATTATGAGAGGTTATTCCAACCCCAATCCAACCTATCCAGAAAAGTATTTTTGTTGGTGATTTCGAACGCACACAAGCCTCTTTCTCACCATTGTAAGAGCCATGAAGAAGCGTGATGATTGGTTTCTATTCAGGAGGAGTGCATCCAGAGAGATAAGTGTGAGCCCTTTGATGAAGTGTCTGACGACTATTTGAGTGCTCTCCTATGGGTGTTCGGCCGACGGCGTTGACGACTATGTCCGCATTGGAGATACAATCTTGGAGGCCGTTCGGAGGTACACAAAAGCAGCTATTGAAATCTTTGGGCTGAAGTACTTGAGGGCACCCATCGATAAAGACACCGAGCTGTTGGCTTGGAGTGAAGAATGTAGATGACCTGGGATGCTTGAATCAATTGACTGCATGCACTGGACATGAAAGAATTGTGCTGCATGATGAAAACGTCGATACAAAGGCCATTGCAAAGATCCGACATCATTCGTGGGGTTGACGAATCGCATGATCTATAGATTTCACATTCATTTTTTGGATTTGCCTAGTTCTCGTAATGACTTGAATGTGTTGTCAAGATCACCACTGTTCGCTAGGCTTGTTGCCGGAGATGCTTCCCCATGCAACTATGTTGTCAATGACCATGAGTACAAAATAGGCCACTACCTTTCAAATGCCATCTATCCTCCATGAGCCACATTTTTCAAAACAATCGTATGTCGGAAAGGTTACAAGAGATCTCACCTTGCAATGTGTCAAGTGTCGACAACGGGAAGGAAGGATGTGGAGAGATCTTTCGGTGTGCTTCAGAAGCGCTTTGGCATCATTCATAGCCTTACAGAGTATTCAAACTCCAAGGTCCTATGACAAATCATGACATGTTGTATTATCTTGCATAACTGTGACACCCTGGATTTTTGGCTACAGTGGTCTTTGTAATTAAGCACAGTGATTACCATGATCAGTGCCTAATCATTTTGCTAAAAAATATATGATCAAGTTGAAATTCATATCTCAATTCAAATTCCACTTCAAAAGCCAATTGATTTTTATGTGATAAAATAAAATTGCAAACAAAAAAATAAAATGTTGCACACTTGTGATAAATCACAAAACAATTTTTTTTGACGAAAAAAACATCACCCTCAATCTGGTGTGAACCCCACCTTCAATAACATAGCCAAATTGCATTTAAAATGCCCCTAAAAATCTATGTAAATTTTCAAACATATTCCAATGGGCCCAACTATTTTTTTGACCATTAAAAATATTGCAATATATTTATTGGACCTTGTCACACATTTTTATTATAGATAATTAATGCAAAATGAATTAAAACATAAAATCATTAAAAGAAAAAGAAACAAAAATAAAAAAACAAAGAGCCCCCCGGCCCAACTGGGCCTCAGCCACGTAACCAGGCCGGCCCAAAAATCGGGCCTATACTACCCTCCTCCCCACCGAACCCTAATCCCTCCCCCACTCTCCCTCCCCGTCTCAATTGGATCGGGGGCTGCCCCCGCAGCCGACCCCGGTGCCGCCCCGCCTCGACGGCGCTCGCTCGCGTCGTCGTGGCCTCCTCCCCGCCGGCGGCCCCGCCCCTGTGTGCTGCCGTCTGTTGCCGTCACCACTGCGCCGCCCCACCGCCGGCACCCACGGCGCCCCCCAGCACCGGACCCCGCCTCGCCCCCGAGCAAACTGCCCCCCTACACGTCGCATGTGAGCTACCGCGCTCGCCTCTCTCTCCTCTCCCCGCGGCGTCCGCACACTCGCCGCTCCCCGTCGCGCTCACCGCCCCCCGCGGCCGCTCTTCCGTGCGCCTTGGCCGCGGCCACCACGCCCCGCGCGCGCTCCCCTGCGTGCCCCGCTTCGGCCGCACCCCGCAAGCATCCCCAGCTTCGCCCCGCGCGTGGCCGTGCATCACCGAGCCCACCGCCCGTGTCCCGTGCGTCCCCGCGCCTGCTGACCCGCCCGCGTTGCCCCGCGTCGGCCCCGTCCCCCCTAGCGACCCGCGTCGCCACTCGCCATCGCTGGCCACCCCACCATCGTGCCCTGGCCGCCGGCGAGCCCCTGTGGCTGGCCAGGGCCGCCGGCCATCGCCCCCCTGTGTATTTTGTTAGTGGGGATTGATCCCCCCACTAACCCCATTGACCAATGGGGCCAGCCCCCCCCCCCCCAACTGTCAATGACAATAGGGGCCCACCCCCTGTTAAAAACGTTTAAATAAAAATATATCAACCAAATAAAATAAATAATTAGTTGAATCAATCAATTAATTAGTTAATTAACTTAATTAAGATTAATTAAACTAACTAATGACTATTAAAAAGTTATTTTAAACAATGAATGATAGGTGGGTCCCGTCCCATTAATTAACCGGATTATAGTTAATTAAACATTAATTAGAACTGTGACACTGACAGGTGGGACCCAACAGTCTGTTTGACAAGTCAACTCCACTGTCGATGTTAGCATGACATCATGCTGATGTTATAAATGCATTCATTGAATTAAAATAAATCAATTTAATTTTTAAATATTAATAAAATTTTAAAAATTAATATAAAATAATTCGTAAGTCAGATGAAAATAATTATACATGAAAGTTGATCAGAAAAATCCTACAAATCTGAATACGCACTGCCTTCGTCTATCACGTGTTCCTATCATAACGAACATGGAACATTTTCATCATTTTCGTTTGTCCGGTAGTAGCCCGAGACCCGGAAAATATCGTCAAATATTCTTCCGATTCGTCCGCGACATGTGATACCGCGTTAGTGTATGCCTAGCTCTGCATATTGCCATGGCATGCATCGTGATGCATTTGTCTGCTTTATATTTATTGTTTCTTTTCCCTCTTCTTACCGATAGACCCCGAGACTGACGCTACTGTCGGGTACGACTATGCCGTTGACGATCAGGCCTTTGCTGCAGAGCAGCAAGGCAAGCCCCCCCCCCCCTGAGCATTCTGATATCGCCCATTTTCCTCTCTTATTCTTGCATTAGATTTTTGCTACCGTATTAGTTAACTCCTATTCTATGCATAGCCTGTTTTTGATAAACTGCTACCATACCTGCAATCATATCAACTGCTTAGTATAGGTTGATCAATGAATCTCCAATGACCCTCCTTAGTCCCAGTTGCCCCTATTTCTTCATCGATGACCCGACGACTCAAAGACTCGGTCAACCGACCGACAAGCGAGGCCCCTCACATCACCGCACTCCCCCTTAGTTGTACGACTGTGTAGTGCTACTATCGAGTACCGAGGGTGACACCTCGTGAAGTACTCATGATGCTAGCCATGTAGTGCAACTAGTCGGTCATGGTTATCGAGGGTGATTCCTCCTTCACCATTTCCGATGATGTCTCTATCGTGTAACCCATCAAGTGTGGGATCCTTGAGGGTGATTCCTGTAAGTCCACCTTGACAGTTACATCGAGCGGGGACCATTGAGGGTGATGCCTCAGTTCTCGTCTTGATGTTTCATACACACAGTTACTATGACCTGGTTACAGAAAAATGTTGGTGATGGGTCGGCCCTGAGGGGTACCCATAGTTTGATGATGATGAGGCGTGGACAGGTAGGAGAGGCCCTTGACACACATCCTCGAGACGGGGCGACGGGACTGCACTTTATGGGTCGCACTTGTCCCGCATTAATAAAATGCTAATAGGTTGAGTACTTGATCTGAGTTAGGTCGTTGGCCTTAATACGCACTAACCTTCACGTAGGAGAAGTTATGGGTACTCAGCGTCGTTGTATCAGCCGAAGCTCTTCGGACGTCAGCAATGGAGTGGCGTGCGCCCGAGTAGTCCGCAACGGCATCACGCTTGTTATAAGGGGTGCTAGGACTGACCTCGGTCGCCCTCGCATCGTGCAAGAGTGCAAAGGGTGAGTGGGCCCATGACCCCTGCGCGCTTAGGATTTAGACCGATGGGCTGGCCTCTTCGTTGAGTCTAGGTGGGGCGATGATGTTTTGATATCCCGAGGCCGGGCATGACCTAGAAAAGTGTGTCCGGCCGGAGGTGATTCAAGCATGTTGGGGAATATGTGGTGCACCCCTGTAGGGATGAATAATCTATTCGAATAGCCATGTCCACGGTAACAGGACGACTTGGAGTTGTACCTTGACCTTATACAACTATAATTGTGACTTTAATTATGAAATGAATGTTGGCTCCGAGATTGTTTCCTCGTAGGGAGTCGAGGAAGAATCTCTGGGCGTGGTTACTTAATAAAATTGCTACAATAATATGACACTTTATATGAGTTATCAGTCTACTCTCTTCTAATGCTGCAAGATGCTGAAGATGCTAGTCTTCGATAGGACTAGGCCTTCCCCCTATTCTTGCTTTCTGTAGTCAGCCCAGATATAACCTCATTCCGATATCGATGCATACTTAGCATAGTTCTGATGCTAGTCTTGCGAGTACTTTGGATGAGTACTCACCGCTGCTTTGCTTTCTATTTCTCCCTCGATACGATTCTGCGTTCACACGACGGAGCCCAGAAGATGGAGTACGCCGTAGACGACTACTACACCACCGCAGGAGCCTGTTATTACGTGGAGGCAGCCCCCGACCAACAGTAGGATAGGAGGTTCCCAGGCAGGAGGCCTCACCTCTTTCTATCCGCTGTCATGTTTGTGCTAGCCTTCTTAAGGAAAAACTTGTTTAACTTATATTTGTACTAAGATATTTTTTTGCTTCCGTTGACTCGTGCTTGTCGAGCTTTGTATTCGAGCCCTCGAGGCCCCTGGCTTGTAATATGAAGTATGACTTTAATTTATGTCTAGAGTTGTGTTGTGATATTGATTAGTGAGTCCCTAATCTTGATCGTACGCATTGTGTGTATGTTTAGCGTACGGTCGAGAATGGGGACGTCACAATAACATAATCATTGAAGAAGAGAGGCATGTATAAGAACTTTCGGTGCATCTCCAATGAAGATCCTGTTAAGCCGAATCTTGATGCAAAAAGGATGCAAAGATTCCTCGCAACGCACCGCACCATTGAGGAGCGAGAAGTTCATATCAATTTTCAAGATAATCTTGTTGAGCATCAGTGTCATCTCTATAAGACTTCATAGTTGTGCTTTTGACATGTTCTTTACTTCATTTGAACCCTTTCGTGTATTTAAATTTGAAATTTTTGATTAGCAAACTTTGAATTTGTAATATTCATGAATTGTGTGCACACACTAATGATTACATTTAGATTATATGTGTGCAAATATATAGTTGAAATGTAGGTAAACTAAAACTAGAAAGATTTAGCCAAAAAATCATAGAAAACTCTTGGCTTCAACTGGCAGATTGCACGCACGCATCCGCCTTCTCATCCACGTGACGCTCGTCGCTGCTTGCTGCTTGCTTTGCGTTAGTGGGTTTTTGCAGCAATATCTTTGTTGCAAAAAGAGTTATAACAATAGGTATGTTGCAAAAAATAAAAAATTGCAATATGATTTTTATTGCAATTTTTTTTACAACAAGACCTCTGTTATAAAAAAATTGCAACAAGACCTTTGTTGCATGAAAATTTTGTAACTTGATCTATGTTGTATAAATTTTTATAATTTTTATCGTGTTGTGTGTTGTAATACAAGAAAGTGTCGTTCAATCCATCAAATCCGACAATTCGCAAGGCGGCAGATCTTTTAAAAAAATCGTCAGCCGCGTAACAGCACCCAAAAAATATTTAGGGAGTCAAGTATCAAGGGATCAGTTAGAAATAACACCTTTTTTAAAGGACCAAATATGCTCCTTTTAAAGGATACTCTGTCGTATCCTCATATAGGGATCGGATCGGTCAGAGAGATGCTCTGAGCTCGGATCACCTGGGCCATTTTCATTAAGATAAGAAGTTAAAAACATATTTTAAAGCTTTTGAATAAATCTGATTTTTTCGACACAAGTACATGCGCATTATTACCGGAAATCCAATTTGGCTCCCGGGAGCACATGCTCATCCGCGCGAAAAAGATTTTTGGAATGTCAAAAAAATCCCAACAAAATTTCTATGTATTCAGTCACATCCACATGCTAAAGTTTTAGGCAAAAAGATTCAACATTTTGGCCTGTGCAAAAAACAAAAACAAAATGAACCAAACGTTACCATAAAGGCTTAAAATGCCACCCCAAATTTATTCTTTTCACCGGCGAAACACTACTGCTTCGTTTCGCATTAAAATTGTCAGGCATGCTTGCGACAAGGCATGCTTGCGACAGTAACACAAACATCTACACAAAAAATCAGAATTTTTTGAATTTTTTTACTACCTTTTTTGAGTTACGGTTCATTGCTCCCAGGAGACACCCCCCACCCCCCCACCCCACCACCACCAATTATTACTTGGTACAACGCCTCTCTAAAGGGTTCATGCTGATATATATTTAAGGAGGAATTGTACCCTCATTTGTATCCCTGTTATATCAACAAAAGATGTTATGTGGTGCGAGGGGGTTAGTGTCTGACCATGTTATTTAGAAGAAAAAAACATGGCACAGAATACACTGTTCTCAAAGATAAATAGCTAAAGTGCACCATCATGAGTGAGGTTCTACAACACAATCAATACAGATTGTGCTATCAACACCAGACAGACAAAATAAAGAGCCATTCCCCAGAGGCACAAGCACTATATTTATTCTACAAACTGAATTTTACAAGCATAGGGAATTTAAAGCGTGCATGACCAGATAATTTCAGAAGAAAAATAGTAATCACATAGTGCACTATTCTCACAGATATACATATCTCAACTGCACCATCATGAACGAGGTTCTGCAATACAATCAATACTGATTGTGCTGTCAACACCAAGTAGGGAAAATAAAGAGCAATTCCTCACAGGCATAAGCACTAGTTATTCCACAACTGGACTTTACGAGCAAAAGGAATTAGAAATATATCATGTTGCTACAGTTTGTTGCGTTCATATCATACATGATACCTGGAACAACCTTTTTTCTGAATGCCACTGTGATTTACTTTGAAAATTGCTGTTGACAAGTTAAACAGCAATCATCCCAACTATCATTGCCGCCATCAACAAGCAATTTTTCTGATCCCTCATCTCCGGTCAAGACATTTTGTGCATCTTCTCTAGCCTGTGGGCATGTCATCGATCAGGCTAGGAGCAGTAATTGTGCAAAGTTAAGTCAACCAGATAATCCCAGTGAAGGTGCCCCCGCTGCTTCATTTCATGAATTAGACTCTCTATGACTGTGATTTGCCACTCGATAGCACTAAGCCATGCAATTCATCGAAGAATTTCAGTCATCAGAACCCCTATCATCAGAGCCCCTGTCACGGCGAGGAAGACTATTCTGTTGTGGCTGAGAAATCCAGTGCAGCCCATCGAGCAATTCTGAGTACATCCTCTGGTCCAATGCTCCTCGCTTCCTCTCTTTCAGCTCCTCCAGCAACTGGAACGCATCCTCTGTCCGTGTAGCTCGGCACAGCTCCTCCAGCAGCGTCCTGTAAGTGATCATATCTGGCTTCCTCTTGCTATCCAGCATATCCAAAAGCACCTCTCTCGATTCTTCGAACCTCCATTCCAGTGCCAGCGCAGCCACCGCTGACATGTACACGCCGCCGCTCGGCGCGAACCCCTTCTCCCTCATCTCCTTCAAATACACCAACCCGTTATCGGTCCTGCCCTTCTGGAACATGGCCTTGACAATGTAGCCATAGGTGAACTCATTCGGCTCACAGCTATACAAGGGCATTTCCCGGAACACCTTGAGGGCGTCGTCCACCTCAAGGCAGCGCCCATAGGCCTTGATGATTAGATTGAGCAGATAGGTGTCCGGAACCACGCCCGTGGCCTTCATCTGACGGGAGAGGGATCTGACGGCGTGGAGGTAGACCAGCGACGCGGGCGGGCGGCGGACGCGGCGGACCACGGTGCTGAGGAGGAGCGTGAAGGTCTCGACGTTGGGGCGGCAGCCGGCGTTGGCCGGGAGTGCGCGCATCTTGTTGAACATGTCGAAGGCGATGGGGAAGAGGCTGCGGCGGTCGCAGCAGAAGCGGAGGCAGGCGTTGAAGAGCTGGAGGTCGGGGGGGCAGGCCCCCGCGAGCACGTCGTGGATGAGATTCTCCGCGGCGACGGGACGCTTGCCGGAGGAGGCGGCGTTGAGGGCGGCGAGGTAGGAGGCCGGGGCATGGCGGAAGCCCGGACGGAGCCCGGCCCAGCGGAAGAGCGCGAGCGCGAGGTCCGGGTCCTGCTCGGAGTTGATGGCGTCGGCCAGGTCGCACGCGGTGAAGCCCGGGCGGAGCCGCGTGACCCACGCCGCGAACTGGTCGTCCGGCGGGGAGCGGACGGGGGATTGCGGCTCCCAGGCGGGCGCAGAGCCCTCGGAGTCCCCGAAGAAGGTGGAGGAAGGAGTGGTGCTGAGGTGGCGAGGCTTTAGGAGGGCCCGAGGAAGGCGGCGGACGGCGGCGAGGAGCGCCATAGCGGCTGGTCGGCGGCGCGGCGTCTCGCAGGAGGAGAAATTATCGGAGCGACGGTGGAAAGGTCACGCGGACGAGAAAGGCCTCGCGACGCGGGCCGGTGACAACGGGCCGGCAAAAGAATTAGGCGGCCCAGTGGCCCATTTAACGGGAGAAAAGGTGAGTGCTCAGACTTACTCAGACCATGGAGATGACGCCGTTGGTATCGTCGGCCTTCTCGCGGCGCCGTTGACGGCGGAGGCGGCGGGCGAGAGCGACGAGGACCGCGGCGAGTGCGACGCCGAGGAGGTCGGCCGCGGCGTCCCTGAGCGAGGCGCCGGAGGACCCGAAGAGGCGGGCCTCGTCGGCGGCCTCCTTGGCGGCGCCGACGGCGAGGGAGGCGGCGCAGCCGAGGGCCAGCGCGCGGCGGCGGAGGAAGGGGCGCGAGCTCCGTCCCGCGAGCGCGGCGGCGGCGAGGGCGATGAGGAGGCAGGCGAGGACGTGCTGCAGCTTGTCCGGGGCGAGCCACTGGTCGCCCCACTCCATCAGTCAGCCGCCGCTGCCAACCACCGAGAGTAGAAGTCCTCTCAACAAACCAACCAACTTCTACTTTAGACTTATTATAGCAACTCCAACGCGTCGTAGATCCATTTCGTCCGTCGGCATCCGTTTAGGTCGCCGCGGACAAAAACAGGCGTCCAACACGTCGACCCAGTCTCAAATCGCGTCTGCACCGACACATTTCAGGCCTAAATTTGGGTCGGATTTACGTCGGCAGTGGGTGGAAGGTGGGCGCGGGTCGTCTTTTTAATGGAAGCGTGCAGCGGGGCCGGCCTCATCCGCTTCCGTCCACATCTGGCCACGCTTGCTCCCACGTCGACGACCAGCCAAACCCTACCTAGCTAAAACCCTAGCCAGCCAGCGCGCCATGGGGTTTCTCGACCGAAAGGGACGGAAGGACAAGTTCAACACCAACGCGAGCTCTTCGCGTGGGCCCACTGCGCTACCGTCGTCGCCACCACATCATAGCTCGCCGCCGGAACGGGACCGGCTGTACATCCCAGTCCACCAGACGCGGTGGCACTAGCAGTACCGATGGTCATTGCAACATCTAGATGTCAACCTGCCACACGATTGGCATCTGGATCCGCAGTTGATCCCCATTTCGGCGGTGCCGCGCACGTCACGAGCGTACGCCGAGGAGGTTCGTCGGCGACGTGAGGCCCTCATGCCGGAGCAGCGCGTCATGCGTGCCTACGCGCCGGACTCCCCCAACTGGGAGCGCTGGTTCGCGCTAGAGCATGAGGAGGAGAGACTCCAAGGCGTGCATGTCGACCACGTCGTCCCTCCGCCACCACCCAAGATGCTGTCGGAGGAGGAGGAGAAGGAGCAGACGTACCAGGTCGCCCTCGAGCTAGCCCTCCAGAATGCGCTGGAGGCTAGCCGTATCGAGGAGGATGCTCACTGGGATGCCCTGGACCAGGCCCTTGCCCTCTCGGCTGCAGGGGACTCCATCCACAGCCCGATCTTTGTCCTGCCGTCGTCGCCTTCTCCTCCGCAGCCGACGTCGCTGCCTCCTGTGGCCGAGCCAAAGGTCGAGGCGGAGCCGGAGCCCATGCCGACACAGAAGCGCTCGCCGCCTCCTCCCACTTGGGCGGAGGAGTCGTACACATGGACCGGCATGGTCCGCGAGTGGATCAACGCGCCTCCGGTCTGGTACGCCTCGACGCCGGAGGAGTTGGCCCACCTCGAACGCTGGAAGACACACTAGCTCGCCCAGGAGGCGGAGGACGGCCAGTGGCAGATCGAGTGAGAGAAAGACGAGGAGGCACTGCGTCTGGAGAAGGAGGAGGAGGAGCGCGCCCGATACCTACCAAACGGCGTTTGGGTGGGTTGGGCCGGCTCCTGTCTTCGTCGACCTCACCGGCGGCGATGGCGATAGCGATGGCAAGGGCAAGGGCAAGGTGGACGACTAAGGGGCAGCGGGTGCGTAGTTTTTTTTAGTTTTTTTATGTTTAATTATGTTTTAAATGGACTTTGACCGACCACTTATGTTTAATTAATGTTTAATTATGTTTATTTTATGCGACGTGTTATTTGTTTTTGTCGATGGCAAATTTGGGTCGGCCTCCCGTTGGGCGCACGCGCCGACCCATTTCGCAAAGCGGACACGGGCGTCCGCTTCGTCGACCTAAACGGACAAAAAGCGGACAAAAGCCGCGTCCGTTTGGGTCGGTCGGTTGGAGTTTCTCTTAGAGCATCTCTAGCGGACGTTGTATAAGTGGTCAAACATTTATAATTTTTGCGTTTTACAGTTTTGGTCGAAATAAATGTCCTAAATAGAAACCGTAAAAGTGGTCCAACTCGTAAATTTTGTAAGGGCCACCGAAAATCCACACATGAAACCCTTATGTTTGAAGGTTGGAAGCGAGGCCCCCCCATACTGGTCAAACCTCGTCGGAGCAAACATGCCGTCGCGGAGTTTGCCGGAATCCACCCTAAACTCGCCGGAATTCATCACCGCACACCGAAAAAGGCCGCTAGACTCCGCAATTGATCGCTGCCGGTTCGAATTGGACGAGCTCGACCTCGTCGTGGCCTCCCATGACCTCAGCCTGGCCGCCGGAATCCTCCCGGCGCGGCAGGCAAAGGGGCACGGCGCGGCTGGCACGACTGGCAACAAAGCAAGGCGTGGACGGCGGAGGCGATGGGGCGTGGCCGGCGGGCGACGGGGCGCGACCGGCGTGGTGATGGGGCATGGCCGGCAGGGACGGGGCACGCCCGACGGGGTTAGGCGTGGACGGCTGGGGGAAGGGCGGCCGCGGCCGGACTAGAGGAAGGACCTCTTTATCCTAGTTTTAAAGTTTGTTTTACAATATCTGTTTGGTCGTAGCTAAAATAAACCTTTAAAATGCCTTTTTTCGACCTGTATCCCTATTTTACAGTTTGCGGTTTTAAGGGGTATGCTAGAGATGCTCTTACAGACCCACGAGGAGGAGAAAGGCCATCCAGACATCGTCAGATGAAGCCGAAGAGAATGGCTCCCTCATTGGGTTCTCTAGATCATCTCCAAGCGATCCTCAAGACCTCCGCGCGTTTTTATCTAGCAGATGAATGCATCGCATTAGAAAAGTGGCCTGAGTGTCGACACAGAGTACCTTCCATTGATGTAGATGAAAACTTAGCTTGACAAGGACGCAGTTCATGCTTCTCCACGTGCGCCCCTCAAAGAAGAAAACATTTCTCGGCTTCCAAATACTCCACAAGGAGGCGACGTTTACCAAATTTAAGACCAAGTGCTTCTTTTTTGAATGTCAAAAAACACAAACATCCTCAAAATTAGAAATGATATTAATATCAAAACACTCAGTAACAAAGGTCCATACATGTCTAGCAACCACACAATCAAACAGTAGATGCTGGACAGATTCATTCTTATTACAAAACAAACATGTTAAATCATTGACATCTCGTTATCCCTGGTAAGCACTTTGTTATATATGCACAACTATAAGAACACATGAATTTTTTGTGGACATAAAACTTTCCAAAGTTTGTCCCCTATAGTAGAAACTACACCTCCAAAATTGATACTATCATAGAAAGATTTAATCGGATATATCCCATTAGACTCCAAGGTCCAAATGGGAATGTCAGGGTCACTTGCAGCAGGATATTGCCGCACTAAGGCCACCAATTGATCCCTCATGTTCATACCATCCTAGGCAACACAACGTCTAAATGAGAGTTTAAGCTCTCTTCCATCCCAGACTTAGAAACATTGCAGTGTGGCTGGTTACAAATATATAATAGATCCCAAAATTGGACCTTAAGGGAACAATCCCCGCCCAAGTGTCATACCAGAAACTGATGTTTACTCCATTTCCGAACTTTCACTTATAAAAAGTTTTGGTTGCATTAAGAGCCCCGGTGGCACTCTTCCAAAAGGTAGATCCTATTCCACCTGTGGCCCAAAAAATATTTTGGGAGTCCACATTATATTTAACAGAAATGATTTTCTTCCGGTCACTATTATTATTAGCAGAAAATCTTTTACCCCAGGAGGCTAACATAGTCATATTAAAGTCTCTAATATTTGGTACACCCATCCCCCTAAATTCCTTCTTCCTGCAAATCAAGCCCCAATTAGCCAGGTGATATTTACGTTGATCTCCCAAATTACGCCAAAATAAGTGTGCCATCTGAGAATTGGTAGCATTGATAGCCCATTTGGGGAACTTGATCATGGACCTAAGATATGCAGGGATGCTAACTACACAGGCACAAAGTAAAATGATCTTCCCTTGTATGCAAGATATCTCCCCAGCCAGCCAGAGATACCCTTAATAATATTACAAAGTATTATAGCGGCTAAGCTAGCCCAGCTTGGGTGAATCCCCAGTGTAACTACGGGGGAAACCGTGCATTGACACGTGAAATTGGTTTACTGCTGGTTTTTCTCTGTGTTGGTCACCAATTCGACCGGTCTGTTGGTTCACCGCTTTAACTCGGCTAGCGCAGTGAAAAGAGCTCGCTCGAACAATCCTCGCGACCTCCGATATTTCTGCGGCTTAAGAGGATCTCTCGGGAAGCCACGCCACTGATTTCTCATTGATCATGTTTCTCTTCCCCTCGCTCCTTCCTTCTTCCTTCTTGAGAGACAGCGTTGATGCATTGGAAGATTTGGAAACAGATAAGGAAGCGAGGTGTTCTCTGCCCTCACCGTCGCCCTACACTGCTGGTCGGAGGCGGAGAACGCATCCACACGCCGCCTCCATCAGAGTCGGAGATGGAAGGCTCCGGCAACGGCACCCTCTAGTTCTCGGGGCGGGGCAACAAGAATGAGGGCGGCGAGGAGAGAAGGAAGGAGTCATCGACGAGCGGGCGAGGTGGCAGGGGCAAGCAAGGCAGCATCGGCTGATAAGTTTGTCAAAAGCTCTATTTTTGTCAACCATGTAATGCTACAAAGGCATCAACTCCATGCAACCCCTGCCCAAAAGGAGCAACTACATTTATGTTTAATGCATATTTGGCTGAAATCCCCCCTTATAACTTTTGCAGAGCTCTCACAGATCAAACAACCTACGAAGTGGCTAGAAGGATGGCAATAGTCTACTTAAGGTCTGTTATATGAGAAGTGATTTTCGTTCCAGCTTGCTATGGTTTTATGATTTATCACTATTAAACTCGGTACTCAAATAGTGGAGTTGTACTACTTGCATGGAATTTCGGACAGAGTTTATCGGTGAAGGCATATATAGAAACATCTATGACTTATGCTTCACTAACTGGAAGCCGTGCTTTCATTCGAGGATCTGGAAGCTAGAGCAACTTCCTAGGACATATAGAGACCTATTTCACTGCCGGTGTTGTTGATCTATGTGTTGTAGTATAGTATACCATTCTTCACCCCTAGCATCCATTCTTCTAACTGTTTAGCCAGTGGAGACATGTCTTCCACGAACTGCACCAACGCATGTACGTACATCCGAGTTCATATTCGTGTGAAAGCGCATGTTCATTCTTGGCAGAGACAAGAAATGTGTGTGTGTGACTCGAGATATATACACTTGACTGAAACTGTATCAGCTTCTGTATGAAACTGTGGTTGTTTATCTCAACCTGCAGTTTTGCTCTCTTTTATTTGGTAAACTACAACCAGTGCATGATCGTTTCTCACATTGTCACAAAGACATGACGCACAAAATGTGCAGCAGAATTTCAAGAGCTAAACAAAGAAACAACTCCCAAACGAACCAGTTCACACGGGCTGTCTCACGGGCGCGACGTGCCGCCACATCTCTGCCTGCTAGTCCTATCTATGATAGGTTGGAGATCTTCCCTCCTAAGCTTGTCATAGTGCAGAGGCACTCCTAAGTATTTGATAGGGAAAGCCCCAACTTCACAACAGAAGATTTGAGCAAAAAGATTGGCCAAATCCTCTTCCATATTTATGGTCATAAGATCACTTTTATGGAAATTAATTTTCATACCAGATAGACTTTCAAAATAGGATAAAATCCACTTGAAAATTCTGCTTTTTTCTACTGAGTTCTCCAAGAAAAGTATGGTGTCATCTGCATATTGTAAGCTGATGACCCCCCCCCCCCGGGGGGTATTATTTGGGGCAAAAGCCCAAAAACTAAATCCTGTGAAGCTGCTTTTTAAGCATTTTCGTGAAAACATCAGCAACTAAATTGAAAAGCAAAGGAGACGAGGGGTCTCCTTGTTTAAGCCCCCCCCCCCCCCCACACACACACACAAAGTGAGGACCATTTGTGTCATTAATTCTAACACTGAAAATACTATTAATCAATGTGCTATTGATCCAAGAAATCCATCTTGGCCCGAATCCTGTGGAATGTAACATATCAAACAGGAACTCCCAGCTAACTCTGTCATACGTTTTTTCATAATCTAACTTGAGTGCTAATCCGGGAGTGCCAGAGTTTTTTACCTCATAGATAACCTCATGAGCCATATCTGCACCCTCTAAGATATAGCTGCATTTAATAAAGGCAGTTTGATTCAAACATATGATCCTCTAACCAACAGGAGAAACCCTATTGGTCATAACCTTAGAGAAAATGTTAACCCCGCAGTTACTCAGACTAATAGGTCCAAACTTATTCATATCTTTCGCATCTTGTTCTTAGGAATCGGCACAATTAAAGCAAAGTTTAATCTATGCAGATCCAGTTTACCTTCCTCAAAATCTCTAACTAAAGCCATGAAGTCAGCTTTAATGTCCTCCCAAAAGGTCTGATAAAACAAAAAGGATAGTCCATCAGGCCCAGGTGCCCCATGGGCATACGAGCCGAAAACTACCTCTTTAATTTCTTCCTCAAAAAAAGGTTTTTGCAACATACCATTCTCTTCTTGCGTAATAAGTTCGTCTTCCTCCCAAAAGGAAGGCCCAAGGCTAATATTATGTTTAGGCTCATACACAAAAAAGTTTTTATAAAAGGATGTGGCAATCTCAAGCATTTCTTAGGTGGTATGGACATGTTCATTCTCCCCATTCAGCTCAACAAGATGATATTTTCCTATGTCTATGATTTGCGGGCACATGGAAATAGGCATTGTTTTTATCTCCATCTTTAATCCTCACATCTCTCGAGCGTTGCCACAAGGCAACTTCTTATTTATGCCAAATATCTTCAAGCTCTTTCTTAATCTCAATCATTCTGGATTTGTCCCCATCAACTAACTAGTTCCTCTCAGAGAACACATCCAAAAAATCATATTCCATCATTAGTTCCTTCTTATTTTTCTTAATACCTGCTTCAATATTAATGCTCCATCCCTTAATCTTTTTCCTTAAATTTCTGGTTTTGTTCAACCAGACATCCATGGCACAATTCCCATGAACATGTGTAATCCAATTTTTTCTAATCACATCTTTAAAATCTAGATGGTCAAGCCACCATTTTTCAAAATGAACCATTTTCTGGGAGGTAACCCTCCGAGCTCCAGTGTCAAGGATAAGTGGAGTATGATCACTCCCTATCCTAGGTAGAGCAAACAATATAGACAGAGGGTACTTTGTATTCCAGGAACCGGACATGAAAACTCTGTCAATCATGGCGAAGATGGACACAAAAACCGGATACAAGGCTATCGTCAAACCGTCATTGATTCGTGCTTTATCTCATGGCCAAAAGACCACAACAAATCCTCTTCAAACCGGAAAGTGCTCTTCTACACCCGAACTCATTTGAGCTCGGATGAACAGTAAAGTCGAAAAATATTTTTAAAATGTTGAAAAAAATCTGATTTTTTTTACAGTAAACTTTGACAAAATGTTTAAGAGATCGCAAAATTTCCGAAATCACATTTGTGGAAGTCGTGACAAAAAGAACAAAATTGATGTTCCAAAGTGCTTTCAAAAGTAGCATTTTTAGAGTTTCGATTTTGTTTTTTTTACCATGACTTTTACAAATGTGATTTCATGATGAAATTTTGAAAGCACTTAAAACATTTGTCAAAGTTTGCCCAGAAAAAAATTCAAATTTTTTAAAATGTTTTTACAATTTTTTCGAATTTACTGCTCACCCGAGCTCATTTGAGCTCGGGTGCAAAAACATCATGTCCCTTCAAACCTCCCTTTTTCCAAGGCATGCACGTTCCCATAATCCGTCACCTCGTTACCTTTCTACCAAGGATGTTGGTTGGTCTTAGTCAAGTGAGACTTAACCAAGTCTCAATCAAATTACATAATATGTAGAAGAAAAAGAAAAAAACTGAAATAAAAAAATGCACGGATCTTAATGTAAAATCTCATAAATATAACATCGATTGAGGCATAATAAAAGCACATTTATGCCTTTCATTATGAAGCTAGCTTTTTTAGTTGAGATCTAAGTAAAATCATAGATGTTTAAAAAAACGGCAGGAGCACTGCCTTTTATCATACAAGAAAATTGAAAATGCGGTGTACAGAGGGACGCACATGTTTTAGAAACGTGACAAAACCGAAAAACAAACCCAAAACTGGCTTAGCGGATACCCAAAGCGAAAAACAAACCCAAAACTAGCTTAGCGGATACCCAAAGCGAAAAACAAACCCAAAACTAACTTAGCAGATACCCAAAGCTAGCATGGCTCCAGCAAAAGCCAACCCGCGTTACTTAATTGCCTCAAAGGCCAACATGGCAACCTCACGGTGCGTCGGGCTTAGTCCGATGAAAACACGCCTGTTGTGTCTTTTCAGATCGATCATAAAATGTATTCCCTCCGTTTCAAAATAAGTGTTGTAAAATTATTACTAAGTTAATACAAATTTTGTATTAAAGTAGCGACACTTATTTTGGAACTCGGAGGGAGCAGATGATCCTCCCGCTGTGACACCGGTGTGCGTGCTTTGGCTCGTTTGCAAGCATCACGTCCCACCAATCCGACACGTTACCCGGCTCAGGAAGATAGTTCGAGACTGGTAATCCCTCGTACGATCGAGAAGGGGCAAATCCTTTATTCCTGGTAGGTTTAGCAAAACAGCTTTTCCTTCTATTGTGCAGGGAACTCCATGCCTTTATGAAAGCACTAGTTTCTTCCTTTCTGTTGTAACCGTCCAAACGATCTGTTAACATTTTGAATTTTCTTATGTTTGTTTTACTAACAGTTGAATAAGAACAAATCTTTCGTAGACATGCGTTCAGTTTATCCCTAGATGAGTGGTGCTTCAATTCTAAAGTAAGAGTTAAAAGCGAACCAGTGTTCGCATCAAACGATTGGTAAGTCGACATGAACACTGCAACCCAAGTACCCAACCAGGTGTTGGTTCTACAGAGAAGAGTACCCAAAAGAGAAACTAACTAATGCACGCACCGGCTACATGCATTCTACGACAGCCTACGGCAGGGCATGGCGCCTGCATTTCTTCGATTTCTTCTTGTTTTTCTGCTTGCGCGCCTCTATGTTTTCTGGGGTCGACGGGCCTCTGGCTGCAGGCACATCCTCCTCGTCTTCTCCTGTCCCCGATTCGTTGTTGGAACACCCGTCAATCTGCGATGGGACAACCTCTGCAGCAGCTGCCTTCCTTCTCTCTTCTTCTTCCATGGATACTTTTTCAGAACGAAGAACGCTGATGATCTTCTTCAGCTTGTTTCCGCCATCTTTCCAGTTCGAAAAGAGGTCCTTGGCAGTCACACAAGCTTTCTTCTCCGTGCTGTGAGTTGGGCAGCAAACAGCTCAGATGAGAAGAACAACAGTTTGCAGAAAAATACTGCCAAGCAGTAGGATTTGTTGTATCAACTGGAATAATTATTGCATTTATCTATGAACTGTCGAATACATGTGCATACCTATCATCAGACTGTCTGTCGAAGTCGTTGCAGACTTGCCTGACCTCCAGTAACAGATCCACATCTATCTTTGTTGGGGGTCCTCTTTGCGTCAGCCAAGAAAGGACACTTCTAAGGAATACAACAATAGCCCTTGCATCTTTCTGCATATATAAATTGGTTTCCTAAGTATAGAAAAAACTGCTAGTGGTGAATTATCAGCCCCCCCCCCCCCCCCAAAAAAAAGAAACCTTACACCTTATGTACTCACCTGGCCTTGCTTGTTGACTTGAAACGCCTCAAACTTCTCCCAAAATTCAACATCCCCGATTTTCTTAGCAACACGTTTCATTTCACATGGCAGCAGACTTTTCCTCTCTACATTTCCGAGAAAAGTACTCTCTATACTGTCATCACGAAAAAACGATTTTGCCGAATGAACAATTTGATTGAGTGTGCAGTCCCAACTGCTAATTATGTTAGCATTCAAGCCTCGATACGTTGCCTGGGCCCTGGGTGAACCTGCGACTAGCATGCGTTCTCCAATTACTTCAAGTGCATCAGCAAACAGCCTTCTGAATTTCCCAAGTTTCGGAGACCTTATTTGCAAAGCACCAAGAATTTTTTGTGAGAATTCCAACGGCAAATCCTCGAAAACTCTGTGCATCTGAAGGAAACGTGTGGCCTCGTAGCAATCCCCAACGTTAAGATTTAATGGCACAAGATAAAGTGTGACAACTAATCTCAGAAGGACTGGAATGTGTGAAGTACTTGTAGTCTTCTGGGCCCACTCTTGGATCATATGTTTCTTTGTCAAGAGACTCCTGGCCGACTCATATATGAAACGCCCTGCTGATATTGACATTTTCTCCAGTTCCCGATCTGCCGTAGACATCATACAACTCTGAAAGTAAAGGCTGCAGCTTCTGCACTTTAACATCTTGACAAAAATAGATTCTGTGGAGAACATGCAACCATGAAGTGCAAAGCATGATGAAGAAAAATAACCCAGACACTCTATGAGATCCACACAGCACATAGGGGATATGTAATCTGGTTCGGCTCTCCAGTTTGCGTTCAAGGTGAACCTGATGGTAGACTCAAGAGCAAGCTTTAAGTTCAGGAGCAAGGAATATCTGCCATCAAGACCACTAGGGTGTTGACTTTGTATGTGTTCTATAAAATCGAAATGACTGTGGTGAACAAATATATCCAAAGATTGAAAAAAAATTGCCCACTCAGATTTGCTGTCCAGGTACTGCATAAGTCATGAAGTCAGCATTGCGCCCCAAGGTACTACGTTTAGCAAAAGTATGGCCATTCTCCCGAGATGCCCATGTGTCAGTTTATTATTTGATGGCTTGAGATGTGCATCAAGGGAATCAACAATCAGACCATATGCAGCTGGTGAGTAAAGTAGACCAATGTTCGACTCATCAATTGCAGCTTCCTCCCACAACTGCTGTAGGAACTGGAGCCCCAAACTGAATAGCTTTCCTTCCGAGCACATAGAGAAACATTTGGTAAAACATTTAGCTTTGAAGTATGCTTCGGCTGCTTCTGACCAGCATTCAGTCATAGCGAAACAGTCACCGGCATCCTCAAGCCTGGAAGTGCTACAATTTTGCGTATAAATCATTCCTATGGCAATGCAAGGAAACAATTTTTAGTCAGATAGAGTTGGATGGAATGTGAAGTAATGACTATCCATATGAAAGATGAAATTTAGCATGAATTTCAACACAGTGCACTAAAGTAATGCAGCTGCGGCAGCAAGACTTTAGCCATGTCGCTCCAGCTTGAAACCATATGGAAGCTTCCGCCTTGATCTCCTCGATCAGGCGAGGTGAAGTTTTAAAATCTGAAGATCTTTACTTCTTGGGTTACTCTCCTTGGAGCAATTCGCCATTTTTCAATGTTATATGGAATCACGGAATTACAGAAGTATCGATACAACTCAAAAATTATGGAGTCCACACACCTGCTCTTTTGTAGTCCTGTAACTTGATATAGCAAGTGGCAGCTTTCTCATGCATGCCAATAGATTCATAAATCTCCGCCGCTTTTTGCAATGAAGCCTGGCCCAGCTCCAAATTTTTAGGCATGACACTGTCTGCAGTTGCTACAAGTCCAGCAGCTCTTGCCCACTTCTCTCTGTATGCATCATTAGCCTTCTCGAAACACATTGTAGCCATCTCAAATTGCCCCTCGTTGAATAACTATAACAAAAAAATGTGCACTTGTGACATGGAGTAGCAATTGCAGAAGAGATGTATAGTAACACTGCAAGTAGGTATGCATGCTAGTAGATTTAATTGTCAACAAAAGGCCCGTGCATTTAATCACATTAAATATGAAAACTTCACTGACTAGGTAACATCGTTAAATTGCAGGAAAAAAACTAGTTTCCCCAAAAGCCTAAGCTGATGGGTACATGATCTTTGAATTCAAGACCTGTTGGCTCTAATACCATAATGAATTGCATACACCAACCAATTCACTCAAAAGAAGCTGCTGGGGAAATACTGCAAGCGGTTTCTCCCCCGAAGCTCCTCCCCCCCCCCCCCCTGCGACGCCCCCGCGTGCGACCGGGGGGCTTCCCAACCACCGCCGGCCTAGGGCCTCCCCTCCCTCCACTTTGCTCCCCGCCACCACCAGATCTTGGTGGGGGCGGCGGCTGGGCCTCTTCTCCCCTCCGCGTCATGGTGGCCGGTGCGGGGCGGCGCCTCGAACGGGGGCGCGGCACTACAAAGGGCTAGGCGGCGGTTGCGGCGACGTGGAGGGCTACGACGGTCGTCGGCGGTGCGTGCCTGCCGTGGAGGGGCCGTGCGGGTCAGCGCGCCCCGGATCTGGTGGTCTGGCCATGGTTGGCGGCGCGGGGTGGTGGCGACGACCTGGTGAGGTCGTGGCATAGGTCGGGGAACGGGCTGGCGGAGCGCCGATTGTTGTTGCTGGCGGTGTTGCCGACCGGCCAGATCAGCTCGGATTTGGCCCATGGTCGCCGGTGAGCGGTTCGGGCCTGGCCCTCGGTGTGGATGTGGGCTGCCATGGCATGGTGGTGGCTCTGGCCGGCGACGACCGGCTTCCTCTCCGGCGTTGGCTCGTCTGCGGTCAGTCCGTGTCGACCTTCGCTTCATATCCTCGTTTTTCAGGCTCTACATCGGTTGAAGGGCTGGCCCTCTCCCGGCTGCGGTCCATCGTCCGTCTCGCGCCCGGTGCGGCAGGACCGAGTTCGTCTCGCGCACAGTGCAACAGGACCGACCTCGTCTCACACTCGTTTCCGCAGGACCACGCTCGTCTCGCGCCCGGTGCTGCAGGACGAGTCAATGGAGGCCAGTTCTAGCCGGCCTTTGGGTCTCGACGCTGGGGGCTACCCAGGGGCGGAAAAGGCGAGCCTTTTCGCTCGTCTCTTTGGTTGGGGTAGCGGCGGATCTCGGGTGAGGTGATGTCAAGGTCTTGGATGCCGGGGCGATGACCTGGAGGTGGTTGCGTGATGCTCATGGGCAGAGCCCGTGACTTGGTGTTGCCTGGTGGCCATGGCCATGTGGGCGGCGTGGTAGCCGGGGTGTGGCGATCGGTGGCGGTGAGTGTTGGCCAGGGTGAAAACCTGCTCTATCTTCGGACGGACCAGCGCCAGGGAAGCTCGTTCCCTTCTTGAAGGCGTCATCGTGGCTCTCATCGCCCGTCATGCTGCTCCAAGGGAAACTCTGATCCTTGGATCGGACAGTGGCGGCGCTCCTGTGTCGTATCCTTCCTGAAGGCACCGTCTTGAAGCCCACGGTTCGCCATATGCGGCTTCACGTGTTGCTGCGATCAGCACCTATGTATCATGCTTGGGGTGTGCGTGTGTTGTGTTGGCGTGCGTTTGTATCGCGTTTGTATCGGAATGTTGTTGGTGATCATTGCTTTATATATAAAGTGGGGTGAAAGCCTTTTTCGGTAATGCATAGCACAATGAACTAGATCTCCACATCAAAAAAGTGCATATCACTAACCTTAGTGCCCCGTCGCCTCCAATCATCAGTGCTGCTTCCTGTCTTCATTGCTTCAATGAAGGAAAAGTCAAGTAGTCTTACTTCTACAAGACACAACTTGTTCCAGAAGTCGAACATTGGCCGACAGTAATCATCTCCAGTTTCACAAATCCACAATCTTTGCCTAGTTCGTGTGATGGCAACATAAAGCTGCTTCAGCTCTGAACAGAGAAGACAATGCTTGTTTCTGTCAAAATCTGGATGAGAGATCTCCTCAGGTGATGATAAAATACTTTTGTTTTTCATATAGCCATAGACAACTCTCCACTTGTTTCTTAAAGGCGATGAACTGAAAATATTATACAACAACACATCCTACACAATATTTTTCCAAAATAAGTGTTGAAACAACCCATTCTGCAGATAAAAGAATTTCCAAAATGAACACAAAGAAGTGAGCGTACCTGGAATTCAAGACCTTTACATTCAACAATAGTCAAACAAGGGCCTGTTTACCAACGAGATCAACAATTTGTTTTTTGGTAGCATCATCACGAACTAATATGACTTGCTTAGAACCAAAGCCATGCAGGTTACCATGTTTACTTTTTTTTTCTCCAAATATTTTCACAATTGCATTTTTATCATTGCCAGTCTCCAGCAGCACAGGAGGTTCTCCATATACAAGTCCAGTCTCTGGATTAAGCTTGTCAACACTTGATGGGAAAAAGAAGTACAAAAGGTCAATGATACTTTGGGCCATTCGAAGAATCCCAGAATGTGTGCGGAAATTTTGAGTAAGTTGAAACATATCAGAGAGATGGAACTGTTTTCCATGTCTATTTCCTTGATTACATGCTTCAGCTTCTGAGAGGAATGTGGTACAAAAAAGTGAGCAGATATCTTCAAATCTGAAATCAACCCCCCTTGCTATAGTCTGCGCAGTATCACCGGCAAAATGGAAGCCCTCCTTGAAATTCCTGCAGACATACTTAAGAAGTGCTATTTGTGTCATGGTTAGATCCTGCACCTCATCCACGTAAACAAAATCCACCATGTCACCATTGCAACCCTCTGAAACTAGACATCTGTGAAGGCTATTCACAAAATCAGACAAATCAAATTCTCTGGCAGTGCACTTCAAGCTCTCATAATCGAGGTAAATATCATAAATACTATCTCTCTTCTCACTGTTCAGAGATGAAAATCTTTTATCTGAGAGCATCACATAATCCGATCTTTCAAGTTTGCCCATACTAGGCCTGCTTGCTTGATATCCGCCCTTTATATGAGAAATTATTTCAGTAAAGACAGTGGACGCATCAAGTTTCTTGGTCAGG
Source organism: Hordeum marinum (assembly GCA_022496015.1). Taxonomy (NCBI): domain Eukaryota; kingdom Viridiplantae; phylum Streptophyta; class Magnoliopsida; order Poales; family Poaceae; genus Hordeum; species Hordeum marinum. Next base: position 94,839,020 of record CM039678.1, read on the forward strand.
TCTACATTAAAATGAGGCCAGTAGGAAGCAGCAAATTTCTCATAAGTAACTTCCTTCTGTTCAATCAAAGTTTGCAATGCACGAGATTTTGAATACCCCCTCTCAGTGCTAGACCTCAGTTCGCCATAAAAAATGATGTCTGGCATGTTCCATCAAGCATCATCAAGAACTTGCGATATGTTATAGCAAGGGGATAGTGCTCACAAGGTAGATCACAAAAATTGTCTGGAATTTCTGTAGATTGTTCTATATCATCAATGATGTCATGCATATCTGTGCTAGGCTGATCAGGGGCATCACCAGACACAAATCTGTAAAGGGTAAAATAACTTGAGATTAACATGAGAAGAACTGTGACAAAGACCCGGCTTGCAGTGTATAGTTCCAAAAAGATGCATTGCAATAGATTAAATAGATTAAATCTTTTGAAAGAACGTGGGAAAGGCGCATTTTTGACAAAAAGGCGAAGGAGAATTTAAAGAGTGTGTGGTTGAAATACCACATTTCTACTGTTAAAAAAGAGAGCACATTCTTCACTCCACTTTCAAATTGACAAATGAAAATAATTTTCCAAACTAGAAACGCATGTAAAGATGGTCACACAGAGCTCCAGATCCAACAGATTTACCTTTTAAGTCTGCAAATTTGATTCTTTACGGCCGAACATAACTTTGGGCTTACAGTGATAAAGACTTGTTTTACAAAACTTTCTTCCTTTGTGTCATTCGTGATAATATTTTTTTCACAAGCCCCAAGTAAACCAACTTCGTCCAAATTAAGCCCTCGGGATGCAGTCAATGACTTTTGCTCTACTTGAAGTAGTTTCATTGTCAATACGGTGGTTTTCCCAGTTCCTGACCTCCCAAGTATGAAACTAGTCTGAGGGAATCGGATTATCACATCTTCTTCAACAGTCAGTTCGAAGGGAATATCAATCTCAGACCCATCAGTAGCTGTCAGCAAATGTTTTGCTACTCCAGATGATAAAGAGTAGAATTTCATCAGCAAGAAGCTTTCACTAACTTTCAAATTCTCCATAAGACAAGATGTATCCATGAGATCATGATCTTCCTGGGCATCAATTGTGCATTCCTTGTAGCGAATAAGATCATGCTCAACATCCCAAATTGCAGGAACTTCCAGTTTCCTGTTATCCACAACAAAAGGATGGGAGAAGTAAGAAGAATAACAACATTTTGATCATGTGCATGAATGTTTTTACTACCAGTTCATTTGGAAGCACCAAAAGTAAAAAAAAAAAAGGATCTTGCACTACTACTATGGTAAATCCCAGAAAAAATAAACAAAACATACCCATCTGTCTGTACTCTTCGGCAATGATCGAGGTAATCATCTGTGTACATGAAAAACATGTTTTCGAGACGTTGAATGGTTCTTGCAACATGCTTATGGGACAGTAGGTCCCAAATTCTTATTATCTGGAAAATCCTTCTTTCTTTTTTCTCTATGTCAATATTCCAAATAAGATAAAAGTCCCTGACTTTGTATACTTTTGCAAGCTGGAAAGTATCACATATATCAATGTTCTTAACTGTTGTCCTCCAACCAGCACCAGGTTTGACAAGCTTCTGGAGTACTTCCCTCTTGAGCTGCGGTGATTTGAGTCCAATGAAAGATTTTCTAAATCCGTCACTAAGAACAACCTGTCAAATTGGGGAAATACATAACATAGAACTTGAGTAGAAAGGCATCCAAGAAAAATCAAGAGAAAAATAATTTTTGAATAAGTAGGTAATTCACCACATGCCATGTACTGTATATGAATTTAAGCATAGCATTATCATGTGGGGCCATCATTACTGACATAGCAGCAAGCCACGGGAGGACGCGACATCTTCAGCTAAGACTTACAGGTATGCCAAGTTATCCAAATTCACTTTCTTCTCAAGTTCGTTCACTTGTTTCCAAAGACACAAGGTAGTTACTCTTTGTTAAGATAAGACTGGAACATGAAGAATTTGAGTGTCATGTCTTGTTGATTCCAACAAGATAGAGTCATAAGAATATGATTCAAAGAATGTTTGATGCACCATAGGAAAAACATAGGAATCCTTCCAACATATTTGAGTGGATGGAAACTTTCCAATGAAAGGTAGTGCAAAAGAAACACTAGGGAAAATTCTTACAGATTGCAATTCTAGTACCCTATAAATAAAAAACACACAAAAGAGAAATTTAATAGAATACAATCCTCCAAACTACCTATGAAAATCCTTTGAATCAAAGAGGTCCTGATTTTGTTAGCCCCACCCCCATATAATTGAACTTGGCACATGATATTTGGCTCACTTTCTTATATATATAGAAAAAGGTATTTCATCTCGGGTTTAAGTTGATACAGCTGAACCAAGAAATGACCAAGAAAAGGAGTTTAATACCCATACATCACCCATGATTACCCTATCCTACCATTAGCTCATGACAAGGGTACAAAGTATTTTTGGCACCTCTGTTATTGCTAGTCTATTTTTCAGTCCATCAACCTTTTAGTAACTCTTATCCTCGAACTCTCAATGCCAGTCATAATATGTATCTAACGAAACAGTCTGGCTTTGTGCTAGTTTTTTTTTTTTTTTTGAATCAGGTTTCCGTAATTTCCGTTACGTGCATAGCAGAAACTGAAAACGACACAACAAAGGAAAAGAAGGAATTTTGTTCTGGGTAGTCCCACACAATCTGGTTTTGTGCTTACGTGGCGCCACACAGTCTAGTTTTGTGCTGACATAGTGCCAAATGATCTGGTGCTCGGGCGACACGTCAGGTCGGCCACTCACTCCAGCCAGGTCAACCTGCCGTGGCAAATGCTGATGTTGTGATAGATTATTTGGCTAAAACTACTTGCCTAGGGACGAAAACTGCAGGAAACATAGTTGAAAGGAGGACCGAACTAGACTCCGGAGTTGAAGAACTACAAATACGCTTTTCGGGTACAAAATCTTAATAACCTGACATAGTATTGACAAAATAGCACATGTTATGGCATAATGGAATCACATGATTGACATAGCATGGGTGCAAAAGAGCACATGTCCCTGTAAATAACTAAATATTAAGCACAAACCCCTCGATATCCAATTACAGAATAAACAGCCTAGAAAATTAAAATAAACCATATACATGATCCCAGAAAGTAAGAGACACATCTAGCTAGTTCGTGACCACACAAGAAAAGTACAAAATCCACAACATATCAATTCGACACTGAAGTAACTAACAATAGACGTCAGTCTCACCAGAAATATAGACACACATGTAATTTTCATTTCAGGAAATTAAATGCAGTGCACATAAATAACAGAACCAACTATCACAATAAGGGGAACTGGTGAAAACATGGTTTAAGTTAAACGAGTAAGATCACTTTTGTGCTTACCTTCCATCTAGTATTACTGAAAATTGCTGAATCAGCATTCAGAAGATCGTCAAGTTCATCAAGTTCTTGCTTTACGTGCAAAATCAACTTACACATGGTTGCGTCATTACTGGCATTAACAATGCATTTACGGCTTCTTGCGTCTTCAACAAGATTTTTCCAGACAGTCCCGCTTTCATATAATGTAGTAGCATTGCCAATAATCCAAAGGCAGTGCCTACAGAAAATAAAGCATCCACGTTATTTACATATACTAGTCATACATACTCTGAACAATAACAAACCAAAGAATTGGTGCGCACCTTGCTCTAGTAAGAGCAACATTTGTTCTTCGGTTATCAGCAAGAAATCCAAGATCTCCTCTCTCACTGAACCTGACAGTTGATAGTCTGATTATATCGTCCTCTTCACCTTGGAAACCATCAATGGACTTGACCCTCACATGAAATCCATCACATGTATCGTATTTGTTGCCGAGTCTATCTTTAATTGCATTAACTTTACAGCTATATGGGGAGACCACACCGATACTGAGCCCTTGGCCTGGCCCTCTCCAGGCTACACAAAAGAATAAGCTGGTATGTTACTGATCTTTAGGAATCAGTCTTTTCACTGAACTAGTGAGGAAATTTTTAAAGCAAGCTTAAATTGGTTCTGTATAATCCAACAATTGTCTTGGCACCATCTACTTCCACTCTCTAAGTCCATGTCTATCAGCCACTTAATTTCATACAGAAAATCAGATTACGAACTAGCAGAGTGCTCAAGGCAGGATGATACAATTAAAAGGAAGGATAGGTTCAGCATAGACATACATTTGAAGATGTTTTCGATCAGATGCAAAACAACAGCAACTTCAGCCATGTTCCTCCAACTGTTTTCAGTGCCATCTTTGTCTTCCCTTCCATCAGTGACACTTATAAAAGTGTAGCTGCCAAAAGGGAGGCTTGTGTAATCCTTACTATAGGAAGGAGACAGGACATTTGGACCATCTAAAATCTTCCTCATAAAACTGAGCAATTGGAAATGAGCTGATACAAGTATCCATGCGATACTGTATATTCAGCAAATGCTTTTGGAAATTCAGCATAACCAATCTCTCAAAAAGACTTGTTCCGAATCCAGCTTCTTTGCATATCTAGAGGTAAACAGTGAAATACATAATTAATAGTATAAAAACAGATCAACAGAAATAGATTAAAAATAATACGTAGCCTTCAAATTTTAAATGAAAAAATTGTATAAGCATTTTTGCACAGAAGCTCATGTTGTGGATACATGCACCAGTGACCAAGAAATAAAATTACTCCTAGCAAAACAAAACCTTACCTGGCTTTCAACCATTGCATTCAGCTGGCAGTCATCTCCTAGCAAAACAACATGTTTCAACTGATGCAGGCATAGTGGAATCACCAATTCACATTCTCGCACTTGGGCAGCCTCATCGACAATCAACACATCGAGGGGTTCAATCTCCATATGATGCAATCGGTAAGAACTAGAGGTAGTACAGAAAAAAAGCACAGCATTACGCATGCAGTAACACTGGACCCAGTTTTTTCCTACTCCGATAGGTAAATTAAGCGAGTGTTGAAGATCCTTCAGCAATTTAAGGCATGTGGACATCATTCCATCCAGTTCCTTCTCAATAAAAGATATAGGCTGCCCACATACTGAGTTGTCGCTTGAGAGACACCTTTTTAAGCTCTTGCCCCTTAAATCAACACCACACGGAAGGGCGTCAAATTTTTCTAGCATATTGAACAGTGCGGATATATTGCTGATATTATCATGGGAAAAGCACCTTCCAGGGAGGTGAATCCACAAATTATTTATACAACTTCTAAGAGCTATTGCTGTCACATTGAATTGCTCCTTTAGGAAGTCCAAATTGCACACAGGATCACTACTTCCATCATCCTGAAGAAGCCTATCATACTGAGAACCACAGTCTTCAAAAAAAGATATCATTGAAGCTAATTTGCAGCTCCATCCAGATGACGATGAAAAGCACTCGACAAGTTCATTCACACGAAAATCCAAGAAAACTTCCTGTAGATCTACAGTTATGTCCATTTTATACTTGTTACCAAATAGCAAGACATCTCCAAGGGAAAAGGGTATACCATTTTCGTCAGTGTTTTTGTTGAAATCCTTCAAGTTTTGAAGGAAACGTGTGCAAACCCCAATTACAGCAACATTTGTGGGAGCGCATGTTAGAGTTCTGCACTTCATAGAAGCCAAAGCCCACAATAAAGTACTAATAGTGTGGGTCTTCCCAGTACCTGGTGGACCCTGTATAAGCTTCATGAGGTTCATATGCCTACATCGTACAGCTTTGATGACAGATTCAATAGCATCCATTTGCGATTTATTCAGACTCATCGGTAACAGTTCCTCTGTGAAACAAGCCAAATGTTCCCCATCATGTTTAGCACAGATACCACAGACATCACCACCCTAGAAAAGAGCCAACAAAGAAGAGATCAAAAAAGTTAGATATTCATGGTAATAAAATAGTATTAAGTGAAACTAAAAGGAAACTATGCATGTCCTATTACCGAATTTTTTGGGGCTAAGAGAGGCTCGATCACTGTGAAATTGTTATTCATGTGCTTGTCAAAGCTCAGTGATTTCCATATCCACATGTTTGTTATGATATTACCGAGAAATATTGCATATCTGAGTTCCTGTAAGTCTTCTTCCAAACCAATAGCTTTTGCGGCCTTAAGTTTGAAACGCTTCTGGCACTCATCATCATCATCCATACAAACATCAGTAATCATTGCCAAGTAATATGTCACGCCATAGCGGTTGAAGTCCTCCACAGCTTCAGGTTTCATGCTAGACAAAATAAATACGTCGCCATTCCTTATGGTATGAGCCTCCGTAGAATAAGCAGCCCCATAATCCCAAAAGTCCACATCCATATAGTACACTTCCGGTTTCTCTGTTCCCTCCATAGAGAGTATTTTCGAAGAGGGTCCTTCCATGATGAGTTCAAGGCATGAGCACAGATGTGACCTTGTCTCTTCAATCAAAGGTGTGCGATACGATTTGAGATAGTGATCAAGTGACGTGAAGCTGCAAGGAATAGGCTCAACCTACATGAAAACAGGAAATGGGAATATGATTAAAGACAACAAAAAACTAGAATGTAGCAACATGAACACACAAATGGTATGCGGCTATGCTAGCAGATCAACTTTGCATGTGGCCAAATTTCATCTTCTACGAAACCGAGCAAGCAAATACAGCGTTGAGGCTCTTGGCAACCACGACATGTTTCTAGCAACTTCAGAATAAATTAATACAACTAAATGACATCATAATATTAATATATCTGTCTCATTAGGCAATATAACTTAGAGAGCTAACATCCCCCCGACAGTCTTGTAGAACTTGATATCTCATATACAGTGTGGTATCTACAGTATCCTGAAACGCCGCTGCATCATTGAAAAGAGAATCACTTTCAGTGAGATTTCGATGAAATTCACTGAATCTCATTAATTTCAGCAGTCGGTGAAATATTTAGCTTTAGGCCAAAATATTCGAGAGTACACATGATTTCAAAAACAATTTCAAATATTTAATTGACTTCAAGTGAATATTTCGGCCTTTTGGCCGAAACGGCGAACCGAAATCCCTGAAATTCATCCAATTTCGGGTGGTGCTGATTTTTTTTTTCTGAACTGAAAGTGAAAACGTTTTCCATCATTAGTAGTACATTCCGAATCATGTATGGTACATTAGCTTGCTCGGATGAATCACAGACACACTACATACTTCCCATTCCAAACCCTAGCAAAATCTTGGCCACACCCAGCGGACCAGATGAATCACAGACACACTACATACTTCCCATTCCAAACCCTGGCAAAATCTTGGCCACACCTAGCGGCCCAGATGAATCACAGACACACTACATACTTCCCATTATTCCAAACCCTAGCAAAATCTTGGCCACACCCAGCGGCCCAGATGAACAACTTGGACCACTCGACAAGCAGTGAAACGACGATGCACTACGACGCACGCACGCACAGATTAAATAAACAGAAGGAGAAAAGAAAAAACAGAAAATGGATGCTCATGTTGGCAGCCGCTCGCACGAATCAAGGGATGGATTGACTGATTGGAGGAGTACCTGCCCTCGGTAGAGGTCGTCGTTGATGATGTCCTGGATCGACCAGGAGAGCACGATGTCGCCCAAATCCATCTCCCCCGCGTCGCGCGCGCACGGCATGGCGGTGGGGCAGCGGCTTCAGCCTTTCTCCCCTCACGCGCGAGCTGAAGAAGGGGGGGGGGGGGGGGTGAGGAGGAGGAGCGCGGCATGGGGCTGGGGCTGGGGCTGGGTGAGGGAGGTTGTTGCTTCGAGTCGAAGCGTCCGCCGCCGGTGTGCTGGTGATCAATAGCAGCAGGGGGTGGTTAATGGCGATCTTTTGCTTCTGCGGGAGCACCGAGGCGGAGGTTTTCTGCAGACCTTTTTTATTATCTTGGGGTTTGGACCTTTTTCAACAGTTCTTCGCCGGCCCAGGTTGGACTTGAGTCACACCTTTTTTTTTTCTTTTTTGAAACTCGAGACTTGAGCCACACCTGAGAGCACGTACACCCGTCCCATTTTGAAAATACTTGTCCTACAAACGAATGTATCTAGATTTATTTTAATTATAGATACATCTATTTAATTTATTTTTAGGACAAGTATTTCTGAACAAAGGGAGTAGAAGAGAACGAAAAATATGACTCAACGGAATTTCCATATCATTTTGTAAGATCAGTATGTCTATAAACACTTATGTTTAGATTACTGCCTCATTTTTGGTTTATAAGGCTTAATTTAAAAATCTCATCAATAAAGGTAGACGATGAGCGGTGGAATAGGTTTTGTAGTTTGCAAAAATACTTTATTAATGCGTTCGTTTTACCCAAAAGGTTGGGTTTATCAATGGATTAATAGCAATGCATGCATGGATAAACAAGAACATTAGCATGCATTGGTCAATGTTCTCTAAATATTTGCATGCAACAATTTAATGCATCTTGAAATCTTAATATTTTCAATGAAATAGGCCGTGGCCCCGCTATATCGATATAGGAATCATCCGATACACCAACGAGCTCCATGCTTGGGCAAACAACAGAATCGTGTCCAAAAGAAAGAACAAGAGAGAAAAAATGCGGTGAACACTCGATCAACGAAAGTTATAGCATTCCGCAACTGCTGCGCCCACGGAAGAATTCCACCACACTCCAACACCATCGGATTACCGCATACCAAGTAGCACCTTCAAAAAGGACTGCGACGACGATGACGCTGCTGCCCGGACGAATCCTAGGATTTCTACCGGCACATGGAGGGGAGTGAGGGAGAGATACCCTGACGCCCTTCAAGAAGGGTGGCGGTGCCCACAGACGTCGCCGTGTCGGTGCCGACTAGACCGGATGGAGATTTCTCCCGACCCCTCACACCCACAGCCCAGGACCAACCCTCGGCTCCACCATGCCTACCGTCCACCAACATGCGCCATCACAGTCACGAGGATACCACCATCATCTCACCTCGGCAGCCGCTGCGAGGCTGACCGGACCGAAACGAAGCCACCCTAGACAGGTACCGAACAGTACCGCAGCCACATGGGAGGGGGCAACCTCCACCGGCTCAAGCGGTAGCAGACCGGACGAAGGAGTAGGAGTACACGCCAGGCCAACTACTCAGTCGGGCCCAGATCAAGCCCGCTAAGCTTCCGCCGCCGCGCTGCAGCAGACGCGGCACAGTAGCTGCCGCCTCGATCGCCTGTAACTCGCCAGACAAGCCGGAGGCCAAACTAGCCCATGATACGTCTCCATCGTATCTACTTTGCCAAACTCTTTTGCCTTTTTTTTGGACTCTAATTTGCATGATTTAAATGGAACTAATCCGGACTGACGTTGTTTTCAGCAGAATTCCTTAGTGTTATTTTTGTGCAAAAATAAAAGTTTTTTGATTGACCTAAAAATTTACGAAGAATATTTTTGAAATTAATAAGAAATACTGGCGAAAGAATCAACCGGAGGGGGCTCACCCATTGGCCACAAGCCACGGGGCGCCCCCTAGGGCGCGCCCAAGTGGCTTGTGGGCCCCTTGCAGCTCCTCCGACCTCAACTCCAACTCCATATAATCCTATTTGAGGAGAGAAAAAATCAGAGAGAAGAGTTCATCGCATTTCACGATACGGAGCTGCCGCCACCTCATGTTCTTCCCCGGGATGGTAGATCTGGGGTCCGTTTTGGGCTCCGGAGAGGGGAAATCGACGCCGCATCATCACCAACCATCTTTAATCACCAATTTCATGATGCTCTTCGCCATTCGTGAGTAATTTCGTCGTAGGCTTGCTGGACGGTGATGAGTTGGATGAGATTTACAATGTAATCGAGTTAGTTTTGTTAGGGTTTGATCCCTAGTATCCATTATGTTCTGAGATTGATGTTGCTATGACTTTTCTATGCTTAATGCTTGTCACTAGGGCCCGAGTGTCATGATTTCAGATCTGAACCTATTATATTTTCATGAATATATTTGTGTTCTTGATCCTATCTTGCAAGTTGTAGACACCTATTACGAGTTATGATCTGTACCCCCAGGGTGACAATAACTAGGATTCTTTCCGGTGATTACCGTAGTTTTAGGAGTTCATGTATTCACTAAGTGCTAATGCTTTGGTATGGTTCTCTATTAAAAGGAGGCATTAATATCCCTTAGTTTCCATTAGGACTCCGCTGCCATGGGAGGGTAGGACAAAAGATGTCATGCAAGTTCTTTTTTATAAGCACGTATGGCTATATATGGAAGACATGCCTATATTATATTGATGAATTGGAGCTAGTTCTGTGTCACCCTATGTTATAACCGTTGCATGATGAATGCCATCCGACATAATTATCCATCACTTATCCATTGCCTATGAGATTTTCACATATTGATCTTTGCTAAGTTACTTTTCCGTTGCAACTATTACGATTGCTACAAAACTGATACTGTTACTTTTGTCACCGTTACCTTTACTTTCATACTACTTTGCTAATAAATACTTTGCTGCAGATATTAAGTCTTTCAAGTGTGGTTGAATTGACAACTCAGCTGCTAATACTCGAGAATATTCTTTGGCTCCCCATGTGTCGAATCAATATATTTGGGTTGAATACTCTACCCTCGAAAACTGTTGCCATCCCCTATACTTGTGGGTTATCAGCCCATCATGACCCAGATCGGGCCCAAAGGGCCCAGATCTAGGCTTGCAGGACGCGGTCAGCCAGCCTCGTCGCCAGTCGCCACCGCCGCCAAGGGGCCGCGTCACCGCAACGCCACCGCCTAGATAGCACCGGAGCGGCGCCCACTGAGGTACACCACCACCCGAGCCGGGATCCACGTCGGGGAAGGAAGGGGGCCCGCCACCGTCGGCCATGCACGGCGCCGCACGGGCAAGCGCCCGGTCGTGCCAGCCGACATCAGCGGCATAAGGGAGAGAGGAAGGAGGGGATCTAGGCGGCGGGGGGTGGGGGAGGTGTCGCGACGCGGGGGGTACGAGGGGGTCGTGTGAGTAGCGATGTGACGGGGAATAATCAAATTGAGACTTATAAAATGAAAAAATCTAAAAATTTAAGATAAGCCTTATAAACCGAAAGGGAGGGAGTATATTGTAAAAGAATATGAGGGCTCGCGAAATGCCGGGTCAATCTGTCACATAAGACGCGACCCATCCTAGACCATTTTTATTTTCTTTCTATCGGACATATAAGGGTGAAAATGGAAGCATGTGTGCACGTACAGATAAATAGGAGTTTAAACCAAACATGCTTGGACACTGATCAGACGCGCCCACGAATGTTTGAAGGGCTAAATTTGCTAAGTCCAACTAACATCGGACGCACCCACGAATGTTTGAATTCGCAAAATGTTGTTCAATTTATTAAAAAATTTAATATAAGAACTTTAAAAAGAATCATGAACATTTTTGCATTTTTCGAACATTTGTTTTCAAAAATACGATCATTTTTCAAATATTCGAACATTTTACAAAAATCATGAACATTTTTTGAATTCATAAATATAGAATCATTAAAATTTATTTCAAAATTCTATTTTTTATTTTTTCGGAACTTTTTTGAAGTCCCAGATTATTTAAAGTAAAAAAAGGAAACTAAAAAGGAAAACAAAAAAGTAAAAAATAGACCGCCGGGACATGGGCCGGCCCAAACAGGCATTGTGTCTTCTCCCAACGCGCAGGGCGTAGTATAAGCAGTTTCTACTACATGAGCCGGCCCAGACGGGATTCCTGTGCAAAATGTTTTTTTATCACTTATAGGTGGCATTTATTGGTTATATTTTGCAACTTTAAAGGCAATTTATGTGACGTACCGCAAGAAGCAATAACCCCTTAGTATTAGGTATAAATGGATAATACTCTTCTTCCTCCCTAACAGATGTGGGCAGTGGTTTCTTTCTTTGCCAATGAAGTTATTGCTGATCCAAGGACTTTGCCACCATGATCAAGATGTGTTCACCGTCTTAAGCGGGTTAAAAAACCCTCAAAGAGGATTCCCTTGATAGAGTCCTTGAAGTGATGCGACTGGTTCCTTTCTACAGCGATGTTTCACTCGTTGTGGACGGTTCATAATGACAACTCATCGCTATTATGAGTTGTTATTTTTCTTATCTTGTGAAGTATGTTATGTAAAACTACAATTAGTGTCGTTCTCATCTGAATAAAGCAATTTATGTTGTTATTTGAATAGTGGTGTCGCTTTTCTCTTAGGGCATCTCCAATGGTTGTAAGATAGGTGTTGGTAAACTTTGACATCTAGGATATATGATGATATGGCAAGAAATAAATGAGGAGAGAAAAAAAATTGTATGTAGATTAACCCACAATTCTTGCACAAGCTCCAAGTTAAATAAAGAGCAATCACATTTATTCTCTCTTCTCCTATTGGATAAATATAGGTGTAATCATTAGAGTAGTTATATGATCCTTGTTGGTTGATGACATAGATAATTTTACCAACAAAACTACATACAAGCTATTGCAGATGCCCTTACGGGGATTTCGTTAGACTATTCACAATGGAAGTAATATAGGTAATAACATAGAAGCCACTAAGCAAAAAATATGATGTGTCAACTAATTAATGAGAAGAAAAAGAAATTGAGTAACTTAGCATGCTACTGTAACATAACGTATATCAAGACAAGATGAGTCTATAAGCTAATAAATGAAAGGCTCAATGTTACTACCACTATGTTACTATCCACTATGGAGGTAGTAACTTAGACTAGTAACATATGCATGTTACCACTCTATGTTGCTCCTCGTTATGAGTAGTCTTAAGGACGATTTCAGTATCATGTCCTGTGCATGATGAGTAAAATGAACTTGGCTATCTTGCACACCGAACGAAGCTAGCCCAATAATATTACACACTAAAACTTGTCGCCATTATTTCGTCGAAACAAGTTGATCGGTGGGAGAACGTACGATTTAGCACACATTCCACCCCTCACATTGATTGCAACATGAATTTGGTATCTTCCCATGCTTAAAATGAAGTCGCAGCTCGGCAGAGAACCAAGCCCCAACAAACAATTTGGCGGCATCTCCGGCTAGCTCTAACATCTCTGTCCTCACTCAGAGTCAGAGAGAAAATGGTAGTGGTGATCCTCGAGTCGTGCATGATGACGCCCAGCGAGGCGACGCTGAAGCACGGGGCTGGTGTGGCTCTCCAACCTCGACCTGCTGGTGGCTAGGGGCCACACGCCCATCGTCTACATCTACCGACCAAATCCAAATTTTGTGTATGTATTGCCCGGGCGACCAGTTTTGTCTGCCCATGTCCTTTTGGGTTGTCGCGGACAAAAATGGTGGCCCAACACAGAGGACCAAAACTAAATCTTGTCCGCTCTGTGTCCGTGTCGACCCTTTTCACGCGCAAATTTGGTCGGATTTACGTCCTCGCGGACATGAAATGGACGCGCACCGTGCTTCCTCTGTGTCCGCCGTGGGTCCACCAATCGGCCGCTCAACCACCACCCGCATCTCATTAAATGCTAGCACCTACCTCGGGGCCCGCCTGGCAGTGGGTGGAAGGTCCGCATGATCGTCCTTTTTAATGGAAGCGTGCGGCGGGGTCGGCCTCATCCACTTGCAAACACCACGCCCTGCTCCCTCACCGGTGACCGGAAACCCGAGCTAGCCAGCCATCATGGGCCTGTTCAACGGGAAGGGGATGCAGATGGGGAAGGGAAAGGAAAAGCTCAATGCCGGTGCGATCTCTTCCCGTGGGTGCATGCTGCCGCCTTCTAGATGCGGCTTCCTGGCGCCGCGGGAGCGGTTGTACATACCAGTCCACCAGGCGCGGTGGCACTGGTAGTACCGCCGGCCATTGAGTATCGAGACGTCAACCTGCCCCATGGTTGTGTTGGAAATAGCCCTAGAGGCAATAATAAAAGTAGTTATTATTATATTTCCTTGTTCATGATAATCGTTTATTATCCATGATATAATTGTATTGATTGAAAGCATAGATACATGTGTGAATACATAGACAAGACTGTGTCCCTAGTATGCCTCTAGTAGACTAGCTTGTTGATCAAAGATGGTCAAGGTTTCCTAGCCATATACATGATATGTCATTTGATAATAGGATCACATCATTGGAAGAATGATGTAATGGACAAGTCCCAAACTATGAACATAGCATATGATGGTGTCATTTTATTGCTATTGTTTTCTGCATGTCAAGTATCTATTTCTATGACCATGAGATCATGCAACTCACTTACATCGGAGGAATACCTTGTGTGTATCAAACGTCACAACGTAACTGGATGACTATAAAGATGCTCTACATGTATCGCCGAAGGTGTCTGTTGAGCTAGCATGGATCGAGACTGGGATTTGTTACTCCGTATGACGGAGAGGTATCTCGGGGCCCACTCGGTAATACAACATCACAATAAGCCTTGCAAGCAATGTGGCTAAGTGTTAGCCACGAGATATTGTATTACGGAACGAGTAAAGAGACTTGCCAGTAACGAGATTGAATTAGGTATAGAGATACCGACGATCGAATCTCGGGCAAATAACATACCGAAGAACAAAGGGAACACCGTACATGATTAACTGAATCCTTGACATAGAGGTTCAACCGATGAAGATCTTCATAGAATATGTAGGAACCAATATGGGCATCTAGGTCCCGCTATTGGTTATTGACCTTAGAGGTGTCTCGGTCATGCCTACATAGTTCTCGAACCCACAGGGTCTGCACACTTAACATTCGGTGACGTTTCGGTAGCATTAGGTTATGTATGGTGGTGACCGAAGGTTGTTCGGAGTCCTGGATAAGATCTCGGACATCACGAGGAGCTCCGGAATGGTCCGTAGGTAAAGATTGATATATAGGAAGTCCTGTTTTGGTCACCGGAAAAGTTTCGGGTACTCCGGTAGTGTACCAGGAGTGTCGGGAGGGTACCCGGGGACCATCGGGAGGGGGCTCTCGCCCCAAAGGGCCTCTTGGGCTGTGGGAGGAGGTAAACCAGCCCCTGGTGGGCTGGCCGACCCCCCCCCCCCAAACAAGGCCCATGCAGCTAGGGGTGGGAAAACCCAAGTGGAGGAAAGGAAAACCAAGTGGGGGAGGAATGTTACTCCTAGTAGGATTGGAGTTGGACTCCTCCACCTCCCCACTTTGGCCGACCCTAGGGGAGGATCCCTAGGGCACCAGACCCTCCCCTCTATCCTATATATACTAGAGGGAGAGAGGGCCATAGCACTTCAACCCAATAGGCCACGGTGCATCCCTATCTCCCGATAGATTAGTTCCTCTAGTTTTTCAGCAGTGCTTAGGCGAAGCCCTGTTGGAATAGTTCCACCACCACCGCCGCCGCGTCGTCGCGCTATCGGAGAACTCCTCTACCTCTCCATTCCCTCTTGCTGAATCAAGAAGGTGGAGATTGTCATCGAGCTGTACGTGTGCTGAACACGGAGGTGCCGTCCGTTCGGCACTAGATCATGATTGGATCGCGGGACGCTTAGCGATTTGGATTGCGAAGACGTTCGACTACATCAACTGTATTTCTTAATGCTTCCCGTTTAGTGATCTACAAGGGTATGTAGATCCACTCTCCCTCGCGTAGATGCTCATCACCATGGATAGATCTTGCGTGTGCATTGGAATTTTTTTGTTTCCCATGCAACGTTCCCCAACAATGGTATCAGAGCCAGGTTTATGTGTAGATGAGATCACGAGTAGAACACAAAGGATTTTGTGGGTGTTGATATTCAGATTGCTTCCTCCCTTGGTCTTTTCTTGATTCGGCGGTATTGTGGGATGAAGCGGCTCGGACCAACATTACTCGTACGCTTACGAGAGACCGCTTCCATCAAATGACATGTAACTTCGTTGCATAAAGATGGCTGGCGGGTGTCTGTTTCTCCCACTTTAGTTGGATCGGATTCGACAAAGGCGGTACTTGAGAAGGTTGAATAGCAATTTGTGTATCACCATTGTGGTTTATGCGTAGGTAAGAATAGGTCTTGCTAAATACCCGTAGCAGCCACGTAAAACATGCAACAACAATTAGAGGACATCTAACTTGTTTTTACAGGGTATGTTGTGATGTGATATGGCCAATTACATGATGAGATATATGTGATGTATGATATTATCATGTATTGTATAGAATATCAGTACTTGCATGTCGATGAGTATGGTAACCGGTAGGAGCCATAGGGTTATATTTAATTAATTTTCGCCGTTTTTTGCTTTACTTTATTGCTATGAGTTAGCAATAGTCGTGGAAGCAATAGATGGTGCGACAACCTCATGGCGACACATTGATGGAGATCATGGTGTCATGCTGGTGACGATGGAGATCATGCCGGTGCCTTGGAGATGGAGATCAAAAGCACAAGTTCATGGACATATCATGTCACTTATGATTTGCATGTGATGTTAATCCTTTTATGCATCTTATTTTTATTAGGACGACGGTAGCATTATAAGGTGATCCAGCACTGAAATTTCAAGATAAAACGGTGTTCTCCCCGAGTGTGCACCGTTGCGAAAGTTCGTCGTTTCGATACACCACGTGATGATCGGGTGTGATAGACACTACGTTGGCATATAACGGGTGCAAGCCAGTGTTGCACGTGTGGAACACTTGGGTTAAACTTGACGAGCCTAGCATGTACAGACATGGCCTCGGAACACAAGAGACCGAAAGGTCGAACATGAGTCATATAGTAGATATGATCAACATGAAGATGTTCACCATTGAAACCACCTCAACTCACGTGATGATCGGACTTAAGTTGGTGAATTTCGATCATGTGTCACTCGAATGACCAGAGGGATGTCAATTTGAGTGGTAATTTTTAAGTAATATGATTAACTAAACTCACTATCTTGAACAATAGTCTAAGTTGTCTTTGCAATATTTATGTTGTAGATAAATGGCTCGTGCAGTAGCACCCATGAATTTTAATTCGTTCCTAGAGAAAACTAAGATGAAAGATGATAGAAGTAACTTTATGGACCGGGCCCATAATCTAAGGATTATCCTTACGGCTTCCGAGAAGTCTTATGTCCTTGATGCATCGCTTGGTGATCCACCCGCTCCAGTAGAGTCTCCAGACGTTGCGAACGCCTGGAAGGTTCGTTCTGATGATTACTCAATGGTTCAATGTGCAATGTTGTATGGCTTAGAACCAGGAATTCAAAGACATTTTGAACTTCATGGTGCATATGATATGTTCCTAGAGTTGAAGTTTATATTTCAGAAGAACGCCCAGATCGAGAGGTATGAGACATCCGATAAGTTCTATGCTTGCAAGATGGAGGAGAACGGGTCTGTCAGTGAACACATACTCAAAATGTCTGGGTATTCCACCCGTCTGGCTGAATTGGGGATGCCCCTTCCAGCAGAGGTGATCACTGACAAAGTTCTTCAATCATTGTCACCTAGCTACAAGAGCTTCGTGTTGAACTATAACATGCACGAGATGAACAATTCTGTTGCCGAGCTATTTGCGATGTTGAAAGTCGCTGAGTCTGAGATTCAGAAGGAGCATCAAGTGTTGATGGTCAATAAAACCACCAGTTTCAAGAAGAATGGCAAGGGTAAGAAGGGTAACTCCAAGAAGAGTGGCAAAGAAGTTGCCCCTCTCGTGAACAAACCCAAGGCTGGACCCAAGCCAGAAACTGAGTGCTTTCATTGCAAGGGAATTGGTCACTGGAAGCGAAACTGCCCCAAGTATTTGGCTGACAAGAAGGCGGCTAACAACAAACAAGGTATATAGGATATACATGTTATTGATGTGTACCTTACCAACTCTCGTTGTAGTGCCTGGGTATTTGATACCGGTGCGGTTGCTCATATTTGCAACTCAAAACAGGAACTGCGGAATAGACGGAGGTTGGCAAAGGACAAAGTGACGATGCACATGGGAAATGGTTCCAAGGTTGATGTGATCACCGTCGGCACGCTCGCTCTTCGATTACCATCGGGATTAGTGATGAACCTGAATAATTGTTATTTACTGCCTGTGACATTATATATGGATCTTGTTTATTGTGAGACGGTTACTCATTTAAATCAGAGAATAATGGTTGTTCTAATATGAGTAATATCTTTTATGTTCATGCACCCAATGTGAGGGGTTTATTCTTATTGAATCTCGATAGTGATGATACACATGTTCATAACATTGATGCCAAAAGATGTAAAATTGATAATGATAGTACCACTTTCTTGTGGCACTGTCGTTTAGGTCATATTGGTGTAAAACCCCTGAAGAAGCTCCATGCCGATGGACTTTTGGAGTCACTTGATTTTGAATCACTTGACATATGTTAGCCATGCATCATGGGCAAGATGACTAAGACCCCGTTCTCTGGAACAATGGAATGGGCAAGTGACTTGTTGGAAATCATACATATTGATGTATGCAGTCCGATGAGCATTGAGGCGCGCGGTGGATATCGTTATTTTCTCACCTTCACTAATGACTTAAGTAGATATGGGTATATTTACTTAATGAAACACAAGTATGAAACGTTTGAAAAGTTCAAGAAATTTCAGAGTGAAGTTGAGAATCATCATAACAAGAAGATTAAATTCATACGATCTGTTCGAGGAGTAGAATATCTGAGTTATGAGTTTAACAGTCACTTAAGACAGTGTGGAATAGTTTCACAATTGACACCGCCTGGAACACCACAACGTAATGGTGTGTCCGAACATCGTAATCAAACCTTATTGGATATGGTGTGAACTATGTTCTCTCTTGCCGATTTTCCACTATCGTTTTGGGGTTATGCATTAGAGACAACTGCATTCACTTTAAATAGGGCACCATCGAAATCCCTTGAGATGACGCCATACGAACTGTGGTTTGGAAAGAAGCCAAAATTGTCGTTTCTTAAAGTTTGGGGATGTGATGCTTATGTCAAAAAGCTTTAGCCTGGAAAGCTGGAACCCAAAGCGGAGAAATGCGTCTTCATAGGATACCCAAAAGAGACAGTTGGGTATACCTTCTATCTCAGATCTGAAGGCAAAGTGTTTGTCGCTAAAAACGGAACATTACTTGAGAAAGAGTTTCTCTCGGAAGAATTGAGTGGGAGGAAGATAGAACTTGATGAGGTTGTTGAACGTCTACTTCAACCAAAGAGTAGCGAAACGCAGAAAGATGTTTCTATAGAGCCTACATCAGTTGAAGAGGAAGTTAATGATGATGATCATGAAGCTTCGAATCAAATTGCTATCGAACGTCGTAGGTCGACAAGGACGCGTATTGCTCCTGAGTGGTACGACAACCCTGTCTTAGAGGTCATGTTGTTGGACAACGATGAGCCTACGAGCTATGAAGAAGCGATGATGGGCCCGGATTCCAAGAAATGGTTAGAGGCCATGAAATCCGAAATGGGATCCATGTATGAAAACAAAGTATGGGCTTTGGAAGTATTACCTGAATGGCGAAAGGCCATTCAGAACAAATGGATGTTGAAGAGGAAGACGGACGCGGACGGTAATGTCACCGTCTATAAAGCTCAACTTGTGGCAAAGGGTTTTTCACAAGTTCAAGGAGTTGACTACGATGAGACCTTCTCACCCGTAGCGATGCTTAAGTCTGTCAGAATCATGTTAGCAATAGCTGCCTTTTTCGATTATGAAATTTGCTAGATGGATGTCAAAACAGCGTTCCTTAACGGTTTCCTTAAGGAAGAGTTGTATATGATGCAACCAGAAGGTTTTGTCGATCCAGAGAATGCTGACAAAGTTTGCAAACTCCAGCGATCCATTTATGGACTAGTGTAAGCATCTCGGAGTTGGAATCTTCGCTTTGATGAGGTGATCAAAGCGTTCGGGTTTATACAAGTTTACGGAGAAGCTTGTATTTACAAGAAAGTGAGTGGGAGCTCTATAGCGTTTATAATATTATATGTGGATGACATATTGCTGATTGGAAAGAATATAGAAATGTTTGAAAGCGTGAAGGAATATTTGAACAAGAGTTTTTCAATGAAGGACCTAGGAGAAGCTGCTTTCATATTAGGCATCAAGATCTATAGAGATAGATCGAGACTGTTAATAGGACTTTCACAGAGCACATACCTTGACAAAGGTTTGAAGAAGTTCAAAATGGATCAGTCCAAGAAGGGGTTCTTTCCTGTGTTGCAAGGTGTGGACTTGATTAAGACTCAATGCCTAGTGACTGCAGAAGATAGAGAAAAGATGAGTGTCCCGTATGCTTCAGCCATAGGATCTATCATGTATGCAATGTTGTGCACAAGACCCGAAGTCAGCCTTGCCATAAGTATGGCCGAAAGGTTTCAAAGTGATCCAGGAATGGAACACTTGATGCCGGTCAAGAATATCCTGAAGTACCTGAAAAGGACCAAGGACATGTTTCTTGTTTATGTAGGTGATCAAGAGCTCGTCGTAAAGGGTTACGTCGATGCAAGCTTTGGCACTGATGACCCACAAGTATAGGGGCTCTATCGTAGTACTTTCGATAAGTAAGAGTGTCGAACCCAACGAGGAGCAGGAGGAAATGACAAGCGGTTCTCGGTAAGGTATTCTCTGCAAGCACTGAAATTATTGGTAATAAATAGTTTTGTGATAAAATAATTCGTAACGGGTAGCAAGTAAAAATTGTAACAAAGTTGCAACAAAGTGTCCTAATCCTTTTTATAGCAAAGGACAAGCCTGGAAAAACTCTTATATAAAGCAAGGCGCTCCCGAGGACACGTGGGAATTTCTGTCAAGCTAGTTTTCATCATGCTCATATGATTCGCGTTCGCTACTTTGATAATTTGATATGTGGGTGGACCGGTGCTTGGGTGCTTCCCTTACTTGGACAAGCATCCCACTTATGATTAACTCCTCCTGCAAGCATCCGCAACTATGAAAGAAGAATTAAGATAAATCTAACCATAACATGAAACATGTGGATCCAAATCAGCCCCTTACGAAGCAACACATAAACTAGGGTTTAAGCTTCTGTCACTCTAGCAACCCATCATCTACTTATTACTTCCCAATGCCTTCCTCTAGGCTCAAACAATGGTGAAGTGTCATGTAGTCTACATTCACATGACACCACTAGAGGAGAGACAACATACATCTCATCAAAATATCGAACGAATACCAAATTCACATGATTACTTATAACAAGACTTATCCCATGTCATCAGGAACAAACATAACTACTCACAAAGCATATTCATGTTCATAATCAGAGGAGTATTAATGATAATCAAGGATCTGAACATATGATCTTCCACCAAGTAAACCAACTAGCATCAACTACAAGGAGTAATCAACACTACTAGCAACCCACAGGTACCAATCTGAGGTTTGAGACAAAGATCGGATACAAGAGATGAACTAGGATTTGGAGAGGAGATGGTGTTGATGAAGATGTTGATGGAGATTGACCCCCTCTCGATGAGAGGATTGTTGGTGATGATTATGGCTTCGATTTTCCCCTCCCGGAGGGAAGTTTCCTTGGCAGAACAGCCTTGCCAGAGCTCTAGATTGGTTCTGTCCAAGTTCTGCCTCGAGAAGGCGGCGCTTCGTCCCGAAAGCTCTGTTCTGATTTTTCCAGGTCGAAACCCTCAATATAGCAGAAGATGGGCATAGGAGGGCAGCTAGGTGGGCCACAAGCCTCAGGGGGCACCCAGGGGGGTAGGGCGCGCCCTGCAGGCTTGTGGCTACCTGGTGGGCCCCCTGATGTATTTCTTTCGCCCAATATTTTTTATATATTCCAAAATAATTCTTCGTAGATTCTTAGGACTTTTGGAGTTGTGCAGAATAGGTATATCAGATTTGCTCCTTTTCCAGTCGAGAACTCCAGCTGCCGGCATTCTCCCTCTTCATGTAAACCTTGTAAAATAAGAGAGAAAAGGCATAAGTATTGTACCAAAATGTGTAATAACAGCCCATGATGCAACAAATATCAATATAAAAGCATGATGCAAAATGGACATATCAAGTCCTCAAGCGAAAGCCGAAATCGATAAATATGCCCACATGTTTAGAGATAGAGGTGTCGATAAAATAAAATACGGACATGAAGGCATCATGATCATCTTTAGAACATCAACATATATTGACATATAATTTCTTATGCTAATGTAACAATTCATTCACAATGGTAAAGTACGAATCAAGAACTCTATTGAGAACCGACAAACTATGATCTTAGTCATTGAAACAATTCCAATTTATCATAACATAGGAAAGAGTCAATATAAGAGCTTGTAAAGCAAATCCACATACTCAATCATCTTTTAGTCTTTCACAATTGATAACACTCATGAGGTACCTATGATTTCAAAGCTTCAATCGGACACAGAGAAAGATAGGGGCTTATAGCATTGCCTCCCAACTATTTACCTCAAGGGTAATGTCAATAGTAATAACTCATGCTCGTCCACTTCCGAGTGGATATATGTGTCTAGATCATTCCTCAACACATGACGCTTGCCAGAAGATAAGGAAAAATAAATAAAGTGATGGAGATCATCACGACTCTTGCATAAAAGTAACTTGAAAATAAAAGTAACAGATAGGCCCTTCGTAGAGGGAAGCAGAGGTTGTCATGCGCTTTTATAGTTGGACGCACAATCCCTTAATGCACAAGAACGTCACTTTATATTGCCCCTTGTGATAGAGAACTTTATTATGTGGTCCGTCGCTTTTATTTCTTCCCTATCACAAGTTCGTATAAAGTTTATTTTCCTCACACTAATAGATCACACATATTTAGAGAGCAATATTTATTGCTTGCACCGATGACAACTTACTTGAAGGATCTTATTCAATCCTTAGGTAGGTATGGTGGACTCTCATGGCCAAACTAGGTTAAGGGTGTTTGGATGCACAAGTATTATCTCTACTTGGTGCGGAAGTTTTGGCTGATATGAGGTGGAAGCAAGCGACACATGTTGAGGGATCTATAGCAATATAACTTCTATTCGGAAATAAGCAAACATAAACCATTATGTTGTCTTCCTTGTCCAAAAGCAACTTCTTAACATATAATATTTTAATGAGGGATCACAATCATAAAAGATGTCAAGATAATATATTTATATGTGAACCTCTCTTTCTTTATTACTTCCTTTTAATTCCCCAATGACCAACAACTATGTTTGTCAACCAACAACAGGTTTCGATCGACATACTTCTTATGTGTGAAGTCATCATTCCACATAAGATCATCATATATACTCTTTGCTTTTATTCTATACTTCTATCTACTTCATCTTTATCAAGACGAAGATCATACCAAATAAGAAAATCCCTCAACTCAAAAGTACTTTTTATTATATAACTCACGGACTTGCTTACATAGGAGGAATCATAAAGCAAAAACTCAAAACTAGATCACACGAAAACTTTATTCTACTAGATCAAGATAAAACCAAAAGGACCGAACTAAGAAAAGATGATAAAAATAGAAATAAAAATAAAAGATGTGATGGTGATACGATACCGGGGCACCTCCCCCAAGCTTGGCACAAGCCAAGGGGAGTGCCCATACCCATGTTTTTAGTTGTCTTGCTTCGGAGGTGGTGATGCTATATACTTGGCGATGATGCCCTTCAGAATGCGATTCTCCTCCTCAAGCTTGTTATTTTACTGTCTGAGATCCATTATTTCCTTGTGAAGTTTTCCAGAGATGGTTAAAGAGCCCTTAACCCATGGGTGTTTCATTTGCTGCGGGGGAAGAAGCAACACTCCTTTTCATATTTTCAGAAGTAAGAAATTTAGTATTGGAAGGGATAACCGAATTCGGAATTGCTGAGCTCTGAAGTTCTTCCAGCATGGCTCCAAGTTGTAGATGAGAGGTAACTTCTTGGTCTTCCTCCATGGCATCTATCATTTTCAAGTCGGCCTCCATCTCTTCTTCCGTAGCCTGCCCGAAGCAGTTCTCCCTGACCGACTATTGCGAAGACATCTTGCTCTAAATCTGCTGCAGAAACAACCCAAAGAGAAAACAAGAGGTATTGTTGTGATACGAGAGTCAAAACCTTTGGGAGATTATATAATGAATTTTTACCGACCGAAGGAGTATACCACAAGAAAACGGAGTCCGGAAGGGGCACTAGGTGGCCACAAGCCACAGGGACGCGCCCAGGGGGGTAGGGCGCGCCCTTCAGGCTTCTCGCCTCCTCGTGCACTATTCGGACTACTTTAAATTTTCCTATTTTTTAAATATTCCAGAACAGGAAAAATTGCCTTTGAAAAAGTTTTGGACTCTATTTACTTACAGTACCACATACCTATAACTTTTCGGAGTCTGAAACATTCTGGTAAGTCTCCCTAATGTACTCCTCCGGAGTTATGGTATTGACGATATTGGTTTCAACATTTATGGGAGTACCTGAAATATAATGTTTGATTCTTTGACCTTTCACCACCTTCGGGTTTGTGCCTTCGCCATTGTTAATCTTGATGGCACCGGAGCGATATACCTCCCCAATAACATAAGGACCTTCCCATTTAGAGAGAAGTTTTCCTGCAAAAAATCTTAAACAAGAATTGTATAGCAAGTGATCACCTACATTAAATTCACGCTTTTGTATCCTTCTATTATGCCATCTCTTAACCTTTTCTTTAGACAACTTAGCATTCTCATAGGCTTGGGATCTCCATTCGTCAAGTGAGCTGATGTTAAATAACCTCTTCTCACCAGCAAGTTTGAAATCATAATTGAGCTCTTTGATTGTCCAATAAGCTTTATGCTCTATCTCAAGAGTTAAGTGACATGCTTTACCATAAACCATCTTATACGGAGACATACCCATAGGGTTTTTGTAAGCAGTTCTACAAGCCCATAATGCATCATCAAGTTTCTTAGACCAATTCTTCCTAGATCTATTAACGGTCTTCTACAAAATCAATTTAATTTCCTTACTGCTCAATTCTACTTGATCACTAGACTAAGGATGATAAGGATATGCAATTCTATGATCAACATCGTATTTAGCGAGCAATTTATGAAAAACGCCATGAATATAGTGTGAACCACCATCAGTCATCAAATATCTAGGGACTCCAAATCTAGGAAAAATAACTTCTTTAAGCATTTTAATAGAAGTGTTATGATCAGCGCTACTAGTTGGAATAGCTTCTACCCACTTAGTAACATAATCAACAACAACTAGAATATGAGTATACCCGTTAGATTGTGGAAAAGGCCCCATATAATCGAAACCCCAAACATCAAATGGTTCAATAACAACAGAGTAATTCATAGGCATTTCCTGACGTCTACTAATGTTACCAATTCTTTGACATTCATCACAAGACAAGACAAACTTACGAGCATCCTTGAAGAGAGTAGGCCAGTAAAACCCAGGTTGTAGTACCTTATGTGCAGTTCTATCTCCAGCGTG
The DNA here is from genome assembly GCA_022496015.1 of Hordeum marinum. NCBI lineage: Eukaryota > Viridiplantae > Streptophyta > Magnoliopsida > Poales > Poaceae > Hordeum > Hordeum marinum. The sequence continues at coordinate 94,864,362 of CM039678.1, forward strand.
ATGTCCTCCATAGGCTTCGGAGTGACACCTGCATAAAATTTGTTCCTGTTCATGCTCAGGTACACAACGTCTAATAATACCATCTACTCCTTCTTTATAAAGGTGTGGATCATCCCAAAAGTAATGCCTTAAATCATAGAAGAACTTTTTCTTTTGTTGGTATGTGAAACTAGGCGGTATAAATTTAGCAAAAATGTAATTGGCATAATCAGCATACCATGGAGCATTGTGTGAAGCATTTACGACAGCTAATTGTTCATCAGGAAAGTTATCATCAATAGGTAGTGGGTCATCAAGAACATTTTCTAACCTAGACAAGTTATCTGCCACAGGGTTATCAGCACCCTTTCTATCAATAATATGCAAATCAAATTCTTGTAGCAGAAGGACCCACCTAATAAGTCTAGGTTTAGCATCTTTATTTTCCATAAGGTACTTGATGGTAGCATGATCGCTCTGAATAGTTACTTTGGAATCAACAATATAAGGTCTAAACTTATCATAAGCAAACACAACTGCTAAATATTCCTTTTCAGTAGTAGCATAGTTTCTTTGAGCACTGTCTAGAGTTTTACTAGCATTATGTATAACATTTAATTTCTTATCGACTCTTTGTCCTAGAACAACACCAACAGCATAATGATAACCCACAAGTATATGGGATCGCAACAGTTTACGAGGGTAGAGTATTCAACCCAAATTTATTGATTCGGCACAAGGGGAGCCAAACAATATTCTTGAGTATTAGCAGCTGAGTTGTCAATTCAACCACACCTGAAAGACTTAATATCTGCAGCAAAGTATTCGGTAGCAAAGTAATATGGAAGTAACGGTAACGGTGGCAAGGTGATAGTAGCAGTTTGTAGTGATTGTAACAGTAGCAACGGAAAAGTAACTTATCAAAGATTAGTATATGGAAAGCTCGTAGGCAATGGAACATTGATGGATAATTATGTCGGATGGCATTCATCATGCAACAGTTATAACATAAGGTGACACAGAACTAACTCCAATTCATCAATGTAATGTAGGCATGTATTGCATATATAGTCATACGTGCTTATGGAAAATAACTTGCATGACATCTTTTGTCCTACCCTCCCGTGGCAGAAGGGTCCTATTGGAAACTAAGGGATGTTAAGGCCTCCTTTAAATAGAGAACCAGACAAAAGCATTAGCACTTAGTGAATATATGAACTCCTCAAACTACGGTAATCACCGAAAAGAATCCCAGTTATTGTCACCATGGGGAATGCGGATCATAACTCGTAATAGGTGTCTACAACTTGCAAGATAGGATCAAGAACACACATATATTCATGAAAACATAATAGGTTCATATCTGAAATCATGGCACTCGGGCCCTAGTGACAAGCATTAAGCATAGCAAAGTCATAGCAGCATCAATCTCAGAACATAGTGGATACTAGGGATCAAACCCTAACAAAACTAACTCGATTACATGATAAATCTCATCCAACCCATCACCATCCAGCAAGCCTACGATGATATTACTCACAAACGGTGGAGAGCATCATGGATGAAGGATGGTTGGTGATGACGAAGGCGTCGATTTCCCCTCTCCGGAGCCCAAAACGGACTCCAGATCTAGTCTCCCGAGGAAGAAAAGGAGATGGCGGCGGCTCCATATTGTGAAACACGATGAACTCTTCTCCTTTATTTTTTCTCCCCAAATAGGAATATATAGGAGTGGAAATGAGGTCGGAGGAGCAACAGGGGGCCCACAAGCCTACTCGGCGTGCCCTAGGGGGGTGGGCGCGCACACCTGGCTTGTGGCCAGGTGGTGGCCCCCCTGCAGTTGATTCTTTCACTAATATTTTTTATTAATTCCAAAAATATTCTCCTTAATTTTTTAGGCCAATCCGAGAACTTTTATTTCTGCATAAAAATAACACCAAGGCAATTCTGCTGAAAACAGCGTCAGTCCGGGTTAGTTCCATTCAAATCATGCAAATTAGAGTCCAAAACAAGGGCAACAGAGTTTGGAAAAGTAGATACGTTGGAGACGTATCAACTCCCCCAAGCTTAAACCTTTGCTTGTCCTCAAGCAATTCAGTTGATAAACTGAAAGTGATAAATAAAAACTTTTACAAACTCTGTTTGATCTTGCTGTTGTAAATATGTCTACCTTATGTTCAGATTTTCAGCAAAGATTATAGACTAACCACATTCACAATAACATTTAGGTCTCACATTTACTCATATCAATGGCATAATCAACTAGCGAGCAATAATAAAAGTCTCGGATGACAACAATTTAATCAAAACAATCATGATACATATGACATAATGGTATCTCGCTATCCCTTTTTGAGACCGCAAAACATAAATGCAGAGCACCTCTAAAGAACGAGGGCTGACTGGACATAGTAATTCATGGGAAAAGAGATCCATTCATACTCATACTCAATATCAATTAATAGAAAGTCATACAAATGACGGTGGTGCTCTCTAACTGGTGCTTTTTATAAGAGGATGATGACTCATCAATAAAGTAAATGGAAAGACCCTTCGCAGAGGGAAGCATTGATTTGCAGAGGTGCCAGAGCTCGAGCTTTTAAAACAAAGATAGGTAATGATTTTGGAGCGGTATGCTTTCATTGCTCACATAACGACCAAGAGGTTTTCAATATCTTACATGCTAGATACATCATAGGTGGTTCCCAAACAGAATGGTAAAGTTTTTACTCCCCCTCCACCAATCAGTCACACTCCACGGCGGGCTGAATCCACGAGCACCGTCCATACAAACATAGTCTTGGGGAGTTTTGTTTAATTATAATTTTCTTTTTATTTCGAGCATGGGACTGGGAATCCCAATTACCAGCCACTTTATCGTGAATGATAGTGAATCAACACATATTGTGAGAATAACCCACCTAGCATGGAAGATATTGGCAGCCCCAATCGCCACATGAGCGATCTGGGCATACAAAACAGAAAGTTATTTGAAGGTTTAAAGTTTAGCACATGCAAATTTACTTGGAACGGCAGGTAAATATCGCATATAGGTAGATATGATGGACTCATATGGGACAACTTCGGATTTATTGAGATGGATGCACAACCAGTATTCCTGCTAAGTACAAGTGAAGGCTAGCAAAAGACTGGGGAGCGACCAACTAGAGAGCGACACAGTCATCAACATGCTTTGAGATTAACCAACCTTGAATGCAAGCTTGAGTAGGATATAATTCACCTTGAACATAAATATCATGGAGGCTATGTTGATTTGTTTCAACTACATGCGTGAACATGTGCCAAGTCAAGCCACTTGAATCATTCAGAGGAGGATACCATTCTATCATACTACATCACAACCATTTTAATGTGCATGTTAGCACTCAAGACGAACCATTATCCAGTCTTAGCCAATTAAGCATGGCATGAATAACTATAATATCTAATTGTTATTGCAAACATGTTCAACCCATAATGTACTGAATTCGGAACGATGGGCTAATCATATTTACAAAAGCAAGATAGGTCGAGTTCATACCAGCTTTTCTCTATCTCAATCTTTTCATCAAATATCGTCATTATTGCCTTTCACTTGCATGACCGAACGGTGTGAATAATAATAAGAGTGCACGTGCATTGGACTAAGCTAGAATCTACAAACAATAACTCAAAGGAGAAGACAAGGCAATATGGGCTCTATGTAAGATAAACAACAATGCATATGAGAGCCACTCAACATGTCATCATGGTCTTCTCCTTACGACCAAAAGAAAAGAAAGGAGACTTTTTTACACAGGAAAGCTCCCAACAATTAAAAATAAGAACGAGAAATCTTTTTGAGTTTTCTCTTTAATGCTACAACTAAGCAACTAGGAAATAAAGCTAGAACTATTTTTTTGTATTTTCCTCAAAGTTAATCAAACACACAAGAAGAAAGCAAAGAAAGAAATAAACTACCATGGATAGTACAATGAAAAAGTATGAACACCGATAACTGAACAAGTGTGTGATCATGAATGTAATGTCGGTGAGAAATTCGTACTCCCCCAAGCTTAGGATTTTGGCCTAAGTTGGTCTAGGGCCATGGCTGGAAATAACCTTCTCCGGGATACTCCGGAGGACATTGAGGGTCCCACTGATTAGCCACCTCCTGTGGCTCCCACAGAAAAACCGGGACCTGATATGGATCAAGGGCGAGTGCCTGCTCACGTGCTGGGGGTTGCGTCAAACCACAATATCGGTAGATGTCATCGGGCATAATAGTGTACCTGCCTGAATGAATATCGAACAGAGAAGAAGCAGGCATAGTAATAATCTCACAAGTACCCTGACTAAATGTTGGAAATATGCCCTAGAGGCAATAAATAAAGTGTTTATTATTATATTTCCTTGTTCATGATAATTGTTTATTATCCATGCTATAATTGTATTGATTGGAAACACATTGCATGTGTGGATGAATAGACAACACTTTGTCCCTAGTATGCCTTTAGTGAACTAGCTCGTTGATCAAAGATGGTCAAGGTTTCCTAGCCATTGACATGTGATGTCATTTGATAATGGATCACATCATTAGGAGAATGATGGGATGGACGAGACCCAAACTATAAATGTAGCATATGATCATGTGAGTTTATTGCTACAGTTTTCTGGATGTCAAGTATATGTTCCTATGACCATGAGATCATGCAACTCACGGACACCGGAGGAATGCCTTGTGTGTATCAAACGTCACAACGTAACTGGGTGACTATAAAGGTACTCTACAGGTATCTCGGAGGGTGTCTGTTGAGTTGGCATGGATCAACACTGGGATTAGTTACTCCGTGTGACGGAGAGGTATCTCAGGGCCCACTCGGTAATACAACATCACAATAAGCCTTGCAAGCAATGTGACTAAGTGTTAGTCATGGGATCTTGTATTACGGAACGAGTAAATAGACTTGCTGATAATGAGGTTGAACTAGGTATGGAGATACCGACGATCGAATCTCGGGCAAGTAACATACCGAAGAGCAAAGGGAACAACATATGGGATTAACTGAATCCTTGACATAGAGGTTCGACCGATAAAGATCTTCATAGAATATGTAGGAACAAATATGGGCATCCAGGTCCCGCTATTGGTTATTGGCCATAGAGGTGTCTCGATCATGTCTACATAGTTCTCGAACCCGCAGGGTCTGCGCACTTAAGGTTCGGTGACGTTTCAGTAGTATAGAGTTATATATGGTGGTGACCGAAGGTTGTTTAGAGTCCCGGATGAGATCCCGGACGTCATGTGGAGCTTTGGAATGGTCCGGAGGTAAATATTGATATATAGGAAGTCCTGTTTTGGTCGCCGAAAAAGTTTCGGGCTCATCGGTAGTGTACCGGGAGTGCTGGGAGGGTACCAGGTGACCATTGGGAGGTGTATTTTGACTCGAGAGGCTACATGGGCTATGGGAGGATAAATACCAGCCCTTAGTGGGCTGGTCAAAGTCCCACACAAGGCCCATGCGGCTGAGAAGAAATTCCAAAGTGGAAAAGGTGGAAAAAAGGCAAAAAGGTGGAAAGAAGGAAGGAGTCCTAATCCTACTAGGAGTGGAGGAGGAGGACTCCTCTCCGCTTAGGCCGAACCAAAGAGGGACTGGCCCTTGCGCCAAGCCTCCTCCTCCTCTCCTCCTATATATACTAGAGGTTTTAGGGTGTTTGTAGTAGATTTTCAGCCACGTGCAACCCTACCCTCTAGTTCGTAGTTTCTCCTCTAGATCGGTTTCAGCTATGCTTAGGCGAAGCCCTGCTGAGATTACTCCACCACCATCGCCACAACGCTGTCACACTGCCGGAGAACTCGTCTACCTCTCCGCTCCCTCTTGCGGGATCAAGAAGGTAGAGATCGTCATCAAGCCATACGTGTGCTGAATGCGGAGGTGCCATCCGTTCGGTGCTAGATCAAGACGGATCGTGATTGGATCGCGGGACGCTCGGCGATTTGGATCGCGAAGATGTTCGACTACATCAACCGCTTTTCTTAACGCTTCCCGCTTAGTGATCTACAAGGGTACGTAGATCCACTCTCCCTCTCGTAGATGCTCATCACCATGGATAGATCTTGCGTGTGCGTAGGAAATTTTTGTTTCCCATGCAACATTCCCCAACAGTGGTTTCAGAGCTAGGTATATGTGTAGATGAGATCTCGAGTAAAACACAAAGAGTTTGTGGGCGTTGATGCTTAGATTGTTTCCTCCCTTGGTCGTGTTTTGGTTCAGCGGTATTGTGGGATGAAGCATCCCGGACCGACCTTACTCGTACGCTTACGAGAGACCGGTTCCATCGACTGACGTGTAACTTCGTTGCACAAGATGGCTCGCGGGTGTCTGTTTCTCCCACTTTAGTTGGATCGGATTCGACAAAGGCGGTCCTTGAGAAGGTTGAATTGCAATTTTTGTATCACCATTGTGGTTTATGCGTAGGTAAGAATAGGTCTTGCTAGATACCCGTAGCAGCCACGTAAAACATGCAAAAACAATTAGATGACATCTAACTTGTTTTTACAGGGTATGTTGTGATGTGATATGGCCAATTACATGATGAGATATATGTGATGTATGAGATGATCATGTATTGTATAGAATATCACGACTTGCATGTCGATGAGTACGGTAACCGGCAGGAGCCATAGGGTTGTCTTTAATTATTGTATGACCCGCATGTCAATCATTAAGCGCTATGTAATGCTTTACTTTATCGCTAAACGGTAGCAATAGTAGTATAAGCATGGTGGGCGCGACAACCCCGATGGCGACACGTCGATGGAGTTAAGGATGATGGAGATCATGGTTGTCATGCCGGTGACGATGGAGATCATGGTTGTCATGCCGGTGACGATGGAGATCATGCTGGTGCTTTCAAGATGGAGATCAAAAGCACAAGTTCATGGCCATATCATGTCACTTATGATTTGCATGTGATGTTAATCCTTTTATGCACCTTGTTTTGCTTAGGACGACGGTAGCATTATAAGGTGATCCCTCACTTAAATTTCAAGATGAATTGTGTTCTCCTCGAGTGTGCACCGTTGCGAAAGTTCGTCGTGTCGAGACACAACGTGATGATCAGGTGTGATAGACTCTACGTTCACATACAACGGGTGCAAGTCAATGTTGCACATGCAAAACACTCGGGTTAAACTTGACAAGCCTAGCATGTACAGACATGGCCTCGGAACACAAGAGATCGAAAGGTCGAACATGAGTCATATAGTAGATATGATCAACATGATGATGTTCACCATTGAAACCACCTCAACTCACGTGATGATCGGACTTGAGTTGGTGAATTTGGATCATGTGACACTCAGATGACCCGAGGGATGTCAATTTGAGTGGGAGCTTTAGTAATTTGATTAACTAAACTCATTATATTGAACAATAGTCTAAGTAACCTTTGCATATTTATGTTGTAGATCAATGGCTCGCGCAGTAGCACCCCTGAATTTTAATGCGTTCCTAGAGAAAGCTAAGCTGAAAGATGATGGAAGTAACTTTGTGGACTGGGCCCGTAATCTGAGGATTATCCTCACGGCTTCCCAAAAATCATATGTCCTTGATGCACCGCTTGGTGACCAACCCGAAGACATGCCATCCGAAGACGTTAAGAACGCTTGGGAGGCACGTTCTGGAGATTACTCAATAATTCAGTGTGCACTATTGTATGGCTTAGAACTGGGACTTCAAAGACGTTTTGAACATCATGGAGCATATGAGATGTTCCAGGAGTTGAAGTTTATCTTTCAGAAGAATGCCCGGATCGAGAGGTATAAGACCTCCAATAAGTTCTATGCTTGCAAAATGGAGGAGAACGGGTCTATCAGTGAACATATACTCAGAATGTCTGGGTATTCGACTCGTCTGGCGGAGTTGGGAATTGCCCTTCCGCCAGAGGCGATCACTAACAGAGTTCTTCAATCACTGCCACCTAGCTACAAGAGCTTTGTGATGAAGTATAACATGCACGAGATGAACAAGTCAGTCGCTGAGCTGTTTGCGATGCTGAAAGTTGCTGAGTCTGAAATCCAGAAAGAACATCAAGTGTTGATGGTCAATAGAACCACTAGTTTCAAGAAGAATGGCAAGGGCAAGGGCAAGAAGGGTAAATCCAAGAAGGATGGCAAAGCAGTTGCTCCACCTGTAAAGAAACCCAAGGTTGGACCCAAGCCAGAAACTGAGTGCTTTAATTGCAAGGGAACTGGTCACTGGAAGTGGGACTGCCCCAAGTACCTGGCTCACAAGAAGGCGGCCAACAACAAACAAGGTATATATGATATACATGTTATTGATGTGTACCTTACTAGCTCTCGTTGTAGTGCCTGGTTATTTGATACCGGTTCGGTTGCTCACATTTGCAACTCAAAGCAGGAACTACGGAATAGACGGAGGCTGGCTAAGGACGAAGTGACGATGCGCGTGGCAAATGGCTCCAAGGTTGATGTGATCGCCATCGGCACGCTCGCTCTTCGATTACCATCGAGATTAGTGAGGAACCTGAATAATTGTTATTTAGTGCTTGCGTTAAGCATGAACATTATATCCGGATCTTGTTTATTGCGAGACGGTTACTCATTTAAATCAGAGAATAATGGTTGTTCTATTTATATGAGTAATATCTTCTATGGTCATGCACCCAATGTGAGGGGTTTATTCATATTAAATCTTGATAGTGATGATACACATGTTCATAACATTGATGCCAAAAGATGTAGAGTTGATAATGATAGTACCACTTTCTTGTGGCACTGCCGTTTGGGTCATATTGGTGTAAAACGCATGAGGAAGCTCCATGCTGATGGACTTTTGGAGTCACTTGATTTTGAATCACTTGACACATGTGAACCATGCCTCATGGGCAAGATGACTAAAACGCCGTTCTCTGGAACAATGGAACGGGCAAGTGACTTGTTGGAAATCATACATACTGATGTGTGCAGTCCAATGAATGTTGTAGCGCACGGTGGATATCGTTATTTTCTCACCTTCACTGATGACTTAAGTAGATATGGGTATATTTACTTAATGAAACATAAGTCTAAAATGTTTGAAAAGTTCAAGCAATTTCAGAGTGAAGTTGAGAATCATCTTAACAAGAAGATCAAATTCCTATGATCTGATCGAGGAGGTGAATATGTGAGTTATGAGTTTGGCAGTCACTTAAGACAGTGTGGAATTGTTTCACAATTGACACCGCCCAGAACACCACAGCGTAATGGTGTTTCCGAACGTCGTAATCAAACCTTATTAGATATGGTGCATTCTATGATGTCTCTTGCCGATTTGCCACTATCATTTTGGGGTTATGCATTAGAGACAGCTGCATTCACTTTAAATAGGGCACCATCAAAATACGTTGAGACGACGCCATATGAACTGTGGTTTGGCAAGAGGCCAAAGTTGTCGTTTCTTAAAGTTTGGGGGTGTGATGCTTATGTCAAAAAGCTTCATCCTGAAAAGCTGGAACCCAAAGCGGAGAAATGCGTCTTCATGGGATACCCAAAAGAGACAGTTGGGTATACCTTCTATCTCAGATCCGAAGGCAAAATGTTTGTCGCTAAGAACAGAACATTTCTTCAGAAAGAGTTTCTCTCGAAAGAATTGAGTGGGAGGAAAATAGATCTTGATGAGGTTATTGAACCTTTACTTCCACTGGAGAGTAGCCAGCGTAGAAAGATGTTTCTGTTGAGCCTACAACAGTTGAAGAGAAAGTTAATGATGATGATCATGAAGCTTCAGATCAAGTCACTATTGAACCTCGTAGGTCGACAAGGGTGCGTACTGCTCCTGAGTGGTATGGTAACCCATCTTGGAGGTCATGTTGTTAGACAACAATGAACCTACGAGCTATGAAGGAGCGATGATGGGATCGGATTCCAAGAAATGGTTAGAGGCCATGAAATCCGAGATGGGATCCATGTATGAAAACAAAGGATGGACTTTGGAAGTATTACCTGAAGGGCGAAAGGCCATTCACAACAAATGGATCTTTAAGAAGAAGACAGACGTGGACGGTAATGTCACCATCTATAAAGCTCGACTTGTGGCAAAGGGTTTTTCACAAGTTCAAGGAGTTGACTACGATGATACCTTCTCACCCGTAGCGATGCTTAAGTCTGTCAGAATCATGTTAGCAATAGCTGCATATTTGACTGTGAAATTTGGCAGATGGATGTCAAAACAACGTTCCTCAACAGTTTCCTTGAGGAAGAGTTGTATATGATGCAACCGGAAGGTTTTGTCGATCCAGAGAATGCTGACAAAGTTTGCAAACTCCAGCGATCCATTTATGGACTGGTGCAAGCATCTCGGAGTTGGAATAAGCGCTTTGATGAGCTGATCAAAGCGTTTGGGTTTATACAGGTTTATGGAGAAGCTTGTATTTACAAGAAAGTGAGTGGGAGCTCTATAGCATTTCTAATATTATATGTAGATGACATATTGTTGATTGGAAACAATATAGAAATACTGGAAAGCGTGAAGGAATATTTGAACAAGAGGTTTTCAATGAAGGACCTAGGAGAAGCTTCTTTCATATTAGGCATTAAGATCTATAGAGATAGAATGAGAAGCTTAATGGCACTTTCACATAGCACATACCTTGATAAAGTTTTGAAGAAGTTCAAAATGGATCAGTCCAAGAAGGGGTTTTTGCCTGTGTTACAAGGTATGAAGTTGAGTAAGACTCAATGCCTAGTGACTGTAGATGATAGAGAGAAGATGAGTGTCATCCCCTATGCTTTATCCATAGGCTCTATCATGTATGCAATGCTATGCACAAGACCCGATGTCAGCCGTGCCATAATTATGGCCAGAAGGTTTCAAAGTGATCCTGGAATGGAGCACTGGATGACGATCAAGAATATCCTTAAGTACCTAAAAAGGACTAAGGAAATGTTTCTTGTTTATGGAGGTGATCAAGAGCTCGTCGTAAAGGGTTACGTCGATGCAATCTTTGGCACTGATCCGGATGACTCTAAGTCGCAAACCGGATACGTATTTATTCTCAACAGGGGAGCGATAAGCTGGTGTAGTTCCAAGCAAAGCATGGTAGCCGATTCTACATGTGAGGCGGAGTACATCGCAGCCTCGGAGGCATCGAAGGAAGGTGTCTAGATGAAGCAGTTCATGACAGATCTTGGAGTAGTGCCCGGTGCATTGAATCCAATGACTCTGTTCTGTGACAACACTGGTGCCATTGCTTTGGCCAAGGAACCAAGGTTTCACAAGAGGACGAGACACATAAAGTGACGTTCTATTCCATCCGCGATTACATCGAGGAGAAGGACAAAAATATTTGCAAAGTGCACACGGATCTGAATGTTGCAGACTCATTGACTAAGCCTCTTCCAAGGGCTAAACATGATCAACACCATAACTGCATGGGCGTTCGATTCATTACAATGTAAATCACATAGTGATGTGAACTAGATTATTGACTCTAGTGCAAGTGGGAGACTGTTGGAAATATGCCCTAGAGGCAATAAATAAAGTGTTTATTATTATATTTCCTTGTTCATGATAATTTTTATTATCCATGCTATAATTATACTAATTGGAAACACATTGCATGTGTGGATGAATAGACAACACTTTGTCCCTAGTATGCCTCTAGTGAACTAGCTCGTTGATCAAAGATGGTCAAGGTTTCCTAGCCATTGCATGTGATGTCATTTGATAACGGGATCACATCATTAGGAGAATGAGGGGATGGATGAGACCCAAACTATAAATGTAGCATATGATCGTGTCAGTTTATTGCTACAGTTTTCTACATGTCAAGTATATGTTCCTATGACCATGAGATCATGCAACTCACGGACACCGGAGGAATGCCTTGTGTGTATCAAACATCGCAACGTAACTGGGTGACAATAAAGGTACTCTACATGTATCTCCGAGGGTGTCTGTTGAGTTGGCATGGATCGACACTCGGATTTGTTACTCCATGTGACAGAGAGGTATCTCAGGGCCCACTCGGTACTACAACATCACAATAGGCCTTGTAAGCAATGTGACTAAGTGTTAGTCACGGGATCTTGTATTACGGAATAAGTAAAGAGACTTGCCGATAACGAGGTTGAACTAGGTATGGAGATACTGATGATCGAATCTCGGGCAAGTAACATACCCAAGAACAAAGGGAACATCATATGGGATTAACTGAATCCTTGACATAGAGGTTCGACCGATAAAGATCCTTGTAGAATGTGTAGAAACCAATATGGGCATCCAGGTCCTGCTATTGGTTACTGACCGTACAGGTGTCTCGGTCATGTCTACATAGTTCTCGAACCCGCAGGGTCTGCACATTTAAGGTTCGGTGACGTTTCTGTAGTATAGAGTTATATATGGTGTTGACCGAAGGTTGTTCAGAGTCCCGGATGAGATCCCGGACGTCACGAGGAGCTCCTAAATGGTCCGGGGGTAAAGATTGATATATAGGATGTCCTGTTTTGGTCGCCGGAAAAGTTCCGGGCTCATCGGTAGTGTACCGGGAGTGCCGAGAGGGTACCGGGTGACCATCGGGAGGTGTATTTCGACCCAAGAGGCTACATGGGCTGTGGGAGGATAAATACCAGCCCTTAGTGGGCTGGCCAAAGTCCCACACAGGGCCCATGCAGCTAGGAAAAATTCCAAAGTGGAAAAGGTGGAAAAAAGGCAAAAAGGTGGAAAGAAGGAAGGAGTCCTAATCCTACTAGGAGTGGAGGAGGAGGACTCCTCCTCTCCACTTCGGCCAAACCAAAGAGGGGCTGGCCCTTGCTCCAAGCCTCCTCCTCTCCTCCTATATATACTAGAGGTTTTAGGGTTTTTGCACTAGATTTTCAGCCACGTGCAACCCTACCCTCTAGTCCGTAGTTTCTTTTCTAGATCGGTTTCAACTGTGCTTAGGCGAAGCCCTACTGAGATAACTCCACCACCATCGCCACAGCGCCGTCATGCTGTCAGAGGACTCGTCTACCTCTCCGCTCCCTCTTGCTGGATCAAGAAGGCGGAGATCGTCATCAAGCCGTACGTGTGTTGAACGCGGAGGTGCCGTCCGTTCGGTGCTAGATCGGGACGGATCGTGATTGGATCGTGGGATGCTCATGTTGGAAATATGCCCTAGAGGCAATAATAAATTAGTTATTATCATATTTCCTTGTTCATGATAATCGTTTATTATCCATGCTATAATTGTATTGATCGGAGACTTAAATGCATGTGTGGATACATAGACAAAACCATGTCCCTAGTATGCCTCTAATGGACTAGCTCGTTGATCAAAGGATGGTTAAGGTTTCCTAGCCATGGACATGAGATGTCATTTGATAATGGGATCACATCATTAGGAGAATGAAGTGATGGATAAGACCCAAACTACAAACATAGCATATGATCGTGTCAGTTTATTGCTACTGTTTTCTGCATGCCAAGTATATGTTCCTATGACCATGAGATCATGCAACTCATGGATATCGGAGGAGTGCCTTGTGTGTATCAAACGTCGCAACGTAACTGGGTGACTATAAAGGTGCTCTACAGGTATCTCCGATGGTGTCTGTTGAGTTGGCATGGATTGAGACTGGGATTTTTTACTCCGTGTAACGGAGAGGTATCTCGGGGCCCACTCGGTAATGCAACATCACAATAAGCCTTGCAAGCGATGTGACTAATTGTTAGTTGCGGGATCTTGTATTACGGAAGGAGTAAAGAGACTTGCCGGTAACGAGGTTGAACTAGGTATGGAGATACCGACGTTCGAATCTCGGGCAAGTAACATACCGAAGAACAAAGGGAACGTTATACGGGATTAACTGAATCCTTGACATAGAGGTTCGACCGATAAAGATCTTCATAGAATATGTAGGAACAAATGTGTACGTCCAGGTCCCGCCATTGGTTATTGACCGTAGAGGTGTGTCGGTCATGTCTACATAGTTCTCGAACCCGCAGGGTCTGCACACTTAAGGTTCGGTGATGTTTCGGTAGTGTAGAGTTATGTATGGTGGTGACCGAAGTTTGTTCGGAGTCCCGGATGAGATCCCGGACGTCACTAGGAGCTCCGGAATGGTCTGGAGGTAAATATTCATATATAGGAAGTCCCAGTTTGGTTTCCGGAAAAGTTTCGGGCTCATCGGTAGTGTACCGGGAGTGCCGGTAGTGTACTGGGAGTGCCGGTAGTGTACCGGGAGACCTCCGGGAGGGGTACTTCGAACCCAAGAGGTCCATGGGCTGTGGGAGAGTATTAACCAGCCCTTAGTCGGCTGGTAAAACAGCCACAAAGGCCCATGGCGCAGGAGAGAAAGTCCTAAAGCAAAAAGTGGAAAATCAGCCAATAGGAGGCAATCCTACTCCAACTAGGATTGGAGGTGAAGTAGGATTGCTTCCCACCTCCTATTTCGGCCGACCCAAAGGCCTTGGATGCCTCTCCTCTCCTCTCCTCCTATATATACTAGTGGATTGGGTGGTTTTTGGACAGAATTTCCGGCCACGTGCTACCCGTTTCACCAGTGCACAGTTTCTCCTCTAGATCGGTTTTCCACAGCGCTTAGGCGAAGCCCTGCCGGAATCACTCCACCACCATCACTGGAGCGCCGTCACGCTGCCGGTGAACTCTCTCTCCTCTCCACCTCCTCTTGCTGGATCAAGACAGTGGAGATCGTCATCAAGCTGCACGTGTGCTGAACGCGGAGGTGCCGTCCGTTCGGCGCTAGACCGGAAGGACCGTGATCGAGATCGCGAGACGGTTCGTGATGAGATCGTGGAACGGATCATGATGAGTTTGTGGGACAGATCGTGATCAAGATCTTGAGACGGATCGTGAGGAGATCGCGGGACGGATCGTGATGAGTTCACGGAACGGGTCGTGATTGGATCGTGGGACGAATCGTGATGAGATCGCGGGACGCTCGGCGATTTGGATCGCGAAGATGTTCGACTACACCAACCGCGTTTCTTAACGCTTCCCGCTTAGCGATCTACAAGGGTATGTAGATCCACTCTCCCTCTCGTAGATGCTCATCACCATGGATAGGTTTGCATGTGCGTAGGAAATTTTTTGTTTCCCATGCGACGTTCCCCAACAGTGGCATCATGAGCTAGGTTGATGGTTCGATGAGATATCGAGTAGAACTCAAAAGGTTTGTGGGCGTTGATGCTTAGATTGCTTCCTCCCTTGGTCGTATTTTGGTTCAGCGGGATTGTGAGATGAAGCGGCCCGGACCAACATTACTCGTACGCTTACGAGAGACCGGTTCCCTCGACGCAACTTGTTGCCTAGATGGCTTGCGGGTGACATTTTCTCTCACTTTAGTTGGATCGGATCCGACAAAGGCGGTCCTTGAGAAGGTTGAAAAGCAAACTAGTGTATCACCGTTGTGGTTTATGCGTAGGTGAGAATCATTCTTGCTAGATACCCGTAGCAGCCACGTAAAATATGCAACAACAATTAGAGGACGTCTAACTTGTTTTTGCAGGGTATGTTGTGATGTGATATGGCCAATTACATGACGAGATATATGTGATGTATGAGATGATCATGTGATGTATAGATTATCACGACTTGCATGTCGATGAGTACGGCAACCGGCAGGAGCCATAGGGTTGTCTTTAATTATTGTATGACCTGCGTGTCAATCATTAAGCGCTATGTAATGCTTTACTTTATCGCTACAGTAGCAATAGTAGTAGAAGCATGCAGGGCGTGACAACCCCGATGGCGACACGTTGATGGAGATCAAGATGATGGAGATCATGGAGTCATGCCGGTGACGATGGAGATCATGCCGGTGCTTTCTAGATGGAGATCAAAAGCACAAGTTCATGGCCATATCATGTCACTTATGATTTGCATGGGATGTTAATCCTTTTATGCACCTTGTTTTGCTTAGGACGACGGTAGCATTATAAGGTGATCCCTCACTTAATTTCAAGATAAATTGTGTTCTCCCTGAGTGTGCACCGTTGCGAAAGTTCATCGTGTTGAGACACCACGTGATGATCGGGTGTGATAGACTCTACGTTCACATACAACGGGTGCAAGCCAGATTTGCACGCGCAGAACACTCGGGTTAAACTTGACGAGCCTAGCATGTACAGACATGGCCTCGGAACACAAGAAGACCGAAAGGTCGAACATGAGTCATATAGTAGATATGATCAACATAATGATGTTCACCATTGCAGCCACCTTAACTCACGTGATGATAGGACTTGAGTTGGTGAATTTGGATCATGTATCACTCGAATGACCCGAGGGATGTCAATTTGAGTGGGAGTTCTTAAGTAATATGATTAATTGAACTCATTATCATGAACATAGTCAAAGTGTCTTTGCAAATTATGTTGTAGATTACTAGCTCGCACTGTAGCTCCCTTAAATTTTTATATGTTCCTAGAGAAATAGAGTTGAAAGATGTTGGTAGCAATATTGCGGACTGGGTCCGTGATCTGAGGATTGTCCTCATTGCTGCACAGAAGGCTTATGTCCTTAATGCACCGCTCGGTGCGCCACCCCCTCTAGCGTCGTCTATAGATGTTGTGAACATCTAACAGGCACGTTTCGATGACTACTTGATAGTTTAGTGCGTCATGCCTTACGGCTTAGAATTGAGGCTCCGAAACATTTTGAACGTCACAGAACATATGAGATGTTCTAGGAGCAGAGACTGTGATCTCAGGCTCGTGCCTGTGTTGCGAGATATGAGATCTCCAACAAGATTCTTTGCCTGTAAGATGAAGGAGAATAGCTCAATCGTTGAGCATGTACTCAGATTGTCCGGGTACTACAATCGCTTGAATCAAGTGGGAGTTGATCTTCCAGATAAGATAGTGATTGATATAGTTCTCCAAGTCACTATCACTAAAGCTACTAGAACTTAGTGATGAACTATAAT
Source organism: Hordeum marinum (assembly GCA_022496015.1). Taxonomy (NCBI): domain Eukaryota; kingdom Viridiplantae; phylum Streptophyta; class Magnoliopsida; order Poales; family Poaceae; genus Hordeum; species Hordeum marinum. The sequence continues at coordinate 94,881,250 of CM039678.1, forward strand.
ACACCAGGGATAGCAGTATTGATCCCTGAGCTATTCGCAATGTTTGACACCGCGAAGGTAGAAATCAAAAAGGAGCGTCAAGTGTTGATAGTTAATCAAACCACTAGTTTCGAAAAGGGCAAGAGCAAGGAGGGAACCTTCATGGATAGCAAGTCAGTTGCTGCTCCAGTGAAGCAACACAAAGTTGAACCCAAACCCGAGACTAAGTGCTTCTATTATGAGGTGAGAGGTCGCTGAAGCAGAACAACCCTAGATACTTGGTAGATAAGAAGGCTGGCAACATCGATAGAAGTATATTTGATATACGAGTTATTGATGTGTACCTCGCTAGTACTCCTAGTAGCACCTGGGTATTGGATACCGGTTCGGTTGCTAAATGTTAGTAACTCGAAATAAAAGCTACGGAATAAACGGAGAACTAGCTAAGGGTGAGGTGACGATGTGTGTTGGAAATGTTTCCAAGGTTGATGTGATCAACATCGCACGCTCTCTCTACCTTCAGGATTAGTGACGAACCTAAATAAATGTTATTTGGTGTTTTGAGTTGAGAATGAACATGATTAGATCATGTTTGTTGCAATATGGTTATTCATTTAAGTCAGAGAATAATAGTTATTCTGGTTACATGAATAATACCTTCAATGGTCATGCACCCAGTGAGAATGGTTTGTTGAAATCTTGATCGTAGTAATACACATGTTCATAACATTGATGTCAACAGATACAAAGTTAAATAATGATAGTACCACATACTTGTGGCACTGCCACAAAATGTCATATTGGTATAAAGCGCATGAAGAAACTCCATGGTGATGGATATTTGGACTCATTCGATTTCGAATCGGTTGAGACATGCGAACCATGCCTCTTGGGCAAGATGACTAAAGGACCCCGTTGGATGGAGCGGGCAAGTGATTCATTGGAAATAATACATGTTGATGCATGCAATCTAGTGAGTCTTGTAGCGTGCAGTGGATATCGTTATTTTCTTACCTTCACTGATGATTTGAGTAGATATAGTGTATATTTACTTAATGAAACACAAGTCTGAATCGTTTGAAAGGTTCAAGCAAATTCAGAGTGAAGTTTAAAGATCATCGTGACAAGAAGATAAAAATGACTGCGATATGATCGTGGAGGTGAATATCTGAGTCACGAGTTTGGCATACAACTTAAGACAATGTGAAAGTTGTTTCACAACGAAACGCCACCTGGAACACCATAGTGTGATGGTGTGTCCGAACATCATAGTTATGCTCTATTAGATATGGTGCGTGCTATGATGTCTCTTATCGTTTTACTACTATAATTTTGGGGTTATGCATTAGAGACGACTACATTCACTTTAAATAGGGCACCATCTAAATCCGTTGAGATGACACCGTGTGAAATATGGTTTGACAGAAACCTAAGCTGTCATTTCTTAATGTTTGGGGCTGCGATGCTTGTGTAGAAAATGTTTTCACATAATAAGCTAGAACCCAAAGCGGACAAATGTATCTTCATAGAATACCCTAAGAACAGATGGGTATGCCTTCTATCTCAGATCCGAGTGCAAAGTGTTTGTTGCTAGAACTGGGTCCTTTCTCGAGAAAAAGTTTCTCTCGAAAGAATTGAGTGGGAGGAAGATAGAACTTGATGAGGTTGTTAAACCTTTGTTCAACCAGAGAGTAGCGCAGCGCAGAAAGATGTTTCTGTGAAGCCTACGTTAGTTGAAGAGGAAGTTAATGATGATGATCATGAAGCTTCAGGATCAAGTTACTATCGAACTTCGTAGGTCGACAAGGATGTGTACTGCTCCTCAGCGATACGACAACTCTGTCTTGGAGGTCATGTTGTTGGATAACGATGAACCTACGAGCTACGGAGAAGCGATGATGGGCCCGGATTCCGACAAATGGTTGGAGGCCATGAAATCCGAGATAGGATCCATGTATGAAAAACAAGTGTAGACTTTGGTAGACTTGCTCATTGGACGGTAGGTCGTTGAGTACAAATGGATCTTTAAAATGAAGATAGACACTGATGGTGAATGTCACTATTTGTAAAGCTCGACTTGTTGCAAAGATGTTTGTGAAAAGTTCAAGGAGTTGACTACGATGAGACTTTCTCACTCATAGTGGTGCTAAAGTCTGTTGGAATTATGTTAGCAGTTGTTGTGTTTTCAATTATGAAATCTGGCAGATGGATGTCAAAACATCGTTTCCTTAACGGTTTACTTGAGGAAAGGTTGTATGTGATACAACCAGAAGGTTTTGTCAGTCCTAAGGATGCTAAAAGGTGTGCAAGCTTCGATGATCCTTCCATGGACTGAAGCAAGCATCTCGGAGTTGGAATATACGCTTTGATGAGTTGATCAAAGTTTTTGAGTTTATACAAAGTTTACGAGAAACTTGTATTTGCAACAAGGTGAGTGGGAGCACTATAGAATTTCTGATAAGTATATGTGGATGACATATTGTTGATCAAAAATAATGTAGGATTTCTTGAAAGCATAAATGGTTGTTTGGAAAGTGATTTTCAAAAGAAGACCGGGATAAAGCTACCAAATTGTTGAGCATCAAGATCTATAGAGATTGATCAAGATGACTTGATGAGACTTTCAATGAGTACATACCTTGACAAAGATTTTGAAAGAGTTCAAAATGGATCAGTCAGAGAAAGAGTTCTCGCCTGATTTGTAAGGTGTGAAGTTGAGTGAGACTCAAAGCTCGACCACGGCAGAACGAAGAGAAAGGACGAACGTCGTCCCCTATGCCTTAGCCATAGGCTCTGTATAGTATGCCATGCTGTGTAGCGCACCTGTGTGTGCCTTGCCATGAGTCTGTCAAGGGGTACAAGTGTGGTCCAGGAGTGGATCACTGGACAGCGATCGGAATTATCCTTAGTAACCAGAGGACTAAGGAAATGTTTCTTGATTATGGAGGTGATAAAGAGTTCATCGTAAAGAGTTACGTCGATGCAAGCTTTAACACCTATCCGGATGACTAGTAGTAGCAATCTGGATACGTATAGTGGAGCAGCCATTTGGAAATAGTACCAAGTGGAGACTGTTGGAAATATGCCCTAGAGGCAATAATAAATTAGTTATTATCATATTTCCTTGTTCATGATAATCGTTTATTATCCATGCTATAATTGTATTGATCGGAGACTTAAATGCATGTGTGGATACATAGACAAAACCATGTCCCTAGTATGCCTCTAATGGACTAGCTCGTTGATCGAAGGATGGTTAAGGTTTCCTAGCCATGGACATGAGATGTCATTTGATAATGGGATCACATCATTAGGAGATTGATGTGATGGATAAGACCCAAACTACAAACATAGCATATGATCGTGTCAGTTTATTGCTACTGTTTTCTGCATGTCAAGTATATGTTCCTATGACCATGAGATCATGCAACTCACGGATATCGGAGGAGTGCCTTGTGTGTATCAAACGTCACAACGTAACTGGGTGACTATAAAGGTGCTCTACAGGTATCTCCGATGGTGTCTGTTGAGTTGGCATGGATCGAGACTGGGATTTGTTACTCCGTGTAACGGAGAGGTATCTCGGGGCCCACTCGGTAATGCAACATCACAATAAGCCTTGCAAGCGATGTGACTAATTGTTAGTTGCGGGATCTTGTATTACGGAACGAGTAAAGAGACTTTCCGGTAACTAGGTTGAACTAGGTATGGAGATACCGACGATCGAATCTCGGGCAAGTAACATACCGAAGAACAAAGGGAACGTTATACGGGATTAACTGAATCCTTGACATAGAGGTTCAACCGATAAAGATCTTCGTAGAATATGTAGGAACCAATGTGGACGTCCAGGTCCCGCCATTGGTTATTGACCGTAGAGGTGTCTCGGTCATGTCTACATAGTTCTCGAACCCGCAGGGTCTGCACACTTAAGGTTCGGTGACGTTTCGGTAGTGTAGAGTTATGTATGGTGGTGACCGAAGTTTGTTCGGAGTCCCGGATGAGATCCCGGACGTCACTAGGAGCTCTGGAATGGTCTGGAGGTAAAGATTCATATATAGGAAGTCCCAGTTTGGTTTCCGGAAAAGTTTCGGGCTCATCGGTAGTGTACCGGGAGTGCCGGTAGTGTACCGGGAGACTGCCGGGAGGGGTACTTCGACCCCAAGAGGTCCATGGGCTGTGGGAGAGTATTAACCAGCCCTTAGTGGGCTGGGAAAACAGCCACAAAGGCCCATGGCGCAGGAGAGAAAGTCCTAAAGCAAAAAGTGGAAAATCAGCCAATAGGAGGCAATCCTACTCCAACTAGGATTGGAGGTGAAGTAGGATTGCTTCCCACCTCCTATTTCGGCAGACCCAAAGGCCTTGGATGCCTCTCCTCTCCTCTCTTCCTATATATACTAGTGGATTGGGTGGTTTTTGGACAGAATTTCCGGCCACGTGCTACCCGTTTCACCGGTGCACAATTTCTCCTCTAGATCGGTTTTCTGCAGCGCTTAGGCGAAGCCCTGCCGGAATCACTCCACCACCATCACCGGAGCGCCGTCACGCTGCCGGTGAACTCTCTCTCCTCTCCACCTCCTCTTGCTGGATCAAGACAGTGGAGATCATCATCAAGCTGCACGTGTGCTAAACGCGGAGGTGCCGTCCGTTCGGCGCTAGATCGGAAGGACCGTGATCGAGATCGCGAGACGGTTCGTGATGAGATCGTGGAACGGATCGTGATGAGTTCATGGGACAGATCGTGATCAAGATCGTGAGACGGATCGTGATGAGGTCGCGGGACGGATCGTGATGAGTTCACGGGACGGATCGTGATTGGATCGTGGGACGAATCGTGATGAGATCGTGGGATGCTCGGCGATTTGGATCGCGAAGATGTTCGACTACACCAACCGCGTTTCTTAACGCTTCCCGCTTAGCGATCTACAAGGGTACGTAGATCCACTCTCCCTCTCGTAGATGGTCATCACCATGGATAGGTTTGCGTGTGCGTAGGAAATTTTTTGTTTCCCATGCGACGTTCCCCAACAGCTCGGCGATTTGGATCGCGAAGACGTTCGACTACATCAACCATGTTTCTTAACGCTTCCTGCTTAGCGATCTACAAGGGTATGTAGATCCACTCTCCCTCTCGTAGATGCTCATTACCATGGATAGATCTTGCGTGTGCGTAGGAATTTTTTGTTTCCCATGCAACGTTCCCCAACACTAAACACTAAATTGTAAAGGAGCCTCCTATCATCATTCTTCTTAATAACATCATGGGCTACCATACAGTCATAATCTAAAAACTTCACGGGTATTAGCCTCTCATCTTTCTCGTGAAGCCTAACGGGTATCTGACGAGGATATGTACCTAGGGTAGGGTCCTAGGCAAGGCCTAGATACCCTACCTAAGGACCCTACATTGGAGGACTTGAAGATCAAGCATAAGCTTCCGACTGGATTCCATGAGACTTTCAAGTCACTCGACAAGCTATCCACTCGGAGACTCCTTCCTTCACTCGGCAGTCGCGTGTCACTCGGAAAACCTTGTTCTCACTCAACGCCAGAAGACAAGGAGCCATCATCAAGAGCCCAACGGACAGACGTTAGTTCAATCGTCATTAATAGCTTTTATTACGTATGTTACCAGTCACGACAGACTTTAATCCCACGATCGGACCCTTAGATGCTGGGTAATTATGAGGGGCAACGAACTCTATATACGCCACCCCTCTCCTCCTGCACAAGGGTTCGCAACCATTGTAATCCCTATATTCCACACGACCTAAGCTCCTGAGCACTGAGACGTAGAGTTGTTACCTCCACGAGAGGGGCCTGAACTCATACATCCGTGTGTACACCCTCGCCGTATCTAGGACTCTGCCCTCTCCTTACGTACCCCTACCATATACTGTCAGGCTCGTTCGCATGACAGTTGGCGCCCACCGTGGGGCAGGCGTCTAAGCGACTTCCAGCGAGGTTGCATTTTCCATCCTTCGACATGTCTTCCGGCGGTGTTTTTGCTCTAGGCCACAATATCCGTTTCGGAGCGCTCACCTTCATCGTCGACGATTCGGCATGCCTCCAGGAAGTGCCTCTCGATGTCGAGGCGTTCCCGGTCCGCGGGGCCGCGCACTTCCGTGTGAGTTCCTGCGGCGTGTTGCTACGTCAGCCTTCGACTCCTTACACGTCGGCTCCCCTCGTTGTTCACGGTCGCAAGCGGTCTAGCCACTCACGACTTCAGCGCTAGGTCAAACACGTAGTGGCGCGTCAAACTTCTTCTCCACAGATTGCAGCACTCGAGCCCACCGAGTCCCTTCATGGCATGTTCGAGTCGGATTCTGATCTGTTTGATCTGCCTTCCGAGTGCGAAAGTTGTGATCCCACAACGGAGGTCTTGATGGCGGACTCTCATCAGAGTTCACCGCCTGGCTTTGTCCGTGACAGGCGCGAGGCTGGCGGTCCGTCAAATGAGCAACTGCGCCGCGAGGAGGAGGTTCTTCATTCTCCCATCCTCGGCGCACTGCCGAGGCTCAAGCTTTGGAGGCCGCGCTCATTCATCTAGAAGAGCTCCAAGAAGAACTTGACGAGCACGCTCGCCAGCACCCGCCATGCCCCAGTCGACGTCAGCGACAGCTGTTTCCGACTGGATCCCACGACGACGTTGAGGTATATCGAACTCCTGTGTTAAATGTTGCTGCTGCTGCCAGGATAGCAGATTCCATTCAGCCGTCCCGGTCAGAGGCTGGAAGAGGGTTGATGCAGATCAGAGCACTGTTAGATGTAGTGCAGCGCTAGAATTCAGTAGTTTCTCAGTCCTGCAATAGGATAGATAGCAATTCACCCATGGCAGAGACCGTTCAGTCGGCACACAGCCCTGGATTGCCCTTGTGCCGTCGGGGCAGAGGTTTCCGTGAAGAGCAGGTCAGAGATTAGTTTCACCGCGAAGACCACCGTTGAGTTCCCACTCCTCCGCGGAGTGGTCCGTACGAGCCCCGGTGCCAGGACGATAGGCGTTCCTTCGGTGATGAGCGGAATGCAGGTTTTGATGCCCGTGACCTCCTCATTCAGAAGCGGATTGACAGGGGTAGAGCCCACAGGGAAGGACACGACAAAGATTTTTCGAGTGGTAGCTCAGCTGTGGTTTCTGGTCCTGAGTGTTTCAGTAGAGCCATACGTTATGCAGAGATTCCCCCCAGCTTTAGGTTGGCGGCGGGGATCGAGAAGTTTACTGGTGAAACAAAGCCAGAGACTTGGTTAGATGATTATCGAGTGGCTATGCAAATTGGTGGTGGAAATGACAATGTTGTAATGAAGCACCTGTCCTTGATGTTAGATGGTTCAGCTCGAGCTTGGCTGAATCGTTTGGATCCTTCCAGTATACATTGCTGGGAGCATCTTGCCTGAGTGTTTGTCCGAACCTTTGAGGGAACCTGCAAGCATCCAATAGGTCTGGTTGACTTATAACAATGTGTCCAGAAGCCCAATGAAACTTTGAGAGATTATATTCAGCGGTGGTCCACTCTGCATCATACAGTGGAGAATGTGTCGAAACACCAGGCTGTTTGTGCATTCAAGGCTGGTGTGAGATATAGAGAGCTATATCTGAAGTTTGGGCGAACGGGTGATATTTCACTCGGCAAGATGATGGAAATCGCCACTCAGTATGCCAATGGCGAGGAAGAAGACCGCCTCCATAGCGGGAAAGGAAAGACAGTTGCCAATGAGGCTGGTGGCAGTAACAATCGGAAACAGAAGCGAAAAGCTGAAGATCCAGTTCAAGCAGAAGCAGCAGCATTGGCGACTCAGTCAAAAAACAAGGGCAAAGCTAAAGCACAGTATGTCCCCAAGAAAGGGAAAAATCAGTTAGGAACTGATATCATGGATCAGCTGTGTGTAATTCACACGAGGAAAGATGCGGAAGGCAATGTGATTTTGCCTAAGCACACCACTCGATAGTGTCGGACCCTTATCCAGCAGTTCAAGGGGGACCCGCCAAGTGATAAATCTCCTGAGAAGGGTGATGAAGACGAAGATAAAGAAACATTCCCGGATGTCACTGCTACACTGGTGATCTTTGCTGATGTCGAGAGCAAGAGTTGTCTGAAAGTCATCAACAGAGAAATCAACATGGCTGTGCCAAATACCCCCACCTACCTTAAGTGGTCCCAATATGCTATCACATTCGACCAGACAGACCATCCTTCTCATGTGGCCAATCCCAGTCGATAGGCCCTGGTAGTTGATCCAGTGGTGGGGGGCACTCAACTTAGAAAGGTCCTCATGGACGGTGGCAGCGGCCTGAACATTCTCTATGCGGATACCCTGAAAGGGATGGGCATTCCGATGTCTCGTCTGAGTGAAAGCAACATGCAGTTTCACGGGGTCATCCCAGGAAAGAAGGCCAAGTCGCTCGGCCAGATAGCATTGGATGTGAGATTCGGGAATGACAAAAATATCCGAAAAGAAAAGTTGGCGTTTGAAGTCGTGGATTTCCAAAGTGCTTACCACGCCATTTTGGGTCGACCTGCATATGCATGTTTCATGGCTCGACCATGTTACGTGTACCTCAAGTTGAAGATGCCAGGCCCTAAGGGCGTGATCACGGTCACCAGCAACCGACAGCAGGTCAAAGAATGCCTCCAGCAAGGCTCCAAGATCGCCGATCACCAGATGGCCATGGTTGAATTGGAGGAGTACAAGAAAACCACTGACCATGGTGATTTGCTCCGCGCAAAGAAGCCGGCTTCCGAGTTGGCATTTTAGTCGGTAGAGGAAGTGAAGAAGGTGCACATCCACCCGACAGATCCTACTGCTGCCCGACGAATATCTCATCAACACTCGACAGTAAATAGGAAGCCGAGCTCATCTAGTTCCTCCGTGAGAACTGGGATATCTTCGCATGGAAGCTTGCTGACATGCCGGGGATTCCCAGGGAGCTGGCTGAGCACCGTCTGCGAGTGGATCCGAAAGCCGAACCTATTAGGGAGCATTTGCGTTGCTCAGCGGCGGAGAAGCGCAAGGCAATCGGAGAAGAAGTGGCCCGTCTCTTGCAAGCCAAGTTCATTCGGAGATCTACCACTCCAAGTGGCTCTCGAATGTTGTGATGGTGCCAAAGAAAGATAAGTCATTGCGCATGTGCATTGACTTCAAACATCTCAACAAGGTCTGCCCGAAAGATCACTTTTCGCTCCCCCGCATAGATCAAATTGTTGAATCGACTTCAGGGTGCGAGCGTTTATCGTTTTTGGATGCTTACTCTAGCTACCATCAGATCCGTTTGTATGGCCTGGACAAAATAAAGTCAGATTTCATCACCCCATTCGGGTGTTTTTGTTACATCACTATGCCTTTTGGTCTCAAGAATGTCAGCGCTAATTTTATGTGCATGATTCATAAATGTTTACTCGACCAGATCCCTCGAAATGTTGAGGCATACATGGACGATATAGTGGTCAATTCCTGCAAAGGTTCCGACCTGATGGCTGACTTGGCCGAGACGTTCGCCAATCTGAGGCGATTCGACATAAAGCTGAATCCAGCCAAGTGTACTTTTGGCGTCCCTAGCAGCAAGTTACTCGGTTTTCTCGTGTCCGAGCAAGGAATTGATGTCAACCCTGAGAAAATTAGTGCCATTACCCGAATGAAGACTCCCATGCGAGTGCACGACGTTCAAAAGCTCACAGGTTGCTTGGCGACATTGAGTCGATTCATTTCTCGTCTTGGTGAGAAGGCTCTGCCTTTATACCAATTAATGAAGAAGTCCGACACATTCGAGTGGACTCCCAAAGCTGAAGTAGCGTTTGTTGAGCTCAAAGCCCTGCTCTCCACCCAGCCGGTGCTTGTCGCTCCTGCCAACAAAGAGCCCTTGCTCCTGTACATCGCGTCCACGAACCAGGTCGTCAGTACAGTGCTAACTGTTGAGCGGGAAGAGGAGGCTAAAGCTTATAAAGTCCAACGGCCAGTTTATTATGTCTCGGAAGTATTGTCCCCCTCAAAGCAACGATATCCACACTATCAAAAGCTAGTTTATGGTATTTACCTGTCAGCAAAGAAGGTGGCGCATTATTTCCAAAACCACTCGATTTCAATCGTCGGTGATGCTCCTTTGTCCGAGATTTTCAATAATCGAGACGCATCAGGTCGAGTGGCTAAATGGGCAATTGAGCTTGGACACTTTGACATCAGATTCGAAGCCAAAAAAGCAATCAAGTCCCAAGCATTGGCAGATTTCATGGCCGAGTGGATTGAACATCAACAACCTATCCAAGTTCACTTGGTGCATTGGACATTGTTCTTTGACGGCTCCAAAATGTTGAATGGGTCCAGTGCTGGTGTTTTCTTGATATCTCCCAGGGGCGACAAGCTCAGCTATGTCTTGCAAATTCACTTCGATTCCTCCAACAATGAGGCAGAGTACGAAACACTTTTGTATGGGTTGCGCATGGCTATCTCACTTGGCGTCAAGTGGCTGATGGTTTATGGCGACTCAGATCTGGTGGTGAATCAAGTGATGAAAGAGTGGGATGTTCGAAACCATGCTATGACTGGATACTGCAATGCAGTCCGAAAGTTGGAGAAGAAATTTGAAGGCCTGGAACTTCATCATGTTCCCCGACTGAAAACTGAGGCGGCCGATGAGCTATCCAAGATTGGTTCCACTCGACGGTATGTCCCCAGCGGTGTGTTCTTGGAGCACTTGCACACTCCTTCGGTTCAAGAAGATCCTTTCACCAAAGAGCCCCCACAAGCTTTGAGTCCTACTGACCCGACAGAAGTCGATGTCCCTGCAGTGATTGACCTGGTCATGGAGATTCTGGTTATCACTCCCGATTGGACTGTGCCTTACATTGCCTATATCCTCAAACAAGAGCTCCCTGAAGATGAAACAGAGACTCAACAGATTGTGCGTAGGTCCAAGGCTTTCACTATGATGGGAGATCGGCTGTTCAGAGAGAGTGCGACTAGTGTTACACAACACTGCATTTCCCCCGAGGAAGGTCGAATGATTCTAGACGAGATTCATTCGGGAACTTGCGGCCACCATGCGTCCTCAAGGACGATTGTCGCTAAAGCATACCGTGCTGGTTTTTACTGGCCACGAGCTAATGAGATGGCTAAAGACATCGTTGATCATTGCGATGGTTGCCAGTTCTATGCAAACTTGTCACACAAGCCGACATCTGCTCTGAAGACAATTCCTCTTGCTTGGTCGTTTGCTGTTTGGGGACTCGACATGGTTGGTCCCTTTTGACCCGGAAAAAGAGGATTCACTCACTTGCTGGTAGCAGTCGACAAGTTCACCAAGTGGATAGAAGCCAAGCCAATCAAGAAGCTGAACTCCCGCACGACGGTCACATTCATGAGGGAGATAATTTATCGATACAACATTCCACACAGCATCTTCATAGACAACGACACTAATTTTGACTCAGAAGAATTCAGGATTCTGCAACTCCCAAGGCACTCGGGTAGATTATGCATCTGTCTCTCACCCGCAAACCAATGGGCAAGTCGAGCGAGCCAATGGTCTCATCTTGCAAGGTCTTAAGCCTCGTCACATGCGTGGCCTGGATCATGCCGCTGGTGTCTGGGTAACTGAGCTGCCGTCTATGTTATGGGGCCTGAGAACTACTCCAAATCGGTCGAATGGACGGACTCCTTTCTTCCTGGTCTACGGTGCTAAAGCCGTCTTGACGAGTGACTTGTTTCACAATTCTCCTCAAGTGGAACTGTATTCTGAGGCTGAAGCCGAACATGCTAGGTAGGATGGTGTAGATCTCCTGGAAGAAGAACGAGAGATGACTTTGATCCGGACTACTGCCTATCAGCAGGATCTGCGGCGCTTTCATGCAAAAAATGTCAAGATTTGGTCGTTTCATGAAGGAGATTTGGTGCTCCGAGTGAATCAACATCGACCTCACAAGCTTGCTCCTGCATGGGAAGGTCCTTTCGTCGTCACTAAAGTGCTTAACAACGGAGCCTATCATCTATATAATCTCATGAAGCGGATAGACGAGCCACGAGCCTGGAACGCAGATGTGCTCCGGCGTTTTTATACTTAAGAGACAGAAGAATCTTCTGATGCAATAAGAATACTTCATCAATGCAATTCAAATTTCTGCAATATATGTATTGTCAATTCCGATCGTATAGTTTCATTCTTGGGAATACTCCGAGTGATGAGCAATCCTCACACTCGGGGGCTTAGCTGCGAACATGCTTTCGCCTAAGTTAAAAACCCTATCGGGTGGATAGCAGTCCATTCACTTGACGGCCTATTTGCGAATCCGTCTTTGCTTAGGTTCAAAGATACTCCGAGTGATGAGCAATCCTCACACTCAGGGGCTTAGCTGCGAACATGTTTCGCCTAAGTTAAAAACCTTGTCGGGTGGATAGCAGTCCATTCACTCGATAGCTTAGCTGCGAATCGACATTCACCTAAGTTCTAAATAACTCTGAGTGATGAGCAATCCTCGCGCTCGGGGGTTTAGCTGCGAACATGTTTCACCTAAGTTAAAAAAACGTCGGGTGGATAGAAATCCATTCACTCGAGAGCTTAGCTGCGAATCAACATCTGCCTAAGTTCGAAAATAACTCTAAGTGATGAGCAATCTTCACGCTCGGGGGCTTAGCTGCGAACATGTTTCGCCTAAGTTAAAAAACCCGTCGGGTGGATAGCAATCCATTCACTCGACGGCTTAGCTGCGAATCGACATTCCCCTAAGTTCTAAACTACTCCGAGTGATGAGCAATCCTCACACTCGGAGGCTTAGCCGCGAACACGTTTCACCTAAGTTAAAAACCATGTCGAGTGGATAGTAATCCATTCACTCGACGACCCATTTGCGAATTCGTCTTCGCTTAGGATCAAAAATATCCCGAGTGGTGAGCAATCCTTACACTCGGGGGCTTAGCTGCGAACATGTTATCGCCTAATCCTAAAAACAAACTTAGTCGAACAAACAATTGAAAGCCAAATACGAATAGAATCCAAAGGATAAGTCGCGGATCGTTTTGTAAAGAAGCAAATGTGCTCAGGCCTAAGGCCTGAATGAAGTTTTAAGGGATACAATTCCACTTGGCATACCGAGGTGAATAAAAGTATTTCTTCCAAAGACCAAGTTTTTTTAAGCATTTGACGGGCTGGCTGGCTCGACAAAAGTGTCCAAGTCGATGCTGTCTACGATTCTGGTGGCTGCTTCGATGATGGTTTCCATGAAGTCCTCGAACTGGAGTTTCTTCGTGTTAACCACCTGGAGCTCCTTCAACTTCTCCTCCCTCACGTCCCTGCAATGGACCCTGACGAGTGATAGCGCCACGTCGGCCCCGCAGCGAGCAACATATTTCTTCCAGGCCTGCACTCAACTTGGAAGTTCGTTTAGGCGAGCCATCATGGAGTTGAGGTCGAGCTGAAGGGTGTCCTCAGGCCATAGCTCCTTGTCAATTCTCTCCATTACAGATTTCAGTTGGACAAGATATGCCTGAATGCCCAGGAGTCGGAAATTGAGTCTGAGCATGTTCATGGCCACCGCGTCTGCGACATGTGACTTAGTGGGATCCAAATTAGTCTCAACCTCCTCTGTCTCCTTCTTGAAGTCCTGGCAGAATTCTGTTGAAGAGTGGGAATGGGAGGAGAATCAGTGAGCTATGACCTTCCAAGATTTTACAAACTTCAGTCGACAAGAAACACTCATCGTCGAGCATGATGTACATCTTCCTCAAGAATTCGCCCAAGTGCTTCTCCAGGCCGTTGCTCCTTTTGTTCAGCTGCTCGGCCCTTTTGACGAGGTCCATGCGCTCCTGCTTCAGCTTTACGTTCTCCTCCTCCAGCTTCTTGGCGGCCACCAACTTCCGATCTGCAGCTTCGGTCTTATCCCTGGCCACCCATTGGGCATCGGCGAGTGTTTTGTCCTTCTCCTCCAGTGCCTTCTTCATGGAATCTAAAGACAACATTGTTGAGTCGCGCTTGGAGTCGACGATTTTCATTGCGCACGTCTGTTCGAGTGAGAGCACTCCGTTCAAAACATGAAAAGTGAATATGGGAATGCAGAAAGTCGATAGTAATTACCTCCCAAAGACTTCAGCTCAGCACGCGCTCGCTCTAGAGCATTGTTGGAGGCTTCCAGATCCACACACAGCTGGTTCCTCTCATCCTCCAGATCCTTGTACTGCGTCCCAAGTTCACGAGCCCTCTAAAACCAACAAAAGAAAGAAATTCAATCGGCAAGCAATGCCAAGGATGGTTGAACGGGCTATGAATACCGTCGAATGGCTGTCTTACTACCTTGGAACAACGTCATATATTGGTTGACCTATGATGTCCATGAAGCCCATGTCCAGGGGAAGAAGAATTCAAGCAAAAAGTCCACCCGACATGTCGAGTGACCCTGGCGCTCCGCGTGCCGTAAACAAATTCAAAGTTGTCTCTACTAAGACCCCTGCCAGTGCAAGCACTCGACATCGGTCTCAGGGACTAGACCCAGTGGGTGCACTTTGAGTGCCCCCACTAAGACGGTTAACACTCGATCTGTCGAGTAACTCGTCAGAAAAAAATGCATTTGACATGTCAAGTGACTCCAGTACTCCGCGTACGACAAGTTTTCAAGACTACTGCTTATCGTCTACGATTAACAGTAGCCTCGGGGACTACACCCAGTGCGTGCACTTAGCGTTCCCCCACTGGTTATTGAAACATTCGACAGGGTCAGCCCTGTCAGAACATTCACCCGTCACTCAACCCGTCAAGTGACGCGCCTCCCTGCTCTGTGAAGCAATCTATCCTTATGTACCATAATATCATGGTTTATCAATAATATCCATGAAACCTACAAGGTAGCTTCGGAGTGGTGTGATCCAAGGCGAAACATATCCCATATACAGTAAACTCTAAGACCCCCTGCCGGTGCAAACACTCGACAGCGGTCTCGAGGACTACACCCAGTGGGTGCACTTAGGGTGCCCCACTAGATCTGCCAACTCTCGATCAGTCGAGTGGCAGAAACATCCATCATTGGAATATCTATCACTTTGAGAAGTGCAGTCTATCCTTATGTAGCGTCATATGATGGTTTATCAATGATGTCCATGAAACCTATAGCGTAACTGTGGAGTGGTGTGACCAAAGGTAAATGTATCAAGCATACGACAAGCTCTAAGACACCCAGTGAGTGCACTCAGAGTGCCCCCACTGAGACGGTTAACACTCGATCCGTCGAGTAACTCGTCAGAAAAAAATGCACTCGACATGTCAAGCAACTCTAGTACCACGCGTACTATCGATCTAAATTGGTGCGGAGGGCCGCGCTGACATCGTAAGCTAGCTTGCTAGCCTCGTACGCCTCCTTGATTCACAACATTATCTGCTCTGCCTGGATCATAGCCTCCTTCGTAGCTCCGGTCTGATCTTTCGAGGACGCGATGTAGAGAGAAAGCCGTCATAGGCAGGATCGGCGTAGTTGCTGGGGCAGCTGAAGCAGTCTGAGCAGGTCCAGTTGAAGTCGATGTCACGATGGTCGAGACAGCTGAAGGGGCATTCGACAGAGGTGTTGCATGTTCAGCTCTGATTTGTGTCAAGTCACCTATCCCCTGGGAGGACTCTGTAGTCAAACACTGAAGCGTCTGCGCTGATGAAGCTCTTTGGGTGCGGGTGCGTGAAGTGTTTAGGTGTTCCTCGTCGTCTTCCAGCTGGATGATCTCTGCTACATCAACCGACAATGTTAACTTTTGCAAGTGACGGATCCCATTTGGATGAATCAAGAACTTATTAACCTCTATGAGAAGTGGCAGCGTCAACAGTGTCAATGTCCATCGCCCCCCCTCAGTCTTGATGAAGCGAGGTTACAGACGTAGCAGCTCTGACAGATCGAACAACACTCGGTTAGCTACAACTCAAGGTCATAGTCGACAGAAAGAATTCAAAAATAAATAGTTATGTGGAGACGACACGTACAGCCATCCTCATGCAAGGCAGAGCCTTGCGAGGTTTGGTCGTGATTTTCTTGGGATGCTTGGCCAGCCTCTCACTTGACTCAACAGTTGAAGGGCGACTCCACTTTCTTCTCTCTAGGGCCCGGAGCCCTGTCCTCAACAGCTGCCGGATCCTGGTGGGACTTGGTGCGGCCTTCGCGCCGGGGAGGTGGCTCGACTTCTTCTTCTTCACTGGAGTCTTCATATTCATCCTCAGAGTTAGAGGGACCGTCGCCATCCACATTGCCACCTTCGCTCACTACGCCATCTTCAGGTTGGTTCCCATTGGGAACTGACGAGTGCAAGTTTTTCCATTCATGCATAATTCGAACAAGGAAGTCAGTCTAAAAATCAATGTATATCACTCGACAATACAAGTACTTCAGTCGACAAAGTGCAACATACAAGATTCTTCGACGGGTTCTCGACTGAGTAAGGGAGGATCCTCTTGGCTCCCACGAGGTTGTTGCACGCCCCGGTGATGCTGCGAAGCCACTGCTCGACAGTCTTTTGCGGAACCTCCTCTAGATGCATCCTGGTCGAGTCCTCTGGGCCACATAATGCCACATGGTGTGATCTCTGGCTTGGAAAGGCTGAATCTGTCGACTGAGAAAAGTCTCCAACAGATCCAGGCCAGTCACTCCACCCCAGACCAATTTCACCATGGCGTCCACCAAGGTCGCCACCTGATCCTGTTCCTCTTCAGTCACCTTTAGGGATTTGGGGGCAGCTGGGCGGTCAGTTGTGTAGGGGGGAAGGCCAGTCGACATGTTGGGTGAAGCTGCGTCCTTGCAATAGAACCAAGTCGACTGCCAGCCTCTAACGGATTCAGGGAAAGTCATGGCAGGGAAAGAACGTTGCGCTCTCTTATGAAGCCCCAAACCCCCACACAGCTGCAACACATGAGTTTTTCCATCCGACGAGTCTACTTTCTTCACCGTCTGAGATCTAACCATAAAAATATGTTTGAAGAGTCCCCACTGGGGAGGACACCCTAGGAAGCACTCACACAAAGTTATGAACGACGACAAGTACGCAATGGTATTTGGTGGGAAATGATGCAGCTGAGCGCCAAAGAAATTCACGAACCCTCTAAAGAACGGATGAGGGGGCATGGAGAAACCTCTTTCGACATGGGAGAGGAGGAGGACCTGCTCCCCGTCGCATGGCTCCGGCTCGCGCTCTCCCCCCGGCAGCCTCCAAGCTCCTTCTGCCACGAGCCTATCGGAAACCAAGCCGTCGATGTCCTCGCGGGTGACCACCGAAGGTAGGAAGTCACCCTGCATCCATCCTGCCGGCGCGGTGAACCGGGCGGTCGAGGGCTTTTTGCCCTTGACCTTCGTCGCCCCTTTCTTAGCTCGCTCCAGCTTGTTCGTCGCGTTCTTCATCATCGGCGTGGCGGCTCTCATCAGGGATGAACGGAGTGGGGCGCTGGAGGCAGAGGAGGCAGATGAAAGGAGAAAGAATGGGCGGAGGTACTGTGCAAATCACGATGCGTGGAGCTTTATACTCCGCCGAGTGTCCCGCTGACCAGTGGGCCCGCGAGATCACCGCACATGCCAACCGCTGACGACGCTCAGTACGTGGCGATATGACCGGCACGAGAATCGAGGCGTTGTGCCTCCACTTGCCCTGATCGTGGAGTCATCATCGCACACATGCGTGCTTCCCAAATTTTCGTATCCTGCAAAATCCGGGTCTGACAGACCGACCCGTCACCTCCAAAGATGTTTTCAGTTCACTCGGAGCAAAATAGGCGTTGAACATCCACTCGGACACTTTCAAGGCTGAATGGATCCGGGCGAATGGAGAAGAATTCAATCGACGCAAGTTTCGTTGAAGCCCCGAATATCATTCGGAAGATTTGGCGTGTTGATCCTGAATTGACGTCAATACTCAGAGTTCAGTCGACGCAAGTTTCATTGAAACCTCGAATATCATTCAGAAGATTTGATGCCCTAATTCGAGATTGGCATTGATATCCCCATTTCACCACTCGAACTCCGATCCATTCGGGGGCTAATGACGAGGATATGTATCTAGGGTAGGGTCCTAGGCAAGGCCTACATACCCTACCTAAGGACACTACATTGGAGGACTTGGAGATCATGCATAAGCTTCCGACTGGATTCCATGAGACTTTCAATTCACTCGATAGGCTATCCACTCGAAGGCTCCTTCCTTCACTCGATAGTCGCATGTCACTCAGAAGACCTTGTTCTCACTCGACGCCAAAAGACCAGGAGCCATCATCAAGAGCCCAATGGGCAGACGTTGGTTCAATCATCATTAATAGCTTTTATTACGTACGTTACCAGTAATGACAGACTTTAACCCCACGATCGGACCCTTAGATGCTGGGTAATTATGAGGGGCAGCGAACTCTATATAAGCTGCCCCCACTCCTGCACAAGGGTTCGCAACCATTGTAATCCCTATATTCCACATGACATAAGCTCCTGAGCACTGAGAAGTAGGGCTGTTACCTCCACGAGAGGGGCCTGAATTCATACATCCGTATGTACACTCTTGCCGTAGCTAGGACTCTGCCCTCTCCTTACGTACCCCTACCATCTACTATCAGGCTCGTTCCCACGACAGTATCTCAAAATGTTTAGCTAAACGAGATGCATAGATACCTCCGAATATGGGCCCCTTCGAACGGTTGGTGTTCAACCGTTGGGCCACCATAGAGCCCGCACTAAAGGCTCTATCAGCAAATAAAGCATGGCGCAAAATAGCGAGGTCAGGGGAACTAAGGCTTCCACTCTCCCAGCGACCAACTAAACATCTTCCCCCAATAATGAATAATAGCGTACCACAAGAAAATATAAACTAGTTGCTCTTGCCTTTGACACGCCTCTCTCTTCCCCTACAGTGACTGCGACAATAAAATCTTCCATGTCTTGAGGACGTGGTTCCCTGATGCTGCCCTCATAGGGTATCTTGCAAACTTTGCAAAAATCATAAAGGTCCATTTTCTTAGGCACATCATATAAGTGAAATTCTACTGTAGGAGGGTCTTCCCTTGGATGAAAGTGAAAATTTTGCACAAAGGTATTAGTGAGCAATAGGTACTAGTCACACTTATTGTTGAGGAAGTAGGTGCTGCCTGCATTCTCGGCCAAATAATAGAAATCTTCATAAATTCTGTCTGACCTCAAGAATGTGTCACACGGCCATTCACATGGTCGAATTTCTGTGATGCGAGGAAGATTATATTTGGGTTTCTCCTTCATTTCATTTTCATCTTCCTTAGAACCCCGGCTTGAAGAACCTCTTAGTAATCTTCTTAGCATTTCTGAGAAATTCTGAAATTTTTAGTGAACTAAAATAAAGGTGAACAAAACTCATAGCAACTACTCCCTCAAGTGCCTAGAGACTATATCATGCATCAAAACTACTTGGGACCATACAAATTTGACATGTAGGCTCAAAAACACAGTTACCACAACAACAAAAATCTACAATATAGAAGGCACTAGAACAAAAACTAATTGGACCATTGGAGGAGTCACATACCGATGAGCAATCCCCTAAAACGGTTTTGCGAATGGAGCTTTGAGCAAGGAGATCGAAAATGGCAGCAAGATGAGCTAGAACACGATTTTGAGCAATGGTGGGATTTTTCTGGAGGAAGATGAAGTGAATTGGTGCTGGAATATGTGGAGGAGGGCCACGTGGGACCCACAAGCCAGCAAGGCGTGCCCGGGGGGTGGGCGCGCCCTGCAGGCTAGTGGCCCACTGGTGCAGCCCCCTGATGCACACTTAGTGCCAAGAATTCTTAAATATTCCAGAAAAATCATACTCCATTTTCAGGACATTTGAAAAACTTTTATTTTCAGGTCACCTTTTTATTGCACGGGAAACTCAGAAAACAGGAAAATAATAGCATTTTTACTTAATTTCATCTAGGTAACAGAAAGTAAAAGTTAGGTACAGGAAGTTGTGCTTTCTAAATTCGTCCATCTCATGCTCATATAAAGGAATCCATCAATAAGGTTGATCAAGTCTTATTAACAAACTTCTTTCGAATAACATGAAACCGAAGAATTTTCGAATAACACTAAGTTACCTCAATGGGGATATGCATTTCCCCAACAATAAGTATCTCATATTTCTTCTTGACAGTAGGAAGAGGGAACTCAAAGTCTCCAATAAAAATAGTTGGAATTTTTTCAATAGAGTTGATACCATGAACTTGAGGTTGTTTCTTCGGAAAGTGTATCGTATGCTCATTACCATTAATATGAAAAGTGACATTGCCCTTGTTGCAATCAATAACAGCCCCTACAGTATTAAAAAAGGGTCTACCAAGGATGATCAACATACTGTCGTCCTTGGGAATATCAAGAATAACAAAGTCCGTCAAGATAGTAGCATTTGCAACTACGACAGGTACATCCTCACAAATACCGATAGGTAGAGCAGTTGATTTATCAGCCATTTGCAAAGAGATCTCAACAGGTGTCAACTTATTCAAATCAAGTCTACGGTATAAAGAGAAAGGCATAACACTAACACCAGCTCCAAGATCACATAAAACAGTTTTAACATAATTCCCTTTAATAGAGCATGGTATAGTAGGTACTCCGGGATCTCCTAATTTCTTAGGAATCCCACCTTTAAAAGTATAATTGGCAAGCATGGTGGAAATCTCAGCTTATGGTATCTTTCTTTTATTGGTCACAATATCTTTCATATACTTAGCATAAGGAGACATTTTCAAAATATCAGTCAAGCGCATACGTAAAAAGACCGGTCTAAGCATTTCAGCAAAGCGCTCAAAATCCTCATCATCCTTTTTCTTGGATGGTTTGGGAGGAAAGGGCATGGGTTTCTGAAACCATGGTTCTCTTTCTCTACCATGTTTCCTAGCAATGAAGTCTCTTTTATCGTATCTTTTATTCTTAGGTTGTGGGTTATCAAGATCATTAGCAAGTTCAATCCCCACATCATTATCATTACTAGATTGAGCATCAGCATGAACATCATTATTAATGTTAACACTAGGCTCATGTTCATCACCATATTGTGTCCCAGCATCAGAAATAGAAATATCATTTGAATTCTCAGATGTATCTATAACAGGTTCACTAGCAGCATGCAAAGTACTATCATCATTCTTTTTCCCACTCTTATTGGAATGGATAGGTGCATCAGTATTAACTCTCTGAGAATCTTGCTCAATTCTTTTAGGATGGCCCTCAGGATACAATGGTTCCCGAGTCATTCTACCACCTCTAGTCACAACTTTAACAGAATGATCACGGTCTTTACTATTCATCTCATTAAGCAAATCATTTTGAGCCTTAAGTACTTGTTCTACTTGAGTGGTTACCATGGAAGCATGTTTACTAATAAGCTTAAGATAATTGACAGTTCTACTCAAATAATCACCCAAGCAATCAAGCATATAAGCATTATGTTTCAATTGTCTACTAACATAGGCAGTGAAATTTTCTTGCTTCATAATAAAATTATCAAATTCATCCAAGCATTGGCTAGCAGACTTATTATAAGGAATGTCTCCTTCATCAAATCTACTCAGAGAATTTACCTCTACTACCTGTGTCAGGTTATCAAGACCATGTATTTATTCAATAGGTGGTAGATTCTTAACATCTTCACCTTTAATACCCTTTTCTTTCATAGATTTCTTTGCCTCTTGCATATCTTCATGACTCAGGAATAGAATACCTATTTTTTACGGAGTTGGCTTTGAAGGTGGTTCGGGAATAGTCATTATCATTGCTCAATATATTATTCAATAGTAATTTAGCTTGTTCAATAGTTCATTCCCCGAAAACACAACCAGCACAACTATCTAGGTGGTCCCTTGAAGCATCGGTTAGTCCATTATAAAAGATATCAAGTATTTCATTTTTCTTGAGAGGATGATCAAGCAAAGCATTAAGTAATTGGAGAAGCCTCCCCCAAGCTTGTGGGAGACTTTCTTCTTCAATTTGCACAAAGTTAAATATTTCCTGTAAGGCAGCTTGTTTCTTATGGGTAGGAAAATATTTTTTAGAGAAGTAATAAATCTTGTCCTGGGGACTACGCACACAACCAGGAGCAAGAGAATTAAACCATATATTAGCATCACCCTTTAATGAGAAAGGAAACAACTTAAGAATATAGTAGTAGCGGATTTTTTCCTCATGAGTAAATAGGGTGGCTATATCGTTCAATTTAGTAAGATGTGCCACAATAGTTTCAGATTCATAACCATAGAAAGGACCAGATTTAACCAAAGTAATTAACTCAGGATCAATAGAGAATTCATAATCCTTATCAGTAACAAAGATAGGTGAAGTAGCAAACTTAGGATCATATTGCATTCTAGCATTCAAAGATTTTACCTTCCACTTGCGAAGCAATTTCTTAAGATCATCTCTATCCTCAGAAGCAAGAAAATCCCTAGCTACCTCTCCTTCCATAACATAACCCTCAGGTATATCAGGCAATTAATATCTAGGAGATCTAGGTCTACATGTGTATCAAAGTGTTCAGTCTCAATAATTTCATCAGATTCAGAAATATTATCAGTTTCAACATTGGCTCTAGCAATTTGTTCATCAAGAAATTCACCCAGTGGCACAGTATCATCAAGCAAAGTATCATCATAAGCATCATGCATAGAAGAAGTAGCATCATCAATTACTTGTGACATATCAGAATTACTAGTACGTGGTGGTGTCGCAAATTTACTCATAATAGAAGGTGAATCAAGTGTAGAGCTAGATGGTAGTTCCTTACCTGTCCTCGTAGTTGAGGGGTAGATCTTGGTTTTCGAATCTTTAAGATTCCTCATAGTGATCAACACATATATATCCCAAGTGACTCAGAGAATAAATGTATGCTCCCTGGCAACGGCGCCAGAAAAAGGCCTTGATAACCCACAAGTATAGGGGATCGCAACAGTTTTCGAGGGTAGAGTATTCAACCCAAATTTATTGATTCGGCACAAGGGGAGCCAAAGAATATTCTCGAGTATTAGCAGCTGAGTTGTCAATTCAACCACACCTGAAAGACTTAATATCTGATCAAAGTGTTTAGTAGCAAAGTAATATGGAAGTAACGACAACGGTGGCAAGGTGATAGTAGCAATTTGTAGTGATTGCAAAAGTAGCAACGGAAAAGGAACTTAGCAAAGATCAATATATGGAAAGCTCATAGGCAATGGATCGGTGATGAATAATTATGTCGGATGGTATTCATCATGCAATTGTTATAACATAAGGTGACACGGAACTAGCTCCAATTCGTCAATGTAATGTAGGCATGTATTCCATCTATAGTCATATGTGCTTATGGAAAAGAACTTGCATGTCATCTTTTGTCCTACCCTTCCATGGCAGCGGGGTCCTATTGGAAACTAAGGAATATTAAGGCCTCCTTTTAATAGAGAACCAGACCAAAGCATTAGCACTTAGTGAATAAATGAACTCCTCAAACTACGGTAATCACCAGAAAGAATCCCAGTTATTGTCACCCTGGGGGATTCGGATCATAACTCGTAATAGGTGTCTACAACTTGCAAGATAGGATCAAGAACACACATATATTCATGAAAACATAATAGGTTCAGATCTGAAATCATGGCACTCGGTCCCCAGTGACAAGCATTAAGCATAGCAAAGTCATAGCAACATCAATCTCAGAACATAGTGGATACTAGGGATCAAACCCTAACAAAACTAACTCGATTACATGATAAATCTCATCCAACCCATCACCATCCAGCAAGCCTACTATGAGATTACTCACGAACGGTGGAGAGCATCATGGAATTGTTGATGAAGCATGGTTGGTGATGACGAAGGCGTCGATTAACCATAAAGTGGCACTTTTCCCAATTCAAGACAAGATTAGTTTCTTCACATCTATGCAAAACTCGATCAAGGTTGCTCAAACAATCATCGAATGAAGTTCCGTAAACGGAAAAATCATCCATGAAAACCTCAAGAATCTTTTCACAAAAGTCAGAGAATATAGCCATCATACATCTTTGAAAGGTAGTAGGTGCATTGCATAAACCAAAAGGCATATGTCTATAAGCAAAGGTACCAAAAGGGCAATTAAAAGTGGTTTTTTTCTTGATCCTGGCTTGATACATGTATTTGAGAGAAACCAGAGTAACCATCTAGAAAGCAAAAATGAGTATGTTTGGATAGTGTTTCTAGCAATTGATCAATAAAAGGTAAAGGGTAATGATCTTTCTTAGTAGCTTTATTTAATTGCCTAAAATCAATTACCATTCTATAACCTGTAACAATTCTTTGCGGGATCAATTCATTTTTATCATTAGGAACAACGGTAATACCTCCCTTCTTAGGGACACAATGGATGGGACTAGCCCATCTACTATCAGCAACAAGATAAATTATACCTGCCTCCAAAAGCTTTAGTATTTTTTTTCTTACCACTTCTTTCATCTTAGGGTTCAATCGTCGTTGGTGATCGATAACTGGTTTGGCATCAGGCTCCATATTAATTTTATGCTGACATAGAGTGGGACTAATGCCCTTAAGATCATCAAGAGTATAACCAATAGCAGCACAATGCTTCCTCAGAGTTTTCAATAATCCCTTTTCTTCATGCTCTGAAAGGTTAGCACTAATAATAACAGGATATATCTCCTTTTCATCAAGATAAGCATATTTCAACGTATCGGTAATTGTTTGAGCTCAAACATAGGATCACCCTTGGGTGGAGGAGGATACCCAAGTAATTCAACAGGTAAGTTGTGTTTCAAAATAGGCTGTTGATCGAAGAAAATTTCATCTATTTCATTCCTCTCATTCATATGCATATCATTTGCATGGTCTAGCAAATATTGTTCTAAAGGATCAGTAGGAGGCACAACAATAGAAGCAAGACCAATAATTTCATCTTTACTAGGCAATTCTTTGTCATGGGGTTTTCGATGAAATTTAGAGAAATTGAACTCATGAGACACATCCCCAAAACTCACAGTAACTGCTTCTTTCTCACAATCAATCCTAGCATTAGCAGTATTCAAGAAGGGCCTGCCAAATATAATGGGACAAAATACATCTTGTGGGGAACCAAGAACAAGAAAATCAGTAGGATATTTTATTGTCCCACACAAGACTTCAACATCTCTAACAATCCCCATTGGTGCAATAGTGTCTCTATTAGCAAGCTTAATAGTAACATCAACTTCCTCTAGTTCAACTGCCACAATATCATGCATGATTTCTTTGTATAAGGAATAGGGAATTGCACTTATGCTAGCACCCATATCACACAAGCCATGATAACAATGATCTCCCATTTTAATAGAAACAACAAGCACGCTAGCAACTGGTCTATGTTTACTCTTAGTATCAGGTCTAGCGATTCTTGCCGCTTCATCACAGAAATGAATAACATGCCCATTAATATTATCAACCAAGAGACCTTTAACCATAACAACACTAGGTTCAACTTTAATTTGTTCAGGGAGTGTAGGTGTTCTAATACGACTCTTATGAACCATAGTTGAAGCTTTAGCATGTTCCTTTATCCTAACAGGAAAGGGTGGTTTCTCAATGTAAGCAGTGGGAATAACAGGATCAACATTATAAGTAATAGTTTCCTATTCGGCTTTAATAGGCTAAACTACTTTCACTTCAATGGGAGGATGATATTTAAACCACTTCTCCTTAGGGAGATCAACATGAGTAGCAAAGGATTCACAGAAAGAAGCTACTATCTCAGAGTCAAGTCCATATTTAGTGCTAAATTCACGAAAAGCATCGGTGTCTATAAAGGATTTAACACAATCAAACTTAGGGTTTATACCTGACTCCTTACCTTCGTCGAGTTCACAATCTTCAGAGTTGCGTCTAATTCTTTTCAATAAGACCCATTTGAATTCAATATCTTTCTTCATAAAAGAACCAGAGCAAGAAGTATCGAGCATGGATCGATCATTATGAGAAAGCCGAGCATAAAAATTCTGAATAATAATTTCTCTTGAGAGCTCATGGTTGGGGCATGAATATAGCATTGACTTAAGCCTCCCCCAAGCTTGAGCGATTCTTTCTCCTTCACGAGGCCAAAAATTGTAAATATAATTCCGATCACAATGAACCAGATGCATAGGATAAAACTTCTGATGAAATTCCAATTTCAATCGGTTGTAGTTCCATCATCCAATATCATCACATAGCCTGTACCATGACAATGCCTTCTCCTTCAAAGATAAAGGAAATACCTTCTTCTTGACAACATCCTTGGTCAAACCTGCAAGCTTAAATAATCCACAAACTTCATCCACATATATTAGATGCAAATCAGGATGTAGTGTTCCATCACCTACATAAGGATTAGCTAGCAGTTTCTCTATCATACCCGAAGGAATTTCATAATAAATATGTTCAGTAGGTGCAGCAGGTTGAGGAGCGACTCTTTGTGCTTCCGGTCGAGGTGAAGATACCCCGAACAAGCCCCTCAAAGGATTATTTTCCATAGTAACAAGTGACAGTAAATTTCAGCACACTATATAAATTTTTCTTACCGATTTCCACTCACCAAAGGCGCTTCACTCCTCAACAACGGCGCCAGAAAAGAGTCTTGATGACCCACAAGTATAGGGGATCTATTGTAGTCCTTTCGATAAGTAAGAGTGTCGAACCCAACGAGGAGCAGAAGGGAATGACAAGCGGTTCTCAGTAAGGTATTCTCTACAAGCACTGAAATTATCGGTAATAGATAGTTTTGTGATAAGATAATTCGTAATGGGTAGCAAGTAACAATTGTAACAAAGGTGAAGCAAAGTGGCCCAATCCTTTTTATAGCAAAGGACAAGCCTGGACAAACTCCTATATAAAGCAAGGCGCTCCCGAGGACACACGGGAATTTCTATCAAGCTAGTTTTCATCATGATCATATGATTCACGTTCGCTACTTAGATAATTTGATATGTGGGTGGATCGTTGCTTGGGTTCTGCCCTTACTTGGACAAGCCTCCCACTTATGATTAACCCCTCCCCCAAGCATCCGCAACTACGAAAGAAGAATTAAGATAAATCTAACCATAGCATGAAACATGTGGATCCAAATCAGCCCCTTACGAAGCAACGCATAAACTAGGGTTTAAGCTTCTGTCACTCTAGCAAACCATCATCTACTTATTACTTCCCAATGCCTTCCTCTAGGCTCAAACAATGGTGAAGTGTCATGTAGTCGATGTTCACATGACACCACTAGAGGATAGACAACATACATCTCATCGAAATATCGAACGAATACCAAATTCACATGATTACTTATAACAAGACTTATCCCATGTCATCAGGAACAAACATAACTACTCAAAAAGCATATTCATGTTCATAACCAGAGGAGTATTAATGATAATCAAGGATCTAAACATATGATCTTCCACCAAGTAAACCAACTAGCATCAACTACAAGGAGTAATCAACACTACTAGCAACCCACATGTACCAATCTGAGGTTTGAGACAAAGATCGAATACAAGAGATGAACTAGGGTTTGGAGAGGAGATGGTGTTGATGAAGATGTTGATGGAGATTGACCCCCTCTCAATGAGAGGATCGTTGGTGACGACGATGGCTTTGATTTCCCCCTCCCGGAGGGAAGTTTCCCCGGTATAACAGCCCTGCCAGAGCTCTAGATTGGTTCTGTCCAAGTTCTGCCTCGAGAAGGCGGCGCTTTGTCCCGAAAGCTCTGTTCTGATTTTTCTAGGTTGAAACCCTCAATATAGTAGAAGATGGGCATCGGAGGGCTGCTAGGTAGGCCTTAATCCTCAGGGGCGCGCCCTGCAAGCTTGTGGCTGCCTGGTGGGCCCCCTGATGTATTTCTTTTGCCCAATATTTTTTATATATTCCAAAATAATTCTCCGTAGAATTTTAGGACTTTTGGAGTTGTGCAGAATAGGTATCTCAGATTTGCTCCTTTTCCAGTCCAGAACTCCAGATGTCGGCATTCTCCCTCTTCATGTAAACCTTGTAAAATAAGAGAGAAAAGGCATAAGTATTGTACCAAAATGTGTAATAATAGCCCATGATGCAACAAATATCAATATAAAAGGATGATGCAAAATGGACGTATCAGACACTGATTCGGATGACACTAAGTCTCAAACCGGATACATATTTATTCTTAATGGGGGTGCGGTAAGTTGGTGCAGTTCCAAGCAGAGCGTTGTGGCTGATTCTACATGCGAAGCGGAGTATATCGCTGCCTCAGAGGAGGCGAACGAAGGTGTCCAGATGAAGGAGTTCATGACAGATCTTGGAGTAGTGCCTAGTGCACTAAACCCAATGACTCTGTTCCATGACAGCACTGGTGCCATTGCTCTAGCCAAAGAACCAAGGTTTCACAAGAGGACCAGACACATAAAGCGTCATTTCAATTCCATCCCCGATTACATCAAGCAGGACAACATAAATATTTGCAAAGTGCACACGGATCTAAATATTGCGGATCTGATGACCAAACCTCTTCCAAGGGCTAAACATGATCAACACAAGAACTGTATGCGTGTTAGATTCATTACAATGTAAATCACATAGTGATGTGAGATAGATTATTGACTCTAGTGCAAGTGGGAGACTATTTGAAATATGCCCTAGAGGCAATAATAAAAGTAGTTATTATTATATTTCCATGTTAATGATAATTGTTTATTATCCATGCTATAACTGTATTGATTGGAAACACCAATACATGTGTGGATACATAGATAACACTGGGTCCCTAGTATGCCTCTAGTAGACTAGCTTGTTGATCAAAGATGGTCAAGGTTTCCTAGCCATAGACATGAGATGTGATTTGATAACAGGATCACATCATTGGAAGAATGATGTGATGGACAAGACCCAAACTATGAACGTAGCATATGATTGTGTCAGTTTATTGTTATTGTTTTCTGCATGTCAAGTATCTGTTTCTATGACCATGAGATTGATACGTCTACATCATATCTATAATTTTTGATTGTTTCATGCCAATATTCTACAACTCTCATATACTTTTGGCAACTTTTTATACTATTTTTGGGACTAACATATTGATCCAGTGCCTAATGTCAGTTCCTGTTTGTTGCATGTTTTTTGTTTGGCAGAAAATCCATATCAAACGAAGTCCAAACACGATAAAAACTTACGAATATTTTTTTGGAATATATGTGAGTTTTGGGAAGTGGAATCAACAGAAGGCGGTGCCCGTGGGGCCCACAAGCCATAGGGGCGCGCCTTGGGGGTAGGGCGCGCCAGACTGGCTTGTGGCCACCCCATGAGGCGGTTGGTTCTCTTCTTTATCTGCAATAAAGCTAATATCCGGATAAAAATTGTGTTAAAATTTCAGCCCAATCGGAGTTACGGATCTCCGGGAATTTAAAAAACGGTGAAAGGCCAGAATTTGAGAAGGCATAAACACAAGGAACAGAGGGGAAACCCTCCTTCCATCTAGGGGAGGTCAAGGAAGAAGAAGAAGGAGGGGGGCTCTCTCCCCCTCTCTCCCGGTGGCACCGGAACGCCATCGGGGCCATCATCGTGATGACGATCTACACCAACAACTTCGCCGCTGTCATCACCAACTCTCTGCCCCTCTATGCAGCGGTATAAAACCCCTTCTCCCGATGTATTCTCTACTTAAACATGGTGCTCAACGCTATATATTATTTCCCAATGATGTATGGCTATCCTATGATGTTTGAGTAGATCCGTTTTGTCCTATGGGTTGATTGATGATCATGATTCGTTTGAGTTGCATGCTTTACTATTGGTGCTATCCTATGGTGCTCTCTGTGTCATGCAAGCGTGAGGGATCCTCGCTGTAGGGTGTTGCATTGTGTTTATGATTTGCCTATGGTATGGGTTGCTTGAGTGACAGAAGCATAAACCCGAGTAGGTGGGTTGTTGCATATGGGAGTAAAGAGGACTTGATACCTTATAATGCTATGGTTGGGTTTTACCTTAATGATCTTTAGTAGTTGCGAATGCTTGCTAGAGTTCCAATCATAAGTGCATATGATCCAAGTAGAGAAAGTATGTTATCTTATGCCTCTCCCTCATATAAAATTGCAATAATGATTACCGGTCTAGTTATCGATTGCCTAGGGACAAATAAATTTCTTGTGACAAAAATCTCTCTACTAAAACTAACTTAGTTGTTTCTTTATTTAAAAAGCCCCTATTTTTATTTACGTACTCTTTATTATCTTGCAAACCTATCCTACAACACCTACATAGTACTTCTAGTTTCATACTTGTTCTAGGTAAAGCGAACGTTAAGCGTGCCTAGAGTTGTATCAGTGGTCGATAGAACTTGAGGAAATATTTGTTCTACCTTTAGCTCCTCGTTGGGTTCGACACTCATACTTATTGAAAGAGGCTACAACTGATCCCCTATACTTGTGGGTTATCAAGACCTTTTTCTAGCGCCGTTGCCAAGGAGCAATAACGTGGGAGGAATATTCTTGTGTGTGCTTGTTTGCTTTATCACTCAGTAGATTTTATTTTCTGTTCGTAGTTGTTCTCTATCTTTAGTTATGGATATGGAACACGAAATACCAAAAGAAATAGGTGTACTTGCTACTCATGGAGATGGCTTCCCTCCTAAAACCCTCGATGCTCGTTATCTGAAAGATATTATGCACTACTTTAATAATCCTGAGAAAACCACATTCAATTATATAGTGGGACGCACGTTGGATCAACGTGAATACTTTAGGGATTATCGCTTGAATCAAAAAGGGAAACTGTTATGGGATCAAATTCATATGTTGCATTGGTATGCTTGGAATTTATGCCAGAGATATGATATTACTTGTTGCTCTAGGATGAAGGCTAAACACCTTCCCTTTTCATGTAAATTTAATGATAATGAAACTTGGCTTCTTATGCTAATGGTATATATGATTACTATGATGTGTAACAAATAGAAGAGTTTGTTGCTTTTAAGGGTGCTTATGAAATTGAAGCTTTGTTTGAAAAGTATGAAGATTATGATGATGTTGTTTACCGATCTCAAAATTTGGCTATGCTTCGTTATTGTTATGCCAATTATGAATATAATGCCCATATTGATCAATTTATTGAGAAAGTCTTCGCTATCCAAGAAGATACTAATATTTTGCAGGAATCTATGGAAGAAGATATTGATGACATTGTGAGCTCATTGGATGAAAAAGATGAGGAGGAGAGCAAAGAACAAAAGGAGGAAGAGAGGATTAGCTACCAGTGCCCACCTTCTAATGAGAGTAACTCTTCAAATCATACATTGTTTAATTTCCCTTCGTGCTTACGAAGGATGAATGATATCATAATTACTATGACCCCTTGGATTCGTTTGAAATATCCCTTTTCATGAACTTGATGCTTACTATGCTTGTGGCCATGATGCCAATATGAATGATGCTTATGCAGATGAACTTGCGATAGTTCCTTATGTTAAACATGAAATTGTTTCTATTGCACCCACACATGATAGTCCTATTATCTTTTTGAATTCTTCCAACTACACTATATCGGAGAAGTTTGCTCTTATTAGGGATTACATTGATGGGTTGCCTTCCTATTACACATGATAATTTTGATAAATATAATATGCATGTGCTTTCTTCTCCTACTTGCAATTATTATGAGAGAGGAACTAGATCTCCGCCTCTCTATGTTTCCAATGCGATAATATTGCAAGCAACTGTTTATACTATGCATTGGCCTTTACTTTGTGTGCATGAATTGTTCTTTTATGACATGATGATGCATAGGAATAGAGTTAGACTTTGCCGTTGCATGATATATGTTACTTTGTGCTCACTACTAAATTACAAATCATTGTTAATTAAAATTAGCTTTGATATACCTTAGGATCCAGGTGGATCAATTACTTGAGCACTTTATGCCTATCTTAATGGCTTTAAAGAAAGCGTTGCGAGGGAGACAACCCGGAAGTTTTAGAGATTCGTTTCATTCTGTTGTGTGATTTTATATAGTTCAAAAACAAAAAAATAAAGTGGTGAACTTAAAACTTTTTCAAAAAGAAAAGTGAAACTGAGAAAGACGAGCAACATTGAAGTGGAGGCTAGCCTTGAACTTTGTTCATGCCCATGGAAACTTTGTGAATCTTGATTACAGAAAATTTTCATCAAAAATAATTATCCCCTTGTATAAATCCATTGTATTATAAAAATAATGTGCCAATAATTACCTTTAGGGTGTTTAAATTGCTTATTTGATATGTGCTGTGTAAAAACAATTTTTTTCTGCAGTGTTTGAATTTTAATATTTTATTGGAGAACAAAAAAATTCTGTAATTTTTACACAATAACTTTATACAAATTCTTGACCATCTTCTAATTTTTAAGAATTTTTCGAGTTACAGAAGTATGGTTAATGTTCGGATTACTACAGACTGTCCTGTTTTTGATAGATTCTGTTTTTGATGCATTGTTTGCTCGTTTTGATGAAACTATCGATTGTATCGGTGATATAAGCCATAGAAAGGTTATATTACAATAGCTACAATGCAAAAACAAAATATGAATTGGTTTGCAACAGTACTTAAAGTTGTAATTTGCTATATTATACTAACGGATCTCACGAGAGTTTTGTTAAGTTTTGTGTGATTGAAGTTTTCATGTTTTGGGTGAGATCACGATGGATGAAGGAATAAGGAGTGGAAAGAGACTGAACTTGGGTACGCCCGAGGCAGCCCAAGGTAATATTCAAGGACTCCCAAGAAATTAAGCTTGGGGATGCCCCGGAAGGCATACCCTCTTTCTTCTAACAACCATCGATAATTTTACTTGGAGCTATATTTTTATTCATCACATGATATATGTAAATCTTGGAGCTTCATGTGTTTTTTATTTTTCTTTCAATAATGCACCATGCTAGTATGATGAAGTCCTTGGTTGATTTATAGAAGGCTCTTTGCACCTCACTTATATATTTTGAGTATGGCTTTGTAGAATGCTTCATGTGCTTCACTTATATCATTTGAAGTTTGGATTGCCTCTTTCTCTACAAATAGAAAAAATGCCATTTGTAGAATGCTCTTTTGCTTCACTTATATTTTTTAGAGCATGGGAATATATTTTATAGAAAGAATTAAACTCTCATGCTTCACTTATATCTATTTAGAGAGTTAACAGGAGTTGGTCATTCACATGGTTAGTCATAAAATCCTTCATAAAACTTGTAGATCACTGAATATGATATATTTGATTCCTACAATAGTTTTGCGATATAAAGATGGTGATACTAGAGTCATGCTAGTGAGTAATTTTGGATTGGTAGAAATATTTGTGTTAAAGTTTGTGATTCCCGTAGCACGCACGTCTGGTGAACCGTTATGTGAAGAAGTCAGAGCATGATTTATTTATTGATTGTCATCCTTTGTGTGGAGGTCGGGAGCGCGCGATGGTTAACTCCTAACAACTTTGTTTTGATAGCTATTATATTTTTGCAATAAGTATGTGAGTTCTTTATGACTAATGTTGAGTCCATGGATTATACACACTCTCATCCTTCCACCATTGCTAGCCCCTCTAGTATCGCTCAACTTTCGCCAGTGCATTACACCCACCATATATCCTTCCTCAAAACAACCACCATACCTACCTATTATGGCATTTCCATAGCCATTTCGAGATATATTCCATGCAACTTCCACCGTTCTGTTTATCATGACACGCACCATCATTGGCATATTGCTTTGCACGATCGTAAGATAGCTAGCATGATGTTTTCATGGCTTGTCCATTTTTTTATGTCATTGCTATGCTAGATCATTGCACATCCCGGTACACCGCTGGAGGCATTCATATAGAGTCATATTTTGTTGTAGTATCGAGTTGTAATTCTTGAGTTGTAAGTAAATAAAAGTGTGATGATCATCATTATTAGAGCATTGTCCCATGTGAGGAAAGTATTATGGAAGCTATGATTCCCTCACAAGTTGGGATGAGTCTCCAGACTTTAAAAAATAATAAAAGAGGCCAGTGAAGTCCTAATATAAAAAAAGAGGCCAAAGATGCCCACCAAAAAATTAAAAATAAAAAAATAAAAAAAATGAGAGAAAAGAGAGAAGTGCAATGCTACTATATTTTTTCACACTTGTGCTTCAAAGTAGCACCATGATCTTCATGATAGAGAGTCTCCTATTTTGTTACTTTCATATACTAGTGGGAATTTTTTATTATAGTCGGATGCACACCCACTTAGTTTCTTTTTGAGCTTTCATACATTTATAGCTTTACTGCGTTTTTTGCATGGCAATCCCTACTCACATTGATATCTATTGATGGGCATCTCCATAGCCCGTTGATACGCCTAATTGATGTGTGACTATCTCCTTCCTTTTGTATTCTCCACAACCACCATACTCTATTCCACCTATAGTGCTATATCCATGGCTCACGCTCATGTATTGTGTGAAAGTTGAAAAGGTTTGAGAATACTAAAGTATGAAACAATTGCTTGGCTAAAACTGGGATTGTGCATGATTTAATACTTTGTGTGATGAAGATGGAGCATAGCCAGACTATATGATTTTGTAGGGATAACTCTCTTTTAGCCATGATATTTTGAGAAGACATGATTAATTTATTAGTATGCTTGAAGTATTATTTTCTTAATGTCAAATGATAGACTATTGCTTTGAATCACTCGTGTCTTAATATTCATGCCATGATTAGATTATATGATCAAGATTATGCTAGGTAGCATTGCACATGAAAAATTATCTTTTTTATCATTTACCTACTCGAGGACGAGCAGGAAGTAAGCTTGGGGGTGCTGATACGTCTCCATCATATCTATAATTTTTGATTGTTTCATACCAATATTCTACAACTTTCATATACTTTTGGCAACTTTTTATACTATTTTTGGGACTAACATATTGATCCAGTGCCCAGTGCTAGTTCCTGTTTGTTGCATGTTTTTTGTTTCGTACAAAATCCATATCAAACAAAGTCCAAACGGGATAAAAACTTATGGAGTTTTTTTTGGAATATATGTGAATTTTAGGAAGTGGAATCAAAAGAAGGCGGTGCCCTAGGGGCCCAAAAGCAATAGGGGCGCGTCAGGCTGGCTTGTGGCCACCCCGTAAGGCGGTTGCTACCCTTCTTTCGCCACAAGAAAACTAATATCCGGATAAAAATCATGTTAAAATTTCAGCCCAATCGGATTTATGGATCTCCGGGAATTTAAGAAACGGTGACAGGCCAGAATCTGAGAAGGCAGAAACATAGAGAGAGATCTAATCTCGGAGGGGCTCCCGCCCCATGGAGCCAAGGACTAGAGGGGAAACCCTCCTCCCATCTAGGGGGAGGTCAAGGAAGAAGAAGAAGGAGGGGGTCTCCCCCCTCTCTCTCGATGGCATCGGAACGCTGCCGGGGCCAAGATCGTGACGACGATCTACACCAACAACTTCGTCGCCGTCATCACCAACTCTATCCCCCTATATGCAGCGGTGTAACACCCCTTCTCCCCGCTGTAAACTCTACTTAAAAATGATGCTCAACGCTATATATTATTTCCCAATGATGTATGGCTATCCTATAATGTTTGAGTAGATCCGTTTTGTCCTATGGGTTGATTGATGATCATGATTGGTTTGAGTTGCATGTTTTATTATTGGTGCTATCCTATGGTGCTCTACGTGTCGCGCAAGCGTGAGGCATCCTCGCTGTAGGGTGTTGCAATGTGTTCATGATTTTCCTATGGTGGGTTGCTTGAGTGACAGAAGCATAAACCCGAGTAGGTGGGTTGTTGCATATGGCAGTAAAGAGGACTTGATACCTTATAATGCTATGGTTGGGTTTTACCTTAATGATCTTTAGTAGTTGCGGATGCTTGCTAGAGTTCCAATCATAAGTGCATATGATCCAAGTAGAGAAAGTATGTTAGCTTATGCCTCTCCCTCATATAAAATTGCAATAATGATTACTGGTCTAGTTATCAATTGCCTAGGTTTCTTGTGACAAAAATCTCTCTAATAAAACTAACTTAGTTGAAAAACACACTCAATCAATTGAGCAGTCAGTTTGGTGCATTCTCGTGGAGCAAGAAGAACATAGCACACACACCCAAACATTCGAAGAGCAGAGTAGTTAGGAGAACGACCAGTGAGACGCACCATAAGAACACCACCCTGCAAGGCAGTCAATGGTTGAATGTTGATAAGATAGGTGGATGCAGACTTGGCACAAAAGTGAGGTGGGAGGGAAGCACCTATCATCAGCATGTGAGCCGTCTCAAGTAGATGACGATGCTTATGTTCTGCAACGCCATTCTGAGCATGGGCACCAGGACAGGAGAATTGGGCAAGAGTACACTATTTCGCAAGAAAAACACGCAACATCTGGGAAATAAACTCTGTAGCAGAGTCATCATGAAAAGTATGGATAGGCGTGGAAAACTAGGTGCGAACCATGGCAGCAAGACGCTTGTATATGGAGAGAACCTCACTGCGAGATTTCATAAAGTAGAGCCAAGTGTAGAGGGAGAAATCATCAATAAACAGAACATAGTAGCGATGAGCACCTTTCGAATCAAAGGTAGCACGACCCCATACATCAGAGTGGACTAAGTCAAACGGACGTTGAGACACCGACTCACTATGAGGATAAGGTAACTGGGTCCGTTTTTCAAGTTTACAATCATCATAGTGTAAAGAAACATCTCTAGAGACAGACCCTAAGACACCCTGACGCACCAACGACGATAAGAGGGAGCCACAAATGTGACCAAGTTGATGATGCCACTGCTGGAAGGATGCAGAAGAGGAGGCAACGAGAGCATGTGAACTGGCAGAGGTGGTGGCAGCGGAAGGAACATGAAGCCAGTCAACTTCCCAAAGACCCTCTGAGTCATGGCACCGAGGGCCAGAACTAACCAAGGCCTTGGTACGGAGATCCTGAATAGAACAAGAGTCGGGATCAATAATGACACGACAACCAGAATCGGTAAGCTGGGCAGCGGAAAAAAGATTCATGGTAAGACGTGGAACATGGGAAACACTAGGAACTAAAAAGACGGAGTAGAGAGAGTGCCACGACTAGCAACATGAAGGGATGTGCCATCGGCAGTAAGAACATTAATAGGAGAATCAAGAGGTCAAAGAGAAGACAAAACGGAAGAATCAGAAGAATATGAAAAGAAGCTCCAGAATCCAGAACCCACGAAGATGTACCTGACGGTGTAGGCGCCGGTGGTGATGGAGGAGTGGTAGAAGTCACGGCAGCAGCAAAACCAGATGATGAAGAGCTAGTGGAAGAAAATAGGCGGTTGAGCCTCACAATGTACTGATCAGTGAGTGACGGGGTCGAGGGAGACGCATGAGTCCCACTTGAAGAGGGGCGCCTCTAGTCTTGCTGCTTCTGTCAACAATCAGACTCTGGGTGACCTTGCCGGGAGCAGTAGCCACAGAAGGTGTCACAACGCGACCGACCCTTCTCAGCATAAGGAGGGTGACCCATCCTCCCTAAAGGTGTGGGCAGGAGCGATGGAGCGGTGAGACGAGCAGTTGACACAGGAGCCCTGACATCCAACACAGAAGGAACCACAAGCAACCTAGCAGAACGAAGGCGGGTCTCCTCAGCACGAAGCTCAGCAAGCACCTCCGAGATAGGAACACGACCACGAGCAAGTAAGTGAGCACATCGAGGCTCAAACTCGAAACGGAGGCGAGATAAGAACTCATGGACACGCTGGAACTCCAAGTCGGACCTCGTAGTCTGGCAGCAATGGCAAGCTCCACAAATAACTGTTCAAAGAGAGCCAAGCCGACGTTAGATGGCAGAACACTGAGTGTAGAACTCGTGAATAGAAGAGTCACCCTACCGAAGAGCGTGCTCCTAACGCACGACAGACAAATATAGAGCATCACCAGAGGGTTGATAACGCTGACAGAGATACGACTACATTGTTGCAACTGTGCCGAGACCCATGAACTCCGAAGCAAACTAAGGGAGAACACTCGCAGTGAGAACAACAGCAACCCGAGCATCATCATTGCACCACTGAGTGTAAGCAGATAGATTATCGTGGTAGACTGAAAGAGCATCTGAGTAAGTTGATACATGCTGATCATAAGTGTCAACCGCAACATCATCAAGAGCCTTAGTTGCATCCCGATCAGCTTGGGAAGCGTCAGCAGCGAGAACCGACGGCACCAGTGGTGTAGGAGCCACTGGAGCAACAGGACACGACGGACAGGGGACCTCGCCGGAAAGAACGCCCCACAAAAGAAGGTTGAGCATATGGATGTGCATGAAACCCACGAACCTGGCATAGTTGGTGCCATTGAAGATCACTGAGAACCTAGGAACAACAACATAGCCCGAAGAAGACATGAGGAGCTATCTCTTCCTCTTCCGCTTTTTTTCTTTTTTTCTCTTTTTTTGGAAGTCAACCCAAGGACCCAATCTGGATCGGGCAGGCGCTCACGAGGCAGCCCCCCCCCCCTCGATTTGGGATCGGTCAGGGGAGGCCTTAGCCGAGGGCTCGCGCGGAGCAGCGGCGGGCAAAGAGGAAGGCGAGCAGCAGCGCCTGAGCCGGCGGAAGCAGGGCGCGGGCGAGCACGGGGGCGACGGGGCGTGGGCGAGCGCGGGGCAGAGGAGAGGCGGGCAAGCGCGGGGGCGGCCGGGCGGGCAGAGAGGAGTTGGACCGACAGCGGCCAGGAAGAAGAGGGCCAGCAGCAGCGGACGGGGAGGAGATGGCCAGCGGTGGCAGCGGCCGGGGAGGAGATGGCCGACGGTGGCAGCGGTGGCTAGCTAGGGAGAGGAAGAGGGAGCACAGAGTTGCAGCTTGCAGGAGGACACCCTAGCAACGGATACCATGTTAGAGAAGTGAGCAACTGACATTCACTGAGGATCAAAGGCAATACATATACATGTGTGGTAAAGTACAAGAAACTTCTTATATAATGAAAATATATCGAAAAAGAACTATACACGTCTAACGATTGTCACACTTTATCTTGTGCCTTTAAACCTTAACGTAGGGGATTGCTACGAGGCCACCCGTTTCCTTGAGATGCACAGAGGTTTCGAGGATTTGCCATTGGAATTCTCGCAGAAGATTTTAGGTGCTTTGCAAATAAGGTCTCCGAAAGTTAGAAAATTCAGAAGGCTGTTTGGTGATGCACTTGAAGTAATTGGAGAATGCATGCTAGTCGCTGGTTCACCCAAAGCGCAGGCGACGTATCGAGGCTTGAATGCTATCGTAATTAGCAGTTGGGACTGCGTGCTTCATCAAGTTGCTCAGACGACAAGTTCGCTTTTTCATGATGAAAGTATAGAGAATAATTTTCTTGGAAAGGTACAGAGGAAAGGTCTGTTGCCACGTGAAATGAACCGCGGTGGTAACAGAATCGGGGAAGTTGAATTCTGGGAGAAGTTTGAGGCGTTTCAAGTCAACAAGCAAGGCCAGGTGAGTACATAATAAAGGTGTAAAGGTTTCCTTTTTCTGGTCTGATAATTGACCACCAGCAGTTTTTCTATACTTATTAAGAAACCAATTTTTATATATGCAGAAAGATGCAAGGGCTGTTGTTGTATTCCTTATAAGTGTCCTTTCCTGGCTGACGCAAAGAGGGCCCCCAACAACGATAGATGTGGATTTGTTACTGGAGGTCAGGCAAGTCTGCAAGGACTTCGACAAACAGTCTGATGATAGGTATATGCACATGTATTGGAATGGGCGGTACTTTATGCTTCCTCTGTTTCATAATATAGTGCGTCCTCGATTTCTAAGCTTTAAGTTTGATAATAAATTTAACCAATGATACCGATTGCGGCGGGAGTAAAAATTGTACCATCGAAAACTTCATTCGAATACAAATTTAATGATATAATTTTTACTCCTGTCACAATCGGTTTCGTTGGTTAAATTTATGATCAAAGTTATATTTTGAAAAGCACGGACGCACTACATTGTGAAATGGAGGGAGTAGTAGATAAATGCAATCGTTCTGAACTGACTTCGATACAACAAATCCTACAGCCTGGCAGTATTTTCTGCAAATTGTTATTCTTCCCATCTGAACTGTTTTTCGCCGCTCGCAGTGCCGAGAGGAGAGCTTGTGTGACTGCCAAGGACCTCTTTTCGACCTGGAAGATTGGTGGGAACAAGCTGAAGAAGATCATCAGCGTCCTGCGTTCTGAAAAAGCATCCATGGAAGAAGAAGAGAGAAGGAACGCAGCTGCTGCAGAGGTTGTCCAACCGCAGACTGACGGATGTTCGGACAGCGAGCCGGGGACAGGAGCAGCCATTGGCCTGTCGACCCCGGAAAACATAGAGGCGCACAAGCAGAAAAACAAGAAGTCGAAGAAATGCAGGCGCCATGCCCCGCCGTAGGCTGTCGTAGCATGTACTAGGCCTCTGCGACTGAAACCAGCACATATGTTTTTGGCTAGCAAACGTGCACACAAAGCCATGGTAATCTCAGCTCCTCTTGGCCTGTTCCCTCACGATGGAACCAAGCCGTGTCACGTGTGGATGACTGGGACCAAGACCAATTCTGCATTGGGCCATAGATTGCGCTCCGCGTGTTATCCACCTCCTCCATGGCCTCGACCCGCTGCAAGCTTGACACGTAAAGAGGACATCTTGTAGCTTATTTTGTGGAGTGTGGACATTATTTTCTCATCGCCGCGTCGATGTTGAACAGTCTGACATCCTTGTTGTCCCGACTGGTTGACGCAATGCAGACATAACATACTTACATCTCATTTGTTGTTGCGTTTTCTAGTGCCGACGTCCTCCTTGTCCCGATTGGTTGCGTTTCCTAGTGTCGACGTACTCGCTGCGTTTCGAGGGTCGTCATACTTGTTGTGTTCGTTTATTCAGATCGCAGTGGGTTGGTCGTTTTCTCCTTTTTGTGTACACTGGCGGGAGTGGTCTGGATTTTTTTATATATATTTCTTTTCTATTTCCTGTCTTTTCTTTTGGTTTCTGTTGGTTTTCTAGTTGGTCTTCTTCTGTTTTCCTTTTTTCGTTTCCAGGTTTATTTCGTTTTTCATAAATTTTTTCTTCCTTTTAATTTTTCTTCAACACATGTCTACCTTTATTATAAGTGTGTACATTTTTCATACGTAGTCATAATTTATCAAATACTCTCTCTGCCCCTTAAATTTTGGGACGGAGGGAGTACATGATTAACATTTTTTCTTTATACTTTGTCTTTTTGTTTTGTTTTCTTCGGGTTTTTTTGGTTTCTTTGCTTTTATTTTTTCAGATTTCAATGGGCTTTATTTTTAAACATATTTCTAATTTTTTATACACATTGTAATTTTTTGGTATACATTCATATCTTTTTTGAAAACCATTTCACATTTTACAAACAGGTTTTTTAAATTTTTGAAAAATATTTTTTATCACTTTTTAAAATACAAGTTGAATTTTTCGAATGATAAAAGTTATTTTTGAACTATGCAAACAATTATTGTCATTGTAGAAACACTTTTTAATTGGTCATGGACACACATTTTTGAAACTTGTGAGGATATTTTTTAAGTGCCATATTTGCAATTTATGGAAGTTTTATTGATTTACACAATCAGTTTTTACATTGTACATAACATTGTTTTTCAAATATCAAGTAGAATTATTTTGAAATGTGTGATCATTATTCATAAATATGATTATTTTTTTTCGTACATATGGTTAAAAAAATTCATATACATGATTAACATTTTCTAAATTTTGCATTCACATTTATTCAATTTTCCAATACATGAGAATCATTTTTCTATACATATGTTAAAAAAATTAAATAAAAAATTTCGTATTTTAAAAGATAGATGTACAATGTTTATATATATAATTAAAATATTTAGAAATATAATATACATAATTTGATATTATATATATAATTAGAATATTACAAAATATGGAGAAAATGTAACGGGGAAGGAAAAAAATGTGCATGACATCAGCACGGTGCGACACGTGGTTAGAGGCTTCGCAGCAGCCCGACCCAGCTATACCTACGGGACCTGCGACGCTCAAGTGCGCGCTATGGGCTGGCCCAGTTAGCTCCAGCATGCTCGCTTGCTTCCGGTTGACCATTCCTGTAAAAGAGAAATAAGGAACAAGACAAAAGGAAAAAATAAGAAAAAGGAAGGAAGAAAGAAGAAAATAATGAAAGAGATTTAGGTTTTTTTGAGTCATCGAACGAGATGTAAGTAAACACATCAGGTGTGAGTACCTTGTTGGTTATTGCTATGCACGTTGGACTATCACCGGTTCGAATCACGTGAGGCGTGTAGGTTTTGCGGGTTAAAAACAGAAGAAAAAATATAGATGGGTCAGCCCGGCATGGAAGAGGGGGTGTGCGTCGTTTTGTGAAATGTGATGTAACGAGCGCTAGGTGCAATATAGGAAATGCCGCTACCTGCAGTTGCACATCTCTCGTGTCGCAACTAGGGTTGCAAGAAAAGCTCGACGCTCGTGAGCCGTTCGAGATCGACTCGTTTTTAGCTCGACTCGAGATCAACTCGAAAATAAATGAGCTAAGTTTGAACACTTTGTGGAGCTTAACCGAGAAACAAACCGATCTTGAGGCAATGCTTGCTCGCTTGATTTTAGCTCGATAGCTCAACATAATATCATTATGTTAAATGTCATGCTATATATTAAATTTAAATAAGATAATTTATTACCATATATGTTGTCCATCATTTTTCTCCATTTTATTTACCACCAAACATGCAAGCTTAATTAAATGCAGAGAGGATTTATGCCTTATCATGGTCTTTGACAAATAATTTGGTTTCCAAATTATATGTCTGTCATGAAACATTATCTTAGTTTGATACTATACTTTTGGTTGTGAGAGAATAAGTCAAACTACTTTGAAGAAATTTATATTTTCATCGTCTTGATTGAAATAGTATTTTTTTAGTGTTTTCTTATGTCATGTTGAGCCTTATCTAGTTGGAATAATTATCATAGATTTATAATTTTAACCATCTCATTGAGCTCGAAACTAGCTCGAGATCGGCTCGAGATCATTATAAGCCGAGCACGAGTCATGTTCTACAGCTCGACCTTGAGCTTCACTCAGTCTGAGCTCGCTTGACTTTTAATATGAATTGAGTTGAGCAAACTCCAACTCGCTCGAACTCGACTCGTTTGCAGCGCTAGTCGCAACCAGACATCGCTCCAATTAGGCTGACCCATGTAATGTTCACCGCTCGTAGCCTTGTGTGCTCTAACACAAAAAGGAATAAAGTGCATCCTAGATCCTCAAACTATTTTGAAGGTGTCACGTAGCCTCTCAAATTATAAAAAATGTCATCCAAGTCAATGAAAAATCCTTGAAGTGCAATGACTATGTAGATATGGTATGTGATACCTCTCAAATAGTTCAATGACCTATCTGACACATTTTAAATAGTTCGAGGACCTAGATGGCACGCATATTGCATTTCAAGGACTTGAATGGCGATTTTTAAAGTTCGTGGACCTACATGATACCTTTGAAATAGTTTGAGGTCCTATGATGCACTTTACTTAAA
The DNA here is from genome assembly GCA_022496015.1 of Hordeum marinum. Lineage (NCBI taxonomy): Eukaryota > Viridiplantae > Streptophyta > Magnoliopsida > Poales > Poaceae > Hordeum > Hordeum marinum. Next base: position 94,924,697 of record CM039678.1, read on the forward strand.
AAATGTCCAATTCAATCAAGTAGCAACACTACGTTCACCTAGAGAAAGCCAAGTCTAGGTGCCCTCTGTTTTAAAATAAATGTCGCGGTTTTAGTTCAAATTAAACTATAACCACAACATTTATTTTGAAATAGAAGGGTACTAAATTAAGCGTCGTGATTTATTTTTGATATCTTATTCAGGCGGTGCATGTGCTAGCTCAATATTATTATTGTAATAAGGATTCGGAAAGTTGGCCTGACAAGCCCTCGGGTCATCTACTAGCTAAGTTATTTTGTAAAACCGGTCATAATGGTCTTCCTAAAAAATACATTTTACTCGCTCCGATGCATATCGGTTGTCGCTGAAACGGATGTATCTAATGTAATTCAGCGCTAGATACATCTATTTGAACGACAACTAATATGGATTAAAAAACATACTTTACGGTACAAATTCATTGTTATTTCATGATTTGTTTCCCTAAAAATTTCCAACCGTATCACTCACCACAACTTTCCTATGCGCCGCCTTCGTAGTCCTTGTCGTCGTTTTCTCACGACAGATGCCATGGGTAGGCTTATCGAAGGTGGTTGAGGACGGAGGACGCCGACGGACTCCGGATGCGGGATTAGGCACAAGCGGTGATGACACACGATGTACGCAGGTTCAGGGCCCTCCGTAGGAGGTAAAAACCCCAGTCCTGTCTGATCTAATTGATCGATGAGGGAAGGTTACAAGGTTGCTTCTCGAGCTGCTATCTAGAGGTGGAAGAGGGAGCAGCTGGCTCCCCTTCCTTGGCTATGTGGGTGAAAGTGTGGGTTCTGATTTATCTGCTTATTTGCTTGACCTTGCATGGGGGGCTCCGGGGGGTTTTATAGGCTAGCCGCCCGGATTACAATATGAGTGGAAAGCCACGGGGGGGGGGGGGGGGGGAGGGCAGTTGGCAGCCTTTGTAGCCGGCCGTGGGGCCCCCGACTGTAGGGTCTCGTCGTCGGTAGGGCCCATCGGCTGGGGGGTCACATCGAGGGCCGGAGAGGCCCGCGTAGCAGGCCCCAGCCACGGTCACTTTGTGGCACGGGTCGTCCTTCGGGGTGTCGTCTTGCGGCAGCCGGCTGCGGTCAGCGGTACGGCCGGTTGCACTGTAGCCACATCGGGGCAGGTCATGGAGTGGTTGGAGGCGTGCCGGCACTGTTGGAATCCCGGACACGGTCAGTCGAAGTCTGCAACACTATTGCCTCCATTGTGGCCATACGGGCGCTGACCCCCGACGGGATGGGGGCCACTATAGCTATGCAAGCCTGGGCAGTGGGATCCAAGGCGCGGCTGGCTAGGGGCCCGTGAACCCCTGCATCCAGCCGGCAACCCTTGGAGGAGCAGGCCATGTGTAGCTGGCAGTGCCCAGCCGGCGCCGCGGAGCCGGCCAGGCTTAATCTAGGCCGTAGGGGGAGGCGGCTCTCCCTTCGACCGTTTCAGAAAACTTTGGGGCAGTAGGTTGCTTTAGGGTACCCCGGGGTTATCCACCCGAAAGTAGTCCCCGAAGCGGGGGAGGCCCGCCACCTGGGCGCGGCAGACCTTGCCAGCTTGAGAATCGTCCCGGTGGGCGGCCGTCGATGGCCTTCCGGCCGCCGGCTCCGAAGCCGGCTCGAAGCCCGAGCGTCGTTTGGAGCACCTCGCCAGGCGGGACACCCGCGCCACGTGGTGGGCGCCACGGGCCGCGGTCCTGATAGGCCGCATGGCGGACAAGACCGGACCGAGGGGGGCCCCGCCCTGGCCACAACCCGGGCGCGCGGATCTTCTGCGGTTTGGGCCGTCGGTTGGCATGCCCGAGGGAAATAACTGTTGTCCCTCATGCAACGGGGGTCATTGTAGGACCGAAAGTATGTCTAGAGGGGGGGGGGGCTGATTAGACTACTTGACCAATTAAAAGTTTTGCCTACACCAAGTTTTAGGGTTGACAGTTTTTAGCATTTCATGGCAAGTCAAGTACACCCTACACATGCAAGTCTAAGAGTATATAGCAGCAGAAAGTAACGACAAGCATGTATAGAAGGGATAGGGTAAGAAGATCAAACGTAGTTGTAGACACGATGATTTTTCCCGTGGTTCTGATAGGTGGCGCTATCGTACATCCATGTTTATGGAGTCTTCAACCCACGGAGGGTAACAGTCACGAGAGTCCACGGAGGGCTCCACCCAAAAGGGTCCACGAAGTAGCAACCTTGACTATTCCATACGGCTTCCGTCCACGAAGGACTAGCCTCACTATGGGTAGATCTTCACGAAGTAGGCGATCTCCTTGCCCTTACAAACTTCTTGGTTCACTCGACAACGCGAAGTAGGAGGCTCCCAAGCGACACCTAACCAATCTAGGAGGCACCACCCTCCAAAAGGTAATAGGCTCGCTAATGATAATGAACTCCTTGCTCTTGTGCTTCAAGATGATAGATTCCTCAGCACCCAATCACTCTCTCACAGATTTGGCATGGTGGAAGAGATGGGATTGGTGGAAAGCTACTTGGGGAGGCTAGAGATCAAGATCCATATGATTGGAGTGGAAGATCTTGACCTCAACACAAGGGTAGGTGGTTCTCTCTCAGAAAATCTGAAAGGATAGGTATGGAATAGTTCTGAGTGCTTCTCTTTCGAGTAGGTGGTGGTGAAGGGGTATATATAGGCATCCCCAAAAATCTAACCGTTACACACAAAATGACCAACTCGGTGACACCGATGTGTTAATCTCGGTGGTACCGAAGTGACCAAAAGGTGGCAACTTTTGAATCTCGGTGAGACCAATATAGAAAACTCGGTTGCACCGATAAGGTGACCAACGGTCAGATTTCCAATCTCGGTGACGCCGATCCAACATTCTCTGTGGGACCGAAAATGTGAATTTGCATAACAGAAAGTTGGCAACCTAAACTCGGTGGCACCGGTATGGAATCGGTTGCACCGAAGTGGCTATGGTTTGGCTTGAGTCTGTCTAGGTTGTGGAATAGGTGGCACCAAAGTGGGAAAGTTGGTTGCACCGATTTTGAGTGTTGGGTATAGAACAGACTTTGGTGGGAGAGTTTGTGGATGTTTTTGGCGACTATCACTTGTGCACGTTTGAGCATATTGTTCACCAACAAAACCTTACCTCCTTTTAATAGTATTGGCTTTCCTATAGACTCAAAGTGATTTCTCACAAATATAAAATGTAGAGTCCTTTTTCTTGAAGCTTGGCCAACCTATTTCCTTGCATCTTGGGGTTTCTCCACAATCTCCTTTTTCCAATCCTATCATTGAACATTTCCTAAAACATACTTGGTGGAAACATTAGTTCAATGACTTATATGTTGTTATTAATTACCAAAACCACCAAGGGAGCAAATGTGCTTTCAATATCCCCCTTTTTGGTAATTGATGACAACATATAGATCAAAGCTTCGACATAGGATGAAATCAATGAATATAATCGTCGCTTTGAGAGGTATGTGATAAGCAAGAGCTCCCCCTAAATTTGTGCATTATTTTGAATTTGCGTTTGAATGCAAATGCACAATTGATTACGTATATGGGGCACTTATTCCATGTCACATACAACTTGGTGGTGTGCGAGAATAATTAGAATGAATAAAAACGCACAACACAATCAAGCAAATGTGAATGATCATCTCATGAGCATTTAAGACGATAGGAAATAGTAGCATCTCATCACATAACAACGTAAAATAGTAGCATAACACACATTTATCTCACATCAAACCAAAAGAACCAAATGTTTTGAAAAAGCAATAAACACCAAAACGCTCTCTCGCTCGAAGCCTATAGATCTATGTACACTTCCCCCCCTTTGGCAACAAGTTACCAAAAAGTTCAAAGGCATAAATCTAAACGTTCTTGGGCATATCTCCTCCGGTTGTTGATGAAGGAGTCGATATGACAGCGCCGGCGAAGATCTCTGCAGATGTCGTGGATGGAGCTGGAGTGGTCACTAATGGAGCAGGAGCTGATGGAGCTGGCACAGTGGCTGATCTGGCCTGAGTGGTGAACCGAGTGCCTGGCCCTAGAGGTGATTCATCCTCCTCATCATCATCATCGTCCTCATCTGAAGTAGAAGAGACCCGGATGTGCACGGAGTCAACTTCATGCTGAAGCTCTGTGACTGTCTTAGTCAGCCCATCCACCTTATCACTAAGGGTCTTGATTCTGGTCTCAAAGATCCTGACAAGACTGTTCTGGTTGTCCAGAATCCCCTTAGTGTCCTTCTGCATGCCCTGAACTGATGATATCAACAGATCCATTTGCTCGTTTCTGGATCTAGGGACCTGAGCACTAGTGGCTCTAACTGCCTCTGCTTCCTCCTGAGCTGCAGCTGAAGTGGGATGATCAGCATCCATCACCACAACATTGTCCTCGAGATCTGGCTGTAGGGGCAAATGTGGATGATCTAGGGCAAGGATGTGCTTCTCCAGTCTTTAGTTGATGAGCATCTGGATGTAGGGTGCATATCAGCAGGAGCACTTCTGGTCAGCAGCAACCCTCTTGATTGTCTCAACAATCAGATCTATGACCCTGATCCTGGTGTGACTGTCAAGGTGGGTCAACATATTTATGGAGTGGCCTCGGATCATCTTGTCATCTCCGTACTTAGGCATCAAGGTATGCCTCAGAATGGTGTTGATCGTGCGGAGGCCAGACTGGAGAAAGTAGATTGATCCTAGCCTGTGATACTTCACATTTGCAGCAGGGATCTCCTTGTACATGTTAGACATAGCATTGTGGCTAGCCTTGGATTCTGAGTATACATCCATGTCACCATCATGTGCTTCAGGAACTCCTAAGATATCAGCCCATTCCTCAACAGTTGATTCGTACCTTGCACCTTTAGCCATCCACACAATTCTACCATCTCCGTAGAAGTGTGAGGTGGAGTAGAATTGCATGATCATTTCATCATTCCAAGTTGTGAATACTCTGCCAACGAACTCATCCAAACCTATGCAGTGGAAGTTGTCCTGGACATTTGGAAAGTAGTCCGCATTCTCCTTGATGAACTTCCAATCAACGTACCGCATATCACTGACAGCTGGACTCTTGTCAAAGAGCACAGTCTCATAGAAATCCTGTTGCTCTCTGGTATAGAATCTGTAGTCCACAACAGTCTTCTTCCTCTGGGCATAAGGATCAATAGCTCCCCATGCCCTCAATCCTGAGTCCTTCCTCTTCTTCATGTCCTCAGCTAGTGGATAGCTGGCATTGTGTACTGGAAGGTGTGGTCTGAGCTTCATCAATGTTGTCAAGTCATCCACATCTTCAACACTGGAAGCAGTCCCTTTGTTCTTCTCAGAAGCTAGAATCTGCCTGGTTGTCCTCTTAGGCTTCTCAGTAGCCTTCTTGGATGTGCTGGTCTTAGGCATAGCATCAGACATAAGTTTCTTTGCCTTCTTCTTAGGAGGAGCCTTTGTAGCTGGCTCAACCTCCTCTTCCTCAACAACAGCTCTAGTTGCTTCCTCTGGATCTTCATACATGGAAGTAGGTCTGCCGGTCACATGAATGATCCCCTTCCTAGACTTTTTCTCCCCTGCCTTCTTAGGCATAGCTCGTTTGGGGATGTCAACTGACATTTTTTCTCTGGTATTCTCATGAGCCTTGAAGGTGGAAGCTGGTGCATAAATTTTTCTGACAACTCTTCGAGAGGAAGTAGCTTCAGTTGCTGACTTCTTGGCAGCCTTCTCTTGCTTCTTAGCAAGAATCTCCTCAGGGCCAAAGTCTGAATCTTCTTCATCTGAGTTCAACTTCTTCCTGGTGTTGGAAATATGACCTAGAGGCAATAAATAAAGTGTTTTTTTATTATATTTCCTTGTTCATGATAATCGTTTATTATCCATGCTATAATTGTATTGATTGGAAACACATTACATGTGTGGGTAAATAGACAACACATTGTCCCTAGTATGCCTCTAGTGAACTAGCTCGTTGATCAAAGATGCTCAAGGTTTCCTAGCCATTGACATGTGATGTCATCTGATAACGGGATCACATCATTAGGAGAATGATGTGATGGACAAGACCCAAACTACAAATGTAGCATATGATCGTGTTAGTTTATTGCTACTGTTTTCTGCATGTTAAGTATATGTTCCTATGACCATGAGATCATGCAACTCGCGGACATCGGAGGAGTGCCTTGTGTGTATCAAACATCGCAACGTAACTGGGTGACTATAAAGGTGCTCTACAGGTATCTCCGAGGGTGTCTATTGAGTTGGCATGGATCAAGACTTGGATTTGTTACTCCGTGTGATGGAGAGGTATCTCAGGGCCCACTCGGTAATACAACATCACAATAAGCCTTGCAAGCAATGTGACTAAGTGTTAGTCACGGGATCTTGTATTACAGAACGAGTAAAGATACTTGCCGATAACGAGGTTGAACTAGGTATGGAGATACCGATGATGGAATCTCGGGCAAGTAACATACCGAAGAACAAAGGGAACATCATACGGGATTAACTGAATCCTTGACATAGAGGTTCGACCGATAAAGATCTTCGTAGAATATGTAGGAACCAATATGGACATCCAGGTCCCGCTATTGTTTATTGATCGTAGAGGTGTCTCGGTCATGTCTACATAGTTCTCGAACCCGCAGGGTCTGCACACTTAAGGTTTGATGACGTTTCAGTAGTATAGAGTTATGTATGGTGGTGACCGAAGGTTGTTTGGAGTCCCGGATGAGATCCCAGACATCACGAGGAGCTCCGGAATGGTCCGGAGGTAAAGATCCATATATAGGAAGTCCTGTTTTGGTCGCCGGAAAAGTTTTGGGCTCATCCGTAGTGTATCAGGAGTGCCGGTAGTGTATCGGTTGGCCTCGGGGAGGGGTATTTCGACCCAAGAGGCTTCATGGGATGTGGGAGAGTGAATATCAGCCCTTAGTGGGCTGGTGGAAACTCCCACACAAGGCCCATGTGGCTGGAGAAGAAAACCCAATAAGAAAAGGGTGGAAAAAGGAAAAAAAAGGAGCAATCCTAGTCCTACTAGGATTGGAGGAGGATTCCTCCTCTCCTAGTAGGTTCGGCCGACGGCCTTGGCTTGGGAAGCCAAGGCTGCCTCCTCTCCTCCTCTCCTCCTATATATACTGGTGGTTTTAGGGTTTTTGCACTAGTTTTTCAGCCACGTGCTACCCGTTCCTGCGGTGCATAGTTTCTCCTCTAGATCGGTTTTCTGCAACGCTTAGGCGAAGCCCTGTCGGAATTACTCCACCACCATCGCCGGAGCACCGTCACGCTGCTGAATAACTCTTCTCTCCTCTCTGCTCCCTCTTGCTGGATCAAGATGGTGGAGATCGTCATCAAGCCGTACGTGTGCTGAACGCGGAGGTGCCATCCGTTCGGTGCTAGATCGGAAGGATCGTGATCAAGTCCGTGAGACGGATCGTGATCAAGTTCGTGGGACGGATCATGATCAAGTTCGCGGGATGGATCGTGATTGGATCGCGGGACGGATCATGATTGGATCACGGGACGCTCGGCGATTTGGATCGCGAAGACGTTCGACTACACCAACCGCGTTTCTTAACGCTTCCCGCTTAGCGATCTACAAGGGTATGTAGATCCACTCTCCCTCTCGTAGATGCTCATCATCATGGATAGATCTGCGTGTGCGTAGGAAATTTTTTGTTTCCCATGCAACGTTCCCCAATACCTGGTTCTGGTGGCAGCCTTGGGCAACCCATGAGAGCTGGGGGTGCCTGGATCTGAGAAAGAACTGGCTTCTGGGCTTGTTCCAGAACTCATATCAACTCCCTGCTCTGGCACATTCTTACTATCTTCTGAGCCTGACATACTTCCCCTGTGAATAGAGTGTAGATGAGCAGAAGTAGATGAGTTATCACAAAATAAGGCTGGTTTTGAAATTTGAGCAATGAGTTTTCAAAAAGTTTTGCAATCTGTCACATACATATCAGTGAAGCCGAAAAGTGGTGGGGCCGAGACAAACTAACTCCTTAACAGGAACTTGGCAGCCTTTTCGGTAGGACGGGAAAGAGCCACTTGGTTCCACCAAGTCAGTTCTCAACCACACTGAAAAGCATATCAGGGAGACCGATATTTTCGTTTCGGTTCCACCAAGATATATCAGGCGGACGGCAAAACCCTAGAAAATCCATCTAACTCGAGATTTTGCAGATTTAAGTGGATGGATATATGAGCAAAGGGTGTAAAGATGATAATCAAGTATCTAATGCACAAGAATCGGATGATGAGTGCACTAGAGATCGAATCCGTACCCTAGCTTGGCGCGGATCCTCTATGGCAGCGATGATGGAGTAGATTTCTTCGACGGTGGCGATTCTTAGTGGCGGAGGAGCTCGGGAAGAAAAGGGCGATGACCAGGGGTGTCAAGGCGGCATCTTAGGGTTCTAAGGCGCGACGTTGAAGATTGAATTTCAAAGCGTCGGGGTCCACATCATATATACCCTTCACTGTCGGTGATACCAATTTTATGTTTCGGTATCACCGAGTTCCACAACTTAAACTGACAGGGAAACTTGGTGTAACCGAGAATATGAAATCGGTGTTATCGTGATTGAAAACCAGATCAACCCTAGGCAATCGGTGAGATCGAGATTGTTGGGTTGGTTCCACCGAGATGCACTTGGGAGGTTTTAATGTTCAGTCCTTGTCGATACGGAACTCCAAGTGCTCCACACACAGAGGGATCGAAAAGTACTTGTTCAAATTTTGTAATGCAGCATGAATGGAATATGAGGTGAGAAAGCATAGATAGCTAAAGAGTGGTCCTAGGCATTCTTGTCCATCCAATTGGCAAAAGATAAATCAAAAGCCAGATAGCAACAATTGGATGTCCTCGAATGAGAAAATAAATGCAGACCAACATGCTCACACAATAAGATGTCAAAATAAATCATGACAAACATGCACAAACACACTAGCATCTAAAAAGAACATGGTCGATGGCGAAGTCATCTATATATGAGTATTTGACTTAGTAGCCAAGTAAGAGCACTTGATCATAGGTCATACTCATCGTTTACGCACAAGTGGGGTTACCACTTTTACATAAAGCATTTAATGTTGTCACATACTAAGAGATTCTTTGACTCAAGTTTTAGAGTAAAGCTCCCCCTTAATGTGACATCCCCCCATAAGAGGGATAAACTAACCTTGGGTTTTGTCGATGAAGACTTCATGTTGGTGAGGTAGTTGTGGATGCTCAATGTTGATGAAGATCACCAAGAGTTGGCAGCATCCTTGTTGTTTCCTTTCTCTTCTCACCTACATGGGTTAGTCCCAACATGCAAGAGACAAATACAAGGATATCTATGGACATGAAGTGCAAAGCATATGTTATGATGTCCATTGATTAGTTGATTACCTTGTCCCTTGCTTACCTTTGAGGGAATATGTGACTCCTTGAACTATTGCATTGAGTTGATGTTGAGTGCAAAAGTTCTTGCCAATAATGAATGTGAGTGAATTTCATTGGCGGAGTCACCCCTCAAGAACCTTCTAGTTCTTCTTCTTGGGGACCCACATCAAGTTGATGGGGATCCTTTGTGTTGAGGTGGCCTTTGTAGTAGTTGAGCTTGAAGTAGCCTTGGGAACCCACTCCACCAAAGCTAGGGGTTCATCTTCATATGAGTCAATGTCCTCTTGAAGCTTGTTCTTGCCCTTGAGCTTGTGGTCTTGTGGTGGAAGGTCATCTTGAGTGTTTGTCCCCTTGGGAAGAGTATTTTCATACTTCTCCTTTTGAGGAACAAACTTGGGCTTGGGATATTGACCTTCTTCCCACTCAACTCCATTAGCATTGAAGTAGCCAACACCACGATTGTTCCGGTATCCTCCGTGCTTGTGTACAATTTCCTCAAATTGCTTACATCCGACAAGACTCTTGTAGATACCCTTTTCTATAATTCCTTTCAATAAAGAATTTTCTTGCTCAAGTGTAACTTGGCTAAGAGAATCATCATTAGTGGAATCAATAGAACTACTAGAAGCAACATCATTGGGTTTAGCATTTATATTGTTGCTACTAGATGAAGAACCTTTCTTGCCTTTGTTACTAGATTGCTTAGTTTTAACTTGAGGCATGAAAGTAGACAAGAGTAGTCGTTTGGCTAGATAAGATGAAGTCTTCTTTCGGAGATCATCATTGATAGCTTTGAGAGACTCATGCTCTTTCTCCAAGTTGAGCTTCTCGAAGCGTAGCTTCTCATGAGTTCTCACAAGCTCTCTATGATCTTCGAGAGTAGATTCATGAGCTAACTTAAGAGTGTTTAGTTCTTTAGTTAGTTGTTCTATTTTCATCTTATCATCATCAAATAACTTATCTTGACTAGCATGAGAATTATCAAGTTCATTTTGATCAACATCACTAGTTTTATCACAAAGCAAGTCATCTTCATCACTATCAAAATCAAGATACTCGGGGTGTGATACCTTGGGGCTTTTAGCCATGAAGCAACTTCCACTCCCTTCGTTTGGTGAATCAAATAGATCGTAGGAGTTGGTAGTCACTAGAGCAATTCCGGCAACACCATCATCTTGACTATGGTCAGAGTCGGAGTGATAGCTTCTCTCAAAGTTGTTGTCGGAGTCGGAGCCGGAAACCCATTCACCAACATGAGCTTGATGTTTTCTTCTTGTGTAGCTCTTGGTATATTTGTCCTTCTTCTCTGAATCTCTACTTCTCCTTGAGTGTCTTCGTTCATAACGATCATCTCTACTCCTTATCTCTCTTTGTGGTGATTCATTCCTTATCTTTGAGTGTCATCTCATGAGCAACAATCCTTCCAATGACTTCCGTAGGCTTGTGATCTTTGTAGTTTGCCATCATTTGGATCAATGTGCACACGGTGTCGTATTTCTCATCCAAAGCTCTAAGTATCTTCTTGATGATGAATTTGTCGGTCATTTCTTCCATTCCTAATTCGGCAATCTCATTTGTGATGAGAGCTAGCCTAGAGTACATCTCTTCGACTCCTTCATCATCCTTCATCTTGAACTTGTCAAGCTTACCTTGAAGAACATCTAACTTGGATTCTCTCACGGACTCGGTTCCTTCGTGCATATCAACCAAAGTATCCCAAAACTCTTTTGCATTCTCAAGACGGCTGATTTTATTGAATTCTTCGGGGCATAAGAAGTTGAAGAGAATGTCGCATGCTTGAGCATTGAGTTGCAACATCTTCCATTCATCCGCGGTTGCTTCACGATCCGGTTCCCGTCCATCCGCAAAGAACTCACCTTGCAAGCCAACACGAAGAACAGCCCAAACGGCAGGGTTATGACCAAGAATATGCATTTTCATTTTGTGCTTCCAACTAGCAAAATTAGTGCCATCAAAGTACGAACCTCTACAGTGATAACTTCCCTCACTAGACGTCATACTTATCCTAGGTTGTGAGATCAAAGCAATGGAGACCAAAGCTCTGATACCACTTGTAGGACCGAAAGTATGTCTAGAGGGGGGGGGGTGATTAGACTACTTGACCAATTAAAAGTTTTGCCTACACCAAGTTTTAGGGTTGACATTTTTTAGCATTTCATGGCAAGTAAAGTACACCCTACACATGAAAGTATAAGAGTATATAGCAGCGGAAAGTAACAACAAGCATGTATAGAAAGGATAGGGTAGGAAGATCAAACGCAGTTGTACACATGATGATTTTTCCCGTGGTTCCGATAGGTGGCGCTATCGTACATCCACGTTTATGGAGTCTTCAACCCACGGAGGGTAACGGTCACAAGAGTCCACGGAGGGCTCCACCCAAAAGGGTCCACGAAGTAGCAACCTTGACTATTCCATACGGCTTCCGTCCACGAAGGACTAGCCTCACTATGGGTAGATCTTTATGAAGTAGGCGATCTCCTTGCCCTTACAAACTTCTTGGTTCACTCCACAACACGAAGTAGGAGGCTCCCAAGCAACACCTAACCAATCTAGGAGGCACCACCCTCCAAAAGGTAATAGGCTCGGTAATGACAATGAACTCCTTGCTCTTGTGCTTCAAGATGATAGACTCCTCAGCACACAATCACTCTCTCATAAATTTGGCATGGTGGAAGAGATAGGATTAGTGGAAAGCTACTTGGGGAGGCTAGAGATCAAGATCCATATGATTGGAGTGGAATATCTTGACCTCAACACAAGGGTAGGTGGTTCTCTCTCAGAAAATCTGAAAGGATAGGTATGGAATAGTTCCGAGTGCTTCTCTTTCGAGTAGGTGGTGGTGAAGGGGTATATATAGGCATCCCCAAAAATCTAACCATTACACACAAAATGACCAACTCGGTGAGACCGATGTGTTAATCTCGGTGGTACCGAAGTGACCAAAAGGTGGCAACTTTTGAATCTCGGTGAGACCAATATAGAAAACTCGGTTGCGTCGATAAGGTGACCAACGGTGAGATTTCCAATCTCAGTGACGCCGATCCAACATTCTCGGTGGGACCAAAAATCTAAATTTGCGTAACAGAAAGTTGGCAACCTAAACTCGGTGGCACCGGTATGGAATCGGTTGCACCGAAGTGGCTAGGGTTTGGCTTGAGTTTGTCTAGGTTTTGGAATCGGTGGCACCTAAGTGGGAAAGTTGGTTGCACTGATTATGAGTATTGGGTATAGAACAGACTTTGGTGGGAGAGTTTGTGGATGTTTTTAGCGACTATCACTTGTGCACGTTTGAGCATATTGTTCACCAACAAAACCTTACCCCCTTTTAATAGTATTGGCTTTCCTATAGACTCAAAGTGATTTCTCACAAATATAAAATGTAGAGTCCTTTTGCTTGAAGCTTGGCCAACCTATTTCCTTGCATCTTGGGGTTTCTCCACAATCTCATTGAACATTTCCTGAAATATACTTGGTGGAAACATTAGTTCAATGACTTATATGTTGTTACTAATTACCAAAACCACCAAGGGAGCAAATGTTCTTTCAGTCGTGGGGGTCATGCGCAACGAATCCGCCCCCCACGACCGCCCGTGCGGGGTTTAAATGGAGGAGGGAGGGGAACAGAACGGTGCATTCACTCCCCTCGCCTCCATCACTTCGCATGCATCGCCACCCCTTCCCGCCCCAAGAGAAGCGAGAGACACAGGGAGACTCGCGCCCATCACTGTGCACCCGCTGTCGCTGCCGGAGACCGCCCCGCAGCAGGACTCCCGCACCCGCTACAGCGCCCGCAAACCCACTGAGAGGTCATGGCGAGCAAGGGGGTGTGGGACGGCAGTGTCATTGACATGGAGCTCATCGCACACCTCCGCCATCACCATAAGCTACCGACGGAGGAGTTCGTGGAAGCACATGTTGCTAGGCCGGAGAACTTCCCGGCCTCGCGAGACGGCGAGATGCTCGTCTTTGCCGAGCACTTCCTTCGCTGGCTCAGACTGCCAGCGAGCATGTTCTTCCGGCGGTTCCTGACACGGTTCGGCCTGCAGCCCCACCACCTTGCCCCCAATGTCGTCCTGCAGCTGGCGGCCTATGTCACCCTTTACGAGGGGTACCTGGGGGTGGAGCCGAGGCTTGACCTACGGTTCTGCCTCTTATTCCTCAAGCGGCATATGATGAAGGACCCGATGACAAAGAAGGCGGTCATGACCGCCTACGGGGGCGCCCTGATCCACATCCGCCAGGGAGCTGGCTTCCCGAAACTCCCGCTGCAGGAGTCGGTGAAGAATTGGCAACGGGGGTTCTTCTACGTGAAGAACGTGAAGCCGGAGGAGGATTATACCAACCTCCCTGACTTCATCAACACGCCACCGGTGGCAATGCTAAACTGGCGGACCGCCCCGCCTGTAGCCCCGGAGATAGCGGACCGGCTCTGCGAGCGTGTGGTGCTCATGACCGGGGCGGAGGGACTGAAGGCGGCTGACTTGCTGACAGCGATGGTGGCGCACTGGGTGCAGCCGTTGCAGAGCCGACCGCACCTCATCTGCCAGATGGGGGGCCGGCACGACCCCTGTCGGCTCTCCACCAAGGAGCTGAAGCCGGTCCATGTGGCGCGGAGGGTGAACGCCATCTCCACGGCGAAGCTGGAGGAGGTAAGTTGGCAGTGGGGGAAGACCCCATACAGCCGGAGCCACTGGGCGCCAGTGGTAAGCGAGGCAGCCGGCTCATCTTCCTTTCTCCTCTCAAGCGTGCCGCCTCGATTTAATGGTAGAGAACGATTCCCGGCATGCAGGTCTTTCCCACACTGCAGGTGTACAAGGAGTCGGCCGCCGCTTGGCGGATTCGGACCCTGAAGAGGTGGAGGATGTTGACGACGTGGAGCCGGCTGAACCAGATCGAGCTGGCGCATCCGAGACCGGAGGGGAGGATATGGAGACGGAGGCGACCAAGTCGACTGGTGAGTCCCCTCCCCGTCCAAATTTGCGGGATTGGACCGACGACGATGCTGAGTCAGAGGAAACTCACGATGCAGAGGCTCCGGAGGACGTCGAGGCCTCGGAGGACGAGGCCACGGAGCCGTCGAGGAGGCGTATTCACCGGGTCGGCGATGCGCCCGGCCGGAGCGGCGTGGCACCCGGCGACTAGGGGAAGCAGGTGGCCGGCCCGGGTCCAATGCTAAAACAGGCCACCACCGAGCAGCCCGACAGCAGCCGCGGAGGCGGCCGCAAGAGGAGGCGGGTTGTCCCGATGGGTCCTGCGAGGAGGGAGGTCCCCGTCGTCATCGGGTAAGCCGGCCTGCCTTGATCCCGATCCCCTGATGCTTCCTTCTCCCCTCCCCCTCTTATTCTGTTTGGCCTAGGAAGCGCGTGCTCTAGGGAGAACTTCGGCAAGCGACACTGTGGGAACGGCGCCGCCGAGCATCACCGAGGAGAGGGAGGTCGAGGGTTGGCGCGCCATGGAGGCGGCCCAACGGGAGCTACACATCGAGGGGCACCGCCCGTGGGAGGAGGCGACGAGGAAGTGGGCGCCTTCATGAGGGGAAGGTAGGGAGGGTGCCAGCCAGTCATGGGATCCCTTCCTTGAGGGTCGGGAAAGAAGGTCCAGGGACCGTCACGACCCCACACGACAGGCGGAAACGGCCGCGGAGGCCGCAGAGGACGCGCGAGTGGCGGAGAGCGCGGAGTGGACCGTGCCGCCGGCAAGGAGGAGGAGGAGGTGGATCATGACACGGACCCTTCAGGGGTGGGCGATGTGCCGCTTGAGGTGGACCACGACGCGGGCTCCACCGGAGGAAACGATGTGCTGCCTGGTGCGACCGGTCCCCTAGAAGCAGAGGTGACGGCGGCAAGGGCGCCCGCTCCGGGCATGCCGCCTCTGGAGGTGCCGCCACCGGAGGCTCCGGCGCGAGAGGTGCCGGCTAGGGAGCGCTGGCTTTTGGGCTGAGCTGGACGGGAGAGGCCGGCGGCAGAGGATCGAGGTGGGAGGCCGAGGCGCCCGAGGGGTCGAGCAGCACAGGCTCCTCGTTCGGGGCCGCTGGCACATGGTGGGGCCGTGCGGGCCGGCGCATGGAGACCGACCGCAGCAAAACTGGGCCACGGCTAGCCGCCCGGTAGGCAGAGATCCGCCGAGTGCATTCGTGGCAACGGTGACTGCCGCGGTCGAGGCGTTCGCCGCCTGCCGTGCCCAGACGGCGCAAGATGCCCGGGCAGCAAACGACCAGTTGCTGCAGCTGGAACGGACCGTCGTGGTGAGTTTCCTTCCTTTCTTTGTCTTTTCTTCTTCTTCTTCTTCTTCTTCTCAGGGCTCTTCCCTAGTACGCAGGAGGCCGCTGAAGCGACCGTGGCGGCCCACGTGAGGGCCATGTTGGGGAACGTCGCATGGGAAACTAAAAATTTCCTACGTTCACGCAAGACCTATCCATGGTGATGAGCATCTACGAGAGGGAGAGTGGATCTACATACCCTTGTAGATCACTAAGCGGGAAGCATTAAGAAACGCGGTTGGTGTAGTCGAACGTCTTTGCGATCCAAATCGCCGAGCGTCCAGCAATCTCATCACGGTCCATCCTGCGATCCAATCACGATCCGTCCCGTGAACTCATCACGATCTGTCCCACGAAATCATCACGACCCGCCCCGCGAACTCATCACGATCCGTCTCGCGAACTCGATCATAGTCCTTCCGATCTAGCGCCGAACGGACGACACCTCCGTGTTCAGCACACGTACGGCTTGATGATGATCTCCGTCGTCTTGATCCAGCAAGAGGGAGCGGAGAGGTAGAAGAGTTCTCCGGCATCATGGCGGCGCTCCGGCGATGGTGGTGGACCTATTCCGGCAGGGCTTCGCCTAAGCACTGCAGAAATCCGATCTAGAGGAGAAACTATGCACTGGAGGAACGGGCAGCACGTGGCTGAAAATTCTATGCCAAAGCCCTAAAATCCTCTAGTATATATAGGAGGAGAGGAGGAGGAGGCTTGGCTGCCAAAAAGCCAGCCCTTGGGTTGTCCGAAGTGGGGAGGAGAGGAGGACTCCTCCTCCAATCCTAGTAGGACTAGGATTCCTCCCTTTTTGGGCTTTTTCCACCTTTTTCCCTTTGGGATTTTTCTCCCAGCCGCATGGGCCATGTGTGGGACATCCACCAGCCCAAAAAAGGCTGGTATTTACTCTCCCACATCCCATGAAGCCTCTTGGGTCGAAATACCCCTCCCGGTGGTTTCCCGGTACACTGCCGACACTCCCGGTACATTACCGATTAGCCCGAAAGTTTTTCGGCGACAAAAATGGGACTTCCTATATATCAATATTTACCTTCGGACCATTCCGAAGCTCCTCGTGACATCCGAGATCTCATCCAAGACTCCAAACAACCTTTAGTCACCACCATACATAACTCTATACGACCGAAAAGTCACCAAACCTTAAGTGTGCAGACCCTACGGGTTCGAGAACTATATAGACATGACCGAGACACCTCTATGGTCAATAACCAATAGCGGGACCTGGATGTCCATATTGGTTCCTACATATTCTACGAAGATCTTTTTCGGTCGAACCTGTATGTCAAGGATTCAGTTAATCCCGTATGATGTTCCCTTTATTCTTCGGTATGTTACTTGCCCGAGATTCGATTGTCGGTATCTCCATACCTAGTTCAACCTCGTTACCGACAAGTCTCTTTACTCGTTTCGTAATACAAGATCCCGTGACTAACACTTAGTCACATTGCTTGCAAGGCTTGTTTGTGATGTTGTAGTACCGAGTGGGCCCTGAGATACCTCTCCGTCACATGGAGTAACAAATCCCAGTCTTGATCCATGCCAACCCAACAGACACCCTCGGAGATACCTGTAGAGTACCTTTATAGTCACCCAGTTACATTGTGATGTTTGATACACACAAGGCACTCTTCCGGTGTCAGTGAGTTGCATGATCTCATGGTCATAGGAACATATACTTGACATGCAGAAAACAGTAGCATTAAACTAACACGATCATATGCTACGTTTGTGGTTTGGGTCTTGTCCATCCCATCATTATCCTAATGATGTGATCTCGTTATCAAATGACATCTCATGTAAATGGCTAGGAAACCTTAACCATCTTTGATCAACGAGCTAGTCTATTAGAGGCATACTAGGGACATGGTTTTGTCTATGTATCCACACATGCATCTAAGTCTCCGATCAATACAATTATAGCATGGATAATAAACGATTATCATGAACAAGGAAATATGATAATAAATAATTTATTATTTCCTCTAGGGCATATTTCCATCAGTCTCCAACTTGCACTAGAGTCAATAATCTAGTTCACATCACCATGTGATTCGCATTGTTATGAATCTAACACCCAATTAAGTTCTGGGGCTCGATCATGCTTTGCATGAGAGAGGTCTTATAGTCAACGGCTCTGCGACATTCAGATCCGTGTGTACTTTGCAAATTTCTATGTCAAACTGTAAACACTACTACCACACTCCACTTCGTACTATTCCAAATGGCTGCTGCACTATACGTATCCAGATTGCTACTACGAGTCATCTGGATTGGTGTTAAAGCTTGCATCGACGTAACTCTTTACGACGAACTCTTTATCACCTCCATAATCGAGAAACATCTCCTTAGTCTTTTAGTTACTAAGGATAATATTGACCGCTGTCCAGTGCTCCATTCCAGGATCACTTTGAAACCTTCCGGCCATACTTATGGCAAGGCTGACATCGGGTCTTGTGCACAACATTGCATACATGATAGAGCCTATGGCTGAAGCATAGGGGATGACACTCATCTTTTCTCTATCTTCTGCAGTCACTGGGCATTGAGTCTTACTCAACTTCATACCTTACAAATCAAGCGATAACTCTTTCTCTGACTGATCCATTTTGAACTATTTCAAAATCTTGTCAAGGTATGTACTCATTGAAAGTCTCATCAAGTATCTTGATGCTCAACAATTAGGTAGCTTTATCCAGGTCTTCCTTTGAAAAACTCTTTTTCAAACAACCGTTTATGCTTTCCAGAAATTCTACATCATTTCCGATCAACAATATGTCAACCACATATGCTTACCAGAAACTCTATAGTGCTCCCACTCACTTTATTGTAAATACAAGTTTCTCATAAACTTTGTATAGACTCAAAAACTTTGATCACCTCATCAAAGTGTATATTCCAACTCCGAG
Source organism: Hordeum marinum (assembly GCA_022496015.1). Classification (NCBI taxonomy): domain Eukaryota; kingdom Viridiplantae; phylum Streptophyta; class Magnoliopsida; order Poales; family Poaceae; genus Hordeum; species Hordeum marinum. Next base: position 94,943,261 of record CM039678.1, read on the forward strand.
ATGCTTGCTTCAGTTCATAGAAAGATCATTGAAGCTTGCACACCTTTTAGCATCCTTAGGACTAACAAAACCTTCTGGTTGTATCTCATACAACCTTTCCTTGAGGAAGGAAACGATGTTTCGACATCCATCTGCCAGATTTCATAATTGAAAAATGCAGCAACTGCTAACATAATTCCAACAGACTTTAGCATCGCTATGAGTGAGAAAGTCTCATCGCAGTCAACTCCTTGAACTTGCCAGAAACTTCTTTGCGACAAGTTGAGCTTTATAAATGGTGACATTTACCATCAGTGTCTGTCTTTATCTTAAAGGTCCATTTGTACTCGACGACCTGCCGTGCAACGAGCAAGTCTACCATAGTCTATACTTGGTTTTCATATATGGATCCTTTCTCGGATTTCATGGCCTCTAACCATTTGTAGGAATCCAGGCCTATCATCGCTTCTCCACAGCTCGTAGGTTCATCGTTGTCCAACAACATGACCTCCAAGACAGGGTTGTCGTACCGCTCAGGAGCAGTACACATCCTCGTCGACCTACGAGGTTCGATAGTAACTTGATCCGAAGCTTCATGATCATCATCATTAACTTCCTCTTCAACTGACGTAGGTTCCACAGAAACATCTTTTTGCGCAGCGCAACTCTCTGGTTGAAACAAAGGTGCAACAACCTCATCAAGTTCTATCTTCCTCCCACTTAATTCTTTTGAGAGAAACTTTTTCTCGAGAAAGGACCCAGTTTTAGCAACAAACACTTTATGCTTGGATCTGAGATAGAAGGTTTACCCAACTGTTCTTAGGGTATTCCATGAAGATGCATTTGTCCGCTTTGGGTTCGAGCTCATTAGGTGAAAACCTTTTTCACATAAGTGTTGCAGTCCCAAACATTTAAGAAATGACAGCTTAGGTTTCTATCAAACCATATGGTGTCATCTCAATGGATTTAGATGGTGCCCTATTTAAAGTGAATGTAGTTGTCTCTAATGCATAACCCCAAAATTATAGTAGCAAAACGATAAGAGATATCATAGCACGCACCATATCCAATAGAGCACGACTATGACGTTCGGACACACCATCACACCTTGGTGTTCCAGGTGGCGTGAGTTGTGAAACAACTTTCACATTGTCTTAAGTTGTATGCCAAACTCGTAACTCAGATATTCACCTCCACGATCATATCGCAGACATTTTTACCTTCTTGTCACGATGATCTTTAAACTTCACTCTGAATTTGCTTGAACCTTTCAAACGATTCAAACTTGTGTTTCATTAAGTAAATATACACTATATCTACTCAAATCATCAGTGAAGGTAAGAAAATAACAATATCCACCGCACGCTACAAGACTCATTGGATTGCATACATCAACATGTATCATTTCCAATAAATCACTTGCCCGCTCCATCAATCCGGAAAATGGGGTCCTTAGTAATCTTGCCCAAGAGGCATGGTTCGCATGTCTCAACCGTTTCAAATTTGAATGAGTCCAAAGATCCATCAGCATGGAGTTTCTTCATGCGCTTTATACCAATATGCCATTTAGCGGCAGTGCCACAAGTATGTGGTACTATCATTATTAACTTTGTATCTTTTGGCATCAATGTTATGAACATGTGTATTACTATGATCAAGATTCAACAAACCATTCTCACTGGGTGCATGACCATTGAAGGTATTATTCATGTAAACAGAATAACCATTATTCTCTAACTTCAATGAATAACCGTGTTGCAATAAACACGATCTAGTCACGTTCATGCTCAACGCAAAACACCAAATAACATGTATTTAGGTTTGTCACTAATCCCGAAGGTAGAGAGAGCGTGCGATGTTGATCACATCAACCTTGGAAACATTTCCAACACACATCGTCACCTCACCCTTAGCTAGTGCTCCGTTTATTCCGTAGCTTTTATTTCGAGTTACTAACATTTAGCAATCGAACCGGTATCCAATACCCAGGTGCTACTAGGAGTACTAGCAAGGTACACATCAATAACACGTATATCAAATATACTTCTGTTGACGTTGCCAGCCTTCTTATCTACCAAGTATCTAGGGTTGTTCCGCTTCAGCAACCGCTCTCCTCATAATCGAAGCACTTAGTCTCGTGTTTGAGTTCAACTTTGGGTTGCTCCACTGGAGCAGCAACTAACTTGCCATCCATGAAGTTTCCCTCCTTGCCGTTGCCCTTCTCGAAACTAGTGGTTTTACTAACCATCAACACTTGACGCTCCTTCTTGATTTCTACCTTCGCGGTGTCAAACATCATGAACAGCTCAGGGATCATTATTTCTATCCCTGGCGTTTTATAGTTCATCACCAAGTTCTAGTAGCTTAGTGACAGTGACTTGGAGAACTATATCAATCACTATCTTATCTGGAATATCAACTCCCACTCGATTAAAGCGATTGTAGCACCCAGACAATCTGAACACATGCTTAACGATTGAGCTATTCTCCTTCATCTTGTAGGCAAACAATCTTGTTGGAGATCTCATATCTCGCAACATGGGCACGAGCCTGAGATCCTAATTTCAGCTCTTAGAACATCTCATATGTTCTATGACGTTCAAAATGTTTCGGAGCCTCAATTCTAAGTCATAATGCATGACGCACTAATCTATCAAGTAGTCATCAGAACGTGCCTGTCAGATGTTCACAACATCTACAAACCACGCTAGAGGGGTTGGCACACCGAGCGGTGCATTAAGGACATGAGCCTTCTGTGCAGCAATGAGGACAATCCTCAGATCACGGACCGAGTCCGCAATATTGCTACCAACATCTTTCAACTCTATTTCTCTAGGAACATATAAAAATTCAAGGGGGCTACGACGCGAGCAAGTAATTTACAACATAATTTGCACAGACACTATTGACTATGTTCATGATAATGAGTTCAATTAATCATATTACTTAAGAACTCGCACTCAAATTGACATCCCTGCAGTCATTCGAGTGATACATGATCCAAATTCACCAACTCAAGTCCGATCATCACGTGAGTTGAGGTGGTTTCAATGGTGAACATCATCATGTTGATCATATCTACTATATGACTCATGTTCGACCTTTTGGTCTCTTGTGTTCCGAGGCCATGTCTGTACATGCTAGGCTCGTTAAGTTTAACCCGAGTGTTCTACATGTGCAACACTGGCTTGCACCCGTTGTATGTGAACGTAGAGTCTATCACACCCGATCATCACGTGGTGTCTCGACACGAAGAACTTTCACAACGGTGCACACTCGGGGAGAACACAATTTATCTTGAAATTAAGTGAAGGATCACCTTATAATGCTACCGTCGTCCTAAGCAAAACAAGGTGCATAAAAGTATTAACATCACATGCAAATCATAAGTGACATGATATGGCCATGAACTTGTGCTTTTGATCTCCATTATGAAAGCACCGACATGATCTCCATCGTCACCGGCATGACACCATGATCTCCATCATCTTGATCTCCATCAACGTGTCGCCATCGGGGTTGTCACACCCACCATGCTTCTACTCCTATTGCTACCATTTAGCGATAAAGTAAAGCATTACATTGCGCTTAATGATTGACACACAGGTCATACAATAATTAAAGACAACCCTATGGCTCCTGCCGGTTGCCGTACTCATCGACATGCAAGTCGTGATATTCTATACAACACATGATCATCTCATACATCACATATATCACATCATGTAATTGGCCATATCACATCACAACATACCCTGCAAAAACAAGTTAGACGTCCTCTAATTGTTGCTGCATGTTTTACGTGGCTGCTACGGGTATCTAGCAAGAACAATTCTCACCTACGTATAAACCACTACGGTGATACAGTAGTTGCTTTTCAACCTTCTCAAGGACCGCCTTTGTGGAATCCGATCCAACTAAAGTGAGAGAAACTGGCACCCGCAAGCCATCTATGCAACAAGTTGCATTTGAGGGAACCGGTCTCTCGTAAGCGTACGAGTAATGTTGGTCCGGGCCGCTTCATCTCACAATACCGCTGAACCAAAATCCGACCAAGGGAGGAAGCAATCTAAGCATCAACGCCCACAAACCTTTTGTGTTCTACTCGAGATCTCATCTACACATTGACCTAGATCTGATGCCACTTTTGGGGAACGTTGCATGGGAAACAAAAAAAATTCCTACGCACACGCAAGATCTATCCATGGTGATGAGCATCTACGAGAGGGAGAGTGGATTTACGTACCCTTGTAGATCGCTAAGCGGGAAGCGTTAAGAAACGCGGTTGGTGTAGTCGAACGTCTTCGTGATCCAAATCGCCGAGCTTCCCGCGATCTCATCACGATCCGTCCTGCGATCCAATCACGATCCATCCCGCGATCTCGTCACGATCTGTCCCGCGATTTCATCACGATCCGTCCCGCGATCTCATCATGATCCGTCCCGCGAACTCATCATGATCCGTCCCACGATCTCATCACGATCCATCCTGTGAACTCATCACGATCCGTCCCGCGATCTCATCACGATCCGTCTCACTATCTTGATCACGATCCTTCCGATCTAGCGCCGAACGGATGGCACCTCCGCGTTTAGCACACGTACAGCTCCATGACGATCTTCGCCTTCTTGATCCAGCAAGAGGGAGCGGAGAGGTAGAAGAGTTCTCCGGCAGCGTGACGGCGCTCCGAAGATGGTGTTGGAGCTATTCCGGCAGGGCTTCGCCTAAGCACTGTAGAAAACCGATCTAGAGAAGAAACTATGCACTAGAGGAACGGGTAGCACGTGGCTGAAAATTCTGTGCCAAAGCCCTCAAATCCTCTAGTATATATAGGAGTATATGAGGAGGAGTCTTGGCTGCCAAAGAGGCAGCCCTTGGGTCGGCCAAACCTAGTGGGATTGGAGGATTCCTCCTCCAATCCTAGTAGGACTAGGACTCCTTATTTTTGCCTTTTTTGCCTTTTCCCACCTTTTTCTCTTTCGGCTTTTCTTCCCAGCCGCATGGGCCTTGTGTGGGAATTCCACCAGCCCACAAAGGGATGGTATTTACTCTCCCACTGCCCATGAAGCCTCTTGGGGTCGAAATACCCCTCCCGGTGGTCTCCCGGTACACTACCGGCACTCCCGGTACACTACCGATGAGCCCAAAACTTTTCCGGCGACCAAAATAGGACTTCCTATATATTAATCTTTACCTCCAGACCATTGCAGAGCTCCTCATGACATCCGGGATCTCATCCGGGACTCCAAACAACCTTCGGTCACCACCATGCATAACTGTATACTACCAAAACGTCACCGAACCTTAAGTGTGCAGACCCTACGGGTTCGAGAACTATGTAGACATGACTGACACACCTCTATGGTCAATAACCAATAGTGGGACCTGGATGCCCATATTGGTTCCTACATATTCTACAAAGATCTTTATCGGTCGAACCTCTATGTCAAGGATTCAGTTAATCCCGTATGATGTTCCCTTTGTTCTTCGGTATGTTACTTGCCCGAGATTCGATCGTCGGTATCTCCATACCTAGTTCAATATCGTTACCGGAAAGTCCCTTTACTCATTCCGTAATACAAGATCCCGTGACTAACACTTAGTCAAATTACTTGCAAGGCTTGTTTGTGATGTTGTATTACCGAGTGGGCCCTGAGATACCTCTCCGTCACACGGAGTAACCAATCCCAGTCTTGATCCATGCCAACCCAACAGACACCCTAGGAGATACCTGTAGAGTACCTTTATAGTCACCCAGTTACGTTGCGACGTTTGATACACACAAGGCACTCTTCCGGTGTCAGTGAGTTGCATGATCTCATGGTCATAGGAACAAATACTTGACATGTAGAAAACAATAGCATTAAACTGAAACGATCATATGCTACGTTTGTAGTTTGGGTCTTGTCCATCCCATCATTCTCCTAATGATGTGATCCCATTATCAAATGACATCTCATGTCAATGGCTAGGAAACCTTAACCATCTTTGATCAACGAGCTAGTCTATTAGAGGCATACTAGGGACATGGTTTTGTCTATGTATCCACACATGCATCTAAGTCTCCAATCAATACAATTATAGCATGTATAATAAAAGATTATCATGAAGAAGGAAATATGATAATAACTAATTTATTATTGCCTGTAGGGCATATTTCCAACAGGCCAGCGGGAGCAGGGGGCGTCATGGGGCCGCACGCCCCTTGGACCCTAAACAAGGTGGGAATCGCCGCCATGGCAAGGCTGGAGGTGGTGGTTTGCGCCTTGAAACGGCTTCAGGCGGCCGGAGAGGCACTGGTCCACATCCTTTTGCCGGGCGCGGTGGATCCGGCTTTGATGAGCCGGCTGTCGCGGTGGCTGGAATTCGGCACCGCGCGGGTGAACGCCTGGAGGGCCTCCGCGACACGTGCGAGAGCGGGCATGGCCCTCTGCTTCACGAGGTCATGGTACCCCGAGGTGGACCTGAGCCTGCTCACGGCCCAGCGTGTTGGCACCGACGCAGACCTGGAGACGGTGGCCGACGAGCTGGCCGTGCGAGCCAGTGACCTCGCGTCCTTCGCCGCATGGAATGAGTACGTCCCCGAGCACCAGGCGAATGGCACGATGATCCCGGAGGACCAGTAAGCACTCGCTTTGGACGACCTGTTGGGGAGCGGTGCCGAGACAGACGACAAGGATGCCGGCTCCAGCACAGACGAGTACATTAACACTGAGCCGGCTCGGGACCAGAGGCGGGAGCTGGCGTGGGCGGTGACAGAAAGGACGGAGCGGCCGCCACTGAGAGCTCTTTCTTTCTTTCTTTTACTCCTGCACTCTTGTTAGAATTTCAAGTCCACCCACTAGGGGTGTAGATGTAATGAACTGGTGGCTGTGGGCCTTTTTGAATTATGAAGTTTCTGGTTGTCCACAACATCTGTTTTTATGCGAGCCGGCTGGCCCTTCCCTTTGTTTGTCCCTTTGGTTCCGTAGCTCAAGTCCTTTCCCCCTTGGTTTCGACCCCGCCAGCCCGCCAGCCGGGAGCCGGTCTGTAGCTGGGACGGGGCGTCCGCCTCGAGGGAGCCGGCCTTGCGTTTTAGGAACCGCGAGGACTTTTTCGGTAAGGCAAGTGACAGAGGCAAGAAAATAATACGACTACGCCTAGTCGGCGACCCCCTAGTGATCGATTTTTCGTGTGTACCAAGCTTTGCCTCCCCTGGACCCCGTGAGCCGGACAGCCGGGATCCAGTCTGTAGCTAGGAGGGGTGGGAGGACTCACTCAGTTCACACTACTTGATCTACCTTGGGGGAGGACGTTAGGACTAGCCGGCGAGCCCCCGAGACCAGGAGTCGGTGAATTGCATTGACACGTTTTGAAGTGGAAAGGGGCGTGTCCCAAGAGCCGGCTTAGGGCACCCATTGCATTCATCAGCCCAAAAGGGAAGGATACATACATACACTGGTTCTTAGCAGTAAAATGGTCGAAGGTGCGCCGCGTTCCATGGGCGCTCCGTCTCCTCGCTGGAGGCGTCTATCTTGCGCTTTTGCGGCTTCTAGGCGTCTATCAGGTAGTATGCGTTGTTGTGCAGCGCCTTGCTGACGATGAATGGACCCTCCCATGGGGAGGACAGCTAGTGCTGGTCGGCTGTTCATTGGATGTGCCTAAGCACTAGGTCCCCTTCACGGAAGGAGAGTGGCCGGGATCCGCTTGCTGTGATAGTGCCAGAGCTTCTGCTGGCAGATGGCTGTCCGGCTCAAGGCCAGTTCGCAGGCTTCCTCGAGTAGGTCGACACCGTCTTCTATTGCCTCCCTTGCATCCTTCTCGGTGTACAGGGCGACCCGAGGCGAGTCGAACTTGATGTCGGTGGGGATGATCGCCTCGGACCCGTACACGAGAAAGAAGTGAGTGAAGCCAGTCGACCGGTTAGGCGTGGTCCTGAGGCTCCAAAGGACTATCGACAACTCTTCGATCCATCGGCCGGCCGACCTGGCCAGTAGCGTTATGAGCTGGGGCTTGATGCCAGATAGGATAAGGCCGTTTGCCCTCTCGACCTGGGCATTTGACTGTGGATGAGCGATGGAGGCCAGGTCGAGCCGGATCCTTGCCTGGAGCAGAAACGCGCTAGAGTGCCCTTCGCGAAGTTTGTGCCGTTGTCGGTGATGATGCTGTGGGGGACGCCCTAGCGGACCGTGATGTCCTCGATGAAACACACGACCGCGGGGCCGTCCATCTTCTTAATTGGCCTAGCCTCGATCCACTTGGTGAACTTTTCAATGGCTACCAGCAGATGCATCATGCTGCCTCGTGCGGTTTTGAAGGGACCCATCATGTCCAGCCCCCAGACGGCGAAAGGCCAAGAGAGGGGGATGGTCTGGAGGGCCGAAGCCGGCAGATGGCTTTGCGTACTGAAGCGCTGGCAGCCCTCACACTCGTCGACCAACTTCTTGGCCTCCTCCAAGGCAGTCGGCCAGTAAAAACCGTGGTGGAAAGCCTTGCCCACCAGGGTTCTACAGGTGGCGTGATGCCCGCACTCACGCTGGTGGATGTCGAGGAGGATCTCCTGACCCTTTTCCGGCTCGACGCACCGTTGGAAGACGCCAGTGGTGCTGCAGTGGATGAGCTTGTTGTTGATGATGCTCTAGGTTGGCGCTTGGTGCTAGATTTGTCTTGCCATGGCCTCGTCCGGAGGGAGCTCACCACGCAGGAGGAATGCCAGGATGGGCTGGGCCCACGAGGGAGCTGAGATGGAGGCCGGCTCGGGAGCCCCCGGCCCTGGGTGATCAGCCCCCGGGACCGGCTCGCCAGCCCCCGAGTTGGATACGGTTGGAGGGGCATCGATCATCATCATGAATGTCGTGGTGTTGGAGCCGGCTGCCTCGGATGCAGCCGGCTGGACCTGCAGAGCTGGCGCCGGCACGGCAGCCGAGGTTGTTTGAGCCGGCAGCGAAGATGCTGAGGGAGCAAACGGAGCCACCGATGGGCCGGCTGCATCGGCCGGTACGAAGATGGACTCCGACTCCAGGGAAGGCCTGATCGACGGTTTGAGCAGCCGCTCGAGGGAGACGCCGGCTGGGATGGCCTACCGGGTGGAGCCGATCTTTGCCAGCGTATCGGCCGCCCCGTTGTCCACCCGCGGGATGTGGTGGAACTCACAACCCTTGAAGGAGCCGGTGAGTTGTTGTACGAGGAAGCGGTAGCTGGCCATGTTGGCGTCCCTGGCGTCCCATTCGCTAGAGATCTGCTGCACCACGAGGTCAGAGTCACCGAAGCATAGGATGCGCCTGATGTTGAAAATATGCCCTAGAGGCAATAATAAATTAGTTATTACCATATTTCCTTGTTCATGATAATTGTTTATTATCCATGCTAGAATATTATTGATCGGAAACTCAGATACATGTGTGGATACATAGACAACACCATGTCCCTAGTATGCCTCTAATAGACTAGCTCGTTAATCAAAGATGGTCAAGGTTTCCTGGCCATGGACATGAGATGTCATTTGATAAACGGGATCACATCATTAGGAGAATGATGTGATGGACAAGACCCAAACTATAAACATAGCATATGATCATACCAGTTTATTGCTATAGTTTTCTGCATGTCAAGTATCTGTTCCTATGACCATGAGATCATGCAACTCACTGACACCGGAGGAGTATCTTATGTGTATCAAATGTCGCAACATAATTGGGTGACTATAAAGTTGCTCTACAGGTATCCCCGAGGGTGTCTGTTGGGTTGGCATGGATCAAGACTGGGATTTGTTACTCCGTGTGATGGAGAGGTATCTCAGGGCCCACTTGGTAATACAACATCACTATAAGGCTTGCAAGAAATGTGACTAAAGAGTTAGCCATGGGATCTTGTATTACTGAATGAGTAAATAGACTTGCCGGTAACGAGATTGAACTAGGTATAGAGATATCGACGATCGAATCTCGGGCAAGTAACATACCGAAGAACAAAGGGAACAACATACGGGATTAACTGAATCCTTGACATAGAGGTTCAACCGATAAAGATCTTCGTAGAATATGTAGGAACCAATATGGGCATCCAGGTCCCGCTATTGGTTATTGACCGTAGAGGTGTCTCGGTCATGTCTACATAGTTCTCGAACCCGCAGGGTCTGCACACTTAAGGTTCGGTGACGTTTCGGTAGTATAGAGTTATGTATCACTACTAGAAAAAAGGCTGTTAGTGGCGCACCTATTTTGGCTATTAATGGCGCACTATAGGTGCGCCACTATTATCACGCCACTACTAATAAATAGTAATGGCGCACGCCTGGTGCGCCACTGTTAATCTACATAACAGTGGCGCACCACCTGGTGCGCCATTACTATCCCAGACACTAATGGCGCACCTAAAGTGCGCCATTACAAGGCCCAGAAGTGCGCCACTGCTGTTACTCCAAGGAGCCATGTACCTTGTGCTCTGGGTTACTAATGGCGCACTTTTAGATAATGCGCCACTAGGGTGTTTATCTATGTGCGCCACTAAAGTGCAATATGGTGCGCCACTACTATGAATATTAGGAATTTTTTTTGGTTTTCTGATATTTGCACATGTTACAAAATACATTACAACACAGAATATAAACAGCACAACATATAAACAGCAGATTTATCGAATACAATAGAAGATTAGTCTCCGAATACAATTCATCATATTAGTCTCTGAATTCAAAATACCAAACAAAGTTAGAACATTACAAGTCTCGAGACCGCGAGTAGCGAGTTTGTCTTCACATTACAAGTCGATATCTAAACTACCATCACATAGAAGAGGGTTGCGGTCACGATGAGCATCATTGCGATGAAACTGATCTTCATCCGGTTCCTCCTCCGCTCCCTCCTCTCTCTAGCTAGATAGCGCGCGTATCTAGCTTCCGCCTCCGCCCTAGTGGTGTACCCTTTGTAACTGTTACCGCTGAAATGGTGAACCTGTCTCCGACACTCCTCCCAGTCGTCTTAGACTCTGGGAACCTCACCCTTGTACACGACATACGACGGCATCTCTATGCACTAGACAAACAAAACATTAGTAGAAATTCACAGATAATATATAAGCAATATATAAATATGCAACAAAAGGATCGGAAGAGAAAAGCAACACATTAATAGCACGATTCATGGTCCTACTAATAAATAGCATCGATTACATATAAGTTGAACGACTGTCCAAACTAAAGAGACATACAAGTTCATTAAAGTTTAATTACAACATGAGCTAATCGATATTTCAGAACTACATAGCATCAATACTTTCGACTCGACTCAGGGACCAGAGCGTGGATGAAGCCGCCGTCTTTCGTGATGGTCATAAATGTGCGGTCGTTGTCAGCCTGCATTTGTAGTGTTGTTTCTATTTCACTGTTGGACGGTTGATAGTTGAGGTTGAACTGCCCCGAGGTACGAAGGACATCTTGATAGATAATTTCCGCAAACTCCGACTGGATGCGAAAGAATTCTTGTCTGATGTCCTCGTCCTGGATTGCCGACAAGCGTGCGACCCATTCTTTGAGATTATTTGGTAGCATAAGGTGATGTTGGTTCCGTACGATCGCCCGCATGTGATGGAGGGCATAGTAGGCATCCTTCTGACTGCCAGGCGGCTACTTGACGCAGGGGAACGTCGTTACGTGGGTGAACACGTGCTTGCCGTACCTACAAATTGGCCTCCTGAAGGTGCCTCCAGATTTGGCGTAGCCGGGGAGAGCATCATCAAGAACTTTCTTGATATTTGTGTAGTCTTTCTTCGACTGGCGGTCCGAGTCAAAATACGTGGCCATGGAATATTTCGGGCTTAAGAGGATGAGTGTGCAATGTGTGTCACTGCACAAAACACGGAATGTTAGAAAAACAGAATGATCGAAATCTAAGAAATCATATGTTACGGGGCAGTGAGGGGATGACTTACTCGAAAAAGTAAGGCACGAGGAAGTTATCGTTATCTGGGTTCGCCAGAATGACGCCTTCGAGGTATGAACTTGCGACTTGCCGGTCCCCAGCGCTGCCCAAGATCTGGGCACGCATGTAGAAAGGGTCGACTATCACGATGTCCGGGGTCTTGTCTCTAATGATCCGCATCTCCATACTGAGCGAAAATAGCCGAATGAAGGTGTAGTGCAGCGGATAAAGGTTAAACATAGCGAAGATGTCATCAAACCGCTGGACGATCATACGCCCGATGGTGCTATCGACAAAGCCCTTGCCCTCTGGCACCTTGGCCACGAAAATCGGGTATGCCACATCATTCTCGGAGAGACGCTGCTTCTCCATAGAAAGAACACCGTCATGCAGACTCCGCATAGCACCGGTTGCAGCATTGAGCAGATTAGTTGGTAGCATCGGCCTACGCGCCACATGCACCCTCCTCGAGATATCCTTAGGTATTGGTGGCCCGTCCTGAGCACGGATCGTACTCGGTGCCGGCTGGCTCGCACCCTTGTTATTTTTTCTTTTCCGTCCCTTCTGCTTCTTCTGCTGTAATGGGATCGAGTTCTGCTCAGAGACCACCTTCTTGAGTGTGTTGGGGCTGATAATATTTCGCACCTCGGCTATTTGAGTCTCGGTGAAGGCGGCAGCTGGAGGCGTCTCCTGAGAACTGAACAGACGACGCCTGTTGCAATTGGGTTTCTCCGTGGTACCAGCTAGATCGTGATCGTCTTTTACAGGGTTGGGTTCTTGAGAAGGAGGCCCCAAGAATTCGTCACCGTACCCATGTTCGTTGATGTACTTATCGACGTTGGAAAATTTACCATCATCGTCGTCTGGATCCTATGCCATATGCATGTCCGGATCAGCTGACGGCGGTAGCGTTGCGGCGGTCTTGCCATGGCTTAGCGCTGGCACGACTAGCGGTGTTGTCTATGGGGTGGTGTCCCCCGCCCCCAAACGAAGCTGGCTCTTCGGCCAAAGCATGGCGCTGAGGGTCATCACATCATCTTTGTCGGCCCCAAGGGGTCGATACGGAGGTAACAAGTCGCCGCAGCCCCGCAGCACCCGAACCAGTTGAACCCTACACATGGTGGGTGGCATCGGATTACCGTGGAACACGCGGTTGCCCGATTCAATGATTTTGGCCTTGGCGACATCGATTAACTCGCCGTCCATGAAGTGCAGGAGAGTGCATGGAACGTTGGCGGCACCCTGCGAAAACATTTAGGGCATGAGGGATGCCCAGTCAAACGCAAGGAGATGAAGACATCGGCCGAGGCTTAGTTACCGTGATGGCATCGAGCTCGGCTAATGTCGAGGAACTGCCAACGGCGGGCGTGAAAGTGACAGAGGGGCCGCTTGCTGCCAAGGTGCTGGCCGGCGTATTCTTCCCACACGTGGGTGCATTAAGCTTCAATACCAGCGCCGACGCCGGAGACACCAATGCCGCCTCCGCCGGACACACCAATGCCGGCGCATTATGCGAGTTGCTGCCCGTGAAGCTAGGAATCGGGGGCGGCCCCTATTGGCCGCCCGCAATCCATCCCCGCAGCCCCTCAAGCAAGGAAGGCATAATGGCAGTGATCGTCGCTCCTAGTTGGTATCGCAGTTGCTTTTGGACTATCTCCAGAATCCGCGCCACTTGTGCCTTGAGTTCTTTAACCTCGCGCTCCTAGCTTTCCGAGCTGGTCTTTCTCTCCTTTCGCCCAGCTTTATAGTATTCCGACCATTTCGTGGACAAGCCTTCGCCGGCCACACGACCAGCTGCCGACGGCTTACTGAACTTATCCTTGTGTTTCATTACGTTCAACGCCCTATTTAAAGTGGTGTCCCAAGGGGCAGACGGGGAGCTCTAAGACCCCGCGCTACTGCTTTCAGTTTACTACGGAAGGAACATGAACCATTTACAAATTTGGCTTCATTAATTAGAATGCAACCATATGGAGCTAATTATGCGGGGGTGTATTCCTTAACAGAACACGCTTGGATCCGTGGTAAGCTCCTTTGTTACCGGGTCCACCTTGTACCGGGCCCTGACATAGTTCCTGGTCTGCTTTTCATGGTATTTATCAAAGAGGGGCGGTAGGCCTTGCTCGGCACGCTCCGCGTCCTCCTTGTCCCATTTAGGTTCCACCACTCTGTAACCGCCGGGACCGAGTTTGTGGACCCCTAAGTTCAAGTCCCGCATATCTTTCCCCCACTGACTTGATTCCGCGGATGCGTTGCTCTCGCACTTGATCTTGAACTCCAGGTAGTCAGCTTTGCTGATCGAAGGATTTGTCTCCTTGATCTTCTCATAACTATCACCTCTTAGAATCCTTCTCTTCACCGCGGCTCTCCAAGTAGCCAGGGCCGTGCTCATCTTCGTGAGGGCGGCACTATTCACTTTATTCCCTGAGAGGCGTGTGTTTGCGAAGTCACCGGGGAACTTGTATCGTTCGTGCAGCTTAGTGAAGAGGAGGTTGCGCAAATTCCCTCGGTCACGATGCCTTAGGTTCTTGGTGTTGATCGAGACGGTGCTCCGGAGAATGCACCCGAGTTGTCCCGCGTACCCACCGACTAATTCTTTGGACGCCGTTGGATGCCCACTAGAGGACACTTCGGTAAATTCCTCCTTGACAGTGTCGAGCACGTTCGGGCGCCGGTCCTTTCGTTGCCTCTTCGGTTGGCTGCCATATGTGCGTTCGCTGCCATCATCAGTGGTGGCATCCACGGCAGCACCATCAGTGGTGTCATCCCCGACGCCACTAGGGGTTGTGTAGTCGGGATCGGTGTCTTCCACGGCGTCCTCATAGCGGTGAGGTTCTTCCTCCATCTCCTGGGACAGCTCCCAGAATGGCTTGCCCAAACCGCCGGCCTCATCGTTGTCGGCCATGTTCTCTCTAAATAGGAAAAAAGGCTACAAGAGTTATTGGATGAGATTAGGGTAGTATCTATTCTTCTCAGATTTAGAGGAAAAAATAGTTTCCATTTCAACTTAAGGGAAAACTATAAAAGCCACTTAGAAATATTTTCTTTGTAGAAATAACATTGTCTCTAAATGTTGATTAATTTTTGTTTCGGTTGAGAATCGGGCACCTTCTAGGTCAAGAAAATTGGGCATGACCTTTGCTAATTTTCTTGACCTAGGAGTGCCCCATTCTCAACCGAAACGGAAATTAATCAACATTTCAGAAGAAAGGGGTAACTATTTGTCCCTGCACAAAAAAAGGCCTACATATAGGCACAACCAACATATAGGCCCAAACTGGAGCATTCCAGAATTTTTCTTCAAATAGAGGCCCTTGAGGTTTGGTAGCTTCCCAAAAGGTGGGAGGTTGCTCCAAGATACGCCTTCTAGAGTGAGAGTCTCTAAACTTTTGTTTTGGGTTAAGTGAACTAACCTTCTGTTTTTGTACTTTCCAAAATCAAGGTAATAAACATTGAAGCTATGGTATGTGATGAAAAAACTATCGCTTTTGCATGGGTGCCCAGAGGTCATCGGTTGATTTCAGGTAGCACAATTAAACTTTTCATAAAATGAGTAGCTTTCATTTTTAAGTTTGGTGTATATGCACTTTCTAACATGAATTGTATTATACAGATGTCAGGTATTCTATTGACGGCCCAAGGATTGTTTCTACCATCCAGAGCGATGTTAAGCTGTGGCCACCGGAGGTTGTAACTGAACCTGGTCTCCAACCCATGATTAGTATCCAGTACAAGGGTGAGGAGAAGCAATTTGCAGCTCAAGATGTATCTTCTATGATACTCATCAAGTTGTGTGCGATCGCCAAAGATAAGAGCATCATTGTTACTGTGCCTGCGTACTTCACTGAATGTCAGTGGCAGGCTACCAAGGATGTGTTATTTCTTACGATCGCACACAACTTGATACATATCTTTTCCCGAAGTTAATGTCCAGTACAACGGTCAATGTTATTTTATTGCTATCCATTGGCATGTGTTAAGAGAAGTGAAAAGGGTGTGTGTGCATGTACCAAAGCTACTTAGCTGCTCTTATGAGTTCAGCAACAATTGTAGTACATGTGCTGCCAGACCACAAAAAGCAAGTGAAAGTTGCGACCACCTACCAGGCACCGCCAAACTTTCCCTTAGGAGAAGGTGGCGCCCCAACCCCTAGTATTTAATTAAGGGGCACCATTCAAGTGTCACACAAATAGACATGGCTCCCAGATTAATCTGAAGCATATGCTTTTGCATAGCACCAAGTAGCCTTACATGCATACTATATGCATAATGCCTTTCTCATGAACAAACTATAGGGGCTATCTTGATAGAAACATACTGCTCCTTGCAGTTCAGGCATCCAGAGTTAACAGCTGGCTAGGCTTGCAAACCACTTCCCCTACCTCTCTTTTCCCCTGTATATTTTGTTTACATTGGCCCAGAATCAGTTTTACTTAGTTTAGCTCCATTTGCTAGAGTTGTTTTGGTGTTCTGGGTTTGATGTCAAGTAAGTTGTAAGTAATGAGCCTTCTCGGCATTCTTCTTGTAATCAAAATGGTACATGGTCAAGAAAACTAGAAAAAACATGATTAAAAAGAGTGAGTGGTGACAAACATGCAACGCACACCACAAAGCAGTTTAATATGCTCCGACTGACTAATACACTGATGCAAAGATGAATTAAAGGAGTCAGCAAACCAAGGATATTGATTGGAAAAAGAAGCACAAACATACCATAGACTCGTGGCTTATCAGCTCTAAATTTGTAGCGCCTGATAAACCTTGGAGAAGCACACAATCATCTATACCATAACACTCCACACATGACTCAAGACCACAGTCCCCGTTAGAACTATTTCTACAATAATCACCATGCGCAGGTTTACCTCGGAGCGGAGCGGGAGGTAGGGATGAAGGGAGCACGGGCAGGCGCGGGGACGACTGATCCTTCGTGCCTCCTTTCGGTGGCGGAATTGCCGGGGGGCCCGGTCGCCGCGGGGCCTGGTGGGCCTCAGGCGAGCCCTCCTCCATCTCCGGCGTGGCTTGACGGGGCAGGGCCGGCCAAATCGAGTCGAACCGGCGGCGGGGGACGCGATGCGGCGGCGAAGCGGGGAGAGTGGCCGACAGGGGAAGGGGGCGGCGACGACGGGAGGAGAGGAGAGAAGGAAGGGGGTTGGGCTCGCGGCGGGCGGGCGGGCTCAGTGCGTGGCTCCACTAGACCTCGCGGTGGATAATGCCGTAGTGGGGGGAGGGTTAGCAATGGCGCACCTCGGAGTGGTGCGCGATAAACAAGGATAGAAATGGTGCACCTTTTAGGGGTGCGCCATAAACAAGGATAGCAATGGCGCACCTTTTAGGGGTGCGCCATAAACACCATGATAGCAATGGCGCACCTTCTCCTGGTGCGCCATTACTAAATTTTCTTTTATTTTTTTGGATTTTTAGTTGCATGTAATAATTTAAGATTTGAGATAAAAGAAAAGGAAAATGCAAATGGAGTGATAAAACCATTGTGCAAAGATTTAGAATTAGATGACATGGTTGAAATCAAGTGACATGAAATAACAGTCATCAAAGATTGAGCTTGCCACTGACACACACACGCGGCCGACACGTCGTGATTTGATCTTAGCTATATTTTCACAATCTTCTTGCCCTTCTTTCTCGCAGTTGAATAATTTAGGCCCGGAACCCCTTGAATTCTTCTCTTGAACGGACGTCCTTTAGGTAGGGTGGTCCTGCTTCTTCTTGTGGTGTATGGTACTTCATCGTCGTCATCATCTTCCATCTTCGGGTCGCCGTACTTGTCGAAGTCTTGCTCATTGGCGACTCCATCCATTCCGATGATGTTCCTTTTGCCTCTCCTCACGACAACACGACTGGGCTTTGACGGGTCGGTAATGAAGAATCATTGGTCCACTTGGCAAGCCAGTACCCATGGCTCATTTTTCGCGGTGATGTTTGCGCCCGCGGTCTTGGATTTGGCTTCGGGTATAACCATGGTGGTGAAATGCTGGTCTTCTTTTAGGAAACTCTTGGCCCATCTGAAACGGAACATCGGGACCTTCTCTTCAGCGTAGCTTAGCTCCCAGATCTCCTCGATCCTTCCGTAGTATCTGTCCTTGTCGTTACCGGTGTAGGATTCCATCGTTACCCCGGAGTTCTGATAATCGCTCTTCATGTCCTTTTCCTCGGTGTAGAATGTGTAGCCGTTGATATCGTATGCCTCATAGGTCATCAGGTTGTGCTCGGCGCCCTGTGACAAGGCGAATATGAGTTTTTCTTCCGCGGAAGACTCCTCATGTAAAGGGTACGACAGAAGCTGTCCTTGAACCAACGCGTTAAACATGAGTTGTGCTCTTTGATTATATCTCCGTCCGTCCTCTGTTGGCCTCGATCATTGTACGTCTTCTCAATAAAGGTTTTGTGCTCTACCACCCAAGGATCGACCACGTCTATGTGTTGTAGCGCGACTAGGTTTGCTCTTTAAAAGTCGGCGAGTCGACCCTTGAAGTCGACATACATTTCGCGGCGACCCTCGCGGTGACCCCATCCAGCGAGCCTGCCGAGGTGCCTGTTGACGGGCAGACCAACGGGGTTCTCGATGCCTAGATAATTCGTGTAGAAGGAGATGCACTCTTCGGTCAGAAAGCCCTTGGCTATGCTTCCATCTGGACGTGCCCTATTGCGAACGTATCCTTTGATGACACCATTCATCCTTTCGAATGGCATCATGCTGTGTAGGAACATCGGCCCGAGTTGGATGATATCCTCCACGATATGGACCAGAAGATGCACCATAACATCGAAGAATGCGGGCGGGAATTACATCTGAAGCTCGCATAGTATCACCATGATCTCTTCCTGTAGCCTTCTGAGTTGACTCATGCCAACCGACTTCAGAGAGATGATGTCGAAAAAGTTGCATAGGCCAAATAGCATTTCACGGACATGCGCGTCCATGATCCCACGGATTGCAACTGGAAGTATCTGCGTCATCAGCACGTGACAGTCGTGAGACTTCATCCCGCTGAACTTCTGCTTCGCTGAGTCTAGGTATCTGCTTATCTTCCCCGCGTAACCGTAAGGAAGTTTTACTCCTATGAGGCAGGTGAAAAACTACTCGATCTCCTTCTAACTTAGAGTGAAGCACGCGGGAGGGCAGTCATATTCGATCTTCTTGGCCTTTTTGCCTTTGCGACGACTTTCCGTGTCCTTCGCCTCATCATCATCATCATCATTCGGGCGTTTTGCGTGAAGCTCCTCCCTGATGCCCATTGATTGCAAGTCTGCCCTTGCTTTCGGCCCATCTTTGGTCCTCTCTGGCATGTTGAGCAGGGTACCAAGCAGACTCTCGCACACATTCTTCGTGATATGCATGACATCAAGGCTGTGAGGCACACAGAGGATCTTCCAGTACGGCAAGTCCCAGAAAACAGACCTCGTTTTCCATACCTTCAGCAGCGGCTCTGGCGCCTTTTGCTTCTTCCCCGGCGGTGGGCACTCTTTCCAATTTTTCAAAAACTCGTCTATTTCCTTGCCGCTCCTCGTACGTGGGGGTCTTCGGGGTTCGGTTTCACCATCGAACAGATCCTTGCGTTTTCTCCATGCGTCATCGTCGCGAAGCCA
Organism: Hordeum marinum; assembly: GCA_022496015.1. NCBI lineage: Eukaryota > Viridiplantae > Streptophyta > Magnoliopsida > Poales > Poaceae > Hordeum > Hordeum marinum. The sequence goes on from CM039678.1 coordinate 94,962,746, forward strand.
CCTTCGATGTCCCATGAACACGGTTTTCGAAGACCCGGGATCTCTATCTAGCTGGCGATACGTTGTGTCATCCATGCACCTGACGCATGCACAAAATCCGTGGACAACCTGCCCCGCAACATATCCATAACCGAGATAGTCGTGCACCATCGTGAGCAGTACGACTCTCATAGGGAAATATTGTTTCGCTACGGCGTCCCACGTATTGGCTGGCGTTTTCCACAGCGTGTCTAGCTCCTCTTTCAGCAGCCCCAGATACAGATTGATGTCGTTCCCTGGTTGTTTCAGCCCTTCAATTAGCATACTCATGTGAATGTACTTCCTCTTCATGCACATCCAGGGGGGAAGGTTGTACATCCACACAAACACAGGCCAGGTGCTATGTGTGCTTCTCTGGCTGCCAAACAGATTGACTCCATCGGTGCTCGATCCCAGCATGATGTTCCTTGGATCGTCCCCAAATTCTGGGTGTTCGAAGTTCAACGCTTGCCACTGGCTTGCATCCTTAGGGTGACTCAGCATCTTGTCTTTTTTATTTATCTCCGGATCATTTCCGTCATCTTCTCGCTTCTTCTCCTCCCTATCCGCGTGCCAACATAGGAGCTCTGCTTAATTAGGGTCCGCGAAATACCGCTGCAGACGAGGAGTGATCGGAAAGTACCACACCACTTTTCGAGGAGCTTTCTTCCTCTTCTTGTATCGAGTGACGCTGCACACCGGACATATGGTAGACTCCGCGTGCTCGTCCCAATAAATGATGCAATCGCTCATGCACACATGGTATTTCATGTGCGGTAAATCCATAGGACACATGATTTTCTTCTCCTCCTCGAAACTAGTCGGGCACTTGTTCCCCTTGGGAAGACGTTCGTGCCAGAATGACATGTTCTCGTCGAAGCATGCGTTGGTCATTTTGTGTTTTACCTTCATCTCCAGAGCCATGAGCATTACTTTCAGGCGGATATCCTCGGGCATGCATCCTTCATACAATGGAGTAACCGTGTCTATCTCCAATTGATCCAGCTTGGCTTTCTCTCGAGCGACAGCTCTTGCGTTACCCGTCTGGTTGAGAAGCAGCTCTTGAATATGAGGGTCCTACACCCAGCCCATCGATGGTCCATCGTCGTCTGCTCTGGCATCTTCATCTTCATGATCATGCCCTTCATCTTGATATTCCTCATCATCATGTCCGGCATCTTCTACATGATGACTGTGTCCTGCATCTACTTTGTGATCATGTCCTGGATATTCTTCGTCTTCTCGCCCGCCTTTGCCGCTATTGTCTTGCTGCCCTTCCTTATTTCTTGCCTGGCCCCCATGGACAACTTCATAATCATCTTCATCACCTTGCCACCGATAGCCATCCATGAAACCACGCATGAGCAGGTGGTCCCGCACCTGTCTGGAATCTGAGTCCATAAGGCTCTTCAACTTGCAGCTTCAACACTGACATCTTATCTCGGTCTCGTTCTTTTGAAGCATCTCGGCCTTCGCGGAGCTCAAAAACCAATTCATGATGCCTTCGGTCATCGTGCGGACCATGGTCGCCTGCGGGGTAGAGCAAAACGATATTTTAGAACCAATTTTTTTTTGGCATGACTTTGCCTAAAAATAGGACAAAAAAGAATGCATAGTGCCAAATTCTCGCCGAAACAGAAATGAATCAACATTCCGGCAAAATATTGGCAACTATCACATTTCAAATACCGGTACCTGCAAACACAAACATATGCAACACCACAAACATACGTAGATCTAGGCCATAAAAAGTGTGTACGTTGGAGGGAGAAAAAAGTAGATCTAGAACATAAAGAAAGCTTTCCCCTTACTTACCTATCAAAAAAAGGAAATTTAACCACTTAATTTGGGTGAATCTATGGTGCAAATGAGGTGAGGAGGAGGAGGCAGCCCAGACCAAGCTTGGTAGAGGTGGAGAGAATGAAGTGGGGAAAGTGAGTGTGGTAGGTGGCTGTCAAAAATATCTAGCTGCTCTCAGGTTACCAATGGCGCACCTCCTAAAAATGCGCCATTGGTAACCAGGGTTACTAATGGCGCACCTGGTGTGTGGTGCGCCATTACTAGTTTTGAAAAAAAATATTGAAAAAAATTTGTTAGTAGTGGCGCACCGTGGGTGTGGTGCGCCATTACTAGTTAAAACTAGTAATGGCACACTTTCCCCTGGTGCGCCACTTCTAAGTCTGGGAAGGGGTGTGGGGCCAGGACAAAACTAGTAATGGCGCACCACACACCAGGTGCGCCATTAGTAATATGGCCATTAATGGCGCACCCATATCTGGTGCGCCATTGCTATATAGCAGTGGCGCACCACATACATGGTGCGCCATTAATCTCCATATTAGCTATAACCGTTTTTCTAGTAGTGTATGGTGGTGACCGAAGGTTGTTTGAAGTCTCGGATGAGATCCCGGATGTCACGAGGATCTCCGTAATGGTCCGGAGGTAAAGATTTATATATAGGAAGTCCTGTTTTGGTCACCGAAAAGGTTTTGGGCTCATCGGTCGTGTACCGGGAGTGCCGGGAGGGGCACCGGGGACCATCGGAAGGGGTGTCTCGACCCAAAGGGCCTCATGGTCTATGGAAGGAGTCAAGCCAGCCCTTAGTGGGCTGTACGAGCCCCCCACTAAGGCCCATGCGCCTAGGGGTGGGAAAAACCCAAAGGTGGAGAGGTGGAAAGAGTTTCCGAATGGAAAGGAGGAATCCTACTCCTAATAGGAGTGGAGTAGGACTCCTCCACCTCCAATTTCAACCAAACCTTGAGGGTTTGAGGCTCCCTCCTCCCCTCCCTCCCTCCTATATATACTAGAAGATTTAGAGGAATAAGCTAACCCATTTGGCGATCCGGCCCATGGAGTCCCGACCGCTCATGATCTCGCCGAGTGGAGCCGTGCTCATGACGGTGATGGTGTGCTCCTGCAAGTACTGCTTGACCTTCTTGGCGGCGAAGTAAATGTCGTAGCACATCTTCTGGTAGTGTGGGTAGTTCTGTATGGAGGCGGAGAGGACCTCGCTGGGGTAGTAGACGGGGCGTTGGACCGGCAGGGATTGCCCTCTTCCGGCCGCTCGACTACCAAGACGACGCTGATGACGCGTGTGGTTGCCGTGATGTAGGCGAGCAAGGGCTCCTTCTCAGCCGGTGCGGCTAGGATGGGCATGCAGGTGAGAGCTCACTTGAGGCCGCGGAAGGCCTCATCCGCCACGTCGGGCCAGTCGAACATGCCCGGCTTCTTCATGTGGGCCGGATCAACCAGAGCTGTGTTGCGAAGGAGCCCGTAGAGGGGCAGGGCCTTCTCCCCCAGCCGGCTGATGAACCGGCTGAGCGAGGTGAGGCAGCTTGTGAACTTCTGAACGTCGCGGAGCCGAGTTGGCTTGGGCATGCGCTCGATCGCGCCGATCTTCTCCGGGTTGGCTTCTATGCCGCGAGCGGACATGAAGAAACCCAGGAGTTGGCCGGCTGGGATGCAGAAGACACACTTCTATGGGTTGAGCTTGATCTTTTACTCGTGCATGTTCGCGAAGGTCTCTCGGAGATCGTCGAGGAGGATGAAGTGCTTCTTGGTCTTGACGTCGATGTCGTCAACGTAGACGTGGACGTTCCTGCCTATCTGAGGCAGGAGGCACTTCTGCATGCATCGCTGAAAGGAGGCGCCTGCGTTCTTTAGGCCAAAGGACATGGTGACGTAGTAGTAGGCCCCAAAAGGCGTGATGAAGGAGGCCTTGAGCCAGTCCTCCGGGTCCAGCTTGATCTGGTGGTAGCCGGAGTAGGCGCCCAAGAAGGCAGCAAATCGCAGCAGGACGTGGAGTCGATGACTTGGTCGATCTGCGATAGGGCTAATGGGTCCTTGGGGCACGCCTTGTTTAGGCTGGTGTAGTCGATGCACATGTGCCAGGTTTTGTTCTTCTTCAGCACCAGGACTGGGTTGGCCAGCCAGTCCGGGTGGAAAGCTTCCATGATGAAGCCTGCTGCGAGGAGCCGGGCAATCTCTTCTCCTATAGTGCGCCGCTTCTCCTTAGAGAAACGACATAGGGGTTGCTTGACCGGTTTAGCGTCCGGTCGAACGTTTAGTTTGTGCTCAGCGAACTTCCTCGGAACACCCGACATGTCTTTGGGGGACCATGCGAAGGTGTCCCGATTCTCATGGAGGAAGTCGACGAGCTTGCCTTCCTATTTCATGTCGATGCGGGAGCCGATGGTGATGCACTGTGCGGGGTTGGCCGGGTCGAGCGGGATCTTCTTGGTGTCCTTGGACGGCTGGAAGGAGGCCTCGCCGACCGACTGCGAGGGAGGAGCCGGCACAGCCGGCTGGCTGGCAGCAAGGGCCACAAGCCGGTCCAGCTGCTGCATTTCCTTGGCTATCTCCAGGGCCTCGGCCAGCCGGCTGCCGTCTCGAGTGCACTCGAGCGACATCTTGTAGTCTCACGTGATGGTGATGATTCCCTTGGGGCCCGACATCTTGAGCTTGAGGTAGGCGTAATGGGGGACCGCCATGAACTTGACGAGAGGCGGCTGGCCCAGCAGCACGTGGTAGGGACTTGCGAGGTCCACTACCTCAAACAACACTGGCTTGCGACAGAAGTGGCCTGGACCGCCGAAGAGGACATCAAGCTTGATCTTGCTGACAGGGGAACAGGACTTTCCCAGCACGATGCCATGGAAAATCGTTCGACTCGCCTGCAGGTTTTCTACCTTCAGGCCCATCTTGCACATCGTGTCGAGGTAGAGGATGTTGACGCTACTGCCACCATCAATTAGCACCCGCGAGAAGCGGCAGGTGCATTTATCGGTGGTGATGGTGGGGTCGAGGACCAGGGCATAGCTGCTGGGGCTCGACATCATAGCCAGATGATCCGCCCGGCTCCAAGTGACCGGCTTCTCCGACCAGTGCATGAACTGGGGAGTTGCCGACATGGTGGCGTTCACCTCACGATGGAGCCGGCGCTGGGCATGTTTGCTCATCTCTTCACTGGTGAAGACGACGTAGCAACCGTCCTGGTTGGGGAACTAGTTGTGTAGGCGACCGTCGTTCTGGGCCGGAGCCGGAGCCGGCGCCGGGGCGGCAGCTGGTGCTGGGGCCGACGCACGGGCTAGCGGCGCAGGGGGAGCCGGAAGGCCGTCCCCCCGGGCCAGTCGCTCTGAGAAGCTACACTACCAGAGCATGTGTGTGGAGGTATTGGCCCCAGAGTGGTTCTTGCAAGGGAGGTCGAGCATTTGCTCGAAAGTGAGCTTGGGCTGCCAGGCAGCCTTGCCAGTGCATTGGCGCTGGCTCGAAGACTGGGAGCCGGCTCCTGCTCCTTAACGGTGGCGACCTGCCGGCTCCCATAGCGGGAGTCGGGCTGGCCATTCTGTGCTTGTAGTTCTGTGGCTGCTGGTTGTCGGCAACAGGTCGGGACGCTGCCGGCATCAGCGATGCCTTGGCGGGCGGGGTCGTCTTGACCCCAATGGCAGAGTCGGCCGTGGAGTACTTATCCGCCTTGGTCATGAGCTCGGCGAGCGTGGCCAGCTCGGAGCACAGGAGTTTGTGCTTGAGGGGGGGTGCCATCACAACAGCCTTCAATGAAGTACTATATGCCTTGCACCTCGTGCACCCCCTCGCAGGAGTTGCGGAGCTCGGTCCACCGGGTGAGGTAGTCGCGGAGGGACTCGTCCGGCCCCTGAACGCACTGTTGGAAATATGCCCTAGAGGCAATAAATAAAGTGTTTATTATTAGACTTCCTTTTTCATGATAATCGTTTATTATCCATGCTATAATTGTATTGATTGGAAACACATTACATGTGTGGGTAAATAGACAACACTTTGTCCCTAGTATGCCTCTAGTGAACTAGCTCGTTGATCAAAGATGGTTAAGGTTTCCTAGACATTGACATGTGATGTCATTTGATAACAGGATCACATCATTAGGAGAATGATGTGATGGACAAGACCCAAACTACAAACGTAGCATATGATCGTGTTAGTTTATTGCTACTGTTTTCTGCATGTCAAGTATATGTTCCTATGACCATGAGATCATGTAACTCACGGACACCGGAAGAGTGCCTTGTGTGTATCAAATGTTGCAATGTAACTGGGTGACTATAAAGGTGCTCTATAGGTATCTCCGGAGGTGTCTGTTGAGTTGGCATGGATCAAGACTGGGATTTGTTACTCCTTGTGACGGAGAGGTATCTCAGGGCCCACTCGGTAATACAACATCACAATAAGCCTTGCAAGCAATGTGACTAAGTGTTGATCACGGGATCTTATATTACGGAATGAGTAAAGAGACTTGCTGATAATGAGGTTGAACTAGGTATGGAGATACCGACGATCGAATCTCGGGCAAGTAACATGCCCAAGAAAAAAGGGAACATCATACGGGATTAACTGAATCCTTGAGATAGAGATTCGACCGATAAAGATCTTCATAGAATATGTAGGAGCCAATATGGACATCCAGGTCCCGCTATTGGTTATTGACCGTAGAGGTGTCTCGGTCATGTCTACATAGTTCTCGAACCCGCAGGGTCTGCACACTTAAGGTTTGGTGACGTTTCGATAGTATAGAGTTATGTATGGTGGTGACCGAAGGTTGTTCGGAGTCCCAGATGAGATCCTGGACATCACGAGGAGCTCCATAATGGTCCGGAGGTAAAGATTGATATATAGGAAGTCCTAGTTTGGTCGCCGGAAAAGTTTCGGGCTCATCGGTAGTGTATTGGGAGTGCCGGTAGTGTACCGGGAGACCACCGGGAGGGGTATTTCGACCCAAGAGGCTACATGGTCTGTGGGAGAGTGAATACCAGCCCTTAGTGGTCTGGTGGAAGTCCCACAAAAGGCCCATGCGGCTGGGAGAGAAAACCCAAAGAGATAAGGTGGAAAAAAGGCAAAATAGGGAGGAATCCTAGTCCTACTAGGATTGGAGGAGTCCTCCTCTCCTCCTTGATTCGGCTGAACCAAGGGCTGGTACCTTGAGGGACAAGCCTCCTCCTCTCTTCCTCCTATATATACTGGAGGTTTTAGGGTTTTTGGCACTAGATATTCAGCCACGTGCTACCCGTTCCTCCAGTGCATAGTTTCTCCTCTAGATCGGATGTCTGCAGTGCTTAGGCAAAGCCCTGCCGGAATAGCTCCACCACCATCGCCGGAGCGCCGTCACGCTGCCGGAGAACTCTTCTACCTCTCTGCTCCCTCTTGCTGGATCAAGAAGACGGAGATCGTCATCAAGCTGTACGTGTGCGGAACGCGGAGGTGTCGTCCGTTCGGTGCTTGATCGGGACGGATCGTGATTGGATCGCGGGACGCTCGGCGATTTGGATCGCGAAGACGTTCGACTACACCAACCGCGTTTCTTAACGCTTCCCTCTTAGCGATCTACAAGGGTATGTAGATCCACTCCCCCTCTCGTAGATGCTCATCACCATAGATAGATGTTGCATGAGCGTAGGAAATTTTTTGTTTCCCATGCGACGTTCCCCAACAGTGGCATCATGAGCTAGGTCTATGTGTAGATGAGATCTTGAGTAGAACACAAAGAGTTTGTGGGCGTTGATGCTTAGATTGGTTCCTCCCTTGGTCGTGTTTTGGTTCAGCAGTATTGTGGGATGAAGCGGCCCGGACCAACATTACTCGTACGCTTATGAGAGACCGGTTCCCTCAACTGCAACTTGTTGCATAGATGGCTGGTGGGTGCCAGTTTCTCTCACTTTAGTTGGATCGGATTCAACAAAGGCGGTCCTTGAGAAGGTTGAAAAGCAACTAATGTATCACCGTTGTGGTTTATGCGTAGGTGAGAATTGTTCTTGCTAGACACCCGTAGCAGCCACCTAAAACATGCAACAACAATTAGAGGACGTCTCACTTGTTTTTGTAGGGTATGTTGTGATGTGATATGGCCAATTACATGATGTGATATATGTGATGTATGAGATGATCATGTGATGTATAGAGTATCACGACTTGCATGTTGATGAGTACGGCAACTAGCAGGAGTCATAGGGTTGTCTAGCAAAGTTGGGAATTGCCCTTCCGCTAGAGGCGATCACTGACAAAGTTCTTCAATCACTGCCACTTAGTTACAAGAGCTTTGTGATGAACTATAACATGCACGGGATGAACAAGTCAGTCGCCGAGTTTTTTGCGATGCTAAAAGTCGTTGAGTCTAAAATCCAGAAAGAACATCAATTGTTGATGGTCAATAAAACCACTAGTTTCAAGAAGAATGGCAAGGGCAAGGGCAAGAAGGGTAAAACCAAGAAGGATGGAAAAGCAGTTGCTACTCCTGTAAAGAAACCCAAGTATGGACCCAAGCCAGAAATTGAGTGCTTTCATTGCAAGGGAACTGGTCACTTGAAGCGGAACTTTCCCATGTACCTAGCTGACAAGAAGGCGGCCAACGACAAACAAGGTATATATGATATACATGTTATTGCTATGTACCTTACTAACTCTCGTTGTAGTGCATGGGTATTAGATATCGGTTCGGTTGCTCACATTTGCAACTCAAAACAAGAACTACGGAATAGACGAAGGCTAGCAAAGGATGAAGTGACGATGCACGTGGGAAATGGTTCCAAGGTTGATGTGATCGCCGTCGGCACGCCCTCTCTTCGATTACCATCGGGATTAGTGATGAACCTGAATAACTGTTATTTAGTGCCTACGTTAAGCATGAACATTATATCTGGATCTTGTTTATTGCGATAGGGTTACTCATTTAAATCAGAGAATAAAGGTTGTTCTACTTATATGAGTAATATCTTTTATGGCCATGCACCCAATGTGAGGGGTTTATTCATATTGAATCTTGATACTGATGATACACATGTTCATAACATTTATGCCAAAAGATGTAGAGTTGATAATGATAGTACCACTTTCTTGTGGCACTCCCGTTTAGGTCATATTGGTGTAAAACGCATGAGGAAGCTCCATGCTGATGGACTTTTGGAGTCACTTGATTTTGAATCACTTGACACATGTGAACCATGCCTCATGGGCAAGATGACTAAAATGCCATTCTCTGGAACAATGGATTGGGCGAGTGACTTATTGGAAATCATACATACTGATGTGTGCAGTCCAATGAATGTTACAGCGCGTGGTGGATATCGTTATTTTCTCACCTCACTGATGACTTAAGTAGATATGGGTATATTTACTTAATGAAACACAAGTCTGAAATGTTTGAAAAGTTCAAGCAATTTCAAAGTGAAGTTGAGAATCATCGTAATAAGAAGATTAAATTCCTGTGATCTGATCGAGGAGGTGAATATCTGAGTTATGAGTTTGGCAGTCACTTAAGACAGTGTGGAATTGTTTCACAGTTGACACCGCCTGTAACACCACGGCGTAATGGTGTGCCCGAACATCATAATCGAACCTTATTAGATATGGTGCGTTCTATGATGTCTTTTGATGATTTGCCAATATCGTTTTGGGGTTTATGCATTAGAGAAAGCTGCATTCACTTTAAATAGGGTACCATCAAAATCCATTGAGATGACGCCATATGAACTATGGTTTGGCAAGAGGCCAAAGTTGTCGTTTCTTAAAGTTTGGGAAGTGATGCTTATGTCAAAAAGCTTCAGCCTGAAAGTTGGAACCCAAAGCGGAGAAATGCGTCTTCATAGGATACCCGAAGGAGACAGTCGGGTATACCTTCTATCTCAGATCCGAAGGCAAAGTGTTTGTCGCTAAGAATTGAACATTTCTTGAGAAAAAGTTTCTCTCAAAAGAATTGAGTGGGAGGAAAATAGAGCTTGATGAGGTTATTGAACCTTTACTTCAACCAGAAAGTAGCGCAACGCAGAAAGATGTTTCTGTGGAACCTACGATGGTAGAAGAGGAAGTTAATGATGATGATCATGAACCTTCAGATCAAGCTACTATTGAACCTCGTAGGTCGACAAGGGCGCATACTACTCCTGAGTGGTACGGCAACCCTGTCTTGGAGGTCATGTTGTTGGACAACAATGAACCTACGAGCTATGGAGGAGCGGTGATGGGCCCGGATTACGAGAAATGGTTAGAGGCCATGAAATCCGAGATGGGATCCATGTATGAAAACAAAGTATGGACTTTGGAAGTATTACCTGAAGGATGAAAGGCCATTCAGAACAAATGGATCTTTAAGAAGAAGACGAACGCGGACGGTAATGACACCGTCTATAAAGCTCGACCAGTGGCAAAGGGTTTTTCACAAGTTCAAGGAGTTGATTATGATGAGACATTCTTACCCGCAGCGATGCTTAAGTCTGTCAGAATCATGTTGGCAATAGCTGCTTATTTCGATTATGAAATTTGGCAGATGGATGTCAAAACAGCGTTCCTCAACAGTTTCCTTGAGGAAGAGTTGTATATGATGCAACCAAAAGGTTTTGTCAATCCAGAGAATGCTGACAAAGTTTGCAAACTCTAGAGATCCATTTATGGGCTGGTGCAAGCATCTCGGAGTTGGAATAAGCGCCTTGATGATGTGATCAAAGCGTTTGAGTTTATACAAGTTTATGGAGAAGCTTGTATTTACAAGAAAGTGAGTGGGAGCTCTATAGCGTTTCTAATATTATATGTGGATGACATATTGCTGATTGGAAACAATATAGAAATGCTGAAAAGTGTGAAGGAATACTTGAACAAGAGTTTTTCAATGAAGGACCTAGGAAAAGCTGCTTTCATATTAGGCATTAAGATCTATAGAGATAGATCGAGACGCTTAATAGCACTTTCACAGAGCACATACCTTGATAAAGTTTTGAAGAAGTTGAAAATGGATCAGTCCAAGAAGGGATTCTTGCCTGTGTTACAAGGTGTGAAGTTGAGTAAGACTCAATGCCCAGTGACTGCAGAAGATAGAGAAAAGATGAGTGCCATCCCCTATGCTTCAGCCATAGGCTCTATCATGTATGCAAGGCCGTGCACAAGACCCGATGTCAGCCTTGCCATAAGTATGGCCGGAAGGTTTCAAAGTGATCCTGGAATGGAACACTGGGCAGCGATCAAGAATATCCTTAAGTACCTGAAAAGGACTAAGGAAATGTTTCTCGTTTATGGAGGTGATGAAGAGCTCGTCGTAAAGGGTTACCTCGATGCAAGCTTTGACACTGATCCGGATGACTCTAAGTCACAAACCGGATACATATTTATTCTCAACGGGGGAGCGGTAAGCTGGTGCAGTTCCAAGCAAAGCGTGGAAGCCGATTCTACGTGTGAAGCGGAGTACATCGCAGCCTCGGAGGCAGCGAAGGAAGGTGTCTGGATGAAGCAGTTCATGACAGATCTTGGAGTAGTGCCCAGTGCACTGAATCCACTGAACCTGTTCTGTGACAACACTAGTGCCATTGCTTTGGCCAAGAAACCAAGGTTTCACAAGAGGACCAGACACATAAAGCGATGCTTCAACTCCATCCGCGATTACATTGAGGAGAAGGACATAAATATTTGCAAAGTGCACACAGATCCGAATGTTGCAGAACCGTTGACTAAACCTCTTCCAAGGGCTAAATAAGATCAACACCAGAACTGCATGGGTGTTCGATTCATTACAATGTAAATCACATAGTGATGTGAACTAGATTATTGACTCTAGTGCAAGTGGGAGACTGTTGGAAATATGCCCAGAGGCAATAAATAAAGTATTTATTATTATATTTCCTTGTTCATGATAATCGTTTATTATCCATGCTATAATTGTATTGATTGGAAACACATTACATGTGTGGGTAAATAGACAACACTTTGTCCCTAGTATGCCTCTAGTGAACTAGCTTGTTGATCAAAGATGGTCAAGGTTTCCTAGCCATTGACATGTGATGTCATTTGATAACAGGATCACATCATTAGGAGAATGATGTGATGGACAAGACCCAAACTACAAACGTAGCATATGATCGTGTCAGTTTATTGCTACTGTTTTCTGCATGTCAAGTATATGTTCCTATGACCATGAGATCATGTAACTCATGGACACCGGAAGAGTGCCTTGTGTGTATCAAACTTCGCAACGTAGCTGGGTGACTATAAAGGTGCTCTACCGGTATCTCCGAAGGTGTCTGTTGAGTTGGCATGGATAAAGACTGGGATTTGCTACTCCGTGTGATGGAGAGGTATCTCAGGGCCCACTCAGTAATACACATCACAATAAGCCTTGCAAGCAATGTGACTAAGTGTTGGTCACGGGATCTTGTATTACGGAACGAGTAAAGAGACTTGCCGATAACGAGGTTGAGCTAGGTATGGAGATACCGACGATCGGATCTCGGGCAAGTAACATACTGAAGAACAAAGGGAACATCATACGGGATTAACTGAATCCTTGACATAAAGGTTCGACCGATAAAGATCTTCGTAGAATATGTAGGAACCAATATGGACATCCAGGTCCCGCTATTGGTTATTAACCGTAGAGGTGTCTCAGTCATGTCTACATAGTTCTCGAACCCGCAGGGTCTACACACTTAAGGTTTGGTGATGTTTCGGTAGTATAGAGTTATGTATGGTGGTGACCGAAGGTTTTTTGGAGTCCCGGATGAGCTCCCGGACGTCACGAGGAGCTCCGAAATGGTATGGAGGTAAAGATTGATATATAGGAAGTCCTATTTTGGTTGCCGGAAAAGTTTCGGGCTCATCAGTAGTGTACCGGGAGTGCCGGTAGTATACCGGGAGTGCCGGTAGTGTATCGGGAGACCATCGGGAGGGGTATTTCGACCCAAGAGGCTACATGGTCTGTGGGAGAGTGAATACCAGCCCTTAGTGGGCTGGTGGAAGTCCCACACAAGGCCCATGCGGCTGGGAGAGAAAACCCAAAGAGATAAGGTGGAAAAAAGGCAAAATAGGGAGGAATCCTAGTCCTACTAGGATTGGAGGAGGAGTCCTCCTCTCCTCCTTGATTCGGCCAAACCAAGGGCTGGTCCCCTGAGGGCCAAGCCTCCTCCTCTCTTCCTCCTATATATACTGGAGGTTTTAGGATTTTTGGCACTAGATTTTCAGCCATGTGCTACCCGTTCCTCCAGTGCATAGTTTCTCCTTTAGATCGGATTTCTGCAGTGCTTAGGCGAAGCCCTACCAGAATAGCTCCACCACCATCCCAAAGTCACGCTGCCGGAGCACTCTTCTATCTCTCTGCTCCCTCTTGCTGGATCAAGAAGGCGGTGATCGTCATCAAGCTGTACGTGTGCTGAACGCGGAGGTGCCGTCCGTTCGGTGCTTGATCGGGACGGATCATGATTGGATCGCGGGACACTCGGTGATTTGGATCGCGAAGACGTTCGACTACACCAACCGCGTTTCTTAACGCTTCCCGCTTAGCGATCTACAAGGGTATGTAGATCCACTCTCCCTCTCGTAGATACTCATCACAATGGATAGGTCTTGCGTGAGCGTAGGAAATTTTTTGTTTCCCATGCGACGTTCCCCAACAGTGGCATCATGAGCTAGGTCTATGTGTAGATGAGATCTCGAGTAGAACACAAAGAGTTTGTGGGCGTTGATGTTTAGATTGGTTCCTCCCTTGGTCGTGTTTTGGTTCAGCGGTATTGTGGGATGAAACGGCTCGGACCAACATTACTCGTACGCTTACGAGAGACCGGTTCCCTCAACTGCAACTTGTTGCATAGATGGCTGGCGGGTGCCAGTTTCTCTCACTTTAGTTGGATCGGATTCAACAAAGGCGGTCCTTGAGAAGGTTGAAAAGCAACTAATGTATCACCGTTGTGGTTTATGCGTAGGTGAGAATTGTTCTTGCTAGATACCCGTAGTAGCCACGTAAAACATGCAACAACAATTAGAGGACGTCTAACTTGTTTTTGCAGGGTATGTTGTGATGTGATATGGCCAATTACATGATGTGATATATGTGATGTATGAGATGATCATGTGATGTATAGAATATCACGACTTGCATGTCGATGAATACGGCAACCGGCAGGAGCCATAGGGTTGTATTTAATCATTGTATGACCTGCGTGTCAATCATTAAGCGCTATGTAATGCTTTACTTTATCGCTAAACGGTAGCAATAGTAGTAGAAGCATGATGGGCGCGACAACCCCGATGGCGACACGTTGATGGAGATCATGGTGTCGTGCCGATGACGATGGAGATCATGTCGGTGCTTTTTAGATGGAGATCGTGCTGGTGACGATGGCGATCATACCACCGCGAGCTGGATCTGTCGTACGTCGGCTGCGTCGATGAGGTCTTTGATGTGACGCTCACGGGCAGCACGTTCTTCGCCCTCCAAGGTAGCCAATTCTTCGTAGGCTACCTTGGCGGCCCGCAGGTTGGCCGTGGGGTGTCATAGATGGGCATGTTGCCGCCCAAGATTTCGGCGACCATGCGACCGCGGTCACGCACAGCCCCACGCCGGCTGGGCTCAGTGCCAGCCGGGGTGAGACCGTAGGCGGAGGCGTATTCCCGCTGAGCGGCCTCCATGCGGTGCCGCGTGGCCACGAGGGCGCTGGCATCCTCGAACAGGAGGCGGTAAGCCGCCTCCAGCTCGGCTGTGGCGACGTCAGGGTTCGCCATTGGAGTGATGGGGGTGCTCAAGCCCTAAAGGGCCATGCCGAGCGCGTCGGAGGTGCCGATGTGGGCCGTGGCGGCGTCGGCCTCGGCCCGTGCGCGACCGGAGGAGGTGGAGGATACGATGGCCATCACTCCCGCGCTGACGTGAGAGCTGCTGGATTGGGTCGCAGCGAGCGTACCCACAGCGGTGGGCGGGTCGGCACAGTCGAGCGCCTGGCTAGGGTACTCGTCGGTGACTGGCATTTCGGCAAGGCTCAGCCTGCCGAAACGCTTGGTGAGTGCGTCGATGTCGAGCATGAGGTCGACGATGCCGCCCGCAGGGCCTGCCGAAGCAAGCCCCACGAGCCTTCTGTTTCGCCTGGACATACGTCGATGGCATGGAATGGCAAGGGGTCCCACCCGGAGCATGAATCCGGCTGGCGTCGCGTACGGCCCCATGGTGGGTGCCAACTGTCGTCGTTTTCTCACGACAGATGCCATGGGTACGCTTATTGAAGGTGGTTGGGGACAGAGGACGCCGACGGACTCCGGGTGCAGGATTAGGCACAAGCGGTGATGACACACGATGTACCTAGGTTCAGGGACCTCCGTGGGAGGTAAAACCCCTAGGCTTGCGTGATCTAATTGATCGACGAGGGAAGGTTACAAGGTTGCTCCTGGAGCAGCTATCTAGAGGTGGAACAGGGAGCAGCCGGCTCCCCTTCCTTGGCTACGTGGGTGAAAGTGTGGGTTCTGATTTATCTGCTTATTTGCTTGCCCTTGCATGGGGCTCTCCGGGTTTTTTTTATAGGCTAGCCCCCCGGATTACAATATGAGTGGAAAGCCACGGGGGGCCCAACTGGCAGCCTCTGTAGCCGGCCGTGGGCCCCCTGACTGTAGGGTCTCGTTGTCGGTAGGGCCCACGGGCTGGGGGTTCACGTCGAGGGCTGGAGGGGCCCACGTAGCAGGCCCCAGCCATGGTCAGCCCCAGCCATGGTCACTTCGCGGCATGGGTCGTCCTTCGAGGCGTCGTCTTGCGGCAGCCGGCAGTGGTCAGCGATACGGCCGGTTGCACTATAGCCACGTTGGGGCAGGTCATGGAGTGGTTGGAGGCGGGCCGGCATTGTGAGAGCCCGGTCACGATCAGCCGAAGTCAGCGGCACTATTGCCTCCACTGTGGCCATACGGGCGCTGACCCTGACGGGATGGGGGCCACTGTAGCCGCGCATGCTTGGGAAGTGGGATCCAAGGCACGACCGACTAGGGGGGGCATGCACCCCTTCATCCAACCAGCAACCCTTGGAGGAGCCAGCCATGTGTAGCCGGCAGTGCCCAGCCGGCGCCGTGGAGCCGGCCAGGCTTAATCTTGGCCGTGGCGGGAGGAGGCTCTCCTTGCGGTCGTTTCAGAAAACTTTGGGACAGTAGGTTGCTTTAGGGTACCCCGGGGTTATCCACCCGACAGTAGTCCCCGAAGCGGGGGAGGCCTGCCACCTAGGCGCGGCAGACCTCGCCGGCTTGAGAATCGTCCCGATAGGCGGCCGTCGATGGCCTTCCAGCCGCCGGCTCCGAAGCCGGCTCGAAGCCCGAGCGTCGTTTGGAGCACCTCGCCAGGCGGGACACCCGCGCCACGTGGTGGGCGCCACGAGCCACGGTCCTAACAGGCCGCATGGCGGACAAGACCAGACCGAGGGGGGCCCGCCCTGGCCACGGCCCGCGCGAGCGGATCTTCTGTGGTTTGGGCTGTCGGTTGGCATGCCCGAGGGCAATAACTGTTGTCCCTCACGCAGCGGGGGTCGTTGTAGGATCGAAAGTATGTCTAGAGGGGGGTGATTAGGCATGTTGTGTGCGGACCCCTCCTTCTTACTTTCTTTTACATAGGTTTTCGTTCTTATAGCGCCATCCACGAGGTGGTGGCAGCAATGCTGCGTTGGAGTAAGTCCTCTTTGATCTCTCACTACTAGGGAAAAGCCTAGTAATAGCGCGGGTTAAACAGCTAGTAGTAGCTCGGGTGCCCACACTACTACTACGGCGCTACAGCTAACTTGTAGTAGTAGCGCGGGTGTGCCCGCGCTACTACTACGTCTGTTAGTAGTAGCGTGGGTGCAACCCGCGCTACTACTATTAATTTCAAAACAAAAAAAATTCTCGATCCCGTGCTTGTTGTTAATGGCAACAATGGTTCGATCTAGCGGCGACAGGGGTCGCCAGTGGTGCAGAAGGGCAGCGGCGGACCAGATCCAGCGATGGCTATTGTAGAGGTCTCAGATACATGCCCAGCAAGCCGGCGGCGTGGGGCTCCTCTTCACAGCCAAGGCAGCAAGATCCTGGTCATCCATGGTGACGACCTGCACGCGCAAAGACATGGGAGGGTGAGTCAAACCAGAGGGAGAGAGAGAAAAAGAAAAACGGGGGAGAGAGGAAGGAGATGGAGGTAGCAACGGGGTTGGTCACCGGTGGTGAGGTGCTCCGGCATGGTGGCATGGAGATGCGGGGAAGTGCGGCGAGCTTCGGGACGCTGGCGGCGCAAGGCGGCGGCCTCTTTTGGCGCCATTGAGGAGGAGGCGCGCACGGGTAGGAGGTCCATGTGACAGCCTATGGAGAGAGAGGGGGGAGAGTGACGGGGGATAGGAAGGATTTGGGGGAGATGGGGATTTCAGGGCTCTTCAAAAACTATGTAGTTAGTAGCAGCGTGGGTCTATAGCCCTCGCTACTACTATCAACTTAGTAGTAGCACGGGTTGATACCCCTCGCTACTACTATGGCCTGTCCCGGGGGGCACGGTAGTGACCACTTAGTAGTAGCGAGGGGTATAAACCCGCGCTACTACTATCAACTTAGTAGTAGCGAGGGGTATAGACGCGCGCTACTAGTAAGTACCAGTAGCGAGGGTTATAAACCCATGCTACTAGTAAGCGTCTGCCTATAAGCTTTTCCCTAGTAGTGTCTCCTTACCTCGACGACGTCCGATCCGGCACCGATAAAGGGTGTTTGTGTCCCTGATTTTGGTGATTCCCTTCGGATCTTGGTAGTTGATGTGTTTTAAAGGAGAGCTATTGGGTGGCTATTGATCCGAGGATTTGACATTTTATTTCGTATTTTTTATGTGGTATATGGTTTGGTTTCACCAACCCTCTTAACTAGTGGCAATGGATTGTAAGTCTCGAATGATGCGTCAATGCTCCTTTAGGCATCTTCGATAGTTTGTATGTAGTATTGTTGCTAAAATTGACCATGTCATCAACAAACTAGGGATCATACAACTATTTCAATGGTTGCATCTAAATTATCCAATAGAAGAAGGGGGAATAAATGCAACTGCTCTCTATTTAACATTGGAGCTTCTCCAAGAGCTGTTGGTTATTCTACATACAACTTTTCTTTCTCTCCTCGTGTATTTATTGTCACATCATCATATAACCTAGGTGGTAAAGTTTACCAGAAACTATCTTACATCCATTGGAGATGTCCTTACCTATTTATAAATTTGTCTCACGCTGAGTTGCTATTGCGGTTTTCGAAAAGTGGTATGACGCGAGGGTTTGCAGTTGTTTTTTTGTTTGCTGTTGGTTCAATGCAATTCTTAATCTTCGGTGGACGAAGTACTACAATTAGTGAATTGTTTTTTCTCCGATCTAAAATGCGTTTAGGTATATTCTCTCATATCAACTTGGACGTGGTGAGCGGGCTTTGTGGCCCGCTCGTGGCCCGCCCGGTCCAAGCCGGCTCGGTCCTGGCCCGATAAAATTCTAGCCGGTCCGGGCTGCCGATTTCGACCCGAAACTTGGTCGATCCGGTCCGGTCTTTGACTGGGATCGCTCGCAGGACCGAAGAACTCAGCCGCGACATGGCGGGAACGTTGCCGGAGCATGGAGGGGATGTGGCCGGAGTATGGCTGAGGCGTGCCCGCAGCATGGCTGGGCCGTGGCAGGCCCATGGCGAGAGCGTGGCGACCCAGACATGTTGGGGGCGTAAGAAACTGCCGTCATGTCCATCCGCCGCGGCGGTGGTCGTTCGTCCGCACGGCTAATGGACTCTCTGGCCACAGAAACGATGTCCATTAGATGTGCCCCACTGGGATCTATCAATTCTGCCAAAAAATCGACGTGGGAGGTCCTATATCGCCGCATCGGGCATCGTCTCTTTCATTTCCGTCCGTCGGCCGTCGTGCCATATGTGTCGCCGATGAGCTTCCTATGGTGATCTTTTTGGTCCCTCTAGCTCCCTCTGGTTCTTGTGAAGCTCCTAGGCATCTTTTCGATGAGTTGTGCTTCCTCTGGCATGTATCCCCGATGACTAGTCATCGTCGGAGCTCCAGAGCGCGCTCTGTCCTTGCCTTGGCCAGTCCTCACGGTCCTCTCGGTCCGGCTCGAGCTCGGCCATTGTCGGGTCCCTGAAAACAAGACTGCGACGCTGCTTGGTCCGATCCAGACTGCCGGCGGCCGATCCAAACGGCGGCGGCCGGTCCAACGCCGGTTCGGACCGGGACCGGACCGGCTCGGACCGTGTCCAGGCTGACTCTCGTATAAAAAGTCATTGCTATTGGGTAGAAAAAAAATCAACGGGAGAACAATTTAACCGCATACTCCCATGCTTAAAATTAAGTCGCCCCTCACTTTTAAGCATGAATTTGGTATCTCCCCGTGCTTAAAATGAAGTCGCAGCTAGACAGAGAACCAAGCACCAGCATTTGGCGACATCTCCGGCTCTAACAATTCAGTCCTCACTCAGAGAGAAAATGGAAGTGGAGATCCTCGAGTCGTGCATGGTGACGCCCAGCGAGGCGACGCCGAAACACGGCGTGTGGCTCTCCAACCTCGACCTGCTGGTGGCCAGGGGCCACACGCCCACAGTCTACATCTACCGGCCAAGCCCCGACCCGGCCTCCTTCTCGCCAGAGGCCCTCAAGGCCGCGCTGTCCAGGGCGCTCGTCCCGTTCTACCCACTTGCCGGCCGGCTTGCGCAGGACGACGCTGGCCGCCCCGAGATTCACTGCAGCGGCGAGGGCGTCCTCTTCGTCACTGCGCGGGCGGACTCCACGCTCGACGTCCTCGGCGACTTCGCCCCGTCCGACGAGCTGCGGCGGACGCTTGTTCCCTCGGCAGACGCCAGCGGCCTCGCCGGCATCTTGGCTATGTTTCAGGTGACGTTCTTCAAGTGCGGCGGGGTGTGCCTGGGCGCGGCCATCCACCACACGGCGGCTGACGGGCTCGCGGCGCTCGATTTCGTGAACGCCTGGGCTGCCATCGCGAGGGGCGACGTCGGCGTGCCCGCGGCGAGCCCCTGCCTCGACCGCACGCTCCTCCGCGCGCGCTCCCCTCTCTCCGTGCGCTTCGACCACGCCGAGTACTCCCGGCGCGGCGGCGGCGGCGGCGAGTCGAAGACGTCCAGAGTCCCGTTCGGCTCCGCCATCCTCCCCGTGTCCAAGGACCAGATTGACGCGCTCAAGGGCGGCGCCGGCCAGAGCAAGAGGCTCTCCACGTTCAAGGCCGTGGTTGCCCACGTGTGGCGGTGCGCGTGCAAGGCGCGCGGGCTCGCGGCGACGGAGGACGCCCGGCTGTACATGACCGCGGACGCGCGCTCCCGCATCCACCCGCCGCTCCCACGCGGCTACTTCGGCAACGCCATCTTCCGCGCGTCGGCGGCGAGCAAGGTCGGCGACGTGGCCTCCGGGCCGCTGGACGCCGTCGCGGAGAAGGTCACCGGCGCGACCGCGCGGCTGGACGACGGGTACGTGCGGTCGCTGCTGGACCAGCTGGAGGTGCAGGCGGCGGACGCGTCTGGGCTGCGCAAGGGGGAGTGGGTCATGCCGGAGACCGACCTGTGGGTGATAAGCTGGCAGGGGCTGCCGATCTACGGCGCCGATTTCGGCTGGGGGCGGCCGGCGTTCATGGGCAGGGCGTGCCTCCAGTTCAGCGGCCTCGTGTACCTCGTGCCTGGCCCGGACGACGACGGGCGGCTGGACGTGGTGGTGGCCATGGAGCCCGAGAGCCTGGCCAGGTTCAGGGAGGTGTTCTACCAGGACATGATGCGCTAGCTACTAGTCTGTTGTGGCACTGTTTGGCGTCGTGCCAGAACGGACCGTGGATCTGCTGGTCAGCTGTGGTATGGCGTCGTCATTTGATGTGGGAGGCTTTGTGCCAGACTACACGTACGTACGTCGGTGTACCGCTTGCCGCTTGCCGCTTGCATGCACGGTGTTCATGAGCGGCGGGGCATCACCTGAGCAGCATTTCAGAGGCTTCAACTGCTGTGTTTCAGAGGCTTGATATATTTCGCGTTTTTCTAAGGAAAAACTGAATGGGTTGCACACGTTGTATTGTGATCAATGGTGCACTTAATTCTTTTTATTTTATTTTTTTAGCCTAAAAAAACTACTAGCAGTATTGTTTTGGAGAAACACAATAGTACTAGACGCTCGTCACAACATTCGATGGATAGATACAGAGAGCAGTGGCTAGTGATCAGCTGTAACTTTTTTTTTTTGGCGGGAAAGTGATCAGCTGTATCGATCGTGCTATGTGCCGCTTACTCATGAGCGGTGGTTTCACGAGCTACTCCTACGTGTGCTACGTGTAGCGTCCGAGCAGCCTAGCACATATGCAGACGCGTCACATGATAATGCCAACGCAAAACGGTCTAGAGACAAGTGATGCTTGATAAACTTCTACGTCTATGTCTATGCCATTGCTTACATACATAACATAGGTAGTAAGTTAACAACCTGTTTAGTATCTAACACGAAACATATATTTTGCTCAAAGTTAGTATAGGTTGTTATAGGAAGGTTGTGTTTGGATCCATCGATCCGACTCCTGCATTCAGCGATACCATGCAAAATCATCACACCTAAGGCCTTAGCGTAACCATGACTCACACAAGCAGAAACATCCACAAAGATCCAGAATACATCACCGAAGATAAAGTTTAAAGAGACCAGGAGGAATGTTTAACAGGAAGGTGGGAGTGGATGCATTAGAGTATCTCCGAATCGGAGTCTCTTAACCCATCTCAAATGTCCAGACCGGCTGTTCGATCAATGCTAGAATAAAAAACACCATCTAGTATGGCTTTTCATAATCGACTCAAAGGTTCAGACTGAGCGGCACTTTTCATATCAAACCTAAATCTAAGATGAATATGGAACGTCCGGACACGTCTGCCTCATCGAAACCAGCCCATTCTGGCCCACCCTACCCGATATTCAATGGAATCTATCCGCACTCCGGCCGAAACTCTAGTCGTATTTCACTCCACTTCCTTCCCCTCCCACACTACCAAGCTCCTCTCTAGCAACTTTGCTTTGGTGTTCTCCTCCATGGCGGCACCTAGATCCAACTCCGACATGTTCGGATGCGAGGCTAGGAGCTCATTCCTTGCAGGCCCGAGGAGCAGATGGCCTTCCGTGCTGCTCTCCGACGCTCCCGGGAGGAGTGCACCCTCCCGCGGTCTTCAACGTGCCGATGGAATCCGTTGCCCAACTTGCGGTCGGATCCGGGGCTGGCGGATCTCGTTGCGTGTCACCCATAGCTGTCATGACATACGCTTGGCGCAATCCCACCTTGCCGTTGGAACCTTTTTGGTTGCATCTAGTCTTCATGACGTCGGGCGTTGAAACAGAGGTCATTTGCGTTTCCATGACCAGCCGCTGCGGCGGAAAGGGCAATGGCAAGGGCAAGGTCAGCCGTGGCATTTGTTTTTAGTTTGTAGAGCATGCCAATTTTTTGTAATCCAATGACATGCGTTTTGCTATGTAGGATGTTTCATGAACTGATATGGATTTGTGTATTCTATTCAGATGTATCCGTTTGTAGAGTAGCAATTTGTGTGTTGTCCGATCACTATCCGCAGGCACGACAGGACGGCCCACAAGCATTTGGGAACCAAATTTCAAAACTTGCGATTGCAGATGCTCTGATAGAAATTTTGTCGTCACCGATAGTATTGGGTAACATATGCTGCTCATACTCTTTTCTTTCCGGTTTAAAGAGCTCAGCTAAAAAAAATTAGATTTTCATTATATTAGGAGGGAGTATATCACTTGGTAATAGGCTAGTTGTTTGATAGGGTTGTAATTCTGCGAGTGTATTAGCTGCAACCAGATGATTGGATTAATTACTGCCGGCAACACATTTATACTCTAATTAATTAAGTCACCTATTTTCTCTCTACAATATTAATTCATATTTGTTGCCCTTGCACCTGCCACGCTTAGCACCCAAACGTGAGTTTATAATCGGAGAGATGGCGCAGCAGCAGCAGTTTCACATGCCGTGATCCAATGAGCAGTCCGCCGCTGCACGCAGATGTGTCCTCCCTCCCCGCAGCAGCCGGCGGCCACCAGCCGCCGCTCAACGGCCGCGTGGCCATCGTGACCGGTGGCGCTGGCGGCATTGGCGCCGCTGTCACCGCGCACCTCGCATCCCTCGGCGCTCGCATCTTCGTCGGCTACATCGGCGACTCGGCACCCGCGGACCAGCTGGCCGCATCCCTCAACGCGGCCGCAGGCAGCTCCGGCGGGCCGCGCGCCGTCGCGGTGTGTGCGGACGTGTCGGACCCCGTGCAGGTGGAGCGTCTGTTCGACGCGGCGCAGGCGGCGTTCGGGCGCGACCTCCACATCGTGGTGGCGGCCGCCGGGTTCCAGGACGCGGCGTACCCGGCCATCGCCGACACCGAGCCGGAGCAGTGGGACCGCGCCTTCGGAGTCAACGTGCGCGGCACGTTCCTGTGCTGCCGGCAGGCGGCCCGGCGGCTGGTCAGAGGCGGCGGCGGGCGGATAGTTACCTTTTCGTCGTCCAACGTGGGGTCGCTCCGGCCAGGGTACGGCGCGTACGTGGCGACGAAGGCGGCCGTGGAGGCTCTGACCAAGGTGCTGGCCAAGGAGCTCGCCGGAACTGGCATCACGGCCAACAGCGTGGCGCCGGGGCCGGTCGCCACGCCCATGTTCTACGCTGGGAAGTCCGAGGAGCGCGTGAGGGCCGTCGCCAGCGAGTGCCCCATGAAGCGCATCGGGGAGCCGGCGGACGTGGCGCCGGTGGTCGGCTTTCTCTGTAGTGACGCCGCCGGGTGGATTAACGGCCAGGTGATTCGGGTTAATGGTGGGTACGTGTAGTTTGTGCTGTTTGCTCATATCCGATGTGCGTGTAACTCGATTGACCGACGAGATGGTCCACTCACTCGATCTCCACGTCGCTACCTCGATTTACATGAATAAACAAACACAGTTTTTTTCGAAACAGCAGAACACACCTTTTAGAAGTCAACGAAAAATAATGAACGATTCGAGTTGAAATTGTAAAAGGACCGAGGTGTTTGAGTTTGAAATAAAATAACACAAACATGGTTTTGCAACGCCTCACCGTTTCCAAGTGTAAGCGTATAGGGGGCAGCGCAATCGGCTAATTTTAGCAATCTAGTTCTTGACAAGCCTCAGTTCAGCCTAGTAGTAGATTTTTCAACTGGGCTCACATCCCTTTCCATTAATCTTGTAACGAAAATACATTAAGTCTTAATCATACAAGGACTAACCAACTCAAAATGTACTTAACCAATAGACTAAAAGGGGACTGAAAGGGAAAAGCGAGCTGGAGCATCACCAGGAATCAGTTCCGCCTAGTAGATATGTTAGGTTTATTTTTCTCGAGGGGCAACGCTTCTTCTTTGAATTAGTCATCCGGGTATTCTTTAAGTTTGTTCATTCGGATGAATTGGACGGAGCTTCGACGTATATTCTTCCTAGCTCATCGGAAACCCCATGCTGCTAGTTTACCATGAGTGACTATGATCAAGCTTCAAAAAATAATGCACCACTGGAAGCCATCAAATAGGAAAGGGTCCAAATATCCAATCTTGGCACTCAGATTAAATGGATTTGTGCATGAAAGTTTGACTTCTCTCTCCACCATGCGACTTCTCACGACAGAAAAACTCATATTTGATTCTTGAGTTGGGAGAAAGCTATATTAGCACTTCAGCAAAAATCCCCCTCGCTAGCAACCGGTGCAAACAACTCCTACTTCAGCTTATTATATGAATATGTTAAAGTTCATCGATTAGATACCCCCTAGTGGCATTTTGAAGATTTATGACACACCCATTGAGAGGACTAACATCTCTATTGAGTTTGTTTCAGATTGCTCCAAAGCTTACAATTGTAATATCACAAGTGAGTTCTTATTCGTATTGCTGTGCTGCTTGATAGATCATGGGTTTTATCTATATGAATTGGCTACCAATTAAGCTTTGAAGTTAGCAAGCAAAAAACACCGTACAAAACCGGACTAACGTTTGGAATGTGATTTCACATCCCATTGTTTTCAAAGAAGCGAAACAAGTTTCATAACCGGTAGGCTTGCTATATGTACCATCCATAAAATGACCATAAGTGAAACAAATTCTCCATGTCATAGCATTAAATTTTATCCTTGTCACTAGTTGTTTCTTGGTGAGTTAATAGAGGTTGTTGTATCTTTTTTATCACCAGCAGGGAGCAACCCAATAGTTCTTTTATGGGAGAGACTAACCGATTTTAATTTGTCCCTTTTTGTCTTTCATAGAAATGGGTTCATATGGATGGTACATTGCTAACGAATTGTTTATGGTACTTTTTATTAACTTTCAAACTCTACGCTTCCAGTCTGATGTGTTTAGAGGAGGAGGTCATTGACAACAGTTTGCCAAAAAGTCTGATGTGTTTAGAAAAATGAACCGTTGAAAATAGATTGAGATTTGCATGGATATCTCTTGACCGATCTTTAACAAAAAAATTGGGGCACAAGCTATAATATATCAGTAAGATACTCCACTTAGACCCTTGAGGATCGCCTTCCTCGGGCTACATTACATGATAGTGCACAGTATGCTATTACGTAATGTGATCCCACATCGACAAGGAAAACAATATTTGCTGAGAATGCGACGGGCTTACTCTGGCCTGTACCTTTTCATTCATTAAAAAGTAGGAAAATGTTAACATGCTCCCTCTTACCCCTTATTTTTAAAGGTGAGGTAAAAAGGTAAGAGTTAATCCGATCACTAATCAATGAGATTAATGGCTCTGAACTAACATATACTCTTACCTCTAAATTGAAAAGAAAGGGTGAGAGAGAGCATGTTAAAACTGTTCTAAAATGTATTGTACATGACAAGAAAAAACTACATCCAAAAAAGATAAAGGTGGAACAAGGAAAACAGAAAAATATTACAACCTTGGCAAGACGGTACTCCCTCCATTTTTATTTATTTCACATATTAGATTTTAGTAAAGTCAAATTTATAAATTTTTACGAACTTTATAGAAAACAATAAGAATATTTACAATAACAAATGCATATCTATATGATGTGAAAATATATTCAATGACGAAGCTAATGAAATTGCACATTTGCATGAACGAACAACCATCAAGGCATAATCCATGCATGAATATATACTTATATATAGTTATATACTATCTGTATCATAAAGTAAGTGTTTTGAGTCACAAAATTTTAAAATATTATTATGTCATTTTCAAGTTTGTGTCAACTTTAGTTATTATAGTATATACCGAACCAATACCGAAATAACTTGGTACATACCAAAACCAAACTGTATTTTAACTTCATATCATATTTACAAAAGCATCAGTACCATACAAACCAAGAACAATCATACAAATTGAACCATATAAATTGAATGCAGTGAGTAAAGTTTTGTGTTACCTCACGTTACGGAAGGGAACTTGGTGCACCTGGGTGCCAACGCACCCAATATGCACATTTATTAATTGCAAAAAAAATTCAAAAAATCTAAACTTTTTTTAAATAAAATATGATCAAGTATTATATCAGTATAAAAATTTTGGTCAAGGAATAACTCTGGTTGCTTCGGGGCAAAAAATCAAGGAGAATATAACATGAATAGTACTTGTATATAGCGTTCAATTTGTTTATTTCTTGCCCAGAATTTCTCAAAGTCGTTTGTTGGCAAATCTTCTAATACGAGTACAATACTTGATTATATTTGACTCTAAAAGGTTTTAGATTTTTTGAACTTTTTACAATTATTAATTATTTTGTTCATATAGAGTCTGTTCGCATCTGGATGCACCATGGTATTTCGAGTTACTTCAACCCCTGTGTATGGATGTTTTTTTCTTCGAAAAGAGGGGACATCCCACAATCACTGCATAGAGTGATGTATACAACCTTTTATTTGTCATACCAACGTTCATCATATGATCGTAATAAAGTTCAAAAAAATAAATTGTCGCACATGACTGCCCCAAGGGAAAATTGAAAAAAGGAATATCGTAGGGAAATGAGCCTCACGCATCATAAATCCTACTAATAGGCCACCAACCAAATCAGCTGAACAAGTCGTGAGAGACCATCTCCTATCGGTTCCACCGAAAGACCGTGGGCACCCAATCCTCCCCCTTGTGTAGTAACGACCATGTATGGATCCAGCTGATAACCTTGAAGATAACCTACAAAAAATCTGGAACTTCCATTGTGTTAAAAATACCATCATGACGAAGTGTTCCAAATGGCACAAAGTAAAGAAGATATTCCCACATGGATATGAGATTTCAACTTGGGATGCGCACCCACTAACCAGTTTCCAAACATATTTGTACTACTCGTGGGTGGATGTAAATTAAAAGCTATATGAAGTTGGCCATAGTAGCTTAGCAAGTGTGCATTGAAGGAACAAATGTTGAATCAGCTAATCATCGCCACAAAAACAACACTTAGTGTATCCTTGCATTTTTTTTCAGATTATCTTTTCTGAGGATGACCTTGCGATCCAAATACCACATGAAGTTTTTTATTTTCAATGGAACTTTCATTCTCCAAATATATTTATGGTGAAAACGTTGCTCATGATTGATGAGGTCCATATACATAGATTTGACTGTCAAGGCACCAGAAGGTGTCAACTTCCAATGGAATGTGTCTGATTCATGTATAACAAGGTTTAACTAGTCTGTCCATTTGTCCCCAATCAATGGTCTTCTGAAGGAAACGTTCAACGACATGTGGCCCATCACAAAGGCAACAAAGACATCTTTGTGTTGTACAATATGATAGAGATAAGGGTATTGCATCTCTTGTGGCATTTCCCCTAGCCATGTATCTTCTGAGAACCTAGTAGTAAGACTATTTCCTACAATGAATGTCCCTTTGTGAACAAAAATCATTTTTGACTCATATGAGTCCTTTCCAGAAAGGCGAGTCTGCTGTTTTTTCCGAACCTCACAGAGGGTTTTTGAATGAAGCTATCTATTCCTCAGTAATTCTTGTCAAACACCATCCTCGGTAAGTATCATATAAAACCATTTTCCGAGCACACACTTATTTTTAATCTCAAGGTCGTCCACCCCTAGACCTCCTTGGTGACATATGACATATCACATCCCACCTTGTCAGGTGGTATTTACGCTTAAGTTCCTCAGACTATCAGGAAAACTTTGATATGTAGTAATCAAATATTTTTCTTACGCCTTCAGGTATTTAAAAGTAAGATAAAATGATCATCGGTAAACTTGTGAGAACGTCATTGATTACGATGACCTTGCCCCACAAGACATAAGCTTACCAATCCAACAACTCAACTTTTTCTCAAAGCAATCCTCAATACCTTTCCATTCCTTATTAAGAAGTTTACGGAAATGCATTGGGATACCAAGGCATGTAAAGGGGAAAGAGCACGACTCACCACCAAACAAATGTTTGTACCGACCCTCTTCTTCTTTGGATTTTCCAAAGAAGAAGAGTTTTCTCTTATGGAAGTTAATTTTGAGACCATATAACTTATCAAATAAAAAATAATAAGTTTCATTTTTTTATCATTTTGAATGCCATGTTTCGTTAATATAATGGTGTCATAGGCATACTGAAGTACCAAAACCCCACCGTCCACAAGATGAGGAATTAAGGCCGCAACATGACCTTCTTCCTTCAACCGACTAATGAGAACCGCTAGAAGATCTGACATAATGTTGAAAAGAATATGCGATGTACAAAGGGTCTCCCAATTGGAAACCCTTTCGTCTTTGGAAATAGTGATCAATGTCGTTATTTACCTTGACACCCACGTAGCCCCCTTTGATGAATGTCTCAATCCATTGGAATTATTTTATCGGAAAGCCTCTCATGTGCATACATTGTTGCAATAATGGCCATTTAACGTTGTCATATGGTTTTTCAAAAGCCACTTTGAAGATAACTCTATCATGTTTCTTAAAGTATAGCTCGTGAATCATTTCATTTAACACAAAACCCCATCTAGGATGTGTTGCCCTGGCATGAACATCTTTTGTGTCGGTCTCACCACTTTGTGAATGATCATCATAGCATGATCAGTTGCTACTTTGGTATATTTTAAAACCTACATTTAGAAGACAAATTGGACGAAACCACTGAATCTTAATAGTATCTTTCTTCTTAGGAAGAGGGATTACCAAAATTTAACTTATACAAAGTTCTCATTACACAATTCAACAAACATAGGCATAAGGTAGCCTTTTATGAATGGCCAGAACCACTGATAGAACTCCACCAGGAACCGATCTGGCCCCGGGGACTTATTGCATTCCGTTAGTGAGACAGCATCCCACACTTCTTTGTTAGTAAAAGGGGCGGTTAGGATATCATTCTCCTTTGTCGATAGCTGAGGAATTTCACCTTTGACATCCTTGTTAAGATTGACATAATCGAAGATAGGTGAACTAAAATAAGCTTATAAAATTGCTAATATAGGTCTTTAGTTGGTCTTCATCAATAGTACAATCATACTACTTGAGTTGGAAATTTTTCATATGTTAAATAATGTCATATGGAAAAGAAAAAAAGTGGATAATGATATTGTGAAACTGAAATTATTTTTTCTCACGCTAATAGATAGAGCTTAAGCTTGATTTTCATCCTTACCTCGTAATTGTATTGATTCACGAGATAAATGTAAGGATGCTTTCATTGCTAAATATTTTCCTGTGGCCAAGATAATATATCTTACAAATCAAATAATGAATGTTAAACAACATGAGCAAGAACATGTTGGACAATCTTGGGAAAGTATTAAATTAATGATTAGAAATTTCCCCAGGCATGGACTAAACTTATGGATTATAATACAAAATTTCTATGCTGGATTAAACTTTGTCTCGAGAAACCTTCTAGATTAGGCCATAGGTGTCACATTTTTGGGTGTCACAATAGGAGAGGCCATGAAGCTTCTCGACAACATGACTGCATTACTCGGTTTTACTTAATACCCTAGATGCATGCTGGATAGTGGTCGCTGGATGGAGTAATAGTAATAGGTGTAGGCAGGAGTCGGCCTATCTGCTTATGGACATGATGCCTATATACACATGATCATTGTCGTGAATAAATATTGCATAACTATGCGCTTTTCTATCAATTACCCAACATTAATTTGTTTACCCAGTGTATGCTTACTACATGAGAGATAACACTAGGGAAAACTATGGCCCTCGGGTCTATTCACATATATATCTACAAAAGCTTTCATTAAAATGCTGCCATTTATTTACTTTTATTTATTTTGCAATTTACATTTATCAACTATCATCTACACACTTTATTTTATTGCAAATAACGAGTCCAAGGGGATTGAAAACCCTCTTGCCCACGTTGGGTGCAAGTGTTTGCTTCTTTGTGTGTAGTCGCTAAAGATGGGGGATTTGGAGATATGCCCTAGAGGCAATCATGTATGATGATATTTCCTATGTGTTTATGAATAAAGATAGTCCTTGGACATTATCATTGATGTGTACTAACAAGTATGTGACTTGTTTGTGAGACTATGCATTGTATGATGATTGTCCTAAATGGCCCCTAGTTGAAAGGGCTGTGTGGACGCACAACCAATTAGACTAGCATATGACACAGTGGATGGTCCGGTCTCACTGACCATGTATCATTAGATGCTAGCCGGATAATATGGACTTACAAAGGTCTGGTCGGATTCGACATAGTCGGATCCGAGTCGAGATAAGGTCTGAGTTGGATAGACCCAACAATGAGACGCAGCGATAGGTCATTTGTGAGTGTCTAGTAGAACATACGTTCTTTGTCCTAAGACCTGAGCTGGCGCATGTACTCGAGATGGTGAAAGACTTGCTTTGGGCTGACCAAATGCTACTCCATGATTGGGTAGTTAGAAAGGTAGGTTTCAGACTTGTCCAGACCCGTGCTGCGAGACATGGTCGAGCAAGATGGGATTTGCCCCTCCGATCAGGAAAGATATACTCTCGGCCCCTCGGGTAATCCGACCTGGATAAGCATGGCCATGAGATGAGGATTATGAGATAATCCGAAGTGTTGGTCGGATTCACCGGAACGAGAAAGAGGTCGTGCTGCAACAAGGATGACCATATCGCCTTGTGCACGTCAACATATATCGTGTGACAAAGGAAACAGAAGTGTGAAGTGCATGTTCACCTAACCAGCTTCATCGGACACTTGGAGTCGGCACATCTTGCTAGAGGCCTTTACCGACCGGTCGAGTTGGATGTCATCTGACTCGCGACCAAGTGGACGAGAACCTAAAGGGTCACGCGCTTAAGGGAAGGAACACATGGGCTTTAGGATCCGTGCCAGGCCTAAGAGTTGTGCCCGCGCCGGATGCTTATATATATTGGAGGTGCGGCACACCCATCTGGTTGATCACTTCGGCACTGTCATTAGGGCTTTGCATCTGTTGAAACTAGCCACCTCCACTCGTTGCCGCTGACCCTGTGATCGGACCTAGCAGTCCGCTGCACGGGTGTTCCTCCTGCACGCGCAAATACCGTTAGAGGTGGTGCACCTGTGCCGTTCTGGCGAACCTGTACGTGGGATCCGACGATCGCCAGTTCGAGGGAGATCAGACCGGCTATTCGAGGGAGATCGAACGAGGAGGAGACGGACCACACGAACGCGCTGCCACAACTCTACTTTCGCTGCACGACATTGCGCATCTAGTGGTAACGATATGTGATCCATGTCCGTAGCATGTCCTTGGATCTTCTACGCATAGGAAAATTTTAATTGGCATGCGGTGCACCTACGGTAGAACCCAACAGCGGTATCAGAGCCTCTGTTATAGGATTTGGATTCAGATTGGATGCATATTTGATATGTGGAGGCGGCGGATGAGATCTGTCGTCGTTCATGACATCGGCTATGTGCACGGTTGATGATATCAACTACACATCGGGATAGATTGAGGCTATGTTTTCTGTCAATCGGAATCAACTAGGTCATGACACAACCTACCCCTACCGGTCGATATCCGCGAGCGGGACCATAGTGTGCATAGCGCCTTGTATTTCGTACATGATCACACAAACCGGTAGAATGCGATTCTATGCATAAGTTTGTTTTGCAGGTTTGATGTGAATAGTATGGCTCATACGTATGTGATGCATGTGTGTAACTTAACATGACCTGCGTGTCATGATTGTCAGCCGACAGGAGCCAAAGTGTTGTCATTATATTGTATAACGACATGCGTGTCGACTTGTGATTCTTTGTAAATTCATTACTAGTTGTAGTAGTTGGAGGACAAAGATCAAATTCGAGGGTTTGGCGTCCTGGTGTGACGGACAAGATGGAATTCCGCCTTGCTCATCGGAGTAGGAGCCGACAATGGAAGGACGCCCATGAAGGAGCCATACTGTTTCACATATTTATGTTTACATGTGATTGATATTGCTTCTTGTTTCTATGCATGTTATAATGGTAGAAAGATCCCTCATTAATATCAAGTATATTACCATTCCTGATGTTGCACCTTCGCACGTCAAGTACGTCTAGTGGTGGGCTCATAAAATTGAGGTGCTACTAGGTGTCCTTGAACTGGATGGTTCGTGTCGGACACGAACATGCACTGCATCGTGTTAACTTGACATGGATATCAAAATTGTTTTGGGCCTTGTCGCTGAGAAGGTTGGGAGCCGGGGTATGAGATACCTACCCAACCGACAAGAGTCGTATAGAGATACGATTAGCAAGGAGTTTCTTACAGAATAGGCAAGTTGGCTAAGAGTGATGGTAAAGATCACTAGTCGCTCACGCTAGATGGGTCCTGAATCACTGAGAGTTTGCGAAGGGATGCCAACTTCAGTGGGAGTAGTTCTGTTTAAGACTTGAATTACTCTACATAAACACCTTGCTTAGTGATTGCATATTTTCTGTTGTAGATCAATGGCACCATGTGCTCAACCCAACTTTGCATTGAAATCAATTTTGGAAAAGGATAAACTGAATGGAACAAACTTTACCACCTGGTATAGAAATCCGAGAATTGTTCTCAAGCACGATAAAAAGGAACATGTTCCAAAGGATCTACTTCCAGAGGAACCTACCGAGAATGCTGACGCCACAACCAAGAATGCCCACCAGAAACTCATTGGTGAATCAAACGAGATTAGCTGCCTCATGCTGGCTTGTATGGATCCCGATTTGTAACAGCATCTTGAAAACATTCAGGCTTTCGATATGATTGAGAGTTTGAAGAGCATGTTTCAGGTGCAGGCTAGGACCGAAAGGTTCAACGTCTGGCAGTCCTTGACGGATTGTAAGCTGAAGGAGGGTGATCCACTGAGCCCGCATGTGATCAAGATGATCGGGTCCGTGCCAGCTTTGGATCGGTTAGGCTTCCCACTTGGGGACGAGCTGTCCATGAATGCAATTTTGGGTTCTCTTCCACCTAGCTATGGGACGTTCGTCTCGAACTATCATATGCACGGCATGGATAAGAAGCTCACTAAATTGCATGGGATGCTTAAGGTGGCAGAGCAAGATATTAAGAAAGGCACGCATCAAGTGTTGATGGTGCAGAACTCGGCTCAGTTCAAGAAGAGTTGGTGCAAGAAAAAGGGTAAGGCAAAGGGCACGGAGAAGGCTGTCTCCGCCGCTGAGCCAACGCCCGGACCGAACTCAAAGACCATTTGCTTTCACTGCAAGGAAGCTGGTCACTGGAAGAGGAACTGTAGCAAGTGGCTTGCTGAGCACGGTAAGAAGTCCGGAGATGCTTCTTCAGGCAAAGGTACAATTGTTACATATGCTATAGACATTTACCTTGCTGACATACCTAGCAGCTCTTGGGTATTTGATACCGGACCAGTTGTTCATACTTGCAACTCGATGCAGGGGTTGGTAAGAACTAGGCGTGTGGCACAAGGGGAGATTGACATCAGGGTCGGCAACAAAGCAAGAGTTGCTGCGTTGGAGGTCGACACGATGCAGCTCAAGCTTCCTGATGGATTTATTTTGGAATTGAATAATTGTTATTACATTCCCGCACTTTGTCGGAACATTATTTCTGCCTCATGCTTGATGAGTCAAGGTTATGAATTCAATATAAAGGACAATGGTTGTTCATTTTATTTGAATGGAATGTTATGTCTATGCACCCATAGTAGATGGGCTATTTATTTTAAATCTAGAAACAAAACCAGGCTATAACATGAATGTCAAGAGGTATAAGCGTAATGAGATAAACCCGACATACTTCTTGCATTGCCGGCTTGGACACATTAGTCTGAAATTCATGAAGAAGCTCCATAATGATGGACTCCTAACTTCGTCTGACTTCGGGTCGTTCAAGACATGCGAATCATGCTTGCTAGGCAAGATGACTAAGTCTCCTTTTGGAAAGAGTTTCGAGAGGGCGTCCGATCTGTTGGAGCTTATACATAGTGATGTGCGTGGTCCAATGAGCACAACGGCCAGAGGTGGCTATCAGTACTTCGTGACTTTCATCGACGACTTGAATAGATATGGATATATTTATTTGATGAGGCACAAGTCGGAAACTTTTGAAAAGTTCAAAGAGTTTCAGAACGAGGTTGAAAATCAGCTCGGCAAGACGATAAAACTTCTACGATCAGATTGTGGAGGTGAGTACATGAGCCAGGAGTTTGATAATCATCTGAAAAGCTAAGGTATAGTACCTAAGCTCACACCTCCTGGTACGCCATAGAGAAACGGTGTATCAGAACGGAGAAATCGAACCTTGTTGGACAAGGTCCGGTCGATGATGAGAAATTGGATTTACCCTTGTCATTCTGGGGATACGCTCTAGAAACTGCAGCTTTCACACTTAATAGGGTACCATTTAAATCCACAACAAGACACCACATGAGATGTGGACTGGGAAGAGCCCTAGTTTGTCTTTTCTAAAGATTTGGGGTTGTGAGGCATTTGTCAAGCGACTCATGTCATACAAGCTTATATCCAAGTCAGATAAATGCATATTCGTGGGATATCCGAGGGAAACCTTGGGATATAACTTCTACAGCCGAGAAGAGAACAAAGTGTTTGTTGCTTGGAACGGGCCTTTCCTAGAGAAAGAGTTTCCCAGTTGGGAGGCTAGCGGGAGAACGGTGCGACTCGAAGAAATTCGAGAGCCATTCAGGGACAACTCGGTTTATGATGAGATCACACCGGAGTCGGTCAGAGAACCTGAAGTGAAATCGGCACCGGAGCCACGGAGGTCGGAAAGATTGCGCAAAGTGCGCGACGTTTTGTTGCTAGAAAGCAATGAGCCGGCCACATATGCGGAAGAGATGGTGAGCCCAGATTCTGAGGCATGGCTAGAGGCCATGTGATCCGAGTTAAAATCTATGGATGACAATCGAGTCTGGGACTTGGTTGATCCGCCACCTGGCATAGTTGCCATTGGTTGCAAATGGGTCTTTAAGAAGAAAACCGATGTGGATGGAAATGTTTGGATCCACAAATCTCGGCTTGTCGCTAAAGGTTATGGACACATTCAAGGAATTGACTACGGCGAGACCTACTCGCCGGTAGCGATGCTAAAGTCGATGAGGATCATACTAGCTATAGCTGCATATTTCAGTTATGAGATATGGCAGATGGATGTCAAAATGGCTTCCCTTCATGGAAATTTAAAATAGGATGTATACATGATACAACCCAAAGGTTTTGTCGATCCAACTAACGCTGGTAAAATATGCAAGCTCAAGAGATCCATTTATGGATTGAGGCAAGCAGCTCGGAGTTGGAACATTCGTTTTGCTGAAGTCATCGTTGACCTTGGTTTCATCAAGAACGAAGAGGACTATTGTGTATACAAGAAGTCTAGTGGGAGCTCGGTAGTATTTTTGATCTTGTATGTGGATGCCATACTACTGATCGGAAATGATGTTTCGATGTTGAACTCAGTCAAGGAATCATTGAATGGCAAGTTTTCGATGAAGGATCTTGGAGAGGCAGTGTACATTTTAGGCATCAAGATCTATAGAGATAGATTGAGGAGGTTGCTCGGCTTAAGCCAGAGCACGTACATAGACAAAGTGTTGAAGAGGTTCAACATGAGTGAGGCCAAGAAAGGGTTCTTTCCCATCTCACATGGTATAAGGCTAAGCAAGACTCAGAGTCCTACGACTTCTGATGAGCGAAAGCGGATGAGTAAGATTCCTTATGCCTTGGCAATTGGGTCCATCATATATGCCATGCTATGTAGACGGCCTGATGTTGCCTATGCAATAAGCTTAACAAGCAGATACCAGGCCGACCCAGGTGAGAGTCGCTGGGCAGCGATGAAAACTATGTTGAAGTACCTGAAAAGGACTAAAGAGATGTTGCTAGTTTATGGAGGTGAGGAGGAGCTCTACGTAAAGGGTTAAGCTGATGCTAGTTTCCAAACCGATAGGGATGATTGTCGATCGCAAACTGGATTCGTGTATGTCATGAATGGAGGAGCAGTGAGATGGACGAGTTCCAAGCAAGATACGGTGGCCGACTCCACAACAGAGGCCCAATACATTGTGGCTTGTGGAGCCGCAAAGGAAGGTGTTTGGATTCAGAAGTTCCTGGAAGATGTTGGTGTGTTCCCGGGCTGGTCCAAACCGTTGGACCTTTATTGCGATAATTCAGGTGCCATAGCACAGGCCAAGGAGCCGAGACAACACCAGAAGACCAGGCACATAGACCGAAATTATCACTTGATATGAAAGCTCATAGAGAAAGGTGATACCAATCTGTGCAAGATTCATACGGATGCAAATGTTGCAGATCCGTTGACTAAGCTGCTTCCACAACCCAAGCATGAGGGGCACGTTAGAGCTATGGGCATTCGATGTCTATTTGATTGACTCTGGTGCAAGTGGGAGACTGTTGGAGATATGCCCTAGCGGCAATCATGTATGATGATATTTCCTATGTGTTTATGAATAAAGATAGTCCTTGGACATTATCATTGATGTGTATTAACAAGTATGTGACTTGTTTGTGAGACTATGCATTGTATGATGACTGTCCCAAATGGTCCCAAGTTGAAAGGGCCGTGAGGACGCGCAACCAATTAGACTAGCATATGACACGGTGGATAGTCCGGTCTCACTGACCATGTAGCATTGGATGCTAGTTGGATAATATGGACTCGGAAAGGTCTGGTCGGATTCGACATAGTCGGATCCGAGTCGAGATAAGGTCTGAGTTGGATAGACCCAACTATGAGACGCAGCGATAGGTCATCTGTGAGTCTCTAGTACAACATACGTTATATGTCCTAAGACCTGAGCTAGCGCATGTACTCGGGATGGGTAAAGACTAGATTTGGGTTGACCAAACGCTACTCCGTGACTGGGTAGTTACAAAGGTAGGTTTCGGGCTTGTCCAAACCCATGCTGCGAGACATGGTCGAGCAAGATGGGATTTGCCCCTCCGATCAGGAGAGATATACTTTGGGCCCCTCAAGTGATCCGACCTGGATAGGCATGGCCATGCGATGAGGATTATGAGATAATCCGAAGTGTTGGTCAGATTCACCGAAACGAGAAAGAGGTCGTGCTGCAACAAGGATAACCTTATTGCCTTGTGCACGACAACATATATCGTGTGGCAAAGGAAACGGAAGGGTGAAGTACAGGTTTGCTTAACCAGCTTCATCGGACACTTGGAGTCGGCACATCTTGCTAGAGGCCGCTACCGACCAGTCAAGTCGGATGTCATTTGACTCATGACCAAGTGGACGAGAACCTAAAGGGTCACACGCTTAAGGGAAGGGACACCTGGGCTTTAGGATGCGTGCGAGGTCCAAGAGTTGAGCCCATGCCGGATGTCTATATATAGTGGAGGTGTGGCACACCCATCTGGTTGATCGCTTCGGCACCGTCATTAGGGCTTTGCATGTGTTGCAACTAGCCACCTCCACTCGCCACCGCCGACCCTGTGATTGGACCTAGCAGTCCGCCACACGGGTGTTCCTCCTGCACGCGCGGATACCATTAGAGGCGGTGCACCTGCGCCACTCCGGTGAACCTGTACGTGGGATCCGATGACCTCCAGTTCGAGGGAGAACAGACCGACTATTCGTGGGAGATTGGACGAGGAGGAGACGGACCACGCGAACGCGCTGCCACAACTCTACTTCTGCTCCATGGCACTGCATGTCTAGTGGTAACGATTTGTGATCCATCTCGATAGCATGTTCTTGGATGTTCTGCGCGTAGGAAAATTTTAATTGGCATGCGAAGCACCTACGATAGAACCCAACAAGGGGTTGCATGCTAATCCTACTGGTTCGATAAACCTTGGTGCTCAACTGGGGGAAATACTTATCTATACCGTGCTGCATCACCCATTCCTCTTCATGGAAAACCCAACACAAATCACAACTATCAGCACACGGAGCGAGCTCCAACTGGTAAGAAGGTAAATTCTATCAAAGAAGTCTCAACTTTGAGTGATAAAAGTGGATGCTATTATGAATCTGCTTGCTAGTAAGAATGATCAAATTGATCCAAATGATATTCCACTATCCACTTTGATTGACAAAATAATGATGCTATATTGATGTGAATTTCATTGTTAGAAATATTGTCAACAACAATGCTTATAGAGTATCTTTCCATAATCCTAGACCTTATCCTGACAATTCCTCTAACCATTATGGCAATTCTTATGGAAATTCATATTATAATAATAGGATACCTAGTGAACTAGAGAACAATATGAAAGGATTTATTAGTTCTCAAACGACATTCAATGCTATGGTGGAGCAAAAATTGAACAAAGTTATGCTTTGTCTAGGAATATGGACATGCTTGTGCATGATGTGGATACTCTCAAAATTAAATTCTTGCCACTTGAAAGTTATATATATTAATATCCAAAATCTATCCAAGTCACCATAAATGAGAGTAAGAAAATAATAGAAAGGTTGAGAGCTAAATGAGAATCATTAGAAAAGATCTTCGCATCTGGTTTTCATGAAAACAATTAGGAAGACACTAAAATGATTGGTGTGACGCCTATTGAATATCTATTTACTAATAAAAAACTTGATGATAAATGCACTGGATATGAGTCAACTTTAATTAGAAGGCATACCAATTGTTTGGAGGGTGATGATCTTGATGCTAAAAATAGCGAAAGTCGGTTTTTGGTCAACATAGTTATTGCTACTTTAATATTTATGTTGGTATCTTTTCCTTTAAATTATGTGCCAAATAAATCCTTTGGAATGATATGGATGATAGTTGAATTGATACGATGTAGAAATAGAAAATTTTACGTCCAGTATTTGATTTATCAGATTTTACTGGAACATCGTCTTTGTCTATATTTTTTACACAGTATTAAGATAAATATTTCCCACATTTTCCTAAGTTTTTAGAATTTCAGAGTTAGAGAATTATGGTTTTAGTCTAGATCATTACGTATTGTTCTGTATTAGACAGATTCTACTTTTACTACATAAGTTGTCTTGTTTTAATGATTCTATGGATTGTATCGGGGGACGTAAATCATGGAGGAGTTAGAATACAGTAGGTATTACGCAAGAACAAATATGAATCTATTAGTGATAGTAACTAAGATGTTTGATCACTTTATTATGTTGTGTTTTCTGTGATGATGTTTTTGTTGAGTTTTGTGTGATGAAGTTTTCAAGTTTTGGGTGAGATCCCGATGGATGAAGGAACAATGAGCGGCAAGACACTAAGCTTGGGGATGTGTGATACTTGTGATCTACGTCATGCTTTTCTGTGAAGAGGAATGGATGATGCAACACAGTATAGATAAGTATTTCCCTCAGTGAGAACCAAGGTTATCGAACAAATATGCGGACCACACGACTGTTGTCTTCAGCGCCTACGCACAAAAGAGCAAACAATTGCACCCAACACGGGCAAGAGGGTTGCCAAGCCCCTTGAACTCATTACTTACAAGTAGATAAGTAGTGTACATCATAGTTGGATAAATATAAATTGCAAAATAAATAAAAATTAGATAATGGCAGCAAGGTAATAGTAGCGTTTGTAAATTTATATGTGGATAGACTTGGGGGGCCATAGTGTTCTCCAGTGGCATGTCTCTCGAAGAAGGCATACAATGTGTACATGCAGCCGCTTAAGGATGAATTGCAAGAAGCTTGGGCTAATGATTTCAAGACATATGACACCGCTACAAAAAAAATTCAAAATGCATGTGTGGTACATGTACTCTACGTATGAATTGCCGGCGTATGCGCTATTCATTGGCGGGTGTGTGCATGGAAGGTTCTCGTGCCCCACATGCAAGGCAGCTCTTGAGTTCCGTTGGCTGCAGGCGGGCTGCA
This sequence comes from Hordeum marinum, assembly GCA_022496015.1. Taxonomy (NCBI): domain Eukaryota; kingdom Viridiplantae; phylum Streptophyta; class Magnoliopsida; order Poales; family Poaceae; genus Hordeum; species Hordeum marinum. The sequence continues at coordinate 95,002,823 of CM039678.1, forward strand.
AGTATTCTTGCTTCGACTTGCATAGACAGTTCATGGATCCTCGTCATAAGTTCAAAAAAGACAAGAAGAATTTCATGAAAGGTAGAGTTGCAAAAACTCTGCACCACCTGCATTGACATGCCAACAGACCCTGGATCAGATAAAAGATCTCGAGCCAGATCCAAATCGTCCAGGGTATTTCAAAGGGTATAATTCAAAACACGCTTGGACTCACAAGATATTCTAGAGGATGTAGAAGCCGCTTCGAGCAAAATGTAAAAATAAACGTAGAATTGAAGTATCGATGACCGTGGCATTCATTACTGAGGAGGCGACAAACTTCGTGACAGCACACTACTGAGGAGGCAGCAAACTTTGTGGCAAAGCTTATAGATTCTGAGTGCAGGCGCCTACTACAGAACTTACGGCATGAGGCTCTAGTACAGGCTATTCAAGACTACTACGCCTCGCAGTGTATTAAGAAAGCCAAGTCGTCATCCCGCCGAAAGTTTCTGGACAAGGAGCATTATATGAAGGTAATTACTTATTCTTAATGCCTTGTACTTTGTTTCCTTTGCTTTGATTCGTAGGTGTAGCTCTCAAATTTGTCTTTACTAACTTAGGTGCCCCCGAGATGGTGTGCTGATAAGATGGGTTATTGGGAGGCGTTGGTGAATGAATTGTTCTTTGACCAATGGGAGTCATCCACGATGATGCCAAGGCATGGCGTGCCCAAATGGAAAGTGTGCCACACCATCAAGACAATGCCAACGTTTATCAGTTCAGGCAGAACTGGGTATGTGGTTTGCTTCATGATTCCCGCAATTCATTTTTGTAGTGCTAAGTTTACCCATTATTAATACTTCGTTCCTCTCTTGTAGGCTCTTCACAATAAGACGGAGGTGCCAGAGGTGTATGACCTCTATGCCACGGCCCATACTACCTCATACAAGAAGGTCAAGGCATTCTCTGAGTCTGACCTCGATAATCCCGAGAATGTCACCAATATCTCCTCCCACCACAATCTCGTGAGGTACAGAGATGTGGGGAAGGCGGTGAATGGGGAGGAATTCAACCAGAGCCAGCATCCACTTGATCCAGACCTGCTGATGATAGCTGGCCATGGGAGGTCCCATGGCTCGATAGACATTGGAGATGGACATATACGGTCTTCGAGCACTCTCCGGCAGATCAAGGCGCGCCAAACGAGCTCCTGTTCTGAGATGTCCCCTCGTCCACGGCCAGTCCAGCTCGCCATCGAGGTTAGTCATACAGACTCAGATAGGTTTCCTCCATTGCATTGTGTGTGTGAACAAAGATGATTACAATGCTAACGAGGAGTTGTGTTGCAGGCTGCTCTACAGAAAGAGAGAGAGACAACCCAGGCGCTTCTGGCGGAACAGGCCCGATAGGCGGCGGAGGAGAAGAGGGATCTAGAGGAGAGGACGTCTAAGTTGTTGGAGGAGGAGAGGGCATGGAACGATGCGTCTAACCGAGCCATGTACGAGCTCATCGTGCAAGTTTCTTCTTTATATTAGCCAAATCATGCACTACATGTTCTTTTCATTAATAACCAATATGATTGGCTTGGCAAAACCAAATGTGCGGACTTTGTGCGAGAAGACCGGATAGACCCCTCTGTCGATGCCAGTCATTACCACGGTGGAACGGTGAGCTTCATTTCAATGTTCATTAGTTACTAGTCTTAACATTTCAGCGTCATCATGCTATCGCAAATGATCTTTGGTACATCATAACTCTCAAGCCGCATCGCACGACCCGAGCAACCCCGGTGCTTCGCCTCCGTGATGACGAGGACGGTAAGCCCTAATTAATATGCCACTTACTTGGCTCATTTTCTCAAACAAATACAAACATAGCACTTAGACAAGCTTAGCACAATGACAAACTTAGCACTTAGACAAACATCATATTTTACCTAAGTTAGGGTTGTTTCCTCTAAAATAACAAAGTAAGCTTACTTACGTCCAAAATGACATATTGTACCTAAGTTACCTCTAAAATGACCTATATATAGCATTGTTTCCTCCACACTGACATAATAAGCTTAGTTAACTCAAAAATGACACAATAGACTTGGTAACCTCATAGATGCCATAGACTTAGCTTATTTTCTTGCAAAATGACACAATAAGCTTAGTTAGGTAAAAAATGTGATAATTACCTAGGTTAGCTCTCAAATGACAGAAATAAGCAATAAGAAGAAGAAAAACAAGAGGAGACAGAGAGAGAATCTTTCCACACTTTGGCTAGAGGTGCTCAAATAGTTAGCCACAATTCGGCTTGCCACAATTTTACCACACTTGCCTTACTTGAGGTGCTCAAATAGTTATCCACACTTTGGCTTGCCTAAGGGGATATTGCCACACTTTTTATATCTATGACATGTGGGTCTTAGTGCTAATAAAAAAAAATTCTTGCCTTAGTTGTGGCAACAACCAAACACACACCTAACATGGTCAAACGTGCCTAAGTTGAGTTGTGGCACAGTGTGGCCAGTTGTGTATTGAAACCAAACAACCTCTTCATCTTCTTCTAATTCTAGAGATCTTCTTCTACTTCTTAATTCTTGTATTATTTTTCTAACTTTCTTATTTCCAATTTTGCAGACTTGAGACGAGTTCACGATAGCTTGCTTTGATGTAGTGCTAGGTTTACTTTCTGTTTTCATGTATTGAGTCATTTGTATCAATGAGACTGTATGTATGTATGGATGAACCTATTGTAATATGGTGAACATTGTGTCATTTGATACTTTTAATTTGGTATAATTGTTGTTTGATCATATATGGCTGTTGCACATTGTTTTTGTGATATATTTATGTACGTATCATATATTTGTTTGTTTGAAAATTGTTGAATGTGACAAAAAAAAGAGGCAATATAGCCTCTTTGTCGTCTGCCCCAGACGACAAAGGCCCCTTTGCCATATGCCCCGGACGGCAAAGGTGCCACGTGGCGGCCACCTGTGAAACCTGGGAAGCCCAGGCTGGGGCTATTTTGCCTCTTTGCCGTCTGTGGCAGACGGCAAAGGGGGGTGGGGGAGGCAAACGACAAAGGGGGGAGGGGCAGCAGACGACAAAGGGGGGCGGGGGCGACAGACGGCAAAGTGGGGCGGGGGCAGACAACAAAATGCTGGGGTCCATTAGCCACCTTTGATGGTGACGCCGTCGGTGGTTCGCCGTCCAGGTCCTTTGCCATGTGCAAGCTGACGTCAAAGGGTCTTTGTCGTCCGCTGGGCCAAAGTAGACGGCAAAGAACCCCCTTGCCGGAATTTGTTTGGCCAACACATTTGCCATCTGCTAGCAGATGACAAAGGCCTTTGCCGTCCGCCATGGCAGACGGCAAAGAACCTGATTCCTGTAGTGATAGGCCCTTCACAGAGGGAAGTAGGGATTCGTAGAGGTGCCAGATCTCAAGTGTTTAAAATGATAGAGAAAAATATTTTGAGTGGCATGCCTTTCCTGTCAACGAAAACGACCGAGAGATTTCAATATCTTTCCACACTAGATGCATCATAGGCGGTTCCCAAACAGAAAATAAAGTTTATTCCTTTTCCACCATACTTTCACTTTCCATGGCTAGCCGAATCCACGGTTGCCTTCCATACCAATACTTTCCAAGGGATTTATTATTTGACAACATAAAGTTAATATATTTTTCTTTTTTTCTTTTGGGACTAGACATCCCTATTACCGCCATACTCTCGTGCAATGACAAGTCAATAAACACTCATCTTGAGAATAACACATCTAGCATAGAAAAATATTGGTCACCCCCTACCATTTCATGAGTAGTATGAGCGCACAAAAAGGAAAATTTAGTTTGAAAATTAGAGATGAAAGATACAAATTTTCCTGGAACGACATGGAAATACCGTATATAGGCAGGTATAGTGGACTCATATGGAAAAACTGGTTTTAAGGATTTTGGATGCACAAGTAGTATTTCTACTTAGTACAAGTCAAAGCTAGCAAATAGATTGAGAAGCATCCAACCAAGAAAAGAAAAAACTCATAAGTGAGCATTGAGCATAACCAACACTGAATAATGCACCATAAGTAGGATGTAATTCCGTAGCACAACTATTGACTTTCGTGCTTGCATAGGGAATCACAAACCTTAACACCAATAGTCTTACTAAGCATAATTACTGATCAACATAACTCACATATTAGTATTGTCATGTGTGAAAACTATTACAAAGATTCAAGTTTAATTTTTCCAATGATCTTCATGAAAGTTTTTATTATACCCCTCTTGAATATCTATCACTTTCGGACTAGTTTCATATATTGCAATTGCTTTTGACAAGCTCACATGGATATAAGTGAAGAACATGAGCATACAAGTTTCATATCTCAAAATAGTATAAGTGAGGCATGATAGGATTTCTTCAAAATTAATAAATATCAAATTAATATAAGTGAAGCATGAGAGCATTTGTTCAAACATGTAAAAGCATGTCGTGCTCAAAAAGATATAAGTGAAGCACTAGAGCAATTCCTTTGCTCAATAGTTTTAAGTGAAGCATAAAGAGCAATTCTAACAAACCATAGAATATTTTGGCTCTCTCAAATAGGTGTGTCCAGCAATGATACTAATAAATATGCAAAAACCAAAACAAGAAGAGATACCAGACGGTCCAAGCAAAACTCATGATATGTGACGGATAAAAATATAGTTCCAGATAGTATACCAATGGTTGTTACAAGAAAAAGGGGATGCCGCTCGGGGCATCCCCAAGCTTAGTTGCTTGTTACTCTTTGGATATTACCTTATTACTTCATCCATCGGGATCTCACCCAAAACTTGAAAACTTCAGTCAAACAAAACTTAACAAAATTCTCGTGAGATCCGTTAGTATAATAAAGCAAATTAACACTTTAGGTACTGTTGTAAACCCATTCATATTATATTATTTCATTGTACCTATTGTGTTCTAACTTGACAATGACTTATACCCCCCGATACAAGATAAAGATTCATCAAAACAAGCACATAATGTAGTGAAAAAAGAATCTGTTTCAGACAGAACAATCTGTAATAATATGTACTATACCCATACTTATGGAGCTATAAAAATTCTGAAAATTAGTAAAACATAAATAATTTGTATAGAAATACTATGTTAAAATTTCAGCTCAATATCACGTTCCAGTAAAAAAAATCGTGCACTGGTAACAAAGTTTCCGTTTTAGATTCACCATTGTTTGTACTCATCTTATGGATCATCCTGAAGGCATTAATTGGCACAAACACTAAATAAAACATAAAAACACAATCATAAGAAGCATAATTGTGCAAAACACTCAAAAACAGAAAGAAAAATATAAAAATAATTTATTCATTGGGTTGCCTCCCAACAAGCGCTATCGTTTTACGCCCCTAGCTAGGCATAACACATAGATTCAAGTATTGTCATCCTTAGTTTTCACTCCATAGAAGGCCCTCATGATTGATTCATATGGTTGCTTAATTCTTATTCTATGGAATTGTTCCATACCCTTTCTAAGGGGAAACTGAAACTTAATATTGCCTTCTTTCATATCAATCACGACACTATAGTGCGTAAAAACGGTCTACCAAGTATGATAGGACAATACAGATTGCAATCAATATCAAAAACAATAAAATCAATGGGAGCATAATTCCTATTTGAAAGAATAAGAACATCATTAATTCTTCCCACAGGCTTTTTAATAGTAGAATCCGTTAAGTGTAAATTGAGAGAGCACTCCTCAATATTGGTATGACCAAGCACATCACATAAAGATAATGGAATTGTGGAAACACTAGCACCAAAATTATACAAAGCAAAGCATTCATAATTTTTAATCTTGACTTTAATGGTAGGTTCCCACTCATCATGTAATTTTCTAGGAATTTAAATCTCTAATTCTAACTTTTCTTCTAAGGATTTCATCATGGCATCAACAATGTGTTTAGTAAAAGCTTTATTTTGTTCATAATCATGGGCTGAATTTATCATAGATTGCAGCAAAGAAATACATTCAACCACGGAGCAACTCTCATAATTAAAGTCTTTGTAATCAAAGATAGTGAGCACATCACTAGTTAAAATTTTGACCTCTTCAAATCCACTTTTATCAAATTTTTCATCAAGATTTTCACCCTACAAATCATTGGGACACCCTCTAGCTAAAGTTGACTCTTCTTCATCCCCTTTATCACCAGTTTTAACATTACTAAACAAGGAATCGATAAGGCAAACACCAATCATTTTACGATCTTCATCATTGTTGTACTTTAGAGAAATTGGTTTAGCAGGCATTTTATTCACTAAAGTGGTTTGTGCATCAGATATTTTTCCTAGCAAATTTTCAGCATGAGCATACTTAGTTTGGAGATTAGCAACTTCTCTACTAATATCATCAAGTTGTTTTGTTATGGCCTCTAGTGTGCTAGAGTGTTCTTTAAGCTCCTTGATGAAATACTTATTATGCTCAAATTAGGTAGTCATATATTCCTTGGTAACTTTTTCAACCTCAAGCAAAATATTGGGGTAAGGAACATCATAATATCTTTGTTGAGGCATCATGACTATGCAAACAAGATTGTAAGAAAACAAGAGAACTAACGAGGAAAAGGCAAACGAAAAAGAGAGGGAAAATAAAACAACAAATTTTGTGAAGTGGGGGAGAGGAAAATGAGAGGCAAATGGAAAATAATGTAAATTGCAAGGAGATGAGATTTGTGGTTAGTAACCTAGTAGATGGGATTGCTTCCTCCCTCGCAACAGCGCCAGAAATTCCCCATGTTCAAGAATTCGTCTGATTAAGCAGTTAACTTGCCGATTAATACCTACTCGTAGGGTCATCAGGTAGCCGATAAACAGGAAAATCGCCCGTTTAGTTGATTAAATGGATGATTAACTTGCCGATTAGCCTATTAGTCTCCTACTTGCCAGCCAACCGAGCAGCTACTAGTTAACGATTTCCTCAACAATGGAAATTCCTTTGACGTGGCTTGAGACTACATCGGTATTTCCCCAAAGAGGAAGGGATGATGCAACACAATGACGGTAAGTATTTCCCTCAGTTATGAAACCAAGGTATCAATCCTTAGAGGAAGATCACGCACCCACGTAAACAACACCTGCACACAAATAACAAATACTTGCAACCCGACGCGAAAGAGAGGTTGTCAAGCTCTCTACGGTAATAAGAAAAATTAGGTAATGGTAGTTTTGGCAAATAGATCTCGCATGAACAAAAAATAAAATAAGTAAACGAAAAGTGCAACAAGGTTTTTTTTGGATTAATAGATCTGAAAACTAAAGATGCAAATAATAGATCAGAAAACAATATGTTGGAAAAGTAGATCCAGGGGTCATATGTTTCACTAGTGGCTTCTCTCATGAGTATAGCGCACGGTGGGTGAACAAATTACTATTGGGAAATTGATAGAAGGTGAAATAATCATGACCATATCCAGGTAATGATCATTATATAGGCATCACGTCCAAGACAAGTAGACAGAAACGATTCTGCATCTACTTCTGTTACTACACACATAGACCGCTATCCAGCATGCATCTAGTATATTAAGTTCATGGAGAAACGGAGTGATGCAATAAGAACGGTGACATGATTTAGACAAGATCCATTCACTTAGGAATGTACCTCATCTTCTTATCCTTAATGGCAACAATACATGTGTCTCTTGCTGCCCCTTTTGTCACTGGGAAAGAACACTACAAGATCAAATCCACCACAAAGCACCTCTTCCCATGGCAAGAACAGTCGATCTAGTTGGGCTAACTAAACCAATGATTCGAAGAAGAAATACGAGGCTATAAGTAATCATGCAAATAATAGATCAACGAAGACTCAAATCATATTCATGGATAGAAATTGATCATGAACTCAAAATTCATCGGATCCCAACAAACACACTGCAAAAGTCATTACATCAAATAGATCTCCAAATGACCATTGTATTGAGAATCATATATAGAGAGAGGAAGCCATCAAGCTACTGCGTACATACCCGTAGGTCTATGGTGGACTACTCACGCAACATCGGAGAGGCACCTATGATGAAGATGAACCCCTTTGTGATGGTGTTAGATTGGATCTCGAGGATCTTGAACTTTCACCGTCTAGAATTGTGTTTCGTCAACACCCCTAGGGTTTTCTAAATATTTTGGAATTTATAGGCTCGATAGTCGGTTGGGGGGGATCCTGAGGTGCCCACCCTCTACCAGGCCATGCTAGGGGCCTCTGGCACGCCGTGGTGGAGGGTGGACACCCTGGGCCCCCTCTTTTGGTGATATTTGGGCGATCTTGTTCCTTCTAGTCCATAAAATTCTCCAAAAATTCCCATAGCATTTGGGCTTCGTTTGGTACCGATTTTTTGCGTAGTAAAAACAAACAAAAACACCAACTAGCACTTTGGCACTACGTTAATAGATTAGTCCCAAAAAATGATATAAAGTTGCTATAAAATGATTGTAAAACATCCAAGATTATAAATTTAACACCATGGAACAAGCAAAAATTATAGATACTTTGGAGACGTATCAAGCGCCGACCACTAGTTAAGATCACGAACGGTGCTAACGACACACACTCTGAGTAGCGAGCTCTTCTTGATGCCTGCCACTTCTAATAATTTAAGGAATAGAACCAAAAACACAACCTATACTACGTACATGTGATGCCATAGTACATGTCATGTAATACAAGGTGTTTATAGGTACATACACATCATATAAGAATTATGATATATTCATACATCATGATTGATTTACAACCATGTCTGAAGAGAAAACCATGACACATGATAAGTTAAACAATACTAGATAATTATTGTCATCCAAGGTAAATAACTCGTCACCATTCTAGCACATGAGAGGTAGTAGGTATGATCTACTCCTCTCTCCTAGGTAAAATTGTATAAAACAACTAAACCCCTCCATCTCCTTAATGGAGAATAGAGATCCACCCGTGTCCAATATGTGGCATGCGCATATTCATGTTGTCTCCAATTTTTTTTTTGCACACATTAATTACTTTGGTCCATCCACTAGTAGGAGTAAGCCTATAGACAGGATTTTAGTAGTAGCGCTGGATATAGGGAATGCTCTATTATTAGGTAGTAGTAGCGTGGGAAACCAACCAGCGCTACAAGTAGACACGTAGCAGCAGCGCGGGCTACCTTACTAGCGCTACTGATAAGTGGTCCCGTCGCCACCGCCAGTGGCTACCTGTAGTTGTAGCAGTTGTCCAAAACCAGTGTTACTACTACTGTCGTAGCAGTAGCGCTTGTCGGTGGACTGATACGTCTCCAATGTATCTATAATTTTTGATTGTTCCATGCTATTATATTATCTGTTTTGGTTGTTTTATATGCATTTATATGCTATTTTATATTATTTTTGGGACTAACCTATTAATCTAGAGCCTACTACCAGTTTTTGTTTTTTCCTTGTTTTTGAGTATTGCAGATAAGGAATATTAAACAGAGTCCAAACAGAATAAAATCTTCACGATGATTTTTCTTGGACCAGAAGACATCTGCCAGACTTGGAGGGGAAGGAAAGAGTCCTTCCAGGAGGTCACAACCAGGGGTGTGCGCCCACCACCCATGGGCGCGCCTGACAGTCTTGTTGCTCCCCAAAAGGTCTCCTAACCCTATTCTTCGGCCTATAAATTCCCAAATATTACCCCAATACCAAAGGGAGCCATTAAAATACTTTTTCGTCGCGAGAAGCCTCCATTCCCGAGAGATCCAATCTTGGAGCCTTTTCCGGTAATGTTCCAAAGGGGGATTCGATCATGGAGGGCATCTACATCAACTCCATTACCCCTCCGATGATGCGTGAGTAGTTCACCATAGACCTACGAGTCCATAGCCAGTAGCTAGATGGCTTCTTCTCTCTCTTTGATTTTCAATACCATGTTCTTCATGATCTTAATGGAGATCTATCCGATGTAATACTCTTTTGCGGTGTGTTTGTCAAGATCTGATGAATTGTGGGTTTATGTTCAGATTATCCATGAATATTATTTGAGTCTCTTTTGAATTCTTATATGCATGATTTCATATCTTTACAAGTCTCTTCGACTTATTGGTTTGGTTTGGCAACTAGATTGGTAATTCTTGCAATGGGAGAAATGCTTACTTTTGGGTTCAATCTTGTGGTGTCCTCACCCAGTGACATAGTAGGGGTAGCGATACACGTATTTGTATTGTTTCCATCAAGGATAAAAAGATGGGGTTTTCATCATATTGCTTGAGTTTATCCCTCTACATCATGTCATCTTACCTAATGTGTTACTCTGTGCTTTGTGAACTTAGTACTCTAGATGCAGGCAGGAGTCGGTCGATGTGTGGAGTAATAGTAGTAGATATAGAATCGTTTCGGTCTACTTGACATGGACATGATGCCTATATGCATAATCATTTCTTTGCATATCTTCATAATTATTCTCTTTTCTATCAATTGCTCGACAGCAATGTGTTCACCAACCTTGTTATTTTCCTTCAAGAGAGAAGCCTCTAGTGAAACCTACGGTCCCCGGTCTATTTTCCATATTATATTTTCAGATCTATAAACCAAAAATACTTTGCTGCAATTTTTTTTTACTTTTGTTTTACTTTTCGTTTTAGTAATCTTGTATATCTATCTCTATCAGATATCATCCTTGCAAATAACCGTGAAGGGAACCCCTTTATAGCGTTGGGTGCAAGTGTATGATTGTTTGTGTAGGTGCGACGATTGGGGACTTTCTTGTATCTCCTATTGGATTGATACCTTGGTTCTCAACAACTGAGGGAAATACTTATATACTTTGCTGCATCACCCTTTCCTCTTCAAGGGTAAACCAAGGCAAGGTAAAGAAGTATCAAGAAGGATTTCTGGCGTCGTTGCCGGGGAGGATACATAGCAAGTCAAGACAAGAACTCTCCCATCAACTTGCCGATTTCTGGCGCCGTTGCCGGGGAGATCTACATCAAGCCTACCAAGTACCCATCACAAACTCATCTCTTGATTTTACATTATTTGCCACTTGCATCTCGTTTTCCTCTCCCCCACTTCTAATTTTTTTTCCTAAAATACCAAAAAGATTTGCCTCTCGTTTGCCTCTCGTTTGCCTCTCGTTTTCCTCTCGTTTGCCTTTTGCTCGCTCGTGTGTTAGATTGCTTGAACTCATGGCTAGCCTTACTACTATAGCTAGTACTCCCGAGAATGAAGTTCTTACTTTTAAGCAAAGGGAGGAGAAAACTTAAAATATGCTTGGTATAGAATTTGCAATGCTCTAAATAGATCTATTTGTAAGCAATCTACTACCGTTTTCCTTCACAATTTTTATGTGGGTATTTCTCCATGGAATAGATATGTTCTAGGTACCATTATGGGAGGAAATTTCTTGATAAGTCATACCTTTGATTCTTATAGCGCTATGATAAATTTTGTAGGTTCACCCCCAATCATGGTTAATGGAACAATCTTAACTTTAGAACATGTGGTGTGAAGGTTCGATATTATTAAAAAAAAGTTGCTACTGTAGAGCTTATTGAAAACTTGGATAGAAAGATTCATAATCAAATTACTCAATATGGATCTAAGGTAGGAGTTACTTTAAAAAATCGAAGGGAAAAAGAACCCATAGTTAATGAAAAATTGGATCAAGATTCCTCTAGAACTGGCAAGCTAGAGGACATTATTACCAACTTGGGGTACGTTTTTGCCTTGGTTAAAACCACTCCAAATTCTCCTCCTTCTAAGGTTCAAATTTGTTTATGTTCCTAAAAATAAGGGTGAATCCTCTAGTAAAAGAGATGAAGATTTTAATATGATAACTGTTCACCCTAACTTTATTAATATTGTCTGGGAATCTCTTGATTTCTTACCTAGGAGTATGATTATTGATAAAACCAAAGAATCTCATAGGGTTTATAAGTGTGTTTTGCCTAGGTAGGGGCGTTAAACAATAGCGATTGTTGGGAGGCAACCCAATTTTATTTTTATGTTCTGTTTTTGCTTATGTTTTTGAGTGTTTCACAAATTATTACCTCTATAGTAATTGTGTTTTGGTGTTTTAATTAGTTGAGCCAAGTAAGACCTTTGGGATGGTCTATGGTGATTGTTGATTAGATCTTGCTGAAAAACAAAAACTTTTGTGCCAGTCCAGGAATTTTATAAATTTACAAGGGCATCGAATGAGTCTGAATTTTTTTACAAAAGATTGATATACAAATTTCCCTAATTTTACTAATTGTTCGGAGTTTTTGGAGTTAAAGAAGTATACGAAGTTTCAAGATTTCTACAGACTATTGTGTTTTTCATAGGTTCTGTTTTCTTTGTATAGTTTACCTATTTTGTTGTATCTATGGGTCGTATCGGGGGGTATGAACCATGCAGAATTTAGAATACAGTAGATATTACACTAATATAAATAAAGAATGAGTTCACAATAGTACCTAAAGTGGTGATTTATTTTCTTATACTAACGGATCTCACGAGTTTTCTGTTGAGCTTTGTGTTGTGAAGTTTTCAAGTTTTGGGTAAAGATTTGATGGACTATGGAATAAGGAGTGGCAAGAGACTAAGCTTGGGAATGACCAAGGCACCCCAATATATATTTAAGTATACCAAAGAGCCTAATATTGGGGATGCCCCTGAATGCATCCCCTCTTTCGTCTTCAATCCATCGGTAAATTTACGTGAGGCTATATTTTTATTCACCACATGCTATGTGTTTTGCTTGGAGCGTCTTGTATGATATGAGTATTTTCTTTTTAGTTTACCATAATCATCCTTGCTGCACACATCTTTTCAGAGACACACGTTAATCGTGAATTTATTAGAATACTCTTTGTGCTTCACTTATATCTTTTGAGCTAGGCAATGTTGCTCTAGTGCTTCACTTATATCTTTTTAGAGCACGGTGGTGTTTTATTTTATAGAAATAATTGAACTCTTGTACCTCACTTATATTATTTTGAGAGTATTTAAACAGCATGGTAATTGTTCTAGGTTATGAATTTAGTCCTAATATGATAAGCATCCAAGAGGGATATAATGGAAACTTCCATATAAAAGTGCATTAAGTATTATGATAAGTTTGATTTATTGCATAAAGTTTTGAGATATCAAGATGGTAATATTAAGAGTCATGTTAGGAAGTAATTGTGAATTGGTAAAAATACTTGTGTAAAGGTTTGCGATTCCCTTAGCATGCATGTATGGTGATCTGTTATGTAAGGAAGTCGGAGCATGATTTGTTTATTGATTGTTAGCCTTTGTGTGAGGGTCGGGAGCGTGCGATGGTTTACTCCTACCAACCTCTTCCCTAGGAGCATGCGTCTAATACTTTGCTTCAATGACTAATAGACTTTTGCAATAAGTATGTGAGTTCATTATGACTAATGTGAGTCCATGGATTATACGCACTCTCAGCCTTCCACCTTTGCTAGCCACTCTAGTACCGCACAATTCTCGCCGGTGCATTAAACCCACCATATATCCTTCCTCAAAACAGTCACCATACCTACCTATTATGGCATTTCCATAGCCATTCTGAGATATATTGCCATGCAACTTCCACCGGTCTTTTTATTATGACACGCACCATCATTTTCATATTGCTTTGCATGATTATAAGATAGCTAGCATGATGTTTTCATGGCTTGTCCATTTTTTGATGTCATTTGCTATGCTAGATCATTGCACATCCCGGTACACCGCCGGAGGCATTCATATAGATTCATATTTTGTTCTAGATATTGAGTTGTAATTCTTGAGTTGTAAGTACATAAAAGTGTGATGATCATCATTATTAGAGCATTGTCCCATGAGAGAAAAGGATGATGGAAGCTATGATTCCCTCAAAAGTTGGGATGAGACTCCAGACTTTACGAATAATAAAAGAGGCCAATGAAGCCAAAATAAAAAAGAGAGGCCATAGATGATAACTAAAACATGAGAGAAAGTTAGAAGGGACAATGCTAATATGTTTTTCCACACTTGTGCTTCAAAGTAGCACCATGATCTTCATGATAGAGAGTCTCCTATTTTGTCACTTTCATATAACTAGTGGAATTTTCCTTCATGATGCACGTCCACTTAGTTTCTTTTTGAGCTTTCATACACTTATAGCTCTAGTGCATCCGTTGCATGGCAATCCCTACTCATTCACATTGATATCTATTAATGGGCATCTCCATAGACCTTTGATATGCCTAGTTGATGTGGGACTATCTTCTCCTTTTTCTTCACAACCTCCACCATATTCTATTGCACCTATAGTGCTATATCCATGGCTCACACTCATGTATTGCGTGAGAGTTGAAAAAGTTTGAGAGCATAAAAGGTGTGAAACAATTGCTTGACTTGTCATCGGGGTTGTGCATGATATAAATACTTTGTATGGGGAGGATGGAGCATAGCCAGACTATATGATTTTGTAGGGATAAATTTCTTTTGCCATTATATTTTGAAGAGACACAATTGCTTTGTTAGTATGCTTGAAATATTATTGTTTTTATGTCAACATTAAGCTCTTGTTTTGAGTCTTATGGATTTGAATATTCATGCCAGAGTAGAGAATATTACATGGATAAATATGTTAGGTAGCATTCCACATCAAAAATTCTGTTTTTATCATTTACCTACTCAAGGATGAGCAGGAATTAAGCTTGGGGATGGTGATACGTCTCCAATGTATCTATAATTTTGATTGTTCCATGCTATTATATTATCTCTTTTGGATGTTTTATATGCATTAATATGCTATTTTATTTTATTTTTGGGACTAACATATTAATCTAGAGCCTAGTGCCAGTTTCTGTTTTTTCCTTGTTTTTAAGTATCGCAGATAAGGAATATTAAACAGAGTCCAAATGGAATAAAATCTTCGCGGTGATTTTTCTTGGACCAGAAGACATCTACAACACTTGGAGGGAAAGGCAAGACTCCTTCTAGGAGGTCACAAGCCAGGGGGCACGGCCACCACCCCTGGTCGCGCCTAGCAGACTTGTGTCCCCCAGCAGGTCTCCTAACCCTGTTCTTCGTCCTATAAATACCCAAATATTCCCCCGACAGCAAAAAGAGCCATGCAAATACTTTTCCGCTGATAGAAGCCTCCGTTTCCGAGAGATCCAATCTTGGAGCCTTTTCCTGTAATCTGACGGAGGGGGATTCGATCAGGGAGGGCATCTACATCAACTCCATTGCCCCTCAGATGATGCGTGAGTAGTCCACGATAGACCTACGGGTCCATAGCTAGTATCTAGATGGATTCTTCTCTGTCTTTGATCTTCAATACCATGTTTTTCATGATCTTCATGGAGATCTATCCGATGTAATACTCTTTTGTGGTGTGTTTGTCAAGATCCAATGAATTGTGGGTTTATGTTCATATTATCCATGAATCTTATTTGAATCTTTTCTGAATTGTTATATGCTTGATTTCATATCTTTGCAAGTATCTTCGAGTTATTGGTTTGGTTTGGCCAACTAGATTGGTAATTCTTGCAATGGGAGCAGTGTTTAGTTTTGGGTCCAATCTTGCGGTGTCCTCACCGAGTTACAAAGTAGGGGTAGCGAGGCATGTATTATGTTGTTGCCATAAAGGGTAAAAAGATGGGGGTTTCATCATATTTCTTGAGTTTATCCCTCTACATCATGCCATCTTACCCAATACGTTACTATGGTCTTCATGAACTTAATACTCTAGATGCAGGCAGGAGTCGGTCGATGTGTGGGGTAATATAGTAGATGCCGAATCGTTTTGGTCTACTTGACATGGACGTGATGCCTATATGCATGATCATTGCCTTGTATATCTACATGATTAATCCCTTTTCTATCAATTGCTTAACAGTAATTTGTTTACCCACCGTGATATTTACCTTCAAGAGAGAAGCCTCTAGTGAAATCTATTGCTCCCGGGTCTACTTTCCATAATATATTTTCAGATCTATAAACCAAAAATACCAAAAATACCTTGCTGCAATTTATTTATCTTTCGCTTTCCATACTCGTTTACATCTATCTCTATCAGATCTAATCCTTGCAAATAACCGTGAACGGATTGACAACCCCTTTATAGCGTTGGGTGCAAGAGTTTGATTGTTTGTGTAGGTGCATCCACTGGTGACTTGCTTGTTCCTCCTACTGGACTGATACATTGGTTCTCATCAACTGAGGGAAATACCTATCTACTTTGATGCATCACCCTTTCCTATTGAAGGGAAAACCAGCGCATGCTCAAGAGGTAGCAGTCGCGTGGGCCACTTTTGGTGCAGAGGGACCGCCTCCCCGGAGGTGGTACGTCGCCTTGTCAGGGAGGAGGAAGAGCATGTCCGTCGCTACATGGCGCCGTTGGACGCCAGGTTCTCCAATACCTGGCAAGTTCTTCAGGGATCTCACCCGAGTTATGATTTGGTGATGGTTCCTTACCTTTGGGTGTCCAACGACAGTGAGTCAGAGACCGCTAGTGAATCGAGTTCACCGTCCTCCACTTTGGATTCTAGGATATTTGATATGTATGAGTGATCTCATATGATAATATTCGAGATGTATTAGTTAATATCTGATGATGCATTAACTGGATTATTTGAGATGATGTATTAGTAATATTATATTCGAGTTCATTATAATTGTACTAGTGATATTATATTCGAGTTCATTATAAACGTATTAATGATATTATATTGGTATAATGCGTGTGTGAATTTCGGTCTGTCGTTGCTCCTTGTGTGACTCTCATGTGTGTTCTTGATGGAGGAATCCCGACTATTGTCGTGGGGGGCGCTTCTTCCTCTTCTCTTCTTGCGAGATATACCTCGGTGTAATGCGCAAGGAGAGGAGAGGAGGTGCGCCCACGACCGACCGTCGAACTATTAGCGTGAGAGAGTGTCCACCAACATATATACACCACCATATCAGTGTGAGAGAGTGCGCACCAACACACCATAAGATATGAGAGTTATTTAAGGAAAGCCTCGATGGATCGAAAGTCAACCGATATTGAATTAGGTCTATTTGTACATGTGTGTATGTTATTGCAGGGAACCCCTCCTAGTGCCTATGTTTTGCCAGAATGTTGATTTACTTCCGTTTTGACAAATTTTAGGCGCTCAATATGTCTTACATTAGCAATGGTCATGCCGTAATTTTTGAATCATCAACACATGAAATATCGTCGTCTGATGACGATGATAGGATCCAAGCATGTGAACTCTGCGGTGAAGATATGGGTCTTTGCGACCAGCCTGGGCTGCGAGACGACAGGTTCTTCACCATCAAGCTTGAAGAGACCTTCGATGTTTCTACGGTACGCAACAACGATGACAAGTGTTTCTTTGCTACAATTCGACTAGTTCATCCCCTGTCATGCACAACGGTATTTCTTGGAGAGGCTCGGTTTCGAAAAGCACGAGAGTTTCAAGACGAGGACAACCAACCTAAGGACTAAACATGGTCACACATTTCTGGTCAAATTAATGAATGCACTTAATAACACAGAATTAGGGTGCTCAAATTGGGAAGCTCTTTGCAAGGCATATGGAGTTTAGGAGGATATGGAAATAACCTTTGATATTCGTCCTGAAGATCATATTGAAGGTAACATCGGCATTTGGGTGGATGTCGATATGCTTCATGTTTTAACTCCATGTGAGTTTGTCAAGCATGCATATTTGTCAAGTAATTTGCATTCTATATTTAAAAATATTTGGTGTTCATTCATACTAAATTTGTTAATTTATAATTTAAAACTTATTTCATTTCTTCGAGTGAAACATAGAAAATAGTTGACACGACACACTACACTTATGGATCACCTCTAACTTGCGAGGTCAAGGATGTTCTTATCAACATTGTTATTGGTGTCCTAGTTGGTAGGGACAACTTCCCATATAATTTGGAAACTGGCCCAAATTATACACTTTACATGCCACTAGTGCATAGGTTGAGGGCAGATGACATTCCCCGAAATGTGTTGGTAAGAATTATTAAGTACACTACTATTGCGTAAATGGTGTTGATTACATTTCTAACTAGGCTATTATTATGTTCTTCAACAAAAACTGCCAAATGAAGTTGTGCCTCCGTTGATGCATGGCGAAGGTAATATGACAATTAAAAGCCCTATGTGGCCCCAAATCTCTTCTGCATACTCGACTGAGCGCAAACCACCTAAGAGGCTACAAACTGAAGCATGGGGAGAAATAAAGAAGGATCGTAAGCCACAACTTGGAGACCGTTGGATCTGTTTGCTTCATCATGGAGACATAGGTTTTATTTTGTTTTATGTCATTTTACCTAGGAGGGAGGACTAGGTCCTATGAGAGAGAAGTTTAGTTAACTTGTATGATCGATTATGATGATTACTATTATGATGTTTTTCTGTTTTATGAGATTTAACTTCGTATGATTAAGATGATGATGAGTTGTTAGATGAGTAAGATGATGTTGAATTATATCACATATATTTTATTAAGTTGGATGGATGCAAGTGATCATGTTGAGCTAGAGGAAAATATGATGTTGCGACTGGCAACATCATATTTTCTTCTAATTCAACATGATCACTTGCATCCATGCACTTTAATCTAAATGTAGTTGTTGGCACAATAATTATTGATGTCGTCATATGATGAAACTACTGTCTGGAGCAAGCACAAATACGGAGAGGGGAATGTAATCTTTGAAAGCAGGAATATTAGTAGTAGCGCTGGTAGGCATCTAGCGGCAGCGCTCGTTTGCCAACATCGCTTGTTATATTCCAGCACTACTGCTAACCGTACTTACCAGTAGCGCTGGTTTTCCAGCGCTAGTGCTAGAACTTAGTTGTAGCACCTTAGCAGTAGCGCTGCCACCAATGCTACGGATATGGGTAATTCCAATGCTACTACTAAGCTTTCTCCTAATAGTGATGCTTTGATGTTGATGCGCCAATTGGTTCAAGAAATCGAGTATGCACTAGAGAAAGACAACAAGGACTTGATGGTTGATAACCCACAAGTATAGGGGATCGCAACAGTTTTCGAGGGTAGAGTATTCAACCCAAAATTATTGATTCGACACAAGGGGAGCCAAAGAATATTCTCGAGTATTAATAGCTGATTTTTCAATTCAACCACACCTGAAAGACTTAATATCTGCAGCAAAGTATTCAGTAGCAAAGTAGCATGGAAGTAACAACAATGATGGTAAAAGTGAAAGTAGCAATTTTGTAGTGATTGTAACAGTATGAACGGAAAGGTAAGTTAGCAAAGATCAATATATGAAAAGCTCATAGGCAATGGATCCATGATGGATAATTATGTCGGATGTCATTCATCATGCACCAGTTATAACATAGGGTGACACAGAACTAGCTCCAATTCATCAATGTAATGTAGTCATACATGCTTATGGAAAAGAACTTGTGTGACATCTTTTGTCCTACCCTCCCATGGCAGCGGGGTCCTAATGGAAACCAAGGGATATTAAGGCCTCCTTTTAATAGAGAACCAGACCAAAGCATTAGCACTTTGTGAATACATGAACTCCTCAAACTATGGTAATCACCGGAAAGAATCCCAGTTCTTGTCACCCTGGGGATGCGGATCATAACTCGTAATTGGTGTCTACAACTTGCATATAGGATCAATAACACATATATATTTATGAAAACATAATAGGTTCAGATCTGAAATCATGCCACTCGGGCCCTAGTGACAAGCATTAGGCATTGTAAAGTCATAGCAACATCAATCTCAGAACATAGTGGATACTAGGGATCAAACCCTAACAAAACTAACTCGATTACATGGTAAATCTCATCTAACCCATCACCGTCCAGCAAGCCTACGATGGGATTACTCACGGACGGCGAAGAGCATCATGGAATTGGTGATGGAGGATGGTTGGTGATGACGATGGCGTCGATTTCCCCTCTCCGGAGCCCAAAACGGACTCCGGATCTGGCCTCCCGAGGAAGAACAGGAGGTGGCGGCAGCTCCGTATCATGAAACACTGTGAATTCTTGTCCTTGATTGTTTTCTCCACGAACAGGAATGTATAGGGTGTAATTGAGGTCGAAGGAGCCATAGGGGGCCCACAAGCTTGCCAGGCGCGACTAAGGGTCACGTGTGGGTGGGCCCCCTTCGGTTGATTCTTTCGCCAGTATGTTTTATTAATTACAAAAATAATCTCCGTAAATTTTTAGGTCAATCCGAGAACTTCTATTTCTGCACAAAAATAACACCAAGGCAATTCTGCTGAAAACATCGTCAGTCCGGGTTAGTTCCATTCAAATCATGCAAATTAGAGTCCAAAACAAGGGCAAAAGAGTTGGAAAAGTGGATACGATGGAGATGTATCAACTCTTCCAAGCTTAACCCATTGCTTGTCCTCATGCAATTTAGTTGATAAACTTGAAGTGATAAAGAAAACATTTTACAAACTCTGTTTGATCTTATTGTTGTAAATATGTCTAACTGATGTTCACATTTTCACAAAGATTATAGACTAACCACGTTCGCAATAACATTTAGGTCTCACATTTACTCATATCAATGGCATAACAAACCAGTGAGCAATAATAATAACTCTCGAATGACGGCACTTTTATCAAAACAATCATGATACAATATGATATAATGGTATCTCGCTAGCTCTTTCTCAGACCGCAAAACATAAATGCAGAGGACCCCTGAAGAACAAGGACTGACTAGACATTGTAATTCATGGTAAAAGAGATCCAGTCATACTCATACTCAATATCAATTAATAGCAAGGCATAGAAATGTCAGTGGTGCTCTCTAACTAGTGCTTTTTATAAGAGGATGATGACTCAACAATAAAATAAATAGATAGGCCCTTTGCAGAGGGAAGCATTGATTTGCAGAGGTGCCAGAGCTCAAGCTTTTAAAATATGAATGAATAACAATTTTGAGCGGCATGCTTTCATTGTCATAATAACGACCAAGAGATTTCAGCATCTTCCATGCTAGATACATTATAGGCGGTTCCGAAACAAAATGATAAAGTTTTTACTCCCCCTCCACCAATCAATCACACTCCACGGCTAGCCGAATCCACGGGTTCCGTCCACACAAACACCGTCCCGGGGGAGTGTTGTTTCATTATATTTCGATTTGATTTTGAACATGGAACTGGGCATCCCGAATACCAGCCACTTTCTCATGAATGATAGTGAATAAACACATATCGTGAGAATAACCCACCTAGCATGGAAGATATTGACAGCCCCCAATCGCTACATGAGCGATTCAAGCATACAAAACAGAATATTTATTTGAAGGTTTAGAGTTTGGCACATGCAAATTTACTTGGAATGGCAGGTGAATACCGCATATAGGTAGGTATGGTAGACTCAGATGGAACAACTTTGGGTTTGAGGAATTGAATACACAAGAAGTATTCCCACTTAGTAAAAGTGAAGGCTACCAAAAGACTAGGAAGCGACCAACTAGAGAGCAACAATAGTCATCAACATGCTTTGAGATTAACCAACATTGAATGCGAGCATGAGTATGATATAAATCACCGTGAACATAAATATCGCAGAGGCTATGTTGATTTTGTTTCAACTACATGCATGAACATGTGCCAAGTCAAGCCACTTGAATCATTCAAAGGAGGATACCACCCTATCATACTACATCACAACCATTTTAATATGCATGTTAGCACTCAAGACAAACCATTATCCACTCTTAGCTAATTAAGCATGGCATGAGTAACTATAATATCTAATTGTCATTGCAAATATGTTTCACCCATAATGAACTGAATTCAGAAGAATGAGACAATCATATTTACAAAAGCAAAATAGGTCGAGTTCATACCAGCTTTTCTCCATCTCAATCTTTTCATCATATAGCATCATTATTGCCTTTAACTTGCACGATCGAATGGTGTGAATAATAATAAGAGTGCACGTGCATTGGACCAAGCTGGAATCTGCAAACAGTATTTCAAAGGAGAAGGCAAGGTAATATGGGATCTTTGATAGATAAACAATAATGCATATGAGAGCAACTCAACATTTTCATCATGGTCGTGTCCCTACGACCCAAAGAAAGAAAATTCAAAACCAGAACGAGAAAAACTATTTACACGGGAAATCTCCCGACAAGCAAAAGGAGAACGGAAAATCCTTTTGGGTTTTCTTTTAAATGCTACAACTAAACAAACTAAAAGGTAAAGCTATAACTAATTTTTTGAATTTTCTCAAAGTTAATTAAACACACAAGAAGAAAGAGGAAAGAATAAATAAACTACCGTGGATGGTACAGTGAAAAACTATGAACACCGACTACTAAGATGAGTGTGTGAACATGAATGTAAAGTCGGTGAGAAATATGTACTCCCCTAAGCTTAGGCTTTTGGCATAAGTTGGTCTAGTGCCATGGCTGGAAATAACCCTCTCCTGGATACTCTGGAGGGTCCTAAGGGTTCCATTGGTTGACGAGCTTCCGTGTCTCCCACTGAAAAACTGGCTCCAGATACGGATCAAGGGCTAGTGCCGGTTCAGGTGCTGGGGGTTGTGACAGACCCCAATATCTGTAAATGTCCTTGGGGATAATAGTGTACCTGCTGGAATGGATATCGAGCAAGGAAGAAGCAGGTAGAACAATAATCTCACAAGTACCTTGACTAAAAACTAAGTTGTAAAGCAGCCTCCTATCATCATTCTTCCTAATAAAATCATGTGTTACCATACTGTCATAGTCTAAATATTTCGCGGGTAGTAGCATTTCCTCTTCCTCGTCAAGCCTAATGGGTATCTCAAAGTGTTTGTCTAGATGAGATGCATAGATACCTCCGAATATGGGCCCCTTTGAACGGTTTAAGTTCAACCGTTGGGCCACCATAGCACCTAGACTAAAAGTTCTATCAACAAATAAAGCGTGGCGAAAATGGTGAGGTCGGGAGCACTAAGGCCTCCACTCTCCCCATGACCAACTAAACATCTTCCCGCAAATAATGAATAATAACGTAGAACAGGAAAATGTAAACTAGCTGCTCTTGCCTTTGACACCACTCTCTCTTCTCCTACCGTGACTGCGGCAATAAAATATTCCATGTCTCTAGGACGTGGTTCCCTGATGCTGCCCTCATAGGGTATTTTGCAAACATTGCAAAAATCGTAAAGGTTCATCTTCTTAGGCACATCATATAGGTGAAATGCTACCGTAGGAGGGTCTTCCCTATAATGAAAGTGAAAATTTTGCACAAATTTATTAGTCAGAAAGAGGTACTCGTCACACGTATTGTTCAGGAAGTCGATGATGCCCACATTCTCGGCCAAATAATAGAAATCTTCATAAATTCCGCCCGCCCTTAGGAATGCATTACTTGTCCATTCATGTGGTCGAACTTCTACGACGTGAGGAAGATTGTACTTGGACTTCTTCTTCATCTCATTTTGATCTTCTTTAGAGTGCCAGCTTCAAGAGCCTCTTAACAATCTCCTCATCATTTCTATTTCTGAAAAATTCTGAAATTTTTAGTGACTCAAAATAAAGGTGAACAAAACTCAACAAAACTTATAGTGACTACACCCACAAGTGCCTAGAGCCTATATCGTGCATAAAAAATA
Source organism: Hordeum marinum (assembly GCA_022496015.1). Classification (NCBI taxonomy): domain Eukaryota; kingdom Viridiplantae; phylum Streptophyta; class Magnoliopsida; order Poales; family Poaceae; genus Hordeum; species Hordeum marinum. The sequence continues at coordinate 95,026,417 of CM039678.1, forward strand.
ATTGGGACCATACAAATTTGATATGCAAGCTCAAGAACAAGGTCACCACAGCAGCAAAAAATTGCAATATATAAAGCACTAGAACAAAACCTAATTGGACCATTGAAGGAGTCACATAATGAAGAACTATCTCCTAAAACAGATTTGTGAAAGAAGCTTTGCACAAGGATATCGAAAATGGCAGCAAAGTGAGCTAGAACACGAGTTTGAGCAAAGGTGGGATTTTTTCTGGAGGAAGACGAAGTCAATGGGAGATGGAATAAGTGAAGGGGGACTACATGGGACCCACAAGCCACCTAGGCGTGGCCCAAGGGGTGGCCGCACCCTGTTGGCTTGTGACCCACTGGTGCAGCCCCCTGATGTCTGCTCAGTGCCAATTTTTTTTAAATATTCTAGAAAAAATCATACTACATTTTCAGGGCATTTGAAGAACTTTTATTTTCAGGTCATTTTTCTAATGCACGGAAAACTTAGAAAACATAAAAATAATAGCATTTTGAATTTATTTTCTCTGACTAACAGAAAGTAAAAGTTGGGTACAGACAGTTGTGCTTTCTAAATTTATCCATTTCATGCTCATCAAAAGGAATCCATCAATAAGGTTGATCAAGTCTTATTAACAAACTTCTTTCGAGTAACATGAAATGAGAGAATTTTCAAATAACACTAAGTTACCTCAATGGGGATATGCAGATCCCCGACAATAAGTATATCATATTTCTTCTTGACAGTAGGAAGAGGGAATTCAAAGTCTCCAATAATAACCGTTGGAATTTTTTCAATAGAGTTGATACTATGAACTTGAGGTTGTTTCTTTGGAAAGTGTACCGTATGCTCATTACCATTGATATGGAAGGTGACTATGCCTTTGTTGCAATCAATAAAAGCCCCTATAGTATTCAAAAAGGGTCTACCAAGGATGATCAACATACTGTCATCCTTAGGAATATCAAGAATAACAAAGTCCGTTAGGATAGTAGCATTTGCAACTATGATATGCACATCCTCACAAATACCGATGGGTAAAGGAGTTCATTTATCAGCCATTTGCAAAGAGATTTCAGTAGGTGTCAACTTATTCAAGTTAAGTCTATGATATAAACAGAAAGGCATAACACTAACACCAACTCCCAAATCACAGAAAGCAGTTTTAACATAATTCCCTTTGATAGAACATGGTATAGTTGGTACTACTAGATCTCCCAATTTCTTTGGTACTCCACCCTTAAAAGTATAATTAGCAAGCATGGTGGAAATCTCAGCTTCCGGTATTGTTGGGGATATAACCCCACGGTAAGACCCGCCCTGGTAGTCTCCGTGTTAAACTAGACGGCTCATGGCCAGCCCAAGAGTGAGTCATCATGGCTGGAGGGCCCAACAAGAATAGCCGCTCACAGGATGGGCCACGAGGTGGCTCGGATGAGAAGACCCGGGCGTATAAGCCGCCCGGGGATGGCTCAGATAGGATAGATCAGAGAAGATAGAAGCAGGCTCGGACATGTAATGAGAATCAGTCATGAACTTGTATGACCCGTGGTCTTGACCCCCTATACAAGGGCGAGACTCGGGGCGGCTTAGAGATCAGGTTATCGAGAACTAGGTCAAGCTTTAGCTCCCTTGTAATCGATACAACAAGCAATAATAAACACAAGCAGGACATAGGCTGTTACCTCACCACGAGGGGCTGAACCTGGGTAAAGCATGTCCTTCATCCCTAACAACCCCTTTGAGTCTACCATGTTAGCGATGGCCTCGAATCCAAGTCCGTTGACCCGAACATCTGCTGTGATAAATCCACAACAGTTGGCACCCACCGTGGCGCCGACGCTTGGTGGTGTTGAGTTCTCGAAAGGCTCTCTCCTGGGGCTCGAAGGATACGTGGTCGGAAGGATCAGCAAGAGTTGCCGTGGCCGGCTCTACATCGACGATGCCAGCTGGGGGCTTGATGCTGAGTCGGTGGAGTATGGATTTCGGGTTCCGTTCGGCGGGATCCACGTCTTCATCGGAAGGGTTCATGGATCTACACCTGGGCCGGATGTTAGCATCGACGTCATCGAGCTGGCTCGGCGTCTACAACCTGCATGTAACATGCGTCCTGCCCGTGCTAATCCGGATTAGAAGCATGTCTTCGTAGGCTTTACTCAAGCGACGAATCTGGAAGCTTCCGGGTCATAGGAAACTTTCATTTATTCAGAGGGCGAGTCTTCAAGTGGAGAAACAGAATCCGTGTACCAGCTCCGCAACGGTGCCCTTGGGGGTTACGACAACTCCTGCTTTGAGTCGGATCGCTCTGAGTCGGATGAGCTTGAGCTTCCGGTTCATGCTTCTGTGTTCATGGCGGGGCCAGCCCCAGGCACGAGTAGTGTGGCCGCCGGAGCCGCCACCTCGGATGATAACCCGCCACCGCCGGCTCAAGTCCTTGTGGAGCTGATGGACGAGCTCGCGGATTTAATGGCCGCTGAGATCACACCCGATAACCAAGCAGCTCGAAATTTAGAGATCGCAAGGATCAAGGGCCGGATGGCAGAGGAACAGCAAAGGATGGTTGAGCTACAAATCCAAATGGAGGAAGAGGCAGAGCGCATCAAGGCAGACGCTTTCCGTCTTGGGCTAGAGCAGATATCAGCAGGAGTGGTTCATCGGAGGAGGCATCAATCCCGTCTACCAGAGCGCTATGAGGCAACGAACCTCTTCAATACTCCTGGCGCGAGGCGAGCAACGAACGTGCCCAAGAGCCACCGGACGGAGCGACCAGCGACTCATACAGCCCGGCTTAACCAAGCTTCACCTGGTGGTTTTCCGAAGCCGGCGGGTCATTATTCCAACCCGGCCGAGAATATGGTGGCGGCTGTCACCTGGCTTGAGACTATTCGTATCCCAGACGAAGCACCCTTTGAAGAGGAGGTGCGGAATGCCATCAGGTACCTGCAGACGGCCGTAGCCCAGTAGGAAAAAAACACACAGCCGGAGCCGTGTTCATTCAACCCCTCTCCCTAGCCATAGCTTCAGCCAGCACTACGAGTCACCGGCAGGTTCCAGCAGCAGCCGACACAGAGAGATTCCGATGGGTCACCGGCCGGGTAGAGACATGATGGCGTTTGTAAACCATGCGGGAGGCCCGCAAGAGGCGCCAGCTAGACCGGCTCACCAGGAGCCTTTGCCCTCCGCTTCGGTAGGCGCAGGAGTGAACTCCAGAACGACAGGGCTGCCGTGCTTGTCACCGGCTCCGCGGAATGAACGGCTGCCTAAGGGCTTCAAAGGGCCCCGCAAGGTCCCAAATTATACCGCTGATTTACCCCCGGAGGCCTGGGTGGAGAGCTATGAACTGGCCATGGAGATGCTGGATGTCAGTGAGGCGGTTTATGCCAAGTATTTCATCATGATGCTTGAAGGCCCGGCTTGCAAGTGGCTAAAGGGGTTACCACCTAATACTATCAATTCATGGGCAGAGCTTCGGGCCCGGTTCATGAAAAACTTTCAATGGACGTGCAAGCAGCCTATGACCATTGTGGATCTTGATCATTGTGTCCAACAGGAGAACGTGTAGGCTCATCATTGGGTGCGGCGAGTCTCGACGATCATCCACTCCTCAGAGCAGATTACGGCGGCTCAAGCAGTACTGATCTTGGAGAAGAATTGCCACTTTGTTCCTCTGAAGCAGAAGCTTGGCCGGCTCAAACGTACGTGTCAGGATATGGGAGAGATCATGACGGCTCTCACGAAATATGCCGACTCTGACAACACGAAAGATCCGGGTTCTGATGATGAGAAAGCAAGTCAAGGTAAAAAGGGCAACCAAGGCAAGGGCGCAACAAACAATGGTAGCTGGAGCAAGTGCAAGAATCCAGAGGCCAGGTCAGAGCTAGTGGCTAATGCAAACACTCAGCAGAATTACCCCAAAGGCAATAGGAGGTTTAGACCGCCCTTTGGCAAGGATATCTCCTCTGCGAACATGGAGGAATTGCTTAAGCGACCTTGTCCAAATCACAGTCTGCCTGGTAAGCCGGCCAGCTACACATGGGAAAATTGCAATTTCATGCAGAAGTACAGGCAGTATTTCACGCAACCTAATAATCGAGATGGTGGTCTGCCAGGCGGTTCAGGACATGGCGGATCAGGAGCTGGGTTTGGGTCTGGCGGCTCAGGGCCCAGTCAGTCGGGTCAGCATAATCAAGGAGGACACCAGCCGCATCCTAGCAACAACAATCAACAACAACAACGTAATCAGTCTAGTTTTTAGAGTAATCCGAAGCAGCTCAGCTCTGGGCAGTACCACGTCTTTACAACCGGTCTCAGTAAGCGGGACCAGAAGTTGCGAAAGCGAGCAGTCAGTGCGGTTGCGCCGGCTCTTTCGCGGTACTTAAAGTGTCTGAATATGACATAACCTAGAGCCGAGAGGATCACCCGCCATGGGTTGATGACCCGGGGCGGCTGGCTTTGGTTGTAGCCCCCTAGTGGGCGGATATATGTTGAACAAGGTGGTTATGGATGGCGGAAGCAGTATAAACATCCTTTATTATGACACTTTCCGGCGGATGAAATTGCTTGACAAGGATTTGAAACCATCATCCACCATCTTTCATGGTGGTGGTCCCGGGTAAGTCGGCACGTCCGGTGGGCCGGATTTCGCTGGAAGTGGCCTTTGGCGATGAGTACAATTATAGGGTGGAATCCTTATGGTTTGAGGTGGTCAAGATCAAGAGTCCTTATCATGCATTGTTTGGACGGCCAGCTTATGCTAAGTTCATGGTCAGGCCCTGCTATGTTTACTTACAGCTTAAGATGCCCGGCTTAAATGGTACCATTACCGTTCATGGCAACCGAAATACAGCTATTGAGTATGAAGAAGGAGACGCAGCTTACGCAGAGTCCAATTGCACACAGGAGGAGCTTAAGTTCTATAAGGAGAATGCTGACCCAGAGGATATGACCCCGCTGAAAAAGCCCACCACAGAGGCATAGCCGCCCCTCAAGTTTTCAGCGGATGATACCAAGACCGTGGATTTCACTCCGGGTGATTCATCTAAACAGCTCATCATTGGAGCTCACATGGATCCCAAATAGGAAAGCGTGCTCATCGAATTCATCCGTGAGAATCGGGACATCTTCGCATGGAAACCTTCTGACATGCCGGGTGTACCGAGAGAGTTTGCTGAGCACAACCTTAATGTGGATCCAATGTTTAAGCCGATTAAACAGTTTTTACGGCGGTTCAATGAGGAGAGGCGCAAGGCTATTGGTGAAGAAGTTGCCCGGCTCTTGGCAGTGGGTTTCATCGTTGAAGTTTTTCACCCGGAGTGGTTGGCTAACCCGGTCCTGGTACTCAAAAAGAATGGTGCATGGCGTATGTGTACACAGACCTTAACAAGGCTTGTCCGGCTGATCCATTTGCTCTCCCTCATATTGATCAGATCATTGATGCTACGGCGGGGTGTGAAAGTTTGTGTTTCCTGGATGCATACTCAGGTTATCATCAAATCAAGATGGCAGTTAAAGACTAGGAGAAGACGGCTTTTATTACACCCTTTGGGGCATTATTTTATGTCTCTATGCCTTTGGGGCTCAAAAGTGCCCAGGCGACTTACCAGCGATGCGTGCAGAACTGCCTTCACAGTCAGATTGGCCGTAATGTTCATGCTTATGTAGATGACATCATGGTCAAATCAAGAAAGAAGGAGACTCTCTTGGAGGATTTGAAGGAAACTTTTGATAATCTCCGGGTCTATAAGATGATGCTTAACCCGACCAAGTGTGTCTTTGGTGTTCCAGCGGGCAAGCTTTTGGGTTTCCTGGTCACTGAACGTGGTATTGAGGCTAACCTGGATAAAATCAAGGATATTACCTCTTTGGGGAAGCCGGCTTGCATTAATGATGTCCAGCGCTTGGCAGGGCGGATTGCTGCGTTGAGCCGGTCCATAAGCCGCCTTGGAGAGAAGGATATCCCTTGGTATCAAATGATGAAAAAGACATACAAATTTGTCTGGAGTAAAGCGGCGGGTGAAGCACTCGAGGCGCTTAAGAAACAGCTCACTGAGCCGCCGGTGCTGGCCGCTCCGGCTGAAAAAGAGACGTTACTCCTTTATGTGGCGGCTAATAATCGAGCGGTGAGTGCTGCAATCGTGGTCGAGCGCAAGGAGGCCAGAAAGGAGTATCCAGTGCAAAGACCGGTTTATTATATCAGTGAGGTCCTGACAGAGTCTAAGCAAAGGTATCCACATTGGCAGAAACTGGTATATGGGGTTTTTATGGCCAACCGCAAGTTAAAACACTACTTCTTAGGGCATCAGATAACTGTGGTCAGTTCTGCTCCGCTTGGGGATATTATTCAGAACAGAGAAGCCACAGGAAGAATTGCTAAGTGGGCATTGGAACTGGGACCTTTTAATGTGAAATATGTGCCTCGCACAGCTATCAAGTCCCAAGCCCTTGTGGATTTCATAAATGATTGGACAGAGTGTCAGGCTCCCGAGGAAAAGCCGGATAACACATACTGGACTATACACTTTGACGGATCCAAGCAATTAGAGGGATCGGGGGCAGGAGTTGTTATGACATCCCCCAAGGGTGATAAGTTTTGTTATTTGCTCCGGCTGATGTTCCCCTGCACCAACAATGCGGCTGAATATGAGGCTTTGCTTCATGGTCTTCGGTTAGCCAAGGAGATGAACTTGAGTCGGGTCAGGTGTTTGGGCGACTCAGATCTGGTGGCTCAACAAGTTTCTGGCACTTGGGATTCCAAGGACCCGCGGATGGCGGCTTATCGTCAGGCGGTTGATATTATTGCGGGTCACTTCAAGGGATATCAAGTAGATCACATTGATCATTGCAGGAATGAGGCGGCTGACACCTTATCACGGTTAGGCTCTCAATGAAAGCCGGTGCCACCCAATGTCTTCCTGGACGTCTTATACCATCCGACTGTCAAGACACCTTCAGAAGAAGAATTGATGGTTCCTGACCCGGAGGCAGAATTAGTGGCGGCTCTACATGCTATCCCAAATTGGACTATTCCTTATTTGGCCTATTTGACCCAGGGCGAGTTACCTGAGGATGAAGACGTAGCCAGAAAGGTCACCCGGCGTTCTAAGTCCATGACCATAGTCAATGGTGAGTTGCATAAATGCAGCATGACAGGAGTCTTCCAACGTTGTGTCTCACCAGAGGAGGGCCGGCAAATCTTGAATGAAATTCATGCTGGTGATTGTGGGCACCATGCCGGCTCAAAGTCTTTGGTAGCCAAGGCTTTCCGACACGAGTTATTCTGGTTGACGGCTCACAAAGACGCAGAGGACCTAGTCCGTAAATGCGACGGCTGTCAGAAGTTTGGTCGACGGGCTCATATTCCGGCTCAGGAATTGAGGATGATACCAATTACTTGGCCGTTTGTGGTCTGGGGGCTTGACATGGTGGGACCTTTCAAGAGATCCAAGGATAAGAAAACACACCTCCTGGTAGCAGTGGACAAGTTTACCAAGTGGGTAGAGGCAGTGTCGGTCAGCAAATGTGATGCGGCTACGGCGGTTTTATTCATCAAAAAATTGATCTACCGTTTTGGTTACCCGCACAACATGATCACTGATAATGGTACAAATCAGTCCAAGGGGGCTATGAATTTTTTTTGTGACGAAGAGCATATCCGGTTTGATGTTTGATCCGTTGCGCATCCACAATCCAACGGTCAGGCGGAGCGTGCCAATCAGGAAATTCTAAGAGGGATTAAACCACGGCTTATGGTTCCTTTTCAGAGGACGCCCGGGTGTTGGGTAGAGGAATTGCCCTCCATCTTATGGAGCATCAGAACCACACCTAACAGATCCACGGGTTTCACACCTTTCTTTATGTTATACGGGGCCAAGGCAGTTTTGCCCAGTGACATCCGGCATGACTCGCCAAGGGTGGCGGCTTACGTTGAGACGGACAATGAGACGACACGTCAAGACGCATTGGATGCTCTGGAAGAGGTGCGAGAGCTAGCAGCGGCTCGGTCGGCAATTTATCAGCAAGACTTGCGTCGCTATCACAGCCACAGGGTCAAGACCCGGACGTTCCAGGAGGGCAACTTAGTGCTACGGCTGATTCAGGACAAGACAAATATGCATAAGCTCTCTCCTCCATGGGAAGGGCCTTTTGTGGTTAGCAGAAATCTCAACAATGGGTCATATTACCTCGTCGATATCCGAGATGACTCAAATACGGCTGGTCAGGAGACCCGCCGACCATGGAACATCGCACATCTCCGGCCTTATTTCACTTAAGGGTGTGGAGACCCTTCATTGTATACTGTCATTGTACATGTCATAATTATATAAAGAAATATCATTTCAAAAATAAAAGACCCGACTCAGGAAAATGAGTCGCGGCACCAGATGTTAGATCGTCAAAAATCGACTCAGGAAAATGAGCCGTGGCGAGGGCGGCTTGTTACCTTCGGGTACAGCTTCTAACGCCTACCCGCCGGTGTCAAACACCATATAAATCGGCTCAGGAAATGAGCCATGGCGAGGGCAGCTTCTTACCTTTGGGTACAGCTTCTAACGCCTACCTGCCGGTGTCAAACACCGTATAAATCGGCTCAGGAAATGAGCCGTGGCGAGGGCGGCTTCTTACCTTCGGGTACAGCTTCTAACGCCTACCCGCCGGTGTCGAACACCGTAAAAACCGGCTCAGGTAAATGAGCCATGGCGAGGGCGGCTTCTTACCTTCGGGTACAGCTTCTAATGCCTACCCGCCGGCGTCGTACGCCGTATTGCTGAAGGGGGCTTCTTACCGACGGGTATCGCTTCTAACACCCTATCGGCCGGCTTTATGCCAAATTTCCGGCTAACATGTTTAGCCGCGGTTGTGAGGGTTTTTTATCGACGGGTAATTAACACCTCATGACCCGGCGAGGGCGGCTTCTTACCTTCGGGTACAGCTTCTAACGCCTATCCGCCAGCGTTTACGTTGTATTATTACCTCCGGGTATAGCTTGTAATGAGCCGGCCTTCTGGCACAGAATCCGGCTAAGGAAATTAGCCACGGCGAGGGCGGCTTCTTACCTTCGGTTAAAGATTCTAATGACTATCCTCTAGCGTTTATGCTGTATTATTACCTTTGAGTGCAACTCATAATGCTTATTAACTGGCCTTATGCTACAAGGCTCTGGTTGACATGATTAGCCGCGGACGGAATTATGAAGTCTTTTGGCCGACTCTCGACCTAAGAAGAAGAGACAGCCGGCGAAAATCAATAACCGGAAGGCGTAAAAGGAAGATGGCATTTTGAAAGCCGGGATTTTTCTCAAGATCAACGCAGCAAGTATCACGGGACATGTATATTACAAACGCTCTATGTAGAGCCCAAAAGTGTAGATCAAGTTTTTTAAGCCCTCTACTATGAGAGCCGGCTATTACAAAGTGGAGCAAAGTCAACTGGCCTCCGGCTCATCCTGCTCCGGCTCTTCGGACGCTTGGATCTGAAGGTTATCCATGTTCCAGTTGTAGTCAGCTAGAGCTGCAAAATTCCCTTCCTCAAAGAAGGGAGACGTGTCAAGAGCAGAAGAGAAGAGGTCCTTACTGTGGGCGGGTGTCAAGTCCTTCCATTCATAGAGGGGGCCACGAATCCTCTTCTGGTCAGTGTCATAAGCCGCCTGGTAAGTGTTCAGGTCAACCTCTTCCGCTAAGACGGAGGCTAGATATCTGGAGTCCTTGACGCACCGGATGTAGTTAGCTTCTGTGAATTCAGAGTCGTCATCCCGCTTGGAGGGGAAGCCTTCCATCATGTCACCTAGAGTAAGCTCTGGCGCAAAGGCCAGAGCCCGGCTTATGCCTGCGATCGCCCCCTGGCGGGCGGCTGATTTCTTCAACTCGGCAATCTGCTTTGGCATGGTGGAGAAAAGTTCCAAGACCCCTTTGAGATTTGAAGGGATCTTGTCCTTATAGTGTACAAATTTGATGGTGAACATTGCACCGTAGTAGAGCTGCTCCGCCAGGGTGTAGATAGCTTTCAGAGGTAATAAGCTATCAGATGCCAGTTGCCGGCTTCTAGGGCCTGTAAGAGCTGGAGGTTTTCATGATAAGTCGTCAGTTCAGATGTAATAAGCAGCAATTAAGGAAGACTTATCAAAGAGCTCACCAAAGAGGGCGGCTGTCATCTTGGTGATGTGACGTTTCAGGGACTACAACTCGTCAGAGACGGTCATCAACCGCTGGTCAGCATCATCCGCCCGTTTGGTAAGCGTGGCCTTCTCAGATATGGCAGACTCTTTGAAAGCAGAGAACTCCGTCTTAACTTTCACCAGCTCTTCGGTCAAGAGCCGGCATCTCTCATCAGTGGCGCTCCGAGCAGCCTGTTGATCAGCCAAGTTGGTCTTTAAGCCGGCCAGCTGTGAGCCGGCTTCAGTCAAGGATTCCTGCAAACGTTCCAAAACATAGAATAAGATGGACAAGTCTCAAACAGATTGCAAGCAATATGCATGACACTTGCGGGCTAATGTTTTTCAGAAGCTCCGACTCAACTTTGAACAAGTTTGAGTCAGCCCTTGGGGGCTACTATCTAGCTCTTTAAAAATTTATCTTCTGAGAAGCTCCGACTCAACTTTGAACAAGTTTGAGCCGGCCCTTGGGGGTACTATTAAGCTCTCTTCAACATATCTTCTGAGAAAGCTCCGACTCAACTTTGAACAAGTTTGAGCCGGCCCTTGGGGGCTACTATCTAGCTCTTTAAAAAAATTATCAGGAGTCCCGACTCAAAGACAAGTTTGAGCCGGGCCTTGGGGGCTACTAACGGCTCTTCTGATTACCTTCTACAGCATAATTTTATCTAAAAAGCAGCTAAGCAAAGCCCCGGTTCAATATGATTAAACTGGCACTTGGGGGCTACGTAGGGATATAAGGAGGAAAAGAATACCTCATACTTCTGCTTCATGAGGTTAACCAGTTGGAGCTCCAGGCCCCGACTGGTGGATAGGCGGGTCATATAGCCAGCATGAATCTCCTCAGCTGACATCTTCTCCAAGGCAGAAGGTTCAAAGTCAAGCTTCCTAGAAGCTTCAGCCGTGTCACCCTGCTTGGTCAGCACGTGAGCTGGGGGAGAATGCAACCCGGCGCCAGTGATTTCAACTTCAGGGTCAATCGTGTCCTTGGCTGTCTGGGCAGGGCTCGGCGGCTTAACAGGACTTTTCAATGGGCTGTCTGGGACGATGTCGTCAGTGGCCGGTTCAGCAGAGGCGGCTGGAATATCTTCAGCCGGCTGCGACTCATCCGGCTTCGATGGCTCCGGTTCTGGGGCAGCAGGGCCAGGAGAGGACATGTTGGTCTTCCAGCGCTTGGCTTGAGCCCTGGAAAGTGTGAGGATCAGAATCCAAAGGATGCTATGGCGTCTCAAAAAGCCGGAGGTCATAGTGGAAAATAATTATAGCAGGTTAATCTTGGGAGGCGGCAGAGCGGTCGCTGAAGAGTCACCGGAAGAGGGTGATTTCTGAGAGACAAGGCAAAGAAAAGATGAGACAGCGTCAAGGATGCAAAGTGAAATTAACTAAACAAAGATACATACCTCGGCGGGGCGTTTCTTCGGGGCTGGCGAGTTTGGCAAGCCAGACATCAGTTCAGAAGAGCCGGCGCTTCGGGTCTGACGACGCTCAGTTTGTTGCTTCTTCAAAAGAAAATCGGAAGCCGGATAAGCGAGAGGATGAGAAAGAGGAACCTTTTTAATAACCTTCCGCGGCTTCCGGGGGACAAAATATTCTGAGCCGGAAGAAATATAGATTACCTCAGGGGCGTTGGCGTGGCTTGTCTCAACATTATCCTGTGAGTAAGACAAGGGTAAGTAAAATAAGACAACAAAATGACAGAAAGCAGCCAAAGTTTACCTCTGAGTCGGAGGATGGCGGCGACTCAAACCATTCTTCTTGTGGGGTGGTCTTCTTAGACTTCTTAGCCAGAGTTTTCTTCTTGGGCTTCTTTGAGGGAGGAACATACTCTCTCTTCCAGAAATCAGAGTTGGCCTAGAAAAGCAAACCAGTTAAACGATAATGAGTCGGAAAAGCATAAGTAAAAAGAGGGGAAGAGTCACCTCACATCTGGAGCCGGATTTTTGGCGTTAAAAGCCGGCAGGCCAATGGTGCTGGATTATCCGGAAGCTTCATGGACAAGGCTCCTGATGGCGGTGGTAATGTCATCTTCCGTCAGTGTGGATCGGCTGAAGCATAAGGAACTATCATACTTGCCTTCATACTCACACATGAGTCGGCTTCTATGACTCAAGGGCATAATCCGCCAAGAAATCCAGAAGCGGATCAGCTCCAGTGCGGTTAAACCATTGGCCATGAGGGCCTTGATCTTGGCATGAGCCGGCTCGTATCTCGCACGCTCTGAAGCTGATAACCGGCCAGGAAGCTCTCAAGTTGTTTTGAGTCGGGAAGGACGATAACCCGACAACGGACGCTCATTCTCAGGAGAGGTGTCCTTGCAATAGAACCAGGTGTTCTTCCAGTCCTTTGGGTGACTCGGGATCTGCGTGGCTGGAAAGATAATATCTCTACGCCGTTGGATGAGATACCGCCAAGCTCTAGACTCGGACCGACTTTCACTTCAGTTTGCCGGTTGGCATAGAAGAACTCTTGAAATAACCCCATAGACGGCCTGGCTTGCAGATAGGCCTCACAGAGCACTTGGAAATTGCATATATTTGAGATGGAGTTGGGGGGCAAGTCTTAGGGGTGAAGCTTGTAGCAGTGAAGGATGTCACGAAAGAACTTCAAGACGGGAGGCACGAACCCTTGTTCGATATGGTCAGAGAAGACCACCACTTCGCCTTCTTGAGGAGTGGGCCGTGTCTCATCACCCGGGACCCGCCAGCTAATGACTTCCTTGGGAGTTGGAGGCGCGAGACATCCTGGCGGCTTAAAAGACTATGCAAGTTAAAAGTATGGCGAGTCAGATGAAAATAAGTATCTACGACGGCTTACAAATGTAAAGGCTCTACCATGGTCTAGCTGATGAGAGCCAGAGAGGCCTGGCAGGTCAACAAGGAAAAGGGGAGGAGCAAAAATCGGCTAAGTCCCAGGAAACAGGTTTTGCAAGGTTCAGCTAAAATAATGGATCTACAAAAACAGGATAAATGCTTGTATCCGCAGACCTAAGGATGAACAGGCGAGGCGAACGGAACCTAAATGGCAAGCGGAGCGACGATCGATCTATGTGTACTTGTTGACCGCTTATTACGTAGTGGCGCCGCGAAGGCGAGTGACGGCCCGGAGCCCGTACGCCAAGGCACGACTGGCGCCAATGGAGCGCGAGCCCTAAGCACGGCGGCGGTGGCGAAGTTCCTTAGAAGCCCTACTGGAGACGGCTGTGGATCTATGGAAAGAGGATTCACCGGCGCGGAGTGACGAGCGCGGGACGAGTTCTGGTTCGCAACAGGGTGATGCAGCAGCTGGTCGATGGCGAGACGAGGACGGCGCCGGAGCAGGAGCGAAAGCGTCGAGAGGAGGAAGACGAAAGCACAAGCGGGAAGAAGGAAATGACCGTTCATAGCGGCCCTATTTAAAAGGAAAAAATGGTCATACGCGAAAATCCAGGCGACAGAAACCGTCCAGTCGAGGCGGACGCCTCCATTTTCGGGATGACCATTGAATACGCGATTTGTTGGCACGTTAGTGGATCTTTTCGGCAAGTCCCACATGATGTCACGGCGGGTCATCACTGGGCGACTCACCAAGAAACAGAAGAAGAGGATGAAGTGAGCAAGCTCAAGTCAACCTGGGGCCTAATGTTGGGGATATAACCCCACGGTGGGACCCGCCTTGGTAGGCTCCGGGTTAAACTGGATGGCTCATGGCCATCCCAAGAGTGAGCCGTCATGGCTGGAGGGCCCAACAAGAATAGCGGCTCACAGGATGGGCCGCGAGGTGGCCCGGATGAGAAGACCCGGGCGTATAAGCTGCCCGGGGATGGCTCGGATAGGATAGATCAAAGAAGATAGAGGCATGCTCGGACATGTAATGAGAATCGGTCATGAACTTGTATGACCCGTGGTCTTGACCCCCTATATAATAGCGAGACCCGGGGCGTCTTAGAGATCAGGTTATCGAGAACTAGGTCAATCTTTAGCTCCCTTGTAATCGATACAACAAGCAATAATAAACACAAGCAGGACGTGGGCTGTTACCTCACCACGAGGGGCCGAACCTGGGTAAACCGTGTCCTTCATCCCTAACAACCCCTTTGAGTCTACCACGTTAGCGATGGCCTCGAATCCAAGTCTGTTGACCCGGACATCTGCCGTGATAAATCCATGACAGGTATCTTTCTTTTTTAGTCATAATATGTTTCATATACTTAGCATAAGGAGACATTTTTAGAATATCAGTCAAGCACAGTCGCAAAAAGACAGGTCTAAGCATTTCAACAAAGCGCTCAAAATCTTCATCATCCTTTTTCTTGGATGGTTTAGGAGGAAAGGGCATGTGTTTCTAAACTCATGGTTCTCTTTATTTACCATGCTTCCTAGCAACAAAATCTCTTTTGTCATATCTTTTATTCTTAGGTTGTGGGTTATCAAGATCATCAACAAGTTCAATCTCCACATCATTATCATTACTAGGTTGAGCATCAACATAAAAATCATCATTAATATTATCACTAGGCTCATGTTCATCACCAGATTGTGTCTCAGCATCAAAGACTGACATATCATTTGGGTTTTCAGGTGTATCTATAACAGGTTCACTAGCAGCATGCAAGGTCCTATCATCATCCTTTTTCCTCTTATTACTGGAACGACTAGGTGCATCGGTATTAATTCCTTGAGAATGTTGCTTAATTCTCTTAGGATGGCCATCAGGATACAAAGGTTCCAGATTCATTTTACCACCTCTAGTCACAACTCTAAAAGAATGATCAGTGTTCTTACTATTCATCTCATTAAGCAAACCAGTATGTGCCTTAAGCACTTGTTCTACTTGAGTGGTTACCATGGAAGCATCTTTACTAATAATCTTAAGATCATTGATAGTTCTACTCATATAATCACCTAAGCGATCAAGCATGTAAGCATTATGTTTCAATTGTCTGTTAAGATAAGCATTGAAATTTTCTTGCTTAACAACAAAATTATCAAACTCATCCAAGCATTGGCTAGCAGACTTATTATAAGGAATGTCGCTTTCATAAAATCTACGGAGATAATTTACCTCTACTACCTGTGTCGGGTTATCAAGAACATGTATTTCTTCAATAGGTGGTAGATTCTTGACATCTTCAGCTTTAATACCTTTTTTCATAGATTTATTTGCCTCTTGCATATCTTCAACACTGAGAAATAGAATACCTCTTTTCATCGGAGTTGGCTTTGGAGGTTGTCGTGGTTTTATCACGGCAGATGTCCGGGTGAACGGACTTGGATTTGAGGCCATCGCTAAGGTGATGGACTCAAAGGGGTTAGTTGGGACAAAGGACACGAGTTTACCCAGTTTCGGCCCCTCAAGTCAAGGTAACAGCCTACGTCCTGCCTATGTTTATATTGCTTGGTGTATCGATTACAAAGGAGCTAATGCTTGACCTAGTTCTTGATAGTCTGATCTCTAAGTCGCCCCGGGTCTCGCCTTTATATAGGAGGTCAAGACCACGGGTCATACAAGTTGTAACCGACTCTCACTACGTGTCTGAGTCTATATCTACCTTATCTTGCCTTCCTGACCAAGTTGTCTCCAGGCAGCTTACTCGCTCGGGTGTTCTCCGTCCGGGGCACGTTCGGCCCATCTTGTCAAGCTGCCAAATGTATTGGGCTTAAGTCTTCACAACCCACTCTTAGGTTGGTATACGAGCCGCCTAGTGTGACCCGGAGCCTCTGGGGCGGGTCTCACCGTGGGGTTATATCCCCAACATTAGGCCCCAGGTTGATTTGAGCTTGCTCACTTCAGCCTCCTTCTCCATCATCGGCGAGTCTACCTGAAAATAATGACCTGCCGTGACGTCATGTCAAATCTGTCAGAAAGATCCTCTGACATCCGCAACGAATCTTTTCCCTTATTAAATGGATGGTCCGGGAATCAAGGCGTCCGCCTCGGTCAAATGACATTCGTCGCCTGGATTTTCGTGCCTATTTCCAACTTTTCCTACTAAATAGGACCGCGAGGGGTGGTTCTTGCCTTCCTTCCCGCTTGCTCTTCATCTTCCTCCCAGTGCTGCCGCTCTAGCACACTTCGCTCCGGTGCCGCCTTCACGCCATCGTCGTTGAGACCGCTGCATCGACCTGTTCGTTCCAGAGTTTTGCCCGCGTCTGCCGTGCCGTCTCTGGTGAGTTATTTTTCCCTAGATCCGTAGCCATTTCGGTAGGGTTTCATGGAGCTCCCCCGCCGCTTAAAACACGAGCCTCTTTCAATGTCGTCCATGGTTTAGTCCATACGAACCCGGTAATATCCTGTCCTTAATGCGACGTTCTGTAGGAAATCGATAGTAGCACAACACAGATCTGTAATGGCTCCGCCTACTGTTTTCAAACTTTCGCCGTTTTGACTGTTCGTCTCTAGGTTTGAAATAAAACTATTTCCCTCCGTTTTCTAGATCTGTAATCTCAGAGATACTTTGTGAAACATGTTTTCCGCACTTAGCCAAATTTTGCTTTGTCTTCTCATAAACTTGACCCGCCATGTAGTTCTGTCTCTCACCAACCGAATCTTGGCGGCTCAATCTTAAGATCTTAAGCTTTTAACCGCCCATAGATGTCTGTCGTTCCCTGACTTGCCATACATTGTTACCTTGCGCAGTTATAAACCGCCGCCATGTCTCGGTCATCCAACTCATGCAATTGGGTCGGCTCTTGCATCACTGAAGAGTTCCTGATGGACTTTGTACACGCGGGCACCCTTGTCGCCAAGGATGTCATCCATTGGCGGGTTCTGGGCAATGAACTGAAGCCCATTGCTCAGGAGGGCGAAGTACTGGTATTTTCAGATCACATCGAACGTGGGTTCGTACCCCCCGGCTCAAAATTCTTCCGGGATGTTCTTCACTTTTACAAGCTGCGCCCTTAAGACCTTGCCCCCAATTATGTCTCCAACATATGTAACTTTCAAGTGCTCAGCGAAGTTTATCTGCAAGTTGAGCCGTCTGTTGGTCTCTTCCGGGAGTTCTTTTACGCAAACCGCCTGACCGAAGTGAAGGCCGGCCCAAGCTTAGAACTCGGCGGGATTTCAATTCAGAGGCACCGGGACATAACCTTTCTGGCTGTTCAGATGCCGAGTCATCCAAAAGATTGGAATAAGACTTGGTTTTATTGTAAAGATACCTCCCCAGAGGGTGAGCATCCGCTACCGGGTTACCGCCCATGTCGACTCAAGACGACCTCCAAGCTTCCTAGCCGTCTGTCAACTGCTGAACGGGCAAAGCACGAGCCGGCTCACGCCAAGATTAAAACCCTCATGGCCAACGGACTGACGGGATTGGACTTGATCCACTGCTGGATCTCTTGGAGGATTATGCCCTTGAGCCGGAGAAATCGCCTTATGTGTGAATATCCGGGCCAGTACGATGATTCCCTCTGCTTCAGCTGGACGACGTTAACAGAAGATGATATTACAACTATCATCCGGAGTCTTGTCCACGAGACTTCAGGAGCTTGCAGCGCCATTGGGCTGGCACCTTTCTGTGTCATTAACCCGGCCCCAGATGTAAGGCGACTCTTCATAGTCTCTTTTCTTTATTTAGCTATGTCTTGGCAATTCCTCACTACTTGTCGGCTTATCTTTTTAGGCTGACTCCGACTTCTGGAAGAAGAAATATGTTCCTCCTCTGAAGAAAACCAAGAAGAAGGCCGCGGCCAAGAGGACGAAGACCACTCCTCAAGAAGAATGGTTTGAACCGCCGGAATCAGATGGCTCAGAGGTATAATTTGACTAGTTTTTGCCACCTCTTTATTAACCTTACTGATAACAGCCATTCACAGGACGAGGCAGAGACGAGCCGCACCAACGCCCCTAAGGTAACTTATGTTTCGTCCGACTCAGAATAATTTTGTACCCCAGATGATACGGCGGGTCGTTCGAAAAGTTCCCCTTTCTCATCCTCTTGCTTACTTGGATCCCCAATTTCTTTTGAAAAAGCAACAACATGCCAACCGACGCTAGACCCGAAGCGTCGTCTCTACCGATCTCATTTCCGGGTTACCAAACTCCCCGGCTCAGAAGAAGCGCCCCGCTGAGGTATGTATTTCTTCTCTGTTTGATTTTACTAGATCTTCCTTTGTAATTCCAACATTGCCTTACATTATCTGAACTGTCTTTCAAGGATCATCGCCTTCGTCTGGCGAATCTTCGGCCACTGCTTTGCCGCCTCCAAGGATTAACCCGTTGTACGTGTTTTTCAAGCCTTACGTCCGACTCTTTTGCGGTTGTAAACCTTGGGATCTAACTTTTATGCTTTTCCAGGGCTCAAGCCAAGAGAAGGAAGACCAACAAGTCCTCCCCTGGCCCTACTGCTCAAGAACCGGAGCTTGCCAAGCCGGACGCTCCTATGCCGGATGCAAATCCCTCAGCGGCTTCGACAGAGCAGGCAGCTGATATTACTCCAGAGAGTCCGCAGAAGGACCATTCCAAGCCGCCGAGCCTTGCCCAGGCTGCTGATGACACCACAGCTCCAGACGTCTTGATTACCGGCGCCGGCTTCCACTCTCCTCCACCTCACGTGCTGACAAAGCATAGTGAGACGGCTGAAGCTTCTAGGAAGCTAGAGTTTGAGCTCCCCGCCCTTGAGAAAATGACAGCTGACGAACTTTATGCTAGCTATATGAGCCGGCTGTCTACAAGCCGGGATCTGGAGCTCAAGCTTGTTAACTTAATGAAGAAGAAATATGAGGTATTCTTTTTTCTCCTTATAACCTTACGCAGCCCCCAAGAGCCGGGTTAATATTGGTTGATGATAATCCGGCTCTTCAATCTTGGTGGAAGTAGAAATATTTAGCATGTAGGTCTTCACTTACTTAGAGGTAATCTCAAATCATCGTTGTTATCCCCCAAGGGCCGGCTCAAAGTTGATAACACTGAACAGGAGCTTTATAGAAGATAGATAATAGAGCCAATTGTAGCCCCAAAGGGCTGGCTCAATCTTTTCCAAAGTTGAGTTGGGACTTTATTGAGAATGGGTAACAAAGCCAATTGTAGCCCCCAAGGGCCGGCTCAATCTTGTCGAAGTTGAGTCGGGACTTTCATTCTGAACAGCCTGAAAAACCAGTATGTAGCCCCCAAGTTCCGGGTTAACTAAATAAAGATGATCCGGAACTGCCTTTAATCTAGGAGATCAAATAGACATTAGCCCCCAAGTGTCATACATATTGCTTGCAATCTGTATGAGCTTGCTGAATTTTTTAAACTTCTCCTCCTGTCGGCTCATTCCATGCTTTGATATGTCGTAGGAAGCTTTAAACGAAGGTGGGTCAGAAGTGGATGGGTTAAAAAACAATCTAGCCACGCAGCAAGCCGCCCGGAGTGAAGCTGATGAGAAATGTTGGTGCCTTGCTGAAGAATTAGCCAAAATCAAGGCCAACTTTGCAACCTTCAAGGAATCCTCTAAGACTGAACAAGCCGCCTTGACTAAACAGGTGGATGACGCTGATCAGCGACTTATGATCGTGTCTGGTGAGCTGCAGTCCTTGAAGCGCCACATCACGAAGATGACAGCCGCCATCTTTGGTAAGTATTTGATAACTTAACTCAATTTGTGTATTGTACTTGTGCTGGCGACTTATGACGAGGCGTCCATCTTATGCAGGTCCTAGGAGCCACCAACTTGCCTCCGACAGCTTGCTGCCCCTGAAGGCCATGTATACTTTGACAGAACAACTTTACTGCGGCGCCGTGTGTACAGTCAAAGTTGTACTGTACAAGGATAATACCCATTCAACTATCAAAGGGGTCTTAGAGCTTCTGTCGATGCTGCCGAAGCAGATTGTCGAATTGAAGAGATCGGCCGCCCGCCAGGGGCCGATCGCAGCCATAAGCCGGGCATTGGCTTTTTCTCTAGAGCTAACTCCGGCTGATATGATGGATGGATTCCCTTCCAAAAAGGATTATGGCTCCGAGTTTATAGAAACTGACTATGCACGGTTGTAAAGGCTTCCAAAGTCCTTGCCTCCATGTTAGCAGAAGAAGTCAACCTGGGGACATACCATGCGGCTTACAGCGCCGACCAGAAAAGAATCCGCGACCCTCTCTTTGAATCCAAGAATCTTTTCGCCTCTGAACTTGACCCGTCCCCCTTCTTTGAAGAAGGAACCTTTGCGGCTTTAACCAACTTCAACTGGGACATGGAAAATCTCCAGATCAAGGCAGCCGAAGACCCGGAGCAGGGTGACCCGCCAGCCAGCTGATCGCGCTGTAAACACCTGTTGATAGCCGGCTCTTTGTGACTCGCCATGAGCGGTGTAAAAAACTTTAAGATATTTTTGGGCTCCATAGAGAGCATATGTAATAGACTAGTAGTAACTTTTTCCTTTCTTTGAATTGTGCCCTCGCGCACATATGAAAAGTCCGGCTTAACATATATATGTCATCTTCCTTGTGCTTCTCATTGTATGCTTTACCGTCTCTTGGCGGCTTAATTTCCTGCAAGAATAGAAGTATCTTTATACCGTTAGGAGGGTGGCTTAAAAGCATAACCCAAAGATGTTGTATCTTCCTAACGTGTTGACGGAGTCAACTGCTTGGCTTAAGAGTCGGCCGATAGGGTTTGATAAGCTACACCCGTAGGGCTGGAAGCCCCCTGGACGGCTATGTTGACTTGTCAACATTTTTGGCGTAAGAGCCGGTTGTTAGGGTTAGATAAGCTACACCCAAAGGTGGGAAGCCCCCTTTGACAGCTATGTTGACTTGTCAACATTTTTTGGCTTGAAAGCCGGTTGTTAGGGTTAGATAAGCTACACCCGGAGGTGGGAAGCCCCCTTTGACAACCAAGGTGACTTGTCAACTTTTTTGGCATAAGAGCGGCTGTTAGGGTTAGATAAGCTACACCCGAAGGTGGGAAGCCCCCTTCGACAGCTATGTTGACTTGTCAACATTTTTTGGCTTGAAAGCCGGTTGTTAGGGTTAGATAAGCTACACCCGGAGGTGGGAAGCCCCCTTCGACAACCAAGTTGACTTGTCAACTTTTTTGGCATAAGAGCCGGCTGTTAGGGTTAGATAAGCTACACCCGAAGGTGGGAAGCCCCCTTCAACAGCTATGTTGACTTGTCAACATTTTTTTGACTTGAAAGACGGTTGTTAGGGTTAGATAAGCTACACTCGGAGGTGGGAAACCCCCTTCGACAACCAAGTTTTGGATTTTTCTTGCACGGATGAAGATATGCGAAATGGCAGAGGCCCCGGCTTGCAGGGATGCTACTTTATTCATATATAAATATGATATGTACAATGATAATGTACAATGTCAAGTCTCAACAACTCAGGTATAATAAGGCCGCAGATGAGCTATGTTCCACGGCCAGCGGGTCTCCTGCCCCGAGGTATCTGAGTCGTCCCGGATGTCAATGAGATAATACAACATGTTGAGATTTCTGCTGACCACGAAAGGCCTTCCCATGAAGGAGATAGCTTATGCATATTTTTCTGATCTTGAATCAGTCGTAGCACCAAGTCGCCTTCTTGAAATGTCTGGGTCTTGACTCTGCGGCTATGATAGCGGCGCGGGTCATGCTGATAGATCGCCGAATGGGCAGCCGCCAGTTCTCGTTCCTCCTCCAAAGCATCCAACGAGTCTTGACGCGCCGTCTCATTGTCCGTCTCAATGTAATCCGCCACTCGTGGCGAGTCATGCCGGATGTCACTTGGTAACACGGCCTCTGTACCATAAACCATGAAGAAAGGTGTATAACATGTGGATCTGTTGGGGGTAGTTCTGATGCTCCATAAGACGGACAACAACTCTTCCACCCAACAACCCGACGTCCGTAGTAAAGGAACCATAAGCCGTGGCTTGATACCTCTCAAGATTTCTTGATTAGCATGCTTCGCCTGACCGTTGGACTATGGATGAGCAACCACCGAAACATCAAGCCGGATGTGCTCCAGGTCGCAGAATTTTTTCATGGCCCCCTTGGACAAGTTTGTGCCATTGTCCGTGATGATGCTGTGAGGGTAACCTAAATGGTAGATCAAGTTTTTAATAAACTGAAACACCGTAGCCGCGTCACACTTACTGACTGGCTCAGCCTCTGCCCACTTGGTGAACTTATCAACCGCCACCAAGAGGTGCGTTTCCTTATCCTTGGATCTCTTGAAAGGCCCGACCATATCAAGCCCCCAGACTGCAAATGGCCAAGTAATAGGTATCATGCGCAATTCTTGAGCCGGAACATGAGCACCCGGCCGAATTTTTGACAGCCGTCACACTTGCGGACTAGATCCTCTACATCCTTGTGAGCCGTCAACCAGAAGAAACTGTGCCGTAAAGCCTTGGCCACTAGAGATTTTGAACCGGCGTGATGTCCGCAATCTCGAGCGTGAATTTCATTCAAGATTTCCTTACCCTCCTCTGGTGAGACACAATGTTGAAACACCCCGGTAACGCTGCACTTGTGCAACTCACCATTAACTATTGTCATGGACTTAGACCGCCAGGTGATCTGTCTGGCCAGATTTTCATCATCAGGTAACTCGCCCTATGTCAAATACGCCAAGTAAGGCACAGTCCAATCCGGAATAGCATGTAGAGCCGCCACCAATTGCCCCTCCGGGTCAGGAACAGCCAGATCTTCCTCTGAGGGTAACTTGACAGTCAGGTGATGTAAGACATCCAGAAAGATGTTGGGCGCCACCGGCTTTTGCTGAGAGCCTAACCTTGACAGTGCATCAGCCGCCTCATTCCTGCGACCATCAATGTGATCCAGCTGTTAACCTTTGAAGTGACCAGCAATGACATCCACCGCCTGACAATAAGCCGCCATCCACGGGTCCCTGGAATCTCAAGTGCCTGAAACTTGCTGAGCCACAAGATCTGAGTCGCCAAAACACCTTACCCGGCTTAAACTCATCTCCTTAGCTACTATGAGTCCATGAAGCAGGGCTTCTATTCAGCCGCATTATTGGTGCAAGGGAACATCAGCCGAAGCACATAACAGAACTTATCACCCTTGGGAGATGTTAAAACAACTCCTGCCCCTGATCCTTCCAGCTGCTTGGATCCATCAAAGTGTATAGTCCAGTACGTGTTATCCGGCTTTTCTTCGGGCGCTTGACACTGTGTCCAGCCGTTTATGAAATCCCCAAGGGCTTGAGACTTGACAGCCGTACGGGGTACATATTTCATACTGAGAGGTCCCAGCTCCAATGCCCACTTAGCAATCCTACCAGTGGCTTCTCTGTTTTGAATTATGTCCCCCAACGGAGCAGAGCTGACCATGTTGATCTAGTGCCCTAAGAAGTAATGCTTTAACTTGTGGTTGGTCATGAACACCCCATACACTAGCTTCTGGCAATGTGGATATCTCTGCTTGGAATCTGTCAGGACCTCACTGATATAATAAACCGGCCTCTAAACCGGATATTCTTCCCTGCTTCCTTGCGCTCGACCACAATTGCAGCGCTGATAGCCCGGTTGTTAGCCGCCACGTACAGGAGCAAAGGCTCTCTCTCAGCTGGAGCAGCTAATACCGGCGGCTCAGTGAGCTGCTTCTTGAGCGCCTCAAACGCTTCACCTGCCGCTATACTCCAGACAAAATTGTCTGTCTTTTTCAGCATCTGATATAAAGGGATGGCTTTCTCACCAAGGCAGCTTATGAATCGGCTCAACGCGGTGATCCGTCCTGCCAGGCGTTGAACATCATTAATACAAGCCGGCTTAGTCAGGGAGGTGATAGCCTTGACCTTATCTGGGTTAGCTTCAATGCCACGCTCAGAAACCAGAAATCCCAAGAGCTTACCAGCCGGAACACCAAAGACACACTTTGTCGGGTTAAGCATCATCTTATAGATCCGTAGATCCTTGATTTGATCACAATATCATCCACATAAGCATGAACGTTGCGTCCAATCTGATTGTGAAGACAATTCTACACACATCGCTGATAAGTCGCCTGGGCACTCTTGAGCCCAAAAGGCATAGACACATAGCAGAAAGCTCCAAAAGGCATGATGAAAGCCGTCTTCTCCTGGTCCTTAACTGCCATTTTGATCTGATGATATCCCGAATAAGCATCCAGGAAGCATAGGCTTTCACAACCCTACATAGCATCAATGATTTGATCAATACGAGGGAGAGCAAAAGGATCAGCCGGACAAGCCTTGTGAAGATACGTAAAATCCACACACATACGCCATGTGTTGTTTTTCTTGAGCACAAGCACTGGGTTAGCAGGCCACTCTGGGTGAAAGACCTCGACAATGAAACCTGCCGCTAAGAGTCGGGCGACCTCTTCCCTAATGGCCTTGCGTCTCTCCTCATTGAACCGCCGTAGAAACTGCTTGACATGTTTAAACTTAGGATCCACATTAAGGTTATGCTCAGTGAACTCTCTCGGTACACCCACCATGTCAGAAGGTTTCCATGCAAAGATGTCACGATTCTCACGGATGAATTCGATGAGCTTGCTTTCCTATTTGGGATCCATGTTGGCCCCAATGATGAACTGTTTGGATGAGTCACACGGAGTGAAATCTACCGCCTTGGTATCATCTGCCAAAAATTTGAGGGGTGGCTCAACCTCCGTCGTAGGCTTCTTCAGCGGGATCATATCCTCCGGGTCAACATTCTCCTTCTAGAACTTGAGTTCCGCCTCAGCACAACTGGATTCTGCATAAGCCACGTCTCCTTCCTTGCACTCAATAGTCGTATTCTGATCACCGTGAACAGTAATCGTACCTTTTAATCTAGGCATCTTGAGCTGTAAGTAGACATAACAGGGTCTAGCCATGAACTTAGCATAAGCTGGCCGCCCAAACAACGCATGATAAGGGCTCATGATCTTGACCACCCAAACCACAAGGACTCCACCCTGTAGTTGTATTCGTCACCAAGGGCGACTTCCAAAGAAATCATGCCCACCGGGTAAGCTCACTTGCCCGGTACCACACCATGAAAAATGGTTGATGAGGGCTTAAGGTCTTTATCAAGAAGCTTCATCCGCCTGAAGGTATCATAATATAGGATGTTGATGCTACTGCCACCATCCATAAGTACCTTATTCACCATATATCTTCCACTTGGGGGGCAACTACCAAGGCCAGCCGCCCTGGGTCATCAACACGCGGCGGGTGATCCTCCCGGCTCCATGTTATGTCATACTCAGACCACATAAAGTATTGCGGCAGAGCCGGCGCAACTGCATTAACTGCTCACTTGCACAACTTTTGATCCCACTTGTTAAGGCTGGTCGTGAAAACATGATACTAACCTGAGCTGAGCTGCTTTGGATTACTCTGATACCCAGATTGGTTATGCTGCTGCTGATTGTTGTTACTAGAGTGTTGAGGATGTCCTCCTTGATTGCCCTGACCATGATGGCCGGACCCTGAGCCACCTGATCCAAATCCGGCTCCTGACCCGCCTGGTCCTGAGCTGCCGGGTGGGCCACCGCCATGGTTGTTGTGTTGCTGCATGTTGTAATTCTTGAACTTCTCCATGATATGGCAATCACCCCATGTGTGAGCTAAAGGTTTATCGCGCTGGCTGTGCTCCGCACAGGGTTTTTTTGAGCATTTCCTCCAAATTGAAAGGAGTCCTATTTTTGTTAAAAGGCGGCCTGAACTTCCCATTGCCTTTAGGATGATTCTAGCCGGTGCTTGCATTGGCCACCAGTTCTGACCCCCCATCCGGGTTTTTCCGCTTACTCTGGTTACCATTGTTCGCCGCACCCTTGCCCTGGTTCTTCCTCTTACCTTGGCCAGCCTTCTCCTCATCAGAGCCTGGATCCTTCGTGTTATCAGAGTCAGCATACTTTCTGAGAGCCGTCATGAGTTCTCCCATGTCCTAACACGTATGCTTGAGCCGGCCAAGCTTCTGCTTCAGAGGGACGAAAATGTTCGGGAATAGTCCAATCATTATCATTTCTCAATATATTATTCAATAGTAGTTCAACTTGTTCAACAATCCGCTCCCTGAAAACACAACCAACACAACAATGCTATTATTTTTTCTGTTTTCTGAGTTTTCCGTGCAATCAAAAAATGTCCTGAAAATAAAAGTTCCCAGAATCCCCTAAAAATTTAGTATGACTTTTCTGGAATATTTAAGAATTTTTGGCACTGAGGATGCATCAGGAGGCTACACCAGTGGGCCACGAGCCTGCAGGGCGCGGACACCCCCCTGGTCGTGCCTGGCAAGCTTGTGGGTCCCATGTGGCCCCCTCCACTTACTCTAGCACCCATTCACTTCATCTTTCCCCAGAAAAAATCCCACCATTGCTGAAACCCTTATTCTAGCTCATCTTGCTGCCATTTTCGATCTCCTTTCTCAAAGCTCCATTTGCAAAACTGTTTTAGGGGATTGCTCACCGGTATGTGACTCCTCCAATGGTCCAATTAGTTTTTGTTCTAGTGCCTTATGTATTGCAAATTGTTACTGCTGTGGCGACCTTGTTCTTGAGATTGCATGTCAAAATTTTATAATCCCAAATAGTTTTGATGCATGATATGGTCTCTAGGCACTTGAGGGAGTAGTTGCTATGAGTTTTGTTGAGTTTTGTGCACCTTTATTTTCGCTCACTAAAAATTTCAGAATTTTTCAGAAATGATGAGAATGTTGCTAAGAGGATCTTCAAGCCGGGGTTCTAAGGGAGATGAGAATGAAATGAAGGAGAAACCCAAATACAATCTTCCTTGCATCATAGAAATCCGACCATGTGAATGGTCATGTGACACATTCTTGAGGGCGGCTAGAATATATGAATATTTCTATTATTTGGCCGAGAATGCATGCATCACCGACTTCCTCAACAATAAGTGTGACCAGTACCTGTTGTTCACTAATACCTTTGTGCAAAATTTTCACTTTCATCCTAGGGAAGACCCTCCTATAGTAGAATTTCATTTATATGATGTGCCTAAGAAAATGAATATTCATGATTTTTGCAAAGTTTGCAGGATACCCTATGAGGGCAACATTAGGGAACGACGTCCTTGAGACATGGAAGATTTTATTGCCTTAGTCACTATAGGAGAAGAGAGAGGCGTGTCAAAGGCAAGAGCAGCTAGTTTACATTTTCCTGTGCTACGCTATTATTCATTATTTGCGGGAAGATGTTTAGTTGGTCGCTAGGAGAGTGGTAGCCTTAGTGCTCCTCACCTTGCTATTTTGCGCCATGCTTTACTTGCTTATAGAACTTTTAGTCTATTCGCTATGGTGGCCCAATGGTTGAACACCAACCGTTCAAAGGGGCCCATATTCGAAGGTATCTATGCATCTCATTTAGCTAAACATTTTGAGATACCCAATAGGCTTCACGAGAAAGATCAAAAGCTTATACCTGCAAAGTTTTTAGATTATGACCGTATTGTAGCCCATTATTTTATTAAGAACAATGATGATAGGAGGCTGCTTTATAATTTAGTATTTATTTAGGGTACTTGTGAGCTTATTACTCTGCCTGCTTCTTCTTTGTTCGATACTCATTCAGGCAGGTACACTGTTATGCCCATTGACATCTACCAATATTGGGGTTTGGAGCAACCCCCAGCACCTGAGTCAGCACCGGCTCTGGATCCATATCAGACCCCGGTTTTTCAGTGGTAGCCATAGGAGATCGCTAATCAGTGGAACCCTCAGTGTCCTCCAGAGTATCCCGAAGAAGGTTATTTCTAGCCATGGCCCTAGACCAACTTAGGCCAAAAGCCTAAGCTTGGAGGAGTACGTATTTCTCACCGGCATTGCATTCATGTTCACACACTTATTTCAGATTTGGTGTTCATACTTTTTCATTGTACTATCCATGGTTGTTTAATTCCTATTTTGCTTTCTTCATGTGTGTTTAATTAACTTTGAGAAAAATACAAAAAATTAGTTCTAGGTTTATTTTCTAGTTTCTTAGTTGTAGCATTAAAGAGAAAAACCAAAAAGATTTCTCGTTCTTCCTTTTGCTTGTTGGGAGCTTTCCCGTGTAAATAATTTTCCTTTCTTTTCTTTGGGTCATAAGGATAAGACCACGATGACGTGTTGAGTGGCTCTCATATGGATTATTGTTTATCTTACAAAGAGCCCATATTGTCTTGTCTTCTCCTTTGGTTTATTGTTTGCAGATTCCAACTTAGTCCAATGCACATGCACTCTTATTATTATTCACATCGTTCAGTCATGCAAGTGAAAGGCAATAATGACGATATTTGATGAAAAGACTGAGATGGAGAAAAGTTGGTATGAACTCGACCTATCTTGCTCTTGTTCGGAATGATTAGCTCATCGTTCCGAATTCAGTACATTATGGGTTGAACATGTTTGCAATAACAATTAGAGATTATAGTTAGTCATGTCATGCTTAATTAGCTAAGAGTGGATAATGGTTCGTCTTGAGTACCAACATGCGCATTAAAATGGTTGTGATATAGTATGATAGAATGGTATCCTCCTTTGGATGATCCAAGTGGCTTGACTTGGCACATGTTCACGCATGTAGTTGAAACAAATCAACATAGCCTCCATGACATTTATGTTCATAGTGAATTATATCCTACTCATGCTTGCATTCAATGTTGGTTAATCTTAAGGCATGTTGATGACTGTGTCGCTCTCTAGTTGGTCGCTCCCCAGTCTTTTGCTAGCCTTCACTTGTACTAAGCGGGAATACTGCATGTGCA
Source organism: Hordeum marinum (assembly GCA_022496015.1). Classification (NCBI taxonomy): domain Eukaryota; kingdom Viridiplantae; phylum Streptophyta; class Magnoliopsida; order Poales; family Poaceae; genus Hordeum; species Hordeum marinum. The sequence goes on from CM039678.1 coordinate 95,055,170, forward strand.
TCCATATAAATAAAACCAAAGTTATTCCATATGAGTCCATCATATCTACCTATATGCGGTATTTACCTGCCGTTCCAAGTAAATTTGCATGTGCTAAACTTTAAACCTTCAAATAAACCTTCTGTTTTGTATGCCCAAATTGCTCATGTGGCGACTGGGGGCTGTCAGTATCTTCCATGCTAGGTGGGTTGTAAAACACATGAGGAAGCTCCATGCTGATGGATTTTTGGAGTCACTCGATTTTGAATCACTTGACACGTGTGAACCATGTCTCATGGGCAAGATGACTAAAATGCCGTTCTCTGGAACAATGGAACGGGCAAGTGACTTATTGGAAATCATACATACTAATGTATGTGGTCCAATGAATGTTGCAGCGCGTGGTGGATATCATTATTTTCTCACCTTCACTAATGACTTAAGGAGATATGGGTATATTTACTTAATGAAACATAAGTCTGAAACGTTTGAAAAGTTCAAGCAATTTTAGAGTGAAGTTGAGAATCATCGTAATAAGAAGATCAAATTCCTACGATCTGATCAAGGAGGTGAATATCTGAGTTATGAGTTTGGCAGTCACTTAAGACAGTGTGGAATTGTTTCACAGTTGACACCGCCTAGAACACCATAGTGTAATGGTGTGTCCGAACATCGTAATCGAGCCTTATTAGATATGGTGCATTCTATGATGTCTCTTGCCAATTTGCCACTATCGTTTTGGGTTATGCATTAGAGATAGTTGCATTCACTTTAAATAGGGCACCATCAAAATCCGTTAAGATGACGCCATATGAACTGTGGTTTGGCAAGAGGCCAAAGTTGTCATTTCTTAAAGTTTGGGGATGTGATGCTTATGTCAAAAAGCTTCAGCCTAAAAAGCTGGAACCCAAAGTGGAGAAATGCGTGTTCATAGGATAACCAAAAGAGACAGTTGGGTATACCTTCTATCTCAGATCCGAAGGCAAAGTGTTTGTCGCTAATAACGAAACATTACTTGAGAAAGAGTTTCTCTCGAAAGAATTGAGTGGGAGGAAAATAGAGCTTGATGAGGTTATTGAACCTTTACTTCAACCAGAGAATAGTGCAGTGCAGAAAGATGTTTCTGTGGAGCCTATAGCAGTTGAAGAGGAAGTTAATGATGATGATCATGAAGCTTCGGATCAAGTCACTATTGAACCTCGTAGGTCGACAAGGGCGCGTACTTCTCCTGAGTGGTATGGCTACCCTGTCTTAGAGGTCATGTTGTTGGACAACAATGAACCTATGAGCTATGGAGGAGCGATGATGGGCCCACATTCCAAGAAATGGTTAGAGGCCATGAAATCTGAGATGGGATCCATGTATGAAAATAAAGTATGGAATTTGGAAGTATTACCTGAAGGGCGAAAGGCCATTCAGAACAAATGGATCTTTAAGAAGAAGACGGATGCAGACGGTAATGTCACCGTCTATAAAGCTCGACTTGTGGCAAAGGGTTTTTCACAAGTTCAAGGAGTTGACTACGATGAGACCTTCTCACCCGTAGCGATGCTTAAGTCCGTCAGAATCATGTTAGGAATAGCTACATATTTTGACTATGAAATTTAGCAGATGGATGTCAAAATAGTGTTCCTCAATGGTTTCCTTGATGAAGAGTTGTATATGATGCAACCGGAAGGTTTTGTTGATCCAGAGAATGCTGACAAAGTTTGCAAACTCCAGCGATCCAATTATGGACTGGTGCAAGCATCTCGGAGTTGGAATAAGCGCTTTGATGAGGTGATCAAAGCGTTTGGGTTTATACAAGTTTATGGAGAAGCTTGTATTTACAATGAAGTGAGTGGGAGCTCTATAGCATTTCTAATATTATATGTAGATGACATATTGCTGATTGGAAACAATATAGAAATGCTAGAAATCGTGAAGGAATATTTGAACAAGAGTTTTTCAATGAAGGACCTAGGAGAAGCTGCTTTCATATTAGGCATTAAGATCTATAGAGATAGATCGAGACGCTTAATAGCACTTTCACAGAGCACATACCTTGATAAAGTTTTGAAGAAGTTAAAAATGGATCAGTCCAAGAAGGGGTTCTTTCCTGTGTTGCAAGGTGTGAAGTTGAGTAAGACTCAATGCCCAGTAACTGCAGAAGATAGAGAGAAGATGAGTGTCATCCCCTATGCTCCAGCCATAGGCTCTATCATGTATGCAATGCTGTGCACAAGACCCGATGTCAGCCTTGCCATAAGTATGGCCGGAAGGTTTCAAAGTGATCCTGGAATGGAGCACTGGACGGCGGTCAAGAATATCCTTAAGTACCTGAAAAGGACCGTTTCTCGTTTATGGAGGTGATGAAGAGCTCGTCGTAAAGGGTTACGTCGATACAAGCTTTGACACTGATCCATATGACTCTAAGTCGCAAACCGGATACGTATTTATTCTCAACGGGGGAGCGGTAAGCTGGTGTAGTTCCAAGCAAAGCTTGGTAGCCTATTCTACATGCGAAGCGGAGTACATCGCAGCCTCGGAGGTGGCGAAGGAAGGTGTCTGGATGAAGCAGTTCATGACAGATCTTGGAGTAGTGCCCAGTGCACCGAATCCAATGACTCTGTTCTATGACAACACTAGTGTAAGAGCACATTTCTCCATGTGTGGTTTTGGGTAATTGACGACACCCCTATGGACTAATGGTTGCCTTGAGTTATATTTGAAGGATTTGTCCATAGGCACTTCTTAAAGTCGATCTGTTGGGTTTCAAGGAGTTTATATGGTGACCAAGGTGGTATTCAAGGTTTATCCAAAGATTGGTCATGTGGGAGTTGAGCTTATTGCAAGCATGTCTTGAAGAAGAAGATTGTGTAAGCATTCATGTTTACCTTCAAGACATCATCTTTATGAAGAGAGAAGCTAAGATACAAGGTTGATCAATACTAAGTCAAACAAGTGAATCCAGTTGATCAACACACAAAGCGTACAAGATGTATTGAGCGGGATCAAGTGATCCCATGGTTTGGTAAGAATTTTCCATTATGCTTTGTGTACTAACCCATGGTCTATGTGGGAGTTCTTTGTGGGGTTAGGTATATTTCCATGGCCTTGCATCAAGAGGCAGATCACATACATCCCATGGAAGATGACATCAAGTGGAGATCGTCATCAAGGTTGCGATATGCAAGATCAAGTGAAGCATCACGGAAAGATCATGCTTGAGGCTCGCTGTTCATTGTGGTGACAATGTACTTGTGAAGATGTGCTGAAGAGTGGCTCACCCATAGTGGAGTATGGGGGAGCAATCATCTAGTCTTCATCAAGCCAACGCAATCAAGAAAGGTGGTCCATCTTGAGGAAGTCAAGATCGTCATCATCTAGCTCAAGTGGACTATGTGCAAGGCTAATGTTTGACCTTGATAGGGTTTTCTATTTTACCGATCTCATGGTGGTAGTTGAGAGACCAGGTTATAGGATCGATTGTCGTACTATTAGGGGGGGTCTCAAGTGAGTAGCTTGATCGTATCGTTCGCTGAGAGCTCAAACCATTGCAGTCTTGGCATCATCATATTTCTTGGTTCTTGGTTGGCTTTTCTCTATATGGTTTCTTGAGCTTGTGGTTATCTTCGTGACAAGCTCTAGTTCATCGAAAACGGATTTCATATGCTTCGTCTATTGCATTTTCGGTGTTGGAAGTTTTACCGGTCTTATTCGAGGAAGGGTTCTCACCATTTTCTTATGGCACTTTTCTCATTTGCTTCTTATTGGTATTTGAATCAATATTGTGTTAGCCCATGTCGTTATCTTTCCAACAAACTTTGTTTCACTGAATTCGAAATCCGTTTGCAAAAGTTGTCGCAGTTTTGGTGTTCTTAAAAGGCTGCAGCGGTACTACCACGGCTAGAGCGGATGTAATTTTTTACTACCGCTCCAGAGCGGTACTACCGCGGCTCCAGGAGCGGTACTACCGCTCTGGACCAAAATCTCGTGTTATTTACAGTCGTGGTAGGCACAGATGTAATTTTTAGTACCGCTCGCAAGCAGTAGTACTGCTACCCGTAGCGGTAGTACCGTGAGGACAAGCGATAGTACCGCTCTGGCGGTTCTACTGGCTTTTTGCCTCCTCGGTGTTGTTTTTCAAAGGGGTGCTACCGCCCTAGCGGTAGTACCGCTCCTTGGAGCGGTAGTATCGCTCCGTGCGGGCTGTGAGGATAACGGTTGGATTTTTCCCCACCTATAAAAGGGGGTCTTCTTCTCCAATGGAGCTAATCTTTTGAGCTCATGTTCTTCCCCCATTGTTGACCTTCTTCGAGCTTGCTAACTCTCAATCCCTCCAATGATTCTTGCTAGTTCTTGAGGGAAAAGAGAGAGGAGATCTAGATCCACATTTCCACCATTCACTTTCTCCTCTTAGTGAGGGGAACCCCTTGGATCTAGATCTTGGAGTTCTTCGTGTTCTTCTTCGTTCTTCCTCTCATTTCCTCCCTAGCATTAGTTGCTTTGGTGGGAGTTGGGAGAGAAGGACTTGGGCACTCCGTGTGCCCTTGCCATTGCATTCGGTCCATAGGTTTGAGTTCTCCACGGTGATACGTGGAAGTGAGAAGTTGAGAAGCTATTACTCTTGGGCGTTTGAGCACCCTAGAGCTTGTTACTCTTGGGTGCGTTGGCGCCCTAGACGGTTGGTGGTGACTCAGAGCTCAATCATTGTGGTGCAAAGCTCCGGGCAAGCTTCGGGGTCTCCAATTAGGTTGTGGAGATTTCCCCGAGCATTTGAGGTCACCTCGAAGCCACAATCCATTGTGGTGAAGCTTCGTGGTGTCATTGGGAGCCTCCAATCAAGTTGTGGAGATTGCCCCAACCTTGGTTGTACGGGTTCGGTGACCACCCTCAAGGGTCCCTTAGTGGAATCACGGCATCTTGCATTGTGCGAGGGCGTGAGGAGATTACGATGGCCCTAGTGGCTTCTTGGGGAGCATTGTGCCTCCACACCGCTGCGAACGGAGATTAGCATCCGCAAGGGTGTGAACTTCGGGATACATCATCGTGTCTGCATGCCTCGGTTATCTCTTACCCGAGCCCCTTTACTTATGCACTTTACTTTGTGATAGCCATATTGTTTCTTTTTATATATCTTGCTATCTCTTAGTTGTCTATCTTGCTTAGCATAAGTTGTTGGTGCACATAGGTGAGCCTAGTTGTTTTAGGTTTTGTGCTTCACTAATTAAACGATAGTTTTATTCCGCATTGTTCAAGCCTAAACCGTAATTATTTTATAGCGCCTATTCACTACCCCCCCCCTCTTGGCGACATCCACGTCCCTTCAATTGGTATCAGAGCTAGGTCTCTCATTATTAGGTTTAACCACCTAGAGAGTAAGGATGTCGACTAGGGGATTAGGATTCTCTGACACTCTTAGTTTGGATGGCACAAATTTTGATGTTTGGGTAATTCGCATGCTTAATCTCTTTAGGGTCATGGACCCAAATTTAGAGCGAATTGTAGATATGGGTTTTTCTCCTCCAAAGGATTCTCAACACATATCTTTAGAAGATGAGAAAAACTCTTATCTCAATGCTCAAGCTTCTAATGTGCTTTTTGATTCTTTGAGCAATGTAGTTATATTTGAACTCATGCCTTTTTGGAATGCTCATGAGTTGTGGACAAAGCTTCAAGATAAATATGGTGTGTCCAAGATTTGTAGGGATGATTGTTCTCCCTCCACCTCCGGTCGTGTTCTCTTCTCAACTTCTTTTACTTCACCTACATGTGTATTGCCACAAGGTAATTATATGGTGAGTAGTGGTGATCATTGTAATGATGATAGTGGGATTATCATTGATATCTCTACTTCACTATCTTATTGCAATGCTTCATCTTTGTACTTTGACACCTTGAGCACTTTAAATTTTTCACATGCTTGTGTTGATAGTCCTTGCATATCATGTACAAATAGCTTGACTAAATCTCATGATGATATGCTTGCTATATCTTGCCATGATAAAAATGTATCTATGTCCTCGAGTTGTTGTGCCAACAATGTAGAGGACACCCAACACTCCATGGAGCAAGATGTGGTCTTGAATGGTGCTTCAAGGGACCCTACATCATCATCTATTGTTTCTCACTTTTGCCTTATGGCTAAGGCTTCAAAGGTATCTCCTACTTTGAATCCCGATATATCTCATGATGATGATGGTGATGATAATGATGAAGAGAGTGATAATATTGCTTCCTTAAAACTTAAGGGACAAATGGTTTTTAAAGCTCTTCATAAGAATAATATTGCTCGTTCCAACTTCATGGAAATCATGTCTATTGCCATTGAGGGCAAGAAATATATTGAGGAGTTGGAAGCTCATCTCGAGGAGCATGAGGCCACCATTGAGAAAATGGAAGGTCATGAACGTGATTACTCTAATGAGATCGCGGAGCTATCTCAAGCTCTTTAAAATGAACAAACCACCAAGGAATCTCTTGAGGAGACCTTTTCTCTAGAATTATCTAGATTAAAGGAATCCCATGAAAGAGATCTCGAGGTGGCTAATGATTTTAGAACTAAAAATGATAATCTTGAAGTTGCACATGCTAAACTCCTTGAGGACTTTGAGCACCTCGAAAATGGCTCAAGGGTCGTTAAGAGTTCGCTCATTGAACTCACTGAGTCTCATGCTCAACTTAAGGTTTCATATGCTAAAGATCTTGCCAAGTTACCTTCTCCTCTTGTTGTTAATGATGATGCTTGTGCTACTAACTCTATCTCTTGTGAAGCATCCATATTAAAGGAGAATTTTGAGCTAAGGGATGAACTTAAGTTGCTATCTAGTAATTATGGGAAATTGGAAGAGAGTCATGAAAAGCTTTCTAGCTATCATGGCGATCTTCTAGTATCTCATAATGTGCTAAAGATAGCTCATGAGGCTAGTACTACTAAGGTAACATCAAGTGATCCTCATGTGGAAATTAGCACTACATCTAGTAGAAATGCTTTATTGCCATGTGCTAGTCCTCGTAGTTCATCTACTCATAATGTTGGTACATCTTGTGATGAATTAATTTCCTTGCCTTGTTGCTCTAACGATGAAGCATATACTTGCTCTAGTACTTGTATTGATACTAACCATGTAGAGGAAATCAAAGAGCTCAAGGCCCAAGTCACTTCTTTTAAGAAAGACTTAAAAGAGTCATGAAGGGAAGTCCACACTCAACAATATCTTGTGTGGGCAAAAATCCTGAAATAACAAAGGTGGACTTGGATTCAACTCCAATAAGAAGAAGAAGTCCAAGAGAAACAACAAGAAGGGCCAATAACAAGTCAAGAGCTCGGCCCAGATTGTTTGCTTCAAGTGCAAAATAGAAGGGCACCATGTTAGATCTTTCCCATTGAAGAAGAATCCCCATAGTGACAATCAACAAGGGAAGCGGCCACAAGTTCAATCTCATGCTCAACGTCAAGTTGAAGAAAGGCCACTTGCCAAGAAGACCCAAGTCAATGCTCCTCAAGTTGAGAAATCAATTGAGAAGAAAGTAAAGGGTAAATGTTGCTACTTATGTCGTGAGAAGGGTCACGTTTCTTCTTCATGCACTAATGGTAACTTATCCAACCCAATCATTATTGATGATATCTATTCTCTTGGGAAGGATAAGGTTGGCAATGTGTTTGCCAAGTTTGTTGGTACTCAAAGTGGCGTCAAGAAAAGAACCATTTGGGTAGCCAAGCCTATTGTGACTAACCTCTTAGGACCCAACTTGGTTGGGGACCAACAAGCTCAAACTTGATCAATAGGTATTGTTGGAGGGCATTGGTGATGTGGCTACATTATGAAGAATTGTGGGTTCTTCATCCTTCATATTGTCTCAAGCCAATTCATGTGGATCATCAAGTGTCTATCATATACCAATGTTCCTCCTTGTAGTAACTTGTACTTAAATTGAACACATTGTTAGTTACTTGCCCCTTTGCATGTTGTGGTTTTGTACCTTGCATGTGTTTGTATATGTTGTGCTTCCTATTTGTTTATCTTGAGAAATCAAGTATGTATGATGGATTACGCATCATGTATGTGTGAGTCTTGTGTAGAGCCTTCTTGCATCATGTTTGTATCTTAGTTGGCTCTTTGTGAGAGATTAATGGAGTGTCCCATTTTGGGGGAGTGATGCGCTTTATGCACTCCATGAACCTAAAAATGTGTGTTCATGAGGAATACCACTTAGTATTGATATTACAAGATTATCTAGCTTCTATTTGGTATGTCTTCTCATGAGAAATCCAAATTATAAATGGTCCATTAATCATCTCTTTTTGGATTTCATTTTCCACTTGTTACTAACGTTGGGTTACCACATTATGGGGGAGTAATATGCTATGTGCATATTACAAGCCCAGAGAATGTGTAAATTTGAGATATTGCCACTTATATTTGATATTACAATTTATCTTGTTCCTAGGTGGCATGTTAGCTCTACAAGTGTCATTTGCTTATGATTTACGTGTGAAGATGATGTTGGATATCTTTGCAATCTAACAATAGGAAATATTTCGAATTACTTCTTGTCCTTTGACAATTGGTATCCTTTTATGTGGTAGAATTTGCTAATCATCTTTGCATTGTATTTTGTTTATCGTTTGTCTTCCTTGCCTCTTGTGGATCTTTCTGAGCGTGCCTAGTGTTTCTATAGATATAGGGAAAGTGATGATCCCATCGTGTGAATTTTGTATTCAAATGAAAATTCTATATAATGCACATCTCTTGGGGGAGCTATCCTATTTTCTGTAGAACACTCTCTTCATGTGTTCATCATAAAAACTTTTTATCTTCATCAAGTGTGTGTTGGTGGGAGGCAAGCCTTCTCTCTATGGTGCTTTGTGCCATCATGAAAATTTGAGGAGGGTTTGGTTTGTTTGGAACCTAGCTCTCTTTTGGGAACTTGATACCTCTTGTTTTCCTTCAATTGGTATCTTGTTTCCTTGTATTTGGCATGTGTCAATGGATATCTCATTCGTTGATGTATCTTTTAGTTGGTATCCGTCAAGTGGTATGTTTTTTCATTTGGTATCTTATTTTCACTTGATACCTTTTCTTTCGGCATCTTGACAACTGTGTGTTGAATTGATTCTTGAAGCTTTGAGCATGCATATTTACTACATGTACTTTCGTTGGCATGTTCTCTTTCCTTGACCCAATATATAGGGGAAACTCCACTATGACATAAATTGGCTAAAGTGTGCATGAAATTCAATTTCATATCTATATGCACATATTTATGTGGAGTTTTGTCTATATTGTTGGTACACTAACTGTTTGGTCCCAATAAGTTTGGGTACCACTTTGTTTTTGTTGTTGTTCTAGGAACAATTGGAGATACATTGGACACTCGGCTCACTTACAAGGAAGGTGTTGACACCATGTGCTTATTGGAGCCTTGCTAGGATGATCGAAGAACCATTGTCTACTACATCAATCCAATGCTATCTCGGTAACAAGTATCTACTTCATGCATACATTTCTCGCATTCAACTGTTTATAGGTTGCATCATGGCAGGAATTTCTTGAGTCATTCTTGTGGTACTTGTCTCCTTTCTCAAAGAGTCTAAACGATGATGTCATATTGCTAGTTGTGATGTCTTTGATGTTCGTGTATTGGGAGGTCATGTATGTACAATAAGAAAATATTAGTCTATGTGCTATACTTTCAAGCAAAGATCTTATTGGCACAGTTATGACTTCCTTGTGGATATCTTTTGTTCCTTTTTGTAACTATTTCATGTGTACATTATTCTTTGTGGATATATCATCATGATTTCCCTCTACCTAGAATCTTATACACATGAGAGAAGTTACATCTCTAGTTGATATCCTCTTTTCTTTCACGTCCACCGTTGCATTTCATTTTTGTTTACTTGGTGGTTTCGTGAAAGAATCTGTCTTGAGTGCAGATCTTATATCCTAGCATCTTGATGCACTCTTTGGTGGTCAAGATTATTTTCCTCATTCTTGTCTTCACGAGGGTTTGCCATTTCGATTGGTATACCTCCTCTTGACAAGGCTATCATTTTCCTATCTTCACTAGGGTTTTTCACAAGCTTTGGTTTTTAAATTTTCCTATTAGTAAGCTTGTGAACCCTTTTGCTAGTGGTTTGTGTGTGGGAAGGATATGGTTTGCACTTTGTGTCTCATTTCATCAAGACTATGTTGATGCTTTATGCTCATCCTTATACTAGTCTTATCAAGTGCTTTTCCATGACTCACACACATCATTTTGGTTGAGCCTATTCTTAAGATTGCCTCTTTTACATGTTGCTCAACCATATGTTTAGTGCAAGTACTATGCTCTTTGTCTTATCTTCTTGCTTGCACTTGTGGTGTGCTTATACTGATTTTTGGGGAGTCATGATCCTTTTTTCGTGCACTTGTATTCAAATACAAATATTATTATTTGTGCACAAATCATGGGGAACTCCTCTAGTTTCTTTAAAAACACTGTTTTTCCCATATCATAATATATTTTATTCATGTGGCTCATTGGTCCATGTGATTGATTGTTCCAATTAGTATCTTTTGATTGCTTGCTTCACGCTAGTGTATGTCTTTGTGCCATACGATCCTTTGTGCAATCTTTGGGTTCTCAATCTAGTTTGTCTTCCTCCAACTACTTATCATTGGATATGTCTATTTCTTTGCACACCTATTTGAGATATACAAACTTTCTGGAGGAACACCTATTATATTGGATTTCTAAATTTTTTGTCCATTTTGGCAATCGATGCCAATGGGGGAGAAGTTTAGAGAGTTTAGTTTGGAATGCTTTGAGAGTTTTTCTTTTGTTGTTTAAGCATTTGCATCTCACATCCATGCATTGCATTGTGTGTGCTTGGTTGTGCTTATTTTCTTATATAAACTCTCTTGAAAGTGGTTGTCATCAATTACCAAAATGGGGGAGATTGTAAGAGCACATTTCTCCATATGTGGTTTTGGGTAATTGATGACACCCCTATGGACTAATGGTTGCCTTGAGTTATATTCGAAGGATTTGTCCATAGGCACTTCTTGAAGTCCATCTGTTGGGTTTCAAGGAGTTTATATGGTGACCAAGGTGGTATTCAAGGTTTATCCAAAGATTGGTCATGTGGGAGTTGAGATTATTGCAAACATGTCTTGAAGAAGAAGATTGTGTAAGCATTCATGTTTACCTTCAAGACATCACCTTTATGAAGAGAGAAGCTAATATACAAGATTGATCAATACTAAGTCAAAAAAAGTGAATCAAGTTGATCAACACACAAAGCGTACAAGATGTGCTAAGAGGGATCAAGTGATCCCATGGTGTGGTAAGCATTGTCCATTACGCTTTGTGGGGTTTGGTATATTTCCATGGGCTTGCATCAACAGGCAGATCCCATACATCCCATGGAAGATGACATCAAGTGGAGATCGTCATCAAGGTTGCGATGTGCAAGATCAAGTGAAGCATCACGGAGAGATCATGCTTGAGGCTCGCCGTTCATTATGGTGACAATGGAGTTGTGAAGATGTGCTGAAGAGTGGCTCACCCATAGTGGAGTATGGGGGAGCAATCATCTAGTCTTCATCAAGCCAACGCAATCAAGAAAGGTGGTCCATATTGAGGAAGTCAAGATCATCATCATCTAGCTCAAGTGGACTATGTGCAAGGCTAAGGTTTGACCTTGATAGGGTTTTCTATTTTACCGGTCTCATGGTGGTAGTTGAGAGACCGGGTTATAAGATCGATTGCCGTACTACCAGGGGGGGCTCTCAAGTGAGTAGCTTGATCGTATCGTTCGTTGAGAGCTCAAACCATTGCAGTCTCGGCATCATCATATTTATTGGTTCTTGCTTGGTTTTTCTCTATGTGGGTTCTTGAGCTTGTGGTTATCTTCGTGACAAGCTCTAGTTCATCGAAAACGGATTTCATATGCTTCGTCTATTGCATTTTCGGTGTTGGAAGTTTTACCGGTCTTATTCGAGGAAGGGTTCTCACCATTTTCTTATAGGACTTTTAACATTTTCTTCTTATTGGTATTTGAATCAATATTGTGTTAGCCCATGTCGTTAGCTTTCGAACAAACTTTGTTTCATTGAATTCGGAGTCCGTTTGCAAAAGTTGTCGTAGTTTTGGTGTTCTTAAAAGGCTGCAGCGGTACTACCGTGGCTAGAGCGGATGTAATTTTTTACTACCGCTCCGGAGCGGTACTACCGCGGCTCCAGGAGCGGTACTACCGCTCCGGACCAAAATCTCGTGTTATTTACAGCCATGGTAGGCCCGGATGTAATTTTTTAGTACCGCTCGCAAGCAGTAGTATCGCTACTCGTAGCGGTAGTACCGCTATCCATAGCGGTAGTACCGTGAGGACGAACGCTAGTACCGCTCCGGCGGTTCTACTGGCTTTTTGCCTCCTCGGTGTTGTTTTCAAAGGGGTACTACCGCCCTAGCGGTAGTACCGCTCCTTGGAGCGGTAGTACCGCTCTGTGCGGGCTGTGAGGATAACGATTGGATTTTTCCCCACCTATAAAAGGGGGTCTTCTTTTCCAATGGACCTAATCTTTTGAGCTCATGTTCTTCCCCCATTGTTGACCTTCTTCGAGCTTTATAACTCTCAATCCCTCCAATAATTCTTGCTAGTTCTTTAGGGAAAAGAGAGAGGAGTCCAGATCCACATTTCCACCAATCACTTTCTCCTCTTAGTGAGGGGAACCCCTTGGATCTAGATCTTGGAGTTCTTCGTGTTCTTCTTCGTTATTCCTCTCATTAACTCCCTAGCATTAGCTGCTTTGGTGGGATTTGGGAGAGAACGACTTGGGCACTCCGTGTGCCCTTTTCATTGCATCGGTGCATAGGTTTGAGTTCTCCACGGTGATACGTGGAAGTGAGAAGTTGAGAAGCTATTACTCTTGGGTGTTTGAGCACCCTAGAGCTTGTTCCTCTTGGGTGCGTTGGCGCCCTAGACGATTGGTGGTGCCTCGGATCTCAATCATTGTGGTGCAAAGCTCCGGGCAAGCTTCGGGGTCTCCAATTAGGTTGTGGAGATTGCCCCGAGCATTTGAGGTCACCTCGAAGCCACAATCCATTGTGGTGAAGCTTCGTTGTGTCGTTGGCAGCCTCCAATCAAGTTGTGGAGATTGCCCCAACCTTGTTTGTATGGGTTCGGTGACCACCCTCAAGGGTCCCTTAGTGGAATCATGGCATCTTGCATTGTGCGAGGGCGTGAGGAGATTATGGTGGCCCTAGTGGCTTCTTGGGGATCATTGTGCCTGCACACCACTCTGAACGGAGATTAGCATCCGCGAGGGTGTGAACTTCGGGATACATCGTCGTCTCCGCGTGCCTCGGTTATCTCTTACCCGAGCCCCTTTACTTATGCACTTTACTTTGTGATAGCCATATTGTTTCTTGTTATATATCTTGCTATCTCTTAGTTGTCTATCTTGCTTAGCATAAGTTGTTGGTGCACATAGGTGAACCTAGTTGTTTTAGGTTTTGTGCTTGACTAATTAAACGATAGTTTTATTACGCATTTGTTCAAGCCTAAACCGTAAATATTTTATAGCGCCTATTCACCCCCCCCCTCTAGGTGACATCCACGTCCCTTCAACTAGTGCCATTGCTCTGGCCAAGGAACCAAGGTTTCACAAGAGGACCAGACACATAAAGCGATGCTTCAATTCCATCCGCAAATACATCGAGGAGAAGGACATAAATATTTGCAAAGTGCACACGGATCTGAATATTGCAGACCCATTGACTAAACCTCTTCCAAGGGCTAAACATGATCAACACCACAACTGCATGGGTGTTCGATTCATTACAATGTAAATCACATAGTGATGTGAACTAGATTATTGACTCTAGTGCAAGTGGGAGACTGTTGGAAATATGTCCTAGAGGCAATAAATAAAGTGTTTATTATTATATTTCCTTGTACATGATAATTGTTTATTATCCATGCTATAATTGTATTGATTGGAAACACATTGCATGTGTGGATAAATAGACAACACTTTGTCCCTAGTATGCCTCTAGTGAACTAGCTCGTTGATCAAAGATGGTAAAGGTTTCCTAGCCATTGACATGTGATGTCATTTGATAACGAGATCACATCATTAGGAGAATGATGGGATGTACAAGACCCAAATTATAAACGTAGCATATGACCGTGTCAGTTTATTGCTACAGTTTTCTGCATGTCAAGTATATGTTCCTATGACCATGAGATCATGCAACTCACGGACACCGGAGGAGTGCCTTGTGTGTATCAAACGTCGCAATGTAACTGGGTGACTATAAAGGTGCTCTACAGGTATCTCCGAGGGTGTCTGTTGGGTTGGCATGGATCAAGACTGGGATTTGTTACTCCGTGTGACGGAGAGGTATCTCAAGGCCCACTCGGTAATACAACATCACAATAAGCCTTGCAAGCAATGTGACTAAGTGTTAGTCACGAGATCTTGTATTACGGAACGAGTAAAGAGACTTTCCGGTAACGAGGTTGAACTAGGTATGGAGATACCGACGATCGAATCTCGGGCAAGTAACATACCGAAGAACAAAGGGAACATCTTACGGGATTAACTGAATCCTTAACATAGAGGTTCGACCGATAAAGATCTTCGTAGAATATGTAGGAACCAATATGGGCATCCAGGTACTGCTATTGGTTATTGACTATAGAGGTGTCTCGGTCATGTCTACATAGTTCTCGAACCCGCAGGGTCTGCACACTTAAGGTTCAGTGACGTTTCGGTAGTATAGTGTTATGCATGGTGGTGACCGAAGGTTGTTCGGAGTCCCGGATGAGATCCCGGACGTCACGAGGAGCTCCGGAATGGTCCGGAGGTAAAGATTGATATACAGGAAGTCCTATTTTGGTCGCCGGAAAAGTTTCGGGCTCATCAGTAGTGTACCGGGAGTGTACCGGGGGACCATCGGGAGAGGTATTTCAATCCAAGAGGCTACATGGTCTGTGGGAGTACTAATACCAGCCCTTAGTGGGCTTGCCAAAGTCCCACACAAGGCCCATGCGGCTGGGAAGAGATTCCTAAGTGGAAAAGGTGGAAAAAGGCAAAAAGGGTGGTAATAAGGAAGGAGTCCTAATCCTACTAGGAGTGGAGGAGGAGGACTCCTCCTCTCCACTTAGGCTGAAACCTAGAGGGGCTGGCCCTTGTGCCAAGCCTCCTCCTCCTCTCCTCCTATATATACTAGAGGGTTTTAGGGTTTTGGCACAATATTTTCAGTCACGTGCAACCCTACCCTCTAGTTCGTAGTTTCTCCTCTAGATTGGTTTCAGTTGTGCTTAGGCGAAGCCCTACTGAGATTACTCCACCACCAGCGCCGTAGCGCTGTCACACTCCCGAAGAACTACTCTACCTCTCCGCTCCCTCTTGCTGGATCAAGAAGGCGGAGATCGTCATCAAGCCGTACGTGTGTTGAATGCGGAGGTGCCGTCCGTTCGGTGCTAGATCGGGACGGATCATGATTGGATCGCGGGACGCTCGGCGATTTGGATCGTGAAGACGTTCGACTACATCAATCGCGTTTGTTAACACTTCCCGCTTAGCAATCTACAAGGGTACATAGATCGACTCTCCCTCTCGTAGATGCTCATCACTGTGGATAGATCTTGCGTGTGCGTAGGAAACTTTTTGTTTCCCATGCAACGTACCCCAACACCATTTTGGACCGAAACCGCCCTAGCCGCCAAAGGAGAAATTACCTGAGCATGTCTCACAACACTTCATTGATATGGCTCGACCGACTGTCAATCAGAAGGACAGTGACTATGTGCGGCCTATCAAGAAGTCATATGTTGTAGGACAAAAGGAGTCGAGCTTGAGCTCGAATCAGTGAGTTGGCAAAAAAAGCGGGAAAACTATCCCCCAGTTGGGAAACAGGCAGTGCAATCGATCCCACTGCTCATTGTACAAACACCTGTGAGTACCGTCGGTCGGCCAGGAGTAACCGAAGATCATATTAGGATGGCTAAAGAGGCCGGTGTCAGTGTTGAACAACTCCTAGGCCTTGAGGAAATCCTCGGGCTTAAAGAGTCAGAAGTAAAATATCAATATGCCCGTGTCAAACCTCTGGTCAAGCCTGAAGATGTCAAGCTTCTACCAACGAGATTGTACAATTTGCATACGTGGTACATGCAAATAACATCAAATACCAATCAAGAGTCCCTCATGGTGAGAGTCAAAGGGAGGCATTACTTCCATAAAAAAGATCTGTGGATTCATTATTCAGAGTTGTTTCAGCTATTCAATCAAGACGCACTGGACAAATCTTTAGTCAGTTGCTATTGTTTGTAAGTGATTTCTTTCTATAATTTAAGTCTCTAGCTAGCTATGCTCTCGTTCGTTACCTGTAATTATCCTCACTATATTCGTTTCTATGGTATTATGCAGAATGAAGATGTATGAAATGAAACAAGCTGGACGCTATGGCATTGGGTTCATTGACCCAAATACGATTAATCAAAAGACATAGGAAACTGCATATTCGAGAAAAGACACAGAGAAAGTCGTGCTAGATTTTTTGAAGCATCTAAACACCCAACCAAAAATACTACTTCCTTACAACTTCGGATGAGTGTTACTTTATATATCTTGTACTGCAAATTCTATTTTTTGCTTACTAGATGTTAATAAGTGTTGTTGATGAGTTATGCAGTTACCACTGGATCTTGTTAATCATTAAAGTTGACAAGGGAAAAGTTGAAGTACTCGACTCGCTATTTAAGGATCCATCCGGATATGTAATCGTGAAGGGGCTGCTTGACATGTAATTTCAATCATTATCGCACTATGTTGGCCTTTTTAATTACTTCATTTCCTGATATCAACTAGTTAATAACTCATTTATTCATTTTCTTTGTCGGCGGGCGGGGCTTGGGTCAAGTTCATGAAACAGGTCCCAGACGACTGGGCACAACAACTGAAATGGGTGCGACCCCAGGTAATTAAGTACTACTAGCTAGCTAGCTACGCCCTTGCATCTCTTTAATTCTAATTTTAATACCATTATCATGCTTAATTAATTATTACCTGATTGAATTTTATTCTCGTAAAGTGCATGAGGCAGGAGCAGGGGACTAGTTTATGCGCATACTATATTTGCGAGAACATTCGCATGATCATGTCTGAAAGGAGCAGAAATGACAGAAATCTTTGGGTACGTTTGCCAGAACATTATCCATAATTTTTTTATCATGATCTAACTAATATATATACACACACAACTAATATGTTCATCTTGATCTCCATCTTGTAGCTGACGGAGATGCGGGGCCAGCTCATACCAGAGGCTCGGGTACGAGCAATTCAAAAGGAATTAGCTGGATTTTTGGTCGACCAGGTCATAGATCCCAAAGGAGAATATTATTACGAGATCAAGAACAAGCAGTACTAATGCCTGCATATATATGTAATAATCCTCAAATTGTAGGAGAAATTGTATATATACATATATATTAGCAACGAGAAATTCTATTTATATTTATATATATGCACATGCACAACGTGTGTACAATATGTAGTAGCGTAATATATCTTTGAAATGAAAATTAATCAAATGGAAAACATAAAATTAAAAGGAAAATTAAACCATAATTAATTTATAAACCCCTAAAGAATTAAAAGGAAAAATAAAATAAAATAAAAAACTAAATATTTTTAGTCCCGGTTGGTGTTACCAACCGGGACTAAAGGTCCCCCAAAGCATGGCGCCGACGGATGCCACGTGGTGGGCCTTTGGTGCCGGGCCGTGTTGAACCGGGACTAAAGGGGGTAGCCTTTAGTCCCCACCCTTTAGTGTCGGTTTGAGAACCGACACTAAAGGCCCTTATGACCCGCGACTATAGGTCGATTTTGCACTGGTGTGAGCAGTCAGTTTGGTGCGTTCTCGTGGAGCAAGAAGAACATAGCACACACACCCAAACATTCAAAGAGCAAAGTAGTCAGGAGAACGACCAGTGAGACGCGCCATAGGAATACCACCCTGGAAGGCAGTCGATGGTTGAATGTTGATAAGATAGGTGGATGCAGAAACAACCTCGGCCCAAAAGTGATGTGGGAGGGAAGCACCGATCATCATCACGTGAGCCGTCTTGAGTAGATGACGATGCTTATGTTCTGCAATGCCATTCTGAGCATGGGCACCAGGATAGGAAAACTGGGCAAGAGTACCATGTTTAGCAAGAAAACCACGCAACACCTGGGAGATAAAGTCTCCAGCAGAGTCAGCATGAAAAGTACGGATAGGCGTGGAAAACTGGGTGCGAACCATGACAGCAAAACGCTTGTATATGGAGAGAACCTCACTGCGAGATTTCATAAAGTAGAGCCAAGTGTAGTGGGAGAAATCATCAATAAACAGAACATAGTAGCGATGACCACCTTTCGAATCAAAGGGAGCACGAGCCCATACATCAGAGTGGACTAAGTCAAACGGACGCTGAGACACCGACTCACTATGAGGATAAGGTAACTGGGTCTGTTTTCCAAGTTTACAACCATCACAGTGTAAAGAAACATCTCCAGAGACAGACCCTAAGACACCCTGACGCACCAACGACGATAAGCGGGAGCCACAAATGTGACCAAGTCGATGATGCCACTACTGGAAGGACATAGAAGTGGAGGCAATGAGAGCATGTGAACTGACAGAGGTGGTGGCAGCGGAAGGAACATGAAGCCAGTCAACTTCCCAAAGGCCCTCTGAGTCATGGCACTGAGGGCCAGAACCAACCAGGGCCTTGGTACGGAGATCCTGAACAGAACAAGAGTCAGGATCAAGAATGACACGACAACCAGATTTAGTAAGTTGGGCAGCGGAAGAAAGATTCATGGTAAGACGTGGAACATGGGAAACACTAGGAACTAAAAAAGACGGAGTAGAGAGAGAGTGCCACGACTAGCAACAGGAAGGGATGTGCCATCGGCAGTAAGAACATTAATAGGAGAATCAAGAGGTCGAAGAGAAGACAAAATGGAAGAATCATAAGACATATGAAAAGAAGCTCCAAAATCCAGAACCCACGAAGATGTACCTCACGATGTAGGCGCCGATGGTGATGGAGGAGTGGCAGCAGTCACAGCAGCAACAGAACCAGTCGATGAAGAGCCAGTGGAAGCCAGTGGGCGCTTGAGCCTCACAATTTCCTGATCAGTGAGTGACGGGGTCGAGGGAGATGCATGAGTCCCACTGCAAGAGGAGCGCCTCTGGTCTCGCTGCTTCTGTCGACAATCATACTCTGGGTGACCTTGCCGGGAGCAGTAGCCACAGAAGGTGTCACGACGCGACCGGCCCTTCTCAGCATAAGGAGGGCGACCCACCCTCCCTGAAGGTGTGGGCAGGAGCGGTGGAGCAGTGAGATGAGCAGTCGACACAGGAGCCCTGACAGCCAACATAGAAGGAACCACAAGCAACCCAGCAGAACGAAGGCAGGTCTCCTCAGCAGGAAGCTCAGCAAGCACCTCCGAGATAGGAACACGACCACGAGCAAGTAAGTGAGCACGTCAAGGCTCAAACTCGGAACAGAAGTGAGATAAGAACTCATGGACACACTGGAACTCCAAGTCGGACTTCGTAGTCTGGCAGCAACGGCAAGCTCCACAAACAATTGTTCGAAGAGAGTCAGGCTGACGCCAGATGGCAGAACACTGAGTGTAGAACTCGTCAACAAAAGAGTCACCCTGCTGAAGAGCGTGCTCCTGACGCACCACAGACAAATATAGAGCATCACTAGAGGGTTGGTAGCGCTGACTAAGATATGACCACATTGCTGCAACTGTGCCGAGACCCATGAACTCCGAAGCAAACCGAGGGAGAACAGTCGCAGTGAGAACAGCAGCAGCCCGAGCATTATCATTGCACCACTGAGTGTAAGCAGATAGATCATCGCGGTAAACTGAAAGAGCATATGAGTAAGTTGATACCTGCTGAACATAAGTGTCAACCGCAACATCATCAAGAGCCTTAGCTGCATCCTGATCGGCCTGGGAAGCGTCAGCAGCGAGAACCGGTGGCACCGGTGGTGTAGGAGCCACTGGAGCAACAGGACACGGCGGACAGGGGACCTTGCTAGAAAGAACGCCCCACAGAAGAAGGCCGCGCATATGGATGCGCATGAAACCCACGAACTCGGCATAGTTGGTGCCATCGAAGATCACCGAGCACCTAGGAACAACAACATAGCCCGAAGAAGACATGAGGAGCTATCTCTTCCTCTTCCGCTTTTTTTCCTTTTTTTGAAAGTCAACCCAAGGACCCGATCTGGATCAGGCACGCGCTTACGAGGCAGCCCCCCTCCCCCCGATTCGAGATCGGTCAGGGGAGGCCTCGGCCGAGGGCATGCGCGGAGCGGCGGTGGGCAGAGCGAGAGGAAGGCGAGCAGCAACGCCTGAGCCGATGGAAGCAGGGCACGGGCGCGCGCGGGGCGGCGTCGGCCAGGCGCTGGCGAGCGCGGGACGGCGGCGGCGGGGCGCGGGCAAGCGCGGGGCAGAGGAGAGCCGGGCGAGTGCGGGGGCGGCCGGGCGACAAGAGAGGAGTCGGCTCGACGACGGACAGGGAGAAGAGGACCGGCGGCAGCGGCTGGGGAGGAGATGGCCGGTGATGGCAGCAGTCGGGGAGGAGATGGCCGGCGGTGGCAGCGGTGGCTAGCTAGGGAGAGGGAGAGGGAGCACGGAGTTACAGCATGCAGGAGGACAACCTAGCAACTGATACGACGTTAGAGAAGTGAGCAACTGACATTCACTAAGGGCCAAAGGCCATACATATACATGTGTGGTAAAGTGTAAGAAACCCCTTATACAATGAGGATATACGAAAAGAGAACTATACACATCTAACGGTTGTCACACTTTATCTTGTGCCTTCAAACCTTAATTAACGTAGGGGATTGCTACGAGGCCACCCGTTTCCTTGAGATGCATAGAGTTTTCGAGGATTTGCCATTGGAATTCTCGCAGAAGATTCTAGGTGCTTTGCAAATAAGGTCTCCGAAACTTGGAAAATTCAGAAGGCTGTTTGCTGAAGCACTTGAAGTAATTGGAGAACGCATGCTAGTCGCTGGTTCACCCAAAGCGCATGCGACGTATCGAGGCTTGAATACTATCGTAATTAGCAGTTGGGACTGCATGCTTCATCAAGTTGCTCAGACGGCAAGTTCGCTTTTTCGTGATGAAAGTATAGAGAATAATTTTCTTGGAAAGGTACAGAGGAAATGTCTGCTGCCATGTGAAATGAACCGCGGTGGTAACAGAATCGGGGACGTTGAATTCTGGGAGAAAGTTTGAGGCGTTTCAAGTCAACAAGCAAGGCCAGGTGAGTACATAATAAAGGTGTAAAGGTTTTCTTTTTCTGGTCTGATAATTGACCACCAGCAGTTTTTCTATACTTATTAAGAAACCAATTTTTATATATGCAGAAAGATGCAAGGGCTGTTGTTGTATTCCTTATAAGTGTCCTTTCCTGGCTGACGCAAAGAGGGCCCCCAACAAAGATTGATGTGGATATGTTACTGGAGCTCAGGCAAGTCTACAGCCTGATGATAGGTATATGCACATGTATTGGAATGTCGGTAGTTTATAGTAGATAAATGCAATCGTTCTGGACTGACTTTGATACAACAAATCCTACAGCCTGGCAGTATTTTCTGCAAATTGTTATTCTTCCCATCTGAACTGTTTTTTTGCCGCTCGCAGTGCCGAGAGGAGAGCTTGTGTGACTGCCAAGGACCTCTTTTCGACCTGGAAGAATGGCGGGAACAAGCTGAAGAAGATCATCAGCGTCCTGCGTTCTGAAAAAGCATCCATGGAAGAAGAAGAGAGAAGGAACGCAGCTGCTGCAGAGGTTGTCCAACCGCAGACTGACGGATGTTCGGACAGCGAGCCGGGGACAGGAGCAGCCATTGGCTTGTCGACCCCGGAAAACATAGAGGCGCACAAGCAGAAAAACAAGAAGTCGAAGAAATGCAGGCGCCATGCCCTGCCGTAGGTTGTCGTAGCATGTACAGTACTATGTACCCGGTGCGTGCATTACTTAGTTTCGAGGGTCGTCATACTTTTTTGTGTTCGTTGATTCAGATCGCAGTAGGTTGGTCGTTTTCTCCTTTTTGTGTACATACACTGGCGGGAGTGGTCTGGATTTTTTTAATATATATATTTCTTTCTATTTCCTGTCTTTTCTTTCGGTTTTTGTTGGTTTTCTAGTTGGTCTTCTTCTGTTTTCCTTTTTTCCTTTCCAGGTTTATTTTTTCTTCCTTTTAATTTTTCTTCAACACATGTCTACCTTTTATTATAAGCGTGTACATTTTTCATACATAGTCATAATTTATCAAATACTCTCTCTGCCCCTTACATTTTGGGACGGAGGGAGTACATGATTAACATTTTTTTCTTTATACTTTGTCTTTTCGTTTCGTTTTCTTCGGGGGTTTTTTGGTTTCTTTGCTTTTCTTTTTTCAGATTTCCTTTATTTTTAAACATATGTCTAATTTTTTTCATACACATTGTACTTTTTTGGTATACATTCAAATCTTTTTTGAAAACCATTTCACATTTTACAAATCGGTTTGTTCTCGAGCTTGCAATATGCAGATGATACATTGCTTTTCTTAGAAAACTCTTGTGAGAAAGCTAGGAACTTTAAATGGATTTTATCCTGTTTTGAAAACCTTTCTAGGATGAAAATCAACTTTCATAAGAGCGATCTGCTGACTATTAACATTGAGAAAGAAGTGGCTAAAACTTTTGCCCAGATATTTAGCTGTAAGGTTGAAACCTTCCCCATCAAGTACCTGGGAGTGCCTCTGCACTATGACAAGTTGCGAAGGGAAGATCTCCAACCCATTATTGATAGGATCATTAGTTGTATCTCTGGTTGGTTAGGCAGACACCTTACCTACAGGGGTAAGCTGATCCTACTTTGTGCTTGTATTGTTAGTATTCCAGCTTATCTTATGGCTGTCATTAAATTTCCCAAATGGGCAATAGATGCAGTCAACTCACAGATGGCCTATTTCTTTTGGGGGAACATGGGAGATCAACACAAATACCATTTGGCTAATTGGGCGATGGTAACTAGAAAGAAATGCTTTGGGGGTTTGGGGGTACCCAACCTCAAAGAATTTAATATGGCTTTGTTGTCCTCGTGGGGGAAAAGGTTTTTTTGACCTTTGTAAGAAAGATTGGAAGGATGTTATTTCTTTTACATACAACACTAACTCTCCTAATATCTTATGGTCCAAAGCTGATAATGGCTCTCCCTTTTGGAAGATTGTAACATGGGCTTTAAATGCTTCCAGGAACTTTTACAAATGGAAAATTGGTAATGGTAGAAATATTAATTTCTGGCATGATGTATGGGCTGGGGATTGTTCCCTGAAAACACAATTCTAGGAGCTTTTCTCTATCTGTAACCAACCTGAGTGCTCTGTCTCCCAGGTATGGGATGGAAAAGAACTTAAGCTCTCATTTAGGAGGTGTGTTGATAATAGTGGTATGGATAAATGGAATCAATTATTTTGTGTAATTCGAGATATTCCTCTATCTAATGACCCTGATGTTCCTATCTGGATGTTAGACCCTAAAGGAATATACTCTGTCAAGTCCTTTTACAATACTATTAATTTCGAAGGTGTGATTTCTACCATTGGGGGGAAAGTGTGGAAAATACTATGCCCTCAGAATATCCATGTTTTTCTTTGGTTAAGTGTGTAAAATAAAATCTTAACTAGAGATAACTTAGCTAAACGCAGAACTGTTGATGACCCTACTTGCTTATTTTGTAATGAGGAAGAATCAATACAACATCTATTCTTTGATTGTATTGTTACTAAGTACGTCTGAAACATTATTGCTGATTTTTTTTCAAATGCCCATTTTGTCCTGCTTTGGAGAAGTATGTGCCTTGTGGCAAATTCATAAGAAAAAACTTGTCCAAAATATGAGTGTGGCTGCCTCCTTGTGAAGTGTTTGGAGACTGAGAAATGAGTTTTGTTTTCAGGGTCGCTCTTGAAAAGGTCTGAACTGCGTGTTTGTGAAACTACGAAGCTTTTTTCGATGATAATGGGTTGTTCTCTACGACGGCACACATGAATTGGTGCTCCGGCAATTCGTCGGCCAGCTAGACAAGTGCCATGGGGAACTTCTCTGCATCGCCTGAAATGATTCTGGTCGCCTGCTGTAGAGTAGTAGCATTTGTCCTATGCCTTGGCTGTTCGGCAACCTATCTCATTCATGTAATAAGTAGGACTGGGAAAACTGTAGCAGTCTGTTTTGGCTACGTCTGGATGTTGGTCTTTAGTTTTTGCTAGAGCTTCAGTGTGGATCTTGTAACCGGTTGTGGTCTGAGACTTGCGTTTGCTTAGGGGGAACCCCTTTCTTTCAAAAAAAAAATTACAAATCGGTTTTAAAAATTTTGAAAAATATTTTTTAACACTTTTTAAAATACAAGTTGAATTTTTTGAACGATAAAAAATATTTGTTTTGAACTATGCAAACAATAATTGTCATTGTAGAAACACTTTTTAAATTGTCATGGACACACATTTTTGAAACTTGTGAGGATATTTTTTAAGTGCAACCTACATATTTGTAATTTACGGAAGTTTTATTGATTTACATGATCAGTTTTTACATTGTACATAACATTGTTTTTCAAATATCAAGTAGAATTATTTTGAAATGAGTTATACATTATTCGTAAATATGATTAACTTTTTTCGTACATATGGTTAACAATTTTCATATACATGATTCACATTTACTAATTTTTGCATTCACATTTATTCATTTTTCCAATACATGAGAAACATTTTTCTATACATATATTACATTTTTCAAATAAAAAAATCGTATTTTAAAAGATAGATGTACAATGTTTATATATATAATTAAAATATTTAGAAATATAATATACATAGTCTGATATAATATGTATAATTATAATATTACAAAATATGGAAAAAATGTAACGGGAAAAGAAAAAAAAGTGTGTAACCATTTTTTCTTTTCTTTCTCTTTGTTCATCTTCACCAATGACATTCATATGGTCGGACACATAAGGATGAAAATGGAAACATGTCTGCACGTATAGATAAATAGGAACTCAAAACAAACACGCACGGACACTGATCGAACGTGCCCACGAATGTTTGAAAGGCTAAATTTGCTAAGTCCAATTAACACCGGACGCGCCCATGAATGTTTGAATTGGCAAAATGTTGTTCAATTTATTAACATTTTTTAATATACGAACTTTAAAAAGAATCATGAACATTTTTGCATTTTCCGAACATTTGTTTTCAAAATTACGAGCATTTTCCGAGTATTCAAACATTTTCTAAAAAACCGTGAACATTTTTTGAATCCACAAATATTTATAATTTTTAAAAATTTATTTCGAAAATCTCAATTTTTAATTTTTTTTCTCAACTTTTTTAAAGTCCCAAATTATTTAAAGTAAAAAAGGAAACGAAAATGAAAAACAAAAAATAAAAAACAGACCGCTGGGACATGGGCCGGCCTAAACAGGCACGCCGTGTCTTCTCCCAACGCGCAGAGCGTAGGATAAGAGGTTTCTACTACATGAGCCGACCCAGGCGGGATTCCCTGTGCAAAATGTTTATTTTATCACTTATAGGTTTTTTTTTAAAAGGAGGATGACCCCCGACCTCTGCATTTGGAAGATGCATGCAACCACTTTATTAATTATTCACAAAGACCTTACAAAGTAATACATCGATATGTTTGAAGCCGCCATCTTGACAACATGTGTCGCTACTTCTATCCATTGACGAAGGGGTGCAAAAAGTATGAGCTGAATACCCAGATGTCTCACCTAAGCCTACTATCTAAAGCTGGAAGCCCCAACCAAGCCACATACCAGGTTTGGGGCACAAACCGGTTCGACGCACTCATAGGTCGTCGCCGTCGTCTTCCATCGATCCATCTTCAGAGCAGAAATTGATGCATCGACCTTGCCGGGCCTGCTGTTGACACCACCACGGCACCAGACAACACCTCCTCCCTGCGCGCATCCATCATCGCACATCCGTCGCTGAGGCCCTGCTGCGCCACGCTGCAAAGACTCCACGTTGTCGATGCGTCACATGGAACACTGCTCCACCGCAAATGCCGTCCACTAGTCCCTCGAGCCTATGCATACCTCCAAGAATGACGCCCCCAAGAGGGATATGGCACAAGAGCGCCGCCGTCATCCGACCGTCTGATCTAGGGTTTCCTCCAGAGGTGGCAGATAGGGGCCTAGAGCTTCTCCACGACAATGCCTTCAAGAAGGGGACGACCCAGAAAACGTCGTCGTCGCCCACCTTGGCAACATGCCAAGAGTAGGGTTTTCACCCGGATCCACTCGAGAAACCTCCATCCAGCCTCGTGTGCATAGGACCACCACCGAACACCGTCGTCGCACATGGAGCAGGCCGCACCGGCCAGATCAGATCTGACCAGGGGGCAGACCACACGTATAGCCGATCCATCCACCAGGCCCTCCATGCCGTTGCCGCCAATCCGAGATTCGACCGGCCGCAGATCCGCTCGCCTGCCGTCGTAAGGCAGGGTTGGCCGCAGCGTCGCAGGACCCGACCAGCCGCACCTCCACACGCCAGGGGACCTGCCCCACCTTAAACCGTGAGAGAGAAGGAGAGACCCCCGTCACCACCATCTGCCCCCGGGCTTTGCCCGGTGGCTTTACGCGACGACGACAGGAGGAGAGGAAGGAGTAGATCGGAGCTCGGCGGCGGCTAGGGTTGCAACCCGCCCGAGTCGCCCCGTGCGAGAGTGACGCGGGCATCTCTGGAATTGGGGGAAGAATTTTACTTCCCTGACCTCTACAGCAACTAGGGATGCATACGGTCTTTTTAAATATGAGTACTAGGATTTTAGTCTCGATTACACACCAAGCCTAGCCTAGTCCTCAATAAATGTGTGAGTATCAGGAAAACAAGGTCCTGAAGAATAAATAGGAACCTAAATTCATCTTCATGAGAATTCATACCCAGGGTTGGGTTTGTACATCCACTCTCCCCAACCAGTTGAGCTCGACTCATTTATAGGTGGCATTGATGGGTAAATTTTTTCATCTTTAAAGGCAATTTATGTGTCGTACCTTTTTATTATTAGGTATAGATATAGATATAGATGGATAATATTCTTCTTACTCCCCAACGGATGTGGGAGGTGGTTTCTTTCTTTGCCAATGAAGTTCTCGCTGATCCAAGGACTTTGCCACTCCGATCAAGACGTGTTCATCGTCTTCGCAAGTGGCTTTAGCGGGTTAACCCCCCCTCTCCCCTCAAAGAGGATTCCCTTGATAGAGTCCTCGTGACGATGCGGCCGATTCCTTTTAGCAGTGATGTTCCCCTTGGTGTGGATGGTTCGGAATGACAACTCATCGCTATTATGAGTTGTTATTTTTCTATCTTGTGAAGTATGTTATGTGGAACTACAATTGTGTCGTTCTTATCTGAATAAAATCACTTTATGTTCTTATGTGAATAGTGGCGTCGCTTTTCTTTTACGAGAATTCCGTTAACGACGATTTCAGTACCGTGTCCTGTGCGAGATGAGCAAAATGAACTTCACTATCTTGCACACCAGAAACATGCACAAACGAAGCTAGCCCAATACTAATACACACTTAAAACTTGCTGCAATTACTTCGTCGAAGCAAGTTGACCAGTGGGAGAACGATTTAGCGCATATTTCCACCCCTCACATTGAAATATGAATTTGGTATCTCCCCATGCTTAAAATGAACGGGCTTGTTAAAAATCAGTCAACTGAGACTTTGCGAAGTCCCAGTCGACACTATAATCCGTTGATCTTGCATCAAGATTCGTGTAAAAAGTTTTTTTTTAGTTTTTTTTTCTTTTTTTACATGCTATACTACTTGACTGAGAAGTCTCAATCGACTGGGACCTGTACACTCCCTAAAATGAAGTCGCAGCTCGGCAAAGAATCAAGCCCCAACAATTTGGCGACATCTCCGGCTCTAACAACTCAGCCCTCACTCGGAGAGAAAATGGCAGTGGAGATCCTCGAGTCGAGCATGGTGACGCCCAGCGAGGCGACGCCGAAGCACGGGGTGTGGCTCTCCAACCTCGACCTGCTGGTGGCCAGGGGACACACGCCCACCGTCTACATCTACCGGCCAAGCCCCGACCCGGCCTCCTCGCCGGACGTCCTCAAGGCCGCGCTGTCCAGGGCGCTCGTCCCGTTCTACCCACTCGCCGGCCGGCTCGCGCAGGACGACACAGGCCGCCCGGAGATCAGCTGCAGCGGCGAGGGGGTCCTCTTCGTCACCGCGCGGGCGGACTCCACGCTCGACGTCCTCGGTGACTTCGCCCCGTCCGACGAGCTGCGGCGGACGCTTGTCCCCTCGGCCGACGGCAGCGGCCTCGCCGATATCTTGGCTATGTTTCAGGTGACGTTCTTCAAGTGCGGCGGGGTGTGCCTGGGCGCGGCCATCCACCACACGGCGGCCGACGGCCTCGCCGCACTGGATTTCGTGAACGCCTGGGCTGCCATCGCGAGGGGCGACGTCGGCGTACCCGCGGCGAGCCCCTTCCTTAACCGCACGCTCCTCCGCGCGCGCTCCCCTCCCTCCGTGCGCTTCGACCACGCCGAGTACTCCCGGCGCGGCGGTGGCGGCGGCGAGTCGAAGACGTCCAGAGTCCCGTTCGGCTCTGCGATCCTCCCCGTGTCCAAGGACCAGATCGACGCGCTCAAGGGCGGCGTCGGCCAGGGAAAGAGGCTCTCCACGTTCAAGGCCGTGGTCGCCCACGTGTGGCGGTGCGCGTGCAAGGCGCGCGGTCTCGCGGCGACGGTGGACACCCGGCTGTACATGACGGCCGACGCGCGCTCCCGCGTCCATCCGCCGCTCCCACGCGGCTACTTCGGCAACGCCATCTTCCGCGCGTCGGCGGCGAGCAAGGTCGGTGACGTGGCCTCCGGGCCGCTGGACGCCGTCGCGGAGAAGGTCACCGGCGCGACCGCGCGGCTGGACGACGAGTACGTGCGGTCGCTGCTGGACCAGCTGGAGCAGCAGGCGGCGGACGCGTCGGGGCTGCGCAAGGGGGAGTGGGTCATGCCGGAGACCGACCTGTGGGTGATAAGCTGGCAGGGGCTGCCGATCTACGGCGCCGATTTCGGCTGGGGGCGGCCGGCGTTCATGGGCAGGGCCTGTCTCCAGTTCAGCGGCCTCGTGTACCTCGTGCCTGGCCCGGACGACGACGGGCGGCTGGACGTGGTGGTGGCCATGGAGCCCGAGAGCCTGGCCAGGTTCAGGAACGTGTTCTACCAGGACATGATGCGCTACTAGTCTGTTGTGGCACTGTTTGGCGTCGTGCTGGTCAGCTGTGGTATGGCGTCGTCATTTCATGTGGGAGGCTACACGTACGTCGGTGTACCGCTTGCCGCTTGCATGCACGGTGTTCATAAGCAGTGGTGCAGCACCAGCACTTGAGCAGCATTTCAGAGGCTTCAACACGTCATTTCGTGCTGTGTTTCAGAGGCTTGATATATTTCGCATTTTTCTCAGAAAAATTGGGTTACACACAGCACACGATGGATAGATACAGAGAGCAGTGGCTAGTGATCAGCTGTATCGTGCTATGCGCCGCTTACTCATTAGCGGTGGTTTCACGAGGTACTCCTACGTGTGCTACGTGTAGCGTCCGAGCAGCCTAGCACATATGCAGCAGACGCGTCACATGATAATGCCAACGCAAAACGGTCTAGAGACAAGTGATGCTTGATAAACTTCTACGTCTATGTCTATGCCATTGCTTACATACATAACATAGGTAGTGAGTTAACAACCTGTTTAGTATCTAACACGAAACATATATTTTGCTCAAATTTAGTATAGGTTGTTATAGGAAGGTTGTGTTTGGATCCATCGATCCTACTCCTGCATTCAGCGATAATCAGGGCACGCCATTCCGGGAGACCAATTACAAACGGCGCAAGCAACAAATTTACCAACGGGGCACTTCACTTGCATAAAGGAAGACACAAAAGTCTCAAAGGATAGGACACGAAGAAAGGTACAAATATGACATGTCAATACGTGCATCCTTAACCGCATGTAAGTTTTGGAGGATTCCAAACTTTGTGTGTGTTTTTCAATCCTAGGTAGTTGTTTGATTTCCCCTGATAAAAACACTTTTATTGACTTGTAGTGTAGTTTTAAGCGATACAAGCAAAATCATCACACATAAGGCCTCAGTGTAACCATGACTCACAAAAGCAGAAACATCCACAAAGATCGAGAATACATCAGCGAAGATAAAGTTTAAAGAGACAAGGAGGAATGTTTAAGAGGGAGGTGGGAGTGGATGCATTAGAGGATCTTCGAATAGGAGTCTCTTAACCCATCTCAAATGTCCAGACCGGCTGTTCGATCAATGCTAAAATAAAAAAACATTATCCAATTGAGCTTTTCATAATTGATCCAAACGTCGGGACTAACCGTCATTTTTCATATTCAGTTCAAATCTGAGGCAGATATGGAACGTCCGGACACACCCGCCTCATCGGAACCGGTCCACTTCGGCCCATCTGACCCGACATTCAATGGAACCTATCCGCACTCCAGTCAAAACACTAGTCGTATTTCACTCCATTTCCTTCCCCTCCACACTACCAAGCTCCTCTCTCACCAACTTCGGTGTTCTCCTCCATGGCGACACCTGGATCCAACTCCGTCATGTTCAGATGTGAGGGTTGGGAGCTCATCTCTTGCAGCCCCGAGGAGCAGATGGCCTTCCGCGCTGCTCTCCAATGCTCCCGGGAGGAGTGCACCCTCCCGCGGTCTTCAACGTGCCGATGGAATCCGTTGCCCAACTTGCGGTCAGATTCAGGGCCGACGGATCTCGTCGCGTGTCACCGACAGCTGTCACGAAATACGCTTGGTGCAATCCCGCCTTGCCGTTGGAACCTTTTAGGTTGCATCTAGTCTTCGTGACATCGGGCGCCGCAACGAAGGCCATTTGTGTCTCTATAACGAGTAGCAAGGATGACAGGAAGGGCAAAGAGAAGGGCAAGGTTAGTCGTGGCATTTGTTTTTAGTTAGTAGAGCATGCCATTTTTTTTAATCTGATGACATGTGTTTTGCTATGCAGGACGTTTCATGAGCTAATATGGATTTGTGTATTAGATTCAGATGTATGCGTTTGTAGAGTAGCATTTCGTGTGACGTTCGATCACTATCCGCAGACACGACATGACGCGTCCGTGCGTTTGAAACCGAATTTTAGAACTTGTGGTTGTAAAAGTACTGGGTAACATATGCTTTGCCAACTGCTCATATAGCATTTGGTAGTAGGCTAGTTGTTTGATAGGATTGTAATTCTGTGCGTGTATAACCTGCAACCATATGATTGGATTAATTACTGCCGACAACACATTTATACAATAATTAATTACGTCACTTATTTTCTCTCTACAATATTAATTCAAAATTGTTGCACTTGCACCTGCCACGCTTATACCACCCAAACGATGAGTGAGTTTATAATCGGAGAGAGATGGCAGCGGCACAGCAGCAGCAGCTTCACATGCCGTGATCCGATGAGCAGTCCGCCGCAGCACGCAGATGTCTCGTCCCTCCTCGCAGCTGCCGGCGGCCAACGGCCGCCGCTCAACGGCCGCGTGGCCATCGTGACCGGTGGCGCTGGCGGCATTGGCGCCGCTGTCACCGCGCACCTCGCATCCCTCGGCGCTCGCATCGTCGTTGGCTACATCGGCGACTCGGCACCCGCGGACCAGCTGGCCACATCCCTCAACGCGGCCGCAGGCAGCTCCGGCGGGCCGCGCGCCGTCGCGGTGTGTGCGGACGTGTCGGACCCCGTGCAGGTGGAGCGTCTGTTCGACGCGGCGCAGGCGGCGTTCGGGCGCGACCTCCACATCGTGGTGGCGGCCGCCGGGTTCCAGGACGCGGCGTACCCGGCCATCGCCGACACCGAGCCGGAGCAGTGGGACCGCGCCTTCGGAGTCAACGCGCGCGGCACGTTCCTGTGCTGCCGGCAGGCGGCCCGGCGGCTGGTCAGAGGCGGCGGCGGGCGGATAGTTACCTTTTCGTCGTCGAACGTGGGTTCGCTCCGGCCAGGGTACGGCGCGTACGTGGCGACGAAGGCGGCCGTGGAGGCGCTGACCAAGGTGCTGGCCAAGGAGCTCGCCGGAACTGGCATCACGGCGAACAGCGTGGCGCCGGGGCCGGTCGCCACGCCCATGTTCTACGCTGGGAAGTCCGAGGAGCGCGTGAGGGCCGTCGCCAGCGAGTGCCCCATGAAGCGCATCGGGGAGCCGGCGGACGTGGCGCCGGTGGTCGGCTTTCTCTGTAGTGACGCCGCCGGGTGGATTAACGGCCAGGTGATTCGGGTTAATGGTGGGTACGTGTAGTTTGTGCTGTTTGCTCATATCCGATGTGCGTGTAACTCGATTGACCGACGAGATGGTCCACTCACTCGATCTCCACGTCGCTACCTCGATTTACATGAATAAACAAACACAGTTTTTTTCGAAACAGCAGAACACACCTTTTAGAAGTCAACGAAAAATAATGAACGATTCGAGTTGAAATTGTAAAAGGACCGAGGTGTTTGAGTTTGAAATAAAATAACACAAACATGGTTTTGCAACGCCTCACCGTTTAGGGGCAGCGCAGTCGGCTAATTTTTGGCAATCTAGTTCTTGACAAGCCTCGGTTCCGCCTAGTAGATTTTCCAGCTGGGCTCACGTCCCTTTTCATTAATCTCTTAACCGAAATACATCGGTCTTAGTCATATCAATTCAAGGACTAACCAACTCAAAATGAACTTAACCAAGAGACCAAAAGGGGACTGAAAGGGGAGAGCGAGCTGGAGCATCATCAGGAATCAATTCCGCCTAGTAGATATGTTGGTTTATTTTTCTCGCAGGGCAGCGCTTCTTCTTTGAATCAGTCATCCGGGCATTCTTCAAGTTTGTTCATTCAGATGAATTGGACGGAGCTTCGACGTAGATTCCTCCTAGCTCCTTGGAAACCCCATGCTAGTTTACCATGAGTGACGATGAGCAAGCTTCAAAAAATAATGCACCACTGGAAGCCATCAAATAGGGAAGGGTCCAAATATCCAATCTTGGTACTCAGACTAAATGGATTTGTGCATGAAAGTTTCACTTCTCTCCCCACCATGCGACTTTCTCATTGCAGAAAAACTCATATTTGATTCTTGGGTTGGGAGAAAGCTATATTAAGCAAAGACCCCCCTCGCCAGCCAACCGGTGCAAACAACTCCTATTTCAGCTTACTATATGAACATGTTAAAGTGCATCGATTAGATACCCCCTAGTGGCATTTTAAAGATTTATGACACACCCATTGAGAGGACTAACATCTCTATTGAGTTTGTTTCAGATTGGTCCAAAGCCTACAATTGTAACATCACAAGTGAGTTCTTATTCGTATTGCTGTGCTGCTCGATAGATCATGGGTTTTATCTATATGAATTGGCTACCAATTAAGCTTTGAAGTTACCAAGCAAAAAACACCGTACAAAACTGGACTAACATTTGGAATGTGATTTCACATCCCATTGTTTTCAAAGAAGTGAAACAAGTTTCATAACCGGTAGGCTTGCTATGTACCATCCATAAAATGACCATAAGTGAAACAAATTCTCCATGTCATAGCATTAAATTTTATCCCTGTCACCAGTTGTTCCTTGGTGAGTTAATAGAGGTTGTTGTATCTTTTTTATCACCAGCAGGGAGCAACCCAATAGTTTTTTTATGGGAGAGACCAACCGATTTTAATTCGTCCCTTTTTTTCTTTGATAGAAATGGGTTCATATGGATTGTACATTGCTGACAAATTGTTTATGGTACTTTTTATTAACTTTCAAACTCTACGCTTCCAGTCTGGTGTGTTTAGAGGAGGAGGTCACTGACAACAGTTTGCCAAAAAGGCAATGACACGAAGGTGTAATAGTGGATTGGGGTATAGAGATGGAGCAAGATCACATATGTTTTTTTAGAAAAATGAACCGTTGAAAATTGATTGAGATTTGCATGGATCTCGCTTGACCGATCTTTAACAAAAAAATTGGGGCACAAGCTATAATATATCAGTAAGATACTCCACTTAGGCCCTTGAGGATCGCCTTCGTCGAGTTTACCCAGGTCCGGCCCCTCAAGAAGAGGTAAAGGCCTACGTCCTGCTTGTGTTGTATTGATTGGAGTATCGATTACAAGGGAGCGGATTCGCTTGACCTAGTTCTTGATTAGTTGGTTTCTGTCCAAGTCGCCCCGGGTCTCGCCCTTATAAAGGAGGCCAAGACCATGGGTTACACGAGTCTCATACCGACTCTTACAACGTGTCCGACTCTATCTTTATGTCATCTTGCCTTCCTGAGCAAGCCGTCTTTAGGCGGCTTATCCACCCGGGTCTTCATGCCTTCCTTGTCTGGGCCTCGCCTTGGCCCATCTTGGTGAACCGCCATACGTCTAGGCTTATGTCTCGAGGCCCATCCTTGGTCTGGCTTATGAGCCACCAGGTATGACCCGGCCCCACCTGGGCGGGTCTCACCACGGGGTTATATCCCCAACATTAGGCCCAGGTTGATTTGAGCTTGCTCATTTCAAGTTTCCGTCTCACTTGGTGGTGAGTCTCGTTCATTATCACCTGAAAGTAAGACAAAGTAACCCGCCGTGACGTCATACTGGAGATATCAAAAAGATTCCCTCACGACCGCAACGGATCTTTCTACTATTAAACTGACGGCCCGAAAATCAAGGCGTCCGTCTCGGTCAATCAACTTCCGTCGCCTAGATTCCCGCGCCCGTTTCCACCTTTTGCCTATTAAATAGGACCGCGAAGGGTGGTATTCATTTCTTTCTCCGCTTGCCCTTCTTCTTCTTCCTCCTGACGCCGTCGCTCCAGAGTTTTCCTGCTTCGGCGAAGCTTTCACACCATCGTCACGTCAGGCCGCTGCATCAACCTTATTGGATCAGAGCACCGCCCGCGTCCATCGCGTCATCTTCGGTATGTTCATCTCCACCCCTAGATCTGTAGCTTTCGGTAGGGTTTTCATGGAGCTCCTCCACCCGCTAGAACACGAGCTTTTCATAATGTCAGATAGTATGTAGATCAGTGAACTCGATAATGCCCTTGAACCCATCGCGATAGACCATAGGAAGTCAATAATAGCACAACACAAATCTGTAGTTGCCCTTTTCACTATCTTCAAGCACTGCTAGTTCCTCTGTTCGTCGCTGGGTTTAGAATAAACCCGCCTTCTTCTATGTTTTGTAGATCCATAATTATATAGATAACATGTGAAACCTGTTTTCCACACTTAGTAACTTTTTCTTTGTTTACTTGCAAACTTATCCCGCCATTGAATTTCCGACTCTCGCCCAAATTGCTCCGGCAACTTAGCTTTCAGGAACTTAGATTTCATCAGCCGTCCGTAGTTATCTGTCACCTTCTAACTTGCCACACATTGTTACCTTTGCACAGCTTTAAGTCGCCACCATGCCTCGTGCGTCCAATTCTTGTAACTGGGTCAGCTCTGCCGTTACCGAAGAGTTCTTGAAGGACTTCGTAGACACAGGGTCCTTGCTAGCCAAAGATGTCATCCATTGGCGGGTTCCAGGCAATGAAAAGAAACCCATTCCACAAGAGGGTGAAGTAGTTGTTTTCACGGATCACCTTGTACGCGGTTTCAGCCCGTCCGACTCAAAATTCTTCCAAGACGTCCTTCATTTCTTTAAGCTGTGCCCTCAAGACATCGCCCAAACTCCATCTCAAACATATGCAACTTCCAAATTCTCTGTGAAGTTTACTTACAAGAAGAGCTGTCCGTTGGCCTTTTCCGTGAGTTCTTCTACGCGAACCGCCAGACGGAGGTAAAAGCTGGTCCAAGCTTAGAGCTTGGCGGGATCTCAATTCAAAGGAGACGGGACATGACCTTTACGGCTTTTCGGATGCCAAGTCATCCCAAGGACTGGAATAAAACCTAGTTTTATTGCAAAGACACCTCTCCAGAGGGAGAGCATTCCTTGTCGGGTTATTGTCCAACCCGGCTCAAGACTTCAACCGAGCTCCTTGACTAGCTGTGAGCCACTGAATGAGAGAAGTATGCTCCGGCTCACGCAAGAATCAAGGCCCTTATGGCCAACGGTCTAACTGGGATGGATCTGACCCGCTGTTGGGTTTCTTGGAAATTCCTTCCTCTGAGCCGGCGAAGCCGCCTCATGTGCGAGTATACGGGTGATGATAATGACCCCCTTTGCTTTAACTCTACCACATTGTCAGAGGATAACATCGTGACCGCCATCAAGAGCCTGGTTCATGAATCTAAAGGATCTTGTCGTGCCATCGGATTAGCACCTTTCTATGCCGCAAACCCGGCCCCAGACATAATGGCGACTCTCGATCTCCTTACCTCCGCGTTAGCTATCCATATATGCTTTGCAATCTTTTGACCTCTTTCGACGACTTTCATTTTCAGGACAATTCCAGCTTCTAGAAAAACAAATACGTTCCTCCTCCAAAGAAATCAAAGGAGAAAAACAACGACCGAAACAAGAAAACTGCACCTCAAGAACAACCGGAATCTGATGACTCAGAGGTAGAACTTGACTCTCTTGGCCGTCTCTTCATGCACCTTATTGACAATAATAATTCTCAGGACGAAACAGAGACAAGCCACGCTAACGTTCCTGAGGTAACTTATGTTTCATCTGACTCAGAACATCTTGCACCACAGAAGATACGGCAGGTCGTCCGAAAGGTCCCACTTTCTCACCCTCTTGCTTACTTAGACCCCCACTTTTCTTTGAAAAAGCAACAGAAACTCTCCCGACGCCAGACCCGGAGCACTGGCTCTAACGACCTCATGGCCGGGTTATCTCATTCTCCGGCTCAACAAAAACGGCCAGCTGAGGTATTTGTTTCACTTGGCTTAAGTTTGTCAACTTTGCCTTTATGATTTGATCCCGTCTTATATTGCCTTAACTGTTTTCAGGAATCACCCCCTTCCTCGGGCGACTCTACAGCTACTGCTCTTCCGCCTCTAAAGATCAACCCAGAGTACGTGCCTTTCATGCTTACATTCCATCCTTTGTTAGCCGTAAAGTTTATACTATGACCTTCTGTGTTTTCCAGGGCTCAAGCGAAACGAAGGAAGACCGGAAGGTCTACCCCTGCTCCCAAGGCTCGAAAGCTGGAGCCTGCCAAGCCGGACTCTCCTGCAGCGCACGCTGATCCTTCTGTGGCCTCCAAAGATGCGCCTGAAGAAGCTCGTCCTTCTGCCAAGCCGGCGGCCCATGACATGATTCCCGAGAGTCCTCCGAGGACCAACTCGAAGCCGCCGAGCCCTTCAATAGCTGTTGACGATTTGCTTACTCCGGATGTCACCATTACTGGTGCCGGCTTCCACACTCCTCAACCTCACATGTTGACAAAGCACACTGAGAAGCCTGCAGCCGCCGAGAAGCTGGACTTTGAACTCCCCATGCTGGAGAAGTTAACCGCTGATGAGCTGCATTATGGTTATCTGAACCGCCTCTCCATCAGCCGGAACATGGAGCTCAAGCTTGTCAGCTTGATGAAGAAAAATATATGAGGTACTCTTGCTCTCGTTTCCTTATACCCTTATGTAGCCCCCAAGAGCTGGTTTAGTATTTACCAATGGTAAACCGGGTCTTTGAATCTTGTTATAAATAGAAAATACTTAGCCTGTAGCCCCCAAGGGCCAGCTTAACTTGATGAAAGATAAGCCGGAACTTTGGTATAAATAGATCAGAGATCTAGTTGTAGTCCCCTAGGGCCGGCTTAACTTTGATGAAAGATGAGCCGGAACTTCCTTGTAGGTAAAGCAAAGAGCCATGTGTAGCCCCCAAGGGCTGGCTTAACTTTGATGAAAGATGAGCCAGAACTTCCTTGTAGGTAAAGAAAAGAGCCATGTGTAGCCCCCAAGTGCCGGCTTAACTTTGATGAAAGATGACCCAGAACTTCCTTGTATCCTTGGAGAACAAATAGACATTAGCCCCCAAGTGTCGAGCATATTGCTTGCAATCTTCTTGAAACTTGCATTATATTGTCTGAATCTTCATCATCTGATAATATACCATCCTGGAGACTTAGCCCTCATTTTGCCTTTTATATGTTACAGGAAGCTTTAAACGAGGCCGAGTCTGAATTGACTAGGTTAAGGAGCAGTCTGGCCACCTAGCAAGCCGCCCGAGGCGAGGCAGACGAAAAGTGCCGGCTCGCCGTCGAAGAACTTGCTAAAGTTAAGGCTGACTTCACCACCTTAAAAAAATCTGCTAAGACGGAACAGACCGCCCTAGCCCAACGAGCAGACAATGCTGACCAGTGGCTCATGGTTGTGTCCGATGAGTTACACACCTTGAAGCGCCACATTGCAAAGATGTCTGCCGCCATCTTTGGTAAGTACTAAATATTTAGCCAATACTCTTGTGTGAGTACTTATGCTGGCGACTTATAGCCAAAATTCCGTCTTATGCAGGTCAAAGGAGCCATCAACTTGGCACTGATAGCTTGTTGCCATTGAAAGCCGTCTATACGTTAATGGAGCTACTGTATTGCGGAGCTCTCTGCACAATCAAGGCGGTGCTCTATAAAGATAGTATTCCCTCAACTATGAAGGGAGTCATAGAGTTGCTGTCCACCCTGCCTAAACAAATCCAAGAGCTCAAAAAATCAACCGCCAGAAAAGGAGCTGTCGCAGCCATAAGCCGGGCTTTAGCTTTTTCCCCAGAGCTGACTCCCGAAGACATGATGGATGGGTTTCCATCAAAGAAGGATGATGGCTCAGAGTTGACGGAGGCTGACTATGCTCGTTGCATGAAGGCTTCTAGAGTCCTCGCATCAGTGTTAGCAGAAGAAGTGGACCTGTCAACATACCAGGCGGCTTACAATGCCGAGCAGAAGAGAGTACG
Source organism: Hordeum marinum (assembly GCA_022496015.1). Lineage (NCBI taxonomy): Eukaryota > Viridiplantae > Streptophyta > Magnoliopsida > Poales > Poaceae > Hordeum > Hordeum marinum. The sequence goes on from CM039678.1 coordinate 95,094,121, forward strand.
CTGCCCAACCTTTGAGGCCAAGGACTTAACGCCTGCACGCCGTAAGCACCTCTTTGCTCCTAATCTTGACCTGTCCCCCTCTTTGAAGAGGCAAACTTTGCGGCTTTTACCAACTGCAACTGGGACATGGACAATCTCCAGATCATGGAGGTCGAAGACCCGCCGCAGGGTGACCCGCCATCCAACTGACGACCTTGGTAACGCCGTGGATGATCTGGCCTTGTGACCCGCCATAGGGCGATGTAAAAAACTTTGAGTCCTCACTTTTGAGCTCCGCAGAGAGCATTGTAATAGGCTTGTAGTAAACTTTGTCTTGCCTGAACTGTGCCATTATGCACATATGAAATCGTCTGGCTTAACATATTACATCTGCCTTGTGCCTTCAACTCATACCAGATGTTGTGGCGGATCTTGGTAATTAACCAACTTGTGAGAATAGATTATTCTTCACATTGTCAGAAGGACGGCTTAAGATAGCGCCACCCAAAGATGTTATATCTTTCCTGACTTGATTTTTGTTTTAACTCATGTGCCAGTTCTTCTAGGCTAACTCGCCACTTAAAACTCCTTAGCAGTACAGGGTCTCTATCGAGATTAGCCGTCAATTCCTTTGAGCGGCTCATGGTCTCTAAGTAGATTAACTGACAGGAAGTGTGACGTCCTAGAAGAGACTCGGCAGGGCATGAGTAGCCTTGTAGCCCATAAACTGCCTCTCACGTGACATAAATCCGTCGTTTTAACCTTAAATAGTACAGGGTCCTTAAAGGATTAACTACCTAAGAGTATGAATGGGCCACATAGCGGAGATTCGGCAGTAGATGGGAGAGTTTATCCTTGCTTTCCGTAAGCCGGCCCTCACATGACAAGAGCCGCCGTTTTAACCTTGAACCAGTACAGTGTCTCTATCGAGATTGGCCGTCATTTTCTTTGAGCCGGCTCAGGGTCTCCAGGCGAGATTAACTGGTAAGAGTTCGGCGGGTCACCTAGCGGAGTAGCATCAGCTTATAGGCAGGTTTAACCCTGTTTGGCTTAAGAGCCGATCAAGAGGGTGTGTAAGCTAAACCCAGTGGGTTGGAAGCCCCCAAGTGACCTTTGTTGACGGAGTCAACTGTTTAGCTTAAGAGCCGACCGATAGGGTGTGATAAGCTAAACCCGATGGGTTGGAAGCCCCTTGGATGATCATGTTGACGGAGTCGACTATTTGGCTTGAAAGCCGATCAATAGGGTCTGATAAGCTAAACCAGGTGGGTTGGAAGCCCCCCGATTGACCTTTTTTGCACAGACTGAGATATGCAAAACGGTAGAGGCCCCGACTTGCAGGGATGCCAACTTTATTCATATATATATATATGATATGTACAATGAAGGTGTACAATGTCAAGTCTTGACAACTTAAGTATAATAAGGCCGTAGATGCGCCATGTTCCACGGCCGGCGGGTCTCTTGCCTAGAAGTGTTTGAGTCGTCTCGGATGTCAATGAGGTAATACGACCCATTGTTGAGATTTCTGCTGACCACGAAAGGCCCTTCCCATGGAGGGGATAACTTTTGTGCATCCGTATGATCTTGAATCAACCGCAACACTAAGTCGCCTTCTTGAAACGTCCAACTCTTAACTCTGTGGCTATGATAGCGACGCAGGTCTTGCTGATAGATCGCCGACCGGGCCGCCGCTAGATCACGTTCTTCCTCCAAGGCATCCAATGCATCTTGATGCGCCGTTTCATTGTCTGCCTCAACGTAAGCCGCCACCCGTGGCGAGTCATGACGGATATCGCTTGGTAACACCGCTTCTGCACCGTAAACCATGAAGAAAGGTGTATAACCTGTTGATCTATTGGGGGTGGTTCTGATGCTCCATAAGATGGATGGCAACTCCTCCACCCAACAACCCGGTGTTCGCTGCAAAGGAACCATAAGCCGAGGTTTGATACCTCTCAAGATTTCTTGGTTAGATCGCTCTGCCTGACCGTTTGACTATGGATGAGCAACCACAGAAACATCAAGTCTGATGTGTTCACTTTCACAGAATGTTTTCATAGCCCCCTTGGATAAGTTTGTAACATTATCAGTGATGATGCTGTGAGGGTAACCAAAACGGTAGATCAGTCTTTTAATGAACTGAACCGTCGTGGCCGCGTCACACTTGCTAACCGGCTCAACTTCTACCCACTTGATAAATTTGTCAACCGACACCAAGAGGTGGGTCTTCTTGTCCATGGATCTCTTGAAAGGCCCGACCATATCAAGCCCCCAGACTACAAACGTCCAAGTAATTGGAATCATGCACAACTCTTGAGCCGAGACATGAGCATGCCAGCCAAACTTTTGACATCCATCGCACTTGCGGACCAAGTCTTCCGCATCCTTATGAGCCGTCAGCCGGAAGAAGCCATGTCGAAAGGCCTTGGCCACAATGAATTTTGAGCTGGCGTGATGACCACAATCACCAGCATGAATTTCATTCAGGATTTCCTTGCCCTCGTCAGGTGAAACACAACGTTGAAACACGCTAGTGACACTACACTTATGTAAGTCACCATTGACTATTGTCATAGACATAGACCGCCGGGTGATCTGCTTCGCAAGATTTTTGTCATCAGGTAACTCGCCACGAGTCAAGTATGCCAAATAAGGCACAGTCCAGTCAGGAATAGCATGTAAAGCCGCCACCAGCTGTCCTTCCGGGTCAGGGATAGCCAAGTCTTCCTCTGAAGGAAACTTAACTGACGTGTGATGTAATACGTCTAAGAAAACATTAGGCGACACCGGCTTACGTTGTGAACCCAACCTTGACAGGGCGTCAGCCGCCTCGTTCCTGCGACGATCAATATGATCCACATGATAACCCTTGAAGTGACCAGCGATGACATCCACCGCCTAACGATAAGCCACCATTCGTGGGTCCTTGGAATCCCAAGTGCCTGAAACTTGTTGGGCTACAAGATCTGAGTCGCTGAAGCATCTAACTCGGCTCAGGTTCATCTCCTTAGCCACCTGGATGCCATGAAGCAGAGCTTCTTACTCAGCTGCATTGTTAGTACAAGGAAACATCAACCTTAGCACATAACAAAACTTATCACCTTTGAGGGAAGTTAAGACAACCCCTGCCCCTGATCCTTCCAGTTGCCTGGATCCATCAAAGTGGATTGTCCAGTATGTGTTGTCCGGCTTCTCCTCGGGCGCCTGACATTCGGTCCAATCATTTATGAAATCCATTAAGGCCTGAGACTTGACCTTCGTGCGAGGTACATATTTCAAATTGAGAGGTCCAAGCTCCAACGCCCACTTAGCAATCCTGCCAGTAGCTTCTCTATTTTGAATTATATCTCCCAATGGGGCAGAGCTAACCACTGTAATCTGGTGCCCTAGGAAATAGTGCTTTAGTTTGCGATTGGCCATGAACACCCCATACACCAGCTTCTACCAATGTGGATACCTCTGCTTGGATTCTGTCAGGACCTCACTGATATAGTAAACCGGCCTCTGAACCGGATATTCCTTCCCTGCCTCCTTATGCCCGACAACGATTGCAGCACTGACAACCCTATTATTAGCCGCCACGTATAAGAGCAAAGGTTCTTTCTCCACCAGAGCGGCTAAGACCGTCGGCTCAGTGAGCTGTCTCTTGAGCGCCTCAAATGCTTCACCCGCCTCCGTACTCCAGACAAAGTTGTCCATCTTTTTATCATCTGGTACAAAGGGATGGCCTTCTCACCAAGGCGGCTTATAAACCGGCTTAACGCAGCAATCTGTCCCGCCAGGCGTTGAACATCATTGATGCATGCTGGCTCAGACAGGGAGGTGATAGCCTTGATTTTATCTGGGTTAGCCTCAATGCCATGCTCAGATACTAGAAATCACAAGAACTTGCCTGCCGGAATGACAAAGACACACTTAGCCGGGTTAAGCATCATCTTGTAGACCCATAAGTTGTGAAAAGTCTCCTTTAGGTCGTCAAGGAGAGTCTCCTTCTTCCTTGACTTGATCACAATATCATCCACATATGCATGAACATTGCGCCTGATTTGGCTATGAAGAGAGTTCTGTACACAACGCTGGTAAGTCGCCTGGGCACTCTTGAGCCCGAAGGGCATAGACACATAGCAAAAAGCACCAAAAGGCGTGATGAAAGCCATCTTCTCTTGGTCTTTGACTGCCATCTTGATCTGATGATAACCAGAATAAGCACCTAGGAAGCATAAACTATCACAACCCACCGTTGCATCAATGATCTGGTCAATACGAGGGAGAGCAAATGGGTCAGCCGAACATGCCTTGTTAAGATCCGTGTAGTCCACACACATACGCCACGTGCCGTTTTTCTTGAGCACTAGCACCGGGTTAGTCAGCCACTCCGAGTGAAAGACCTCGACAATGAAACCCGCCGCTAGAAGCCAGGCTACCTCTTCCCCAATGGCCTTGCGTCTCTCCTCATTGAACCGCCGCAGAAACTGTTTGACTAGTTTAAATTTAGGATCCACATTAAGGTGGTGCTCATCGAAATCTCTCAGTACACCCGACATGTCAGAAGGTTTCCATGCGAAGATGTCCCGATTCTCACGGATGAATTCGATGAGCATGCTTTCCTATTTGGGATCCATATTAGCTCCGATAGTGAACTGCTGAGATGAGTCACCCGGATTGAAATCTACCAATTTGGTATCATCCACCGAAAATTTGAGGGGCGGCTCAACCTCTGTGGTGGGCTTTTTCAGCAGAGTCATGTCCTTCGGGTCAACGTTTTCCTTGTAAAACTTGAGCTCTGCCTCAGCACAACTGGACTCTGCATAAGCCGCATCTCCTTCCTCGCACTCAATAGCCGTCTCTCGATCACCATGCATCGTAATCATACCTTTTAGGCCTGGCATCTTGAGCTGCAAGTACACATAACAAGGCCTAGCCATGAATTTGGCGTAAGCCGGACGTCCAAACAGAGCGTGATACGGACTTTTGATCTTGACCACCTCAAAGCACAAGGTCTCTACCCTGTAGTTGTATTCGTCACCGAAGGCGACTTCAAAAGAGATCCTCCCCACTGGATAAGCTGACTTGCCAGGCACCATGCCGTGAAAAACTGTTGATGATGGCTTAAGATCCTTATCAAGCAACTTCATCCGGCGGAAAGTGTCGTAGTACAAAATGTTGATGCTACTGCCACCATCCATAAGCACCTTGGTAAACACATAGCCTCCAACTTGGGGAGCAACTACCAATGCTAGCAGTCCCAGGTCATCAACACGCGGCGGGTGATCCTCCTGGCTCCAGGTTATATCATACTCAGACGACTTCAAGTATTGTGGTAGAGCTAGCGTGATCGCATTAACCGCCCACTTGCGCAACTTCTGATCTCGCCTGTCAAGGCTGGTCGTAAAAACATGATACTGACCCGAGCTAAGCTGCTTTGGATTACTCTGATATCCAGATTTGTTATTCTGTTGCTGATTGTTGCCACCAGAGTGCTGATGATGTCCTCCTTGGTTGCCCTGGCTGTGATGGTCGGATCCTGAGCCGCCGGACCCAAATCCGTCTCCTGACCCGCCTGGTCCTCAACCGCTAGGTAGGCCACCATCGTTGTTATGTTGTCGTAAGCTGTAGTCCTTGAACTTTTGCATAACATGGCAATTACCCCACATGTGACCCGCTGGCCTGTCGGGCTGACTGTGCTCTGGACAAGGTTTATTGAGCATCTCTTCCAAATTAAAAGGAGTCTTACCCTTATTAAAAGGCTACTTGAACTTCCCGTTGCCCTTAGCACAATTGTTGCCAGTGCTGGCGTTGGCCACCAGCTCTGACCTTCTATCCGGGTTCTTCCTCTTGCCTTGGTTACCATTGCCTGCCGCCCCCTTGCCATTGCTATTCTTAATATTCTGACCAGGCTTCTCCTCATCAGAGCCCGAATCCTTCGTATTATCAGAGTCGGCGTATTTCGTGAGAGCTGCCATGAGCTCCCCCATGTCTTGACACGTGCGCTTGAGCCGGCCAAGCTTCTGCCTCAAAGGCATAAAGTTGCAATTCTTCTCCAAAATCAAGACCGCTTGAGCCGCCGTAATCTGCTCAGACGAGTGGATGATAGTCGAAACCCGCCGGACCCAGTGATGAGCTGACTCATTTTCTTGCTGTACACAGTGATCCAAATCCACAATTGTCATGGGCTGCTTGCACGTCCCTTGAAAGTTTTTGATGAACTTCGTTTTTAACTCATCCCAAGAATTGATGGTATTGGGTGGCAAACCCTTCAACCACGTGCGAGCCGGCCCTTCTAGCATCATGGTAAAATACTTCGCGCACACCGCGTTATTGACGTCCAACATCTCCATAGCCAACTCATAGCTCTCAATCCAAGCCTCCGGGGGTAGATCAGCGGTGTAATTTGGGACCTTGTGAGGGCCTTTGAAATCCTTCGGCAGATGCTCGTTCTGTAGAGCCGGCACCAAGCATGGCACTCCCACGGCCCAGGTGGTTACTTCCGCTCCAACTGAGATGGAAGGCGCATGCTCTTGATGAGCCGCCGCTGCCAGAGCCGCCACCTCACGCTGTGCCCTCGCCCGATCTACGAGCGCCTAAGCATCCAAAGCCGCCTAGTCGTCTTGCGGTGGGCCCCAGTGTCGGTCACTACTAGAAACCTACGGTGACTCATAATGCCGGCTGAAGCTGCGATTGGGGATGGGGGTTGAATGCATGCGACTCTGGCTGTACTTATACTTCTCTTGCTGGGCCATCGCCATTCATAGGTAGCCAATAGCATCCCGTATCTCTTCTGCGAAAGGCGCCTCGTCAGGAATAGGGATTGTTCCAAACCGGGTTACCGCCGCCACCATGTTCTCCGCCGGGTTTGAGTAGTGACCCGTCGGCGTCAGAAAAGCCATTGGTGCGGTCTGGTTCCGTCGGGGCGGGTTAAGCTGTTGCCGAGCCGCCGACCGACTTCCAGGTGCTTTCGTTGTCCGACCCATTCCTGGCGTGTTAAAAAGATTTCTGGCCTCATCTTGCTTGGGCAAGCGGGACTAATACCTCATCCGCCACACCGCGGCCGCCGAATGTTGTTCTAGCTCAAGGCGGAAAGCATCCGTCTTAACGCATTCTGCCTCCGCGTCCATCTAAGCTTTTAACACGCCGATCCTCTATTGGACTTCCTCCATCTGGTCCTTCAGTCTTGTGATCTCCAGGTTCTGGGAGGCTTGATTGTCAGGCGTGACTTCAGTCGCCATCAGAGTTGTGAGCTCGTTCATCAGATCCAGAAGAACCAGAGCCGGCGGTGGATCAGCCCCCGTGTCTGCTGCTTCGGTGGATGCACTTGTTGGGCCCGGCTCTGTTCCTGTCATGAACACGGCCGCAAGAGTCACCAACCCATGATCATCCGACTCAGACCGCTCCGCCTCGGGGTAAAGTTTGTTGTAGCCCCCGTGCCCGCCATCGTGAAGTTGGTAGATTGATTCTGCCTCTCCGCTCGAAGATCCATCCTCTGAACGAATGAGAATCTCCTGTGACATAGAAACCTCAAGATCCATACCTTGAGTGAAGCCAACGAAGACATGCTTCCTGCCCGGGTCAGCATGGGCGGGTTGCACGTGTCGAGCAGGTTGCGTGCGCCGAGCCGGCTCAATGATGTTGGTGCAGACGTCCAGCCCGGGTGTATATCCGTCGACCTTGCCGATGAAGACATGGATTCCGCCGAAGGGGACCCGGAACCCGTACTCCACAGAGTCAGCCTCACGACCCCAGCCGACATCGTCGATGTAGAGCCGGCCGCTGTGAATTTTGTTCATCCTTTCAATCACGTATCCCTCGTTCCCTAGAAGAGATCCCTTCGAGAACTCAACACCACCGAGCGTGAGCCCCATAGTGGGTGCCAACTGTCATAGTTTTGTCACGGCAGATGTCCGAGGACTCTGTTTCGAGGCCATCGCTAAGGTGATGGAATCAAAGGGGTTGGTTGGGACGAAGGACACGAGTTTACCCAGGTTCGGCCCCTCAAGAAGAGGTAAAGGCCTACGTCTTGCTTGTGTTGTATTGATTGGAGTATCGATTACAAGGGAGCGGATTCGCTTGACCTAATTCTCGATTAGTTGGTTTCTGTCTAAGTCGCCCCGGGTCTCGCCCTTATAAAGGAGGTCAAGACCATCGGTTACACGAGTCTCATGCTGACTATTACAACATGTCCGACTCTATCTCTATGTCGTCTTGCCATCCTGAGCAAGCCATCTCTGGGCGGCTTATCCGCCCGGATCTTCATGCCTTCCTTGTCTAGGCCTCGCCTTGGCCCATCTTGGTGAACCGCCATACATCTAGGCTTATGTATCGAGGCCCATCCTTGGTCTGGCTTATGAGCCGCCATGTATGACCCGGCCCCACCTGGGCGGGTCTCACCACGGGGTTATATTCCCAACAGTATGCTATTACGTAATATGATCCCACATCGACAAGGAAAACAATATTTGCTGAGAATGTGACGGGCTTACTCTGGCCTGTACCTTTTCATTCATTAAAAAGTAGGAACATGTTAACATGCTCCCTCTTACCCCTTATTTTTAAAGATGAGGTAAAAAGGTAAGAGTTAATCCGATCACTAATCAATGAGATTAATGGCTCTGAACTAATATATACTCTTACCTTTAAAGTGAAAAGAAAGGGTGAGAGGGAGCATGTTAAAACTGTTCTAAAAAGTATTGTACATGACAAGAAAAAACTACATCCAAAAAAGATAAAGGTGGAACAAGGAAAACCAGAAAAATATTACAATCTTGGCCAGACGGTACTCCCTCCATTTTTATTTATTTCACATATTAGATTTTAGTAAAGTCAAATTTATAATTTTTTACGAACTTTATAAAAAACAATAAGAATATTTACAATAACTAATGCATATCTATATGATGTGAAAATATATTCAATGACGAAGCTAATGAAATTGCACATTTGCATGCACGAACAACCATCAAGGTAATAATCCATGCATGAATATATACTTATATATAGTTATATACTATCTGTATTATAAAGTAACTGTTTTGAGTCACAAAATTTTAAAATATTATTATGTCATTTTCAAGTTTGTGTCAACTTTAGTTATTATAGTATATACCGAAACCATACTGAAATAACTTGGTATATACCAAAAGCCAAACTGTATTTTAACTTCATATCAAATTTACAAAAGTATCAGTACCATACAAACAAAAAACAATCATACAAATTGAACCATATAAATTGAATGCAGTGAGTAAAGTTTTGTGTTACCTCACGTTACGGAAGGGAACTTGGTGCACCTGGGTGCCAACGCACCCAATATGCACATTTATTAATTGCAAAAAATTCAAAAAATCGTAAACTTTTTTTAAATAAAATATGATCAAGTATTGTATCAGTATAAAAAGTTTGGTCAAGGAATAACTCTGGTTGACTCCGGGGCAAAATCAAGGAGAATATAACATGAATAATACTTGTATATAGCGTTCAATTTGTTTATTTCTTGCCCAGAATTTGTAGTGGTTGGTAAATCTTCTAATACGAGTACAATACTTGATTATATTTGATTCTAAAACATTTTTGATTTTTTTGACCTTTTACAATTACTAATTATTTTGTTCATATAGAGTCCGTTCGCATCTGGATGCACCAGGCTATTTCGAGTTACTTCAACCCCTATGTATGGATGTTTTTTTCTTCAAAAAGAGGGGACATCCCACAACCACTACATAGAGTGATGTATACAACCTTTTATTTGTCATACCAAAGTTCATCATATGATCGCAATAAAGTTCAAAAAATAAATTGTCGCACATGACTGCCCCAAACGAAAATTGAAAAAAGGAATATCGTAGGGAAATGAGCCTCACACATCATAAACCCTACTAACAGGCCACCAACCAAATCAGCTGAACAAGTCGTGAGAGACCATCTCCTATCGGTTCCACCCAAACACCCTGGGCACCCAATCCTCCCCCTTGTGTAGTAACGACCATGTATGGATCCAGCCGATGGCCTTGAAGATAACCTGCAAAAAATCTGGAACTTTTGTTGTGTTAAAAATACCTCCATGACGAAGTGTTCCAAATGGCACAAAGTAAAGAAGATATTCCCACATGGATATGAGATTTCTACTTGGGATGCACACCCACTAACCAGTTTCCAAACATATTTGTACTACTCGTGGGTGGAGGTAAGTTAAAAGCTAGATGAAGTTGGCCATAGTAGCTTAGCAAGTGTGCATTGAAGGAAGAAATGCTGAATAAGCTACTCATTGCCACAAAAACAACACTTAGTGTATCCTTGCATTTTTTTTCAGATTATCTTTTGTGAGGATGACCTTGTGATCCAAATACCACATGAAGTTTTTTATTTTCAATCAAACTTTCATTCTCCAAATATATTTATGGTGACAAAATTGCTCATGATTGATGAGGTCCATATATCAATGGTCTTCTGAAGGAACCATTCAACGACATGTGGCCCATCACAAAGGCAACAGAGACATCTTCCTATTGTACGATATGATAGAGACAAGGGTCTTGCACGGCTTGTGGCATTTCCCCTAGCCATGTATCTTCTGAGAACCTAGTAGTAAGACTATATCCTACAATGAATGTCCCTTTGTGAACAAAATTCATTTTTGACTCATACGAGTCCTTTCTAGAAAGGCGAGTCTGTTGTTTTTCCCTGAACCTCACAGAGGGTTTTTGAATGAAGGTATTTATTCCTAAGTAATTCTTGTCAAACACCATCCTCGGTAAGTATCATATAAAACCATTTGCCGAGCAGGCACTTATTTTTAATCTCAAGGTCGTCCACCCCTAGAACTCCTTGGTGACATATGACATATCACATCCCACCTTGTCAGGTGGTATTTACACTTAAGTTCCTCAGGCTATCAGGAAAACTTTGATATGTAGTGATCAAATATTTTTCTTACCCCTTCATCTATTTAAAAGTAAGATAAAATGATCATCGATAAAATCGTGAGAACCCCACAAGACATAAGCTTACCAATCCAACAACCACTACTGGAAACAACATCTTTGCCGTCAACCAGTTCTTTGCCGTCAGCTGGCGAACGACAAAGAAGCTCTTTGCCATCCGTTCCCAGAAAACGGACGGCAAACAACTAGCTGACGGCAAAGATGCTCTTTGCCATCAGCCACTTCTTTGCCGTCAGCTAGCGGACCGGAAAGAGGGAGGGGGCCCACTGACGAGCCGCTTACAACTTAACCTAACGGCCCCCCTCTTTGCCGTATTCTAGCAGATGGCAAATCTCCTTTGCCGTCCGCTAGCGGATAGCAAAGAGGGGACTTAACTAACGGCAGGGCCCCACCCCGGCCCGCCTCTCTCTCTCTGTTTCTCTCCCTCTCCTCCCCGCCGCCCACCGCAAGCGCGCCGCCACCCCGTTGCCCCGCCACCCACTGGCCCACCGCCCCCCGGCGCCACCATTGCCCCGTCACCCCCGCCGCCGCGCCTGGTCCCCCCTGTGCCCCACCGCCCCGGAACCCTGTGGCCTCATCGCCACCGCGGCCCGTTGCCCGCTAGGGCCGCCCGCCACCCGTGCCCGCCGCCCCACCGGCCTGGCCGGTGCCCTGCGCCCCCTGCGCCCCCTCCGGCCTTGCCACCCGCCGCTCCCAGGTTTCCAAGGGCCCTTGTCCCTGCCGCCCCAACGCTCCCCGGCCCTCCCCGGTGCTTCCCGACCCTTCCCGGCGCTCCCCGCCCCTCCCCGGAGCTCCCCAACCCTCCCCAACACCCCCCTGCCCCGCCCCCTCTGGTAAGCTCTTCCCCTCCCCTTTTTTTATGTTTTTTTGATTTTAGTTTAGGTTTAGATTATTAGGTTAGTGTTAATTAGGTTAATGTTAATTAGGTTAGTGTTAGTTTAGGTTAGTGTTAGTTAGGTTAGTGTCAGTTTAGGTTTATTAGGTTAGTGTTAATTAGGTTAGTGTTAGTTTAGGTTTATTAGGTTAGTGTAAAAAGAAGAAGAAGAAGAAGAAGAAGAATATGAGGAGAAGAGGAGAAGACGAAGAAGGAGAAGAAGAAGAAGAAGAAGAAGAAGAAGAAGAGAAGAGCCCCCGATCCCCGATGCCACTAACCCCCAACCTCTGACGCCACCGACACCCGACGTCACCGACCCCCGACGCCCCAGACCCTCGACCACTGACGCCATCACCCCACGACCACCGACACCACGGCTCCCGACCACCGACACCATCGACCCCTAACCACCAACGCCACCGGCCCCCGACACCACCGACACCATCGACACCATCGACCCCAGACCACCGACACCACCGACCCTCGACGACCGACACCATCGACCACCAACCACCAACACCACTGGCCCCCGACACCACCGACACCCCGGCCCCTGACACGACACCTTGACACCCCGACATGGCACTCTAGACCCCGACACAGCACCCCTACCCCGACACGACAGCCCCAACACACCGACCCCGACACGACACCCCCGACACCCCGATCCCGAAAAAGGTGCTCTTCGGCCTTCCAAAGGCCGACGGGTCATATATTTGTGAATTATGAGTTAGGTCATATATTTTTTGATTTTGTTATACAAAACATCATATTTATGTTGATCAGTTGGATTTAAATGTGCAGTTGTTTCGTTGCTGCGAGGGTCTGGTGTTCGACGACCTCCCCGTGCGTTCGACGAGCTCCGCCCCCGCGTTCGTGGGTGAGCACAAATGACATCTCCTCCCCCCTTCATTTCCTTTGTTCCGGTCTTCGTGCTGATGAAACTTGCTAGCTATAGGTGTCTTCAATAATCAGTACGCGTGACCACTATGCGTCTCCCATTCGAAAGGGTTACATCTATAAATATGCATTCATTAGCATATTTATAACCGTGATTCTTTCGAATTGTCCAACGTTATCCATGGACATCCTGAGTATGTGTAGATTGGGTTCGTTTTCCCATATGCTCTGCTCCGGATCCGATGCAGAATTTTGTCAGTGCCTCCCTGTTGTTCTCCGGGTACACATCCTCTCTGCTTATTATCAAGACGTGTATCAGGAGAATAGTAGGGAGGTGCTGCTGAAATTGTGTGTCGGATCCGAAGCGGAGCATGGGAAAACGAACCCAATGTACACATACTCGGGTGGGATTAGGACCTATCTTTACCTACTAGCATCTAGGTTGCATCGACGTAATAAAACTGACAAACTCTATTAACTGATGAATATGGTTTGCTGAATTCTGTACATATTTTGTGTGTGTCCAGTAGCTAGGCAAGATGAGTGATCATGGGTGGATGTACACCGGTCACACTCGTCAGAAAGACATGACCCGTGAATGGATAACAAAAACCAAGGAGTTTGTGAGAGTCACATTGCAAATGGACAAAAAACAACCTGGTGCCCTTGTGTCGATAGCGACAATTTTAAGAAGAAGTAAGAGTTTGAAATGATCAAACACTTGCAAAAGTGGGGTTTTACACCTAATTATACGGTCTGGACATTTCATGGTGAGTCTGCCCAACGTGCCAGAGCTGAGGTGGTTCGTCGTCGCACCGACGAGCATGGTACCGGGATCGAAGCCATGGTGCAAGACTTTGATGATGCTCGGGATTCGGAAGATGAGATGGAGGAGTCGGCAAAGGCCTTTTATGAAATGTTGGAGTCTTCAAAACGTCCTCTCCACCAAGACACTAAGCTTTGTTAGTTGGATGCCATCGCGCAAGTAATGGCTCTGAAGGCTCAGTTCAACCTATGCAGAGAATGCTACGGCGCGATGATGACGATATCTGGACACTTTCTACCCAAAGGCCACGTATTGCCAGCAAACCTGTATCAGTTGGACAAAATCCTACGCGCGCTTAAGATGCCCTATGAGAAGATAGATGCCTGTGAGAATGGATGTGCCTTATTTAGGCTTGAGTATGCGGGCTTGAACTATTTCCCCATTTGCAATGCTTCTAGGTATGTTCTGGTAGACAACAGTATGGGTGAGAAAATTCAGACCAAAATCCCCATTAATGTTCTTCGGTATCTGCCAATCATACCAAGACTTCAACGTCTTTTCATGGTCGAAGAGACGGCCAGACAGATGACGTGGCATAAATTGGGCAAAAGAACAGAACTAGATGTAGATGGGAATCCAATGTTGGGACACACTTCAGACGCTTTTGCGTGGAAGCACTTCGATGCATAACATAAGGATAAAGCGACAGATCAAAGGCATCCTCGAGTTGGCATCAGCACAGATGGGTTCAATGTGTATGGTATGATGGTAGCACAATACAATTGTTGGCCTGTATTTGTCATTCCACTCAATCTCCCCCCGAAGAGATTATGAAAAGAAAGAACATTTTCCTGACGTCGATAATTCCAGGGCCCAAATATCCGGGGAAGAATATGAATGTGTACATGCAGCCGCTTAAGGATGAATTGCAAGAAGCCTGGGATAATGGTATCAAGACATACGACGCCGCTACCCAAAAGAACTTCAAAATGCATGTGTGGTACATGTACTCGTCGCATGACTTGCCGGTGTATGCGCTATTCATCGGCTGGTGTGTGCATGGAAGGTTTCCGTGCCCCACATGCAAGGCAGCTCTCGAGTTCCGTTGGCTACAGGCGGGTCGCAAGTTTTCTTGCTTCGACATGCATAGACAATTCCTGGATCCTGACCATAAGTTCAGAAAAGACAAGAAAATTTTCATCAAAGGTAGAGTTGTCAAAAACACTGCACCATCTGTGTTGACAGGCTAACGGATCCTGGATCAGATAAACGCTCTCGAGCCGGATCCAGATCGTCCAGGGTATTTCAAAGGGTATAATACAGAACACGCCTGGACTCACAAGATATGTTTGTGGGATCTGCCTTACTTTAAAGACCTCCTTTGCCCACACAATATCGACATGATGCATACCGACAAGAATATCGCGGAGGCCCTTTTTGGTACATTGTTCGGCATAGAGGGGAAGTCGAAGGATAATCCTAAGGCTAGAGTCGATCGGGAGGCTCTATGTGATAGACCGTTACAAAACATTCGACAACCGAAAGGAAAGAAGAACCGGAGGAAGCCAAAGGCATGGTTCAATCTTGGAAGGCCATCTATGAGGGAAATGATCTTGTGGGTGAAAATGCAGTTGATGTTCCCCGATGGGTATGCAACGAATCTAAAGAGGGGAGCGAGTCTTGACAAATTGAATATATTTGGTCTCAAGAGTCATGATTGGCACGTATGGCTTGAGCGGGTAATGTCGGTGATGTTGCGTGGCTTTATCCCTAAGGATGAATGGCTAGTACTAGCAGAGCTGAGCTATTTCTTCCGAGCTCTTTGTGCGAAAGAACTATCGCCTGACGTGCTAGACAAACTGGAAGAGTTGGCGCCGGAGTTGATCTGCAAGTTAGAAAAGATCTTTCCACCGGGCTTCTTTAATCCAATGCAGCATTTGATTTTGCATCTCCCGACCGAGGCAACATTGGGGGGGCCATGCAAAATCATTGGTGCTTCACAACTGAGAGGATGATGAAGATCCTTTGAGCAAAATGTAAAAATAAACGTAGAGTTGAAGCATCGATGGCAGAGGCATTCATTACTGAGGAGGCAGCAAACTTCATGACAGCACACTACAAAGCCAAGGATCGTCATTTGCATAATCCGAAGCCTCGGTACAATGATGGCAACCATGAAAAAGGTCGATCCAACCTTAGCCTATTCAAAGGGAAGCTCGCACTAGCCGGTGCTTCGAAAGCAATAGCGTTGGATGTCGAAGAATGTCGGACCATTTCGTTGTATATCTTCAACAACCTAACAGAAGTGTGGCCATACATCAAGTAAGTTCTCGGTACATTGTTTCGCAACTTCTAATTCCTTTGAAATGCTCTTATTCCCGGATATGTGATACAGACGATACGGCGCCAAATTCTCGGATGGAGCGGTGATCCAAAAGGATTCCATCGAAGAGTACGAGCTTATGGCAAACCATGGAGGTGGCTATCCCGGTTTCATCTCTTGGTTCAAGCAAACAATAATTTCCATTAATTAGACGATTTCATTTCTTCGCCTAGTTTGTGGCTAATGCAACAATCCTTTCGTATTAAACTTGTAGGCTAATGCAGAGTCTATGGACTCCGAATTGAGAATGTCGCTAATGGTTTTGACTATAAGGTTCGTCCATTTGAAAAATACGACATCAACGGGTATCGTTTTCGTACTTTTGGCAAAGAGCTATCTATGGCCGATAGAAAGTCTACAAATTGTTGTGTCTCCGCTGTCGGCGAAGGAGGGGTTGAGTATTATGGAAGAGTTGAAGCAATTTATGAACTTACATTCTTTGGTGAAAACCCACCAAATGTCGTAGTCTTCAAATGTTATTGGTTCCAGGCGAAGGAGACTAGAAGGACTCATGAACATATAGGGCTAGTCGAAATCAAACAAAGCACCCATTTAGATGTTCCCGATGTCTATATTACGGCTCAACATGCGACCCAAGTTTTCTATCTACCGTGGGCCTGCGAAACTGATCCAAATTTGAAAGGTTGGGATGTCGTTTATGATGTGCCACCACATTTTAGACCACCTCCTCTCAATGAAGATGATTATGAACCTCACATTAACCCAGACACATATGAAGGAGAATTCTTCCAAGAAACTCGTGTTTCCAAAAAAGTTTGAAGAACCGCTCTACTTCACCCCAGAACATTGAGGTCGACAGCGACAGTGAATCCGACTTCACCCCTGAGCCGAAACAAGAAGAGACGGAAGAAGAAGAGGTTACTGCTGCGGATGACCTATCAATGCTTGACCGATTACATAGAGGCCTTCCACATGTTGATGCATTTATTGATGATGCTGATGAGCACGTCATTACTGATAGTGATGATGATTATGCATTTATTGATGCCAGAGCATATATAGACAATGAAGATTAATATTAGTAATGTGAGGTATTCAATTATTATTATGTACATATATATTATTAATTAGTTCATGTTAGTAGGTATTCAATTTTTTTATGTTGAACTAATTTCGTTCACTCTTTGTCATTGCAGGTGTTGACAGATGGTGGGCGCGGGTCGAGAGCGCTCTGAGCCTCCTTCCTCAGCGCATGCTGGGAGGGATGCTATTATTCCACACTAGCAACTCCGAAGAGCACAGGTACATAGTATGCAGACACCGGCGAGCGCTTCTTCTTCGACCGAGAGAGGTCGGGGGAAGACGAAGAGAGGTGCTAGAAGTAGGAAGGCTGCTGCACCTTCCTCGCCACCACCCCGAGCAGATTCTCCTGACCACTGGAGTGATCTGTCTCAGGTGGACCCGTCTGACTTGGACCCGTCTCGGACTCTGATCGACGAGCCTCGGGTCGACGAGCCTCGGGTCACCGAGCCTTCGTCCCAAGAGACTCCGGTCCCAGAGTCTTCGTCCCAGGAGACTCGGGTCCCAGAGTCTTCGTCCCACGTGACTCCGGAAGCTAGTGGCCATGCTAATGGTGGCGAGGACAACTTGTCTGAGGACACCTATAGCAAGGCCGAGCTGGTTGAGGAGGGCAAGAAGGTCTACCAGCGTGGTTGTACAAAGCTCCCGCCCGTGCCGACGACCCGCGATCAGAGGTGGTTGATTGCACCTAATGAGAAGAAGTAAGTGCATTTACTCTTTTTAACCTTTTTCCTTCATGTTTCTTCAAATTAATATCTAATGTGTTGGCCTTGTCATACTGCAGGGGTTGGAAACATGAGCGTGGTGTCTGCAGGCCCAACCAGGTCCTTGGTGTGCTTCTCCGGCACCACTTCCCGGGGAAGGTCCAGTTGCCCAGTAAGGGTGAGGTTCCACAGGTAGAACTAACCTGGGAGCTGTACATGACCGCCCCAGCCCCGCCGGAGGAGATGGTCGACGGTGTCTTGTGCAAGACGGTGGATGACATTGTGATCCGTCGCTTTTGGGTAATTTCTCCTTTACAGAATTAAAAATCAATAGCACCTAGTGATTGTACTAATCAGTGTTGTCTTGTTTGATTGCAGACCTTCTACAGGTGTCTTGAGGAAGACGAGGTGAAAGCGTCTGTTGTTCTCGAAGCCGAGTGCAAGCGCCTACTTCGGAACTTACGTCACGAGGCTCATGTGCAGGCTATTCGAGAGTACTACGCCTCGACTAACATTAAGAGGGCCAAGAAGAAGTGCCTCAAAAATTATCTGAGTAAGGAGAAGTTAATGAAGGTAATTATTTATTCTTAAGGCCTTGTACTTAGTTTCCTTGATTTGATTCGTAGGAGTAGCACTGAAATTTATCTTGTCTAACTTATGTGCCCCCGAGATGGTGTGCAGATAGGATGGACTGTTGGGAGGCATTGGTGGATGAGTGGTGCTCTCCCGAATGGCTAGCCGAACACAACAAGGCCAAGGATAAGCGTGCCCAAATGAGAGGTGTGCCACACCATCAAGGGAGCTCCAACCTGTTTGAGTACGGGGATAACTGGGTATGTGGTTTGCTTCATGATTCATGCAATTTCATTCTTCATGCTAGCTTGAGCCCTTAACTAATATTTTGTTCCTCTCTTTTAGGTGCGAGAAAACAAGAAGGAGGTGCCACCTCTGTTCGACCTCTATGCCATGGCCCATACTGCCTCGTACAAGAAGGCCAAGGCATTCTCTAAGGATGACCTTGATCATCCAGAGAGCTTCAGCAACATCTCCTCCCACAACAAGCTCGTGAGTTATAGAGATGAGGGGAAGGCGAGGAAAGGGGAGGACTTCAACCCGAGCCAGAGTCCTTTTGATCCAGAGCTCGTGATGATATCTAGTGGCAGGAGGCCCCATGGCTTGATATCCATTGGGGATGGACTGATACGTTGTCCTAGAACTCTCCCGGAGATCAAGAAGCGCCATACGAGCTCTGATCCTGAGATAAGGCCTCGTCCACGGCCAATGGAGCTCGCCATTGAGGCTAGGGCCCAGGAGCTTCTGGTGGAGGCAAACAGGTAGGCGGCGCAGAGGGAGAGGGACATGGAGGAGAGGACGGCTAGGCTGTTGGAGGAGGAGAGGAACCGGAACGACGCGTCTCACCGGGCCCTATACGAGCTCCTCATGGTAAGTTTCTCCTGCATATTAGCCAAATCATGCACGTAATGTTCGTTTCATCACTAACTAATATGAATGACTCGTGAAAACAAAATGTGCAGACCATGTGCCAGAACAATGGTCAGACCCCTCCGTCGATGCCCCATATTGCTATAGCACCCACAGTGAGTTTCATTTGAATGGTCATTAGTTACTAATATTCACATTTGAGTTGCATCATGCTAAGGAGACATTGCAAATGATATTTGGTGCAGCATGCCTCCCGAGAAGCATCGACCAATCCTTCCGCGTCTGTCGCAACCCCGACCGGTCCTTCTACGTCTCACCCTGGCGCAAACCTGACTGGTGCTTCACCTCCGTGATGATGGTAAGTTTTCCCAAGTGTTTTGCTTAACAAATGCATACTTAGCTTAAGAAATGACCTACTTAGCTCCAAAATGACCTATACTTAGCTTATTTTCCTGAAAAATGACATAATATCCTTACTTACCTCCAAAATGACATATTCTACCTAGGATAGCTATAAAATGACCTATACTTAGCATGTTTTCCTCCAAAATGACTTGATATGCTTAGTTAGCTAGAAAATGGCATAACTACCTAGGATAGCTCAATAATGATCTATAGCTAGCTTAGCTAGTTCATTTATGATATAATTAGCTCACTTAGGAACAAAACGGCATAACTACCTAGGATAGCTCAATAATGATCTATAATTAGCTTAGCTAGTTCATTTATGACATAATTAGCTCACTTAGGTAAAAAAATGGCATGATAACCTTGGTTTAGCTCCAAAATGACCTATACTTAGCTTATTTTCCTCAAAAATGACATAATAACCTTACTTACCTCCAAAATGATATATTCTACCTAGGATAGCTATAAAATGACCTATACTTAACATTTTTTCCTCCAAAATGACTTGATATGCTTAGTTAGCTAGAAAATGGCATAACTACCTAGGATAGCTCAATAATGATCTATACTTAGCTTACCTAGTTCATTTATGGCATAATTAGCTTACTTAGGTAAAAATGTTATAATAACCTTGGTTTAGCTCCAAACTATCATATAATGAGTTTATTTCCTCCAAAATGACAAAATAACCTTACCTAGCTCCAAAATGACCGATTTTAACGAGGATAGCTCTAAAATGACCTACAGTTACCATTTTGTCCTTCAAAATAAATAAATATTCTTAGTTAGATAAAAAATGGCATAACTACCTAGGTTAGCTCAAAAATGACCTATTTACCTATCTTAGCTCTAAAATGACCTATCCACTTAGCACTTTTACCTACCTTAGCTAAAAAATGGCATTTTTACCTACCTTAGTTAGAAGAAGAAGAATATAAAGAAGAGGAGAGGAGAAAAAGAAACAGAAGATAAATTCTTCTTCTTCTTCTTCTTCTTCTTTTTCTTCTTCTTTTTCTTCTTTTTCTTCTAACTAGTCTTCTTCTTCTTCTAACTTTCATCTTTCCTAATTTGCAGGTTTGCTATAGATGAGGAAGCTTGCATTGATGGACTGTACTCTTGTACTTGTGCTTCCTTTTTTTTATGGAAACTTGTTGGAAACTTTTGTTGGATATGTATGTATGGATATGTTGTTGGAAACCATTATATGTTGGATATGTTGTTGGAAACTTGTATGTTGGATATGTTGTTGGAAACTTATTGTTGGTATGCTTGTTGAACTTATTTTGAAATGTGTATATATATGTGAAATTCTGTCAAATTGAATGAATTTAAGAAAAATAGAAAAAACAGGGGCTATATAGCAACTTTGCCGTCAGCTGGCAGACGACAAAGGTCTTTGCCATCAGCTAGCAGACGGCAAAGCTACCACATGGCAGCTACCTATGCAAACTGGGGTAGCACTAGACTGGCTTAGGTGGTTTCTTTGCCGTCTGCCAGCGGACGACAAACACCTAAGGTTCTTTGCCGTCCGCCAGCGGACGGAAAATAAACGACCTAAGCCGGCAAGAAACAGGTGCTTTGTCGTCCGCTGGCAGACGACAAAGAACCTTAAGTCTTTGCCATCTGCCGGCGGATGGCAAAGCACGCCGTTAACCCCTTAACGACCGTAAGCCGCCACGTGTGCCGTCCACGGTCTTTGTCGTCCGCTGGCGAACGACAAAGACCTAAGGATCTTTGTTGTCCACCGGCAGATGGCAAAGCGCCCTTTACCGTGGCTTATTCAGCCGGACTGTTCGCCGTCTGCTGGCGGACGACAAAGCCTTTGCCGTTCGGCATGCATGCCTTTGCCGTCCGGGATGGCTGACAACAAAGTAGCTGATTCCTGTAGTGAACTCAACTTTTTCTCAAAGCGATCCTATATACCTTTCCATTTCTTATTAAGAAGTTTACGGAAATGCATTGGGATACCAAGGCATGTGAAGGGGAAAGAGCCCGACTCACGACCAAACAAATGTTTGTACCGACCCTCTTCTTCTTTGGATTTTCCAAAGCATAAGTGTTCGCTCTTATGAAAGTTAATTTTGAGACCATATAACTTATCAAATAAAAAATAATAATTTTCATTTTTTATCATTTTCAATGCCATGTTTCATTAATATAATGGTGTCATAGGCATACTGAAGTACCAAAACCCCACCGTCCACAACATGAGGAATTAAGGCCGCAACATGACCTTATTCCTTCGACCGGCTAGTGAGAACCGCTAGAAGATCTGAGATAATGTTGAAAATAATATGCTATTTACAAAGGTTCTCCCTATTGCAAACCCTTTCGTGTTGGGAAATAGTGATTAATGTCATTATTTACCTTGACAACCACATAGCCCCCTTTGATGAATGTGTCAATCCATTGGCATTATTTTATCGGAAAGCCTCTCATGTGCATATATTGTTGTAGGAATGGCCATTTAACGTTGACATATGGTTTTTCAAAATCCACTTTGAAGATACCTCTATCATGTTTCTTCAAGTATAGCTCGTGAATCGTTTCATTTAACACAAAACCCCCATCTAGGATGTGTTGCCCTGGCATGAACATCTTTTGTGTCGGTCTCTCCACTTTGTGAATGATCATCGTAGCACGATTAGTTGCTACTTTGGTATATTTTAAAACTTACATTTAGAAGACAAATTGGACGAAACAACTAAATCTTAATAATATCTTTCTTCTTAGGAAGAGGGACTACCAAAATTTAACTTATACAAAGCTCTCATTACACAATTCAGCAAACATAGGCATAAAGTAGCCTTTTATGAATGGCTAGAACCGCTGATAGAACTCCACCAGGAACCAATCTGGTCCCGGTGACTTATTGCGTTCCGTCGGTGAGATAGCATCCCACACTTCTTTGTTAGTAAAAGGGGCGGTTAGGATATCATTCTCCTTTGTCGATAGCTGAGGAATGTCACCTTTGACATCCTTGTTAAGATTGAAATAATCGAAGATAGGTGAACTAAAAATAAGCTTATAAAATTGCTAATATAGTTCTTCAGTTGGTCTTCATCGACAATAGTACAATCATACTACTTGAGCTGGAAATTTTTCATATGTTAAATAATGTCGTATGGAAAATAAAAAACGTGGATAATTATACTGTGAAACTGAAATTATTTTTTCTCACTAATAGACAGAGCTTAAGCTTGGTTTTCATCCTTAACTCATAATTGTATTGATTCACGAGATAAATGTAAGGATGCTTTCATTGCTAAATATTTTCCTCCGGCCAAGATAATATATCTTACAAATCAAATAATGAATGTTCAAAAACATGAGCAACAACATGTTGGACAATCTTGGGAAAGTATTAAATTAATGATTAGAAATTGTTCCACGCATGGACTAAACTTATGGATTATAATACAAAATTTCTATGCCGGATTAAGCTTTGTCTCAAGAAACCTTCTAGATTCGGCTATAGGTGTCACATTAGGAGAGGCCATGAAGCTTCTCGACAACATGACTGCATTACTCGGTTTTGCTTAATACCCTAGATGCATGCTGGACAATGGTCGATGGATGGAGTAATAGTAATAGGTGCAGGCAGG
The DNA here is from genome assembly GCA_022496015.1 of Hordeum marinum. NCBI lineage: Eukaryota > Viridiplantae > Streptophyta > Magnoliopsida > Poales > Poaceae > Hordeum > Hordeum marinum. Next base: position 95,117,161 of record CM039678.1, read on the forward strand.
AGTCGGCCTATCTGCTGATGGACATGATGCCTATATACACATGATCATTGCTGTGAATAAATATTGCATAACTATGCGCTTTTCTATCAATTACCAAACATTAATTTGTTTACCTATTGTATGCTTACCACATGAGAGATACCACTAGGGAAAACTATGGCCCTCGGTTCTATTCACACATATATTTATAAAAGCTTTCATTAACATGCTGCTATTTATTTACTTTTATTTATTTCGAAATTTACAATTATCAACTATCATCTACATACATTATTTGGTTTAAAATAATGAGTCCAAGGGGATTGACAACCCTCTTGCCCACGTTGGGTGTAAGTGTTTGCTTCCTTGTGTGCATTCGCTGAAGACGGGGGTTGCGTGCTAATCCTATTGGTTCGATAAACCTTGGTGCTCAACTGGGGGAAATACTTATCTATACTGTGCTGCATCACCCGTTCCTCTTAACGGAAAACCCAACGCAAATCATAACTATCATCACACTAAACGCACTCCAACTGGTAAGAAGGTAAATTATATCGAAGAAGTCTCTCCTTTGAGTGATAAAAGTGGATGCTATTATGAATCTGCTTGCTAGTAAGAATGATCAACTTGATCCAAATGATATTCCACTATCCACTTTGATTGACGAAATAATGATGCTATATTGATGTGAATTTCATTATTAGAAATATTGTCAACAAGAATGCTTATAGAGTAAGTTGTAATAATCCTAGACCTTATCGCGACAATTCCTCTAATCATTATGGCAATTCTTATGGAAATTCATATTATATTAATAGGATACCTAGTGAACCAGAGAACAATATGAAAGGATTTATTAGTTCTCAAACGACTTTGAATGCTGTGGTGGAGCAAACATTGAACAAAGTTATGCTTTGTCTAGGAATATGGACATGCTTGTGGATGATGTGGATACTCTCAAAATTAAATTATTGCCACTTGAAAATTATATATATTAATATCCAAAAGCTATCCAAGTCACCATATATGAGAGTAAGAAAATAATAGAAAGGCTGAGAGCTAAACAAGAATCATTAGAAAAGATCTTCGCATCTGGTTTTCATGATAACAAGTAGGAAGACACTAAAATGTTTGGTGTGACACGTATTGAATATCTATTTACTAATAAAAAAATTGATGATAAATGCACTGGATATGAGTCAACTTTAATTAGAAGGTGTCCCAATTATTTGGAGGGTGGTGATCTTGATGCTAAAAATGACAAAACTGGGTTTTCGGTCAACATAGTTACTGCTACTCTAATAGTTATGTTGGTATCTTTTCTTTTAAGTTATGTGCAAAATAAATCCTTCGCAATGATATGGATGATAGTTGAATTGATACGGTGTAGAAACAGAAAATTTATGTCCGGTATTTGATTTATCCGATTTTACTGGAACATCTTCTTTGTCTAAACTTTTTACACAGTATTAAGATCAAAATTTCCCACATTTTCCTAAGTATTTAGAATTTCAGAGTTACAAAAGTATGGTTTTAGTCTAGATCATTACATACTGTTCTGTTTAGACAGATTCTACTTTCACTACATAAGTTGTCTTGTTTTAATGATTCTATGGATTGTATGAGGGGGCATAAATCATGGAGGAGTTAGATTACAGTACGTATTACGCAATAACAAATATGAATCTATTCATGATAGTAACTAAATTTTTTGATCACTTTATTATGTTGTGTTTTCTGTGATGAAGTTTTTGTTGAGTTTAGTGTGATGACGTTTCAAGTTTTGGGTGAGATCCTGATGGATGAAGGAACAATGAGCGGCAAGACCCTAAGGTTGGGGATGTGTGATACTTGTGATCTACGTCATGCTTTTCTGTGAAGAGGAATGGTTGATGCAACACAGTATAGATAAGTATTTCCCTCAGTGAGAACCAAGGTTATGGAACCAACAGGCGGACCACACGACTCCTGTCTTCAGCGCCTATGCGCAAAAGAGGAAACAATTGCACCCAACGCGGGCAAGAGGGTTGTCAAGCCCCTTGAACTGGTTACTTGCAAGTAGATACATAGTGTAGATGATAGTTGGATAAATGTAAATTGCAAAATAAATAAAAAATAAATAATGGCAGCAAGGTAATAGTAGCATTTGTAAATTTACATGTGGTTAGACTCGGGGCCCATAGTGTTCTCCAGTGGCATCTCGAAGAAGGTATACAATGGGTAAACAAATTACTGTTGGGCAATTGATAGAAAAGCGCATAATTATGTAATATTTGTTCATGACAAAGATCATGCATTTATAGGCATAACATCCTTAAGCAGGTAGACCGACTCTTGCCTGCATTTACTACTATTACTCCACCCATCGTCCGCTAACCACCATGCATCTAGAGTATTAAGTAAAACAGAGTAATGCTTGGAGAACAATGACATGATGTAGACAAAGTAAACTCAATTAATATGAATCACCCCCATCATTTTATCCTTAGTGGCAACAATACAAAGATGCATCTTGTCCCTTTCTGTCACTGGGATATAGAGCACTGCCACATTGAACCCACTACAACACACCCTTCTCACCGAAGATAGATCTATCTAGTTGGCCAAACCAAATCAATAGATCAGAGAGATTTACGATGCTATAATAACCATTGAAATACGAACCATATAATAATTCATATAAGACTCAAATATTTTTCATCAACAAGTTCAACATAAACCCACAATGCATCGGATCCCAACAAACACACCGCACAAAGTGATTACATCGAATAGATCATCGCAAAGATGCGATGAACTTTGTATTCACTAGTAGAATGTCGATCTGTAGTCCCAGTCGGGATGGGCCTTTAGTACTGGTTCCCCAACCAGTACTAAAGGGTCGGTACTAAAGGTCCAGATCTTTAGTACCGGTTGGACCACGGACCGGTACTAAAGGCCCACCACGTGGCTGCCTACGTGGGCTGGTGGTGGAGGACCTTTAATACCGGTTGGTGATACCAACTGGTACTATGTGTTCTGTTTTTTTGTTTTCGCTTTGAATTAGGTTTTAGTTTTCCTCTCTATTTATTGTGTTTTCCATTCATTTCAAATTTATTTTACGGTGCTACATACTGTAAACATTACACAAGTTGATGCATATATATATGTAATATAATATACAATATCTCATACACAGTATATATACAAATGGAATTACACATCCATATATATTCTGGACTTATAACTTACGGCCCAAAACCCGGCTGGGACTAGCTAGCTAGTGCTCCGGATGAAATCTCAGTTTTCTACTACTGATTTGCTGGCATTATTGAGGCGGCGGTATGTAATAGTGCTCTCCATTTACATCAATGACATGTCGAAGAAGAAATGCCGCAAATTCCTCTTGAAGTTCTACAAAGCGTTTCTCGAGTGAGAGCTTCGACATCATTTGCCAAACCTGGAGTTGTCTTTCACGTGCTCCTCTACGATGTATACGGCCTTCGGTCTGGATGCGAATGTTCTCGCAGAGGAAGTATCCACATAAATTTGTCCCCTGTGGCTGCTTCGTGCACTTTGCAAAAGAATAGAATTCAATAAGATAATTAATAATCAAGCATGATAATGGTATTGAAACTAGAATTAAAGAGATGCGCGGACCTAGTAGTACTACTTAATTACCTGTATCTTTTCCACTTCAGCTTCGGTTTCCATTGACGCCCGTGATGGTTTTTTCTATCATTATTTTCCAAACACTACACGGCAAAGAAAAAGAAAGAAAGGGTTATTATAATTACTTTTGATATTAGGAAATAATGAAAGAAAGCGAGGTCAATAAAGATTGAAATTACCGTTCTATCATAAAATATAAGTCCACGTATGATTGTTCTAGTGTATCTAGTGAGTCGTACACTTGAACAAGTCCATCCATGAGGATAATATTTAGGAGGATATAGTGGTCTCTGCGTAGAAGTTTATATAATTAAGTAGGCATGCATATAACTCATCAACTACACTTGACAGCGAGCTAGTAAGCAAAAATAGAATTTGTAGTATACAAGAGAGTAAACACTCACCCCATGTTGTAAGGAAAAATTATAGTAGATTTGGTATCATTAGTGCCTCTAGAAATTTTTCGAAGATATCTTCCGTGTCCTTGGCATAATGTTTTACCACATGACCATGAACGGTACTTGGGTCGATGAACCCAATGTCATCGATTCCCTCTTGTTTCAATTCCCACATCTTCAATCTGCATAATAGCATAGAAAAGAACATATATAGTGAGGATAAGCCAATGAACGATATCTTAGCTAGAGAGTTAAATTATTAAAGATATAAATCACTTACAGACAATAGCAACTGATGAGAGTTTTGTCGATAGAGTCCATGTGGTATAACTGGAAAAGTTCTGAGAATTCAAGACATATGTCACATCCATTGATGTAATGATATTTCCTTACATTGACCATGACCACCATCTCCCCTCGCTTTGCTTCACGCAGGTACCAATCATGCAACCGTCGCATCGTAGTTGGTAGTTGCTTGTACTTCTCGAGTGTGACAAGTGGTTTTCCGACGGCATATTGCATTGTGTACTCATCTGCACCATACCAACGGATTTCCTCGGTGCCAAGGATTTGGCCAAGAGTAAGACCTGCCGCCTCTACTTCTTCGAGGTCAATTGGGTTGCCTTGCATGTCGACTGCTTGGATTGATTGCTTGCTTGGATTGGTACTCACCTTGAGCGGAGAGATCGATTGCTTGGATTGTTCTCCAAGCTGGGGAACTATTTTCCCGCTAGTAGTACCACCTGTCGTTGATGCCGTACTTCCTGACTTCTTCCTTGGGCTGGGCCGACTTCTCTGCTCACTTGACTTTTGAATCTGTCGCTCATAGTCTGTCAACATATGCACCACATATGCTGGGGGTCGATCAATAAAGTGTTCCATAAAGTGCTCTTGGACTTCCTTGGGTATTACCTCCTTTGGCGGCATGGTCTTCTTTGCAAAAAAGGCTTTCACTTGGCAGTCGCTTTCAATTTTGGTTTCCTCTGGTGTCATGTTGTAATGCAGCTTCTTTTTGGCCAGAGGCTCGGGTTTCTTCTTTGCTTTCTTCCGAAGAGGACTGCTAATGGCCTTCCTCTTTTGGGAGCCCTGCTGGCAGGACCGTTGCCGGGGTGGAGTCGGCTCACGCGGCGGAGATTGATATCGACAATATGGACTCGCGTCGTGCTCTGTCCCGAGGTTGGGTGGACTTGCGCTGGGATCCATATCAAAGTGGGATGCCTCTCGAGATGGGGAGGACTGCTGGCAAGGTGGGGAGGACTGCTGGCAAGGTGAGGAGGACTACTGGCGAGGTGGGGAGGACTACTGGCGAGGTGGGGAGGACTGCTGGCGCTGCGATGCCTCTGGCTGGGATCCCTCGTGCTGGACATCGATACTCGGAGGAGCCGATGGCCTTAGCTCTGAGGGTGGAAAGACGATGCAGTCATTACTCCATAGAATGAGACCATGACCGGCTTCTGCCAGTGTGGACTCCCCCTCACCTCCAAGGATGTCAAGCAATAGTTCATATCCTGGCTCTATTGCATCCACCGCGACACGAGCATACTAGATGGAATCGGATTGAAATGCCAGAGAACATCAGGTGTATTTGGTAAACCATAGCTCGTCGCGACCTGCACGGGTATGTTCTTCATTTTCTGGATTAGCTCACAAGATGTCTTTTCGGTGATATCATCCATGGGGGTGTGACCCAGCGGTGCCCCCGTGGAACCCACGCTGCTTTTCGGCAGTGTAGATGGGACGGGTTCCGATGCCTCCTGCTACGAGTTTCCCTTTGCTGGGTCAGTACCTGTATCTGCAGCTACTGCTGCTCTTACTTCTGTTCCAACTTTGAAAGTCGGTCTGCTTCCACCTTCTTTTTTCTTGAACGGCTTTTATAACTGTGCTTCCATCCCGCAAACCCCTCGTACCACGGAACAACGCCCACGCCTCATGTTCTTCCTCCGTGTTTGGGATTTCCGAGGGCGCGTGTAAGCTCGTCTTTCCCTCTATCGGGGTGAAACCGTCCTTCTTGGGCAGCTTTTATTGCTTTAATCAACTCGTTTGATGCATGCTTCTGATTGGCCAGTGCAATAATCTTCCCTGTTGCTGGGTCCAACTGTCCCCCATGCGCAAAAAACCAATTCCTGCACCTTCGGGGCTAGTTGAAGGTTACTGGAGTGATCCCTTCAGCGTGCATCTTATTCTCTAATGCATCCCACTTAGGAATGGCTGACTTGTATCCACCTGTCCCTAGTTTATGGCGATACTTTTTTTTCTCTCTGCATTTATCTTATTCTTTGCCGACTTCTCCATAGCAGCTTCCGATGTCTTGTACTCGATAAATGCATCCCAGTGATTCCTTACCTTCTCGTATATTCCTCTGAATTTGGGCGCCTTCTGGCCTCAAGCGTTGTACTAGGTCCATAATCTTTTCTTCCAAGTCTGGAATGCGCCGGCCATATTATGGAGAGCAAACTCCTTGACTTTGTCCCTTTGGCGCTCCGAGAGAGAATCTGGTAGGAAGAAATGCTCCATGAGATCTCGCCAAAGGGCATATTTAATTCTTGTATCGACATAATTCACTCCTGGTTTTGGGTTGTTTGGTTGAATCCATTCTTGAATTGTGATCGGGACTCCATCCCTAACAACTAGTCCGCATTGACACACAAATGTCTTGGCATTGGCTTCAGGGTGAGTTGGTGCGCCATCATGTTTGAAAGCATCAAGATTGAGCTTTACGTTGCCGTCCAATATTTTGGCACTGCCTCGTACCTTTCTACTAGATTGGCTCGATCCGGAGGGCTGATAATTAAAAGAAAAAAGATTTGTTAATATATATACACACAAATCAATCAATACACATGTAATGATCACCAGAGGCTAATATGTGTATATACCTCGCCGGACATTGTTAGTTGTTCCGGATTTTGGAACATAAGTTGTTCTTCCTCGGCCTCACATCCATCACCGTAATTGTTTAGATATTGTGAGCCGTCATCATCATGTGATTCACCCAGATGGTCCGCTGGGTTTTCGGAGGAGCGTATCATGTCGAAGATGTCCTCTTCATGAGCTCTACCGGTATTATCCATAGCTTAATAACTAATCCATAATAATATAGAAAAAACAAATTAGTATTCAAATTAGCATGCATTCAAGAAGCAAAATAACTGATAGTTAATTAATAACCCATCATTGAATATATATAGTAGTTCTTAGAAAAGATCTCATCTCATAATCTCGGATAATTGTTAATACATCGGCTAATCCATCGATCTAGCTAATACATCATAATAATACATATATAGTAGCTAATATATTTATCTAGCTAGAACCCTAGCACCCGGTGGATATCGGGGCAGGAGGTGGACACCCAAAGAGAAGGAACCATCACAGGAACATAGCTCCAGTGAGATCCGTGAAGAATCTGCCAGGTATTGTCGGACCTGGCCTCCAAAGCTGCCATGTAGCGACACACGTAATCGTTCTCCTTGCTGACATGGTACTGTACCACCTCCGCGGGGGACTCAATCCTCCGAATCGTCCATGGCCCATGTGGCCGCCACCATAGAACCTCCGGGTCGACAACGGGCTGGCTTCTCACGAAGCTGCGCCGCCTGGAAGGCATCACCTCCCAGTACCAGCCCGACGGAGCCCAGTCCCTGACAGGGCCCCTTGGCTCAAGCAAATGACCTCCTCCGCCGACTCGATGACACGGCGGAGCCCAGTCCCTGACAGGGTCCCTTGGCTCAAGCAAGTGACCTCCTCCGCCGACTCGACGACGAGGATGCGGGATCGGCATCATCGACGTCGAGAAGAAACACTTAATTATGAAAACAAATTAAATAAAACTTAGCAAAATTAACACTTAGCATCTAACAAATTAAATAACACTTAACAAATTAAATAACACTTAGCGTCTAACAAAATTAACAAAATTAACACATACCCTAATAACCTAAGAACCTAACTAACTAACTAACTAACTAAACTAACCTAACTAACGAAACTAACCTGATAACCTAACTAACTAACTAACTAAACTAACCTAACTAACTAAAATAACCTAAGAACCTAAATAACTAACTAACTAAACTAACCTAACTAATTAACTAACCTAACTAATTAATGTAAACTAACCTAAACTAACCTAAGAACCTAATAAACTAACCTAAACTAACCTAATAAATTAACCTAAACTAACCTAAGAACCTAACTAATTAACCTATACTAACCTAAACTAACCTAAGAACCCAACTAATTAACCTAAACTAACCTAAACTAACCTAAACTAACCTAAGAACCTAACTAATTAACCTAAACTAACCTAATTAAGAACCTAATAAACTAACCTAAACAAACCTAATAAACCAACCTAAACTAATTAACCTAATAAACTAACCTAAACTAACCTAATAAACTAACCTAAACTAACCTAATTAACTAATGAACTAACCTAACTAACCTAATAAACTAACCTAAACTAACCTAATTAACTAATAAACTAACCTAAACTAACCTAAACTAACCTAATTAACCTAATTAACTAAAAACATGAAAAAAGGTGGGGGCGGCCGGGCACTCACCGGAGCCGGAGTTGGGTGGGGGTTGTCGAGGCGGCGTCGAGGCGGCCAGCGGGGCGGTGGGCAGCGTCGGGGCGGAGGGCGTCGGGGCGGCACGCGGCATCTATGCGGCCCGCGGCATCGTGGCAGCTCGTGGCGTCGGCGCGGCAGGGTCGATGCAGCGGGGTCGGGGCGGCGGGCTCGGGGCGGCGCGCGATGTCAGGGCGGCGGGCGGCGGCGACGGCGGATTCCGGCAGCCTGGCGGCGCAAAAAAGCTTCTCCCAATGTGTGGCTCGCACCGGGACGAGGCCTCCACTATTTAAACGCGGAGGACCTTTAGTACCGGTGTGTGGCTTGCGCCGGTACTAAAGGGTCTTTAGTACTGGCGCGAGCCATGCACCAGTACTAAAAGTCCACCCCAAAAAATGCACGGGGCGGTGGACCTTTAGTACCGATGTGTGGCTCGCACCGGTACTAAAGGTTTTTTAATTCGTTATTAGTTATTATTTTTAGAAAAACCCTAAAGTTTAGAAAATCATGGAAAAAAATCTATGACTCCAATGGAAATAAATAATATATGAGAAAATATCAAAAAATATAAAGAATCTGTTTATGGCATTTCCATGCATGTTTGAACAACTTAAACTGCTGTATAAGACAATTTGATTAGATGGCATTTGAAATGTCATATCTCAAGTTTGAAAAGCAATACAAATGAACTCTAAAAAGGTTGTAACTTGGCATGACATCATAATTTCACCCACATAGCAACTTCTAAAGAGTTGAGAGGGTTACGACAAAAACTGGATGCACTTCGTGTACAAATTGGACAATCTCTTTCGAAGTATGAGGGTTTCGGACGAAAACTCATCTATTACAAAGGGATTTCATTTTTAATAACTTATTTTAACTGCATACTTTTTGTGTGTTCAATATGAACCATTCAAGGGAACATCATCAATTTTCAACACTTTCTGACTTCATTTGATATTTTTCATGCATTTAATGATTTATTTTGAGCTAAATGACCCTACATTTGAAAGCAGTACAAATGAACTCCGAAAAGGTTGTAACTTGGCATGACATCATAGTTCCACCCACATAGCAACTTCTAAAGAGTTAAGAGGGTTACGGAAAAAACTGGATGCACTTCGTGTACAAACTGTTACAAAGATACCATGTTAGAAAATGCATGCATGTCGTTCACATAGAAACTGATGACAGTGAAGCTGGTCACATCCCAGAGTGGGATCTCACGGTGTAAGACTTTTTCTATGTGTTTGTCCCTTGTTTATGATTGCACCGTAGCCATGAAGAATCTTCATCATTTAACAAGATGCTTGGGTCAGTCTTCACTCTGAAGGGAGGGATTTCATGAAACTTTTCATAATCTTCTGACATGTCTGTCTTGTCCTCCACTCCCACAATGTTTCTTTTCCCTGAAAGAACTATGTGGCGCTTTGTGTCATCGTATGATGTATTCGCTTCCTTATCTTTTTTTCTCCTCGTATGCTAGACATGTCCTTCACATAGAAAACTTGAGCCACATCATTGGCTAGGACGAATGAGTCGTGTGTGTACCCAAGATTGTTGAGATCCACTGTTGTCATTCCGTACTGCGGGTTTACCTGTACCCCGCCTTCTGTATATTTGACCCATTTGCATCGAAACAAAGGGACCTTAAGATCAGGTCCATAGTCAAGTTCCCATATCTCCTCTGTGTAACCATAATATGTGTCTTGAAAGTTGGTTGCATCATAGCGGACACCACTGTTTTGGTTGGTGCTCTTTTTATCTTGGGCGATCATGTAAAATGTATTCCCATTTATCTCGTACCCTTTGAAAGACATTACAGTCGAACTTGATGTCTTGGCCAACCAGTACAGTTCATCTGGAACATCGTTATCATTGATGAGCTTTGTTTGCAACCAACCGACAAAAGTCTCCATGTGTTTATGTTCAATCCAGGGGTCAGACTGCTCTGGGTTCTTGGACCGTACAATATCCTTGTGTTCCTCGATATATTGAGTCACCAAGGTGGAATTTTGTAGAACCATGTAGTGTGCTTGAGTGAAAGAATGCCCGTCCATATTTATTGCTTCTTTCTTTCCTAGTGTGCCTTTTCCACCCAGTCTCCCCTCATGCCACGATTCAGGAAGACAAATCGCCTTAATGTCAGGAACACAGTCAAAACAAAACTCAATAACCTCCTCTGTTCCATATCCCTTGGCAATGCTTCCTTGTGGCCTAGCATGGTTATGAACACATTTCTTTAAGACTCCCATGAACCTCTCGAAGGGGAACATATTGTGTAGAAATACAGGACCCAGAATGTTAATCTCTTCGACTAGGTGAACTAGAACATGCGTCATAATATTGAAGAAGGATGGAGGGAACACCAACTCGAAACTGACAAGACATTGGACCAAGTCATTCTGTAAACTTGGTAGGATTTCTGGATCGATCATCGTCTGAGAAATTGCATTGAGGAATGCGCATAGCTTTATAATGGCTAATTCAACATTTTCCGGTAGAAGCCCCGTAAGTGCAACCGGAAGTAATTGCGTCATAATCACATGGTAGTCATGAGACTTTAGATTTTGAATTTTTTTCTCTGCCATATTTATTATTCCCTTTATATTCGACGAGAAGCCAGAAGGGACCTTGATACTGAGCATGCATTCAAAAAAGATTTCCTTCTCTTCTTTCGTAAGAGCGTAGCTGGAAGGACCTTGATACTGCTTTGGAGGCATGCCATATTTTTCGTTAATTCTTTGCTTGCCCTCCTATGCCTCCGGTGTATCTTTTGTCTTTCCATACACTCCCAAGAAGCCTAGCAAGTTCACACAAAGATTCTTCGTCATGTGCATCATGTCGATTGCATTGCGGACCTCTAGGGCTTTCCAATATTCAAGTTCCCAAAATATAGATTTCTTCTTCCACATGGGTGTGTGTCCGTTGGCGTCATTCGGAACAGATTGTCCGCCAGGACCCTTTCCAAAGATTACCTGTAAATCCTTGACCATATCAAATATATATTCACTAGTACGGAGGCCAGGCTTCTTCTGGATATCTGGCTCACCTTTGAAATGGTTGCTTGCCTTTCTTAAGATATGTTTGATTGGTAGAAATTGACGATGTCCCAGGTACACATTGTTCTTACATTTATCCAAATATATATTTCAGTATCATCTAAACAGTGCATGCATGCATTGTATCCCTTGTTTGTATGTCCTGAAAGGTTACTAAGAGCAGGCTAATCATTGATGGTTACAAACAACAACGCTCGTAGGTCAATTTCCTTCTATGTGTGCGCATCCCACACACGTACACCTGGTTTTTTTCCAGAACTATAGAAGTTCATCAACTAGTGGCCTTAGGTATACATCAATGTCGTTGCCGGGTTGCTTAGGGCCTTGGATGAGCACTGACATCATAATGAACTTCCGCTTCATGCACAACCAAGGAGGAAGGTTGTAGATACATAGAGTCATGGGCCAGGTGCTGTGACTGAAGCTTTGCTCCCCAAAAGGATTCATGCCGTCTGTACTAAGACCAAACCATAAGTTCGTTGTGTCAGCTGCAATGTCCTCGAACTCCCTCTAATTTTTTCTCCACTGCGACCCATCAACGGGTGCTCTCAACATCCCGTCTTTCTTACGTTCTTCTTTGTGCCATCGCAACAACTTGGAATGCTCTTTGTTTTGGAACAAACGTTTCAACCGTGGTATTATAGGAGCATACCACATCACCTTGGTAGGAACCCTCTTCCTGTGGCGTTCGCCCTCCACATCACCAGGGTCATCGCGGTGGATCTTATAGCGTAGTGCACCGCATACCGGACATGCATCCAAATTCTCGTACTCCTCACCGCGGTAGAGGATGCAGTCATTAGGGCATGCATGTATCTTTTGCACCTCTAATCCTAGAGGGCAGACAACCTTCTTAGCTTCGTACGTACTTTCAGGCAATTCGTTATCCTTTGGAAGCATCTTCTTTATCATTATTAGCAATTCTTGAAATCCCTTGTCAGTTATACCATTCTTCGCCTTCCATTGCAGCAATTCTAGCGTGGTACCCAGCTTTTTCTGGTCATCTTAACAATTTGGATACAATAATTTCTTGTGATCCTCTAACATGCATTTCAACTTCAACCTCTCCTTGTCACTTTCGCAGTTTCTCTTTGCATCAACAATGACCCGACCCAAATCATCAGCGGGCTCATCTGATGCCTCTTATTCAGCTTCCCCCATTGATGCCTCTTCTTCAGCTTCCCCCATTGTTGTATCGGCGAAAGGATAGTTGTCATCATCCTCTTCTTCTTCATTGTCTTCCATTATAACCCCTCTTTCTCTGTGCTTGGTCCAACAGCTATAGCCAGACATGAAATCGGACTTCAGCAGGTGGTAGTGAAGGGTTTTTGAGGTAGAGTAATTCCTATCATTCTTATAGTCACGACATGGACAACACATGAAACCATTCTGCTTGTTTGCCTCAACCACACGAATAAAATCATGCAGGCCATTAAGAAACCCTGGACTTAGTCGGTCATCGTACATCCATTGCCGTCTCATGTTCACTACACAACATCGAAGTGACCAAATTAATACAACTTCATCATCACATTACAACCAAAGTAGATCTAGCAGTGACCAAATGTTATTACTGCAAATAATAGATACTTATAGTTCATACATACATCTCATAAAACAACATACAACTATTTAAAACATGTAAATGCAACAACAAATGCGATCATAATCGCAATTAAGGTAACAATTTAGCCAACAGCATAATGATACCAAGCCTCTTTATCAATGGCATATTTTCTAATCTTTCTAAGCTTCAAGCGCATTCCAGCCATATTGTTCTTGTGATCATCGACGATATCGGCAACATGCAACTCCAATCCCATCTTCTCATCTTGAGTTCTTTTCAATTTTTCTTTCAAATGATCAATTTCTTTTTCAACTTGTGTTAATCTCTCGAGCAGAATTGCATAGTTGGTTGGAATTTCTGGTTCAACTACTTCCTATAGATGAAAACATGTACGTCAATTTGGTGGCATAGTTAATTGTCATAGACATTAGATGATGTGTGAAATAGTAATAAAAGATAACGACACACCACATCTGAATCATAGACTGGACGAGGGCCGACATGGGTGGATACCATAAGCATGATACTACAGAATAACTAACAATAATACAAGTAAGTAAATCGTACACGCAACTATCTAAATCATACAAGTAATTTTTTTAACAAAAAGGTTTTAAGAAGAACAAGAGGCTCACCAAGGTGGCCGGTGCCGCAACGAGATGGTGCGGACGATCGACGATGGTTAGGACAGGGATGGGAAGGCACCAAATAAACCACACCTACACATATGCAACCTAACAAGTTAATTTGAGCTCAAATTGCATATAAATCAAATAAACTCCCACATAATGATCACTCCTCCAAAACCTAGCTAAAACTCACAAATCACATATCTTTGAGCATACCACAAGCTAATCTAGCAATGAGAGATGAAGGAGGAAAGTTGCTAACCTTTATGAACACTTGGATAGATAGGGTGCCTTTAAATCTTGACAAATCCTTGGCAAAATGGAGGATGAGCTTCGAGCAAGAAGAACAGGAGAGAAAACAGAGAAATGAGAGCCCCTTCGATCGGCTGCGGACGAAGCGTATATGTAGGAAGTCTTTAGTACCGGTTGGTGACACCAACCGGTACTAAAGGTTGCCCTTTAGTACCGGTTGGTGTCACCAACCGGTACTAAAGATGCACGCGGGGCCCAAGTCTGACCAAAAGCCTGCCACGCCCCCTTTAGTACCGGCTCGTGACATGAACCGGTACTAAAGATCCCTCACGAGCCGGTACTAAAGGTCGCCCTGCTCCTAGCCGTTGGAGCCGGCATGAACCGGGACTAATACCATCTTTAGTACCGGCTCGTAACCAGACCAGGACTAATGCTTGGGACGAAAGGTCTGTTTTCTACTAGTGATTGAAGAACATATAGAGAGAGGCATCTAGGTACTAGCTATAGACCCATAGTTATATGGTAAATTACTTACACATAAAAATGGGTGCAACATGGTTATTGTAGAGACCCTCCATGACCGATGCCCCTTTGGTAGGGCACCAGAACGGGGCTCCAGATTGGCACACAACAGAACAAAGACTTGTGGCGGCAGAAAAAGTGTTCCGGGTGCTCTTCTAAGGTTTTTGGAATATGATAGAATCTATTGGCTAGAGAGGGGCGTCGGAAGACGAGGGGGGCAACCACAAGCTAATAGGGCGCGACCACCCACCTAGGCGCGCCCTATTGGCTTGTGGGGCCCTCGTGCGACTCCCGGTCTCCTCCCAAAGCTTATAGGTCTTCTTTTGGTGCAGAAAAATCATCGAAAAGTTTCGGGGCAATTGGACTTCGTTTGGTATTGAAAATCTGAAAAGCAAAAAACACGCAAAAAACAATAGCTGACACTTCACACTAGGTTAATAGGTTAGTGCTGAAAAATAAAATGAATTGGCAAATAAATGCCCAAAAATTATCCTAGAATGATAATATTATAGCATGGAACAATAAAAAATTATAGATATGTTGGAGGCGTATCGACATCCCCAAGCATAATTCCTTCTTGTCCTCAAGTAGGTATATGATAAAAACAATTTTTTTGATGTGACATGCTATCCAACATGTAATCTATTGCATGTATGATCATTGAGAAACGATGATTAACAAACATCAAGATACTAATATCCATAAACATAAGTAACATAATCAACAAGTGTTCAAAATATACGATCGTTAAAGATTGTTTACCCCCCTTTCATTTTCTCATATTAGCATGGCATGACTCCGTATTCATCACATAAATACAAATGTCAAGCACCACAATGTTAAGTTAGGCAATTGGATCGTACTTTTTAATGCACTTTAGCTTTTTATTACTCACGTAATACATGAGCATGGACCATGTACACATCATATATGTGGAATGGAATATGGTGGTAGGTATCAAAGGGGTAAAAAGTGGAGAAGAAAGTCTTGCATCAGTTAGGCGTATCAACGGGATATGGAGATGCCCATCAATAGATATCAATGTGAGGAGTAGGGATTGCCATGCAACAGATGCACTAGAGCTATAAGTGTATGAAAGCTCAACTAAAGCTAAGTGAGTGTACATCCAACTTGCTTGCTCATGAAGACCTCGGGCGTTTGAGGAACCCATCATCGGAATATACAAGCCAAGTTCTATAATGAAAAATTCCCCCTAGCATATGAAAGTGAAAAAACATGAGACTCTATATGAAAAACATGGAGCTCCTTTGAAGTACAAGTTTGGAAAAATAGGAAGTAGCACTGTCTCTTCTCTCTTAACTCTCATTTATTTTTTCTTCTCCTTTCTTTTTTATTTCCTTTTTCTCTTTTTTTCTATGAGTCTCATCCCGACTTGTGGAGGAATCATTGTCTCCATCATCCTTTCCACACTGAGATGGTGCTCTAAATAATAAATATCATCACACTTCTATTTCCTAGCACTGACGTGGCTTGAGACTATGTCGATATTTTCCCCAAAAGGAAGGGATGATGCAGCATAGCGACGGTAAGTATTTGCGTCAGTTATGAAACCAAGGTATCAATCCATAGAGGAAGATCACGCACCCACATAAACAGCACCTGCACGCAAATAATAAATACTTGCAACACGACGCGAAAGAGAGGTTGTTAAGCTGTCTACGGTAATAACATAGATTTGGCAATGATAGTCTTGGCAAATAGATCTCGCAAGAACCAAAAATAAAATAAGTAAACAACAAGTGTAGCAAGGTATTTTTTGGGTTAATAGATTTGAAAACAAAAGACGCAAATAGTGGATCGTAAAGCAATATGTTGGAAAAGTAGACCCGGGGGCCATAGGTTTCACTAGTGGCTTCTCTCATGTGTATACCGCACAGTGGGTGAACAAATTACTGTTGGTCAATTCATATAAGATAAAAAAATCATGACTATATCCAGGCAATGATCATTATATAGGCATCAGATCCAAGACAAGTAGACCAAAACGATTCTGCATCTACTTGTATTACTACACACGTCGACCGCTATCCAACATGCATCTAGTGTATTAAGTTCATGGAGAAATAGTGTAATGCAATAAGAATGGTGAAATGATGTAGACAAGATCTATTCATGTAGGAACAGACCCGATCTTTATCCTTAATGGCAACGATACATGCGTGTCTTGCTGCCCCTTCTGTCACCGGGAAAGAACACCGCAAGATCAAACCCATCACAAAGCACCTCTTTCCATGGCAAGAAAAATCGATCTAGTTGGCCTAAATAAACTGAAGATTCGAAGAAGAAATATGAGGCTATAACTGATCATGCAAATAAGAGATCAAAGAAGACTCAAATAATATTCGTGGATAGAAACTGATCATGAACTCAAAATTCATCGGATCCCAACAAACACACCACAAAAGTCATTACGTCAAATAGATCTCCAAGAGACCATTGTATTGAGAATCATAGAGAGAGAGAGAGGAAGCCATTCATCTACTGCCTACAAACCCATAGGTCTATGGTGGACTACTCACGCATCATCGGAGAGGCACCTATCATGAAGATGAACCCCTCTGTGATGGTCTTAGATTGGATCTTGAGGTTCTGGAACTTGCGGCAGCTGGAATTATGTTTCGTTGACTCCCCTATGGTTTTCGGAATATTTGGGAATTTATAGGCTCGATAGTCGCTTGGGGTGGGGGTCCCGAGGTGCCCACCCTCTAGCAAGCTGCGTGATGGGCCTCTGGCGCGCCCTGATGGAGGGTGGACACCCTGGGCCCCCTCTTCTGGTGATCTTTGGCCCATCTTGTTCCTTATAGTCCATAAAAAATCTCCAAAATTCCCTGCAGCATTTGGGCTCCATTTGGTACTGATTTTTTGGGAAGTAAAAAATAAGCAAAAACAGCAACTGGCACTTTGGCACTATGTCAATAGGTTAGTCACAAAAAATGATAAAAAGTTGTTATAAAATGATTGTAAAACATCCAAGATTGATAATATAACAACATGGAACAAGCAAAAATTATAGATACGTTGGAGATGTATCAGCATCCCCAAGCTTAATTCCTACTCGTCCTTGAGTAGGTAAATGATAAAAACAGAATTTTTGATGTGGAATGTTGCCTTACATGTCCATCATATATTCTTTTCTTTATAGCATGGGCATTTGGAATTTTAAATGGTTCAAATCAATAGTCTAGTTTTGAGATGAAAACTTTAATACTAAACATATCAAGAAGCAACCATGACTTTCAAAATATCAACGCTAAAGCAAGTTATCCCTATCCCATCATGCTCAATCATTGACCCATTCACAATACACACTAAAATATTAGATATACCTAATGCTAAAGTATGATCATAGTGCCCCCTATTTAGTGCTTTATAAGATAAGATGGAGACTCAAATTGGAAATAAATAAATTGCATAAAGAAAATAGATTGGCCCTTCACACATGGAAGTAGGGATTTGTAGAGGTGCGAGATCTCAAGTGTTTAAATTGATAGAGAAAAATATTTTGAGTGGCATCCTTTCCTGTCAACAAAAACGATCAAGAGATTTCAATATCTTTCCACACTAGATGCATCATAGGCAGTTCCCAAACAAAAAATAAAGTTTATTCCTTTTCCACCATACTTTCACTTTCCATGGCTAGCCGAATCCACGGTTGCCTTCCATACCAACACTTTCCAAGAAATTTATTATTTGACAACATAAAGTACATATTTTTTATTTTTTATTTTGGGACTGTGCATCCCTATTACCGCCATACTCTCGTGCAATGACAGGTCAATAAACACTCATCTTGAGAATAACACATCTACCATGGAAAAATATCGGTCATCCCCTACCATTTCATGAGCAGTACGAGCGCACAAAAAGGAAAATTTATTTTGAAAATTAGAGATGACGCATACAAATTTTATTGGAACGACATGGAAATACCATATATAGGTTGGTATAGTGGACTCAGATGGCAAAACTGGTTTTAAGGATTTTGGATGCACAAGTAGTATTTCTACTTAGTACAAGTCAAGGCTAGCAAATAGATTGAGAAGAATCCAACCAAGAAAATGAAAATCACATAAGCGAGCATTGAGCATAACCAACACTGAATAATGCACCATAAGTAGGATGTAATTTCATAGCACAACTACTGACTTTTGTGCTTGCATAGGGAATCACAAACCTTAACACCAATATTCTTACTAAGCATAATTGCTGATCAACATAACTCACATATCACTATTGTCATGTCTCAAAACTATTACAAAGAATCGAGTTTAATTTGTCCAATGATCTTCATGATTTTTTTATTATACCCCTCGTGAATATCTATCGCTTTTGGACTAGTTTCACATATTGCAATTGCTTTTGACAAGCTCACATGGATATAAGTGAAGAACATGAGCATACAAGTTTCATCTCTCAAAATAATATAAGTGAGGCATGAGAGGATTTCTTCAAAATTAATAACTCTCAAATTAATATAAATGAAGCAGGAGAGCATTTCTTCAAAAATGTAAAAGCACGCCGTGCTCAAAAAGATATAAGTGAAGCACTAGAGCAATTCCTTTGCTCAATAGTTTTAAGTGAAGCATAAAGAGAAATTCTAACAAATCATAGAATATTTTGGCTCTCTCAAATAGGTGTGTCCAGCAAGGATACTAATAAAGATGAAAGAACCAAAACAAGCAAAGATACAAGACGCTCCAAGCAAAACTCATGATATGTGACGAATAAAAATATAGTTCCAAGTAGTATACCGATGGTTGTTAGAAGAAAGAGGGGATGCCGCTTAGGGCATACCCAAGCTTAGTTGCTTGTTACTCTTTGGATATTACCCTGGGGTGCTATAGCATCCCCAAGCTTTGCTCTTCTTACTCCTTTTTTCCTTCATCCATCGTGGTCTCACCCAAAACTTGAAAACTTCAATCACACAAAACTTAACAAAATTCTCGTGAGATCCGTTAGTATAATAAAGCAAAATACCACTTTAGGTACTATTTTAAACCCATTCATATTTTATTATTGCATTATACCTACTATATTCTAACTTTACCATGACTTATACCCCCCGATACAAGCGATAGATTCATCAAAATAAGCACGTAATGCAATGAAAAAAGAATTTGTTTCAGACAGAACAATTTGTAGTAATATGTACTATACCCATACTTCTGGAACTCTAAATTTCTGAAAAATTAATAAAACATAAAGAATTTGTATAGAAATAGTATGTTAAATTTCAGAACAATATCACGTTCCAGTAAAAAAAGAAAATTCGTGCACTTGTAACAAAGTTTATGTTTCAGATTCAACATTGTTTCTACTCATCTTATGGATCATCCTAAATGCATTAATTGGCACAAACACTAAAGAAAACATAAAACCACAATCATAATAGAAGCATAATTGTGTAAAACACTCAAAAATAGAAAGAAAAAGATAAAAACAATTTATTCAATGGGTTGCCTCCCAACAAGCGCTATCGTTTTATGCCCCTAGCTAGGCATAACACATAGATTTAAGTATTGTCATCCTTATTTTTCACTCCATAGAAGCCCCTCATAATTGATTCACTAGATCATCAAAGGCACGCATTGCCACGCCCATATATTTTGGCAATAGGTTGATAGGTAATTTCCATAAATACACGTGACGAAAGGTAAATATAACCTATAGAAAATGATAGAGTAGTCTGAAAATAGTTGTTTCACAGAGTTTTCATTTGTTTTGCAATGGGCTGTAGTAAGTATAACCAAAAATAGGAAAACACTAAGAGAGACATGTTATTCACGTTTTAGTTTCAAGTAAATGTAGCTTGTTGCTTTAACTTGTACCTATCACGGGAATACTATGATTGTACTTGAAAACACATCTAAATACTAATACCCTTGATTAAGGAGCACCAACTAACCTTCACTTAATGGAGTAATGACATTAACTTGAAAGAAACCACAAGAGTTATGTAACTTCAGGAATTTGCAAAACATCAACACACGGATTAACTCGTCCAAAGACACTGGATGGAAGCTATGCTTTTTGTGAGTGACATAGTACACACTTCATGTCGAATAACTGTTGAATCTAAATTTCAAACTTGAATTGCCGTATAAGTACAGAAAATAATACACATATGCTATGAATGATCACAATAATAATTTGTACATTGAAATAAAACACACATTATTATTCTTATATAAGAAAACCAATGCTATATACAACTTGTCATCATGCTTTGCATATGCTAGAGTCAACTAAAGATATAATGATCTCACATTAATTGACACGTGGCTACACTATTGCTTTTCCAATTTCCATGAGGCTTCCTTGTACATTCTCACACACGAGTTCAGGTCACATCGGCATGACCTCGCGGTTTCAAATCAAAGAGCAATCCGTCCACCGAATCCCTCAGGGCTTGACTTTAGGTCCTGCTCTAGAGCTACATGGTATTTTCAAATTGCTGCTTTATAGCTCGGCTATATAAAAACGGAGTACGGATAGAAGTGAGTTTTTAGAACATTGATGTAATATTTTAAGTGCATAAGCAGCACTGTAGAGTATATATTATGTTTTATCAACATAAAAAAGTTTCCTAATAAAAATCTAAACTCCATATAAGAACAATATAAAAGGAAGTTGCTGATGTATTTCTTAAGTGGCAACTACAGTGACATGTCACATGCCATACAAATTACAATATGTGCAGCATATATCATCTAGGAGATCCAGGACCCTAATGTATGCATTTTTCTAATAAATGCAAATAGAATGCTTGATTGAGCGGATGTGTTACCTACATAAATTTGCAACATTCATGCGAATTGGACCATTTATATGAATCTGCGATACCAATGATCTGGCTTAAATATAAAACACTACAAATATTTTTCATGCTCTCACGGCTATATATATGGTGTTGCGACATGTTTTAGAGGTGAAAAAGCTTTAGAAATGCATTAGTGTTCTACAATACTATGATGCTGGGAAAGTATAAACCATTGCGAGTATTTTCATGCTCTGGCAGCTTTATGGTGTCGAAACATGTTGGAGAAGTTCAAAACCTTCAGAAAATACATTTAGTGTCCTTTGGGATTCACAGATCAAATTCTGCAAAAGAAAATAAGTGCAAATATTAAATAGATACATCAGTTCAGAGCAAGATTACATAGGAAATGTATACCTAGGTCATCGTGATTATCTCCGCTTTCATAAACTTCCTTGTATCTTTGTACAAGTAGAAACATAGTGCTTGAAAATTGGTCATAAACTCAAAATGTCTAAAGGTTGGGATGGAGTTTTAGCGTCTAGATTACAAATATGTGCAAGCAACAGTTAAATAAAGAATTCTATTTTGTTTGTGAAACAAATTCGATGGAATGGCAAGTACAATTATTACATCATTATAAACTTCATTAAAGACTATTCTAAATCCAGGTCAATATTTTGCAAAAATAATAATATATATATCAAGTCAAGACTCACAGAAACCCAAACCATGGTTAATTTTTTCAGAATAAAGACATAATTGACCAATTGTTATCTAACAAATATCACTATCATATATGTAGGGACAATTATAATTAACCTTTTGGATAAGATTTGAGAGATCTGCAACTGTACGAGTCCCAATCCTTGTATCATATAACACTTTGAACTAAACAAATGAAGTCAACGAGTCATCTTGATTGATAAAAGAAAAAATGTGAAGAAGCAACCTTATCATTACCATGTATGTAAGATTCAATTAGTGTTCATTAATGGAAATAAAAGTGCATAGTAATATCACAACATTGCTTGATTCTTATATGACATGTCAATGATGTAGGATCGAAAGTAGGTCTAGAGGGGGGGGGGTGATTAGACTACTTGACCAAATAAAAGTTTTGCCTTTTTCCCAATTTTAATTCTTGGCAAGTTTTAGCATTCATAGCATATCCAGTAACACCCTACACATGCATGTCTAAGAGTGTAGCAATGGGAAGTAAAGACATTGCACATGTAAGTAAAGAGAGGGTTAGGAATGAAAACACAATTGATGACACGATGATTTTCCCGTGGTTCCGATAGGTGGTGCTATCGTACGTCCACATTCATGGAGTCTTCAACCCATGGAGGGTAACGGTCGCGAGAGTCCACGGAGGGCTCTACCCACGGAGGGTTCCACAAATAAGCAACCTTGACTATTCCATGCGGCTTCCATCCATGAAGGACTAGCCTCACTATGTGTAGATCTTCACGAAGGAGGCGATCTCCTTGCCCTTACAAACTTCTTGGTTCACTCCACAACATGAAGTAGGAGGCTCCCAAGTGACACCTAACCAATCTAGGAGGCACCACCCTCCAAAAGGTAATAGGCTCGGTAATGACGATGAACTCCTTTCTCTTGTGCTTCAAGATGATAGACTCCTCAACTCACAATCTCTCTCTCATAGATTTGGCTTGGTAGAAGAGATGGGATTGGTGGAAAGCAACTTGGGGAGGCTAGAAATCAAGATCCATATGGTTGGAGTGGAAGATCTTGACCTCAACACAAGGGTAGGTGGTTCTCTCTCAGAAAACTGAGTAGGATAGGTATGGAATAGTTCCGAGTGCTTCTCTTTCAAGTGGGTGGTGGTGAAGGGGTACATATAGGCATCCCCAAAAATCCAACCATTACACACAATAAGTCAGACTCGGTGACACCGATTTTGTAAATCTCGGTGGTATCGAAGTGACTAAAAGTGGAAACTTTTGAATCTTGGTGGTACCAAAGTGACTAAAAGTGGAAACTTTTGAATCTCGGAGGGACAGATATACAATTCTTGGTTGCACTGACAAGGTGACAAACAGTTAGATTTACCAGACTCGGTGAAGCCGATTCACCATTCTCGGTTTGACCGAAAATGAGAACTTGCGTAACAGGAAGTTGGCAACCCAACTCAGTGGCTTCGAGTGCACCGTCGGCTGCACCGAAGTGTTAGGGTTTGGCTGAGTCTATCTAGGGTTTGGAAGTCGGTGGCACCGGGATAGGAATGTTGGTTGCACCAATTGGCATGTTTGGCTTAGGACAGACTTTGGTGGGAGAGTATGTAGATGTTTTGGTGACTGTCACTTGTGCACTTATGAGCATATTGTTCACCATTAAAACTTTACCCCCTTTTAATAGTATTGGCTTTCCTATAGACTCAAAGTGATTTCTCATAAATTTAAAACGTAGAGTCCTCTTGCTTGAAGCTTGGCTAACCTTTTCTTTGAGTATTGGGGTAATTCCACAATCCTTTAGCCATTCCCATCATTGAACTTTCCTGAAATATACTTGGTGAAAGCATTAGTTCAATCACTTATATGTTGTTATTAATTACCAAAACCACCAAGGGAGAAAATGTGCTTTCAATCTCCCCCTTTTTGGTAATTGATGACAACATATAGATCAAAGCTTCGACAAAGATATAATCATGGAATATAATCATCACTTTGAGAAGTATGTGAAAGGCAAGAGCTCCCCCTAAATTTGTGCATTATTTTAAAACTTGCGTTTGAATGTAAATGCACAATCGATTAGGTACATGGATCACTTCTTACATGTCACATACAACTTGGTGGTGTGAGAGAGTAATTGGAATGAATATCATCGCACAACACAATCAACCAAAGATGAATGATCATCACATAAGCATTAGGATGATAGGAAATAGTGACATCACACATTAAAGCATATGATCAAACATCATCAAGCGTGTATCACAAGCAAGACAAAAGAGTATCACGGAAACCAAAAGCAATTGTTTTTGAAAAAGCAGTAGAAGTACCAAATGCCCTCTCTCTCGAAGCCCAATGATCTATATACACTTCTCCCCCTTTGGCAACAAGTTACCAAAAAGTTCAAAGGTATATATCTAAGCGTTCTTGGGCTGATCTCCTCCGGTTGTTGATGAAGGAGTCGAGAGTATGGCATCAGTGAAGATCTCTGCAGATGTCGTTGATGGAGCTGGAGTGGACACTGGTCAAACAGGAGCGGATGGAGGAGGAGCTATGCTGACAGTAGCTGGAGCTGATGAAGAGGGCCTCCATTCTGGTGCAGGCACTATGGCTAATCTCATCTGAGTGGTGAACTGGGTGCCTGGCTCGAGAGGTGATCCTTCCTCCTCCTCCTCCTCATCATCATCGGAAGAAGTAGTAGAGACTCGAGGGATGTGCATGGAGTCAACTTCCTTGTGGAGATCTATCACTGCCTTGGACAACTTGTCCACCTTATCTCCAAGAACCTTGATTCTTGACTCAAAGATCCTCACAAGGATGTTTTGGTTCTCCAGAATCCCCTTGATATCCTTCTGCATGCCCTGGACGGCTGTGATCAGAAGATCCATTTGCTTGTTCCTGGGGGCTTGAGCACTAGCGGCTCGAACAGCTTATGCCTCTGCCTGTGCTATAGCAGAAGTGGGATGATCTGGGTTCATCGCCACAACATTATCTTCGAACTTTGGCTGTAGGGGCAAGTGTGGACGATCTAGAGCAAAAATGTGCTTCTCCAACTGAGAGTTGATGAGAAACTGGATGTAGGGTGCACAACAGCAAGAGCGCTTCTGGTCAGCAGCAACCCTCTTGATTGTCTCAATAATCAGATCCATTACTCTAATCATAGTGTTCCTGTCAAGGTGGATCAACATATTGATGGAGTAGCCTCGGATCATCTTGTCATCTCCGGACTTGGGCATCAAGGTATGCCTGAGAATAGTGTTCATAGTCCGGAGTCCTTCTTGCAGATAATAGATGGATCCTAGCTTGTGTGATTGCACCTCGTCTGCGGGGATAAGAGTATACATGTATTTCATGGCATTGTGACCAGCCTTGGGTTCAGAGCATACATCCAGATCTCCTTCCCGAGCTTCTGGAAATTCCAGAAGAGCAGCCCATTCCTCTATAGTGGATTCATATCGTGCCCCTTCAGTCATCCATACAATTCTACCATCTTCGTAGAAATGAGGAGTGGAGTAGAATTGCATGATCATCTCGTCGTTCAATGCAGTAAGCTCTCTTCCAATGAACTTGTCCAGACCAATGCAATGGAAGTTGTCTTGGACACTTGGGAAGTAGTCCACATTATATTTAATGAACTTCCAATCGACATACCTCATGTCGCTAACAGCTGGGCTCTTGTCAAGCAACACGGTCTCATAAAAATCCTGTTGCTCTCTTTTGTAAAACCTATAGTCAAGAGCAGTTTTCCTCCTCTGAGCATAAGGATCTATGGCTCTCCAGGCTCTCAAGCCTGCGTCTTTCGTCTTCTTCATGTCCTCAGCAACTAAGTGGCTGGCATCATGCACTGGAAGATGTGGTGTGAGCTTCATCAAAGTGGTCAAGTCATCATCATTTTCCACTCTGGAGGCAGTCCCTTTGTTCTTCTCTGAAGCTGGGATGTCTATGGTAGTCCTCTTGGACTTTTGTGTAGCAGCTTTCTTTGCAGTAGGCTTGGTGCTCTTGGAGGTTCCAGTCTTTGGCATATCATCAGCCATAAGCTTCTTGGCTTTCTTCTTGGGAGGGGCAATCTCAACATGTTCTTCCTCCTCCTCCTCAGAACAACAATAGCAGCCTCCTCTGGATCTTCAAAGATAGAGGTAGGCTTGCCTATCACATGGACAATCCTCTTCCTGGACTTTTTCTCCCCTTCCTTCTTAGGCATAGCTTTCTTAGGGACCTCAATTGACACAGTTGCTCTAGCACTCTCATGTGCTTTGAATGTTTAAGCAGGTGCATAAACTTTGTTGACAACTCTCCGGGAAGAAGTAGCTTTAGTTGCTGACTTCTTGGCAGCCTTTTCTTGCTTCTTAGCAAGAATCTCCTCAGGACTGAAATCAGAATCTTCTTCATCAGAATTGAGCTTCTTCTTGGTCCTGGTGGCAGCCTTGGCAACCCATGGGAGCTAGGGGTGCCTGAATCTGAGAAAGAACTGGGCTCGGGGCTTGTGCCAGAACTCATACCAACTCCCTTCTCTTCCACATTTTGGATGTCCTTTGCATCTGACATACTGACCCTATGAATAGAGTATAGGAGAGCATAAGTAGATGACTCATCACAAAATGAGACTGGTTTTTGAAAATTGAGCAATGAATTTCCAAGATTTTTTGCATTCTGTCAAATAAATACCGGTGCAGCCGAAACAGAATTTTTGGTGAGACCGAGACTAACTCACTCACTAACCGAAACTTGGCACCGTTTTTGGTCGGACCGAAAAGTGGTATTCGGTTCCACCGAGTCAGTTCTCGGGCACACAAAAATCCACATTGGTGAGACCGATATGTCCATTTCGGTTCCACTGAGATTTATCGGGCAGACGACAAAACCCTAGAAAATTCATCTTTCACGAGATTTTGGTGTATTGAGAGGGTAGGAACATGTGCAAAGGGTGTATCAATGATAAACAAGGATCTAATGTGCAAGAATCGGACGAGGAGCGCAATAGAGATCGAATCCATACCCTAGCTTGGCGCGGATCCACTACGGCGGCGACGTGGGAGAGGAATTCGTCGGCGACGGCAATTCCCAACGGTGAAGGAGCGTGGGGAGACAAGGGCGACGACTAGGGGTCTCGAGGGCGACATCTTAGGGTTTTGAGGCGCGACGTATGAGAATGATATTCAAAGCGTTGGGGTCCATAGCTTTTATACCCACCACTGTCTGTGACACCGATTCTAAGTTTTCGGTGTCACCGAGTGCCTCAAATGTCAACTGACAGGGACACTCGGTGTAACCGAGAAAATGGAATCAGTGGTACAGAGGTTGAAAAACCAGATCAACCCTAGGTATTTGGTGAGACCAAGATTTTGTGGTTGGTTTCACCGAGATGCACTTGGGAGGTTTTAATGGTTAGTCCTTGTCGATATGGAACTCCGAGTGCTCCACACACAGAGGGATCGAAAAGCACTTGTTCAAATTTTGTGATGCAACATGAATAGAGTATGAGGTGAGAAAGCATAGATAGCTAAAGAAGTGGTCCTAAGCATTCTTGTATATCCAATTGGCAAAAGATAAATCAAAAACCAAATAGCAACAATTGGATATCCTTGAATGAGAAAATAAATGCAGACCAACATGCTAACACAATAAGATGTCAAATGAAATCATGGCAATCATGCACAAACACTCTAGCATCTAACAAGCACTTGGGAGATGACAGAGTCATCTATATATGAGTATTTGACTTAGGAGCCAAGTAAGAGTACTTGATCATACGTCATACTCATCGTTTAAGCACAAGTGGGGTTACCACTTTTACATAAAGCATTTAATGTTTTCACATACTAAGAGATGCTTTGACTCAAGTCTTGGAGTAAAGCTCCCCCTTGATGTGACACCGCCCCATAAGAGGGATAAACTAACCTTGGGTTTTGTTAATGAAGACTTCATGTTGGTGAGGTAGTGGTGGATGCTCAAGGTTGATGAAGATCACCAAGAGTTGGGAGCATCCTTATTGTTTCCTTACTCTTCTCACCTACATGGTTTAGTCCAAACACACAAGAGACAAATACAAGGATATCTATGGACATGTAGTGCAAAGCATGTGTGATGATGTCCATTGATTTGTTGATTACCCTTTCCCTTGCTTACCTTTGAGGGAATGTGTGACTCCTTGATCTATTGCATAGGGTTGATGTTGATTGCAAATAGATCTTGCCAAAAATGAATATGAGTGAATTTCATTAGCGGAGTCACCCCTCAAGAAGACTCTAGTTCTTATTGGGAATCCACATCAAGTTGATGGGGATCCTTGGTGTTGAAGTAACACTTGTAGAAGTTGAGCTTGTAGTAGCCTTGGGAACCCACTTCACCAAAGCTTGGGGTTCATCTTCGTAAGAGTCAAAGTCCTCTTGGAGCTTGTTCTTGCCCTTGAGCTTGGTGTCTTGTGGTGGAAGGTCATCTTGAGTCTTTGTCCTCTTGGGAAGTGTATTTTCATACTTCTGCTTTTGAGGAACAAACTTGGGATTGGGATATTGACCTTCTTTACATTCAACTCCATTAGCATTGAAGTACCCAACACCATGATTATTCCGGTATCCTCCGTGCTTGCATACAATCTCATCAAATTGTTTGTACCCTTCAAGACTCTTGTAGATACCTTTCTCTATAATTCCTTAAAATAAGGCATTTTCTTGCTCAAGTGTAACTTCGCTAAGAGAATCATCATTAGTGGAATCAATAGAACTACTAGGAGCAACATCATTGGTTTTAGCATTAATATTGTTGCTACTAGATGAAGAAACTTTCTTTCCTTTGTTACTAGTTTGCTTAGATTTGACTTGTGGCATGAATGTAGACAAGAGCAGTCGTTTGGCAATATAAGATGAAGTCTTCTTTCGGAGATCGTCATTGATAGCTTTAAGAAATTCATGTTCTTGCTCCAAATTGAGCTTCTCGAAGCGTAGCTTCTCATGAGTTCTTACAAGCTATCTATGATCTTCAAGAGTAGATTCATGAGCTAACCTAAGAGTGTTGAGTTCTTTAGTTAGTTCTTCTCTTTTCATCTTATCATTGTCAATAGACTTGTCTTGACTAGTATGAGAAGTATCAAGTTCATTATGACCACTAGTTTGATCACATAGCAAGTCATCATTATAAAGCAAATCATCTTCATCACTATCAAAATCAAGATATTTGGGGTGTGATACCTTGGGTCCTTTAGCCATGAAGTAACTTCCACCTCCTTCATTTGGTGAATCAAATAGATCATAGGAGTTGGTTGTCACTAGTGCAATTCCGGCAACACCATCATCTTGACTATAGTCGGAGTTGGAGTGATAGCTTCTCTCGGAGTGGTTGTCGGAGTCGGAGCCGAAAACCCATTCACCAACATGAGCTTGATGCTTTCTTCTTGAGTAGCTCTTGGTGTGCTTGTCCTTATTCTCCGAGTCCCTACTTCTCTTCGAGGGTCTTCATTCATAACGGTCATCTCTACTCCTTCTCTCTCTTTGAGGTGATTCGTCTCTTGAGCTTCGTCTTCTTGGTGACTCTTCTCTTCAGTTGTTAGGAGCCGAGAACTCATTGGAGTAGTGTCCCAGCTTCCCACAAGTGTAGCAGTTTCGGTCACGACTTGACGAATGCTTCTCTTCATATATTGAGTTGGAGCTGCGATCTTTGCTTCTATTCTTGTAGAAGTTGTTGAATTTCTTGACCATGAGGCTTATCTCTTCATTTGTGACAAGGTTGTTGCTTGAGGTAGCGGGAGAATCACTTGTGGCTTTGTAAGCACCGCTAGACTTGTGATGAAGGTCTTCCTTGTCTTTGAGTGTCATCTCATGAGCAACAATTCTACCAATCACTTCTGTTGGTTTGAGATCTTTGTAGTTGGGCATCATTTGGATCAATGTGCACACGGTATCACATTTCTCATCCAAAGCTCGAAGTATCTTCTTGATGATGAACTTGTCAGTCATTTCTTTGCTTCCTCAGCCGGCAATCTCATTTGTGATGAGAGCTAGCCTAGAGTACATTTCAGCGACTCCTTCACCATCCTCCATCTTGAACTTGTCAAGTTGACCTTCAAGAACATCTAACTTGGATTCTCTCACGAACTCAGATCCTTCGTGCATATCAACCAAAGTATCCGAAATCTCTTTTTTGTGTTCAAGACGGATGATTTTGTTGAATTCTTCAAGGCATAGGCAGTTGAAGATAATGTCACATGCTTGAGCATTGAGTTGCAACATCTTCAATTCATCCGCTGACGCTTCATAATCCGGTTCCTTTCCATCCGCAAAGAATTCACCTTGCAAGCCAACACGAACAACAACCCAAACGACAGGATTATGACCAAGCAAATGCATTTTCATTATTTGCTTCCAACTAGCAAAATTTGTGCCATCAAAGTACGGACCTCTACAGTGATAATTTCCCAAACTAGATGCCATAATTCTCCTAGGTTGTGAAACCAATACAATGGTGAGCAAAGCTCTGATACCACTTGTAGGATCGAAAGTAGGTCTAGAGGGGGGTGATTAGACTACTTGACCAAATAAAAGTTTTGCCTTTTTCCCAATTTTAATTCTTGGCAAGTTTTAGCATTCATAGCATATCAAGTAACACCCTACAGATGCATGTCTACGAGTCTAGTAGCGCAAAGTAAACACATTGCACATGTAACTAAAGAGAGGGTTAGGAATGCAAACACAAGTGATGACACGATGATTTTTCCCATGGTTCGATAGGCGGTGCTATCATACGTCCGCGTTCATGGAGTCTTCAACCCACGGAGGGCAACGGTCGCGAGAGTCCATGGAGGGATCTACCCACGGAGGATTCCACGAAGAAGCAACCTTGACTATTCCATGTGGCTTTCGTCCATGAAGGACTAGCCTCACTATGGGTAGATCTTCACGAAGTAGGCGATCTCCTTGACCTTACAAACTTCTTGGTTCACTCCACAACACGAAGTAGGAGTCTCCCAAGCGACACCTAACCAATCTAGGAGGCACCACCCTCCAAAAGGTAATAGGCTCGGTAATGACGATGAACTCCTTGCTCTTGTGCTTCAAGATGATAAACTCCTCAACACACAATCTCCCTCTCATAGATTTGGCTTGGTAGAAGAGATGAGATTGGTGGAAAGCAACTTGGGGAGTCTAGAAATCAAGATCCTTATGGTTGGAGTGGAAGATCTTGACCTCAACACAAGGGTAGGTGGTTCTCTCTCAAAAAACTGAATAGGATAGGTATGGAATAGTTCTGAGTGCTTGTCTTTCGAGTGGGTGGTGGTGAAGGGGTATATATTGGCATCCCCAATAATCCAACCGTTACACACAATAAGTCAGACTCGGTGACACCGATGTGTAAATCTTGATGGTACCGAAGTGACTAAAAGTGGCAACTTTTGAATCTCGGAGGGACCAATATACAATTGTTGGTTGCACCGACAAGGTGACCAACGGTCAGATTTACCAGACTCGATGACGCCGATTCACCATTCTCGGGCGGACCAAAACTAAGAACTTGCATAACAGGAAGTTGGCAACCCAACTCGGTGGCACCGAGTGTAGTGTTGGCTGCACTAAAGTGTTAGGGTTTGGCTGAGTCTTTCTAGGGTTTGGAACTCGGTGGCACCTGGATAGGAATGTTGGTTGCACCGATTTGCATGTTTGTCTTAGGACAGACTTTGGTGGGAGAGTATGTGGATGTTTTGGTGACTGTCACTTGTGCACGTATGAGCATATTGTTCACCATCAAAACTTTACCCCTTTTAATAGTATTGGCTTTCCTATAGACTCAAAGTGATTTCTCACAAATGTAAAATGTAGAGTCCTCTTGGTTGAAGCTTGGCCAACCTATTTCCTTGAGTCTTGGGATAATTCCACAATCCTTTAGCCATTGCCATCATTGAACTTTCCTAAAATATACTTGGTGAAAGCATTAGTTCAATGACTTATATGTTGTTATTAATTACCAAAACCACCAAGGGAGCAAATGTGCTTTCAAATGACTAAAATGGACTATGGCAACTAACAGTGGTTGGCAAAACTAGCAATTTAAATAGAAAACTATACAAACTGGAGGAACACGAAACTTACATAGCATTCAGCATGGTAATCCACACCAACACACCTTGCAATAAATTATATGAACCAACTTGAATATATGTTTTTTGACATTAGATTTGTCACTATAACAAAAAGTAATAATATTTGAGTGTTCAGATGAAACTTGTGTTGAGACCCTAGAAATTGGATTAACACACCAGCTAGTGAAAAAACTGAGATAGTGCATAGCTAAAATCAACTGACAAGAAGGAGCAGATCTGCTGACAAGAAGGAGCAGGGCGTAGCAAAGAGAAGCAATGAAATCACCATAGATGTATCCCTACTGTTCAACCCGCCGGGCTTGCTCACCGTGCTGGTGCTCGGGGACTGCTTTTTACAGTGTACCTAGACATGCAACCCCTCCTTCGGCGCCTCCTCATGCTTCACGGACACATTGTGTCATTGTGAGTGGCCTCCAGCCTCTCACCTCAACATGTTATCTCCTAGACGTTACATTCATCGCACGTCCACCTTTTTGTGCGGATGCGCGCCCAGTTCGCCATGTACTCTTGGACAAGCAAGCAACTGGAGCAGGGCCCGACCCAGAGAAGGAGACAAAATCTGAATCACCTAAATATAGGAATTTTACAGCTTAACAGTAACTGATGATTTTGCATCACTACAATATGAGTCATCGGGGAGATTTACCTAGTTGTAAACCGACCTAACCTGCATAGAAACAAACAAAAGAATAGAGGAATATTGATGGGGATTGAGATGGAGTAGAGAAGCGGAAAAAACATACCTAGAATAAACTCAGTTTCAGATCCTGATTTTTCCTAGGCCCCTTGCGGTTGATCTCCATTCTACCATCAATAGAAACACCACTCCGTGTGTCCTTCTAATGCATAGAAGTGGACCTCTCATTTTCCTTCCTCACGCCCATTGCTAGAACTGAACCATTCTGTACTGAATCATTGACGAGCAGCAGAGACCTGAGGAAGATAAAGAGAAAACCTAAAGTAATAAGTCAGCATGGAGCCACCACACAGGGAGTAGCACCAGATCACACAATTGAGTACCTGGGAAGAGTAAATCGAATCCGAGATCTCGTTGAAGCCACGGACATGGAAGTCGATCGGTGAGACGAGGCAGGCCACCGGGAAACAGAGGGATCGACCAACCCCCGATTTACGCGCATCTCGCACCTCCGTTGAATCCAATCACGTGGGTCACATCGACCGAGTCCCCATCGCGCGCCTCGCCTTGCCTTTGTCCTCTTGGGCGTGTCAAATGTATCCACACCCTGCGCATGCAGATGATATCATCACGCGATCGGCTTAGGCTGAATCCCTCGATCACCTGTGCTTGTTCTCCTCGCATGCCTGGTGCAAGCTAAATCCCTTGGACGCCCGACGTCGAATCGATCAGTGTGCACCAAGCTCTATCGTAGACGGAGACGAGATGTCGGGGAAAGCGGAGCGGGGCGTGTGCGCAGAGGGGAGTTGGTGGTAGGTGGTGGGCACAGAGCAGAATCACAACCGTTCGTCCGTGATCCGATGGTAACCCGCAACAATGAACGAGATCCATTCGATACGGCTGCTGGAATAGCGGCCCAAGGACAGTCGGCCCAGGAATGGCCTAAGCTGGAGGTAATCATGCATTAGATGGCCGATAACGATCAAGACGTAGGATCCGATGGCCAGAAATGCAAATCGATGTGAAGCCTCGCTTTAGGTGCAATTTTACTTCCCTTAATATGGTCGCTTAATTCTTGTTCTAGGGAATTTTTCCATACCCTTTCTAAGTTGAAACTGAAACTTAATATTGCCTTCTTTCATATTAATCACAATACCTATAGTGCAAAAAATGGTCTACCAAGTATGATAGGACAAGACGGATTGTAATCAATATCAAAAACAATAAAATCAATGGGAACATAATTCCTATTTGCAATAATAAGAACATCATTAATTCTTCCCAAAGGTGTTTTAATAGTAGATCCGCCAAGTGCAAATTGAGAGAGCATTCTTCAATATTGGTAAGACCAAGCACATCACATAAAGATTTTGGAATTGTGGAAACACTAGCACCAAAATCACACAAAGCAAAGCATTCATAATTTTTAATCTTGAATTTAATGGTAGGTTCCCACTCATCATGTAATTTTCTAGGAATTGAAATCTCTAATTCTAACTTTTCTACTAAGGATTTCATGATGCCATCAACAATGTTTTTAGTAAAAGCTTTATATTGTTCATAAGCATGGGGTGAATTTATCATAGATTGCAGCAAAGAAAAACAATCAACCACGGAGAAACTCTCATAATTAAAGTCTTTGTAATCAAAGATAGTGGGCATATCACTAGTCTAAGTTTTGACCTCTTCAATCCCACTTTTATCAAAATGTTCATCAAGATTTTCACCCTCCAAATCATAGGGACACCCTCTAGATAAAGTCAACTCTTCTCTAATCCCTTTATCATTAATTTTAACATTACTAAACAATGAATCAGTAGAGCAAACACCAATCATTTTTAAGATCTTCATCATTGTTACACTTTAGGGAAATTGGCTCAGCAGGCATTTGATTTACTAAAGTGGCTTGTGCATGAGATATTTTTCCTAGCAAATTTTCAGCATGAGAAAACTTAGTTTTGGAGATTAGAAACTTCTCTACTAATATCATCAAGTTGTTTTGTTATGGCCTCTAGTGTGGTAGAGTGTTATTTAAGCTCCTCGGTGAAATACTTATTATGCTCGAATTGTGTAGTCATATATTCCTTGGTACTTCCTTCAACCTCAATCAAAATATTGGGGTAAGGAACATCATAATATATTCATTGAGGCATCGTGACTATGCAAACAAGATTGTAAGAAAACAAGAGTTCTGACGAGGAAAACGCAAACAAAAAAGAGAGGGAGAATAAAACAAAAAAATTGTGAAGTGGGGGAGAGGAAAACAACAGGCAAATGGAAAATAATGTAAATTACAAGGAGATGAGATTTTTGATTAGTAACCTGGTAGATGAGATTGCTTCCTCCCCGGTAACGGCACTAGAAATTCCTTTGATGTGGCTTGAGACTACGTCGGTATTTCCCCAAAGAGGAAGGGATGATGCATCACATCATTGTTAAGTATTTCCCTCAGTTATGGAACCAAGGTATCAGTCCGTAGAGGAAGATCACGCACCCACGTAAAGAGCACCTGCGCACAAATAACAAATACTTGCAACACGACGCGAAAGAGAGGTTTTCAAGCTCTATACGGTAATAAGATAGATTAGGTAATGATAGTTTTGGAAAATAGATCTCACAAGAACACAAAATAAAATAAGTAAACGAAAAGTGCAGCAAGGTATTTTTTGGGTATTTTTGATTAATAGATCTAAAAACAAAAGATGCAAATAGTAGACCGGAAAGCAATATGTTAGAAAAGTAGATCCGAGGACCGTAGGTTTCGTTAGTGGCTTCTCTCATGAGTATAGCGCACGGTGGGTGAACAAATTACTGTTGGGAAATTGTTAGAAGATGAAATAATCATCACGATATCCAGGCAATGATCATTATATAGGCATCACGTCCAAGACAAGTAGACCGAAACGATTCTGCATCTATTTCTATTACTACACACATAGACCGCTATATAGCATGCATCTAGTATATTAAGTTCATGGAGAAATGGAGTAATGCAATAAGAACGGTGACATGATGTGGACAAGATCTATTCATGTAGGAATAGACCCCATCTTGTTATCATTAATGGCAATGATACATGCGTCTCTTGCTGCTCCTTCTGTCATTGAGAAAGAACACTGCAAGATCGAATCCATAACAAAGCACCTCTTCCCATGGCAAGAACAATCAATCTAGTTGGCCTAACTAAACCAAAGATTCGAATAAGAAATACATGGCTATAAGTAATCATGCAAATAAGGCATCAACGAAGACTCAAATCATATTCATGGATAGAAAATGATCATGAACTCAAAATTCATCGGATCCCAACAAACACACCGCAAAAGTCATTACATCAAATAGATCTCCAAGAGACCATTGTATTGAGAATTATATATATAGAGAGGAAGCTATCAAGCTACTACCTACAAACTCGTAGGTCTATGGTGGACTACTCATGCGAAATCAGAGAGTTACCTATGATGAAGATGAACCCCTCTGTGATGGTGTTAGATTGGATCTCAAGGTTCTAGAACTTGCGGCGGCTAGAATTGCGTTTCGTCAACCCCCCTAGGGTTTTACGAATATTTTGGAATTTATAGGCTCGATAGTCGGTTGGGGGGGTCCCGAGGTGTCCACCCTCTACCAGGCGCGCTAGGGGCCTCTGGCATGCCCTGGTGGAGGGTAGACACTGTGGGCCCCCTCTTCTGGTGACCTTTGTCTCATCTTGTTCCTTCTGGTCCATATTTTTTTTCCAAAAATCCCCATAGCGTTTGGGCTCCGTTTGGTACTGATTTTCTTTGAAGTAAAAAACAAGCAAAAACAACAACTTGAACTTTGGCACTGTGTTAATAGGTTAGTCCCAAAAAATGATATAAAGTTGCTATAAAATGATTGTAAAACATCCAAGTTTGATAATATAACAACATGGAACAAGCAAAAATTATAGATACTTTGGAGACGTATCAAGCACAAACCACTAGTTAATACCACTAACGGTGCTAACGACACACACTCTGAGTAGCGAGCTATTCTTCATGCCTGCCACTACTAATAATCTGAGGAATTGAACTAAAAACACAGACTATACTATGTATATGTGACGCTACAGTACATGTCATGTAATACAAGGTGTTCATAGATACATACACATCATATAAGAACTATAATATATTCATACATCCTGATTGATTTACAACCATGTATGAAGAGAAAACCATGACACATGATAAGTTAAACAACACAAGATAATTAATGTCATCCAAGATAAATAAATCGTAACCATTCTAGCACATGACAAGTAGTAGCTATGATCTACTCCTCTCCCCTAGGTAAAACTGTATAAAACAACTAAACCCCTCCATCTCTGTAATTGATAATAGAGATCCACCTGTGTCCATTACATGGCATGTGCACATCCATGTTGTCTCCAATTGTTTTTTTGCACACATTAATTACTTTGGTCCATCCACTACTAGGAGAAAGCCTATAGACAGGATTTTAGCAGTAGCGCTGGATATAGGGAACATGCTATTGTTAGGTAGTAGTAGCTGATGACTCACAATTATAGGGGATCTATCGTAGTCCTTTCGATAAGTAAGAGTGTCGATCCCAATCAGGAGCAGAAGGAAATGACAAGCGGTTTTCAGTAAGGTATTCTCTGTAAGTATTGAAATTATCGGTAACAGATAGTTTTGTGAAAAGGTAATTCATAACATGTAGCAAGTAATAAATGTAGCAAAGGTGCAGCAAGGTGGCCCAATCCTTTTTTTAGCAAAGGACAAGCCTGGATAAACTCTTATATAAAGTGAAGCGCTCCCGAGGATATATGGGAATTTCTATCAAGCTAGTTTTCATCATGCTCATTTGATTCACGTTCGTTACTTTGATAATTTGATATGTGGGTGGACCGGTGCTTGAGTGCCACCCTTACTTGGACAAACCTCCCACTTATGATTAACCTCTCTCGCAAGCATCCGCAACTAATAAAGAAGAATTAAGATAAATCTAACCATAGCATGAAACATATGGATCCAAATCAGCCCCTTACGAAGCAACACATAAAATAGGGCTTAAGCTTCTGTCACTCTAGCAACCCATCATCTACTTATTACTTCCCAATGCCTTCCCCTAGGCCCAAATAATGGTAAAGTGTCATGCAGTCGACATTCAGATGACACCACTAGAGGATAGACGACATACATCTCATCAAAATACCGAGCGAATACCAAATTCACATGGTTACTTATAACAAGGCTTATCCCATGTCCTCAGGAACAAACGTACCTACTCACAAAGCATGTTCATGTTCATAATCAAAGGAGTATTAATTATCATAAAGTATCTAAACATATGATCTTCCACCAAGTAAACCAACTAGCATCAACTACAATGAGTAATCAACACTACTAGCAACCCACATGTACCAATCTGAGGTTTGAGACAAAGATCAGATACTAGAGATGAACTAGGGTTTGGAGAGGAGATGGTGTTGGTGAGGATTTTTATGGAGATTGACCCCCCTTGATGAGAGAATCGTTGCTGATGATTATGGCTTCGATTTCTCCCTAGAGGTAGTTTCCCCTGCAGAACAGCTATGCCGGAGATTGGTTCTGCCCAAGTTCCGCCTCGAGACGGCGGTGCTGCATCCCGATAGGTCTCTTATATTTTTTTCCAATTCAAAACCCTTCATATAGCAGAACATGGGCACCAGAGGGCTGCCAGCGGGCCCACAAGCCACAAGGGCGCGGCTAGGGGGGTAGGCCATGCCCAACAGGCTTGTGACTTCCTACTGGGTCCCCTCTGGTATTTGTTTCAGCCAATATTTTTTATATATTCCCAAAAATTCTCCGTAACTTTTCTGGACTTTTGGAGTTGTGCAGAATAGGTCTCTCATATTTGCTCCTTTTCCAGTCGAGAATTCCATCTGCCGACATTCTCCCTCTTCATGTAAACCTTGTAAAATAAGAGAGAAAAGGCATAAGTATTGTACCATAATGTGTAATAGTAGCCCATAATGCAATAAATATCAATACAAAAGCATGATGCAAAATGGACGTATCAGTAGCGCGGGAAACCAACAGGTGCAGAAATCAAGGCATTCTTAAGGATTTTAAATGCTTCTACACACTCATCATCAAAAACAAAAGTAATGTGTTTTTGCAAGAGATTAGTGAGAGGACGAGATATTTTAGAGAAGTCTTTAATAATTCATGTATAGAATCCAGCATGGCCAAGGAAACTTCTTATATCTATGATATCCGTGGGACACGATTTTTTTTCAATAGCATCTACTTTAGCTTTATCCACCTCGATACCTCTTTCAGAGATTTTGTCCCAAGAAAATGCCCTCATTAACCGTAAAGTGGCACTTCTCCCTATTCAATACAATATTAGTTTCTTCACATCTCTCCATACTCGATCAAGGTTGCTCAAGCAGTCATCAAAAGAAGTTTCGTAAGCGGAAAAGTCGTCCATGGAAACCTCAACAATCTTTTCACAAAAGTCAGAGTATATAGTAGTCATACATCTTTGAAAGGTAGAAGGTGCATTGCATAAACCAAAAGGCATACGTCTATAAGCAAAGATACCGAAAGGGCAAGTAAAAGTTGTCTTTTCTTGATCCTCTTTTGACACAGGTATTTGAGAGAAACCAGAATAACCATCTAGAAAGCAGAAGTGTGTGTGTTTAGATAATCTTTCTAGCATTTGATCAATAAAATGCAGAGGGTAATGATCTTTCTTAGTAGCCTTATTTAATTTCCTACAATCAATTACCATTCTATATCCTGTACCAATTCTTTGCGGGAACAATTCATTTTTATCATTGGGAACAATAGTAATACCTCCCTTCTTAGGGACACAATGATCAAGACAAGCCCATCTACTATCAGTAATAGGATAAATTATACCTTCCTCCAGATGCTTTAATATTTCATATCTTTCCACTTCTTTCATTTTAGGATTTAACCGTCATTGGTGATCAACAACTGGTTTAGCAGCAGGTTCCATGTTAAGTTTGTGCTGACATAGAGTGGGACTAATGCCCTTAAGATCATCAAGAGTATATCAATAGCAGCACGGTGCTTCTTCAGAGTTTTCATTAATCTCTTTTCTTCATGATCTTAAAGGTTAGCACTAATAATAACAACATATATCTTATTTTCGTCAAGATAAGCATGTTTCAGAGTATCCGGTAATTGTTTAAGCTGAAACATGGGATCACCCTTGGGTGGAGGAGGATCCCCAAGTATTTCAAATGAAAAGTTGTGTTTCAAAATAGGATGTTGATCAAATAAAATTCTATCTATTTCATTCCTTTCATTCATATGCATATCGTTTTCATGGTCTAGCAAATATTGTTCTAAAGGATCAATAGGAGGCACATCAACAGAAGCAAGACCAATAATTTCATTGTTACTAGGCAATACTTTATCATGGGGATGTCTACGAAATTTAGAGAAATTAAACTCATGAGAAACATCCCCAAAACTTACAGTAACAGTTTTTTTCTCACAGTCTATCTTGGCATTAATAGTATTCAAGAAAGGCCTACCAAATATAATGGGACAAAAATCATCTTGTGGGGAACCAAGAACAAGAAAATCTGTAGGATATTTTATTTTCCCTCACAAAACTTCAACATCTCTAATAATTCCAACTGGTGCTATAGTGTCTCTATTAGCAAGCTTAATGGTAACATCAATTTCTTCCAATTCGGTTGGTGCAATATCATTCATAATTTCTTTATATAAGGTAAAGGGAATTGCACTGACACTAGCACACACATCACATAGGCCATGATAAAAATGATCTCGTATTTTAGCAGAAACAACAGACATGCAAACAATAGGTCTATGTGTATCTTTAGCATCAGGTCTAGCAATTCTAGCAGCTTCGTCGCAGAAATGAATAACATGCCCATCAATATTATCAACCAAGAGATCTTTAACCATATCAATAATAGGTTCAACTTTAATTTGCTCAGGGGGTGTAGGTGTTCTAGCATAGCTCTTACGAACCACAGCTGAAGCTTTACCATTTTCCTTTATTCTAACAGGGAAAGATGGTTTCTCAATATAAGCAGCAAGAATAACATGATCAACATTATAAGCAATAGTTTCTTCTTCAACTTTAATAGGTTCAACTACTTTCACTTCAATGGGAGGATGATATTTAAACCACTTATACTTAGGGAGATCAACATGAGCAGCAAAAGATTCACAAAAAGAAGCTACTATCTCAGAGTCGAGTCCATATTTAGTGCTAAATTCACGAAAAGCATCGGTGTCTACAAAGGATTTAACACAATCAAACATAAGGTTTATACCTGACTCCTTACATTCATCGAGTTCCCAATCTTCAGAGTTGCATTTAATACTTTCCATAGATCCATTTGAAGTCAATATCTTTCTTCATATAGGAAGCAGTACAAGAAGTATCGAGCATGGATTGATCATTACAAGAAAGACGAGCATAAAATTCTGAATAATAATTTCTCTTGAGAGCTCGTGATTGGGGCATGAATATAACATTGACTTAAGCCTCCCCAAGCTTGAGCAATTCTTTCTCCTTCATGAGGCCAAAACTTATAGATATTATTCCGATCATGATGAACCAGATGCATAGGATAAAACTTCAGATGAAATTCCAATTTCAATCGGTTGTAGTTCCATGATCCAATATCATAACATAGCCTATACCATGTCAATGCCTTCTACTTCAAATATAAAGGAAAGACCTTCTTCTTGACATCATCCTCGGGCAAACCTGCAAGGCTTAAATAATCCACAAACTTCATCCACATAGATTAGATGCAAATCAGGATGTAATGTTCTATCTCCTGCATAAGGATACCCGAAGGAATTTCATAATAAATATTTTTAGTAGGTTAACTAGGTTGAGGAGAAACTCTTTGTACTTCTGGTCGAGGTGAAGATAACCCGAACAAGCCCCTCAAAGAATTATTTTCCATAGTAACAAGTGACAGTAAATTTCAGCACACTATATAAAATTTTACCTTACCAAAGGCGCTTCACTCACTAGTAGAAAACAAACCTTTCGTCCCAAGCATTAGTCCCGGTCTCGTTCCGAGCCGGGACTAAAGATGGTATTAGTCCCAGTTTGTGCCGGCTCCAATGGCTCGGAGCAGGGCGACCTTTAGTACCGGCTCGTGAGGGATCTTTAGTACCGGTTCGTGTCACGAGCCAGTACTAAAGGGGGCGTGGCAGGCTTTTGGTCAGACTTGGGCCCCATGTGCATCTTTAGTACTGGTTGGTGACACCAACCGGTACTAAAGGGCAACCATTAGTACCAATTGGTGTCACCAACCGGTAATAAAGACTTCCTATATATATATGCTTCGTCCGCAGCCGATCGAAAGGGCTCTCATTTCTACGTTTTCTCCCCTGTTCTTCTTATTGCTCGAAGCTCATCCTCCATTTTCCAAGGATTTGTCAAGATTTAAAGGCACCCCATCTATCCAAGTGTTCACAAAGGTTAGCAACTTTGCTCCTTCATCTCTCATTGCTAGATTAGATTGTTGTATGCTCAAAGATATGTGATTTGTGGGTTTCAGCTAGGTTTTGGAGGAGTGATCATTATGTGGGAGTTTATTTGATTTATATGAAATTTGAGCTCAAATTAACTTGTTAGGTTGCATATGTGTAGGCGTGGTTTATTTGGTGCCTTCCCATCCCCGTCCTAACCACTGTCAGTTGTCCGCACCGTCTCGTCGCGGCACCGGCCACCTTGGTGAGCCTCTTGTTCTTCTTAAAACCTTTTTGTTAAAAAAATTACTTATATGATTTAGATAGCTGCGTGTATGATTTACTTACTTGTATTATTGTTAGTTATTCTATAGTGTCATGGTTATGGTATCCGCCCATGTCGGCCCTCGTCCAGTCTATGATTCAGATGTGGTATGTTGTTATCTTTTATAACTATTTCACACATCATCTAATATCTATGACAATTAATTATGCCACCAAATTGACGGAGATGTTTTTATCTACAGGAAGTAGTTGAACCAGAAACTCCAACCGACTATGCAATTCTACTCGAGAAATGAACACAAGCTGAAAAAGAAATTGATCATTCGAAAGAAAAATTGAAAAGAACTGAAGATGAGAAGATGGGATTGGAGTTGCATGTTGTCGATATCGTCGATGATCACAAGAACAAGATGGCTGGAATGCGCTTGAAGCTTACAAAGATTAGAAAATATACCATTAATAAAGAGGGTTGGTATCATTATGCCGTTGGCTCAATTGTTAACTTAGTTGCGATTATGATCGCATTTGTTGTTGCATTTACATATTTTAGATAGTTGTATGTTGTTTTATGAGATGTATGTATGAACTATAAGTATCTATTATTTGCAGTAATAACATTTGGTCAATGCTAGCTCTACTTTGGTTGTAATGTGATTATGAACTTGTATTAATTTGGTCACTTCAATGTTGTGTAGTGAACATGAGCTGGCAATGGATGTACGATGACCGACTAAGTCCAGGGTTTCTTAATGGCCTGCATGATTTTATTCATGTGGCTGAGGCAAACAAGTAGAAGTGTTTCATGTGTTGTCCATGTCGTGACTGTAAGAATGATAGGAATTACTCGACCTCAAAAACCCTTCACTACCACATGCTGAAGTCCGGTTTCATGTCCGGCTATAGCTGTTGGACCAAGCACGGATAAAGAGGGGTTATAATGGAAGACAATGAAGAAGAAGAGGATGATGACAACTATCATTTCGTTGATACAACAATGGGGGAAGCTGAAGAAGAGGCATCAATGGGGAAGCTGAAGAAGAGGCATCAGATGAGCCCGCTGATGATTTGGCTCGGGTCATTGCTGATGCAAAGAGAAACTGAGAAAGTGACAAGGAGAGGTTGAAGTTGAAACGCATGTTAGAGGATCAACAGAAATTACTGTATCCAAATTGTGAAGATGACCAGAAAAAGCTGGGTACCACGCTGGAATTGCTGCAATGGAAGGCGAAGAATGGTGTAACTGACAAGGGATCTACGTGTGTGGGATGCACACACACAGAAGGAAATTGACCTACGAGCGTTGCTGTTTGTAACCATCAATGATTGGCCTGCTCTTAGTAACCTTTCAGGACATACAAACAAGGGATAAAATGGATGCACGCACTATTTAGATGATACTGAAAGTATATATTTGGATAAATGTAAGATGAATGTGTACCTGGGACATCGTCGATTTCTACCGATCAAGCATATCTTAAGAAAGGCAGGCAACAATTTCAAAGGTGAGCCAGATAACCGGAAGAAATCTGGCCTCTGTACTTGTGAATATATATTTGATATGGTCAAGGATTTACAGGTAATCTTTGGAAAGGGTCTTGGCGGACAATCTGTTCCGAATGACGCCAACGGACACGCACCCATGTGGAAGAAGAAATCTATATTTGGGGAACTTGAATATTGGAAAGCCCTAGAGGTCCGCAATGCAATCAACGTGATGCATGTGACGAAGAATCTTTGTGTGAACCTGCTAGGCTTCTTGGGCGTGTATGGAAAGACAAAAAATACACCGGAGGCATGGGAGGACAAGCAAATAATTAACAAAAAAGACGGCATGCCTCCAAAGCAGTATCAAGGTCCTGCCAGCTACACTCTTATGAAAGAAGAGAAGGAAATATTTTTTGAATGCCTGCTCAGTATCAAGTTCCCGTCTGCCTTCTCGTCAAATATAAAGGGAATAATAAATATGGCAGAGAAAAAAATCAAAATATAAAGTCTCATGACTGCTACGTGATTATGACACAATTACTTCCGGTTGCACTTAGGGGGCTTCTACCGAAACATGTTCGATTAGCCATC
Organism: Hordeum marinum; assembly: GCA_022496015.1. Classification (NCBI taxonomy): domain Eukaryota; kingdom Viridiplantae; phylum Streptophyta; class Magnoliopsida; order Poales; family Poaceae; genus Hordeum; species Hordeum marinum. Next base: position 95,161,817 of record CM039678.1, read on the forward strand.
GAGAAGCTATGCGCATTCCTCAATGCAATTTCTCAGAAGGTAATCGATCCAGAAATCCTACCAAGGTTACAGAATGACCTGGTCCAATGTCTTGTCAGTTTTGAGTTGGTGTTCCCTCCATCCTTCTTCAATATTATGACGCACGTTCTAGTTCACCTAGTCGAAGAGATTAACATTTTGGGTCCTGTATTTCTACCCAATATGTTCCCCTTCGAGAGGTTCATGGGAGTATTAAAGAAATATGTTCATAACCATGCTAGGCCAGAAGGAAGCATTGCCAAGGGATATGGAACAGAGGAGGTTATTGAGTTTTGTGTTGACTTTGTTCCTGACATTAAGCCAATTGGTCTTCCTGAATCACGACATGAGGTGAGACTGTTTGGAAAAGGCACACTAGGAAAGAAAGAAGCAATAAATACGGATGGTCATTACAAAATTCCACCTTGGTGATTCCATATACTGAAGAACACAAGGATATTGTACGGTCCAAGAACCCGGAGCAGTCTGACCCCTGGATTAAACGTAAACACATGGCGACTTTTGCTGGTTGGTTGCAAACAAAGCTCATCAATGACAACGATGTTCTAGATGAATTGTACTGGTTGGCCGAGACACCAAGTTCGACTGTAAAGACTTTCAAAGGGTACGAGATAAATGGGAATACATTTTACACGATCGCCCAAGATAAAAAGAGCACCAACCAAAACAATGGTGTCCGCTATGATGTAACCAACTTTCAAGACACACATTATGGTTACATAGAGGAGATATGGGAACTTGACTATGGACCTGATCTTAAGGTCCATTTATTTCGGTGCAAATGGGTCAAATATACTGGAGGCGGGGTACAGGTTGACTCACAGGATGGAATGACAACAGTGGATCTCAACAATCTTGGGTATACAGACGACTCCTTCGTCCTAGCCAGTGATGTGGCTCAGGTTTTCCATGTGAAGGACATGTCTAGCAAACCTAGGAGAAAAAAAGATAAGGAAGAGAATAAATGATACGATGAGCTAAAGTGCCACATAGTTCTTTCAGGGAAAAGAAACATTATGGGAGTGGAGGACAAGACAGACATGTGAGAAGATTATGAAAAGTTTCATGAAATCCCTCCCTTCACAGTGAAGACTGACCCAAGCATCCTGTTAAATGATGAAGATTCTCCGTGGTTATGGCACAATCATAAGAAAGGGACAAACACACAGAAAAAGTCTTACACCGCGAGATCCCACTCTGGGATGTGACCGGCTTCACGTCATCACTTTCTCTGTGAAGGACATGCATGCATTTTCTAGCACGGTATCTTTGTAATAGCTTGTACATGAAGTGCATCTAGTTTTTTCCATAACCCTCTAAACTCTTTAGAAGTTGCTATGTGGGTGAAATTGTGATGTCATGCCAAGTTGAAACTTTTTCAGAGTTCATTTGTACTGCTTTTCAAATTCAGGGTCATTTAGCTCAATATAAATCATTAAATGCATGAAAAATATCAAATGACGTCAGAAAGGGTTGAAAATTGATGATGTGCCTTTGAATGGTGCATATTGAACACACAAAAATTATGGAGCTAAAATAAGTTATTAAAAAAGAAATCCCTTTGTAATAGATGAGTTTTCATCCGAAACCCTCATACTTCGAAAGAGATAGTCCAACTTGTACACGAAGTGCATCTAGTTTTTTCCGTAACCCTATCAACTCTTTATAAGTTTCTATGTGGGTAAAATTATGATTTCATCCCAAGTTACAACCTTTTCAGAGTTCATTTGTACTGCTTCAAATTCAGGGTCATTTAGCTCAAAATAAATCATTAAATGCATGAAAAATTTCAAATGACGTCAGAATGGGTTGGAAATTGATGATGTGCCTTTGAATGGTGCATATTGAACACACAAAAAGTATGGAGTTAAAATAAGTTATTAAAAAAGAAATCCCTTTGTAATAGATGAGTTTTCGTCCGGAACCCTCATACATCGAAAGAGATAGTCCAATTTGTACACGAAGTGCATCTAGTTTTTGTTGTAACCCTCTCAACTCTTTATAAGTTGCTATGTGGGTGAAATTATGATGTCATGCCAAGTTACAACCTTTTCAAAGTTCATTTGTACTGCTGTTCAAATTCAGGGTCATTTAGCTCAAAATAAATCATTAAATGCATGAAAAATATCAAATGAAGTCAGGAAGGGTTGAAAAGTGGTGATGTGCTTTTGAATGGTGCATATTGAACACACAAAAAGTATGGAGTTAAAATAAGTTATTAAAAATGAAATCCCTTTGTAATAGATGAGTTTTCGTCCAAAACCCTCATACTTTGAAAGAGATTGTCCAATTTGTAGACGAAGTCCATCCAGTTTTTGCCGTAACCCTGTCATATCTTAAGAAGTTTCTATGTGGGTGAAATTATGATGTGATGCCAAGTTACAACCTTTTGAGAGTTCATTTGTATTGCTTTTCAAATTCAGGGTCATTTAGCTCAAAATAAATCATTAAATGCATTAAAAATATCAAATGAAGTTAGAAAGGGTTGAAAATTTATGATGTGCCTTTGAATGGTGCATATTGAACACACAAAAAGTATGAAGTTAAAATAAGTTATTAAAAATGAAATCCCTTTGTAATAGATGAGTTTTCGTCCGAAACCCTCATACTTCGAAAGAGATTGTCCAATTTGTACACGAAGTGCATCCAGGTTTTGTCGTAACCATCTCAACTCTTTAGAAGTTGCTATGTGCGTGAAATTATGATGTCATGCCAAGTTACAACCTCTTCAGAGTTCATTTGTATTGCTTTTCAAATACAAGGTCATTTAGCTCAAATTAAATCATTAAATGCATGAAAAATATCAAATGAAGTCAGAAAGGGTTGAAAATTGATGATGTGCCTTTGAATGGTGTATATTGAACACACAAAAAGTATGAAGTTAAAATAAGTTGTTAAAAATGAAATCCCTTTGTAATAGATGAGTTTTCGTCCGAAAGCCTCATACTTTGAAAGAGATTGTCCAATTTGTACATGAAGTGCATCCAATTTTCGTCGTAACCCTCTCAGCTCTGTAGAAGTTGCTATGTTGGTAAAATTATGAGGTCATGCCAAGTTACAACCTTTTCAGAGTTCATTTGTACTGCTTTTCAAACTCGAGATATGACATTTCAAATGCCATTTAATCATATTGTCTTATACAGCAGTTTAAGTTGTTCAAACATGCATGGAAATGCCATAAATAGATTCTTTATATTTTTCTGATATTTTTTCATATATTATTTATTTCCATTGGTGTGATAGATTTTTTTCTATGATTTTCTAAAGTTTAGGGTTTTTTCTGAAAATAATAATTAATAATGAATTAAAAAACCTTTAGTACCGGTGCGAGCCACGCACCGGTACTAAAGGTCGACCGCCTCGCGTATTTTTTGGGGTGGACCTTTAGTAACGGTGCGTGGCTCGCGCCGGTACTAAAGGGTCTTTATTACCGGTGCGAGCCACGCACCGGTACTAAAGGTCCTCCACATATAAATAGTGGAGGCCTCGTCCCGGGCCGAGCCACGCATCGGGAGAAGCTTATTTGCGTTGCCAGGCTGCCGGAATCCGTTGTCCTCGCCGCCTGCCGCCCCGACGCCGCCTGCCGCCCCGGCAGCCCCCACCCAACTCCGGCTCCAGTGAGTGCCGGGCCGCCCCCACCTTTTTCCTGTTTTTAGTTAGTTAATTAGTTAGGTTCTTAGGTTACTTTAGGTTAGTTTAGGTTAATTATTTAGGTTCTTAGGTTACTTTAGGGTAATTAGTTAGGTTCTTAGGTTAGTTTAGGTTAGTTTATTAGGTTAGTTTAGGTTAGTTTATTAGGTTAGTTTATTATGCTGGTTTAGGTTAGTTTATTAGGTTCTTAGGTTAGTTTAGGTTAATTAGTTAGGTTCTTAGGTTAGTTTAGGTTGGTTTAGGTTAATTAGTTAGGTTCTTAGGTTAGTTTAGGTTAGTTTATTAGGTTAGTTTAGGTTAGTTTAGGTTAGTTTATTAGGTTAGTTTAGGTTAGTTTATTAGGTTAGTTTAGGTTAGTTTATTAGGTTCTTAGGTTAGTTTTGGTTAGTTTAGGTTAATTAGTTTGGTTAGTTAATTAGTTAATTAGTTAGTTTAGTTAGTTAGTTAGTTAGGTTCTTAGGTTATTTTAGTTAGTTAGTTAGTTAGTTAGGTTATCAGGTTAGTTTAGTTAGTTTAGTTAGTTAGGTTAGTTTAGTTAGTTAGTTAGTTAGGTTCTTAGGTTATTAGGGTATGTGTTAATTTTGTTAGATGCTAAGTGTTATTTAATTTGTTAAGTGTTATTTAATTTGTTAGATGCTAAGTGTTAATTTTGCTGAGTTTTATTTAATTTGTTTTCATAATTAAGTGTTTCTTCTTGACTTCGATGATGCCGATCCCGCATCCTCGTCGTCGAGTTGGCGGAGGAGGTCACTTGCTTGAGCCGAGGGGCCATGTCCGGGACTGGGCTTCGCCGGCTGGTACTGGGAGGTGCTACCTTTCGGGTTGCGCAGCTTGGTGAGGAGCCAACCCTTCGTCGACCCAAAGGTTCTCTGGTGGCGGCCACATGGGCCACGGATGATTCGGACGCTTGAGTCCCCTGCGGAGGTGGTACAGTACCATGTCAGCAAGGAGAACGAGCACGTCCGTCGCTACCTGGCAGCTTTGGAGGCCAGGTCCCACAATACCTGGCAGATTCTTTAGTGATATCACTGGACCTATGTTCCTATGATGGTTCCTTCTCTTTGGGTTTCCACCGCCCGCCCTGATATCCGTTGGGCGCGAGGGTTCTAGCTAGATCGATATATTATCTACTATATATGTATTATTTTGATGTATGAGCTAGATCGATGGATTAGCCGATGTATTAACAATTATCCGAGATTATGAGATGAGATCTTTTCTAAGAACCACTATATATGTATTCGCTGATGCATTATTAATTAACTATCAATTAATTTTCTTCTTGAATGCATGCTAATTTGAATACTAATTTGTTTTATCTATATTATTATGGACTAGTTACTAAGCTATGGACAATACCGGTACAGCTCATGAAGAGGACATCTTCGACATGATACGCTCCTCCGAAAACCTAGCAGACCTTCTAGGTGAATCACATGATGATGACGGCTCACAATATCTGAACGATTACGGTGATGGATGTGAGGCCGAGGAAGAACAACTTATGTTCCAAAATCCGGAACAACTAACAATGTCCGGCGAGGTATATACACATATTAGCCTCTGGTGATCATTACATGTGTATTAATTGATTTGTATATATATATTAAAAAATCTTTCTTATATTAATTATCAGCCCTCCGGATCAAGCCAATCTAGTAGAAAGGTACGAGGCGGTGCCAAAATATGGAACGGCAACATAAAGCTCGATCTTGATGCTTTTAAACATGATGGCGCACCGACTCACATGAAGCCAATGCCAAGACATTTGTGCATCAATGCGGAGTGGTTGTTAGGGACGGAGTCCCAATCACAATGCAAGAATGGATTCAACCAAACAACCCAAAACCAGGAGTGAATTATGTCGATAAAAGAATTAAAGATGCCCTTTGGCGAGATCTCAAGGAGCATTTCATCCTACCAGATTCTCTCTCGGAGCACCAAAGGGACAAAGTCAAGGAGTTTGCTCTCCATAAGATGGCCAACGCGTTCCAGACTTGGAACAAAATATTATGGACCGAGTACAACGCTAGAGGCAAGAAGGCGCCCGAATTCAGAGGAATATACGAGAAGGTAAGGAATCAGTGGGACGCATTTATCGAGTATAAGACATCGGAAGCTGCTATGTAGAAGTCAGCACAGAATAAGATAAATGCGGAGAAAAAAAGTATCACCATAGACTAGGGACAGGTGGATACAAGTCATCCATTCCTAAGTGGGATGCATTAGAGAATAAGATGCATGCTGAAGGGATCACTCCAGTAACCTAAAACTGGCCCCGGAGGTGCAGGAATTGGTTTTTTGCGCATGAGGGAAAGTTGGACCCAGCAACAGGGAAGATTATTGCACTGGCCAGTCTGAAGCATGCATCAGATGAGTTGATTGAAGCAGTAAAAGTTGCCCAAGAAGGACGGTGTCACCCCGATAGAGAGAATGACGAGCTTACACGCGCCCTCGGGAATCCCGAAAACGGAGGACGAACACGAGGCGTAGGCGTTGTTCCATGGTACGAGGGGTTTGTGGGATGGAAGGACAGTTATAAAAGCCGTTCGAGAAAAAAGAAGGTGGAAGCAGACCGGCTTTCAAAGTTGGAATAGAAGTACGAGAAGAAACAACTGCAGATATAAGTACTGACCCAGCAAAGGGCAACTCCGTGGCAGGAGGCATAGGAACGCGTCCCATCTACACTGCCGAAAAGTAGCGTGGGTTCCACATGGGCACCGCTGGGTCACACCCCCGTGGATGATATCACCGAGAAGACATCTTGTGAGCTAATTCAGAAAATGAAGAACATACCCATGCGGTTCGCGACGGGCTATGTTTTACCAAATACACCTGATGTTCTCTCGCATTTCAATCCGGTTCCAGCTGGGTATGCTTGTGTTGTGGTGGACGCAACAGAGCCAGGATATGATGAACTACAGCTTGAAATCCCTAGAGATGAGGGGGAGTCCTCACTGGCAGAAGCCGGCCGTGGTCTCATTCTATGGAGTAAGGACTGCATCGTCTTTTCACTCTCGGCGCTAAGGCCACCTGCTCCACCGAGTATCGATGTCCAGCGCGAGGGATCCCAGCCAGAGGCATCGCAGCGCCAGCAGTCCTCCCCACCTCGCCAGCAGTCCTCCCCACCTCGCCAGCAGTCCCCCCACCTCGAGAGGCATACCACTTCGATATGGATCCAAGGCGCGAGTCCACCCAACCTCGGGACGGAGCACGACGCGAGTCCATATCGTCGATATCGATCTCCGCTGCGTGAGCCGACTCCACCCTGGCAACAGTCCCGATAGAAGGGCTCCCAAAAGAGGAAGTCCATCAGCAGTCCTCTTCGGAAGAAAGCAAAGAAGAAACCCGAGCCTCCGGCCAAAAGGAAGCTGCCTTACAACATGACACCAGAGGAAACCAAAATTGAAAGCGATCGCCAAGTGAAATCCTTTTTTGCGAAGAAGACCCTGCCGCCAAAGGAGGTAATACCCAAGGAAGTCCAAGAGCACTTTATGGAACACTTTATTGATCGACCCCTGGCATATGTGGAGCGTATGCCGACAGACTATGAGCGACAGATTCAGAAGGCGAGTGAGCAGAGAAGTCGGCCCAGCCCAAGGAAGAAGTCGGGAAGTACGACATCAACGACAGGTGGTACTACTAGCAGGAAAACAATTCCCCAGCTCGGAGAACAATCCAAGCAATCGATCTCTCCACTCAAGGTGAGTACCAATGCAAGCAAGCAACCGATCCAAGTAGTCGACGTGCAAGGCAACCCAATCGACCTCGAAGAAGTAGAGGCTGCAGGTCTCACTCTTGGCCAAATCCTTGGCACCGAGGAAATCCGCGAGTACAATGCAGATAAATACGCAATGCAATATGCCGTCGGAAAACCACTTGTCACACCCGAGCAGTACAAGGAACTACCAACTGCGATGCGATGGTTGCATGATTGGTACCTGCGTGAAGCAAAGCGAGGGGAGACGGCGGTCTTGGTCAAAGTAAGGAAAGAGCATTACATCAATGGATGTGACATATGTCTTGAATTCTCAGAACTTTTCTAGTTATACCACGTGGACTCTATCGAGAAAACTCTCATTAGTTGCTATTGTCTGTAAGTGATTTATATCTTTACTAATTTAATTCTCTAGCTAAGATATCGTTCATTGGCTTATCCTCACTATATATGTTCTTTTCTACGCTATTATGCAGATTGAAGATGTGGGAATTGAAACAAGAGGGAATTGATGGCATTGGGTTCATCGACCCAAATACCGTTCATGGTCATGTGGTAAAACATTATGGCATGGACACAGAAGATATCTTGGAAAATTTTCTAGAGGCACTAATGAATACCGAATCTACTATAATATTTCCTTACAACATGGGGTGAGTGTTTACTCTCTTGTATACTACAAATTCTATTTTTTCTTACTAGCTCACTGTCAAGTGTAGTTCATGAGTTATATGCATGCCTGCTTAATTATATAAACTTTTACGCAAAGACCACTATATCCTCCTAAATATTATCCTCGTGGATGGACTTGTTCAAGTGTACGACTCACTAGATACACCAGAACAATCATACGTGGACTTGTATTTTATGATAGAACGGTAATTACAACCTTTATCGACCTTGCTTTCTTTCATTATTGTAACATCCCAACTTTTGGAATGTTATAATAAATATGAGAATGAGTGTTTGTTTGCTTGAGTGATTGAATTGAGTGAAATTTGAAACTTTTTGAAAACTTTTGAATGAGAGGGAATAAAATGATTTTCCCCTTTGTGTTTGATTTCAAATTAAATTCCATTTTAAATCAGCCAGAGAAGATAACATGACTTCTTCATAAACAAGGAATTTGAAAAGTGGATTTGAAAATCTCTGAATCATTCTTTTAAAATTCATTTCATATTTGGTTCCATTCTAAATTTTGAAAGAATTCAAGTACCCTTGACAAGATTTTTAGAGAAGTAACATGACACTCCACACCAGGGTTATTTTTGTGAAGTATTTGAACCATAAAACCCAGGGGGTTATTTGAAAATTATTTGCAAAAGGAATTAACGGACAATTAGGCATTTATTTCTGAAAAAAATAAATTTGGAAGTATTTATTTTGGACGTGAAAAAATGTTCATTAAATTCCATTTATTCCTCTGGTCATTATGATATATAAATATTTACTTTTTGGAAATGTTTTGATTGCCCAAAAGTTAGTTTCCTTCTCTGTTATTTTGGAAAAGGAAAAATAGTTTTATTAGGAAAGTCCACCGACGCCCACCTCCTCCGGATCAGCCATCGACGCCGCAAACACCTCTCCCCCTCCCTCTGACGCGTGGGACCCCCGGCCGACTGCGCGATCCCCATGGTCATCCCCTCCATCTTGCCCCCGCACCTCGCCGGAGATCCCACCGCGCCGGATCTCTCTCCCCTTTCCTTCCCCGAGCTCCTGACCTCTCCTATAAATAGAGGAGCTCGGCCTCGTTCGATTTTTGCCCGACACCCTGATCCTCCCTCGCCAGAATGCCCCACCGCCACCTTGCCGGAGCTCGCCTCTCCACCGCAGCTCGTGGCCGTCGCCTCCATCAGTGCCACACCCCACCGTCGTCACTAACGGACGCCGGAGGTCCGCCGCCATCGACAGGACCCCTCGAACGCCGTCCCCGACCACCGCAACGCCCTCCCCGACGACCACCGAAGCCACCGCCAATGTCAGGGCATCGCCGGAGCACCCCACCCCTCTGTAAGCACCCCCCTCTCCCCACTGTCAGATCTTAGAGGAACGACCCCGATTAGATCTAGCATACCCCTTCGGTTTAGTATAATAAACCGGTCGGTTTTTACTTTTATTATTTTAACCGAACCGTTTTCTTTAAGTATCGGCTGTCCACTAGAGCACGCACACCCTCCAGCCAATCAGAGACTGCCACGTCACCCCCTATCCGTTAGTTAGATTTTTTTCTATTTTCTGTTTTTGTTTTAAAAACATAATAGTTCCTGATTTTGTTTCTTTATATATTTTATGTTTTTATATATTTTAATTTGATTCTTTTTGCATCATGTCATAAATTTCATCTAGTTTCTGTAGATATAAAGTTTGACCACATTTGAATAACTTAAAATTTAATTCAAACAGATTTGATTTAAATCTTATTTTCTGAATATCTTGAGTTTAAAAATAGATTTTGAGTTGATTCTTTTTGATACTTGTCACTAGTGACTTTATTTAATAGTAGGTATAATTTGAGAATTTTTAGAATATTTTAAATTAGTATTTTAAACAAAACAGATTCTTTTTTAGTTCTTTTTAGGTTTATTTCTATTTCTTATGTTTTAAATTGCTTTAATTTATTTTTCTTTTATATTAGTTGACAAGTTTTACATTGTTTATGTTAGTTAGAATTAATATTTTCAACCAAATTATTTCTAAGTTATTTATTAGTTTGCTTGCATGGAATCAATTCTAGTTCAATTATAACTTGTAATTGATTTCCATTGTTAGTTTGATTTGCTACTTGAAAATACCTTTAATAAAAATTTATTTAAAAAATATACTTTCTGTTAATTTAGTTGTTACATATTTTGTTGATGTTATTTTAATATTTTATTTTGGTTTTCTTGTTGTTAAGTTTATTAGGCAAAAACCTATGTTGTTTAGAGTGTTGATTTCATAATTTTTAGTTGTTCTTCAAAAGTAATTCTTTTTGCTAAGTAAACTATTTACTAAAATACTTTTGTTATATTTGCTTTGTTTTTGATTGTTAGAATTGAGTGCTAGTATGATTGCTTATATGAATGCTATGTTTAACTATATAGATTTTCATCGGAGAGTGACGAATAGTCTATCAAGTTATTTTTGAGAGCAATATTATTCTTCGTCAACAGTCCAGGCAAGTTCACATTGGCCACGTTATTACCTATGTTTTTCAAGTTGCACTAGTTAAACCTTCCACCCATTGCATGCAAAGTAGGTACTTGGAAATTTGGTTACTTGATGTAGTTTCATGTGGTAGGCACCCCTCAACCCTTTGACACTTTGGCCCCGGGAAACGTTGATTTAATTTTGCTATGCTATTAGTAGACGGGGTTGGTTGTGTGATTCATGAGAGTTGTGAGATAATAATTACAAGACCTACATGATGATCAAGACTTCAAGACTCCAAGTTTTCAGCATACCTCTGGGTGGATGATGGTTGAACGACGCCCTGGAGAAGCCAGTGCTTAGCCTAGGTGTTGTTGGAGAAGTTCCAGTATTCACGCGGAAAGGTCCACCCAGGCACAAAGAGATGGAAGGATACTTCAAGACCCAAGGCTTACCTACACAGCCACAAGACATTATGGGCTCTGGCTTGGTTGGATACTGTGGTGACCCTGGACAGGCGGTGCTACGAGATGTAGAAGAACGGTAGGAAAGGATGGGCACCGACAGAGTCTCGGAGGAACCCCTTAGAAGACCATGTTTTGATCATCCGTTCCTCAAACACCCTGAAGTGCGACGAATCCAACGGAGGCGATCAAATCTTGTGGGGAACGTGTGCAAAACTCTGCAGAGTACTCAAACCTAATCGACTAGCCGTGTCCACGGTCATGGACAACTTGAGCCAAAGGAACTGAAACTATCAGGAAGTCTCAACAAATAATTATAATGATGAGGGTATTATTATTAAGTTGGGTATGAAAATTGGTTGGTGGAACCATCTCATTAATCAACCAACTTTGTAGTAATAATTTCTGCATTTCCCCTCTCTTGTTGTAGGAAAAATTTGCTTTACGCAAAAACTTGAACTTATAGCGCCACATGCCATATATGCATATAGTATAGATGATTATTTTTCACCCCCTTCTTTTGTGACTTGTCGGCATATTCAAAATGCTGACCTACACGGCTGCAACGTCTCATGTTGCAGATACTCTTCTTTGACGAGTAAGAGTACGATTCAGGGTTACGGTCTACACTCAACCTGCCGTTGGTGTTTATTGGGACTCCACTCCCGTTGACTGTTTCCGCTGAGATTATAAGGTATATATATATCAGTTTTACGTTAATTACATGTGATTGCACTTTGATATATACATTGATGTACTGTGTGTGCCAGCATACTGATCCAGGGATGGCACAGAACACACAGAGGCTTGACCTTTCCAGGTCGGGTCGTTACAATTATTTCGTGATATCAAAAGTAATTATAATAACTATTTCGTTCTTTTTCTTTGCCGCGTAGTGTTTGGAAAAAGATGAGAGAAAAAACCCATCACGGTCGTCAATGGAAACCGAAGCTGATGTGGAAAATAATGCAGGTAATTAAGTAGTACTACTAGGTCCACGCATCTCTTTAATATTTCACTACCATTATCATGCTTGATTATTAATTATCTTATTGAATTCTATTTTTTTGCAAAGTGCGTGAAGCAGCCACAAGGGACAAATTTATGTGGATACTTCCTCTGCGAGAACATTCGCATCCAGACCGAAGGCCGTATACGTCGCAGAGGAGCACGTGAAAGACAACTCCAGGTTTGGCTGATGATGTCGATCCTCTCACTCGAGAAACACTTTGTAGCACTTCAAGAGGAATTTGCGGCATTTCTTCTTCGACATGTCATTGATGTAAATGGCGAGCACTATTACTTACCGTTGCCTCAATAATGCCAGCAAATCAGTAGTAGAAAACTAAGATTTCATTTGGAGCACTAGCTAGGGCCTTAATTTATAAGTCTAGAATATATATGGATGTCTAATTCCAGTTGTATATATACTGTGTATGAGATATTGTATATTATATTACATATATATATATATATGCATCTACTTGTGTAATGTTTACATATATAGCACCGTAAAATAAATATGAAATGAATGGAAAACACAATAAATAGAGAGGAGAACAAAAACCTAATTAAAAGCTAAAACAAAAAAACAGAACACTTAGTACCAGTTGGTATCACCAGCCGGTACTAAAGGTCCACCACCACCAGCCAACGCAGGCATACACGTGGTGGGCCTTTAGTACCGGTCCGTGGGCCAACTGGTACTAAAGGTCTGGACCTTTAGTCCCGACCCTTTAGTACCGGTTGGGGACCTGGTACTAAAGCCCCATCCCGACCGGGACTACAGATCGACATTCTACTAGTGACTCCCTGGCAACGACGCCAGAAAAGAGTCTTGATAACCCACAAGTATAGGGGATCTACCATAGTCCTTTTGATAAGTAAGATTGTCAAACCCAACGAGGATAGAGAACATACATCTCATCAAAATATCACACGAATACCAAATTCACATCATTACTTATAACAAGACTTATCCCATGTCCTCAGGAATAAACATAAGTACTGACAAAACATTTTTGTGTTCATAATCAGAGGAGTATTGATTTTCATAAAAGATCTGAACATATGATCTTCCACCAAGTAAACCAACTAGCATCAACTACAAGGAGTAATCAACACTACTAGCAACCCACAGATACCAATCTGAGGTTTGAGACAAAGATCGGACACAAGAGATGAACTATGGTTTGGAGAGGCTATGGTGCTGATGAGGATGTTGATGGAGATTGACCCCCTCTCGATGAGAGGATCGTTGGTGATGACGATGGCTTCGATTTCCCCCTCCGGGAGAGGGGGAGTTTCCCCTGCAAAACAGCTCCACCGACTCTCTAGATTGGTTCTGCCCAAGTTCCGCCTCGAGACGGCGATGCTTTATCCCGAAAGCTCTCTTATGATTTTTTCCAGGTCAAACCCCTTCATATAGCAGAAGATGGGCACCGGAGGGCTGCCAGGGGGCCCATAAGACACAATGGCGTGACAAGGGGGTAGTCCCCGCCTAGCAGGCTTGTGACCTCCTGGTGGATCCCCTCTGGAATTTGTTTTACCCAATATTTTTTATATATTCCAAAATAATTCTCCATAACTTTTCAGGACTTTTGGAGTTGTGCAGAATAGGTCTCTCATATTTGCTCCTTTTTCCAGTGCAGAATTCCTGCTGCCGGCATTCTCCCTCTTCATGTAAACCTTGTAAAATAAGTGAGAAAAGGCATAAGTACTGTACCATAATGTGTAATAACATCCCATAATGCAATAAATATCAATACAAAAGCATGATGCAAAATGGACGTATCAGTAGCGTGGCAAACCAACCAGCGCTACAAGTAGACACGTAGCAGCAGCGCGATCTACCTAGCCAGCGCTACTGATAAGTGGTCCCGTCGCCACCGCCAGTGGCTACCTATAGTTGTAGCGGCTGTCGAAAACCAGTGCTATTACTACTGCCATAGTAGTAGCGCTTGTCGGTGGACCACCGCTACTGCTATGGCTGTACGTTGCTAGTAGGTGGGCCCTTATTAGCATGAACGCCTGGGCTCCGACCAGCGCTACTGCTATGATACTTAGTGGCAGCGGGTTTCTATTGGAGCGCTACTGCTACTCGATCCCCACCATCTCCCTCTGTCCCTATTCGATCCCCACCGTCTCCCTCTCTCCCCATTCGATCCCCTCTCCCTCTCATCAGTCATCTCCCCTGACCGCTGCCATCGCCATCGCCTTGATGCCGCCACCTCGTGACCTGACCCTCACTCTCCATCGCGCCCCCTCCCTCACCGTTACGCTCTCCCTCACCGTCGCCCCATCCCTCACCACCACGCCCTCCCTCGTCATCACCCCTCCCTCACTATCGTGGCCCTCCCTCCGCAGGTAGCCCCTACTCCCTCCTTCCTCCCTCTTCCCTCTCCCCTTAGTCCCTTAACCCCCTCTCGCATCCGGACATTTTGTAATATTAGGGGGGTTAGGTTGATTGTAGGGTTAGGTTTGTTAGGTTGATTCTAGGGTTAGGTTGATTAGGGGGGTTAGGTTGATTCTTGGGTTAGGTTTGTTAGGTTGATTCTAGGGTTAGGTTGATTAGGGGGTTAGCTTGATTCTAGGGTTAGGTTTGTTAGCTAAATTAATTTAGAGCCAACTATGAATGTGCTAAATATGAAAAACCTTATTGCATTTTTTTCAAGTTCTACATTTTTCTTATTGCTATATGCGAATGACCCGAGTGGCCTATGTTTTGCTGGAATGTTGATTCATTTCTGTTCCGATGAATTTCGGGCACTCGATATGTCCACTTTTACCGAAGGTGATGTCGAAATTTTGGCTTCACTTGTGCTAGATAGTAGGCAAATCGAGTGTTGTGATTTGCTGGAAATGACATTTCGGAAAACCGAGTCAAAATGAGTCTAAATTGAGTTTAAAAATTTAATGATTAAATGATAAGAAAATGTTCTCATAGGAATTTGTCTCGATGTCGATGATGCCTAGCTCGCATCCTCGTCGGCGCCGAGTCGGTGTTGACATCCTTGAGAGGTGTAGTGTTCGGGACTGGGCTCCGTCGGGCTGGCACTGGGAGGTGCTACCTTCCTGGGATCGGAGCTTGGTGAGGAATCCTGGTCCCGTCGTCGACCCGAGGCTTCTTTGGTAGCGGTCGCGTGGGCCACTTTTCGTGGAGAGGGAGCGGGCCCCCCGGAGGTGGTATGTCGCCTGTGTCAGGGAGGAGGACGGGCACGTCCATCGCTACATGGCGGCGTTGGATGCCAGCTTCTCCAATACCTGGCAGGTCTCACCCGAGTAATGATCTGGTGATGGTTCCTTATCTTTGGGTGTCCACTGCTAGCGACTCAGAGACGTCTAGTGAACCAAGTTCACCATCCTCCACTTTGGATTCTAGGATATTCGATCTGTATTAGTGATCTTATGTGATAATAATCGAGATGTATTATTTAATATTTGATGATGCATTAACTGGATTATTCCAGATGATGTATTAGTGATATTATATTCGAGTTCATTATGAATGTATTAGTCATATTATATTCGAGTTCATTATAAATGTTTTAGTGATATTATATTGGTATAATGCGTGTGTGACTTTCGGTCTGTCGTTGCTTCGTGTGTGACTTTCATGTGTGTTCTTGATGGAGGAATCCCGACTATTGTCGTGGGGGGCGCTTCTTCGTCTTCCTTTCTTGCAATATATACCTTGGTGTAATGCGCAAGGAGTGGAGAGGAGGTGCGCCCATCACCGAGAGTCCAACTATTAGCGTGAGAGAGTGTCCACCAACATATATACACCACCATATCAGTGTGAGAGAGTGTGCACCAACACACCATAAGATATGAGAGTTATTTAAGGAAAGTCTCGACAGACCGAAAGTAAACCAATATTGAGTTAGGTCTATTTGGACATGTGTGTATGTTATTGCAGGGAACCCCTCCTAGTGCCTATGTTTTGCCGACATGTTGATTTATTTCCATTCCGACAAATTTTAGGCGCTCAATATGTCTTATATTAGAAATGGTCATGCCGTAATATTTGAATCATGAACACAGGAAATATCGTCATCTCATGACAATGATAGGATCCAAGCGTGTGAACTCTACAACAAAGATAAGTGTCTTTGCGACCATCCTGGGCTACAAGACGACAATTTCTTCACCATCAAGCTTGATGAGACCTTCAATGTTTCTAGGGTACACAACAACAATGAAAAGTGTTTTTTCGTAATTAAGCATGACTTGTGTTTGTTTGCTTCAACATGTAATTTCTGTTTTATACAATTTGACTAGTTCATCCACTGTCATGCAAGACGGTATTTCTTGGAGAGGCTAGGTTTCGAAGAGCACGAGAATTTCGAGACGAGCACAGCCAACCTGAGGACTAAACATGGTCACACATTTCTGGTCAAACTAATGAATGCACTTAATAACACAGAATTAGGGTGCTCAAATTGGTAATCTCTTTACAATGCACATAGATTTTAGGAGGATATGGAAATAACCTTCGATCTTCGTCCTAAAGATCATACTGAAGGTAACATCCACATTTGGGTGGATGTCGATATGCTTCCTGTTTTACCTCCATGTGAGTTTATCAACCATGCATATTTGTCAAGTAATTTGCATTCCATATTTAAAAATAGTTGGTGTTCACTCATACTAATTTTTTTAATTTTTAATTTATAGCTTATTTCATTTCTTCGAGTGAAACGCAAAAAATAGTTGACAGGACACACTACACTTATGGATCACATCTAACTTGGGAGGAGAAGGATGTTCTTATCAACTTTGTTATTGGTGTCCTACTTGGTACGGACAACTTCCCGTATAATTTGGGAACTAACCCTAATTATACACTTTACATGCCACTAGTGCACAGGTTGAGGGCGGATGACATTCGCCAAAATGTCTTGGTAAGAATTATTAAGTACATTACTATTGCGTAAATGGTGTTGATTACATTGCTAACTAGGCTATTATTATGTTCTTCAGCAGAAACTGCCATATGAAGTTGTGCCTCCGTTGATGCATGGCAAAGTCAATATGACCATTAAAATCCCTATGAGGCCCCAAATCTCTTTTGCATACTCGACTGAGCGCAAACCACCTAAGAAGCTCCAAATTGAAGCATGGGGAGAAATAAAGAAGGATCGCAAGCCACAAGTTGGAGAAAGTTGGATCTCTTTGCTTCATCATGGAGACATAGGTGTTATCTTGTTTTATGTCATTTTACCTAGGAGGGAGGACTAGGTCCTATGAGAGAGAAGTTTAGTTAACTTGTATGATTGATTAGGATGGTTACTATTATGATGTTTTTCTGTTTTATGAGATTTTAACTTGGTATGATTAAGATGATGATGAGTAGTTAGATGAGTAAGATGATGTTCAGTTTTATGACATATATTTGATTAAGGTGGATGGATGCAAGTGATCATGTTGAGTTAGAGGAAAATATGATGTTGTGATTGGCAACATCATATTTTCTTCTAATTCAACATGATCACTTGCATCCATGTACTTTAATCTAAATGTAGTTGTTGGCACAATAATTACTGATGTTGTCATATGATCAAACTACTGTATATAGCATGCACAAATACGTAGAGGGGAATGTAATCTTTTGAAAGAAGGAATATTAGCAGTAACGCTGGTAGGCATCTAGCGGCAGCGCTGGTTTATCAACAACGTTTGTTTTATTCCAACGCTACTGCTAACCGTACTTACCAGTAGCACTGGTTTTCCAGCGCTACTGCTACAACTTAGCTGTAGCGCCTTAGCAGTAGCACTGCCACCAATCCTATTGGTATGGGTAATTCCAGCGCTACTACTAAGCTTTTTCCTAGTAGTGATGCTTTGATGTTGATGCGTCCATCGGTTGAGGAAATCGAGTATGCACTAGAGCAAGATAGCGAGGACTTGATGGTAAGATAAAAATATGCATGTTACCTCCCATCAATAACAGGTCAGGCTCAACATCCTTCAATTTCTTCTATTAAAGAAAATAATAGTAACATAGTTAGCAATGTAGTTTTGCCTAAAAATAATGTTGCAAATGATGCACTAGCGGGACAATTGTCAAAAGTATTACCATGCTATGCGCATAGATGTTACCATCGTTCAACATGTGGACTAGTGGCACGTCTCCAATATAATTGTTGCCAATTTCATAATTGATCTTAAAAGTCTCAACATCATTACTAAATGAGACAAGAGATTTTTTTCTACCCACAAGTTACCTCTTAGCCATAACTGTAATACGTCTTGTCTATTGCATTCCTTGTATTTCTTGGAGCAAAGAAATAAGTTGTCAATAAAAATAACAACTTTAGTATGGATGAATACTTACTATTTTTAAGTAAACAATATAAATTACTTAACAAATTAGTTTGATAAACTCACATACATGTAGAACTGGAATCATGTCCAGATCGACCCTAATTTTGAAATTATCTTCACGATCATCTTCATCACTGATACGTCCATTTTGCATCATGTTTTATTGCTATTATTTATAATGTTTTTATCCATAATAATGCTTTTTGGAGTAATTATAATGCATTTTCTCTCATAATTTGCAAGGAGCAAACCAAGAGGGAGAATTCCGGTAGCTGGAAATCTGGACCTAGAAAAGCTACGTCACACTACCTATTCTGCACAACTCCAAACAAGCTGAAACTTCATGGAGATTTTTTGTGGAATATTTAATAATTATTGGAGAAAATGACTACTATAGGGGGCCCACCAGGTGGGCACAACCCACCTGGGCGCGCCAGGGAGCCCAGGCACGCCCTAGTGGGTTGTGCCCTCCTCGGCCCACCTCCGGTGCCCATCTTCTAGTATATTAGTCATTCGTACCTACAAAAAAATAAGGAGAAGGCTTTCGGGACGAAGCGTTGCCTCCTTGAGGCGGAACTTGGGCAGGTGCACTTTTGCCCTCCAGCGGAGTGATTCCGCTAGGGGAACTTCCCTCCTGGAGGGGGAAATCGTTGTCATCATCATCACCAACGACTCTCCCATCTTGGGGAGGGAAATCTTCATCAACATCTTCAACAACACCAACTCCTCTCAAACCCTAGTTCATCCCTTGAGTTCAATCTTGTTACCAAAACTATAGATTGGTGCTTGTGGGTGACTAGTAGTGTTGATTACGTCTTGTAGTTGATCACACTATGGTTTATTTGGTGGAAGATTATATGTTTATATCCATTAGGCTATTTAATACCCTCTGATCTTGAGCATCATTATTATTTGTGAGTAGTTACTTTTGTTCTTGATGTCACGGGAGAAATCACATTGCATGTAATCATGTGAATTTCATTTGTGTTCGATGTTTTGATAGTATGTATGTTGTGATTCCCTTAGTGGTGTCATGTGAACGTCGACTACATGACACTTCAACATATTTGGGCCTAAGGGAATGCATTGTGGAGTAGCCATTAGATGATGGGTTGCGAGAGTGACAGAAGCTTAAACCCCAGTTTATGCGCTATTCCATAAGGGACCAATTGGATCCAAAAGTTTAATGCTATGGTTAAAATTGATTCTTAATACTTTTCTCGTAGTTGCGGATGCTTGCGGCAGGGTTAATGATAAGTAGGAGGTTTGTTCAAGTAAGACCAGCACCTAAGCACCGGTACACCCACATATCAAATTATGAAAGTAACAAACACAAATTAAACCAACATGATGAATGTGACTAGATGAAATTCCCGTGTACCCTCAAGAACGCTTTGCTTATCATAAGAGATTGCTTTGGCATGTCCTTTGCCTCAAAAGGATTGGGTTACCTTGCTGCACTTTTGTTACTATATTCGTTACTTGCTCGTTACAAATTATCTTGCTATCAAACTACTTCGCTACTTACAATTTCAGCACTTGCAGACATTACCTTACTGAAAACTACTTGTCATTTCCTTCTGCTCCTCGTTGGGTTCGACACTCTTACTTATCGAAAAGAGCTACAATTGATCCCCTATACTTGTGGGTCATCAATAACCAATATCGAAGGTTATTTTCATATCCTCCTCAAATCCGTAGGCCTTGCGGAGTGCTCTCCAGTTTGAACAACCAAAATGGGAGTGATTTACTCCATTGTAGAGCTTAACCTTAAAAGTGAAACCATGTTTCGTCTTCAGGTGAGCTTTGTTCGTCTCAGTACACTCCCTATCTTCGAAACCGACCTTGTCTAAGACATATGGTCTTGTATAACAAGGGATGCACTAGTCGAATTGTAAAAAACCAAAATAATACGTTAAAACAAAAACCACAACCATATGCTTAATTACATACTTGTTGTCATTACATACCATCTCATATTCGCAACACTCCTTGAGCATGAGGGTGAAGTTCCTACCTTTTTGCAAGTAAGGTCTATCGCACATACCCCCCTTGTTGGAGTAGTAATCACACCCGGGGATCCTATCGTCGTCAGAAATTTCTTGTGTTCATAATTCAGATATTAAGAAAACACACGAGAAATACGATGAACTCAACACAACTCAGCACGGGTTGACTTTCGGTGAGTCGAGGATTCCTTGAAAAATTCTCATCTGTCACAATGATGGTGTATATGACGGGCACTACCTCACAATGATATAGTGGTGTATATGGTGGACACTCCCTCATAATGATATTACGACTGTCGGTGGCGATCGCTCCTTCCTTCATCCCCGTGTGCATTACCAAAATGTTCATCACATGGGAAAGAAGGAGGAAGCGACCCCCACGACAATAGGTGGTATTTTTCCTCTATAATATTTCGGCTGTCGGTGCTGGTTACTCATCCCTTCGTCCCACCATGCACTAACAAAATGTCCATCACATGGGAAACAAGGCGTAAGTGACCCCCAAGACAATAGTCAAAATTCTTCCTTAGTGATATTTTGATCGTCGGTGCTGGACGGTCTTCGCTTTGTCCCCGTATGCATTACCAAAATGTCCAACACACGAAAAAGAAGGAGGAAGCGACCCTCACGACAACAGTCGGGATTCGTCTTTCAAGAACAGACTAAAAGTCACAAAAGGAGCTCCCATAGACAGGAAGTCAACCCTACGCATCAATTAATTAACATTACATATAGCAACTAATGACATAACAAATGCCCTATATTTGCCCCCAATGTCGTTTGATTTGCGTTAACGTCAGTTTCTTGCATGACCTTTGCTGGAAAGAGGATATTTGAAGTGCCTAATTTTTTCCAGAAAAGAAATGAATCAACATTCCAGCAAAACATATGCCACTCAAAGGCATTCCCTACAAAATCATACACATGTCCAAAGAGATAATGACAAGTTCAAGTAGAAGTCATGCCTAAATTTATAACACAAGTGTCCCGGGCACTCGATATATTGTACTTTATATCACAAGTCAAGCCGAAATTTTGGCATGAGCTTTGCTGAAAAGAGGACATATTAAGCCCCTAAAATTTACTGGCGTGGAAATGAATCAATATTCCAGCAAAGCATAGGCCCTTCGGAGGTATTCCCTGGAAAATCATACACATATCCAAAGATACAACCAAAATTTCAAGCAGAAGTCATGCCTAAATTTAAACCACAACTATACCTGGCACTCGATAAATTGTACTTTATAGCACAAGTCATGTCAAAATCTCCGCATGATCCTTGCTTAAAAGACGACATATTGAGCGCCTGAAATTTGCCGAAACGGAAATGAATCAACATTTCGACAAAATATAGGCCACTCGAAGGAGTTCCATTACTTCATTTCACCCTTCCACATTATCTATCTATGTTAAACAAAATAAAGTACACAAAACCTATAAAAATAATTGGATCTATCCATTTTTCTAACATTTTCATAACGAAACAAATTAAAGGTGCATCGATGCATGATGCATCCATAGATCCAGCCATCTAACAATTCATCCATCTAAGACAAAATTAAACCTAAAACCAAAGACACAAGAGACTGAGGTACTCACAGTGGGTGAGGCGGAGCGAGGTGCTCACAGTGGCCTACCGATGCGTGCGGGGAGGGCGTCGGCGTGAGGAGGGTCGGGTCTGTGTAAACAGTTGGTTCGGAAATTTGAGCTATAAGAGTTATTGAGCAAAATATAAGACCATTATGCATGGCCACTTCGCTATCTTTTTTGGCACTTACTCTATTTCCTCCCTCCTCAATGCTTCTTGCGAAACTGTTTCACGCACATTACTATGCAAACGGCTAATAAACCGGGGCCTCGAATTTAAAATATTGTCCTAAGAACAATGCATCATGTGTTTGGCGCCTCGGAGTTCACTTTATATGAATTGGTTCCGAACTATGTCTTGGCTCAATAGTTGGGTTGCCCGACTCCTGTGCTTGCGCCTTTATGTTCTGCTCGTTCGGCTAGAAGGGAAAAGGGAGAACCACTACAATTGTGTTTCGAGCTAGCCTGGTCAAGCACCTCAGGGGAGAAAGCCGAAAAGTAACTATCATAGTACGCGAGAACCGGTTTGCGAATCCGAGCATAAGTGTTATACTAAAAACTTTGTTAGAGGTTATTCCATGTCATACGATGGGTTTGGTATTCGTACAAACCATGTGGTGCCGACATTAGCCGCGGTTCATCCGAAGATCACAAACCACTGGGGGCTAGTCATCAGCCCCGGCATTCCTTTTTCACGCTCCCACGGCTAAGTGAATGAAATAAAACATTATAGTCTGATTGCCTTGTCCACCCCACACTGCCGCCTTTGGGTACTGATAGCTCGACAAAGGGTCAAAGTGTGGGGTTATAGACACCTCGTGTAGTATCTACATGGGGGATGAAGCTGACGACTCGCAACTTTTAGTTTAAACGGCCACACGGGAGTTATAGCGAATGCAAAACATAAAAGACATGATAAAGTAAGTGCCAAAAAAGTCTTTTGAGCACATAAAAGCGTTAAAAGGTCTTCGGACATATTACAACGCGTTTACTCATAAAAATTATCTTTTGAGCACTGAGCCTCTATCGCCCGACCACCCTCCATCACTAGGGAGGAGTATCGCTCAGGGCACCTATGCTTTTTGCCAGGGGGCGGAGGAGCGCTGGCTATCTTCGTCAGATCAAGCCCCGACCAGTGCACCTTGGCCTTGGCAAAGGCCATCCGAGCTCCCTCGATGCAGGAAGAACGCATTAGCGCATCAATCCGAGGTGAGGGATCACTCAGCTTCCACACCTGGCCGAAGTAACTGCCCGGCAATGGCTCGTCGGGCCATAGCCGGATGTAGAGATCCTTCATGGACGGCTCCACCATCTGGTGTAGCTCCATCAGGTGCTTCATCTACTCGATGAGGAGAGGAGAGCGTTCGGAGGCTTCAAATTGCACCCAAAAGAGCCGAGCCTCATCTCCCTCTTCTCGCGAAGCGTAGAACTCGTACGCACCCTCTACACTCTTTAGGAGGTCCGAGCTGGCACTTGAGGAATGCCACACCTGGGTGAGCAATGTGAACTTTCTATCACCAAAGGCACACTGTAGTAAATACAGCTTACCATCCGTGATAGCCTTGACTTGGAGAATCTGTTCTTCAAAGAACCGCCTATGCACCCGCTCCTTCTGGAGGTCAGCTTTCAGCGTGGATATCTTGACAATTGTTCCTTGCCCTTCTGCTCAAGGTCCTCGCATTTTTGGATGGCGTCCTTAAGCTCCTGCTCAACCTCCCCCACCCGAGCCTCATGCTCTCGCTCGCGGTTTTTAAGGCGGAGAGCGCGACTACTGCCTGTTCGGCTGTTGCCTTCTCTTCCGCGACCTCTTGCTTCATCTGTCGTAGCTCGACCTGGAGCTTCTCGACTTCCTTCGATCAGGTTGTGCAAGCACTAAAACATATAATTATACTAGGCCAACAGTGTGAATCACTAATGCTTACTAGCTCGGATATTCCAAGACGGCTTACCTTGCGCCTCGTCGAAACTCTTGTTCAGAGCGTCAAGCTCCTCTCGAAGTCTTGAGCTTCTGGTTTAGCTCGTCAAGCTCTGCGGCGTTACGGGCCGCCGCTGATGGCAAAGCTTGTCAATAACACATATTTATCAGTTTATATGAGTGCAAACACCCGAATTGTCAAGACCATGACTCTATGTTTGGTCCTCTTAAGGATTGTTATAACATTATAGGATGAATAATGTCTCATACATTGTTTGGTCATTTCTTTGTATTTGACCCCCGGGTGAGTCTTTCTAAACTCACTCAGGGCTCGGGGGCTGCTATATATAACGACAGCACAAACCTAATAAATTAAAATTTCAGGAAAAGAACATGATGTGGCTCACCTGGAAACCCGCCAGGAGACCATTGAAGGCCTCCTTCAGCCCTCTATCAATGGACTGAATGCTTTGCAAAACCACACCCATAAGGGTGCGGTGATCCTCAGAGATAGAGGCACTTGATAGAGCCTCGTCCTTCACAGGCCACCCAGTCATCGGTGGCGCCGGTGGTGATAAGTTAGTCCGATTTCCAATCGGGGATTGAACCGGTGGCTCCGAAGGCATGGTGGCTCTGGAGATGACCTCGGAGGGGACTGGACATCCCTTTGTCCAGTCTCCTTAGAGTTCGGGAGGGGCTCCTCCTCCCGGTCTTCAGCGACCGAGGCATTATCCTCGGCCATGACATCGACACCCCCACCGCCTTTGTTTGCCTCCAAAGGATCTTGGTGGGATGACACCTCCATGACATCCTTCGCGGTTCCTGGAGGTGTGGGATGCGACATGGTCCCTCTCTTGTCTACTCGGTGGGTGGAGTCTCCCCATCCGAAACTTGGTCGATGCGGAGAACGCGTGGTGGGCTGCGGACCAAAAGGTGCTCACACGTTAATAACATTAAAAACTTGGCACGAATTTCTCAGGCAATCTTCAGATTCTTACCTTCGAGCTAGGGGCTTGACCCTTAGGTTCCGTTGAGGAACCTTTTTGAATTGCTCGGACTCGGTATCTGAGTCCGAACTATCATCGGGCAGGACCAACATCGCCCGACGTGCCCTTTTTGGAGCAGGAGGAGGTACCTCGTCTGCCGTGTCCGATAACACAACCCTCTTTCTTCTGAGAGGGGAATCCCCCTCCTCCTCGTCCTCATGCTTCTCCTCATGGTTGAAGCAGGCATGGGTTAGCTCGGACATGGCATCCGAGTGGTCCTTTATGCGGATACCTGCTCGGCCCTTCTTCTTCTATGTCTTTTCTGGCGCCTTGTAAGGCTCCGCGACGAGCGTCTCCGACAGCAACTTTGACCTGGGGTCTTTGGGCTGTGGCGCCGGGAAGTTGATGCCTGTGGCTTTGCTGAACCATTTTTGCAAAGATTTTGGGAAATGTGTTTAGATTCTCTGTCGGAAAACAAAGCCGATCATTTGAAAATATGTTATACCTGGGTAGGAGGGTTATCGGTGCGTAGGCCCCGATCCTCCTCCTCGGCTGGCTAGCTATTCTGAGCCTTGAATAGCATCTTCCATAGTTTCTCCGGAGGGGGGCGAAAGAGCTGACGAATGGTAGGCTCATCGTCAAGCTGATAAGCCCACATGGGGGTGTCCCGACGCTGGTAGGGAAGGATGCGGCATCGAGGCATGATCTGGACCATGTTAACCAGGTTGATCTTGGACTTGATCATTGAGGTGATGCGCTTCTGTGGCGTGTCCACATCCACATCCGACCCCCAGTCAAGGCCCTTTTGGAGCCATGAAGTCAACCTTGTGAGGGGGGGGGGTCTGAACTCGGCCGGAGCAACCCGACCTTTTTCCCTTGGCTTGATGATGTGAAACCCCTCTTTTTGCCAGATCTTGATGGTGTGGATGAAGGTGTCAGTCGGCCATCTGACGCTGGGGAGCTTGCTAATGACCGCCCCTCCACAGTCTGCATGCTCGCTCGCAACGGTGTTCGGCTTGACGTTGAAGATCTTGAGCCACAGGCCGAAGGGCGGTTTGACCCGCAGAAAGGCCTCGCAGATGATGATAAAGGCCGATATGTGCATAAAGGAGTTCGGGGGGACGTCGTGGAAGTCGAGTCCATAGGAGACATGAGACCCCTGACAAAGGGATGGAGTGGAAATCTTAGTCCCCGGATGAAGTGTGGGACGAATACCATCCTCTCGCCTCGCTTGGGGGTGGGAACCACCTGGTTCTTCTCCGGGGCGCGGTGGAAGATGTTGGCGGGGAGGTAACCGGCTTCCTTCAGGTCCCGGATGTCTTGGTCGGTGACCGTGGAGGTCTCACACTTGCCATTGGAGCCCGAACCCGCCATGGCTAAAGCTCGGAGGAGAAGTTGAGGAAGGACTGGATATGGGCTCTCGGAGCTTAGGGAGATTGAGGAGGCAGAGGATGCGATTGGGGAGCGTGAATTGGCCTTGAGGTTTTTTCCCTTTTATGAGGTGTGATAATGATTAGCCTCCCTTCACTGCACCGCAAATCCTTCGGCTTCCCAAGACGTGCGTGTTGTTATACACATATAAAGAAACTTGATATGCTTAATCATATACCGTGTGACACGGAGCACAATTTATGCATTGATGAATCGTGTTAAAACGACCTCGAACCGCGAATCGAGTTTTCATAACTGGTTCAGTGGTCGTGGTGGGCCGCGAACCTTCGTTATAAAGGTTGTCAGTATACACTATTTACACTTTGACATTTGGCCTTCAGGACTAAGCAACTCACGTGTTCGGACGATCATATGATCGGAAATGTTACGCGTCATCGGAAGCCAAACTAATCTTTGTCGGTCATTAAATGGGAAGAAGAACTCACCTCGCAGGCTGAAGACTCTAGTCACATGGAGAATCCAAAGCTAAGACCCTTGGCATTGGGGGCTAGTTTGGGGGCTACTGAGGGAGTCCTGGACTAAGGGGTCCTCGGGCCGTCGGCCTATCTCTTAATAGGCCTGTTTGGTGGGCCATTTTCTGATTGTCGCAGGAAGGGCCGAATACATTGAGAGCCCACATTTCAAGAGGAAGTCCCAAAGTCGCGTCGTGCACTCCAAGTCAAGATGAGGAAATTGGCATCTCCATCCTCGGCAGGAGACCTACCATGTGTAAACCCTACTACCCCCTGGTGTCTATATAACCCGGGAGGGTTTTAGATCGTAGGGTGGAAGAAAACTCGTTTAGGGTGTAGCTATTCGATCTCGAGGTAGATCAACTCTGTAACCTTCATACCATCAATATAATCAAGCAAGATGTAGGTTTTTACCTCCATAGGAGAGCCGAACCTGGGTAAACATAGTCTCCTTGATCCCATGCTACCATCGATCCTAGTCTCACAGCTCGGGACCCCCTACCCAAGATCCGCCGGTTTTCACACCGACAATAGGGGGCAATGATGGCGCAGGGAGGGCCAGGACAGGGAAGGCAATGATGTGGACAGGTTCAGAATGAGGGAGGGAGTGAGAGCAAAGAGAGTGAAGAGCATGATGGGGAGGGGAAGTTACCGAAATGTTACACATGATCTTGTACTGGCGAGTGCCAGTTAGAGCCCGTCACTCCTAAGTGCTACTAAAACTGAACACTCGTCCATGATACCTAGTGGTGTTTTCCAGGCACAGCTGGCCACTACTCAGTCATATAGATGTGGAGAGAACTAGATAAGGCTCGTAACTCTTGAATCGCCCAAGCAAGTCCTGTCCTGGAGATTGTATATGTGGCGAGCGCATAGGTCTGCAGATCACATCTACTCCCTTAGTTGTGGCTGTTGTTTTTTATTACCTACCGCTAATATATTTCAAAAGTAGTTGTGGTGGGTAACCTGTTGCACCCACTACTCATTAGGGTTCACAAATAAGCCCTTTCCCACTAGTGGATGCATGATGGATAGGTCTCGATTGGTGGAGTAATAATAGTAGATGCAGAATCGTTTTGATATACTTATCACGGACATAATAACTATGTATTGACATGACATGAATAATATCATAATTATTCACTATTCTATCAATTGCCCAACAGTAAGTGCACCCACCACTACTATGCTAATGAGAAAGAGGCCTCTAGTGAATTCTATGCCCCCAGGTTCATCTACTTATTATATATTCAGAAAACATAAAAAAGTACTTGTTGTAATTTATTATATGTTCTATTTAATTATTTATCCTACACTATTAGATTTCATCTTTGCAATTAACGAGTACAAGGGGCTTGAAATCACTCTTGTCCATGTTCGATGCAAGTATTTTCTTTTGTGTGTGCATGTACCGTTGACAGTTTGTTTGCATGGTTTCTTATTGATTCAATAAACCATGGTTCTTAACTGAGGTAAATACTTTTCGCTACTTTAGTACATTACCTTTCCTCTTTTGGAAAAATTCCAACACCATCACAAGTAGCACCGCTTATCAACATAGGGAGAGTTTCAAAAGAACAAAGGCTAACAAGTTCAGTTAAAAAGTATGGCTTGAGATCAGGTTGGACGTAGACCAACAGATGTACCCATTCAAAACCATCATCTTTAGAATGAAATTTTAATTTTACAAAGAATTCCCAGCATTAATCCTGTGGATAGGGAGAGAGCGTCTGTTGACCCGCAACAAAATCCCCCCATATGTGCCATGAGGAGGGAGACAATACCACGCAAAATCAACACCACCACAGGGGAGATAATGCCCAAGTGCAAGGAATCATCATAGCAATTTCCAAAGGTGTAAGTGATAAGTATGGAGTGTTGAACCCACAAGGAGCTAAAGGTAAGATCAATATTCTCTCAAGTCCTATCTGCCACCAATATGACTCTACATACACTGAACGTTTGCTTCCATCTACAAAGGAGAAATGAAACTTCATTATGGGTATGAAGAGGATAGCTTTGCATGATATCAAAGCACTAAAATATAAGTATAGGTGCTGTTATCATAATATTACAATATATTACAAATAGGGAGTGTGGAATAATGATGGGTCGGTGTGCGGAATTATCCAAGGAAATTGTTAACAAGATAGGAATGCATTATTGCAATTTTATATGAGGGAGAGGCGTAAGCTAACATAATTTCTCTACTTGGATCATATGCACTTATTATTGGAACTCTAGCAAGCATCCGCAACTACTAAATATCATTAAGATAAAACCCAACCATAGCATTAAGGCATCTAGTCCCCTTTATCCCATACGCAACAACTCCCTTACTCGGGTTTATGCTTCTGTCACTCAAGCAACCCACTATAAGCAAATCATGAACGTATTGCAACACCCTATAGAGGGAATCCTTCACGTGTGCACGACATGGAAGGCACCATAGGACAGCACCAAAATAAACATACAACTCAAACCAATCTAGATCATCAATCAACCTAGAGAACAAAAGTAATCTACTCAAAACATCATAGGATGGCAACACATCATTGGATCATAATATGTAGCATAAAGCACCATGTTCAAGTAGGTGATTACAGCAGGGTGTGGGAGAGTGGACCACTAAAAGTATATGAGGATGGTGATGAAGAAGGTGATGTTGATGAAGACGATCACTACGGCGATGTATCCCCGGTGGCACTCCGGCACCACCGGGAGAGAGGGGGAGAGGGTCTCCCCTTGTGCTTTCTCTTCCATGGCCTCCCCCCTCTGTAAGGGGAGGTTCTCCCTCTGGTCCTTGGCCTCCATGGTGTTGATGGCCCCTCCGGGATGATGAAGATGGCCTCCGGTGATGGTGACCCCCTTCGGCAGGGTGTGAGAGAGGGCCAAGATTGATTTGTCGTGGATCTAGAGGTGTGCGGCGGAGCACTCCCAATCTAGGTGATGCCTTGGGAGTTTTGGAATATTTGAGGATTTATAGAGCTAAGAGGGAGGTCGGTGGACTCCCAAGGGGCCCACAAGCCTGGGGGTGCGCCCTAGGGGGTGGTCGTGCCCTTGAGGATTGTGGCCTCCTCGGCCTTCCTCTCCGGTGACTCTTCGCTCCAGTATTTTTTATATTTTCCAAAAATATTCTCCATAAATTTCCAGCTCATTCCGAGAACTTTTATTTCTGCACAAAAACGACACGACGGTAGTTCTGCTGAAAACAGCGTCAGTCCGGGTTAGTTCTAATAAAATCACACCAAAATCATATAGAATTATTGTAAACATGGTATGGATACTTCATAAATTATAAATACATTGGAGATATATTAGCATCCCCAAGCTTAATTCCTGCTCGTCCTCGAGTAGGTAAATGATAAAAGAAATAATTTATGAAGTTTGAATGCTAGCAAGTGCACAAGTTTGATCAATGATAACTCCAAACACCTTTTCTTGCATCATTATATATCATAAATAGTACATCATCTCATATAACTTCTCATGATGAAGTAACAAGCTATTCACATGTTAAAGTATAGACCATAAATTTTCTTGAAAACTAACAAACTATGCTTTTAGTCACCAAACAATTGCAATTCATCTTATTTTCAGGAAGGGTCTATGTAAGAGCTTTGATTTAGCAAATTCCACATACTCAACTCTCTTATAGTATTCCATGATTGCTAACTCTCAAAGGCATATTTTTAGAGCAAATGGCATCCATCGAATACAAAGGAAGATAGGAGATATGAGTTTTTCCTCCCAACGTATTTATCATATAGATAATTGTCAACAATAATAAATCATGATCAAATATATTTGGATTGCCATATATGCTTGGGACTTTCCCCACCACATGATGCTTGCCAAGAGAAAAAGGCGAAATATAGGAAGTGGTGAAGATCACCATGACTCTTGTATAAAGGTAAGTACTAGAAATTAAAAGATAGGCCCTTCGCAGAGGGAAGCAGAGGTTGTGATGCACTTTTCGTTTTAGATGTGCAAATTCTTAATGCAAAGGAACTTCATGTTGTATTGCCCTTTGTGATAGCAACCTTTATTATGCAATCTGTCGCTTTTATTTCTTTGTCATCACAAATTCATACGACCTTATTTTCCCTTACAATAAAAGATCTTACATATTTAGGAGCAATTTTTATTGCTTTTTGCACCGATGAGAACTTACTTGAAGGATCTTATTCAATCCATAGGTAGGTATAGTGGACTATCATGGAAAAACTGGTTTAAGGGTGTTTGGATGCACAAGTAGTATTTCTACTTGGTGTGAAAGTTTTGGCTAGTATGAGGTGGAAGCAAGCACCATATGTTGGAGCATACAAAACAATATAACTTATATACAAATATACCCAAGCATAACTCATTACGTTGTCTTCCTTGTCCAACTTCAACTAAATTTATCAACTTTGAAAATAATTAATGGGTATTCACAATCATAGAAGATGTCCAATATAGTATATTTATATGTGAAATCTCTCTTCCTTCAATATTCTTTCATGAATTGTTCAAATGACCAATGCTGTGTTTGCTAACTTTTAATAAATTTCACCACCTATACTTATTATGTGTGAAGTCATTACTCCCCATGGGATAAGTATATGAAGCATTTTTACTTTCACATTTATGACATTCAATTCATTCAACCATTTACTCATAGGATATAAGTGAAGCACGAGAGTGAATACAAACTACTCCAAAAAGATATAAGTGAAGGTCAATGCATAGTTAATTAGATAAATATCCATGTGAGGACTATCTCTTATTCAAAATTTCAGATCCAATGATTTTATTTAAAAAGCAAAAAAATAAAAATGGCACTCCAAAAATAGCATGCATCATGTGAACGAATAAAAAATTAGACTAAACATAGGCTAACTGATACTTGTTGATGAAGAGAGGTGGGATGCATAGAATCCCCAAGATTAGATACTTGATAGTTCTTGAAATATTTTCTTGGGGTGCATTGGGAATCCTCAAGCTTGAGATTTTGTATCTTGTTCAATCTTCTCATATCCCTGTTTCACCTATTCTCAAAAACTTCATCCACACAAAACTCAAAAAGAACTCGTGAGATAGGTTAGTACACATAAGAACAAATCAACACTTCATGTACTGCCAAGACAAGTTTCATAATATTTTTCAAATGTTAGGTACTGTTTAAATATTTCCACAATTTATATCTACCAATATAGGCTATGGAAACTATAGGATAAGTAGATAACAAAACTATGACAGCAATCTGTCCAAACGGAACAGTCTGTAGCAATTTATTAAACAAGTGTACCTATGTAACTCCAAAAATTACACAAATTTAGGACATGCTAAAGAATTTATATGAAAATACTGTGTAAAAATTAAAGAAACTGTCTACGTTCTAGTAAAATATGGAAATTCCAAAACTACAGCAAAGTTTCTGTTTTTTTACACAATACACATAAAACATGCAATGCAAGCATCCTAAGACAATTCTTGGAACTTTTTATTGAAAAACAAGATTATAAATAAAACCTAACAGATAAAAACAAAACTAAAATGATGCTCCAAGCAAAATTCATATTATGTGACGAATAAAAATATAGCTTAATGTAAGATATATAGATAGTGTTGAAGACGAAAGAGGGGATGCCTTCCGGGGTATCCCCAAGCTTAGACGCTTGAGTGTTCCTTCAATATTACCTTGGGTGTGACTTGGGAATCCCTAATCTTGGGTTCTTGTCACTCTTTATCCCCCTCATATCGGTATCTAACCCAAAACATGAAAACTTCAATCACACAAAACTTAACGGAACTTCGTGAGAAGGGTTAGTGTAATAAAGATAAATCATTCACTTAGGTACTGTCAAGACAAGATTCATAATTTTCCCCCACAATATACCTACTGTATTATATCATTCACATAATTTATATTACTCAATATAAGCTATAGGAACACTTGAAACAAGCAAACTATGCATGCAAAACAGAATTTGTCAAAACCAGAACAGTCTATAAAGATCTGAATGATCACCATACTTACCTGACTCTAACAATTCTGAAAAAATAGTAAATGTCACATAATTTTCTTATAAATTTTTTGTACAAATTTCAGATTTTTTTGACTATTCAGTAAAATCAGAAAATTCAAATACTGGACGCAAAACTTTCTGTTTTTGCACAAAATCAAACAAAGTATCCACACTATCCCAAAGGCTTTACTTGGCACTTTATGAAATAAAAGGAACAAAACATGATTAATACATTATATTAATCATGTTAACACATCAAAACAGAAAGTAAAAGTATTGAGTTGTCTCGCAACAAGCGCTTTTCTTTAATGCCTTTTTAGCTAGGCATGATACTACAATGATACTCTTCCAAGGCAAATTCCGATGATCATTATATTCATACTCTAAAATATATAAGTTAAGTTCATAGAGAATTCTTAATTAATATGGATTAACCAATATCCAAACTCAAAATATATAAGTGAAGCACACGAAGCATTATATAAAGCCATACTCAAAAGGTTTAAGTGAAGCACAAAGAGCATTCTACAAATCCATACTCAAAGTATTTAAGTGAAGAACAAAGAGCATTATAAAAATCCATCAAGGAATATCTCATACTATAAGGGAGCATAAAGGAAAAGACAAACATTAAAGTCACATATCATGTGAACAAAACAGAAACCGAGGTATACCGATAATTGTTGAAGAATAAAGATGGGATGCCCTCCGGGGCATCCCCAAGCTTAGGTGCTTGAGTATCCTTGAAATATTTACTTGGGGTGCCTTGGGAATCCCCAAGATTTAACTCTTGACTCTTCGTATTCTTCTTATATAGATACCTCCTCGAGCTTCGAACACTTCATTCACACAAAACTTAACAAAACCCTCGTGAGATCCGTCAGTATAATAAAGAAAATTACTACTTTAAGTACTGTTGTGAACTCATTCCAAATTCATATTATCATTATATCTATTATATTACAACTTCACCATGGTTCATACCCCCCGATAAAGGCCATAGATTCATCAAAATAAGAGAACAATGCATAGAAAACAGAATCTGTTAAAAACAGGACAGTCTGTAATAATCTAGAAACTTCGTATACTTATGTAACTCAAACAATTGTAAAAAAATTATGAAAAATTAAAAACATTGCATAGAAGTAATGTGTATAAATTTTCAAAACTTTTGACTTTCCAGTAAAAAATGTAAATTCACGCACTACAGCCAAAGTTTTTGTTTTTGCACTGCACACCCCAAACAAGTAATCCAATCATCCTAAAAGTAAATTTTGGTACATTATTTTTATAATACAATGGATATATACAAGGGGATAATTATTTTATAGAACCTTCCATGAAAAATTCGAAATTGTTTCCATGAGCATGAACACAAGTGTTCAAGGTCGACCCTCACTTGTCCAATGCACAACCTTTTAATCACTTCTCTTTTTAAAAAACTTCTTAGGCATAAGAGGCAAGTAGCTCTTTTTGTATTTTTCATTTTTTTTGTTTGTTTCACCGACAACTACAGAAAGTAAAAAGGAAAAACAAAATCTATTTAGTGAAGAAAGAAAACAAGCATACACGAGAATATCAATCCCACGCTATTGCTCTCCGGCAACGGCGCCAGAAAAGAGCTTGATAATCCCCAAGTGCAAGGAATCATCATAGCAATTTCCGAAGGTGGAAGTGATAAGTATGGAGTGTTGAACCCACAAGGAGCTAAAGGTAAGATCAATATTCTCTCAAGTCCTATCTGCCACCGTTACGACTCGACGTACACCGAACGTTTGCTTCCATCTACAAAGGAGAAATGAAACTACGTTGTGGGTATGAAGAGGATAGCTTTGCATGATATCGGAGAACTAAAATATAAATATAGTTGTTGTTATCATAATATTACAATATATTACAAATAACGAGTGAGGGATAATGATAGATCCGTGTGCGGAATTATCCTAGGCAATTGTTAACGAGATCGAAAATCATTATTGCAATTTTATATGAGGAAGAGGCATAAGCTAGCATACTTTCTCTACTTGGATCATATGCACTTACGACTGGAAATATAGCTACCATCAGCAACTACAAGATCATTAAGGTAAAACCCAATCATGGATGTAAGTTCAAGATGAAGGGTGTCTTCTGGCCACAATTCCTTGTCAATCTTGTCCATCACAGTTTTCATTCCGAGGACATATGCTTGAACAGCTTGGAGCCTGACATTGAGTCGGAACATGTTCATTGCCACTACTTCACCAACAGGTGACTTGGTGGGATCCAAATTGGGTTCAATTTCTCCAGTTTCCTTCTCAAAGTCCTGGCAGAATTCTGTTGGAAAGAAGAAACGAGCGGAGGTTCAATGAAATACAGTCGTCAAGGATTTTATGAAGTTCAGTCGACAAGGATAGTTACCGTCAAGCATGATGTACATCTTTATTGCGAAATCCCCCAGATGCTTCTCCAAGCCATTATTCCTCTTGGTCAGTTGCTCAGTTCTCATGATGAGTTCCACCCGCTCCTGCTTCAGCTTGGAGTTTTCCACCTCCATCTTCTCGGCACGGCCAGTTTCTTCTCAGCAGCTTCAGTCTTCTCCCTCGCCACCCGTTGGACATCAGCAAGTGCTTTGTCCTTGTCCTCCAGCGCCTTCTTCATGGTATCTAAAGAAATAGAATTGTTGAATCGTGCTTGTAGTCGACGATTTTCATCGCGTATGTCTGTTCGAGTGAAAACACTCGGTTCAAAGCATGGACAATGAGGATAAGAATGCATTGGGTCGAT
This sequence comes from Hordeum marinum, assembly GCA_022496015.1. NCBI lineage: Eukaryota > Viridiplantae > Streptophyta > Magnoliopsida > Poales > Poaceae > Hordeum > Hordeum marinum. The sequence goes on from CM039678.1 coordinate 95,197,322, forward strand.
AGAAGTTACTTCCCAGAGTTTTTAGTTCAGTCCGCACTCGCTCCCAACTGTTGTTGGAGACCTCGAAGTCCACTCGCAGTTGGTTCCTTTCATCCTCAAGGTCCTTGTACTGCGTGCCAAGTTTGCAAGCTGTCTCAAAGCAACAAAGAAAGAAATTCAATCGACAAGAAACACCTACGATCCCTAGTGCAGAAGGTGAAAACCAGTGTGTTGGGTGGCGAACCCCGCCCCACCCTACTACCCTGAAGTATGGTTGATGAAATGATGTCCATGAAACATGCGTTCAGTAGAAGAAGAATTCAAGCTAAATTCCACCCGACAGGTTGAGTGGCACGTGTACTCCGCGTATAGTAACAACCCTGAGTTGAACGTGGTCTCTATCATACCCTCGCCAGTGCAAATAGTCGATGGCAGTCTCGGGGTACACCCAGTGGGTGCACTTAGAGTGCCCCCACTGGAACTGCTAACGTTCGATCCGTCGAGTGACCCGTCAACCCCACTCTGCTCCTTTGTAGCGTCATATCATGGTTGATGAAATGATATCCATGAAACCTACAAGGTAGCCTTGGTGTGGGACGGCTAAAATAAAGTATACTCGATATGTCGAGTAGTAAGCGTACTCCGCGTACGACAAAAAGTCCCGAGTTCATGTTTTTATGACTACTGCTCATCGTCTATGATGAATAGTAGCCTCAAGGACTACACCTAGTGGGTGCACTCAGCATGACCCCACTGGTTCATAAAACATTTGACAAGGTCTGCCCTATCTAAGCATTCGACGGTCTCTATCAGACCCCCGCCAGTGCAAGCACTCGACGGCGCTATCGAGGACTACACCCCGTGGGTGCACTCAGCGTGCCCCCACTGGATCTCCTAACTCTGATCCTTCGAGTGGTAGAGGATATAAAAAAATCATGCGCAAGCATATGCATATTGTCTCTTCTAAGAGCCCCACTAGTGCAAGCACTCGATGGCGGTCTCGGGGACTACACCCAGTGGGTCAACTCATAGCGCCCCCATTGGACCTGTTAATACTCGATCTATCGAGTGATCCGCCACCCCACCCCGCACCTTTGAAGTAGCATCATATCATGGTTGATGAAATGATATACATGAAACCTACAAAGAAGCTGTGGCGTGGTGTGGTCAGGACAAACTTCGCTCGACATGTCGAGTAGCAAATGTATTCCTTATACGACGAACTCTGAGACCCCTGCCAGTGCAAGCACTCGACTGCGACCTCGGGACTACACCTAGTGGGTGCACTCAGCGTGCCCCCACTGGATTGAAATCTACTCGATTAAGACCTGATCTATTCGAGTGGAGAATTTTCACACATCATTCAAGTGGAAAACACCCACTGGGTGTACAATCAAAGAACACATGAATTCAATTGGAAATGTACTTACAATCGAACTTACTCGTACATTGGTGTGAAGCGCTATGCTTGCATCGTACGCCAACTTGCTGGCCTCGTACGCCTCTTTGGTGCGCATCATCATTTGTTCCGCCTAGATATTGGCCTCCTTTGCGGCTCGGTCTGATCTTCTGGAACGCGGTGCAGAGGAAAAGCAGTCACCAGCGGGATCGTTGTGGCAGCTGGAGCAATCGAGGTAGTCTGTGCTGGTTCGGTTGGAGTCGACGTCACGATGGTCAACAGGGCTGCTGGAGCACTCGACATCGGTACTACAGGATCGGTTCTGACCCGTGTTGAGTCGATTATTCCCTAGGAAGATCCAGCAGTCGATCGCTCGAGCGCCTGACCCGACTGAGTTCTTCGAGCGCATACTCACGGGGCACCTAAGGTCTCACCTTCGCCCCCGGTACCCCAAGGTTGTTCTTTGTCATCCTCCAGTTGAATGATTTCTGCAAATACCAATTGGCGATATTGAATTTCGTAATCGAAGAGCTTCAAGAATCAGATCTGCATAAAGATTTACTTACTTCTCTAAGAAGTAGCCGCATAAGCAGTATCCACATCCATTTGCTCCTCTCCGTCCCTTGGAGGCGACGTCATTGAGGTAGCAGCACTGGGAGATCAAAATCCACTCGGTTAACAAAAATTAGAAGTTGCAATCGACAGTGAAAGATGAAAGAAAATACTTACGTTGAGATGACGGGCACAACCGTCTTCATGTAGGGCAGAGCTTTGCGGGGCTTTCCTGTATTGGGCTTGGGCTGCTTCACCGATCATTCGCCCGACTCGATAGTCGAGGGACGGTCTCGTTTTGGGTTCCTTTCACTTGGAATCAAGGCTTTGTCTGCAGCAGTGGCAGGGTCCTGACGTGACTTGGATCGATGTACGACGCGTGACAGAGATTCGACCTCCTCCTCATGTTCACCCAAGTCCTCATATTCGTCTTTCGTCTCATAAACGTAGTCGACATCCATGCTGCCGCCCTCTATCTCCCCACCGTCTTCAGATTGGCTCCCGTTGGGCACAAGGGAGTGCATGTGCGTCCACTCATGCATGTTTCAAACAGTGAAGTCAGTCAACAGTTCAATCAATCACTCGACAACAAAGAATGACAGTCGACAGGACAAGAGTTACCAGATTCTTTGGCAGGTTTGCAGAAAAGTAGGGTTGGATCCTCTTCGCGCCCAGACGGTTGTCACAAGCTCCGGTGATGCTCCTAAGCCACTGCTCGACAGTTTTTTGTGAGACCTCCTCCGGGTGTGTCCTGGTCGAGTCCTCAGGACCAGCATAATGCCACATGGTGTGGTCCCTTGCTTGGAGGGGCTGGATCCGTCGACTGAGGAATGTCTCCAAGAGATCCCTTCCAGTGACTCCGCCACGGATAAGGGCTCCTACAACTTCCACCAAGATTCCAACCTCGACTTTTTCCCCCTCCAACACTTTCAAAGATTTGGGAACGGCTGGACGATCTAATTTAAAGGGAGAAAGGCTAGTCGACATATTGGGAGAAGCTGCATCCTTGGAATAAAACCAGGTCGACTGCCAACCTCTAACTAACTTGGGAAAAGTCACAGAAGGAAAAGAACTACGAGTTCTCTTTTGAAATCCTAGACCCCCACACAACTGGACTACATGAGTCTTTTCATCCTCAGGGTGGGCCTTTTTTACCATATGAGATCTAACGGTGAAGATGTGCTTGAACAGTCCCCAGTGGGAATAACAGCCCAAGAAACACTCGCATAGAGTGATGAAGACAGAGAAGTAGGTAATCTCATTCGGGGGGGGGAGTGATGGAGCTGAGCTCCGAAGAAGTTCAAGAATCCTCTTAAAAACGGGTGGGAAGGCATGGAAAAACCTCTTTCGACGTGGGAGAGGAGAAGGACCCGCTCTCCCTCGTGCGGCTCCGGCTCACGCTCCCCCTCCGACAGCCTCCAAGAACCGTCTGCCACGAGCCCGTTGACGACAAGGTTCTCGACGTCAGCGGAGGTGACTTTCGATGGGAGAAATTCCCCCTGGATGCACCCCGGCGGCACAGTGAACCTGGTTGTCGAGGGCTTCTTGGCCTTGCCTTTCACGGCTCCCTTCTTGGCGCGCTCCAACTTCTCTACGGCTCCCTTCATCATCGCGGTGGTGGAGTTCGTCGGAGCAGGGCAGAGTGGGCGCTGGAGACGAGGGAGGCAGAGGAAGAGAGAATATTTGGGGGAGAAACACTATGCGAGCTGCGATGCTTCGGGATTTATACCCCGCCAAGTGCCTCACTAACGTGTGGGCCCGCGAGATCCCCGCAAATCTCAACTGCAAATGGCGCCCTGTACGTGGCGAAATGAGCATTGCACAAATCGAGGCGTCATGCCCCCACTTGCCCCGATCATGGCATCATCTTCACGGGCGCACGCGCTTCCCAAATTTTCGTATCCCGCAAGATCTGGGCCTGACAGAGTGACCCGTCACATCCAGAGATCCCTTCAGATCACTCGGAATTAAGTTGACACAGAATGTTCACTCGGACACTTTCAGGACAGAATCGATCCAGGCGAATGACAAAGAATTCAGTCGACGCATGTTTTGTTGAAGCCCCAAAAATCATTCGGAACATTTGGTGCCCTATTTCGAACTGGCATCGATACCCCCCTTCAACACTCGAACCCTTATCCATTCGGGGGCTAATGACGAGGATATGTACCTAGGGTAGGGTCCTAGGCCTAACCTACATACCCTACCTAAGGACACTGTGTTGGAAAACTTAAGGACCACCCGAGATATTCCGACTGGATTATCCATGGAGTTCAAGTCAGTCGACATCCAATCCATTTGGTAGATCCTTCCTCCACCCGACAGTCACCTGTCACTCGGACGGCCTCGTTTCCAGTCGACAAGAGAAGACCAGATGCTGCCCCTAAGAAACTAACAAGCATGCGTTAGGCCAGTCGTCATTAATAGAAATTATGAGTATGTTACCAGTAACGTTAGTATTTATACCCACGATCGGATCCTTGGATCCCTGACAATTATGAGGGGCAGCAAACTCTATATAAGTCGCCCCTCCCCTCTAGCACAAGGGTTCGCAACCATTGTTATCTCTATTCTCCACACAACAAAGCTCCAGAGCACTGAGACATAGGGCTATTACCTCCAGGAGAGGGGCTTGAAGTCATACATTTGTGTGTACATCCGTCGTAGCTAGGACTCTGCCCTCTGCTTTCGTACCCCTACCTTCTACTCCCAGGCTTGTTCTCACGTTAGGGACCTCGAGCGGCGGGAGGTGGAGGAGGTCCACGGACCCTGCGCGAGCATACGACTCGGCGGCAGAATCGACTAGCATGTCGAGGCCCCCGTCGATCAAGCCGCGAGGGATGGCCACGGAGCCGTCCATGCCCTCGTCTGCTGAGGAGGCAGCCCGACCAGGGGCGGCGGCTATGGAGCCGGCCCTCGAGGAGACCCGGCCGATAGTGCCCGACATGACGCCACCGGTGGCTGACCCAGCCCGGGACGACGTGCCAGAGGTTCTGGTGGCTTCGGAGGCGGCACCGGAGGTGTCGGCCATGGAGACGAAGGCACCATCCGTCGTGATTGTCACGCCGATCCGGCAGAAGGAGGGGGTGGCATCGGCGCCGAGCATGGGGCAACCAAGGACCGATTCCCGTGCCCTGGCAGTTATTAATCCTCCCTCGATAGCCAGCACCGTGACGAATGTTGGGACGGGTGGTTAGGATAGCTAGACCCGGAGGTCCATGTTGGACATGATCCGGGACAGGAAGGCGTTGGCGCACGTCCCTACCCTTCCAGATCCATCGATAGGCGGCCCGGTCCCCACGCTTGGGGAGCTGGGAAGTCTCTTGGAGCAGTGCCGCCAGGAGCTGGCCTGGTTCCCGGAGGCGGCCGACAATAGCCTACGGGGCGCGCAGGTAAGCTTCGTCTGTCTTTGTTAAAAAATTTAGTGGGGGCGCATGAGCGCACCCACTAGGTGTAGCCTCCGAGATGCGGGCCGGCAGACCGGCTATGGGGAAGCCGGGCCGGATCTCCTTGTGCGCATTCTGACTTTGGCCTCTTGTGGCAGGCGAGGAACACCCGACGGCAGGAGATTTTCGACGCGGCGGTCACCATCCACAACAAGTGGCAAGCAAGGCTTCTACCGGTTGGAGGAGGAGCTGGCGAGGGTGCGAGGTATGTTTGGTCTTGTAGGGGTGCGTAGCCTCCGGGAGACGGGCCGTCTGCTCAGCAGCCGAGCCGGGCCTGGAATGTCTTACTGACGTCAGTTTTGCTTTGCAGGGGAGCTGACCACCCTCCGAGAGGAGAAAACTGGGGCAATCTCCGAGTGGGACCGGCTGGCGCAGAGTGTCCAAGCGGTCACCAAGGAGAGGGACCGGCTGGGTGCCTTGCTGGTGGATGGGCAGGCGGCCCAAGACCACTTGAGAGCCAACATGGCGCAAGAGGTGACGACCAAGGAGATGGCCATCAAGGAAGCGGCTGACGCCGCCCAACGGACCGCCGCCCTCCAAAATGAGGTGACCCGCCTCGAGAGGACGCTTGAGGAGCGTAGGATTTCCCTCGTCGAGGCTGAGGTGGCGCTGGTGTTGGAGCGGGACTCGTCGCTCCACTTTACCATCGAGTTGGACGACTCCTTTGAGCGTAAGTATTAGTTTTTTTTCCAGCCGGCTGATTTCCTCTTGTCCTTGAGTTTCCTTCTTCTCATTCTTCCCTTTCTTCTTTAGGACGCTTCCCGGAAACCTAGCGCCACGCTGAGCATGCCATCGAGGAGAATAGAGAATATCTTCGGGGGTGCGGGCGCAACATCAAGGGGGATGCCACTTGGGACATGGCGGAGCTTGGGCTAGTTATAGAAAATCGGATGATCCACCTCGAGTGGAGCGTGGAGCAGCTGAAGATGGCCGGCAAGGAGGTCATTGCCGCCTTGTGGCTAGGGCATGGGGCTCCGGAGACCCGCATGGCCTTGTGTCTAGAGAACGCCGTCGCCCGGCTTGAGGTCTCGAAGGCGTCAGCGGCTGGAGCCGGCATGCAGATGGCGCTCCGATTGATTAGGTCGTGGTATCACAACATCGACCTAGACCGAGTGGCCACCATGTGGGACGAGCCGACCGAGGAGCGGACGGCACGCGAGCCCATCCTCGTCCGCCGGGCCAACGAGCTCGCCACGTACGTCGACCCAGACGAGCTCCTGCCGGCCCTTGGCAAGGATGGCGAGCCAGTAGCCGAGGAATCCTTCGGCAACCCCCAAGGTCCGGAGGATGATGAGGTTGCCGATGAGAGCATCGACACCAGCACTAATAGTGGCGGCGAGATGGCTGGGGCCATGGAGGCTGCCCCGAAGGCCAAGGAGGCCGACCCAAAGGCCACGACCACCTCCGGGCCGACCATCGAGCCGGCTAGCGGCGCGCCGGCTGGTGACACGCTAGTGGCCTAAGCCCTCGGGCGTCTTTACTGGTCTTTTGTTTTTTCTGCATGTTAGACTCAAGTCCACCCACTAGGGGTGCATTGTAATGAACGTGTGTCATGGGCCTTTACTATTTTTAACTTGTGTTTTGAATGCCCGGTGAGCTTGTTTATTGTGCGTGTTGGCTTGTCCTTATCCCTTTTTTGCTCCCCTTAGTTCCGTCCGTGCGGCCCCTTTTCCCCTTTGGTTTCGGCCCCGCTAGCCCGACAGCCGGGAGCCGGTTTGTAGCTGGGTCGGGGCGTCCGCCTCGAGGGAGCCGGTTCCGAACTTGGGAACCGCGAAGGACCTTTGGGTAATTTGAGTGGCAGAGGCAAGGATGGGGTCCGGCTGGACCAGACCGTCAAGCCCCTTGCGATCGATTTTTCGCGTGTGCTAAGTTTCGATGCCCCGAGGCCCCGTCAGCCGAACAATCGGGAGCCGGTCTGCAGCTGGGAGTGGTGGAGGGCTCGTTTAGCCCACACTACTTGGTCGGGTTCGGGGGATGCGTCCTAGGACCAGCCGGAGAGCCCCGGGGCCAGGGAGCTGGGTCCGGGAGCGGGTGAGTGAGGAGACCTTGAATGGAAACGGAAAGGACGTGCCCCAAGAGCCGGCATGGGGCACCCATTGCATTCATAAGCTCCGAAGAGGGGAATATACATACATACACTCGTTTTTTCAGCAGTAAAACCGGCGGAGGAGTGTCGCGTTCAACGGGTGCTCGGTCTCCTTGCCAGAGGTGTCTCTCTTGTGCTTCTGCGGCTTCTGGGCGTCTATCAGGTAGTATGCGTTGTTCTGTAGTGTCTTGCTGACGATGAACGGGACCTCCCACGGGGAGGACAGCTTGTGCTGGACGGCTGTCCGCTGGATCCGCCTGAGCACCAGGTCCCCTTCGCGGAAGGAGAGCGGCCGGATCCGCTTGCTATGCTAGTGCCGGAGCTTCTGCTGATAGCTGGCCGTCCGGCTCAAGGCCAGTTCGCGGGCTTATTCGAGTAGGTAGACACCATCCTGTCTCGCCTCCTTTGCATCTTTCTCCGTGTATAGGGTGACCCCAGGCGAGTCAAACTCGATGTCAGTGGTAATGATCGCCTTGGACCCGTACACAAGGAAGAAAGATGTGTAGCCGATTGATCGGTTGGGAGTAGTCTGAGGCTCCAAAGGACAGCCGACAGCTCGTCGACCCAGGAGTCGGCTAACCTCGCCAGCAGCGTTACGAGCCGGGGCCTGATGCCGGATAGGATTAGGTCGTTCGCCTTCTCGACCTGGCCGTTTGACTGTGGATGAGCAACGGATGCCAGGTCGAGCCGGATGCCCTGCTTGGAGTAGAAATGCGTGAGTGTGCCCTTGGCGAAGTTCATGCCGTTGTCAGTGATGATGCTGTGGGGGATGCCGTAGCGAACCGTGATGTCATCGATGAACCAGACGGCAGTGGGGCCATCCAGCTTCTTGATCGGCCTGACCTCGATCCACTTGGTGAATTTGTCGACGGCGACTAGCAGATGTGTCATGCCGCCTCGTGCGGTTTTGAAGGGTCCCACCATGTCCAGCCCCCAGACGGTGAAAGGCCACGAGAGGGGGATGGTCTGGAGGGCCAAAGCCAGTAGGTGGCTTTGTGTGCTGAAGCGCTGGGAGCCTTCGCACTCGTCGACCAATTTCTTGGCCTCCTCCAAGGCGGTCGGCCAGTAGAAACCGTGGAGGAAAGCCTTGTCCACCAGGGTTCTAGAGGCGGCATGATGCCTGCACTCGCCCTGGTGGACGTCGAGGAGGATCTTCTGGCCATTTTTCGACTCGACACACCGTTGAAAGACGTCGATGGTGCTGCGGTGGACGAGCTCGCGGTTGATGATGCTATAGGCCGAGGCTCGACGCTAGATTTGTCTTGCTATGGCCTCATCCGAGGGGAGCTCGCCGCACAGAAGGAACGCCAGGATGGGCTCGGCACACGAGGGAGCCAAGACAGGGGCCGGCTCAGGAGCCCCCGGGCCTGGGTAATCAGTCCTCGGGACCGGCTCGCCGGCCCCCAGGGCCGGCTCGCCATCACCCAAGTTGGGGACGGTAGGCGGGGCGTCGACTGCCATCATGAAGGCCATGGCGTCGAAGTCGACTGCCTCGGATGCAGTCGCTTGTTTGGTGGAGCTGATGCCGGCAAGGCAGCCGAGGCTGATGGAGCTGGCAGCGAAGATGACGGGGTCAGCCGGAGCTGCTGACGGGCCGACACCATCAGCCGGCACGAAGATGGACTCCGATTCCGAGGAGGGCTTGATCGACAGTTTGAGCAGTCGCTCGAGGGAGATGCCGCCTCGTTGTCCACCTGCGGGATGTGTTGGAACTCACAGCCCTCGAAGGAGCCGGTGAGTTTCCGTATGAGGAAGCGATAGCTGGCCATGTTGGCATCCCTGGCATCCCATTCACCAGATACCTGTTGCACCACGAGGTCGGAGTCACCGAAGCATAGGAGGTGCCTGATGTCGATCTCCTTCGCGAGACGGAGGCTATGGACGATGGCCTTGTATTCGGCCACGTTGTTGGAGGCGACAAAGTGGACCTGGAGGGCGTACTTGAGCTGGCCACCTTTTGGGGAGGAGAGGACTATGCCGGCAGCCAGGCCGATCCTCATTTTCGAGCCGGCGAAATGCATGCACTGGTGAGTGGAGTCTGGGGAGGCGGCACGAACTCGGTCTCTGCCCAGTCGACTAGGAAGTTGGCCAACGCCTGCGGCTTGATGGCGGTACGCGGCTCGTACCGGATCTCGTGGTCGGTCAAGGCGATGACCCATTTGGTGATCCAGCTAGTGGATTCCCGGCCGCTCATGATCTCGCCGAGCGGGGCCGTGCTCACCATGGTGATGTTGTGCTCCTGGAAGTAGTGTTGACCTTCTTGGCAGCGAAATAAATGCCGTAGCACATCTTTTGGTAGTGGGGGTAGTTTTGCTTGTAGGCAGAGAGGACCTTGCTAAGGTAGTAGACGGGGCGTTGGACCGGCAGGGATTTGCCCTCCTCCGGCCGCTCCACCACCAAGACGACGCTGATGACGCCAGTGTTCGCCGCGATGTCGGCAAGCAAGGTCTCCTCCTCAGCCAGCACGGCCAGGATGGGCATGCGGGTGAGAGCCCGCTTGAGGCCACAAAAGGCCTCGTCCGCCTTGTTGGGCCAGTCGAACATGCCCGGCTTCTTTGTGTGGCTCGGATCCACCAGAGCCGTCTTGCGAAGGAGCCAGTAGAGGGGCAAGGCCTTCTCCCCCAGCCAGCTGATGAACCGGCTGAGCGAGGCGAGGTAGCCGGTGAACTTCTGGACATCGCGGAGCCGGGTCGGCTTGGGCATACGCTCGATCCCGCTGATCTTCTCCGGGTTAGCTTCGATGCTGCGGGCGGACATGAAGAAACCCAGGAGCTCGCCGGTCGGGATGCCGAAGACACACTTCTCCGGGTTGAGGTTGATCTTGTACTCGCGCAGGTTTGTGAAGGTCTCCCGGAGATCTTCGAGGAGGTTGAAGTGCTTCTTGGTCTTGACGATGATGTCGTCGACGTAGACGTGGACGTTTGTGCCTATCTAAGACAGGAGGCACTTTTGCATGCACTGTTGGAAGGTGGCGCCGGCGTTCTTCAGGCTGAAGGACATGGTGATGTAGCAGTAGGCCCTGAAAGGCGTGATGAAGGAGGTCTTGAGCCGGTCCTCCAGATCCATCTTGATCTAGTGGTAGCCGGAGTAGGCGTCCAGGAAGGACAGCAAATCGCAGCCAGCCCTGGAGTCAATGACTTGATCGATCCGCGGCAGGGCGAATGGGTCCTTGGGACATGCCTTGTTCAGGCTGGTGTAGTCGATGCACATGCGCCGGGTCTTGTTCTTCTTCAGCACCAGGACTGGGTTGGCTAGCCAGTCCGGGTGGAAAACTTCCATGATGAAGCTGGCTGCGAGCAGCCAGGCGATCTCTTCTCCTATAGTATGCCGCTTCTCCTCAGAGAAACAGCGTAGGGATTGCTTGACCGGTTTAGCGTTCGGCCGGATGTGTAGCTTGTGCTCGGTGAACTTCCTCGGACCACCCGACATGTTTGTGGGAGACCATGCAAAGATATCCCGATTCTCACGGAGGAAGTCGACGAGCTTGCCTTCCTATTTGCTGTCAAGGCGGGAGCCGATGGTGACGCACTGCGCGGGGTTGGCCAGGTCGAGCGGGATCTCCTTGGTGTCCTTGGATGGCTGGACGGAGGCCTCGCCGATCGACTACGAGGGAGGAGCTGGCATGGCTGGCTGGCTGGCAGCGAGGGCCACAAGCCGGTCGAGCTGTTGCTTTTCCTCGGCTATCTCTAGGGTCTCGGCCAGCCGGCTACCGTCTCAAGCAACCTTGAGAGACATCTTGTAGTCTCCCGCGATGGTGATGATTCCCTTGGGGCCCGACATCTTGATCTTGAGGTAGGCGTAGTGGGGGATTGCCATGAATTTGACGAGAGCCTGTCGACCCAGCAGTGCGTGGTAGGGACTCGCGAGGTCCACTACCTCAAACAGCACTGGCACGCGGCGGAAGTGACCAGGGCCGCCAAAGAGGACATCAAGCTTGATCTTGCCGACAGGGGAGCAGGACTTTCCCGGCATGATGCCGTGGAAAACCGTTCGGCTCGCCTGCAGGTCTTATATTTTCAACCCCAGCTTGTGCATTGTGTCGAGGTAGAGGATGTTGATGCTGCTGCCACCATCAATCAGCACCCGCGAGAAGTAGCAGGTGCGCTTCTTGGTGGCGATTGTGGGGTCGAAGACCAGGGCATAGTTGCCAGGACTCGGCATCACGGCCGGGTGATCTGCCCGGCTCCATGTGACCGTCTTCTCCGGCCAGTGCATGAACTGGGGAGTTGCCGACATGGTGGCATTCACCTCATGATGGAGCCGGCGTTGAGCATGTTTTCTCGTCTCTTCACTGGTGAAGACGACGTAGCAACCGTTCTGGTTGGGGAATTGGTCGTGTAGGCGACCATCGTTCTGGGCCGGAGCCGGAGCCGGCACCGGGGCAGCAGCTGGTTGCGGGGCTGGCGCACGGGCTGGCGGCGCGGGAGGAGCCAGAAGGCTGTCCCCTCGGGCCAATTGCTATGAGAAGCTGCACTTCCGAAGCGTGTGCGTGGAGGGCCTGACCCCAGAGTGGTTCTTGCAGGGGAGGTCGAGCATCTGCTCGAACGTGAGATTGGGCTGCCAGGCATCCTTGCCAGTGCGCTGGCGCTCTCTGGAAGACTGGGCAACCATCTGCTGCTCCTCGATGATGGCAACCTGTCGGCTCCCATAGCGGGAGTCGGGCTGGTCATTCTTGTGCTTGTTGTTGTGCGTCTGCCGGTTGTCGGCAGCCGGTCAAGATGTCGCCGGCGTCGGCGTTTCCTTGGCGGGTGGAGTCATCTTGACCCGAATGGCAGAGTCGTCTTGACCCGAATGGCGGAGTCGGGCATGGCGTACTTGTCCGCCTTGGTGATGAGTTTGGCTAGCGTAGCCGGCTCAGAGCACATAAGCTTGTGCTTGAGGGGGGTGCTGTCGCGACAGCCTTCGATGAAGTACTGTATGGCTTGCACCTCGTGCACCCCCTCAAAGGAGTTGCGGAGCTCGGTCCACCGGGTGAGGTAGTCGCGGAGGGACTCGTCCGACCCCTGAACACACATGGCTAGTTCACGGGGGCGGCCAAGCCGCTTGTAGGTGCCGATGAAGTTGCGGACAAAGGCTTCCTCAAAGTCCGTCCAGGTGTTGATGCTGCCGGCTGCCAGGCTATTGAGCTAGGTGCGGGCCGAGCCGATTAGCTTGAGGGGAGCATAGCGGACGGCTACGTGCTTGTTCCCCCTGGCGATGCGGACTACGGTGGTGTAGTCGATCAGCCAGTCTTCGGGTTTGGCGACCCTGTTGTACTTCGGGGTATCTCGGGGGAGCATGAAGCCGGTCGGGAACGGCTCGTTACGGATCCGAGGGATGAAGCATGCCGGGACAATCGAGGCCTCCTCCTCGAGGAGGGCCAACTGCACGATCCGGTCGATGCGGAGACGAGCGTCATTCTCGCTGTGCGGGACACGTGGTCCGAGCCGGGCCAAGAGTTTGGGGCGGATGACAGGCGGAACTGACTGTTCCGGCTCGTGCCGCGAGGGCGGCGTATGCCTGTGGCTGCACCGGCCCCCGGCACCCAGCATCTCGTGGTGGCGGCCGCTCCGAGGTGGGTTGTTGGTGCCCCAGCTATTTACAGCCGGCTGCTCGTTCCCCGGCAGCTGAGAGTCCTGGGGGTTGCTTGCCTCGACCCGGTGGCTAGAGGCACGAGGGGATTAGGAGTGCTGAGCCGGCTGACGGCCAGAAGTTCCCGTGCCCTCGCGCTCGAGCCGGTGACCTTCGGAATCGGTGACCCAGCATCTCAAGGGCGGCATGTTCTTCGCCTTCCAAGGTAGCAAAATCCTTGTAGGCTACCTTGGCGGCCTGTAGGTTGGCCGCGGGTGTGTCGTAGACGGGCATGTTGCCGCCAAAGATTTCGGTGACCACGCAACCGCGGTCGCGCATAGCCCCACGCCGACTAGGCTCAGTGCCAGCCGGGTTGAGACTGTAGGCAGAGGCGAACTCCCACTGAGAGGCCTCCATGTGGCGCCGCATGGCCACGAGGGCGCTGGCATCCTCGAATAGGAGGCAGCGAGCCGCCTCCAGCTCGGCTATGGCGACGTCAGGGTTCACCGTCGGGGCAATGGGGGTGCTCAGGCCCCGAAGGGCCACGCCGAGTGGATCGGAGGTGCCGAGGCGGGTCACGAAGGTGTCGGCTTGGGCCCGTGCACGACCAGAGGAGGTGGAGGAGATGATGGCCATCGCTCCCACGTGGATGTGAGAGCTGTTGAACTAGGTCACAGAGATTGTGCCCATAGCCGTGGGCGGGTCGAAGCAGTTGAGCACCTGGCTAGGGTACTCGTCGGCGACCGGTGCTTCAGCAAGGCATGGCCTTCCGAAGCGCTCGGTTAGCGTGTCGATGTCAAGCGTGAGGTCAACGAGGCTGCCCGTAGGGCCTGCCGAAGCAAGCCTCATGAGCCTGCAATTTCGCCTAGACTTGCGGCGGGAGCGGAGAATGGTGAGGGGTCCCGCCGAGAGCATGAATCCGACTGACACCGCATACGGCCCCACGGTGGGCGCCAACTGTCGTCGTTTTCTCATGACAGATGCCATGGGTAGGCTTATCAAAGGTTGTTGGGGCCGGAGGACGCCGATGGTCTCCAGGTGTGGGATTAGGCACAAGCGGTGGTGACACGCGATGTACAAAGGTTTAGGGCCCTTCGTGGGAGGTAACACCCCTAGTCTTGTTTGGTCTAGTTGATGGATGGGTATGTTTACCAGGTTGATCCTGGAGCTGTTGTCTAGAGGAGGAAGTGGGAGCAGCCGACTCGCCTTCCTCCGCTATGAAGGTGGATATGTGAGAAGTGTCCCGTGGGAATATGTGTGCCTGACACTCCTCGTCCCCATTGCATGGGGGGGGTCGGGGGCTTTTATAGGCCAACCCCCCGGCTTACATTATTCTTGCGGTACAAAATGGGGGGACCCTGCTCGCAGCCTCTCCGGCTGACTAGGGGGTCCCGCCTTGTGACCCGTCTGGTCGCCCATAGGGTCCACCAGCTGCGTTGTCCCATCGCCCGCTAGGGCCCGCCAGCCGGCTCCGTGATTGGCCCTCGCCCACCTGCTACGGCCCGGGCCGCCCGGGCGGCGGCGTCTTGTGCCAGCCGACCGAAGTCTCTAGTACGTCCGGCTGCACTGTAGCCACGCTGGAGCAGGTAATCGAGTGGGCGGGGGCGTGCCGGCACTGTTGGCCCGCCCGGTCGCTATCGGCCAAGGTCAGCGGTACGACCGGCCGAACTGTAGCCACGTGCACCCGCGCGTCAGCGATCACTGTGGCTACATTGCTGCCCGTCGTGCGGGTCCCGTCATGTCGCCGTACCTACGTGCAGGGGGATGGGATGGGAGCTTGTTCGCCCAAGGGTCAATGGAGGATGTGGCCCAAAGGCAGCCAGCCGCATCCAGCCAGCTAGGGGCCGAGCCAGCTCCTCAAGCAGCTGTCCTTGATCCAACTGGCAACACGCCTGCCGGCTGGGGGCCAGCCGGCTAGGAAGCAGTCGGCCACGTACTTTTTCTTGAAGCGGGGGAGAGAACCTCGTTGCTTTGGCCTACCCAAGGGTAATAACCTTGTCAATGGCATATCAACTCCCCCAAGCTTAGACCTTGCTTGTCCTCAAGCGGAAACCGAAATCAATAAATATGCCCAGATGTTTAGATATAGAGGTGTCGATAAAATAAAATACTAACATGAAGGCATCATGATAATCTTTAGAACAGCAACATATATTGACATATAATTTCTTATGCTAAAGTAATAATTCATTAACAATGGCAAAGTATGAATCAAGAACTCTATTGAGAACTGACAAACTATGATCTCAATCATTGAAGGAATTCCAATTTATCATAACGTAGGAAAGAGTCAATATAAGAGCTTGTAAAGCAAACCCACATACTCAATCATATTTTAGTCTTTCACAATTTCTAACACTCACGGGGTACCTATGAGTTCAAAGTTTCAATCGGACACAAAGAAAGATAGGGGCTTAGAGTGTTGCCTCCCAACTATTTACCTCAAGGATAATGTCAATAGTAATAACTCATGCTCATCCACTTCCTAGTGGGTATATGTGCGTAGATCTTTCCCCAACAAGTGACACTTGCCAACGATAAAGGCAAAAATAGCGAAGGTGATGGAGATCACCACGACTCTTGCATAAAGGTAAGTACTAGAAAATAAAACTAACAGATAGGCCCTTCACAAAGGGAAGCAGAGGTTGTCATTGCGCTTTTATAATTGGATGCACAATCTTTTAATGCAAAAGAACGTCACTTCATATTGCCCCTTGTGGTAGAGAACTTTATTATGCAGTCCATCGCTTTTATTTCTTCCCTATCACAAGTTCCTATAAAGTTTATTTTCCTCACACTAATAGATCACACATATTTAGAGAGCAATTTTTATTGCTTGCATCGATGACAACTTACTTGAAGGATCTTATTCTATCCTTAGGTAGGTATGGTGGACTCTCATGGCAAAACTGGGTTAAGGGTGTTTGGATGCACACATAGTATCTCTACTTGGTGCAGAAGTTTTGACTGATATGAGGTGGAAGCAAGCGACACGTGTTGAGGGATCTATAACAATATAACTTCTAGTTTGAAATAAGAAAACATAACCCATTATGTTGTCTTCGTTGTCCAACATATAATATTTTAATGAGTGCTCACAATCATAAAAGATGTCCAAGATAATATATTTATATGTGAACCTCTCTTTCTTTATTACTTCCTTTTAATTGCCCGAATGACCAACAGCTATGTTTGTCAACCCACAACAGGTTTCAATCGACATACTTTTTATATGTGAAGTCATCACTCCCCACAAAATTTTCATATGTACTCTTTGCTTTTATTCTACACTTCTTTCTACTTCATATTTCTCAAGATTAAGATCATACTGAGCAACGTCCTCAGCTCAAAAGTACTTTTCATTATATAACTCACGAACTTGCTTACATAGGATGAATCATAAAGCAAAGACGCAAAACTAGATCACACAAAAACTTTATTCTACTAGATCAAGATATAACCAAAAGGATTGAACTAAGAAAAGATGATGAGAATAAAAATAAAAATAAAAATAAAAACAAAAGATGTGATGGTGATACGATACCGGGGCACCTCCCCCAAGCTTGGCACAAGCCAAGGGGAGTGCCCATACCCATGTGTTTAGTTGTCTTGCTTCGGAGGTGATGATGTGGGAGTTGTTGATGAGGTTGGAAGCTTGTCGTCCATCTTCCAAGGCATAGGCTAACCATCATAAAAGGATGAATGAGTCTCCGTAATCCTCAAATCTGCAGCCAAACTCATTCTCTTAAATATGTATTCATACTCACATTTTTGGTTTTGCAGGTCGTGGATCTGGGCTTGGAGGTGCTCGATTCTCTCATAAAGCTTGAAGATGTGATCCACAATGTCCTTGGTGTCCAGCTTATGTTTGTGGGTAAATTTTGCGATCATCATCTGATTAGCATCGAGTCCTCGTTCTACCATCCCTTGGCACTTGAAGACCTGCTGCTCCATTTCTTTGAGCCTTGTCTCCATGCTTCCGGTTTTCTTTGGCCCCTCCACATCACGGATTAGCAGCACCCCCTCACACACCTCAATGGTTTGAGGGTGTTGCAGCACCTCTGCAAGGTAGGTGCTGATGGCCTTCTAGGAGAATTGTCCTTCGAAACACTTGGGGCCGCCGTGTTGATCTAAATATGCTGCAGAAACAGCTCAAAAGAGAAATCGAGAGGTATTGTCATGATACGAGAGTCAAAACCTTCGGGATATTATGTAAGGAATTTTTACTGACCTGAAGGAGTATGCCACAAGAAAATGGAGTCTGGGTGGTGCACGAGGTGGCCACAAGCCCCAGGGGCGTGGCTAGTGGGGTGGCCGCGCCGAGCAGGCTTGTCGCCTCCTCCTGCACTATTCGGACTACTTTAAATTTTCCTAATTTTTCAAATATTCCAAAACAGATAAAATTTGCCATTGAAAAAGTTTTGGAGTCTTTTTGCTTACCGTACCACATACCTATTCCTTTTTGGAGCCTGAAATGTTCTGGTAAGTCTCCCTAATGTACTCCTCCGGAGTTATGGTATTGATAATATTGGTTTCAACATTTATGGGAGTACCTGAGATATAATGTTTAATTCTTTGATCGTTCCCCACCTTATGGTTTGTGCCTTCGGCATTGTTAATCTTGATGGCCCCGGAATGGTATACCTCTTCAATGACGTAAGGACCTTCCCATTTAGAGAGAAGTTTTCCTACAAAAAATCTTAAACGAGAATTGTATAGCAAGACATGATCACCTACATTAAATTCACGCTTTTGTATCCTTCTATCATGCCATCTCTTGACCTTTTCTTTAAACAACTTAGCATTCTCATAGGCTTGGGTTCTCCATTCATTAGTTGAGCTAATGTCAAATAACCTCTTCTAACCATCAAGTTTGAAATCATAATTGAGCTCTTTGATTGCCCAACAAGCCTTATGTTCTAGCTCTATAGGTAAGTGACATGCTTTACCACAAAACATCTTGTACAGAGACACCTAGCAGTTCTATAGGCTCACAATGCATAGTTGAGTTTCTTGGACCAATTCTTCCTAGATCTATTAACAGTCTTTTGCAAAATCAATTTAATCTTCCTATTGCTCAATTCTACTTGGCCACTAGACTGAGGATGATAAGGAGATGCCACTCTATGATTAACATCACATTTAGCGAGCAATTTACGGAAAGCACCATCAATAAAATGTGAACCACCATTAGTCATCAAATGTATAGGTACTCCAAATCTATGGAAAATAACTTCTTTAAGCATTTTAATAGAAGTGTTAGGATCAGCGCTACTAGTTGGAATAGCTTCTACCCACTTAATGACATAATCATCAGCAACTAGAATATGAGTATACCCATTAGATTGTGGAAAAGGCGCCATATAATCAAAGCCCCAAACATCAAATGGTTTGATAACAAGAGAGTAATTCATAGACATTTACCGACGTCTAATAATATTACCAATTCTTTGGCATTCATCACAGGATAAGACAAACTTACAAGCATCCTTGAAGAGAGTAGGCCAATAAAACCTAGATTGTAGTACCTTGTGTGTAGTTCTATCTCCAGCGTGATGTCCTCCATAGGCTTCAGAGTGACACTTGCGTAAGATATGTTCCTGTTCATCCTCAGAGACACAACGTCTAATAATACTATCTACTCCTTCTTTATAAAGATGTGGGTCATCCCAAAAGTAATGCCTTAGATCATAGAAGAACTTTTTTTTTTGTTGGTATGTGAAACTAGGAGGTATAAATTTAGCAACAATGTAATTGGCGTAATCAGCGTACCAAGGAGCATTATGTGAAGTATTCACGACAGCTAATTGTTCATCAGGAAAGCTATCATCAATAGGTAGTGGGTCATCAAGAACATTTTCTAACCTAGACAAGTTATCTGCCACAGGGTTGTCAACACCCTTTCTATCAATGATTTGCAAATCAAATTCTTGTAGCAGAAGGACCCACCTCACAAGTTTAGGTTTAGAATATTTCTTCTCCAGAAGGTAGTTAATAGCAGCATGATCAGTGTGAATAGTTACTTTGGGATCAACAATATAAGGTCTAAACTTATCACAAGCAAACACAACTGCTAGAAATACCTTTTCAGTGGTAGCATAGTTTCTTTGAGCACTGTCTAGAGTTTTACTGGCATAATGGATAACATTTAATTTCTTATTGACTCTTTGTCCTCGAACAACACCAACAGAATAGTCACTAGCATCACACATAATTTCATAGGGTAGGTTCCAGTCTGGTGGTTGAACAATAGGTGTGGTAATCAAGGCATTCTTAAGAATTTCAAATGCTTCTACACAATCATCATCAAAAACAAATGGCACATCTTTTTGCAAAAGATTTGTGAGAGGCCTAGAAATCTTAGACAAATCTTTGATAAACCTCCTATAGAAACCATCATGACCAAGGAAACTTCTTATACCTTTGATATCCGTAGGGCACGACATTTTTTCAATAGCATCAACTTTAGCTTTATCAACTTCAGTACCTCTTTTGGAGATCTTGTGCCCCAAGACAATACCTTAATTAACCATAAAGTGGCACTTTTCCCAAGTCAAGACAAGATTAGTTTCTTCACATATCTGCAAACAATCATCACATGAAGTTTCATAAACGGAAAAATCATCCATGAAAACCTCAAGAATCTTTTCACAAAAGTCAAAGAATATAGCCATCATACATCTTTGAAAGGTAGCAGGTGCATTGCATAAACAAAAAGGCATACGTCTATAAGAAAAGGTACCGAAAGGGCAAGTTAAAGTGGTTTATTCTAGATCCTGGCTTGATACTGGTATTTGAGAGAAACCAGAGTAACCATCTAGAAAGCAAAAATGAGTATGTTTTGATAATCTTTCTAGCATTTGATATATAAAAGTTAAAGGGTAATGATCTATCTTAGTAGCTTTATTTAATTTCCTAAAATCAATTACCATTCTATAACTTGTAACAATTCTTTGCGGAATCAATTCATTTTTATCATTAGGAACAACGGTAATACCTCCCTTCTTAGGGACACAATGGACGGGACCAAACCATCTACTATCAGCAACAGGATAAATTATACCTGCCTCCAGAAGCTTTAGTACTAGTTTTCTTACCACTTCTTTCATCTTAGGGTTCAATTGTCGTTGGTGATCAATATCTGGTTTGGCATCAGGCTCCATATTAATTTTATGCTAGCATAGAGTGGGACTAATGCCCTTAAGATCATCAAGAGTATAACCAATAGCAGCACGGTGCTTCCTCGGAGTTTTAAATAATCTCTTTTCTTCATGCTCTGAAAGGTTAGAACTAATAATAACAGGATATATCTCCTTTTCATCAAGATATGCATATTTCAATGTTTCGGGTAATTGCTTGAGCTCAAACATTGGGATCACCCTTGGGTGGAGGAGGACCCCTAAGTATTTCAACAAGTAAGTTATGTTTCAAAATAGGCTGTTGCTCAAAGAAAATATCAGCTATTTCATTCCTCTCATTCATATGCATATCATTTTCATGGTCTAGCAAATATTGTTCTAAGGAATCAGTAGGAGGCATAGCAATATAAGCGAGACCAATAATTTCATCTTTACTAGGCAATTCCCTGTCATGGGGTTGTCTACAAAATTTAGACAAATTAAACTCATGAGACACATCCCCAAAGCTCACAGTAACTATTTCCGTCTCACAATCAATCTTAGCATTAACAGTATTCAAGAAGGGTCTGCCAAATATAATGAGGCAAAAATTATCTTGTGGGGAACCAAGAACAAGAAAATATGTACGATACTTTATTTTACCACACGGAACTTCAACATCTCTAACAATCCCCATTGGTGCAATAGTGTCCCTATTAGCAATCTTAATAGTAACATCAATATCCTCTAGTTCAACTAGTGCAATATCATGCATGATTTCTTCGTATAAGGAATGGGGAATTGTACTTACGCTAGCACCCATATCACATAAGCCATGATAACAATGATCTCCTATTTTAACAGAAACAACAGGCATGCTAACAACTGGTCTATATTTATGCTTAGTATCAGGTCTAGGAATTCTAGCAGCTTCATCACAGAAATGAATAGCATGCCCATCAATATTATCAACCAAGAGATCTTTAACCATATCAATACTACGTTCAACTTTAATTTTTTCAGGGCGTGTAGGTGTTCTAATACATCTCTTACAAACCACAGTTGAAGCTTTAGCATGTTCATTTATCCTAACAGGGAAAGGTGGTTTCTCAATGTAAGTAGTAGGGATAACAGGATCAACATTGTAAGTAATAATTTTATCTCCAACTTTAATAGGTTCCATTACTTTCACTTCAATGGGAGGATGATATTTAAACCACTTCTCCTTAGGGAGATCAACATGACTAGCAAAATATTCACAGAAAGAAGCTACTATCTCAGAGTCAATTCCATATTTAGTGCTAAATTCACGAAAAGCATCGATGTCCAAGAAGGATTTAACACAATAAAAATTAAGATTTATACCTGACTCCTTACCTTCGTCGAGTTCCCAATCTTCAGAGTTGCGTTTAATTCTTTCCAATAAATTCCATTTGAATTCAATATCTTTCTTCATAAAAGAACTAGCACAAGAAGTATCGAGCATGGATTGATCATTACGACAAAGCCGAGCATAAATATTCTGAATAATAATTTCTCTCGAGAGATCATGATTGAGCCATGAATATAACACTAACGTAAGCCTCCCCCAAGCTTGAGCGATTCTTTCTTCTTCACGAGGCCAAAAATTATAAATATAATTCTGATCATGACGAACTAGATGCATAGGATAGAACTTCTGATGAAATTCCATTTTCAACCAATTGTAGCTCCATGATCCAATATCATCACATAGCCTATACCATGTCAATGCCTTCTCCTTAAAAGATAAAGGAAATACCTTCTTCTTTACATGATCCTCGGGCAGACCTACAAGCTTAAATAATCCTCAAACTTCATCCACACAAATTAGATGCAAATCAGGATGTAGGGTTCCATCTCCTGCATAAGGATTAGCTAGCAATTTGTCTATCATACCCGAAGGAATTTCATAATAAATATTTTTTCAGTAGGTTCAGTAGGTTGAGGGACAACTCTTTGTGTTTCCGGTCGAGGTGAAGTTACGCCGAATAAGCCCCTCAAAGTATTACTTTCCACAATAACAAGTGACAGTAAATTTCAGCACACTATATAAATTTTTTCCTTACCAAGTTCCACTCACCAAAGGCGCTTCACTCCCCGGCAACGGCGCCAGAAAAGAGTCTTGATAACCCACAAGTATAGGGGATCTATCATAGTCCTTTCTATAAGTAAGAGTGTCGATCCCAATGAGGAGCAGAAGGAAATGAGAAGCGATTCTCAGTAAGGTATTCTCTGCAAGCACTGAAATTATCAGTAACAGATAGTTTTGTGATAAGATCATTCCTAACGGGTAGCAAGTAACCGTTGTATCAAAGGTGCAGAAAGGTGTCCCAATCCTTTTTATAGCAAAGGACAAGCCTGGACAAACTCTTATATAAAGCAAAGCGCTCCCGAGGACACATGGGAATTTATGTCAGGCTAGTTTTCATCATGCTCATTTGATTCACGTTTGCTACTTTGATAATTTATATGTGGGTGGACCGTTGCTTGGGTGCTGTCCTTACTTGGACAAGCCTCCCACTTATGATTAACCCCTCCCGCAAGCATCCATAGATATGAAAGAAGAATTAAGATAAATCTAACCATAGCATGAAACGTGTGGATCCAAATCAGCCCCTTATGAAGCAACACATAAGCTAGGGTTTAAGGTTCTGTCACTCTAGCAACCCATCATCTACTTATTACTGCCCAATGTCTTCCTCTAGGCACAAAAAATGGTGAAGTGTTATATAGTCGATGTTCACATAACACCACTATAGGAGAGACACCATACATCTTACCGAAATATTGAACGAATACCAAATTCACATGATTACTTATAACAAGACTTATCCCATGTCCTCAGGAACAAATGTAACTACTCACAAAACATATTGATGTTCATAATCAGAGGAGTATAAGCGAGGATCAAGGATCTGAAGATATATTCTTCCACCAAGTAAACCAACTAGCATCAACTACAAGGAGTAATCACACTACTAGCAACCCACAGGTACCAATCGGAGGTTTTGAGACAAAGATCGGATACAAGAGATGAAGTAGGGTTTGGAGACGAGATGGTGCTGATGAAGATGTTGATGGATATAGACACCCTCTCGATGAGAGGATCGTTGGTGATAAATATGGCTTCGATTTCCCCTCCCGGAGGGAAGTTTCACTGGTAGGATCGCCCCGCCGGAGCACTAGATTGGTTCTGCCCAAGTTCCGCCTCGAGACAGCGGCGCTTCGTCCCGAAAGGACTCTTATGATTTTTTTTCCTTGACGAAACCCTCCATATAGCAAAAGATGGGCACCAAAGGGCTGCCAGGTGGGCCACAAGCTCGCTAGCCACAGCCAAGGGGGGTGGCCGCGGCTGGGGGGGGTGATCGTGGCCAGCAGGATTGTGGCTCCCTGGTGTGCATCCGGATGCATTTCTTTTGCCCAGTATTTTTTATATATTCCAAAATAATTCTCCGTGTATTTTAAGGACTTTTGGAGTTGTGCAGAATAGGTATCCTAGATTTGCTCCTTTTCCAGTCCAAAATTCTTAGCTGCCGCGATTCTCCCTGTTCATGTAGACCTTGTAAAATAAGAGAGAAAAGGCAGAAGTATTGTACCAAAATGTGTAACAACATCCCATAATGCAATAAATATCAATATAAAATCGTGATGCAAAATGGACGTTTCACGGACTGGGTCCGTGATCCGAGGATTGTCCTCATTGCTACACAGATGGCTTATGTCCTTAATGCACCGTTCGGTGCGCCACCCCCTCTAGCGTCGTCTCAAGATGTTGTGAACATCTGACAGGCACGTTCCGATGACTACTTGATAGTTCAGTGCGTCATGCATTACGACTTAGAATTGAGGCTCCAAAACGTTTTGAACGTCACGGAACATATGAGATGTTCTAAGAGCTAAAATTGGGATCTCAGGCTCGTGCCCGTGTTTTGAGATATGAGATCTCCTACAAGATTCTTTGCCTACAATATGAAGGAGAATAGCTCAATCATTGAGCCTTTGCTCGGATTGTCTGGGTGCTACAATCACTTGAATCGAGTGGAGTTGATCTTCCAGATAAGATAGTGATTGATATAGTTCTCCAAGTCACTATCACTAAGCTACTAGAACTTTTTGATGAACTATAATTATGCTAGGGATGGAAATAATGATCCCTAAGCTATTCGTGATGTTTGGCACCGCGAAGGTAGATATCAAGAACGAGCATCAAGTGTTGATTGTTAGGAAAACCACTAGTTTCGAAAAGGGAAAGGGTAAGGAGGGAAACTTCATGGATGGCAAGTCAGTTGCTGCTCTAGTGAAGCAACCCAAAGTTGAACCCAAACCCGAGACTAAGTGTTTCTATTGTGAGAAGATAGGTCATTGAAGCGGAACAACCCTAGATACTTGGTAGTTAAGAAGGCTGGCAATGTCGACAGAAGTATATTTGATATACGTATTATTGATGTGTACCTTGGTATTACTCCTAGTAGAACCTAGGTATTGTATACCGGTTCGATTGCTAAATGTTATTAACTCGAAATAAAAGCTATGGAATAAACGGTAGACTAGGTAATGGTGAGGTGGCGATGTGTGTTGGAAATGTTTCCAAGGTTGTTGTGATCAACATCGCACGCTCTCTCTACCTTTCGTATTAGTGACAAACCTAAATAAATGTTATTTGCTGTTTGCATTAAGCATGAACATGATTAGATCGTGTTTATTGCAATATGGTTATTCATTTAAGTGTGAGAATAATGGTTATTCTGTTTACATGAATAATACCTTCAATGGTCATGCACCCAATGAGAATGGTTTGTTGAATCTTGATTGTACGTCATAATGCACATGTTCATAACATTGATGCCAAAAGATGCAAAGTTGATAATGACGGTACCACATACCTGTGGCACTGCTGCTAAATGTCATATTGGTATAAATCACATGAACAAACTCCATGTTGATGGATCTTTGGACTCATTCGGTTTCGAATCGGTTGAGACATGCGGACCATGCCTCTTGGGCAAGATGACTAAAGACCTCGTTTTCAGTATGGTGGAGCGGGCTAGCAACTTATTGGAAATAGTACATGTTGATGTATGCAATCCAATGAGTGTTGTAGCATGTAGTGTATATTGCTATTTTTTCTTACCTTCACTGATGATTTGAGTATATATTAGTATATTTTCTTAATTAAACACAAGTCTGAAACGTTTTGAAAAGTTCAAACAAATTCAGAGTGAAGTTTAAGATCATCGTGACAAGAAGATAAAAATGTCTACGATATGATCGTGGAGGTAAATATCTGAGTTATTAGTTTGGTATACAACTTAAGACAATGTGAAAGTTGTTTCACAACTCACACCACCTGGAACACCATAGTGTGATGGTGCGTCCGAACGTCGTAGTCGTGCTCTATTGGATATGGTGCGAATTATGATGTCTCTTATCGTTTTGCCACTATCATTTTGGGGTTATGCATTAGAGACTACTACATTCACTTTTAGTAAGTCAACATCTAAATCCATTGAGATGACAGCATATGGTTTGGCAGAAACCTAAGTTGTCATTTCTTAGAGTTTGGGAATGCGACACTTATGTCTGATAAGCTCGAACCCAAAGCGGAAAAATGCATCTTCATAGAATACCCTAAGAACAGTTGGGTATACCTTCTATCTCAGATCCGAGTGCAAAGTGTTTGTTGCTAAAACTTGGTCCTTTCTCGAGAAAGAGTTTCTCTCGAAAGAATTGAGTGGGAGGAAGATATAACTTGATGAGGTTGTTGAACCTTTGTTTCAACCAGAGAGTTGTGCAGCGCAGAACGATGTTTCTATGGATCGTACATTGGTTGAAGAGGAAATTAATGATGATGATCATGAAGGTTTGGATCAAGTTATTATCAAACCTCATAGGTCGGCAAGGACGCGTACTACTCCTGAGTGGTACAGCAACCCTGTCTTAGAGGTCATGTTGTTGGACAAACGATGAACCTACGAACTATGGAGAAGCGATGATGGGCCCAGATTCCGAAAAATGGTTAGAGGCCATGAAATCGGAGAAAGGATCCATGTATGAAACCAAGTATAGACTTTGGTAGACTTGCTCATTGGACGGCAGGGCGTTGAGTACAAATGGACCTTTAAGATAAAGACACACGCTGATGGTGAATGTCACCATTTATAAAGCTCGACTTGTCGCAAAGAAGTTTTCACCAAGTTCAAGGAGTTGAGTACAATGTAACTTTCTCACTCGTAGCAATGCTAAAGTCTATCGGAATTATGTTAGCAGTTGCTGCATTTTTCAATTATGAAATCTGGGAGATGTATGTCAAAATATCGTTTCCTTCCTTGAGGAAAGGTTGTATGAGATACAACCAGAAGGTTTTGTTAGTCCTAAGGATGCTAAAAGGTGTGCAAGCTTCAGTGATCCTTCTATGGACTGAAGCAAGCTTCTCAGAGTTGGAATATACGCTTTGATGAGGTGATCAAAGTTTTTGAGTCTATACAAAGTTTATGAGAAACTTGTATTTACAATAAAGTGAGTGGGAGCACTATAGAGTTTTTGATAAGCATATGTGGATGAAATATTGTTGATCATAAGTGATGTAGAATTTCTAGAAAGCATAAAGGGTTGTTGGAAAAGAGTTTTTCAAACGGAGACCTGGATAAAGCTACTTAATTGTTGGGCATCGAAATCTATAGAGATAGATCAAGACATCTGATAATACTTTTAATGAGTACATACCTTGACAAGATTTTGAAAGAGTTCAAAATGGATCAGTCAAAGAAAGAGTTCTTGCCTGATTTGTAAGGTGTGAAGTTGAGTGAGACTCAAAGCTCAACCACGGTAGAAGAAAGAGAAAGCACGAATGTCGTCTCCTATGCCTTAGCCATAGGCTCTATATAGTATGCCATGCTATGTACCGCACCTGTGTGTGCCTTGCCATAAGTCTTTCAAGGAGTTACGTCGATGCAAGCTTAAGCACCAATCCGGATGACTCTTAGTAGCAATACATATACGGATAGTGGAGTAGCCATTTGGAATAGCTCCAAGTGGAGCATGGTAGCAGTGTTTACATTATGACATAGAGATTTGCAAAGTACACACAGATCTGAATGTCTCAGACCCGTTGATTAAAACCTCTTTCACATGCAAAGCATGATCGAACCCAACAACTCATTGGGTGTGAGATTCATAACAAATCACACGGCGATGTGAGCTAGATTATTGACTCCATTGCAAGTGGGAGACTGTTGGAAATATGCCCTAGAGGCAATAATAAATTAGTTATTATCATATTTACATGTTCATAATTGGTTATTATTATATTTCCTTGTTCGTGATAATCGTTTTTTATCCACGCTATAATTATATTGTTGGAAACTAAATACATGTGTGGGTATATAGACAACACTATGTCCCTAGTATGCCTCTAGAAGACTAGCTCGTTGATCAAAGATGGTCAAGGTTTCCTAGCCATGGACATGAGATGTCATTTGATAACGGGATCACATCATTAGGAGAATGAAGTGATGGACAAGACCCAAACAATAAACGTAGCATATGATCGTGTCAGTTTATTGCTACAGTTTTCTGCATGTCAAGTATTTGTTCCTCTGACCATGAGATCATGCAACTCACTGACACCGGAGGAGTACGTTGTGTGTATCAAATGTCGCAACGTAAATGGGTGAATACAAAGGTGCTCTATAGGTATATCTGAGGGTGTCTGTTGGGTTGGCATGGATAAAGACTGAGACTTGTTAATCTGTGTGACCGAGAGTTATCTTTGGGGCCACTCGGTAATACAACATCACAATAAGCCTTGCAAGCAATGTGACTAAAGTGTTAGCCACGGGATCTTGTATTACGTAACGAGTAAAGAGACTTGGCGGTAATGAGATTGAACTAGCTATGGAGATGCCGACGATCGAATCACGGGCAAGTAACATACCGAAGAACAAAGGGAACATCATACGGGATTAACTAAATCCTTGACATAGAGGTTCAACCGATAAAGATCTTCATAGAATATGTAGGAACCAATATGGGCATCCAGGTCCTGCTATTGGTTATTGACCATAGAGGTGTCTCAGTCATGTCTACATAGTTCTCGAACCCGCAGGGTCTGCACACTTAAGGTTCGGTGACGTTTCGGTAGTATAGAGTTATGTATGGTGGTGACCAAAGGTTGTTCGGAGTCCCATATGATATCCTGGATATCATGAGGAGCTCCAGAATGGTCTGGAGGTAAAGATTGATATATAGAAATTCTTGGTTTGGTCGCCGAAAAAGTTTCGGGCTCATAGGTAGTGTACCGGGACTGCCGGGAGGGTACCGGGGCCCATCGGGAGGGGTGTTTCAGCCCAAGAGGCTACATGGGCTGTGGGAGATGGTAAACCAGCCCCTGGTGGGCTTTTTGAAGCCTCCCCTAAGGGCCCATGCTGCTGGAGTGGGTTGAGAGGGGAAAAACTGAAGGTGGAAAGGGTTTCCAAGTGGGAAGGAGGAGTCCTAATCCTACTAGGATTGGAGGAGGACTCTTCCTCTCCTCCTTGCGCCAAGAAAAGGGCTGTCCCCTTTTGCTCCAAGACTCCTCCCTCTCTCCTCCTATATATACTAGAGGTTTTGAGGGTTTTGAGACATAGAAAACAGCCACGTGCTACCTCTCCTCTAGATCGTAGTTTCTCCTCCAGATCGTTTCAGCGGTACTTAGGCGAAGCCCTGTTGGAATTGTTCCACCACCATCGCTGCCATGCCGTCATGCTGCCGGAGAACTCATCTACCTCTCCGCTCCCTCATGTTGGATCAATAAGGCGGAGATCGTCATTGAGCTGTACGTGTGCTGAACAAGGAGGTGCCATCCGTTCGGCGCTAGATCGGAAGGACCGTCATCAAGACCGCGAGATGATTCGTGATTTGTTCGCGGGACGGATCATGATGGGATCGCGGTACGGATCATGATCGGGTCGCGAGATGGATCGTGATGGGATCGCGGGACGCTCGGTGATTTGGATCGCGAAGACGTTCGACTACATCAACCGCGTTTCTTAACACTTCCCGCTTAGCAATCTACAAGGGTATGTAGATCCACTATCCCTCTCGTAGATTCTCATTACCATTGATAGATCTTGCATGTGCATAGGAAATTTTTTGTTTCCCATGGAACGTTCCCCAACAGAAGGAGGTATTGTTAGTCCAGATTAAGGCCCTGAATGTGGTGCCGGATTTCGCAGGCCTGTCGATCGATGGATGGATGAGGAGGTATACCCTTGAAGCCTCGCTTATGGATATCTTCAAGGGTGAGGAACTCTACTGGCAACACCGAGGTGGCCAGAAATGGCTGCTTCAGGATGATGCCAATACTGCGTACTTGCAGGAGATTGAGAATGGTCGTCGCTAGAGATGCACTATTCCATGCCTATGGGAGGGTAGCGCCCTCATGGAGCAACCGACAAAATCCGCTCCCACATTTACTCCTTCTCCAAGAAGTTATTTTCAGCGGGACCCCGCACTGGGATCTGACCAGCGGAAACCTTATGGTCCCCTGCAGATAGGGTCTCGGAGGTCGAGAACACGCAGTTAACCCTCCCCTTCTCAAAGGAGGAGGTGGGCAGGGCTATAACCTTTATGAACGCGGGCTCGGCGCCAGGCATGGATGGGCTGCGAGTGGTGTTCTTCCAGAAATTGTGGAACGTCATTAAGCTGGTGATTATGCCTATGTTCCAAGAGTTCTACATTGGGACTTTTTACATGGCCCAAAAACTATGGCGTAATTACCCTGATCCCCAAAGTAGTTGGGGTGAAAGATATTAGACAATTTGGACCAATCACAGGATCAACATGTTAGAGCACATTTTCGCTAAAGTATGTGCGACACGGCTGGTTCTGATGGTGGAGAGGCTTGATCACCCCCTTGAGACATCATTTCTAAAGGGTCGACAATCCATGATGGGATCTTGGATATCCACGATATTGTACATGATGTAAACTCACATGGTCATAAGGGTGTGTTCCTCAAGTTGGACTTCCAGAAGGCATATGATTGGCTGGATTGGTCCTTCTTGAGGCTGGTGCTAACACGCTGGGGCTTTGATGATAGATGGTGCTCCTGGATCATGCAGATGGTCCACTCTAGCAAGACAGCCATTAACACTAACGACGAGGTGGGTGCATTTTCTCCTCCTCTACTGGAGTGAAGCAGGTGGACCCGATATCACCCCTCCTCTTCAACCTTGTCGTTGATACCTGGATGGGCATCCTAGACAAAGCCCATATGGCCGGCCACCTATCGGGGGTGGTTGGGAACCCTATTCCTGGAGGCGGGTTCACTCACCTCCAATATGCGGATGGCACAATGATAATGGTTCAGGGGTCCAACCTTGACCTGGTGAACCTTAAATTCCTACTGTTGCGCTTTGAAGCAATGTCTGGTTTGAAGATCAACTTTGATAAAAGTGAAGTCTTCGTCCTCATATACGATCCAGAGGACCATCTCTGGATTGACAACAACCTATATTGTAAGCTCTAGGTGTTCCCCATGACTTACCTGGGGATGCCGCTGGCTGAGTCGAGGATCCTGGCGACAGGGTTTGACCCCCTCTTGGGCCGGGTCGCTTCGCGGGATGAGCCGTGGAGAGCAAAGTATACCTCCAAGGGTAGCAAAATGATTCTCATTAGTGCCAAACTAGTGAGCCTCCCCATGTTTATGATGGGTCTATACCTCCTACCGGAGAGCGTACACATCTCTTTCGATAAGGAACACGCCAGGTTCTTCTAGCAAGCCAAAAATGGGCGCCAGAAGTACCACATGGTCAAATGGGCAGACAAATGGTTGCCTCAAGACCGTGGTGGTTTGGGGATCACGGCCTCTCACGCTATGAATACCTCCATCATGCTCCTGTGGGTATGGCGAATCCTTTGAAATGATGTCGGACTATGGCTCCAACTCCTCCACGCAAAGTACCTAAGGCATGAGCCACCCCTCGCTTGCTCTCACACGGGCGGATCTCAATTCTGGTGCGCGATCGAAAAAATAAAGTAGGAGATTTGCTTAGGTATCTTCTTTAATATAGGTAATGGGGAGGGGACCCAGTTCTGGTAGGACCCATGGATTGGGGACGACACACTTGATGTCTACTATGCAACCTTCTTCTTGTAGACTCGTGTTGGGCATCCAAGCGTAGAGTTTTGTAGGAAAGTAGAAAATTTCCCTCAAGTGGATTACATAAGGTTTATCAATCCGTGGGAAGTGTAGGATGAAGATGGTCTCTCTCAAACAACCCTGCAACCAAATAACAAAGAGTCTCTTGTGTCCCCAACACACCCAATACAATGGTAAGTTGTATAGGCGCACTAGTTCGGCGAAGAGATGCTGATATAAGTGTAATATTGATGGTAGATATAGGTTTTTGTAATCTGAAAATATAAAAAAAGAAAGGTAACTAATGATAAAAATGAGCACAAACGGTATTATTCATACTTTCACTAGTGCAATTTCTCTCAACAATACTGACATAGTTAAATCACATGTAAATATCTCTCGTGCGACAAAGAGTTCACTCCAAAGTCACAAATAGTGGAGAATTAACGAAGAAATTATTGTAGGGTACGAAACCACCTCAAAGTTATCTTTTCATATGAATCTTATGAGTTATCCCTATAAGTGTCACGAACATCCCTGGAGTTCGTAGTAAAATAACATCTTAAGATACACATCATCGAAAACCCTAATGTTACCTAGATACTCCAATGTGACCACAAGTACCTGTGGGCTTGATTAAACGATATGCATCACACAATTTTAGATTCATCATGTTCAATCCAACACAAAGAACTTCAAAGAGTGCCCCAAAGTTTCTGCTGGAGATTCAAGACGGAAAAATATGCCAACCCCTATGCATAGATTCCCAAGGTCACAGAACCCGCAAGTTGATCACCAAAACATACATCAAGTGGATCAATAGAACATCCCATTGTCACCACGGATATCCCATCGCAAGACATACATCAAGTTTTCTCGAATCCTTAAAGACTCAATCCGATAAGAAAACTTCAAAGGGAAAACTCAATTCCTCACAAGAAGATAGAGATGGGGAAACTCCATATGATTCATCTATATCAATAAAGCTCGCGGTACATCAAGATCGTGCCATCTCAAGAACACGAGAGAGAGAGAGAGATCAAACTCATAGCTACTGGTACATACCCTAAGCCCCGATGGTGACCTACTCCATCCTCGTCATGGATACTGCCGGGATGATGAAGATGGCCTCCGGTGATGGTTTCCCACTCCGGCAGGATGCCAGAATGGCCTCCTGATTGGTTTCCATGGCTCTTGAGGCTTGCGGTGGCGGAATGCTAGCATAGTGCAGTAAATTTGATCAATGATAATTCCAAGCACTTTTTGTAGCATAATTATATATCATAAACAGTAGATCATCTCATAAAACTTCTCATAATAAAGTAACAAGCTATTCACAAGTTAAAGTATAGACCATAAAGTTTCTTGAAAACTAGCAAACTATTGTTTCAGTCACCAAACAATTGCAATGCATCTTATTTTCAGGAAGGGTCTATGTAAGAGCTTTGATTTAGGAAATTCCACATACTCAACTATCATATAGTCTTCCATCATTGCTAGGACTCAAAGCATATTTTTAGAGCAAATCTCATCTATCGAACACAAAGAAAGATAGGGGCTTAAAGTTTTGCCTCCCAAGTTATTTATCACATAGATAATTGTCAACAATAATACTTCATGATCAAATATATTTGAATGGACATATATGCTTGGATCTTTCCCACCACATGATGCTTGCCAAGAGAAAAAGGCTAAATATAGGAAGTGGTGAAGATCACCATGACTCTTGCATAAAGGTAAGTACTAGAAATAAAAGATAGGGCCTTCGCAGAGGGAAGTATTGATTTGCAAAGGTGCCAGAGATCGAGCTTTTAAAACAACGATGAATAATAATTTTGAGCGGTATGCTTTCATTGTCAACATAACAACCGAGAGATCTCGGTATCTTCCATGCTATATACATTATAGGAGGTTCCCAAACAGAATTGTAAAGTTTTTAATCCCCCTCCACCAATCAATCACACTCCATGGCAAGAAGAATCCATGGGTACCGTCCATACCAACAACATTCCTGGGGGAGTTTTTTTAATTATTTGCATTTTTTCCTTTGATTTCGGTACTGGGAATCCCTATTACCAGCCACTTTCTCGTGAATGATAGTGAATCAAAAAATATCATGAGAATAACCCACCTAGCATGGAAGCTAATGACAACCCCTAGTTACTATATGAGTGATTCAGGCATACAAAACAGAATATTATTTGCAGGTTTAGAGTTTGGAACATGCAAATTTACTTGGAACGGCAGGTAAATACCGCATATAGGTAGGTATTGTGGACTCATATGGAAGAACTTTGGGTTTAAGGGTGTTTGGATGCACAAGTAGTATATCTACTTGGTGCGGAAGTTTTGGCTAGTATGAGGTGGAAGCAAGCACCACATGTTGGAGGATCCCTAACCATATAACTTCTATACAGATATACCCAAGCATAACTCATTACGTTATCTTCCTTGTCCAACTTCAACTAATTTTCTCAAGTTTGAAAATAATTAATGGGTATTCAAAATCATAGAATAAGTCCAATATAGTATATTTATATGTGAAATCTCTCTTCCTTCAATATTTTTCATGAATGGTTCAATTGACTAATGCGGTGTTTGCTAACTTTCAATAAATTTTACCACCTATACTTATTATACGTGAAGTCCTTACTCCCCACGGGATAAGAATATAAAACATATATATATTCATATTTATTATATTCAATCCATTCAACTATTTACTCATAGGATATAAGTGAAGCACGAGAGTAAATGACAAAACTACTCCAAAACATATAAGCGAAGATCAATGAGTAGTCAAACAATTAAGTAGCTATGTGAGGTCTTTCTCTCTCTCTCTCAATAAATATTTACGGACCTGAATATTTTATTTAAACATCAAGAAAAAGAAAAATAGCATTGCAAGAATAACACACATCATGTGAACGAATTAAATTTAGTCTCAACACATGCTAACCGATAATTGTTGATGAAGAGAGGTAGGATGCGTAGCTTCCCCAAGATTAGATGCTTGAGAATTCTTGAAATATATAATTGGGGTGCCTTGGGCATCCCCAAACTTGATTTTTTGTATCCTGTTTAATCCTCTCATATCAGGTTTCACCTATTCTCAAAATCTCCATCCACACAAAACTCAAAAAGGAACTTGTGAGATAGGCTAGTACACATAAGAACAAATCAACACTTCATGTACTGCCAAGAAAAGTTGCACAATAATTTTCAAACATTAGGTACTTTATACTATCACTTCCATAATTTATATCTACCAATATAGGCTATGGAAACTATAGGATAAGTAGATAACAAAACTATTACAGCAATCTATCTAAACAAAACAGTCTGTAGCAATTTATTAATCCAGCGTACCTATGTAACTTTAAAAATTATCAAAATTTAGGAAAAACTATAAAATTTATATGAAAATAGTGTATGAAAATTTCAGAAACTTTCAACGTTCCAGTAAAACATGAAAATTCAAACACTACAGAAAAAGTTTCTATTTTTTACACAGCACACATCAAACATGCAATCCAAGCATCCTAAAGGCAATTCTTGGAAATTTTTATTGAAAAAGAAGATTATAAAAACATCAAACTGAAAAAAACAAAATAAAATGACGTTTGAAGCGAAACTCATATTATGTGATGAATAAGAATATAGCTCCAAGTAAGATATACCGATAGTGTTGAAGATGAAAGAGGGGATGAGTTTCGAGGCATCCCCAAGCTTAGACGCTTGAGTCTTCCTTGGATATTACCTCGGGGGTGCCTTGGAAATCCCCAAGCTTAGTTTCTTGTCACTACTTATTCTCCTCATATCGGTGTCTCACCCAAAACTTGAAAACTTCAATCACACAAAACTTAACGGAACTTTGTGAGAAGGGTTAGTCTAATAAAGAAAGATTATTCACTTAGGTACTGTCAAGAAAAGATTCATAATTATTACCACATGATACCTACTATATTCCATCATTCCCATAATTTATATTACTCAATACTCCCTCCGTTCCTATATCTAGTGCACATAAGTTTTTTGGACAAATTCCGCAATGTAGTGCGTATCTCGCGCAAAGAGCGGTTTTGGCAGAATTTCCCTCCCACCGACCAGCCATCACCCCACCCCACTGCATCGCTCCATCATCCCTCTTTCTATCCCTTATCTCTTTCTCTTCACTGCTTTTCCCCACCTCCTTCCTCGCCTCGATCCCCATCGGCCACCCACCACACCTGACCTCCCCACCGATCCGCGCCGTCCCAGTTCATCTCCACCTCCCACAACGCCTCCTCTCCCTCTGTTGTTGATGTTCTCCGCTTCATGTCAGGAGCCGGCCAACAGATCTTGGTGAAGAGGTGTGCTGGAGGCAGTGGTCTTCATGGCCGGAGAAGTTGAGGGAGTGGTGAGGACGAAGGTTCTCGCTCTGTTGAAGGAGGCAAAGGCGGCAATAGAGCAAATTGAGTTGTTGCTAGGCTAGACGCCCAAGATGGACGAAGGAGGTGCTCAACGATTCAGCAAGCGGCAGCGAGGATTCGAAGACACAGAGGAAGAGGAAGAAGAAGAAGAGGAGGAGGTCCCTAGCGAGGGTTGTGCTGGAGACTGGCTGGATGCCCTCGGTAAGGAGGACCTGCTCGAGTACGTCAACGCATTTGAGGTTGGCGACACTAACCAAGGTTCCCTTGTGACAGAAGATGTCGATGTTGGCGTCCGTGTAGAAGCTGCCTCAGCCGTGCCGCTCAGTTTTATTCAACATGGTGTTAAAGTCCTTGGCGGCTGCCCAAGTACAGGTACAGAATTCATGTGCGGGAACATGCTTACCTGCTGCCCAAGTAATGGTGTGCATGTCCTTTGTATGGGGAGATTGCCTATGTTGGCTGAAAAAGAGGTGTTGCCCGAGGACGCTGAGACCCAGGATGGTAATGAGGTGCTGCCCGAGGACGCCGAGACTGACTGCGGAGAGGTGCTGCCCGAGGACGCCGAGACTGACTGCGGAGACGTGCTGCCCGAGGACGCCAAGACTGACGGCGGAGAGGTGCTATCTGAGGACGCCGAGACTGACGGCGGAGAGGTGCTGCCCGAGAACGCCGAGACCGATGAAGGTGGAGAGGAGCTGCCCGAGGATGGCGATACCGACAATGGCGTAGAGGTGCTACCCGAGGACACCGAGACCGACGAAGGCAGACATGAGCTTCCCGAGGATGCCGAGACCGATGACGGCATTGGTGCTTGGCTGCCAGGAAATTGCTCTGATGGACCGCGATAGATACGTATTCCCGCAGCGGCAGATTTACCTGGTCGGAGCCGGGCGACACCATACGTCGCGGAATCTCAGTAGAGGAAGCCGACGGCGAATCTCGCGCCGGCGACGCCGACGGAATCTGGGATTGGTTCTGCACCTCATCTTGCCTACAGCCACTCCTGCCTCCCATCGTCGCCGCTCAAATCTATGTTTTCTCCATGAATGAAACCAGAACAATCTGTCTCCCCTCGCTGGCTCACAACACACAGTACCTTGGGAGCCTTGCCTAGCATGGTCCTGGTTGCTGAAGTGCTGAGGCTATCTATAGGGACACAACCAAACCAGAGTCATGGGCGCCCGGCGAGTATCTGTACTTATCTTATGACTCGACCCCCCATCTTGCACAGAGCTCTACAGTAAGTACTTGGGATGCTCCTGCTAACCCCCAAGTCAGAACCGTAGCATGGGGATCTTACGGAAATGACCGACACTAATCTCCATGTATATAGACGACTGGGATAAGGGGTCCGGGATGCAGATGCTCAGCCGAATGTTTTCGCACTCTTGGTCCTGTCCTGGAGAGCTGATTCGAATTTAAAATGGCTGAGCGGGCATGGGAGGGGCAGGCTATAGGCAGACGTGGCGGCAGGAATGCATTAACTTTCCCTCCAATTTCTCTCCGCGACGGGAGAATGCGTGGCTGAGGCGATGTGCACATGGGTCAGGACAGAGTAGGTGGAAGGGTATGTTGGTCCAAAGTACATGTGCTAGCACACACATTGGTATTGGAGCTGAACCAAAGGCGCACTAGATATAGGAACGGAGGGAGTATAAGCTATAGGAACACTTGAGACAAGCAAACTATGCATGCAAAACAGAATCTGTCAAAAACAAAATAGTTTGTAGAGATCTGAATGATCACCATACTTCCCTGACTCTAAATATTCTTAAAAATTACGAAACCCAAGGAATTTGCATATAAATGATGTGTAAAAAATGCATAATGTTTGTACTCTCCAGTAAAATCATATAATTCATATACTGGACGCAAAGCTTTCTGTTTTTCCACAGAATCAAACAAGCAAGTATCCACACTATCCTAAAGGCTTTACTTGTCACTTTATTTAAATAAAAGACACAAAACATGATTACTATAGAAGATTAATCATGTGGAAACATAAAAACTGAAGGTAAAAGTATTGGTTTGTCTCCCAACAAGCGCTTTTCTTTAATGCCTTTTAGCTAGGCATGATGATTTCAATGATGCTCATATAGGAATAATAATTGAAACATGCAAAACAGTATCATGAATCTCATGAAAAGCACATTTAAGTCTAACCCACTTCCTATGCATAGGGATTTTGTGAGCAAAAAAATTTTGGGAGCAAGAATCAACTAGCATAGGAAGGCAAAACAAGCATAACTTCAAAACCTTGAACACATAGAAAGGAAACTTGATATTATTGCAATTCCTACAAGCATATGTTCCTCCCTCATAATATTTTTCAGTAGCATCATGAAGGAATTCCACAATATAACCAGCACATAAAGCATTCTTTTCATGATCTACAAGCATATAAATTTTACCATTCTCCACACAAGAAAAATTCTTCTCATGACTAATAGTGGGAGGAAACTCAACAAAATAACTATCACGTGACACTTGATTGACATAACCACATTGAATATTAAAATCATGATAATAGGTTTCATGGTTCTCATTACTCTTTATAGCATATGTGTCATCACAATAATCATCATAGATAGGAGGCATGACATCATCATAATAGTTTTGCTCATCAAAACTTGGGGGACTAAAAATATCATCTTCAACAAACATATCATCCCCAAACTTGTGGCTTTACATATCATTAGCATCATGGATATTCAGAGAATTCATACTAACAATATTACTATGATTCTCATCATTCAAAGATTTAGTGCCAAACATTTTAATAACTTCGTCTTCTAGCACTTGAGCACAATTTTCCTTTCCATCATTTTCACTAAAGACATTAAAACGATGAAGCATATGAGGCAACCTCAATTCCATATTTTTTTTGTAGTTTTATTTTATAAAACCAAACTAGTGAAAAACAAGGAACTAATATATTTAATTGCAAGATCTAAATATATAACTTCAAGCACTCACCTCCTCGGCAACGGCGCCAGAGAAGATCTTGATGTCTACTACGCAACCTTCTTCTTGTAGACTCGTGTTGGGCCTCCAAGTGCAGATTTTTGTAGGATAGTAGCAAATTTCCCTCAAGTGAATGACCTAAGGTTTATCCATCCTTGGTAGGCGTAGGATGAAGATGGTGTCTCTCAAACAACCCTGCAACAAATAACAAAGAGTCTCTTGTGTCCCCAACACACCCAATACAATGGTAAATTGTACAGGTGCAATAGTTCGGCGAAGGGATGGTGATACAAATGTAAAATGGATGGTAGATATAGGTTTTTGTAATTGAAAATATAAAAACAGCAAGGTAACTAATGATAAAAGTGATCACAAATGGTATTGTAATGCGTGAAAACAAGCCCTAGGGTTCATACTTTCAATAGTGCAATTTCTCTCAACTATACTGACATAGTTGAATCATATGTAAATACCTCTCCTGTGACAAAGAGTTCACTCCAAAGTCACAAATAGCAGAGAACTATCAAAGAAATTACTGTAGGGTAAGAAACCACCTCAAAGTTATCTTTTCCAATCAATCTTATGAGCTATCCCTATAAGTGTCACGAATAGCCCTAGAGTTCGTACTAAAATAACACCTTAAGGTACACATCAACCAAAACCCTAATACTACTAGGAAAAAGGCTAGTAGTAGCGCTGGAAAACTGCCTACTAGTAGCGCTGGTTACCGCGCTACTACGATCGTGCTATAGCTAAATGTTAGTAGTAGCGCGGGTGTACCCGCGCTACTACTAACCTAACTACTAGTAGCGCTCACTTATTTCCCACGGAAGTCACCTTGTTGCAGCAGTACATGTGGTGAATCTTAAAAAAACTACATGAAGCTATGTTGAATCTAGACAATGCATAACTTGTTTTGGAATCTTGGTAACACACTAATTCTAGAAGAAGCAGACACAATCATGTATCCATCTAACATCCAAACTTATCAGGACATCAGAATGTTTTAGTTCAAACAATAAATGAAAATGCAGCCTATATGCTTTTTTCTATATATAAAATCTCTTGTAGAAGCAATCCATCTATTTATTATGTTATCACTAAAATAGTAGGAAAAATGTGCATCTATGCTTAATTGACCATCAGCTATACTTTTCTACAAACAAAGAGCTGGACAGTCAACTATACTTTTATACAAACAAAACCTCTTGTAGAGGCTCTGAAAAGGCAAGACCGGACACATGAAAACTAGCAGAAGCATATAAAATGTGCATCTACTAACATTCTTCTCATCAAAAGTTTTAGGAGTTCATGGACAAATCACAGATGAACAAACGACATGCTTATCTGCAAAGAAAAAACACCAGTACAAGAGGTTCCCTGCAGACTACTTTCTTCTAGAGACTTGTGATTTTCCAAAACGAAATGAAAACAGAGAGGATATGTTCTGTATTCAATTTCATATTCACAATGCCATCTATGTTGAACTGGTTTTGGAATCTAGGTAACACAATAATTCTAGAAGAAGTACACAGAAATATGCATGAACCATCTAACATCCAAACATATATCATGAGGACTTGATGATTCTTTAGTCCAAAGAATAGATGACAAGCTGCCGATATGCTTTGCTGAGTCATGCTAAGTCCGAATCCCAGGAGACACCAGCAGCCCAGAGAAGATTCCGCATGACTCACTATGGTTCTAAAAGCTTGTGGTATCGCGCAAAATTGGAAATCATAGTCCTGAATCGAGAACACCGCAAGCAAACCACTAGCAGTCCTGAATTGCTAGTCCAGGAAGCAAGTTACGAGGCCACAAAAAAGCAGAATCCCAGGAGGCACACCAGTAGTCCAAAGCATATTACTCCATGAACCGATGTTATTCTAAAAGCTTGTAGCATCATGCATGATTGGCAATCACGGTGCATAGTGTGCACTTGTTTAGTCTATTCTGAACATTGTCATACATATATTAATAGTAAACAACTAGCAGCCCCTATTGAATCGTACACACAGGAACACCTATGATAGGACCCAGAACCAATCTAGCACAATCGCGTTACAGAACTGAACCAATCAACAAATCAAATGCGGGATCTAGGTAAGCCAGAGCGAGAGGAGGCATAGGATCGGATCAGTCACCTTCCTTGCCACCCCGATGTGGCACCCGGCCCTCCCATCCTGCCTTCCTCCTCAGAACACTTGCGCCCACGAGAGAAAAAAGGTTCAGAATCCTACACTACGCAAAAAGAAGGAACACCGATAGGCAGGTGTGGAGAAGCGGGCGCGTGCCTTGCACCGGGTGCCGGCGACGGCGGAGGCCACCGGAGCGGAGAGTGCGGAGGCCATCTGTGGGGGGCGAGAGCTGCAGCGCGCGGAGCAGGAGGAGAAGGGGGCGAGGGTGATATGGGCAAAGGTGTAGTCCTTGAGGCACGGATCAGACGGAGGGGAGGGAGGGGCGGAGCTTTAGGAGCTTGGGGGTGTGTTGCGCGCGGCCGGTGCTCGCCGAAACCGGCCGGCGTGGTGGTGGCGGAGACGAGGACATCGTGGGGGAGAGGACATTGACCGAGGGGGTGGGGCTGAGGGTCACGAGAGAGAGAGAGTTTTTTTATGGAGGGGACTAAATTCAGCTTTAGCACTGATTGGAGGAAAGCGCTATTGCTAAGTAAATAGCAGTAGCACTTTTCACGTATGAGCGCTACTAGTATACCTAGCCTGCCGGCAACGATCTGACAAGTATAGTAGTAGCGTGTTTTACAACTATAGCGCTACTGCTATATGAATAGTAGTAACGTTCTTTCGGTCGAAGCGCTATTGCTAAATAGTTGCAGCGCTGCCCTTTAAAAAGCGCTACTAGCAAGCTCCTGTGTATAAGGTTTTCCCTCTTAGTGTAATGTCACCTAGATACTCCAATGTCACCACAAGTACCCGTGTGCTTAATTATATGATATGCATCACACAATTTCAGATCCATCATGTTCAATCCAACACAAAGAACTTCAAAGAGTCCCCCAAAGTTTCTACCAGAGATTCAAGACGCAAACATGTGCCAACCCGTATGCATAGATTCCCAAGGTCACGGAACCCGCAAGTTGATGACCAAAACATACATCAAGTGGATCAATAGAACATCCCATTGTCACCACGGATATCCCATCGCAAGACATACATGAAGTGTTCTCAAATCCTTAAAGACTCAATCCGATAAGAAAACTTCAAAGGGAAAACTCAATTCATCACAAGAAGATAGAGAGGGGAAAAGTCCATATGATTCATCTATATCAATAAAGCTCGTGGTACATCAAGATCGTGCCATATCAAGAACATGGGAGAGAGAGATCAAACACATATCTACTGGTACATACCCTTAGCCCCGAGGGTGAACTACTCCCTCCTCATCATGGAGACCGACGGGATGATGAAGATGGCCTACGGTGATGGTTTCCCCCTCCAACAGGGTGTCGGAATGGGATCCCGATTGGTTTTTCATGGCTCTGGAGGCTAGCGGCGGTGGAACTCCCGATCTAGGTTTCTTTTCGGAGGTTTGGGTATATATAGGAATTTTTGGCATCGGTCTCACGTCAAGGGGGGCCATGAGGCGGTGAAAAGACACCCAAGCGTGCCTAGGGGGTGGTCGCACCTGGCAGGCTTGTGACCTCCTCATGGCTCTTCTGGACCAACTCCAATGCTTTGGGAGTCTCTTTTGGTCCAAAAAATCATCCTAAATTTTCAGCCCATTCCGAGAATTTATATTCCGGTACAAAAAAATGACATCATGGTAGTTCTGAGGAAAACAACGTTAGTCCGGGTTAGTTCTAATAAAATCATACCAAAATCATATAGAATTATTGTAAACATGGAATGAATACTTCATAAATTATAGATACGTTGGTGATGTATCACCACTCAAGGTTGGTTCCCCCTCACTTTTCTCCACCTGTGTGGATCCCTCCCTACTAGTCTCCAATGCCCTTCGGCATGGGTTTTGGGATATTAGGTTTAGGTGTTCATTCGGACCGATAGAGACGGCCGAGTGGAACCGCCTGTTAGCCGTCCTGCCTCATACGCTACCGAACCACCCAGATATGGTGGCTTGGTGGTTATCCCCTTCTCGAGAGTATTCGGTTAGCTCAGCATATCAGGCCATTTGCTGGATATCGCCTCTATGGAAGGCTCTCTGCCCCTGAATATAAAAATCTTCGTGTGGTAGGTGTTGCATAACTGCATCCCTTCGGGTACGGAGGTGCGAAAGCAGCATGGGCCGGGCGACAGTTTGTGCCCCTTATGCGGGGTGCTGGAGACGGCAACCCATATTTTATTCACATGCACGGTGGCGAGGGTCATGTGGGAATTCATCCGCGAGGCTCTTGGGCCCGACTGAGCTTCCCAGGACCTTACGGAGTTCCTTCAAATTAGGGTCAACCACTCTGGGCATCGGCGCCAGTTATTCTGGCTAATCTTTGCCTCTATAGTATGGACCCTCTAGACACTCGCAATAAAATGGTTATAGAGTGGATCTTCCCAAGGTGCGTGTCTGACTCCTTCAAATTCCCGGCTTTTATGCAACATTGGCACCCCCTCTCTAGGCAGCAAGACCGGGTGCGCCCTGACGGTATGCTGGATGCTCTTCTGACTATGGCGCGTCAGCTAGCCTCCTTGTAGGGTCGATGATCCTCAGTCACTAGGTTGTGTTTTTTCTGATTTCTTTTATTTTTTTGGGAAAGTCTGTGTCATCACCCAGCCTATGTTTGCACTTAACTCTATGGATTGTATGGATGTTTGCTTTATCTATTAAGTGGGGTGAAAGCCTATTTCGAGAGGATCGCCATATATCATCCATAGGATGGCCATAAGCGAAACAACTTCACCATCTCATAGCATTAAAATTAATCATGTTACTAGTTTTCCTTGGTGAGTTAATAGAGGTTGGTGTAGCGTCCATCAGGGAGCAATAATTTGTTATTGTGGAGGGAGGGACCAACCCATTTTAATTTGTCTTTTATTTCCCTAGAAATGGGTTTTCTTTTATGGTACGTTTCTAACACTCAAACTATGCTTTTAGACCCATGTTTAGAGGAGGTCATTGACACCAATTTGCGATAAAAGAAATGCCATGATAGTGCAATGGTGGATTGGGGAATGGATCCCTCTTTGACCGATCTGTAACAAATCTACCTATTACAAAAGCTATAATATATTAGTTAAGAGCATCTACAACCAGAACTTGCAAATCCATCCCTTCAAACGTCCGCGGACGCGTCTGGACCCGTCTGCAGACACTGACCGGTCATGCCTCAAATAATGCATTCTAAAATTGGATACCTCAAATTAAAAATCTCAAATGAAATTATTACATGCAACATAAACCCAATACAAGAGGAACTCGTCCGTCTCCACCGTGTCCATATCCGGCGGTTGGCTGCGCCCCTACTAGTGTCGGCCCGGTCACCGACGAGGTAGAGTAGGACATGGGACACTAGCTGGCTCATGGGCCTTGAGCTCCCACGGTCTCCCATACCCTACTCTTCCTTGTTAGAGCCAGTAACCCAAACGGTGTTGGTGGACATCGGGTCAATGACGGATCCTTCCTGGGAGGAGCAGACATCCACCACGAGACGGTTGTGACGCCCGCACTGGTGCACCCTATGCGGTGTCGGAGAGTGTGAGTCCTCCACTCCAACATCCACTGCCACGAGATCCTCCAAAATATCCCGCACTCGCTGCCTCACACGGCGCGCATGTCGTGTCATGTTATTGTCCGACTATGCTCGTTGTTCATGCTCGGCACGCCAATAGAGGGGTTGGGCGTCCTCCACGGCACTCGAATGTCAGATGGACCACACCGCCTCCGGTGAGGCAGCGATGCTAGATCCAACCACCGATCGTGCCAACGCAATGGATTCCCAATGTTGTGAGTCCCAGCGCTGCCGTCAGGCGACCACCTACCGCGCATGGCGGAGTGCAATACGGATGGTGTTGGGGAACATTGCAAGGGAAACAAAAAAATTCGTACGCACATGCAAGATCTATCCATGGTGATGAGCATCTACGAGAGGGAGAGTGGATCTACATACACTTGTAGATCGCTTAGCAGGAAGCGTTGAGTAACGTGGTTGATGTAGTCGAACGTCTTCGCTATCCAAATCGCCAATCATCCCGCGAT
Source organism: Hordeum marinum (assembly GCA_022496015.1). Taxonomy (NCBI): domain Eukaryota; kingdom Viridiplantae; phylum Streptophyta; class Magnoliopsida; order Poales; family Poaceae; genus Hordeum; species Hordeum marinum. Next base: position 95,242,133 of record CM039678.1, read on the forward strand.
CCCATCACGATTCGTCCCACGATCCAATCACGATCCTTTCGATCTAGCGCCGAATGGACGACACCTCCGCATTCAACACAGGTACAGCTCGATGACGATCTCCATGTCCTTGACACAGAAAGCGAGGGTGGAGATGTATATGAGTTCACCGGCAGCACAACAGCATGGTGGCGGTGGTGGTGCAGCTGATCCGACAGAGCTTCACTAAGCCGTACCGAACAGGTCTAGAGGAGAATCTATCTAGAGGGAGATGCCCTCTCTACCCTCCACTATATATAGGAGGAGAGAAGGAGGTCGACGCCCTAGATCCCATCGAGGGAGTGGCAGCCAAGGCAGATGGGGAGGCGCCCCCTAGGCAATCCCTAGGGTGGCTTACCCCCCAAGTTACCTAGTGGAAGCCCCTTAGATGGGCTCCTCCACCCTTGGACGAAGTGGGCTAGCTTTTGGGTGGCGCCCAGCCCCCTTGTGGGCTGCTTTGCCCACTCCCCTTGGCCCATGAGCCCCCCCGAAACAACTTTTAGTACTCCCGGGAATAACCCGGTACCCTCGAAACGCTTCCGGACTCTGATTCCCTTCATCCTATATACCGACCTTCACCTCTGGACATTTTCCGGAGTTCCTAGTCAAGTATGGGATCTCATCTAGGACTCCGATCAACCTTCCGTCAACAACACCTATAACTCAATACTACTGAAACGTCATCGAACGTTAAGTGTGCAGACCCTGCGGGTTCGAGAACAATGTAGACAAGACCGAGACACCTCTACGGTCAATAACCAATAGCAGGAACTGGATGCCCATATTGGTTCCTACATATTCTACGAATATCCTTATCGGTTGAACCTCTATGTCAAGGATTCGGTTAATCCCGTATGATGTTCCCTTTGTTCTTTGGTACGTTACTTGCCCGAGATTCGATCGTCGGTATCTCCATACCTAGTTCAATCTCGTTACCGGAAAGTCTCTTTACTCGTTTCGTAATACAAGATCCCATGGCTAACTGTTTAGTCACATTGCTTGAAAGGCTTATAGTGATGTTGTATTACCGAGTGGGCCCTAAGATACCTCTCCGTCACACGGAGTAACAAATCCCAGTCTTGATCCATGCCAACTTAGCAGACACCCTCAAAGATACCTGTAGAGCATCTTTATAGTCACCTAGTTACGTTGCGACTTTTGATACACACAAGGTACTCCTCCGGTGTTAGTGAGTTGCATGATCTCATGGTCACAGGAACAGATACTTGACATGCAGAAAACTATGGCAATAAACTGACACGATCATATGCTATGTTTATAGTTTTGGTCTTGTCCATCACATCATTCTACTAATGATGTGATCCCGTTATCAAATGACATCGCATGTCCATGGCCAGGAAACCTAGACCATTTTTGATTAACGAGCTAGTTTATTAGCAGCATACTTGGGACATGGTGTTGTATATGTATCCATACATGTATCTGAGCTTCCCAGCAATACAATTCTAGCATGGATAATAAACCATTATCATGAACAAGGAAATATGATATTAACTAATTTATTATTGCCTCTAGGGCATATTTCCAAAGTCTCACATTTGCACTAGAGTCAATAATCTAGCTCACATCGCTATGTGATTTGCTATGAATCTCACACCCAATGAGTTCTGGGGTTCGATCATGTTTTGCATGTGAAAGAGGTTTTAGTCAACGGGTCTGCGACATTCAGATCTGTGTGTACTTTGCAAATCTCTATGCCATATTGTAGACACTGCTACCACGTTCCACTTGGAGCTATTCCAAATGGCTCTCCACTATACATATCCGGATTGCTACTCAGAGTTATCCGGATTGGTGTTAAAGCTTGGATCGACGTAGCCCTTTACGATGAACTCTTTATCACCTTCATAATCGATAAATACTTCCTTAGTCCTCTAGTTATTAAGGATAACTTTGACTGTTGTCTAGTGATCCACTCCTGGACCACTCTTGTACCCCTTGAAAGACTCATGGCAAGGCACACATAGGTGTGGTACATAGCATGGCATACTATATAGAGCCTATGGCTAAGGCATGGTGGACGACCTTCGTCCTTTCTCTTTCTTCTGCCGTGGTCGAGCTTTGAGTTTTACTCAACTTCACACCTTACAATTCAAGCAAAACATCTTCTTCGACTGATCCATTTTGAACTCTTTAAAAATCTTGTCAAAGTATGTACTCATTGAAAGTCTCATCGAGCGTCTTGATGTATCTCTATAGATCTAGATGGACAAGAATTAAGTAGCGTTATCCAGGTCTTCCTTTGAAAAACACCTTTCAAACAACCCTTTATGCTTTCCATAAATTCTACATCATTTCCGATCAACATTATGTCATCCACATATACTTATCAAAAATTATATAGTGCTCCCACTCACTTTCTTGTAAATAAAAGTTTCTTATAAACTTTGTACAAACTCAAAAACTTTGATTACCTCATCAAAGCGTATATTCTAACTTTGAGATGCTTGCTCCAGCCCATAGAAGGATTGCTGGAGCTTGCACACCTTTTAGCATCCTTAGGAGTGACAAAACTTCTCGGTTCTATCACATACAACCTTTCCTCACGAAAACCGTTAAGGAAACTATGTTTTGACATCCGTGTGCCAAGTTTCATAACTGAAAAATGCAGCAACTACTAACATAATTTCAACATACTTTTAGCCTCGCTATGGGTGAGAAAGTCTCAGCATAGTCAACTCCTTGAACTTGGCAGAAAATTCTTTGCGACAAGTCGAGCTTTATAATTGGTGACATTCACCATCAGCATCCGTCTTCATCTTAAATGACCATTTGTACTCAACGACCTGCCATTCAATGGGCAAGTCTACCAAAGTCCATACTTGGTTTTCATACATGGATGCTTACTCGGATTTCATGCCCTCTAACCATTTGTTAGAATCCGGGCCTATCATCGCTTCTCCAAAATTCGTAGGTTCATCATTGTCCAACAACATGACCTCCAAGACAGGGTTTCTGTACCACTCAGGAGCAGTACGTGTCCTTGTTGACCTACGAGGTTCGATAGTAACTTGATCCAAAGCTTCATGATCATCATCATTAACTTTCTGTTCAATAACCTCATCAAGTTCTATCTTACTCCCACTCAATTCTTTTGAGAGAAACTCTTTCTCGAGAAAGGACCTGTTTTTAGCAACAAACACATCTGCCCTCGGATCTGAGATAGAAGGTATACTGAACTATTAGCTTAGGGTACCTATGAAGATGCACCTTTCCGCTTTGGGTTCGAGCTCATCAGACATAAGCGTCGCATCCCCAAACTCTAAGAAATAATAGCTTAGGTTTCTGCCAAATCATAATTCATATGGTGTCATCTTAGTGTATTTAGATGGTGCCCTATGTCAAGTGAATGTAGTTGTCTCCAATGCATTACCTCAAAATGATACTAGCCAAACGATAAGAGACATCATAGTACGCATCATATCCAATAGAGCATGACTGTGATGTTTGGACACACCATCACACCATGTTGTTCCAGGTGGCGTGAGCTGTGAAACAATGTCCACATTGTCTGAAGTTGTATACCAAACTCGTAACTCAGATATTCACCTCCACGATCATATCGTAGACATTTTTATCTTCTTGTCACGATGATCTCAAACTTCACTCTGAATTTGCTTGAACTTTTCAAATGTTTCAGACTTGTGTTTCATTAAGTAAATATGCCCATATCTATTCAAATCAGCAGTGAAGGTAACAAAATAACGATATCCACTACACACTATAACACTCACTGGACCGCATACATCAACATGTATCATTTCCAATAAGTCACTTCCCCGCCCCATCATACCGGAAAATGGGGTTTTAGTCATCTTGCCCAAGAGGCATGGTCCGCATGCCTCAACCGATTCGAAATCGAATGAGTCCAAAGATCCATCAGCATGGAGTTTCTTCATGTGCTTTACACCAATATGACATTTAGCGGCAATTCCACAAGTATGGGGTACTATCGTTATTAACTATGTATCTTTTGGCATCAATGTTATGAACATGTGTATTACTATGATCAAGATTCAATAAACCATTCTCATTGGGTGCATGACCATTGAAGGTGTTATTGTTGTAAACAGAATAACCATTATTCTCTAACTTAAATGAATAATTGTATAGCAATAAACACGATCTAATCACGCTCATGCTCAATGTAAACACAAAATAACATTTATTTAGGTTCATCACTAATCCCGAAGGTAGAGAGAGCGTGCTATGGTGATCACATCAACCTTGGAAACACTTCCAGCACTCATTGTCACCTCACCCTTAGCTAGCCTCTATTTATTCCATAGCTTTTATTTTCAGTTACTAACATTTAGCAACTGAATCGGTATCTAATACATAGGTGCTACTAGGAGTAATAGCAAGGTACACATCAATAACACATATATCAAATATACTTCTGCTGACATTGCCAGCCATCTTATCTCCCAAGTATCTAGGGTTGTTCCGCTTCAGCAACCATTCTCATCATAATAGAAGCACTTAGTCTAGGGTTTGGGTTCAACCTTGGGTTTCTCTACTAGAGCGGCAACTGGCTTGCCATTCCTGAAGTTTTTCCCTTCTTGCCCTTGCCCTTCTTGAAACTAGTGGTTTTACTTAACCATGGACACTTGATGCTCCTTCTTGATTTCTACCTCCATAGTGTCAAACATCGTGAACAGCTCAGGCATCATCTTATCCATCCCTGGCATGTTATAGATCATCAGGAAGCTCCAGTAGCTTGGTGGTAGTGACTTGAAGAACTATATTAATCGCAATCTTATCTGGAAGATTAACTCCCACTCGATTCAAGTGATTGTAGCACCCAGACAATTTGAGAACATGCTCACAGATTGAGCTATTATACTTCATCTTACAGGCAAAGAATCTTGTTGGAGGTCTCATACCTCTCAACACAGGCACGAGTGTGAATCCCAATTTCAGCTCATAACATCTCATATGGTCTGTGACGTTCAAAAAATTTTGGAGCCTCAATTCTAAGTCGTAATGCATGATGCACTGAACTATCAAGTAGTGATCAGAACTTGTTGACAACATCTACAGACGACGCTTGGGGGGTGGTGCACTGAGCGTTGCATCAAGGACAAACGCCTTCTATGCAGCAACTAAGGACAATCCTCTGATCACTGACCTAGTCGGCATAATTACTACCATTATCTTTCAACTCTATTTTCTCTAGGAACGTATTTAAAATCACAGGGGAGCTATAGCGCGAGCTATCGATTTACAATATAACTTTCCAAAGAGAAGTTTATACTATGTTCATGACAAATGAGTTCAATTAATCATATTACTTAAGAAATCCCACTCAAATTGACATCCCTCTAGTCATTCGAGTGATACATGATCCAATTCACCAACTCAACTCCGATCATCCCGTGAGTTGAGGTGGTTTCAATGGTGAACATCATCATGTTCATCATATCTACTACATACTTATGTTCGATCTTTCGGTCTCTTGTGTTCCGAGGCCAAGTGTATACATGCTAGGCCCATCAAGTTTAATCCGAGTGTTCTACACGTGCAACACTGGCTTGCACCCATTGTATGTGAACGTAGAGTCTATCACACCCGACCATCACGTGGGGTCTCGACACGACAAACTTTCGCAACGGTGCACACTCTGGGAGAACAAAAATTATCTTGAAATTTAAGTGAGCGATCACTATATAATGCTACCATTGTCCTAAGCAAAACAAGGTGCATAAAGGTATTAACATCACATGAAAATCATAAGTGACATGATATGGCCATGATCTTGTGCTTTTGATCTCCATCCTTAAAGCACCGGCATGATCTTCATCGTTACCGGCCTGAGACCATCATCTCCATCATCCTGATCTCCATCAATGTGTCTCCATCGGGGTTGTCGCTCCCACCATGCTTCTACTACTATTGCTACCGCTTAGCGATAAAGTAAAGCATTACATAGCGCTTAATGATTGACATGCAGGTCATACAATAATTAGAAAAAACCCTATGCCTCCTGCCGATTGCCATACTCATTGACATGCAAGTCGTGATATTCTATATAAAACATGATCATCTCATACATCACATATATCTCATCATGTAATTGGCCAGATCACATCACAACATACCCTGCAAAAACAAGTTAGACATCCTCTAATTGTTGTTGCATGTTTTACGTGGCTGCTACGTGTATCTAGCAAGAACGATTCTTACCTACGCAAAACCACAACAGTGATACACAAATTGCTATTAAACCTTCTCAATGACCGCCTTTGTCGAATCCGATCCAACTAGAGTAGGGGAGATAGACACCCTCCAGCCATCTTTACGCAACAAAGTCACATGTCAGCCATTGGAACCGGTCTCTCGTACATGGACGAGTAAGGTTGGTTTGGGCTGCTTCATCCCACAATACCACTGAATCAAGAAAAGACCAAGGGAGGAAGAAATCTGAGCATCAATGCCCATAAACTCCTTTGTGTTCTACTCATGATCTCGGCTACACATTGACCTAGATCTGATACCACTGTTGGGGAACGTTGCAAGGGAAACAAAAAAATTCCTACGCACACAGAAGATCTATCCATGATGATGAGCATCTACGAGAGGGAGAGTGGATATACACACCCTTGTAGATCGCTAAGCGGTAAGCTTTGAGTAACGCGGTTGATGTAGTCGAACGTCTTCGGGATCCAAATCGCTAGCCGTCCCGTAGTCCCATCACGGTCCGTCCCGTGATCCAATCACGATCCGTCCTGCGATGCAATCACGATCCTTTCGATCTAGCAGCGAACGGATGACACCTCCGCCTTCAGCACACGTATAGCTCGATGACAATCTCCACCTCCTTGATACAACAAGCGAGGGTGGAGAGGTAGATGATTTCTCCAGCAGCACAATGGCATGGTGACGATGGTGTTGGAGCTGATCCAGAAGGGCTTCGCTAAGCCGTACTGAACAGATCTAGAGGAGAAGCTAACTAGAGGGAGAGAGGGAAGCACGTGGCTTTTTAGGTGGGCTGCCCTCTCTCTCCCTCCACTATATATAGGAGGAGAAGAGGAGGTGGGGCTCCCTAGATCCCATCTAGGGAGTGGTGACCAAGGCAGAGGGCGAGGCGCCCCAAGGGAAACCCTAGGGTGGCTTCCCCCTAAGTTACCTATTGCCAGCCCCTTAGATGGGCTCCCCCACAATTGGCCGAAGTCGGATCAGGTTTGGGTGGTGCCCAAACCCCTTGTGGGCTAGTTTTCCCCCTCCATTTGGCCCATGAGGCCCCCCAACACTTGTTGGGCCCCCCGAAACACCTTTCGTCACACCCGGTCATAACCCGGTACCGCCAGAACACTTTCGGACTCCGATTACCTTTGTCCTATATATCGATCTTCACCTCCGTGCCATTTCGGAGTTCCTCATCACGTCTGGATCTCAACCGGGACTCCGAACAACCTTAGGTCACCAACACATATAACTCAATACCACCGAAACGTCACCGAACATTAAGTGTGGAGACCCTGCGGGTTCGAGAACTATGTAGACATGACCGAGACACCTCTAGTGTCAATAACCAATAGCGGGACCTATACGCCCATATTGGTTCCTACATATTCTACAAAGATCTTTATCGGTTGAACCTCTATGTCAATGATTCAGTTAATCTCGTATGATGTTTCCTTTGTTCCTCCGTATCTTACTTGTCGGAGATTCGATTGTCGGTATCTCTGTACCTAGTTCAATCTCGTTACTCACAAGTCTGTTTACTCATTCCGTAATACAAGATCCCGTGGCTAAATCTTTAGTCACATTGCTTGCAAGGATTATAGTGATGTTTTATTACCGAGTGGGCCCTGAGATACCTCTCCATCACAAGGAGTAACAAATCCCAGTCTTGATCCATGCCAACTCAACAGACACCCTCGGAGATACCTGTAGAGGACCTTTATAGTTACCCAGTTACGTTGCGACGTTTGATACACACAAGGTACTCATCCGGTGTCAGTGACTTGCATGATCTCATGGTCATAGGTACAAATACTTGACATGCAAAAAACTGTAGCAATAAACTGACATGATCATATGCTATGTTTATAGTTTGGGTCTTGTTCATTACATCATTCTCCTAATGACGTGATCCCGTTATAAAATGACATCTCATGTCTATGGCTAGGAAACCTTGACCATCTTTGATTAACGAGCTAGTCTATTAGAGGCATACTAGGAACATGGTGTTTTCTTTGTTTCCACACAAGTATCTGAGTTTCTGATCAATACAATTATAGTATGGATAATAAACGATTATCATGAACAAGGAAATATGATAATAACTAATTTATTATTGCCTCTAGGCGTATTTCCAAAAGATGGTTATCTCCTGCTCGAGGCCGCGTGGGATGAGCTCGTGGTTTGCGGATCTAGAGGTGAATGACTCGGATCCGCTACCCGTCATGCCAGAGAAGGTCGCAGATCGCCGGATGGTGTCTTGGGTGGCAGATGGGAGTGAAGTGGAGTGGAGTAACTCGCTAGGGTTTCATAATGAAACGCCTATAGCTAGTACACTTTCCTGGAGTCCTTGTTGCAACTGGATGTTAATCTATAGTCCGCTTCCATTATATCGTCTTCTCTCTCATTCAACTCAGCATAAATATGATAGTTTAACATGAATGATAACGTCCACATCATATTGGCACTGATCTCATGCCCCAAATGCAGTTGATGTCGTTTGATTCGTTTGCACGAATATTGCAATAGTTGTCATCTGGGTCGAGAGCCACGTAAGCACCCATCATCGTGTGGGCGTTATCAGTTAGGGCCACATGTGTGGGTGCTCCTCAGCCCAACGTAAACACGACGCTCGCTCGAACATGTGGATGAAACTGCTCTTTGCCCATACAACGCTCGCACTATGATAGATGGCAACTACAGTTGTGCATATGTGGGAACTTGTAATCACACACGCAACTATGGGTGACCATACATGGAAACTATGGTTTGCCCACACGTGGCAACTCCAATTAGTTACACATGACAACTATATTTAATGATACATGGCAACTAAAGTTAATCCCACATGGTAACTACAATTATTAGACATGTCAACTATAGTTCATTACACCTGTCAACTGAAGTTAATTACACACACGTTCGCGCTCATGGGGTGGGGATGAGTAGTTGCCACATAAGTTCATGTGGGCCGTCGTAGCCGCGCCCGAACATATGGACAGTTTTAATGTTCGCCCACAGAGGTTCGTGTGTTGGCTCCTAGGTACGACTAGAGAGTCATGTGGTTGGGTGTCCATTGTGTCACATGTGTGGTGAATATCAGTGCGCTAGTTTAATCCTTATAGCCTTCTGACTGTACTTTATTATACGTGTGCTCTAACATGCACATCTTACTACTCTATAGTGGGGAGTAACATATGGATGGTGTCATGCAAAACTTCATTTGTTAGATTGTTGACTCATCTTGTCTTGGTATATGTGGTGTTACCCATAGTTTGAGTAACATACTATGTTACCACATGCCTCTGTTTACTCATTTATTATGTGTCACATCATCTATTTTCCTAGATATGTGTGATGTTAACACTTATTTTACTCCCACTATGGACAGTATAAACTTTGACGAAGGGAGTAGTAACTAGTTACTACCTCTATAAAAAGAAAAGTTACTACCTCAGGTCAGGTTTATTAACAGGGTCATATTTTAATCATGATTTTGACTTATAAAAATACAATTTATACATGGCAAACATAATGTCATTAAAAACTATATTTAAATAGAAATCAATGATATGATTTTTGCGACATGTATTAAAATTTATTAGTTAAATTTATGATAAAAAATTGTCATAAATACAAAAAATGAATAAACCAGACCACATGTGATCCAAGGCACATACATGAAGAAAGAGAATGAACAATGATGAAAAAAGTACAAACAACTTTATTGGCAATTATGAATGCTAACTTTATATGACATGACAACATATTATACCTGATGGGTCTCATCTCTTGATTCGGATAACCTAGAGCAAAGCAAAGGTAAATCCCTAGTCTTTGTGTTGCCTGTCCCTGATTCTCTGGTTGTGGCGCTAGAGGAAATTCCTACTTGGTGCCCGCCAAGGGTTGGGAGAGTAAAACTAAACTCTGATGGGTCCTTCACCTCTGGCGGGAATGCGGGAGCTGGCATGGTGTTGAGAGACTCTAATGGTACACACATCTTCTCGGGATGTCGTACGCTGTATAGGTGCAGGGATGCATTAGAAGTAGAAGTGTATGTGTGTATGGAGGGTTTATCCTCTGCTATGATGAGAATGGGGCTACCGATTGAAATGGAAATTCATTTTTTGGAGCGAGTCAAGATGGTGCAGTCCAATGACATTGATAGTTCAGTTTATGCTTATCTCATTAGAGAGATTAAGCTGATGATGAGTCTTAGGGAGATTAGTATTACTCAGATCCGTAGACCCCAGAATAAAGTTAGTGATTGTTTAGCTTCCTTTGCTAGAGTGGAGGGTAGAAATATGACCTGAATAGGTTCTGCTCCTCCGAGAGCTATGGAACTTGTTGTATCAGATTGTAACACTCGTGGGGTCTGAGTAATACAGGTTCAATTCGCAAAAAAACATATTATACCAGGTAGATGATTATTTTTTAGTCATGCTCTTAGCTGCATTCGTGCTTCCATGACAACTGCCGCGGAGACCTACAGCTGCTCATATCCCTTCAAGTCAAATGTAAGCTGGGCCATTTCGATTCATGTGTGCCTCATTTATCATATTTCGTGTTAACTGGCTAATCGTAACAACATGTGAGGAGCCCGCGCTGGCCATTTGAAATTGCCACCGGCGACTTGCCGGAGCGCTGCTCGCCGCTGCTTGCGACACCACCGGTGGGCCGGGCATGGCTGGCCTGCATGCGGCGGTGGCCCCGCCCTTGCCGGTGCCGACCCTCTCGGTGCGCTTGGCACCCTTTCATTGGGCTGAGGTGGCGGAAGATCACGATGGCTCCGAGCCGAAGGGGCGGGTGGAGCGGCCTGTGACCCTGGCGCCGTCGGAATTTGGCATGTTCCTTGCTGTCGCTCGCTCTCTAGTCCGCCATCGCGGCCCTCGACCTTGCCCAGGTGCTCCGGTGTCCGCGACTGTACCACCTCCCCGGACTGCCCGGATGGCCGCCCTTTGGGTGGTGGCCGGACCGAGGTGACCTCCGGGAGGCCGGCACCGCCCCGTTCACCCCCGGCTCTTCCGCTGCATGCCATTGCCAGTGGTTCCACTGGCTCGGTGCCCCCTGCTCTTCCATCCTGCCGCCGGCTCCTGCTAGCCTCGTTAAGGGTGGAGGGGACTCTCCCTCCATGTGGATCGGGCCGGCTAGGGCGACGCTGTTGGCTGGGCCCATGACCCGGCCCATCGCTTGTGGCTGGCTGCGGGCGATGGGGGCTCGGCCCATTTTCTTGCCAGGGGCCCAGCTTGCCTCGGCATGGGAAAATCGCGAGTGGGCCTTGGCCCTGACTGATCTTGCCCGTTGGCGGTGGATCAAGACCGGTGACGGCCCATTGCCGATGGACCCGGCCTATAGGGCCGACATGGCAAATATGGGGCATGGGCTCGATCCGTTGAGGTCACCCCTCCTCTGTTTCCCATCGCTCCGCCATCTCCCCCTCTTCCCGTGATGCCCTCGCCTTCCCCTCGCTCCCGCGACGTCCCTCCCTTCGGTGATCCTACGCCACAGTGCTGATGTCTCCCCGCCTCCCCGGCGACCAGGGGTTCTGGAGAAACCAGCCCCTCGACCAGTCGGCAACTTCCCGGCCACCTCGTGGCTCCCTCTGCCTGCCTCGGTGAGTGCCCAACGCGGGTCCAACGACCGCTGCCTTGTCCCACACAAGGATTGGAGCGTCGGTGGTTGACCGCCTACTCCTGCCACTAGTTTCTACCGGCCGCCTCCGGCCCGCGAGGTGGAGACCTCCAGTGACAGTTGCTGTGCCCTCCGGATCGTCCTTCCTGCAGGCTCGGGATGATGGCCGTGATCCCTGTTTTCCCTTGCCCGACTCTACGGGGGCAAGCCGGCGGGAGGACGAGGCTCGCAAGTGCGACGCGGGACTCCACCGCGAGGCCGACCTTCGGTACGAACTCTCGTTACATACGGTGGTGGCTCCATCGTCCCACCCCTATAATGGTCACTCTGGATGGGAGCAGTGGGAGGGCTCGCACGCTGCTACCCGACGGTCCGAGGGGTCGGACGTCGCGGTTAGCGCGAGCAGCCATCCGAGCGGGGTTAGGCCCCCGAGTGGCTCTAGGGTGATACTAGGTCCCCCGATGGTTCCCCTGCATCCCGACCATATGAGGCGATGGGTTCCATGGCTCCTCCTCATCGCTCGTCGGTGCCCGCCGGCCAGGAGGCTCCCTTGGCTCGGAAGAACAAGAACACGAAGTTGAAGTGGTCGAGTGGCTTGGGTGGCCCTCTGGTGCATGCCCCCCCCAGCCTACGACACGCACGTGACTTGGGACGCTCCATCTTCTAGCAGGTCTCCCGAGCCGGTGGTGCCGCTCCCTACCGAGTCTCGGGCCGGGCGGCCCATGTGGGGGAGATGAACATGTGCTTCAACCATGGTTGTGCAGGCTTGCCTACCTCGGTTATGGGATGCCGGGGGAGGGCGGTTTCTACTTCGTGGCCACCGTCCTGGACATGCCGCCATCTCGTCCTCACCTTGCCACGATCACCCTCGTCCCGGGGTAGGAGCCTCCACCTTTCGTACTTGTCACCCTGTAGGTTATCCGCGACGGGATCTCTGCCTACATCGACGACTATAGTGGCAGCTCCTTCTCGTGGGTGGTCTCGGAGACGGCACCTTTGGTCTTCTCCGTTCCCTTCCTGTCAGCCGACATGCTCAACATATGCACCAGGGATGTTGTTAAGTGCCCAATCAACAAGTTCCTGTTTTCCATCGCAAAGGCTTAGGAGATCCCCGACCAGGTGCCGCCCCTTGAGCAGGTGTGGATCTACATCTATGGGCTCCCAGAAGGGGGCAAGCGGGATCATATCCTCAAGGCTGTCTTCGAGCCGATTGGCAAACTCCTGACTGTCGACAAGGACTCCTTAGCTGGGGACGACCCGACAAGTGTGGAGATCTTGTGCCAGTCTTCCGTTGAGGTGGAGGGCCTCTCCTTGACCTTCTACTACGGGCGAACCAGGTGGGTCCGGCTCACCTATGAGCTAGACCTGGACGACCTCGAGGCGAGGATGGCGACTGGTCCACCCCCTCCCCCGCCTTCCTCGATGGAGGCGGGGCCGGAGGGGGCGGATGACCACTCTGACGACAGCCCCGTTCGCTCGGAGGAGGAGGGTGGATCCCCCTGCGGCCCTGCTGCCCCTCCAGGGTCTGCTAGACCTCTGGCGCCGATGGCCCCTATCCCGCCAGTGGACTCGCCTGGGTTGGAGGCTAGCGACAGGATCTCTGGGCTTGAGGTATGCCCTCCGTCCTCTCCCCGGTCTCCTGGCGCGGTCTTCTACACTCGCTCACCCGGGACCCCTCCTGTTTTAGCCCTAGGGCCCCCGTCGGTGGTCCCCAGGACACCTCCACCAGCGGGAGTAGGGCTAGCCCTGGTCGACATCACCTCACCCGGGGTTGGCCTTGGTGTTGGAAATATGCCCTAGAGGCAATAATAAATTGGTTATTATTATATTTCCTTGTTCATTATAATCGCTTATTATACATGCTATAATTGTATTGATCGGAAACTCAAATACATGTGTGGGTACGTAGACAACACTGTGTCCCTAGTATGCCTCTAGTTAACTAGTTCATTGATCAAAGATGGTTACTCCATGTGACGGAGAGGTACCTCAGGACCCACTCAGTAATACAACATCACAATAATCCTTGCAAGCAATCTGACTAAGTGTTAGCCATGGGATCTTGTATTACGGAACGAGTAAAGAGACTTGTCGGTAACGATATTGAACTTGGTATAGAGATACTGACGATCGAATCTCGGGCAAGTAACATACTAAAGAACAAAGGTCCCGTTATAGAGGTTCAACCGATAAAGATCTTTGTGGAATATGTAGGAGCCAATATAGGCATTCAGGTCCCGCTATAGGTTATTGACCGTAGAGGTGTCTCGGTCATATCTGCATAGTTCTCGAACCCGCAGGGTCTACACACTTAATGTTTGGTGACGATATAAGTACAGATGAGTTATTATGTTGGTGACCGAAAGTTGTTCGGAGTCCTGGATGAGATCCCGGACATGACGAGGAGCTCCAGAATAGTCCGGAGGTAAAGATTGATATATGGGATAATAGTATTTGGTCTCCGGAAGGGTTCCAGAATTCACCGGAAGGGTTTCAGATGTTTCTAGAAATGTTCAGGTACAAGAACACTTTATTTGCGCCAAGGGGTAAAGCCCACAAAGCTTTTGGTATGTGCAAAAGGAAGTTTTGCGAAGGCTAGGGGCAGATGCCAGGGACCCTCGCGTTTGGGGCCAGACACAAAGGACCCTAGCATCTGGTTCTGGAGTTCGAGAAGGACTCTTGCCTGCGTGCGAAACCGACCTTGAGGAGTATTTGTCTCCAAGTTTTGACCCCAGGGCTCAACATATAAATAAAGGGGCGGGGCTAGCACCTGGAACACATCAAGTTTTCCCAAGCCGTGTGTCGACAACCCTGTCCCTCTAGTTTATCCTCCGTCATAGTTTTCGTTGTGCTTGGCGAAGCCCTGTGGAGATTGTTCTTCACCACCACCGTCACGACGCCGTTGTGCTGCCGGAACTCATCAGCTACTTCACCATCGCTCGCTGGATCGAGGAGGTGAAGGCTTCATCAAGCTACACGTGTGTTGAACATAGAGGAGTTGTCCGTTCGGCGCTAGATCGGAAGGAACATGATGGAATCGCGGGACGGCTCGTGATGAGATCGTGGGATGGCTCGTGCTTGGATCTCGAAGATGTTCGACTACATCAACTGCTTTTCTTAACGCTTCTTCTTAACGATCTACAAGGGTACGTAGATCCACTCTCCCTCTCATAGATGCTCATCATCATGGATAGATCTTGCGTGCGCGTAGGAAATTTTTTGTTTCCCATGCAACATTCCCCAACACTTGGTTCCCGGATGCTCTCCCCGCCAGGGGATGCGGTTTTCCAGAGTGCGCCTCTCTATGGGTCCAGGAACATGGCTAGTGGTCTGGTACCGACTATCGCAGAGAAGGCGGCCATGTGTGCGGCCGCCCATGACGTCCTCCCCCCCAGGTTCGTCCCCATCGACCGTTGCTCCTCATCTGCTACTTCCCACTTTTAAATTCTAGGAACTCCCCCGCTTGGCCACCATGTGTGGTGGCCTCAGACTGTGACATCGTCTTCCAGAGTGAAAAGGGTTGCCGCCTTGAGTAGATTTCAGCCATCTGTGCCAAGAAACGGCTGGATGGCGCGTTGGCCAAGGCCCGGGCTAGGGCCGTGGCGCGACTTGTCGATCCTGCTATTCCTGGGCTGGATGGTTTGTTGGCTCCCCTGAGCACCAATGACCCTGGGCATAGAGAGCCCGGGGTTTGGGTCTTGAGGGTGGCTATTGAGGTACCAGTGATCGCCTGCGACACCCCAGCAATTGGCAGGGTGCTGCAAGGTAGGCCTCCTACCTGCCTCCACCCCTTAGAGCTAGGGGTGGTGGAAAGGGGTAATATCACTGGTACTCCTTCCAACAATAATGGGACTGCTACTTCTTGGAATAGGAAGGGGCGGTGTGGTCACCCATCTAAGAAGGACCCCCGGTCCATTGACAACCGAGCTAGTTCGGCCCACTTATGGGGCCCTCTAGTCCCTCGTCCACGGATCCATCATGAAGCTCCTATGCTGGAACATTAGGGGCTTTGGGCACTTGGGACGGAGGCAGAAACTGATTGAATATATTATGCAAGAAGAGGTGGAAATTGTTGGGCTTCAGGAGACGATTCGCCAAGATTTCTCTATTCAGGAGCTACAAGGGCTATCACGACACTCGTTCGCCTCGCAATGGCTCCCCGCTACTGGGCTCTCGGGGGAGCATTTTGCTAGGGGTATGTGAAGATGTTTTCTCGGTCGAGCATCCCGCGATCCCATCACGATATGTACCGCGATCCAATGATGATCCATCCCGCGATCCCATCACGATCTGTCCCGTGATCCAGTCGCGGTCCTTCCGATCTAGTGCCGAATGGATGGCACCTCTGTGTTCAGCACAAGTACAACTCGATGATGATCTCCGCCTTCTTGATCCAGCAAGATGGAGCGAAGAGGTAGATGAGTTCTCCGGCAGCGTGACGGTGTGGTGGCGATGGTGGTGGAACTATTCCAGTAGGGCTTCGCCTAAGCACTGCTAAAACAATCTAGAGGAAAAACTACGATCTAGAGAAGAGGGTAGCACGTGGATTATTTCTGTTGTTAAAAACCCTCAAAACCTCTCGTATATATAGGACGAGGGAGGGAGGAGGCTTGGCTCCCCACGGGTCCAGCCCTTGGTTCGGCCGAAGTGGAGAGAGGAGGAGTCCTCCTCCAATCCTAGTAGGATTAGGACTCCTTCTCTCCCACTAGGAATCCTCCTTCCACCTTTGGGTTTCTCCACCCAGCTTCATGGGACTCTTGTGGGACTTCGGCCAGCCCACTAGGGTCTAGTTTACCTCTTACCACAGCCCATGTAGCCCCTTGGGTCGAGACACCCCTCCTGATGGTCCCTCGGTACCCTCCTGGCACTCCTGGTACACGACTGATGAGCCCGAAACTTTTCCCGTGACCAAAATAGGACTTCCTGTGTATCAATGTTTACCTCTAGACCATTCGGGAGATCCTCATGACATCCGAGATCTCATCCGGGACTCCAAACAACCTTAGGTCACCACATACATAACTCTACACTACCCAAACGTCACCGAACCTTAGGTGTGCAGACCCTGCGGGTTCGAGAACTATGTAGACATGACCGAGACACCTCTAAGGCCAATAACCAATAGTGGGACCTGGATGCCCATATTACTTCCTACATATTCTACGAAGATCTTTATCAGTTGAACCTCTATGTCTAGGATTCAGTTAATCCCATATGTTGTTCCCTTGGTTCTTCGGTATGCTAGTTGCCCGAGATTCGGTCATCGATATCTCTATACCTAGTTCAGTCTCATTAACGGAGAGTCTCTTTACTCGTTCTGTAATACAAGATCCCATGACTAACACTTAGTCACATTGCTTGCAAGGCTTATTGTGATGTTGTATTACCGAGTGGGCCCTGAGATGCCTCTACGTCACACGGAGTAACAAATCCTAGTCTTGATCCATGCCAACCCAAAAGACACCCTCAGAGATACCTGTAGAGCACCTTCATAGTAACCCAGTTACGTTGCGACATTTGATACACACAAGGTACTCCTCCAGTGTCAGTGAGTTGCACGATCTCATGGTCATAGGAACAGAAAGTTTACATGCACAAAACTGTAGCAATAAACTGACAGGATCATATGCTATGTTTATAGTTTGGGTCTTGTCCATCACATCATTCTCCTAATGATGTGACACCGTTATCAAAAGACATCTCATGTCCATGGATAGGAAACCTTGACCATCTTTGATCAACGAGCTAGTCTTCTAGAGGCATACTAGGGACATAGTGTTGTCTATATACCCACACATGTATTTAGTTTCCAACAATATAATTATAGCATGGATAATAAACGATTATCACGAACAAGGAAATATAATAATAACCAATTTATTATTTCGTCTAGGGCTTATTTCCAACAGCCTCCCACTTGCACTAGATTTAGTAATCTAGTTCACAACACCATGTGAATTACATTGTTACGAATCTAACACCCAATGAGTTTTGGGGTTTGATCATGCTTTGCCTGTTAGAGAGGTCTTTAGTCAACGGGTCTGCGACATTCCGATCCATGTGTACTTTGCAAATATCTATGTCATACTATAGACACTCCTACCACACACCACTTGGAGCTATTCCAAATGACTGCTCCACTATACGTATCCGGATTGCTACTCAGAGTCATCCGGATTGGTGTTAAAGCTTTCATTGACGTAACCCTTTATGGCGATCTATTTATCACCTCCATAATCAAAAAATATTTCCTTAGTCTTCTAGTTACCAAGGATAATCTTGACCGTTTTCCAGTGATCCACTCCTGGATCACTCTTGTACCCCTTGACAGACTCATGGCAAGGCACACACAGGTGCGGTACACAACATGGCATACTATACAAAGCCTATGTATAAGGCATAGGGGACGACCTTCATCCTTTCTCTTTATTCTTCCACGGTCGATCTTTGAGTCTCACTCAACTCCACACCTCACAAATCAAGCAAGAACTCTTTCTTTGAATAATCCATTTTGGACTCTTTCAAAATCTTGTCAAGGTATGTACTCATTGAAGTTTTATCACACATCTTGATCTATCTCTATAGATCTCGATGCCCAACAATTAAGTAGCTTTATCTAGGTCTTCCTTTGAAAAAATATTTTCAACCAACCCTTTATGCTTTCTAGAAATTCTACATTATTTCTCATCAACAATATGTCAACCACATATACTTATCAGAAATTCTATAGTGCTCCCACTCACTTTCTTGTAGATACAATCTTCTCATAAACTTTGTATAAACCCAAAACTTTGATTACCTCATCAAAGTATATATTCCAACTCTGAGATGCTTCCTCCAACCCATAGAAGGATTGCTGGAGCTTGCACACCTTTTAGCATCCTTAGGAGTGACAAAACTTTCCGGTTGTATCACATACAACCTTTCCTCATGGAAACCGTTAAGGAGACTATGTTTTGACATCCATCTGTCAAATTTCATAACTGAAAAATACAGCAACTGCTAACATAATTTCAACAGACTTTTAGCATTGCTACGAGTGAGAAATTCTCATCACAGTCAACTCCTTGAACTTGGCGGAAACTTCTTTGTGACAAGTCGAGCTTTATAAATGGTGACATTCACCTTCAGCGTCTATCTTCATCTTAAAGGTCCATTTGTACTCAACGACCTTCCGTTCAACGGGCAAGTCTACCAAAGTCCACGCTTGGTTTTCATAGATGGATCCTTTCTCGGATCTAATGGCCTCTAGCCATTTATTGCAATCCGGGCCCATCATCGCTTCTCCATAGTTCGTAGGTTCATTGTTGTCCAACAACATGACCTGCAAGACAGGGTTGCCGTACCAATCAGGAGCGGTACGCATCCTTGTAGAACTATGAGATGTGATAGTAACTTGATCTGAAGCTTCATGATCATCAACATTAACTTCCTCTTCAACTGACGTAGGTTCCACAGAAACATCTTTCTACGCTGCGCTACTCTCTTATTGAAACAAAGGTTCAATAACCTCATCAAGTTCTATCTTCCTCCCACTCAATTCTTTTGAGAGAAACTCTTTCTTGATAAAGGACCCATTTTTAGCAACAAACACTTTGCACTCGGATCTAAGATATAAGGTATACCCAACTGTTCTTAGGGTGTCCTATGAAGTTGCACTTTTCCGCTTTGGGTTCGAGCTTATCAGACATAAGTGTCGCATTCCCAAACTCTGAGAAATGACAGCTTAGGTTTCTATCAAACCAAAATCATACGGTGTCATCTCAACGGATTTAGATGGTGCCCTATTTAAAGTGAATGTAGTTGTATCTAATGCATAACCCCAAAATGATAGTGGCAAAACGATAAGAGACATCATAGTACGCACCATATACAATAGAGCATGACTATGACGTTCAGACGCACCATCACACTATGGTGTTTCAGGTGGCATGTGTTGTGAAACAACTTCCACATTGTCTTAAGTTGTATACCAAACTCGTAACTCAGATATTCACCTCCACGATCATATATTAGACATTTTATCTTCTTGTCACGATGATCTCAAACTTCACCCTGATTTTGCTTGAACTTTTCAAACGATTCCGAATTTTCTTTCATTAAGTAAATATACACTATATCTACTCAAATCATCAATGAAAGTAAGAAAATAATGATATCCATCAAACGCTACAACACTCATTGGACCGTATACATCAACATGTATCATTTCAAATAAGTCACTTGCTTGTTCCATCAAGCCAGAAAACGGGGTTTTAGTGATCTTGCCCATGAGGCATAGTCCGCATGTCTCAACCGATTCAAAATCGAAAGAGTCCAAAGATCCATCGACATGGAGTTTCTTCATGCGCTTTACACCAAGATGACATTTAGCAGCAGTGCCACAAGTATGTGGTACTATCATTATTAACTTTGTATCTTTTGGCATCAATGTTATGGACATGTGTATTACTACGATCAAGATTCAATAAACCATTCTCATTGGGTGAATGACCATTGAAGGTATTATTCATGTAAACAGAATAACCATTATTCTTTAACTTAAATGAATAACTGTATTGCAATAAACACGATCGAATCACGTTCATGCTCAACACAAACACCAAATAACATTTATTTAGGTTCATGACTAATCCCTAGGGTAGAGAGAGCGTGCGATGGTGATCAAATCAACCTTGGGAAACATTTCCAACACACATCGTCACCTCACCCTTAGCTAGACTCCGTTTATTCTGTAGCTTTTATTTCAAGTTATGAACATTTAGCAACCGAACCGGTATCCAATACCCATGTGCTACTGGGAGTACTAGCAAGGTACACATCAATAACACGTATATCAAATATACTTCTGTTGACGTTGCCAGCCTCCTTATCTACCAAGTATCTAGGGTTGTTCCGCTTCAGCGACCGTTCTCCTCATAATAGAAGCCTTGGGTCTCGAGTTTGGGTTCAACCTTGGGTTTCTTCACTATAGCAGCAACTGACTTGCCATACATGAAGTTTCCTTCCTAGCACTTGCCCTTCTCAAAACTAGTGGTTTCACTAACCATCAACACTTGAAGCTCCTTCTTGATTTCTACATTTGCAGTGTCAAACATTGCAAATATCTCAGGGGTCATTATTTCCATCCCTGGCATTTTTTAGTTTATAACGAAGCTCTAATAGCTTAGTGACAGTGACTTGGAAAACTATATCAATCACTATCTTATCTGGAAGATTAACTCCCACTCAATTCAAGCGATTGTAGTACCCAGACAATCTGAGCACATGCTCACCGACTAAGGTATCCTCCTTCATCATGCAGGCAAAGAATCTTGTTGGAGGTCTCATACCTCTCAACACGGGCACGAGCCTGAGATCCCAATTTCAGCTATTAGAACATCTCATATGTTCCGTGACGTTCAAAACGTTTTGGAACCTCAATTCTAAGTTGTAATGCATGATACACTGAACTATCAAGTAGTCATCAGAACATGCCTCATAGATGTTCACAACATCTACAGACGATGCTTGAGGGGTTGGCGCACCGAGCGGTGCATTAAGCACATTAAGCCTTCTTGCAGCAATGAGGACAATCCTCAGATCACGGACCCAGTACGCATTATTGCTACCATCATATTTCAACTCTGTTTCTCTAGGAACATATAAGAAATTTAAGGGAGCTACAGCGTGAGCTAGTAATCTACAACATAATTTACAAAGACATTTTGACTATGTTCATGATAATGAGTTTAGTTACTCATATTACTTATAAACTCCCACTCAAATTGACATCCATCAGGTCATCGGAGTGTCACATGATCCAAATCCACCAACTCAAGTCAGATCATAACGTGAGTTGAGGTGGTTTCAATGGTGAACATCTTCATGTTGATCATATCTACTATATGACCCATGTTCGACCTTTCAATCTCCTATGTTCCGAGGCCATGTCTGTACACTAGGCTTGTCAAGTTTAACCTGAGTGTTCTACACGTGCAACACTGGCTTGCACCCATTGTATGTGAACGTAGAGTCTAGCACACACGATCATCACGTGGTGTCTCGACACGACAAACTTTCGCAATGGTGCACACTCGGGGAGAACACAATTTTATCTTGAAATTTTAGTGAGGGATCACCTTATAATGCTTGTCCTAAGCAAAATAAGATTCATAATAGGATTAACATCACATGCAAATCATAAGTGAGATAATGTTGTCATGAACTTGTGCTTTTGATCTCCATCTCCAAAACACCGGCATGATCTCCATCGTCACCGGTATTACACCATGATCTCCATCATCTTGATCTCCATCAACGTGTCTCCATCGGGGTTGTCGCGCCCACCATGCTTCTACTACTATTCCTACCGCTTAGCGATAAAGTTAAGCATTACATAGCGCTTAAAGATTGACACGCAGGTCATACAATAATTAAAGACAACCCTATATATCCTGCCGGTTGTCGTACTCATCGACATGCTAGTTGTGATATTCTATACAAAACATGATCATCTCATACATCACATATATCTCATCATGTAATTGGCCATATCACATCACAACATGCAAAAACAAGTTAGATGTCCTCTAATATTTGGCTGGTACGGGTATCTAGCAAGAACAATTCTAACCTACGCAAAAACCACAACGGTGATATATAAATTGCTATTCAACCTTCTCAAGGACCGCCTTTGTCAAATCCGATCCAACTAGAGTAGGCGAGACAGGCACCCGCCAGGCATCTTTATGCAACAAAGTTACATGTCAGTCGATGGAACCGGTCTCTCATAAGCGTACGAGTAAAGTTGGTCTAGGCCGCTTCATCCCACAATACCGCCGAATCAAAAACCGGCCAAGGGAGGAAGCAATATGAGCATCAACACCCACAAACTCCTTTGTGTTCTACTCGTGATCTCATCAACACATAGACCTAGCTCTGATACCACTATTGGGGAACGTTGCATGGGGAAAAAATCCTACGCACACGGTAGATCTATCCATGGTGATGAGCATCTATGAGATGGAGAGTGGATCTACATATCCTTGTAGATTGCTAAGTGAGAAGCGTTAAGAAATGCGGTTGATGTATTTGAACGTCTTCGCGATCCAAATCGCCGAACGTCCCGCGATCCCATCACGATCCATCTCGCGATCCAATCACAATCCCTCCCGCGATCCCATCATGATCCGTCCTACGATCAAATCACGAATCATCTCGCGATCCTGATCACGGTCCTTCCAATCTAGCGCCGAAGGGACGGCACCTCCGTGTTCAGCACACATATGGCTCGATGACGATCTTCGCCTTCTTGATCCAGCAAGAGGGATGGGAGAGGTAGATGAGTTCTCTGGCAGCACAATGGCATGGTGGCGGTGGTGGTGAACTAATCCGGCAGGGCTTCACCTAAGCACGTGGCAATTAGGGTTACCTCTTCCCTCTAAATCCTCTAGTATATATAGGAGGCAGGGAGGGGAGGAGGCATCCTCAAACCCTCAAGGTTTGGCCGAAATTGGAGGTGGAGGAGTCCTACTCCAATCCTACTAGGAGTAGGATTCGTCCTCCCCACTTGGAAACCCTTTCCACCTTTTTCACCTTTGGGTTTTTCCCACCCCTAGCTGTCTGGTCCTTTAGTGGGGGCTTCGTCCAGCCCGCTAGGGGGCTGGTTTGTCTCATCCCACAGCCCATTTGGCCTCTTGGATCGAGCCACCCCTCTCGATGGTCCCCCGGTACCCTCCCGGCACTCCCGGTACACCACCGATTAGCCCGAAACTTTTCCGGTGACCAAAATAGGACTTCCTATATACCAATCTTTTCCAGAGCTCCTCGTGACGTCCAGGATGTCATCCGGGACTCCGAACAACCTTAGGTCACCACATACATAACTCTATACTACCGAAACGTCACCAAACCTTAAGTGTGTAGACCCTGGGGGTTCAAGAGCTATGTAGACATGACCGAGACACCTCTATGGTCAATAACCAATAGGGGGACATGGATGCCCTTATTGGTTCCTACATATTCTATGAAGATATTTATTAGTTGAAGCTCTATGTCAAGGATTCAGTTAATCTTGTATGTTGTTCCCTTTGTTCTTTTGTATGTTACTTGCCTGAGATTCGATGATCGGTATCTCTATACCTAGCTCAATCTCGTTACTGACAAGTCTTTTTTACTCGTTCCGTAATACAAGATCCTGTGACTAACACTTTAGTCACTTTGCTTGCAAGGCTTGTTGTGATGTTGTATTACCGAGTGGGCCTTGAGATACCTCTCCGTCACACGGAGTAACAAATCCCAGTCTTGATCCATGCCAACCCAAAAGACACCCTCGGAGATACCTGTAGAGAATCTTTATAATCATCCAATTATGTTGTGATGTTTTATACACACAAGGCATTCCTATGGTGTCAGGGAGTTGCCTGATCTCATTGTCATAGGAACGGATACATTAACATGTAGAAAACTGTAGCAATAAACTGACACGATCATATGCTACATTTATAGTTTTGGACTTGTCCATCACATCATTCTCCTAATGATGTGATCCCGTTATCAAATGATATCTCATTTCTATGGCCAGGAAACCTTGACCATCTTTGATCAACGGACGAGTTAACTAGAAGCATACTAGGGACACAATGTTGTCTATGTACCCACACATGTATTTGAGTTTCCAATCAATACAATTATAGCAGAGATAATAAACGATTATCACAAACAAGGAAATATAATAATAACCAATTTATTATTGCCTCTAGGACCAATTTGCAACAATTATGTTGGTTATGGAAAGTAGTTCGGAGTCCTGGATAAGATCTCGGACATAACGAGGAGCTCCGGAATAGTCCGGAGGTAAAGATTGATATATGGGATAATAGTGTTTGGTCTCCGGAAGGGTTCTGGAATTCACCAAAAGGGGTTTCACATGTTTCCCGAAATGTTTGGGTACAAGAACACTTTATTTGGGCCAAGGGGTAAAGCCCACACAACTTTTGGTAGGTGCAAAAGGAAGTTTTGCGGATGCCATGGGCAGATGCCAGGGACCCTAGCGTCTGGGCCATACGCCAAGGATCCTGGCGTCTGGTCCTGGAGTCCAAGAATGACTCTTTGCTGCATGCCAAACCGACCTTGAGGAGGATTTTTCTCCAAGTTTCGACCCGAGGGCTCAACATATAAATAAAGGGGCGAGGCTAGAACCCGGAACATATCAAGTTTTCCCAAGCTGTGTGCCGGCAACCCCGTCCCTCTTGTTTATCCTCTCTCATAGTGTCCATTGTGCTTGGTGAAGCTCGGCGGAGATTGTTCTTCACCACCACTAACACCACGCCATTGTGCTGTCGGAACTCATCTACTTCTTCACCATCGCTCGCTTGATCGAGGAGGTGAAGGCTTCATCAAGCTTCACGTGTGTTGAACGCGGAGTGTTGAACGCGGAGGTGTCGTCCGTTTGGCGCTAGATCGAAAGGAACATGATGGAATCGCGGGACGGCTCGTGATGAGATCGTCGGATGGGCTCGTGATTGGATCGCGAAGATGTTCGACTACATCAATCGCGTTTCTTAATGCTTCCGCTTAGCGATCTACAAGGGTATGTAGATCCACGCTCCCTCTCGTAGATTCTCATCACCATGGATAGATCTTGCATGTGCGTAGGAATTTCTTTGTTTCCCATGCAACGTTCCCCGACACTTGGTTCCCGGATGCTCTCCCCACCAGGGGACGTGATGTCGCTTGAAGCTACGTCGGTATTGCCCCAAAGAGGAAGGGATGATGCAGCACAGCGACGGTACGTATTTCCCTCAGATATGAAAGCAAGGTTATCGAACCAGTAGGAGAACCAAGCAACACAACGTAAACAGCTCCTGCACATAAATAACAAATACTCGCAAACCGATATGTTACAGGGGTTGTCAGTCCCTTTCGGGTAACGATGCCAGAAAGGCATGTGGGCGAGAGAAAGATTTGTAGATGAGTATAGATCAAATGCCAAATAAAATAAAGTGCAGCAAGGTATTTTTGTATTTTTGGTTTAATAGATCTGAAAATAAAAGCAAAGCAAAAGTAGATCGCAAAGGCAAATAATATGAGAGAGAGACCCGGGGGTCGTAGGTTTCACTAGTGGCTTCTCTCGAGAAAAATAGCAAATGGTGGGTGAAAAAATTACTATTGAGAAATTTATAGAACTTCAAATACTCATGACGATATACAGGCAATGATCATTACATAGGCATCACATCCAAGATTAGTAGACCGACTCCTGCCTGCATCTACTACTATTACTCCACACATCGACCGCTATCCAGCATGCATCTAGTGTATTAAGTTCATGGAGAAACGGAGTAATGCAATAAGAACGATGA
Organism: Hordeum marinum; assembly: GCA_022496015.1. NCBI lineage: Eukaryota > Viridiplantae > Streptophyta > Magnoliopsida > Poales > Poaceae > Hordeum > Hordeum marinum. Next base: position 95,268,334 of record CM039678.1, read on the forward strand.
CATGATATAGACAAGATATATATATATGTAGAGATAGACCCCATCATTTTATCCTTAGTAGCAATGATACATACGTGTTGTTTCCCTTTCTGTCAGTGGGATCAAGCATTGTAAGATCGAACCCACTACAAAGCACCTCTTCCCATTGCAAGATAAATAGATCAAGTTGGCCAAGCAAAACCCAAATATGGGAGAAGAAATACGAGGCTATAAGAAATCATGCATATAAGAGATAAAAGGAACTCAAATAACTTTCAAGGATATAAAAAGATAGATCTGTTCATAAACTCAAAGTTCATCGATCCCAACAAACACACCGCAAAAGAGTTACATCATATGGATCTCCAAGAGACCATTGTATTGAGAATTCAGCGAGACAGAGAAAGCCATCTAGATACTAACGATAGACCCGAAGGTCTACAAAGAACTACTCATGCATCATCGGAGAGGCACCAATGAAGGTGGTGAACCCCATCGAAGATGGTGTTTAGATTGGACCTGGTGGTTCTGGAATCTACGATGGCTGGATGAATATTTCGTCTGTCGCTCTAGGGTTTCTAGAATATTGGCGTATTTATAGAGAAAAGAGGCGGTCTGGGGGGCACCCGAAGTGGGCACAACCCACCAGGGCACACCTGGGCCTCCTAGCGCACCCTGGTGGGTTGTGCCTCCCTCGGGGCACCCCCCCAGGCGCAGCCAGGGCCCGTTGTGTTCCTTATGGCCCATAAAAAACCGTCGTGAAGTTTCATGGCATTTTGACTTCATATGGTATTGATTTTCTGCGATGAAAAAACATGGAAAAAACAACAAATGGCACTTGGAACTATGTCAATAGGTTAGTACCAAAAAATGATATAAATTGATTATAAAACATCCAAGAGTGATAATATAACAGCATGGAACAATCAAAAATTATAGATACATTGGAGACGTATGAACATCCCCAAGCTTAACTCCTACTCGTCCTTGAGTAGGTAAGTGATAAAAACACAATTTTTGATGTGGAATGCTGCCTCACATGTCATATCATATTGTTTTTCTTATAGCATGGACATTTGGACTTTTAGATATGTAAAGCAATAGTCTAGTTTTGACATAATAATTTAGATACTCAAGCATATCAACAAGCAACCATGTCTTTCAAAATATGAATGGTAAAATAAGTTATCCCTAGCCCATCATGCTCAAACATTGATCCATTCATGAAACACACTCGAATATTAGCTACACCAAATACTTAAGTACGATCATATTGCCTCCTAGTTGGTGCTTTGGTAACAGAAGATGGAGACTCAAATTCAAAAATAAAAATTGCATAAAGTAAAAGAAAGGGCCCTTCGCAGAGGGAACTAGGGTTTTGTAGAGGTGCCAGAGCTCAAAAGCGAAAAGCTTAGAGATAAAAACATTTTGGGAGGTGTATCCATCCCACCAACGAAAATGACTTAGAGTTCAAAACACTTCCCATGGTAGATATATCATAGGCGGTTCCCAAACAGAAAATAAATTTTATTCCTTTCTTCCTTTCTTTTTTTCATACTTTCACTTTCCAAGGAATTTATTATTTGACAACATAAAGTAAATTCATTTTTGCATTTTGGGACTGGGCATCCCTAATACCTTTGCCTTACTCTCGTGCAATGACAAGTGAATAAACACTCATTGTGAGAATAACACATCTAGCATGGAAAATATTAGCCACCCCTCACTGCTCCGCGAGCGAAACAAACACACAAAAGAGAAATTTATTTTGAAACTTAGAGATGGCACATACAAATTTGATTAGAACAGCACAAAAATCCTGCATATAGGTAGGTATAGTGGACTCATGTGGCAAAAACTGGGTTTAAGGATTTGGATGCACAAGTAGAGCTCATACTTGGTGCAAAATGAAGGCTAGCAAAAGATTGAGAAGCGAACAACCAATAAACGGATATTCTCATAAGCAAGCATTAATCATAAATAACACCGAATAATGCACCACAAGTAGGATATAATTTCATTGCATGACTATTGACTTTCGTACTTGCATAGGGATTCACAAACCCGAACACCAATATTTTTACTAAAGAATAATTACTCATCAACATAACTCACATATCAGATCATTATCTCAAAACTATTACTAAGAATCAAGTTTATTTTGTCCAATGATCTTCATGAAAGTTTTTATGATATCCTTCTTGGATATCTATCACTTTGGGACTAATTTTCATGTGTTGCTTTTGATAAGCTCAAACAAATATAAGTGAAGATCAAGAGCATAATTTTTCTTCTTTCTCTCGAAATAATTTAAGTGAAGCAAGAGAGAATTTCTTGAAAATTTTACTAACTCTAAAATAAATCTAAGTGAAGTAAGAGAGCATTTCTTCAAAAATAACAAGCACACCACTCTCAAAAAGATATAAGTGAAGCACTAGAGCAAGTCCATTGCTCATAAAAAAATTAAGTGAAGCATAGAGAGCAATTCTAACAAGTCATGACATAATTTTGGCTCTCTAAAATAAGTGTGCCCAGCAAGGGATCAAAACTTAAAACACAAAATAAAAAAGCAAAAACTCATATCATACAAGACGCTCCGAGCAAAACACATATCATGTGATGAATAAAAAAATAGTTTCGAGTAAAATACCGATGATTGTTGGAAGAAAGCGGGGATGCCACTCGGGGGTATCCCCAAGCTTAGTTGGTTGCTCATTTTTGGATAATAGCTTGGGATTCTGGGGCATCCCCAAGCTTAGGCTCTTCCATCCTTCCTTCATCCATCGTAAGATAACCCAAAACTTGAAAACTTCAATCACACAAAACTCAACAAAACCTTCGTGAGATCCATTAGTATAAGAAAAATAATTCACTACTATAAGTACTGTATTAAACCAATTCATATTTTGTTCTGGTATTATACCTACTGTATTCCAACTTTTTTATGGCAAAAACTCATCAAAGAAAACCATAGAGCCATCAAAATAAGCACACAACACAAAGGAAACAGAATCTGTCAAAAACAGGACAGTCTGGAGAAATCTGTATATTTTGAATACTTGTGTAACTCAAAACATTCTGAAAAATTAGGAAAACGTGGGAAATTTGTATATCAATCTTGTGTAAAAAATTCATAATTTTATGATGCTTCTGTGATTTTTAATAATTCTGTGACTGGCGCACAAATCTTCTGTTTTGCAACAAGATCAAAGCAACTATCACCCAACATGATCCCAAAGGCTTTGCTCGGCAAAAACACTAATTAAAACACAAAAAACACAATTATAACAGTAGCATAATTGTGCAAACACTCAAGGACAGAAATCAAAAAGAAAAAATAAATTTTATTCATTGGGTTGCCACCCAACAAGCGTTATTTTTTTACGCCCTTAGCTAGGCATAATGCAAGGATCTAAGTTTTGTCATCTTTGTTCTTTTTAAAACAAACAGAAAATTTCCTATCAATGGCATTTAATTTTCTAATCTGTGAAAGCACATGACCATGGATAGCAGAAGAAAGATTAAGCATGTTGCGAAAATTTATATCTAAACTAGCCTTCATCTCTTTAATGGTTTCGTTTTGATAAGAACACATCAGGGTAGTTGATTCAACATTTTCTCCTTTGGGGTGCCCAAATATAGTTTTCATCTTTTCATAAGTATCAACGGCATCCCCTCCAAGAAAACTATTTTCAAATATAGAATCCAAAATTTGCTTGAAGGAAGATGGTAAATCAACATAGAAACTTTTCAAGTATATCCCTATCTGATATTGCGGCACATAGCTAGCTCGAATTCTCAACAACCGATCCCAAGCATCTTTCAAAGATTCATGAAGCAAATAACGAAAAATTCCGGGATCATCTTCATCGCAATTGTTAAAATTTCCCTTAACAACCCCAGTAGATCCTTCCATAGCATCATTGTTTATGAGCTTAGAGAGGACAAAGGGGCTATCCAAAGCAGTAAAACTCGGTACAAAACTCTTAGCCTTTTTAGGATCGGTCATGGCGAGAAAACGACAAGCGGAAAAAAAGAGGCGAATAAAATGACAATTTTTTGTGAAGTAGGGGAGAGGAAAACAAGAGGCAAATGGCAAATAATGTAAATTGCGAGGAGATGAGATTTTTGATTAGGAACCTGGTATATGTTGAAGATCCTCCCCGGCAACGGCGCTAGAAATTCCTTTTGATGTCGCTTGAAGCTACGTCGGTATTTCCCCAAACAGGAAGGGATGATGCAGCACAGCGGCGGTAGGTATTTCCCTCAGATATGAAACCAAGGTTATCGAACGAGTAGGATAACCAAGCAACACAACGTAAACTACTCATGCACACAAATAACAAATACTCGCAACCCGACGTATTAAAGGGGTTGTCAGTCCCTTTCGGGTAACGGCGCCAGAAAGGCACGTGGCCAAGAGAAAGATTTGTAGATGATGATAGATCGAATGCCAAATAATATAAAGTGCAGCCAGGTATTTTTTGTATTTTTGATTTAATAGATCTAAACATAAAAGCCAAGGAAAAGTAGATCGCAAAGGCAAATAATTTGAGAAAGAGACCCGGGGGTCGTAGGTTTCACTAGTGGCTTCTCTCGAGAAAAAAAGAAAACGGTGGGTGAACAAATTACTGTTGGGAAATTGATAGAACTTCAAATACTCATGACTATATCTAGTCAATGATGATTACACAGGCATCACATCCAAGATTTCTAGACCGACTCCTGCCTGCATCTACTACTATTACTCCACACATCGACCGTTATCCAGCATGCATCTAGTGTATTAAGTTCATGGAGAAACAGAGTAATGCATTAAGAACGATGACATGATGTAGACAAGATCTATCTATGTAGAGATAGACCCCATCATTTTATCCTTAGTAGCAACAATACATACGTGTCGTTTCCCTTTATGTCACTATGATCAAGCACCGTAAGATCGAACCCAGTACAAAGCACCTCTTCCCATTGCAATATAAATAGATCAAGTTGGCCAAGAAAAACCCAAATATGGGAGAAGAAATACGAGGCTGTAAGACATCATGCATATAAGAGATCAAAGAAACTCAAATAACTTGCATGGATATAAAAAGATAGATCTGATCATAAACTCAAAGTTCATCGATCCCAACAAACACACCGCAAAAGAGTTACATCATATGGATCTCCAAGAGAGCAATGTATTGATAATTCGGCATGAGAGAGAAAGCCATCTAGCTACTAACTACGGACCCGAAGGTCTACAAAGAACTACTCACGCATCATCGGAGAGGCACCAATGGAGGTGGTGAACCCCATTTGAGATGGTGTTTAGATTGGATCTGGTGGTTCTGGACTCTGCGCAGGCTGCATGAATATTTCATATATCGCTCTAGGGTTTCTGGAATATTGGGGTATTTATAGAGAAAAGAGGCGGTCCGGGGGCACCCGAGCTAGGCATAACCCACCAGGGCACGGCTGGGCCTCCTGGGTTGTGCCTCCCTCGGGGCACCCCCCCAGGCACAGCCAGGGCCTGTTGTGTTCCTTCTGGCCCATCAAAAATCATTGGGAAGTTTCATGGCATTTGGACTTCGTCTGGTATTGATTTTATGCGATATAAAAACATGGAAAAAACAACAACTGGCACTTGGCACTATGTCAATAGGTTAGTACCAAAAAATGATATAAAATGCATATAAAATGATTATAAAACATCCAAGATTGATAATATAGCAACATAGAATAATCAAAAATTATAGATACGTTGGGGACGTATCAGGACACGGCTCGCCAGACCGTGCTTCTCTCTGGGTCCAGGATCATGGCTGGTGGTCGGGTACTGACTATCGTGGAGAAGGCGGCCATGTGTGTGACCGCCCGTGACGTCCCCCAGGTTTGTCCCCCCGACCCTTGCTCCTCATCTGCTACTTTCCGCTTTTCAATCCTAGGAACTTCCCCACTTGGCCACCTGGGTGTGGTGGCCTCATACTGTGACATCGTTTTCTAGGGTGAAAAGGGTGCGCGTCGGCCGAGGCCCGGTCTATGGTCGTGGCGTGACTTGCTGATCCCAATGTTCCTGGGCTGGATGGTTTGTTCGCTCTCCTGAGCACCAATGACCCTGGGCATAGTGTAACATCCCAAAATTCCATTTTGGAATGTTATGAATATAGCTATGCATCTATCATCACCATTTCTTGATTGTATGTGTTAGTTGAAATGCCATTTCTGATTTTTCTGAAAGTCCTTTCTACTTTTCCCTATGTTGCTTCCCCTATTTGAAATTTTTGGTTAAATGTTCAAAATAAGAGAGGAGTAACATGACACTCCACACCAGGGTCTAATTGGTGAATTATTTGAACAAAATAACCAGGGGTTATTTTGAAAATATTTGCAAAAAAGGATCTAAAAACAATTAGGCAATTTCTGAAAATAATATTTTTTTCAAAGTGTTCAAATGACAGAATAGAAATGTTCATTAAATATCATTTATTATTCTGTTAATTTTGATATATAATACCCCTACATTTAGAGACGATTCGAATGCTTTAAAAGCTTTTGAATGTCTCTGGTAAATTATTAAAAAGAAACGGTAACCGTTTCCGGTATTAAACGGGCCGGCCCACCGGCTTTAAAAGCCGAGACCGTTACCGGTCGGCCGACCGAGCGCAGTAACGTCCCCCTCTCTCTCTGACGCTGGACCCCACCCCCGACCGACCGTTGCTTCGAACGGTCGTCTTCTCCCTCCCCCGCGCGCGCCGGACCCGACGTCGGTCGCTTCCCCCCCTCACCGGATCTCTCCCCTCTCTCCTCCCCGCACCCCCCGAGCGCCTATATAAGAGCCCCACTGCCCCGCATCCATTTCCCCCCCGAGCCCCCTTCTCTCTCTCACCGAGACGCCGTCGATTCCTCGTCAGAGTTCCACCACCACCGGAAGTCGCCGTCGACCGTAGCCACCACCCCCGACCACCATTCGCCTCGCCGTCGCCACCAATCGACTCCGGAGAACCGTCGCCGTCGCCCGGACCACTTCCTCGTCCTCCCCGACCACCGGAACGCCTCGCCGTCGGGTTCACCACTTCCGGACTCGCCGGAGTTTCCCCACGCCGGTGACCTTTACACCGTGAGCATTTCCCTCCCTCCGATCCAAACCCAACGGCTCAGATTAGAAGTCACTTATTCCCGAACCGTTTTCTGTTTAGGATCGGTTGACCGCCCGAAGCACCGCTCGGACACCCACCTCAGCCACTCACAGGTCGCCACGTCACCCTAGTCGACCGTTCGTTAGTTTTTTTTTCAGTTTTGTTTTTCAGAAAACAGAATGTATTCCAAATTTGTTTTAGCTATATCTTTTAATCACTTTAGTGTTTTGAGTTGATTCTTTTTGCAATAGCTCACATATTTCATGTAGTTTCACCCTGTACTTTTAAATTTCAAATTTGAACTATAAAATTTGAATTTAATCAAATTTTCTCAAAATCTTCAAATCTGAATAACTAGAGTTTGAAAATAAATTTTGATATGATTCTTTTTGTCACTGTTAGATATTGGTTAGGACTATCTCCATGTTTAGTTTGAGGATTTTTAGGATGATTTTTAATAGTGTTTTAGCTATAAACAGAATCTGCTTATTATTATAATATAGTTTTATAAACTTAATTTTGATTAGTTTGATTTAGAATTTGGTTTTATTTGTTTATTAGGTTCTGTTAGTAAACATTTAGTGTTTTCACTTACTGTTAATAAAAAATAAATTTGCCTAGTTTAATTTCATTTAACATAGGAATCACAACTTCTTTTCAAATAGGCATAATTTGATTAAAACAACTAACTAGTAATAGTTTTGTTTTCAAATAAGTTTTGTATAATTAATTCTGTTTTCTAAGACAAATTTATTTGTAAGTTATTTTCTGTAAGAACATGTTTTGTTAACAAAATAATAAGTTTAGTTTTTATTCTTTTTGTTAATATAACTATAGTTGATTCATATAGTGTTTATCACAAACTTGTATAAACTCTACTAAAGTTTTCCCAACAAACTTAAATTGATTATATTCTGTTTATTAATAAAATATTCTATTGTTTTCCTTGCTGTCAACAATTGTTTTGCTATTTCAAAATAGTTTTATTATGTAGTAGTGTTTTCATCATCTCCTTTGGAAAACAAAACTTTATGTGTTTTCTTACTTATGACTTGTGCATTGTTTGTTTCAATTGTTTACTAGTTCCTTGTTGTGTGTGTGTGTTAGCTACAATATTTTGATTGTATGCTTATTTGAGTGCATTGTTTGTTTCGTTAGATTATCCGGAGTGCGAAGCCTGTTACTTAGAGTCACTCACGTACGAAGATCATCAATCAGGCAAGTCACTTTGATCATGTTTTACCCATGTTTTATATGCATTAGTTCTACCATCTCCCCAGTTGCATGCAAGATAGGTTAGTTGGAAACTTGGTTACATTGTAGTAGTATCATGTGGTAGATACCCCTCTCAACCCTCTTTGACAACATTGGCCCCGGGAAACGTTGTTTTACTTTTGCTATGCTAATAGTAGACGGGGTTGGTTGTGTGATTCATGGGAGTTGAGAGAGTTAATAATTTCAAGACCTACATAATGAGCAAGATTTCAAGACTCCAAGTTTTCAACATACCTCTGGGTGGATGATGGTTGAACGGCGCCCTGGAGAAACCAGTGGTTAGCCTAGGTGATGCTGGAGATGGCCAGTATTCACGCGGAAAGGTCCACCCAGGCACAAAGGGATGGATGGGTGCTTCAAGACCCAAGGCTTACCTGCACAGCCACAAGTCATTATGGGCTCTGGCTTGGTTGGATATCGTGGTGACTCTGGACAGGCGGTGCTACGAGAGGTAGAAGAACGGTAGGAAAGGATGGGCACCGTCAGAGTCGCAGGGAAACCCTTTGGAAGACCATGTTTTGGTCATCCGTTTCTCAAACACCCTGAAGTGCGAGAAATCAAACGGAGGCGACCAAATCTTGTGGGGAACGTGTGCAAAACTCTGCAGAGTACTTAAACCTAATCGATTAGCCGTGTCCACGGTTATGGACGACTTGAGCCAAAGGAATTGGAACTTCCGGAACTCTCAACACAAATAATATGATGATGTGGGTATTTAATAATTTTGGGTATGAGAATTGGTTGGTGGAACCATCTCATTAATCAACCAACTTAGTAATATTTTGCTTAACCCCCTTCGATGTAGGAAAAACTTGGCTTTACGCAAAACTTACACCACCACCTGCCATATAAGCATATAGACTAGCTGATTATTTTCACCCCTCTCTTGTGACTTTGCCGGCATATTCCGTATGCTGACCTACACGGCTGCAACGTATCATGTTGCAGAGTATTTTTCCGACCAGGAGTGAGGATGCGTTCTATGCTCAGTGAGATGCCCTTGGAGTCAGATGGACTCATCTACCTTCGACGCTTCCGCAAGATTTAGATATTCTCATGAGTTGGCCTTTAGCCACTTTATTGTAATTTATATTGTAATAAAGGACTCTATATGAGATTGCGATTAATATAATGCTGTGTGATTTCCCTTTGATATATACATTGATGTACCGTGTGTGTACCAGCATGATCTTGGGATGGTATGGAAACACCGGAGACTTGGCCTTTCAGGTCGGGTCGCTACAGAAATGGTATCAAAGCACACGCTGACCGTAGGACGTAACCTCTAGGATTGGAAAGCCTTAGGATTGTTTCTCTTTGTCTTTAAATATCTTATACTCTCATCTATTCGTTTCTGACTCCTCTCCGATTATTTCAAAATTTATAGATGGCCACCTTCATCCCAGTGTTGATCACAGAGTTTTGCCAGCCTGACGCAACGATGCCCTTTGGTAAGGAGCTCATGAGAATCGTCAAGGACGTAAGGATTGCTTTGCCGAGCATCACCGGGATTCCTATCATGTCATTTCCCCAAGATGGACGCTACAGGATCGAGGTGCATATTCCAGGGAAGACCTTTGGGAATCGGAAGGAACCCATAGATCTCAAGTTCGTGGCACCCAGTTGGATACTTGGAAGAGACATGGCCATTCATCGTGCCCTTGGACGTATTCAGGAGGAATACAGAGGTGGAACCATTTCACCAGGACTCAGCATGGTTTGCCGCAGAGATGCCCATGGCAACATCATCAGCAATCCCACTGCAGACACCACTATCTCCTATATCCAGACCTTGGAGACTCACATCAGGACTCTGGAGCTTCGAGTTCGTGCTGACACGAAGACTATCAAGAATCTGATGAATCGCGAGCTGGACCTTGAAGCTGATCTGCGAGAGGCCAACTATGAACACGAGCATGAAGTGAAGGACTTCCTAGAGAGGATTGATGAGCAGAATGCACGCATCGCAACTCTGGAGGAGCAGCTAGACATGGGGGAAAACCTTCACCCCGAAGGAGACATGGCACCCTTCATCAGCGACGATGAAGACTATGAGGAAAGCACCACCGGAGGACCTACGACTATGCACTTCTGAGGAAAAACATTAGTTATGCCCTCCATGTATCTTTTATTTTCGTCATTAAAGCGTAGGTCGATGCTTAGTTGTCTGAGATTTGTATTTCCATTGTTTGACATTGATTGAATAAATGAATGAGTGTTTGGTGTGATATGTTTGTTGCATTGCATATGGGTAGTGAATTTCTTCTAGACCCTTGTTCTATTCTAATTCTCATCCCTCTGAAAACAGCAAGATGCCTCCACGACGTGAGACCGATTTCACTTTTCCGCCGGAACTCACTCAACTTCTTCAGCAGCAGAATGCACTGATGCAACTATTGATTCAGAATCAGACCAACAACCAGAACAACAACAACAACAACAACCACCATCCACCCCAGACTGACAATCTCACCCGTTTTCTGAGGTTGAACCCTCCAACTTTCTCCAGCAGCACTGAGCCCATTGTGGCAGATGACTGGCTCCGCAAGATGGAGAGAGAACTTGTCACCGCTGGATGCACTGACGCTGAGAAAGTACGATTTGCCGCACATCAACTGGAAGGACCAGCAGCATCATGGTGGGAGAATTACACCACCACTTATCCTATTGCAGATGTGACTTGGGAGCAATTCAAGCTTGCTTTCCGCACAGCTCATGTTTCAGCTGGAGCCATGAGTCTGAAGAAGCGTGAGTTTCGCAACTTGCGCCAGGGTAATCGCTCTGTGGCCCAATATGTGGAAGAGTTCAACATGTTGGCCCGTTATGCCCCAGGAGATGTGGCCGATGATGCGGCCAAGCAAGAAAAGTTTCTGGAAGGACTCAACGACGAGTTGAGCATACAGCTGGTAGTGGCTAATTTCAACAACTACCAAGAGCTGGTGGATAAGGCCCTCATTTTGGAAGGTAAACAACAGCAGATTGAAAACCGCAAGCGGAAGTACACTCAGGGGAAGTTCAACTCTGGAACTCATCAGAAGCCTCGTTACTCCCCGTACTCCGGGAATACCAGATCAGGAAACAGTAAGTTTGGAAAGCACACTCATACTGTGCATAACCATGGAGGCCACCATCATGGAGGAAATGGGAACAACCGTTCCAACCATGGTAACTTCAAGAGTGACAATGGGAATGGGAACAACAACCAGCACCGTCACGCTCCTGCTCAGAAGGATCTGAGTCACATTACTTGTTTCAAGTGCCAGAAGACAGGGCACTATGCTACTGAGTGTCCCCAGAGCAAGCAAGGCAATGGAAACGGCACTAACAATGGCAACTCCGCAGCCAAGAAGCCCAATCCGTTTCCCCGTGCTCAAGTGAATCACATCGATGTGGAAGAAGTCTATGATCAGCCCGAGACTGTGGTTGGTAAGTTTTTATTGCATTCACGTCCTGTTACAGTACTTTTTGATTCGGGTGCAACTCATTCATTCATATCAAGGGTAGTTGTGGATAAGTATGGTTTGCCCACCAAAACCCTTAGTCAGCCCATTCAGGTCAGTTCCCCAGGAGGTATGATGATGGCAGGGATAGGATGCCATGCCTTGAAACTCAATATAGGAAACCATGTTTTTCCCACCGACCTCATCGTCTTAGAGTCACAAGGATTGGATGTAATCCTAGGCATGGATTGGATGACCAAGTATGAAGGAAATCTTGATTGCCCTAGCAAGTCTGTCTCACTCACCACCCCGGAGAACAAGAGGATTAAGTATGTATCCCGACGCACACGTATGAGTGCTCGGTTAAATTCTCTCACAGGAGTTGTTCAGGAGGAAGTACCTGTGGTAAAAGAATTTCCAGATGTATTTCCGGAAGAATTACCAGGAATGCCACCAGATAGGGAGATTGAGTTCTTAATAGAGCTACAGCCAGGGACAGCCCCAATTTCCAAGAGACCCTATCGGATGCCCGCAAATGATCTGTTGGAAATCAAGAAGCAAATCAAGGAGTTATTGGACAAGGGGTATATTCGCCCAAGTTCTTCACCTTGGGGAGCCCCAGTTCTTTTGGTGGAGAAGAAGGATAAATCTTTGAGAATGGTAGTCGATTATCGTGCCTTGAACGAGGTGACTATCAAGAACAAGTACCCTCTACCGATGATTAATGATTTGTTTGATCAGCTCGTAGGAGCCAAAGTATTCTCCAAGATCGATCTTCGATCAGGGTATCACCAGTTGAAAATTCGTGAACAGGATATACCCAAAACAGCTTTCACCACGAGGTATGGCTTGTATGAGTATACGGTCATGTCTTTTGGATTGACTAATGCTCCTGCCTACTTCATGAATTTGATGAACAAAGTATTCATGGAATACCTAGACAAGTTTGTTGTGGTGTTCATCGATGACATCTAATATTCTCCAAGAATGAGGAAGAGCATAAGGAACATTTGCGTTTAGTTCTGGAAAAGCTAAGAGAGCATCAGTTATATGCCAAGTTCAGTAAATGTGAATTTTGGCTGACGGAAGTCGGATTCCTTGGACATGTTATTTCCGGAGATGGAATAGCAGTGGACCCCGCTAAGGTTGAAGCCGTCACCAAGTGGAAGTCACCCACCTCAGTTAAGGAGATCCGCAGTTTCCTCGGACTTGCTGGATATTACCGGAGGTTCATTGAGAATTTCTCCAAGGTTGCCAAGCCCATGACAGAGTTGTTGAAGAAAGAATCCAAGTATATTTGGACTGAGGAATGTGAAGCCAGTTTCCAGGAGTTGAAGGAACGTTTGGTCACAGCCCCAGTGTTGATCTTGCCCGATATTCGGAAGGATTTCCAGGTTTATTGTGATGCTTCACGTCAAGGACTTGGAGGAGTACTTATGCAGGATGGAAAAGTTGTAGCCTATGCTTCCAGACAACTACGACCTCATGAGTTAAATTATGCCACGCATGATTTGGAACTAGCAGCCGTAGTGCACGCACTCAAGACTTGGAGACATTTCCTTATCGGAAATAGTTGTGATGTTTACACCGACCATAAGAGCCTGAAGTATATCTTCACGCAGAAAGAGTTGAACCTCAGACAGAGGAGATGGTTAGAGTTAATCAAGGACTATGACATGAGATTACACTACCATCCAGGTAAGGCTAATGTTGTAGCCGATGCCTTGAGTCGGAAAACTTATGTGAACACACTCACAGCTGGAGGATTACCTCAAGAGTTAGTCGATGATCTCAGAGAGCTCAAGCTAGAGATAGTTCCAAGAGGATATGTTGCTACACTGGAAAATCAGTCCACCTTGACCGAAAGAATTCGAGAAGCCCAGAAATCGGACAAGGAGATAGTTGAAATTAAACAGAGAATGAAAGATGGTAAAGCTAAAGGTTTTCGTGAGGATGAACACGGAACTTTGTGGTTTGAGAACCGAATCTATGTGCCCAATGAACCAGAGCTCAGGAAGTTGATACTTCAGGAAGCCCACGATTCACCTTACTCGATACACCCAGGAAACACCAAGATGTATCTGGATTTAAAGGAAAGTTATTGGTGGACAGGTATGAAGAAAGATATTGCAGAGCACGTTGCATTATGCGATGTTTGTCAGCGAGTAAAAGCAGAACATCAGAAACCAGCAGGGTTACTCCAACCTTTGCCGATACCCGAGTGGAAATGGGAAAAGCTTGGTATGGATTTCATCACAGGATTGCCCAGGACCCGTTCAGGTTATGATTCCATCTGGGTAGTGGTAGATCGCTTGACCAAGGTAGCTCATTTCATTCCAGTGAAAACCACCTATACCAGTGCTAAGCTAGCCAAGATATATATGACCAGGATCGTATGTCTGCATGGAGTTCCGAGGAGTATCGTGTCAGATAGAGGAACACAATTTACCTCAAAGTTTTGGCATCAGTTACATGAAACTTTGGGTACAAGGCTAGAGTTTAGTACAGCTTTTCATCCGCAGACAGATGGACAGACTGAGAGAGTCAACCAGATTCTGGAAGACATGTTGAGAGCTTGTGCGCTAGATTATGGATCTAGTTGGGATGATAACTTTCCTTACGCAGAATTCTCATACAACAACAGTTATCAAACCAGTCTAAAGATGGCCCCTTTCGAAGCTTTATACGGAAGGAGGTGCAGAACACCACTGACGTGGGATGGTGTTGGAGACCGACAACTTTTTGGTCCCGACCTTATTCAAGATTCGGAAGAGAAAGTCAGGTTGATTCGTGACAGACTCAAGATAGCTCAGTCTCGACAGAAGAGTTATGCTGACAGCAAGCGCAAAGAAGTGACGTATGAAGTGGGAGACCGAGCATATCTTCGCGTGTCCCCGCTTCGAGGAACCAAGAGATTTGGTGTTAAAGGAAAATTAGCACCCAGATTCATAGGCCCCTACAAAATTCTTGAACGTAGAGGTGAAGTTGCATACAAACTGGAATTGCCAGAAGGATTATCCGAAGTTCATAATGTGTTCCATGTGTCCCAGCTGAAGAAATGTCATGCTGAGATGGCTGACATCCCTTTGAGAGATACAGTGCCCCTAGAGGCCATACAGCTTGAAAGTGATCTGACTTATGAGGAGAAGCCTGTCAGAATCCTCGAGACATCCAACAGAGTTACCCGCAGCAAGATTATCAAGTTCTGCAAAGTTTTGTGGAGTCACCATACTGAGGAAGAAGCCACCTGGGAACGCGAAGAAGATCTTCGTAGAGACCATCTGCACCTATTTTCTAGCCAACCCGAATCTCGAGGGCGAGATTCATCTTAAGGTGGGTAGGTTTGTACCATCCCAAAATTCCATTTTGGAATGTTATGAATATAGCTATGCATCTATCATCACCATTTCTTGATTGTATGTGTTAGTTGAAATGCCATTTCTGATTTTTCTGAAAGTCCTTTCTACTTTTCCCTATGTTGCTTCCCCTATTTGAAATTTTTGGTTAAATGTTCAAAATAAGAGAGGAGTAACATGACACTCCACACCAGGGTCTAATTGGTGAATTATTTGAACAAAATAACCAGGGGTTATTTTGAAAATATTTGCAAAAAAGGATCTAAAAACAATTAGGCAATTTCTGAAAATAATATTTTTTTCAAAGTGTTCAAATGACAGAATAGAAATGTTCATTAAATAGAATTTATTATTCTGTTAATTTTGATATATAATACCCCTATATTTAGATACGATTTGAATGCTTTAAAAGCTTTTGAATGTCTCTGGTAAATTATTAAAAAGAAACGGTAACCGTTTCCGGTATTAAACGGGCCGGCCCACCGGCTTTAAAAGCCGAGACCGTTACCGGTCGGCCGACCGAGCGCAGTAACGTCCCCCTCTCTCTCTGAGCTGGACCCCACCCCCGACCGACCGTTGCTTCGAACGGTCGTCTTCTCCCTCCCCCGCGCGCGCCGGACCCGACGCCGGTCGCTTCCCCCCCTCACCGGATCTCTCCCCTCTCTCCTCCCCGCACCCCCCGAGCGCCTATATAAGAGCCCCACTGCCCCGCATCCATTTCCCCCCCGAGCCCCCTTCTCTCTCTCACCGAGACGCCGTCGATTGCTCGTCGGAGTTCCACCACCACCGGAAGTCGCCGTCGACCGTAGCCACCACCCCCGACCACCATTCGCCTCGCCGTCGCCACCAATCGACTCCGGAGAACCGTCGCCGTCGCCCGGACCACTTCCTCGTCCTCCCCGACCACCGGAACGCCTCGCCGTCGCGTTCACCACTTCCGGACTCGCCGGAGTTTCCCCACGCCGGCGACCTTTACACCGTGAGCATTTCCCTCCCTCCGATCCAAACCCAACGGCTCAGATTAGAAGTCACTTATTCCCGAACCGTTTTCTGTTTAGGATCGGTTGACCGCCCGAAGCACCGCTCGGACACCCACCTCAGCCACTCACAGGTCGCCACGTCACCCTAGTCGACCGTTCGTTAGTTTTTTTTTTCAGTTTTGTTTTTCAGAAAACAGAATGTATTCCAAATTTGTTTTAGCTATATCTTTTAATCAGTTTAGTGTTTTGAGTTGATTCTTTTTGCAATAGCTCACATATTTCATGTAGTTTCACCCTGTACTTTTAAATTTCAAATTTGAACTATAAAATTTGAATTTAATCAAATTTTCTCAAAATCTTCAAATCTGAATAACTAGAGTTTGAAAATAGATTTTGATATGATTCTTTTTGTCACTGTTAGATATTGGTTAGGACTATCTCCATGTTTAGTTTGAGGATTTTTAGGATGATTTTTAATAGTGTTTTAGCTATAAACAGAATCTGCTTATTATTATAATATAGTTTTATAAACTTAATTTTGATTAGTTTGATTTAGAATTTGGTTTTATTTGTTTATTAGGTTCTGTTAGTAAACATTTAGTGTTTTCACTTACTGTTAATAAAAAATAAATTTGCCTAGTTTAATTTCATTTAACATAGGAATCACAACTTCTTTTCAAATAGGCATAATTTGATTAAAACAACTAACTAGTAATAGTTTTGTTTTCAAATAAGTTTTGTATAATTAATTCTGTTTTCTAAGACAAATTTATTTGTAAGTTATTTTCTGTAAGAACATGTTTTGTTAACAAAATAATAAGTTTAGTTTTTATTCTTTTTGTTAATATAACTATAGTTGATTCATATAGTGTTTATCACAAACTTGTATAAACTCTACTAAAGTTTTCCCAACAAACTTAAATTGATTATATTCTGTTTATTAATAAAATATTCTATTGTTTTCCTTGCTGTCAACAATTGTTTTGCTATTTCAAAATAGTTTTATTATGTAGTAGTGTTTTCATCATCTCCTTTGGAAAACAAAACTTTATGTGTTTTCTTACTTATGACTTGTGCATTGTTTGTTTCAATTGTTTACTAGTTCCTTGTTGTGTGTGTGTGTTAGCTACAATATTTTGATTGTATGCTTATTTGAGTGCATTGTTTGTTTCGTTAGATTATCCGGAGTGCGAAGCCTGTTACTTAGAGTCACTCACGTACGAAGATCATCAATCAGGCAAGTCACTTTGATCATGTTTTACCCATGTTTTATATGCATTAGTTCTACCATCTCCCCAGTTGCATGCAAGATAGGTTAGTTGGAAACTTGGTTACATTGTAGTAGTATCATGTGGTAGATACCCCTCTCAACCCTCTTTGACAACATTGGCCCCGGGAAACGTTGTTTTACTTTTGCTATGCTAATAGTAGACGGGGTTGGTTGTGTGATTCATGGGAGTTGAGAGAGTTAATAATTTCAAGACCTACATAATGAGCAAGATTTCAAGACTCCAAGTTTTCAACATACCTCTGGGTGGATGATGGTTGAACGGCGCCCTGGAGAAACCAGTGGTTAGCCTAGGTGATGCTGGAGATGGCCAGTATTCACGCGGAAAGGTCCACCCAGGCACAAAGGGATGGATGGGTGCTTCAAGACCCAAGGCTTACCTGCACAGCCACAAGTCATTATGGGCTCTGGCTTGGTTGGATATCGTGGTGACTCTGGACAGGCGGTGCTACGAGAGGTAGAAGAACGGTAGGAAAGGATAGGCACCGTCAGAGTCGCAGGGAAACCCTTTGGAAGACCATGTTTTGGTCATCCGTTTCTCAAACACCCTGAAGTGCGAGAAATCAAACGGAGGCGACCAAATCTTGTGGGGAACGTGTGCAAAACTCTGCAGAGTACTTAAACCTAATCGATTAGCCGTGTCCACGGTTATGGACGACTTGAGCCAAAGGAATTGGAACTTCCGGAACTCTCAACACAAATAATATGATGATGTGGGTATTTAATAATTTTGGGTATGAGAATTGGTTGGTGGAACCATCTCATTAATCAACCAACTTAGTAATATTTTGCTTAACCCCCTTCGATGTAGGAAAAACTTGGCTTTACGCAAAACTTACACCACCACCTGCCATATAAGCATATAGACTAGCTGATTATTTTCACCCCTCTCTTGTGACTTTGCCGGCATATTCCGTATGCTGACCTACACGGCTGCAACGTATCATGTTGCAGAGTATTTTTCCGACCAGGAGTGAGGATGCGTTCTATGCTCAGTGAGATGCCCTTGGAGTCAGATGGACTCATCTACCTTCGACGCTTCCGCAAGATTTAGATATTCTCATGAGTTGGCCTTTAGCCACTTTATTGTAATTTATATTGTAATAAAGGACTCTATATGAGATTGCGATTAATATAATGCTGTGTGATTTCCCTTTGATATATACATTGATGTACCGTGTGTGTACCAGCATGATCTTGGGATGGTACGGAAACACCGGAGACTTGGCCTTTCAGGTCGGGTCGCTACAGAAATGGTATCAAAGCACACGCTGACCGTAGGACGTAACCTCTAGGATTGGAAAGCCTTAGGATTGTTTCTCTTTGTCTTTAAATATCTTATACTCTCATCTATTCGTTTCTGACTCCTCTCCGATTATTTCAAAATTTATAGATGGCCACCTTCATCCCAGTGTTGATCACAGAGTTTTGCCAGCCTGACGCAACGATGCCCTTTGGTAAGGAGCTCATGAGAATCGTCAAGGACGTAAGGATTGCTTTGCCGAGCATCACCGGGATTCCTATCATGTCATTTCCCCAAGATGGACGCTACAGGATCGAGGTGCATATTCCAGGGAAGACCTTTGGGAATCGGAAGGAACCCATAGATCTCAAGTTCGTGGCACCCAGTTGGATACTTGGAAGAGACATGGCCATTCATCGTGCCCTTGGACGTATTCAGGAGGAATACAGAGGTGGAACCATTTCACCAGGACTCAGCATGGTTTGCCGCAGAGATGCCCATGGCAACATCATCAGCAATCCCACTGCAGACACCACTATCTCCTATATCCAGACCTTGGAGACTCACATCAGGACTCTGGAGCTTCGAGTTCGTGCTGACACGAAGACTATCAAGAATCTGATGAATCGCGAGCTGGACCTTGAAGCTGATCTGCGAGAGGCCAACTATGAACACGAGCATGAAGTGAAGGACTTCCTAGAGAGGATTGATGAGCAGAATGCACGCATCGCAACTCTGGAGGAGCAGCTAGACATGGGGGAAAACCTTCACCCCGAAGGAGACATGGCACCCTTCATCAGCGACGATGAAGACTATGAGGAAAGCACCACCGGAGGACCTACGACTATGCACTTCTGAGGAAAAACATTAGTTATGCCCTCCATGTATCTTTTATTTTCGTCATTAAAGCGTAGGTCGATGCTTAGTTGTCTGAGATTTGTATTTCCATTGTTTGACATTGATTGAATAAATGAATGAGTGTTTGGTGTGATATGTTTGTTGCATTGCATATGGGTAGTGAATTTCTTCTAGACCCTTGTTCTATTCTAATTCTCATCCCTCTGAAAACAGCAAGATGCCTCCACGACGTGAGACCGATTTCACTTTTCCGCCGGAACTCACTCAACTTCTTCAGCAGCAGAATGCACTGATGCAACTATTGATTCAGAATCAGACCAACAACCAGAACAACAACAACAACAACCACCATCCACCCCAGACTGACAATCTCACCCGTTTTCTGAGGTTGAACCCTCCAACTTTCTCCAGCAGCACTGAGCCCATTGTGGCAGATGACTGGCTCCGCAAGATGGAGAGAGAACTTGTCACCGCTGGATGCACTGACGCTGAGAAAGTACGATTTGCCGCACATCAACTGGAAGGACCAGCAGCATCATGGTGGGAGAATTACACCACCACTTATCCTATTGCAGATGTGACTTGGGAGCAATTCAAGCTTGCTTTCCGCACAGCTCATGTTTCAGCTGGAGCCATGAGTCTAAAGAAGCGTGAGTTTCGCAACTTGCGCCAGGGTAATCGCTCTGTGGCCCAATATGTGGAAGAGTTCAACATGTTGGCCCGTTATGCCCCAGGAGATGTGGCCGATGATGCGGCCAAGCAAGAAAAGTTTCTGGAAGGACTCAACGACGAGTTGAGCATACAGCTGGTAGTGGCTAATTTCAACAACTACCAAGAGCTGGTGGATAAGGCCCTCATTTTGGAAGGTAAACAACAGCAGATTGAAAACCGCAAGCGGAAGTACACTTAGGGGAAGTTCAACTCTGGAACTCATCAGAAGCCTCGTTACTCCCCGTACTCCGGGAATACCGGATCAGGAAACAGTAAGTTTGGAAAGCACACTCATACTGTGCATAACCATGGAGGCCACCATCATGGAGGAAATGGGAACAACCGTTCCAACCATGGTAACTTCAAGAGTGACAATGGGAATGGGAACAACAACCAGCACCGTCACGCTCCTGCTCAGAAGGATCTGAGTCACATTACTTGTTTCAAGTGCCAGAAGACAGGGCACTATGCTACTGAGTGTCCCCAGAGCAAGCAAGGCAATGGAAACGGCACTAACAACGGCAACTCCGCAGCCAAGAAGCCCAATCCGTTTCCCCGTGCTCAAGTGAATCACATCGATGTGGAAGAAGTCTATGATCAGCCCGAGACTGTGGTTGGTAAGTTTTTATTGCATTCACGTCCTGTTACAGTACTTTTTGATTCGGGTGCAACTCATTCATTCATATCAAGGGTAGTTGTGGATAAGTATGGTTTGCCCACCAAAACCCTTAGTCAGCCCATTCAGGTCAGTTCCCCAGGAGGTATGATGATGGCAGGGATAGGATGCCATGCCTTGAAACTCAATATAGGAAACCATGTTTTTCCCACCGACCTCATCGTCTTAGAGTCACAAGGATTGGATGTAATCCTAGGCATGGATTGGATGACCAAGTATGAAGGAAATCTTGATTGCCCTAGCAAGTCTGTTTCACTCACCACCCCGGAGAACAAGAGGATTAAGTATGTATCCCGACGCACACGTATGAGTGCTCGGTTAAATTCTCTCACAGGAGTTGTTCAGGAGGAAGTACCTGTGGTAAAGGAATTTCCAGATGTATTTCCGGAAGAATTACCAGGAATGCCACCAGATAGGGAGATTGAGTTCTTAATAGAGCTACAGCCAGGGACAGCCCCAATTTCCAAGAGACCCTACCGGATGCCCGCAAATGATCTGTTGGAAATCAAGAAGCAAATCAAGGAGTTATTGGACAAGGGGTATATTCGCCCAAGTTCTTCACCTTGGGGAGCCCCAGTTCTTTTGGTGGAGAAGAAGGATAAATCTTTGAGAATGGTAGTCGATTATCGTGCCTTGAACGAGGTGACTATCAAGAACAAGTACCCTCTACTGATGATTAATGATTTGTTTGATCAGCTCGTAGGAGCCAAAGTATTCTCCAAGATCGATCTTCGATCAGGGTATCACCAGTTGAAAATTCGTGAACAGGATATACCCAAAACAGCTTTCACCACGAGGTATGGCTTGTATGAGTATACGGTCATGTCTTTTGGATTGACTAATGCTCCTGCCTACTTCATGAATTTGATGAACAAAGTATTCATGGAATACCTAGACAAGTTTGTTGTGGTGTTCATCGATGACATTCTAATATTCTCCAAGAATGAGGAAGAGCATAAGGAACATTTGCGTTTAGTTCTGGAAAAGCTAAGAGAGCATCAGTTATATGCCAAGTTCAGTAAATGTGAATTTTGGCTGACGGAAGTCGGATTCCTTGGACATGTTATTTCCGGAGATGGAATAGCAGTGGACCCCGCTAAGGTTGAAGCCGTCACCAAGTGGAAGTCACCCACCTCAGTTAAGGAGATCCGCAGTTTCCTCGGACTTGCTGGATATTACCGGAGGTTCATTGAGAATTTCTCCAAGGTTGCCAAGCCCATGACAGAGTTGTTGAAGAAAGAATCCAAGTATATTTGGACTGAGGAATGTGAAGCCAGTTTCCAGGAGTTGAAGGAACGTTTGGTCACAGCCCCAGTGTTGATCTTGCCCGATATTCGGAAGGATTTCCAGGTTTATTGTGATGCTTCACGTCAAGGACTTGGAGGAGTACTTATGCAGGATGGAAAAGTTGTAGCCTATGCTTCCAGACAACTACGACCTCATGAGTTAAATTATGCCACGCATGATTTGGAACTAGCAGCCGTAGTGCACGCACTCAAGACTTGGAGACATTTCCTTATCGGAAATAGTTGTGATGTTTACACCGACCATAAGAGCCTGAAGTATATCTTCACGCAGAAAGAGTTGAACCTCAGACAGAGGAGATGGTTAGAGTTAATCAAGGACTATGACATGAGATTACACTACCATCCAGGTAAGGCTAATGTTGTAGCCGATGCCTTGAGTCGGAAAACTTATGTGAACACACTCACAGCTGGAGGATTACCTCAAGAGTTAGTCTATGATCTCAGAGAGCTCAAGCTAGAGATAGTTCCAAGAGGATATGTTGCTACACTGGAAATTCAGTCCACCTTGACCGAAAGAATTCGAGAAGCCCAGAAATCGGACAAGGAGATAGTTGAAATTAAACAGAGAATGAAAGATGGTAAAGCTAAAGGTTTTCGTGAGGATGAACACGGAACTTTGTGGTTTGAGAACCGAATCTATGTGCCCAATGAACCAGAGCTCAGGAAGTTGATACTTCAGGAAGCCCACGATTCACCTTACTCGATACACCCAGGAAACACCAAGATGTATCTGGATTTAAAGGAAAGTTATTGGTGGACAGGTATGAAGAAAGATATTGCAGAGCACGTTGCATTATGCGATGTTTGTCAGCGAGTAAAAGCAGAACATCAGAAACCAGCAGGGTTACTCCAACCTTTGCCGATACCCGAGTGGAAATGGGAAAAGCTTGGTATGGATTTCATCACAGGATTGCCCAGGACCCGTTCAGGTTATGATTCCATCTGGGTAGTGGTAGATCGCTTGACCAAGGTAGCTCATTTCATTCCAGTGAAAACCACCTATACCAGTGCTAAGCTAGCCAAGATATATATGACCAGGATCGTATGTCTGCATGGAGTTCCGAGGAGTATCGTGTCAGATAGAGGAACACAATTTACCTCAAAGTTTTGGCATCAGTTACATGAAACTTTGGGTACAAGGCTAGAGTTTAGTACAGCTTTTCATCCGCAGACAGATGGACAGACTGAGAGAGTCAACCAGATTCTGGAAGACATGTTGAGAGCTTGTGCGCTAGATTATGGATCTAGTTGGGATGATAACTTGCCTTACGCAGAATTCTCATACAACAACAGTTATCAAACCAGTCTAAAGATGGCCCCTTTCGAAGCTTTATACGGAAGGAGGTGCAGAACACCACTGACGTGGGATGGTGTTGGAGACCGACAACTTTTTGGTCCCGACCTTATTCAAGATTCGGAAGAGAAAGTCAGGTTGATTATTGACAGACTCAAGATAGCTCAGTCTCGACAGAAGAGTTATGCTGACAGCAAGCGCAAAGAAGTGACGTATGAAGTGGGAGACCGAGCATATCTTCGTGTGTCCCCGCTTCGAGGAACCAAGAGATTTGGTGTTAAAGGAAAATTAGCACCCAGATTCATAGGCCCCTACAAAATTCTTGAACGTAGAGGTGAAGTTGCATACAAACTGGAATTGCCAGAAGGATTATCCGAAGTTCATAATGTGTTCCATGTGTCCCAGCTGAAGAAATGTCATGCTGAGATGGCTGACATCCCTTTGAGAGATACAGTGCCCCTAGAGGCCATACAGCTTGAAAGTGATCTGACTTATGAGGAGAAGCCTGTCAGAATCCTCGAGACATCCAACAGAGTTACCCGCAGCAAGATTATCAAGTTCTGCAAAGTTTTGTGGAGTCACCATACTGAGGAAGAAGCCACCTGGGAACGCGAAGAAGATCTTCGTAGAGACCATCCGCACCTATTTTCTAGCCAACCTGAATCTCGAGGGCGAGATTCATCTTAAGGTGGGTAGGTTTGTAACATCCCAAAATTCCATTTTGGAATGTTATGAATATAGCTATGCATCTATCATCACCATTTCTTGATTGTATGTGTTAGTTGAAATGCCATTTCTGATTTTTCTGAAAGTCCTTTCTACTTTTCCCTATGTTGCTTCCCCTATTTGAAATTTTTGGTTAAATGTTCAAAATAAGAGAGGAGTAACATGACACTCCACACCAGGGTCTAATTGGTGAATTATTTGAACAAAATAACCAGGGGTTATTTTGAAAATATTTGCAAAAAAGGATCTAAAAACAATTAGGCAATTTCTGAAAATAATATTTTTTTCAAAGTGTTCAAATGACAGAATAGAAATGTTCATTAAATAGCATTTATTATTCTGTTAATTTTGATATATAATACCCCTATATTTAGATAAGATTTGAATGCTTTAAAAGCTTTTGAATGTCTCTGGTAAATTATTAAAAAGAAACGGTAACCGTTTCCGGTATTAAACGGGCCGGCCCACCGGCTTTAAAAGCCGAGACCGTTACCGGTCGGCCGACCGAGCGCAGTAACGTCCCCCTCTCTCTCTGACGCTGGACCCCACCCCCGACCGACCGTTGCTTCGAACGGTCGTCTTCTCCCTCCCCCGCGCGCGCCGGACCCGACGCCGGTCGCTTCCCCCCCTCACCGGATCTCTCCCCTCTCTCCTCCCCGCACCCCCCGAGCGCCTATATAAGAGCCCCACTGCCCCGCATCCATTTCCCCCCCGAGCCCCCTTCTCTCTCTCACCGAGACGCCGTCGATTGCTCGTCGGAGTTCCACCACCACCGGAAGTCGCCGTCGACCGTAGCCACCACCCCCGACCACCATTCGCCTCGCCGTCGCCACCAATCGACTCTGGAGAACCGTCGCCGTCTCCCGGACCACTTCCTCGTCCTCCCCGACCACCGGAACGCCTCGCCGTCGCGTTCACCACTTCCGGACTCGCCGGAGTTTCCCCACGCCGGCGACCTTTACACCGTGAGCATTTCCCTCCCTCCGATCCAAACCCAACGGCTCAGATTAGAAGTCACTTATTCCCGAACGGTTTTCTGTTTAGGATCGGTTGACCGCCCGAAGCACCGCTCGGACACCCACCTCAGCCACTCACAGGTCGCCACGTCACCCTAGTCGACCGTTCGTTAGTTTTTTTTTCAGTTTTGTTTTTCAGAAAACAGAATGTATTCCAAATTTGTTTTAGCTATATCTTTTAATCAGTTTAGTGTTTTGAGTTGATTCTTTTTGCAATAGCTCACATATTTCATGTAGTTTCACCCTGTACTTTTAAATTTCAAATTTGAACTATAAAATTTGAATTTAATCAAATTTTCTCAAAATCTTCAAATCTGAATAACTAGAGTTTGAAAATAGATTTTGATATGATTCTTTTTGTCACTGTTAGATATTGGTTAGGACTATCTCCATGTTTAGTTTGAGGATTTTTAGGATGATTTTTAATAGTGTTTTAGCTATAAACAGAATCTGCTTATTATTATAATATAGTTTTATAAACTTAATTTTGATTAGTTTGATTTAGAATTTGGTTTTATTTGTTTATTAGGTTCTGTTAGTAAACATTTAGTGTTTTCACTTACTGTTAATAAAAAATAAATTTGCCTAGTTTAATTTCATTTAACATAGGAATCACAACTTCTTTTCAAATAGGCATAATTTGATTAAAACAACTAACTAGTAATAGTTTTGTTTTCAAATAAGTTTTGTATAATTAATTCTGTTTTCTAAGACAAATTTATTTGTAAGTTATTTTCTGTAAGAACATGTTTTGTTAACAAAATAATAAGTTTAGTTTTTATTCTTTTTGTTAATATAACTATAGTTGATTCATATAGTGTTTATCACAAACTTGTATAAACTCTACTAAAGTTTTCCCAACAAACTTAAATTGATTATATTCTGTTTATTAATAAAATATTCTATTGTTTTCCTTGCTGTCAACAATTGTTTTGCTATTTCAAAATAGTTTTATTATGTAGTAGTGTTTTCATCATCTCCTTTGGAAAACAAAACTTATGTGTTTTCTTACTTATGACTTGTGCATTGTTTGTTTCAATTGTTTACTAGTTCCTTGTTGTGTGTGTGTGTTAGCTACAATATTTTGATTGTATGCTTATTTGAGTGCATTGTTTGTTTCGTTAGATTATCCGGAGTGCGAAGCCTGTTACTTAGAGTCACTCACGTACGAAGATCATCAATCAGGCAAGTCACTTTGATCATGTTTTACCCATGTTTTATATGCATTAGTTCTACCATCTCCCCAGTTGCATGCAAGATAGGTTAGTTGGAAACTTGGTTACATTGTAGTAGTATCATGTGGTAGATACCCCTCTCAACCCTCTTTGACAACATTGGCCCCGGGAAACGTTGTTTTACTTTTGCTATGCTAATAGTAGACGGGGTTGGTTGTGTGATTCATGGGAGTTGAGAGAGTTAATAATTTCAAGACCTACATAATGAGCAAGATTTCAAGACTCCAAGTTTTCAACATACCTCTGGGTGGATGATGGTTGAACGGCGCCCTGGAGAAACCAGTGGTTAGCCTAGGTGATGCTGGAGATGGCCAGTATTCACGCGGAAAGGTCCACCCAGGCACAAAGGGATGGATGGGTGCTTCAAGACCCAAGGCTTACCTGCACAGCCACAAGTCATTATGGGCTCTGGCTTGGTTGGATATCGTGGTGACTCTGGACAGGCGGTGCTACGAGAGGTAGAAGAACGGTAGGAAAGGATGGGCACCGTCAGAGTCGCAGGGAAACCCTTTGGAAGACCATGTTTTGGTCATCCGTTTCTCAAACACCCTGAAGTGCGAGAAATCAAACGGAGGCGACCAAATCTTGTGGGGAACGTGTGCAAAACTCTGCAGAGTACTTAAACCTAATCGATTAGCCGTGTCCACGGTTATGGACGACTTGAGCCAAAGGAATTGGAACTTCCGGAACTCTCAACACAAATAATATGATGATGTGGGTATTTAATAATTTTGGGTATGAGAATTGGTTGGTGGAACCATCTCATTAATCAACCAACTTAGTAATATTTTGCTTAACCCCCTTCGATGTAGGAAAAACTTGGCTTTACGCAAAACTTACACCACCACCTGCCATATAAGCATATAGACTAGCTGATTATTTTCACCCCTCTCTTGTGACTTTGCCGGCATATTCCGTATGCTGACCTACACGGCTGCAACGTATCATGTTGCAGAGTATTTTTCCGACCAGGAGTGAGGATGCGTTCTATGCTCAGTGAGATGCCCTTGGAGTCAGATGGACTCATCTACCTTCGACGCTTCCGCAAGATTTAGATATTCTCATGAGTTGGCCTTTAGCCACTTTATTGTAATTTATATTGTAATAAAGGACTCTATATGAGATTGCGATTAATATAATGCTGTGTGATTTCCCTTTGATATATACATTGATGTACCGTGTGTGTACCAGCATGATCTTGGGATGGTACGGAAACACCGGAGACTTGGCCTTTCAGGTCGGGTCGCTACAGAAATGGTATCAAAGCACACGCTGACCGTAGGACGTAACCTCTAGGATTGGAAAGCCTTAGGATTGTTTCTCTTTGTCTTTAAATATCTTATACTCTCATCTATTCGTTTCTGACTCCTCTCCGATTATTTCAAAATTTATAGATGGCCACCTTCATCCCAGTGTTGATCACAGAGTTTTGCCAGCCTGACGCAACGATGCCCTTTGGTAAGGAGCTCATGAGAATCGTCAAGGACGGAAGGATTGCTTTGCCGAGCATCACCGGGATTCCTATCATGTCATTTCCCCAAGATGGACGCTACAGGATCGAGGTGCATATTCCAGGGAAGACCTTTGGGAATCGGAAGGAACCCATAGATCTCAAGTTCGTGGCACCCAGTTGGATACTTGGAAGAGACATGGCCATTCATCGTGCCCTTGGACGTATTCAGGAGGAATACAGAGGTGGAACCATTTCACCAGGACTCAGCATGGTTTGCCGCAGAGATGCCCATGGCAACATCATCAGCAATCCCACTGCAGACACCACTATCTCCTATATCCAGACCTTGGAGACTCACATCAGGACTCTGGAGCTTCGAGTTCGTGCTGACACGAAGACTATCAAGAATCTGATGAATCGCGAGCTGGACCTTGAAGCTGATCTGCGAGAGGCCAACTATGAACACGAGCATGAAGTGAAGGACTTCCTAGAGAGGATTGATGAGCAGAATGCACGCATCGCAACTCTGGAGGAGCAGCTAGACATGGGGGAAAACCTTCACCCCGAAGGAGACATGGCACCCTTCATCAGCGACGATGAAGACTATGAGGAAAGCACCACCGGAGGACCTACGACTATGCACTTCTGAGGAAAAACATTAGTTATGCCCTCCATGTATCTTTTATTTTCGTCATTAAAGCGTAGGTCGATGCTTAGTTGTCTGAGATTTGTATTTCCATTGTTTGACATTGATTGAATAAATGAATGAGTGTTTGGTGTGATATGTTTGTTGCATTGCATATGGGTAGTGAATTTCTTCTAGACCCTTGTTCTATTCTAATTCTCATCCCTCTGAAAACAGCAAGATGCCTCCACGACGTGAGACCGATTTCACTTTTCCGCCGGAACTCACTCAACTTCTTCAGCAGCAGAATGCACTGATGCAACTATTGATTCAGAATCAGACCAACAACCAGAACAACAACAACAACAACCACCATCCACCCCAGACTGACAATCTCACCCGTTTTCTGAGGTTGAACCCTCCAACTTTCTCCAGCAGCACTGAGCCCATTGTGGCAGATGACTGGCTCCGCAAGATGGAGAGAGAACTTGTCACCGCTGGATGCACTGACGCTGAGAAAGTACGATTTGCCGCACATCAACTGGAAGGACCAGCAGCATCATGGTGGGAGAATTACACCACCACTTATCCTATTGCAGATGTGACTTGGGAGCAATTCAAGCTTGCTTTCCGCACAGCTCATGTTTCAGCTGGAGCCATGAGTCTGAAGAAGCGTGAGTTTCGCAACTTGCGCCAGGGTAATCGCTCTGTGGCCCAATATGTGGAAGAGTTCAACATGTTGGCCCGTTATGCCCCAGGAGATGTGGCCGATGATGCGGCCAAGCAAGAAAAGTTTCTGGAAGGACTCAACGACGAGTTGAGCATACAGCTGGTAGTGGCTAATTTCAACAACTACCAAGAGCTGGTGGATAAGGCCCTCATTTTGGAAGGTAAACAACAGCAGATTGAAAACCGCAAGCGGAAGTACACTCAGGGGAAGTTCAACTCTGGAACTCATCAGAAGCCTCGTTACTCCCCGTACTCCGGGAATACCGGATCAGGAAACAGTAAGTTTGGAAAGCACACTCATACTGTGCATAACCATGGAGGCCACCATCATGGAGGAAATGGGAACAACCGTTCCAACCATGGTAACTTCAAGAGTGACAATGGGAATGGGAACAACAACCAGCACCGTCACGCTCCTGCTCAGAAGGATCTGAGTCACATTACTTGTTTCAAGTGCCAGAAGACAGGGCACTATGCTACTGAGTGTCCCCAGAGCAAGCAAGGCAATGGAAACGGCACTAACAATGGCAACTCCGCAGCCAAGAAGCCCAATCCGTTTCCCCGTGCTCAAGTGAATCACATCGATGTGGAAGAAGTCTATGATCAGCCCGAGACTGTGGTTGGTAAGTTTTTATTGCATTCACGTCCTGTTACAGTACTTTTTGATTCGGGTGCAACTCATTCATTCATATCAAGGGTAGTTGTGGATAAGTATGGTTTGCCCACCAAAACCCTTAGTCAGCCCATTCAGGTCAGTTCCCCAGGAGGTATGATGATGGCAGGGATAGGATGCCATGACTTGAAACTCAATATAGGAAACCATGTTTTTCCCACCGACCTCATCGTCTTAGAGTCACAAGGATTGGATGTAATCCTAGGCATGGATTGGATGACCAAGTATGAAGGAAATCTTGATTGCCCTAGCAAGTCTGTTTCACTCACCACCCCGGAGAACAAGAGGATTAAGTATGTATCCCGACGCACACGTATGAGTGCTCGGTTAAATTCTCTCACAGGAGTTGTTCAGGAGGAAGTACCTGTGGTAAAAGAATTTCCAGATGTATTTCCGGAAGAATTACCAGGAATGCCACCAGATAGGGAGATTGAGTTCTTAATAGAGCTACAGCCAGGGACAGCCCCAATTTCCAAGAGACCCTATCGGATGCCCGCAAATGATCTGTTGGAAATCAAGAAGCAAATCAAGGAGTTATTGGACAAGGGGTATATTCGCCCAAGTTCTTCACCTTGGGGAGCCCCAGTTCTTTTGGTGGAGAAGAAGGATAAATCTTTGAGAATGGTAGTCGATTATCGTGCCTTGAACGAGGTGACTATCAAGAACAAGTACCCTCTACCGATGATTAATGATTGAATATATTATGCAAGAAGAGGTGGAAATTGTTGGGCTTCAGGAGACGATTCACCAAGATTTCTCTATTCAGGAGCTACAAGGGCTATCACGACACTCGTTCACCTGGCAATGGCTCCCTGCTACTGGGCTCTCGAGGGGCATTTTTC
Organism: Hordeum marinum; assembly: GCA_022496015.1. NCBI lineage: Eukaryota > Viridiplantae > Streptophyta > Magnoliopsida > Poales > Poaceae > Hordeum > Hordeum marinum. The sequence goes on from CM039678.1 coordinate 95,299,161, forward strand.
TTGGGGTAAGTGAAGACGTTTTCTTGGTCGAGGATATGGACCGAGGAGAATTCTTCCTTAGTATGGCCATCACAGAACGTCGTGTGAACCTCGGCTAGGAGGTGATCATTGAATACGGCCCGGCCGACCATGGGAGATCAGCTGAATTCTTGGCCAACTAAAGGCCAAGGTTGAATGATGCCCACGTCCTATGGTGGTGGCCGGGGATTTCAACCTCATCCACCGGGATACATATAAGAACTCCCCAAACATTGACCAGGGTTGTATGCGGATTTTTAATGATTGCATTGCCGATATAGCTCTCGGGGAGATTACTAGGGTTGGGGCTAGGTTCACTTGGATGAATAAACAACTCGACCCTATCTGCAGTGTTCTGGATAGGGTCCTAGTATCGGTCCAGTGGGAAATATTGTTCCTATTGTGCTCCCTTCGGGCGGTCAACCGCATCGGCTCTGACCATGTGCTGCTTCTCCTATCATCGGGGGTTGATACTCCCCCGAGGATAGGACGATTCCACTTTGAACCGGTTTGGTGAAAGCACAATATTCTCCCTTGGTGGTTTTGATAATTCATGACAACATACGTTGTCTCTTGGACTAATACTATCATCTAGTGTATTTCAGATAAAGTCCATAGAGAGAGATGGGTTGGCAAAAGCAATGTCGAGAGTATCCCCATGAAGAAGAAGGAGAAGAGATAGCATTAGCAAAGCTTCAAGGAAGAGGACTCTGCATTTTACTTTGTGATAAATCACTTTGAGTCCATAGGAAAGCCAATACTATTAAAAGGGGGTAACGTACTGTTGGTGAACAAAATGCTCATACGTGCACGATAGTCACCAAAAACACCCACGAGCTCTTCCACAAAAGTCTTTCCAAAGCCGTATATCCAAAATCGGTGCAACCAACACTTCCCACTTGGTTCCACTGATTCTCAGCCTCAGACAGACTTAGCAAAACCCTAGACCTTCGTTGCAACCGATTTTGATTCGGTGTCACCGAGTTTGGGTTGCCTACTTTCTGTTACACAAATTCACAAAATCAGTCCAACCGAGTTTTTTGAATTGGCATCACCGAGTCTGGAAATCTGACCATTGTTCACCTTAATGGTGCAACCGAGTTTTATGTATCGGTCTCACCGAGATTCAAAAGTTGCTACCTTTTAGGCAACTCGGTACCACCAAGATTAACACATATGTGTCACCGAGTTGGACTTATTAGGTGTAACGGTTGTATTTTTGGAGATGCCTATATATACCTCTCCACCACCACTCACTCGCAAGAGAAGCACTCAGAACAGATCCCCACTCATACCAACTGATTTTCCGAGTTAGAGCCACCTACTCATGTGTTGAGATCATCCCATTCCATTCCAACCATATGAATCTTGATCTCTAGCCTCCCCAAGTTGCTTTCCACCCAATCAATATCTTCGACCAAAGCCAAATCTGTGAGAGAGTGATTGTGTGTTGAGGAGTCTATCATCTTGAATCACAAGAGAAAGGAGGTTCATCGACATTATCGAGCCTGTTACCTTTTGGAGGGTGGTGCCTCTTAGATTGGTTAGGTGTCACTTGGGAGCCTCCTACTTCATGTTGTGGAGTGAACCAAAAAGTTTGTAAGGGCAAGGAGATCGCCTACTTCGTGAAGATCTACCCATAGTGAGGCTAGTCCTTTGTCGACGGAAGCCGTCATGGAATAGTCAAGGTTGCTACTCCGTGGACCCTTACGGGTGGAGCCCTTCATGGACTCTCGCGACCGTTACCCTGTGTGCATTGAAGACTCCATAAACTTCGACGTACGATAGCACCACCTATCGGAACCACGGGAAAAATATTTGCGTCCCTCATGTGTTTGACCTTCCTATCTCCACTCCTTACTTCCATGTGCAATGTCTTTACTTTGTGCTGCTATACTTGATGACTTGCATGTGTAGGGTGTGCTAGACTTGATATATTTGCTAAAATCTGCAAACACATAACTTTGCACCTTGTGTAGATTTTAAATTCATGCTAGTAGTCTATTCACCCCCCTCTAGACATACTATTCTAGTGATCCCACAATTTGTATCAGAGCATTGGTCTCCATTGCTTTGGTTTCATCGCCGTGGAGGAAGATGGATGTGTCTAGTGTGGAAAGTTTGTAGTGTAGAGTGCCCATTCTTGATGGAGAGTACTATAGTCAGTGGAAGAATGCCATGATTGATCTATTTGACAAATTCCATTTGAGAAAACATATTGAAAATCTGTATGTGCTCCCCATTGATGAATTGCATTCCACACACGAATAGGAAATTGAAATGCTTGGTAACCTTAGAATTGTCAATCTAATTGTTAGAGGTTTACCAAGGATAGTGCTTTCTCAATTTAAGAACTTTGCATGTGCTTATACTTTGTGGAATGATTTGGAGAAACGATATCCAAATCTTACATTAAGTAATCTTGATGAAATTCTTTGATAAATGCCTAGTGATCCAAACTTTGATAAATGCCTATTTGAGCTTCGTGATCTTATGCATGCAAAAGGAGATATCACAACTATCAACAATATTATTATTGAAGCTATTCACATTCATAAACTTGAACATTGTCATGGTTACGATTCTAACGATTCTATTGGTTTCGATGATGAGGAGATCTCACAAAATGATGACAATGAAGAACATGGCTACTATGATGAAGATGAGTTGTTCGACATCGAGCATGAAAAGATCTTGAAGTATCTAAGTCTAATGGCAAACTTCAAGGATTACATATCCGGTGGAAAAGAGTGAATTCTTGACAGTGGATGCAGAGATCACATGACTAGAGATCAAGACATGTTCCAAGAGATCACGCCTAATCAAGTTCCTCGAAGGTATGCGACATTTGGAGACAACTCTAAGGGTAAGGTACTTGGCCCTGGTAAGGTGGCCATATGTCATGATAGCTCTTTTCAAAATGTGATGCTTGTTAAATCCCTTGGCTACAATCTTCTTTCCGTATCTAGACTAGCAGACTTCGGTTTCAATGTGCTACTTACCAAAGTAAATTGCCAAGTGTTTTGATTTGATAATCATAAAATTGACTTTACCGGTATTCGTAGAGGTGATCTATACATTGTCGATTTCACTAAAAAGGCCCAACCTCCTACTTGTCTCATTGCAAAATCTTCTCAAGGTTGGCTATGGCATAGACGGCTAGGACATGTAGGCATGCACAATCTAGATAAGCTTATCAAGGACGATCACATTCTTGGTGTTAAATATGTTATATTTCACAAAGATAGGGTTTGTAGCGCTTGTCAAGCAGGAAAGCAAGTAGGTGGAAGTCATCCGGTCAACAACATCATGACCACTAGGAGACCACTCGAGTTACTTCATATGGATCTTTTTGGTCCTAATGCTTAAAAGAGTCTCGGTGGAAACTCTTATGGTCTACTTATAGTTTATGATTTTTCCAGATTTACGTGGGTATTCTTTCTTGATGATAAGTCGCGGGAACAAAAGATCTTCAAGAACTTTGCACGCAAAGCGCAAAATCCATTTTAACTGAAGATCAAGAACGTTCGAAGTGATAACTTATCGGAGTACAAGAACACCCATGTGTATAACTTTCTTGACGAAGAGGATATCTCACATGAGTTCTCGTCTACGTTCATGCCTCAACAGAATGGAGTCATTGGGAGAAAGAACTGAACCCTTATTGAGATGGCAAGAACGATGCTTGACGAATACAAGACGCCAAGACACTTTTGGGCAGAAGCCATGGAAATAGCATGTCCTGCCACAAACCGACTCTACTTGCACAAGCGTCTCGGTAAAACGACATACGAGCTTCTCACCGATAACAATCCCCAAGTTGGATACTTTCGGTTATTTGGCTCTAAGTGTTAAATTCTTGATAAGCATCGGCGTGCTAAATTTTCTCCCAAATCTCATGAAGGTTTCCTACTTGGTTATGGTTCAAACTCTCACACCTATCGTGTATACAACAACTTCACTTGAGAAACTGAAGAAACGGTAGATGTGATGTTTGATGAGTCTAATGGTTCGCAAGTCGAACAATTGCCATATGATGTAGGTGATAAAGATCCTTCGGAAGCTATCCAAGATATGCCCATCAACAAGATTCGTCCCATGGAGGTGAAGGAAAGTACTTCATCAACCCAAGTGGAAGCTCCTACTTCGAATCAAGGCTACCGACAAAACTACATGGAAGCATCCACAAGCGGAGCACGACAAGATGAAGGAGAGGAGGAAGTACATCATGAAGATCCACCCCAACCTCCTTCACCACCACCTCAAGGAGACAACCACTTCTACAACAACGGAGATGAAGGTGATTATGAAGAATAAGAAGAAACTCCAACTAACAATCCAATGCTACCCCGAGTTCGAGCACAAGTGACCAAGAACCATCCGCTAAACCAATTCTTTGGTGATACACAAAAAGGGAGGATCACTCGCTCTAAAACTTGCTTGGCTAAATTTTTTGAGCATTTTCATCTCTAGCATTGAACCCTTGAAGGTTGAACAATCTCTTGAAGATGCGGATTGGGTGAACGCTATGCATGAAGAGCGTCACAACTTCGAGAGGAACGAAGTGTGGACACTCGTGGAGAATCCCAAGGACAAGCAAAACATAATCGTCACAAAATGGGTATTTCGGAACAAGCAAGTTGAAGACGGTGAAGTTGTTAGCAACAAAGCTTGCCTCATAGCGCAAGGATATACGCAAGTCAAAGGTATGGACTACGGTGAGACCTACGCCCCCATTGCTAGACTAGAAGTCATTCGAATTCTTCTTGCTTATGCCAATCACCATGACATCACTCTTTACCAGATGGATATTAAAAGTGCATTTTTAAATGGATAAATACAGGAGGAAGTCTATGTTAAACAACCTCCCGGATTTTTAAATCCTAGGAAACCTGACCACGTTTACAAACTTCGCAAAGCTTTATATGGTCTTAAGCAAGCTCCCCGTGCTTGGTATAAATGTCTCACAAAGTTTCTTATTGAAAAAGGATTTGAAATTGGTAAAATTGACGCAGCCTTATTCACAAAGAGAGTTAATGGTGAATTATTTGTGTGCCAAATTTATGTGGATGATATTATCTTTGGATCTACTAACCCACAATTTAGTGAGAAATTTGGAAGGTTGATGTCAGAGAAGTATGAGATGTCTATGATGTGTGAGGTGAAATTCTTCCTTGGTCTACAAATCAAGCAAACGAGAGAAGGTACTTCCATCTCTCAAACAAAGTACACCAAGGACTTGATCAAGAAGTTCAACATGCAGGAGTGCAAAGGTATGAAAACTCCCATGCCCACTAGTGGACACGATGATCTTACTACGGAGGGTGAACCGGTTGATCAAAAGTTTTATCGATCGATGATTGGTTCTTTGATATATCAATGTGCCTCCCATCCTGATATTATGCTTAGTGTTTGCATGTGTGCTAGATATCAAGCTGCACCCAAGGAATGTCATCTTAATGCTGTGAAACGCATTGTGAGATACTTGATACATACACCAAACTTTGGCATTTGGTATCCTAAGGGATCTTCTTTTAATCTTGTTGGCTACTACGACTTGGAATATGCCGGTAAAAAGGTTGATAGAAAATCCACCTCGGGTACATGTCAATTTGTTTTTACATCTCTTGTGTCTTGGTCCTCCAAGAAACAAAACTCAATATCTCTACCTACCGCCGAAGCTGAACATATTGCTACCGGATCATGTTGTGCGCAATTATTATGGATGACATAAACGCTTAAAGATTATGGAACCTATGTTAAAAATGTTCCATTACTTTGTGACAATGAAAGTGCTATTAAGATTGGTCATAATCCTTTGAAACATTCTCGAACCAAGCATATTCAAGTTCGACGTCATTTCATTCGTGATCATGTTGCCAAAGGAGATATTAATCTTAAGCATGTTCGTACTAACAAGCAATTGACCGACATCTTTACTAAGACACTTTATGAAAAAGTGTTTTGTCATTTGAGGAGTGAGTTGAACAACATTGATGCTTCAAACTTGAGCTATTCTCACTCGGATGCTTGCAAGGGGATGAGCTGTATTGTCTATTCCATGCTAATATTATCTTGAATATTATATCTTGGAATTCTATGCTCCCTTGTCTTGCATCTAACCCTTTGTAGGTACTTGTAAGAACAACACTCCACAAGATTTCCATCAAATCATATCTTAAGCAATCTTGTCATGATCAAGTATCCACAACCTCGCTTTGATAATAAAAGGAAGAAGATAACAAAACATATCCTTGTCATATATTTCTCAATTAGTATCAAATCACAATTGGTATTATGTCATTTGGATATATCATGTTCTTCCTTGCGTGACTAACCAATGTAGGTGAAAAGTGAACGAAAACAACAAGGATTGCTCCCAACTCAAGATGATCTTCATCAACCTCGAGCATCCTCATCAAGTTCACCTACAAGCTATGTCAACAATATCACTCAAAGGTATGTACTCATATCCTTGAAAAAAGCTTTACTCCAAGTCATGAGATAAAGCAACTCAAGTGATATGAAGACATAAAAATCCTTAATCAAAAATGGTAACCCCATTTTGAGCTTAATGATGAGTATGACATGTGATCAAGTATTCTTGCTTGGCTGCTAAGTCGATATACTCTAATATAGGTAACCTAGTCATCGCCCATCATGTAGTTAAGAATCTTGTTTGGTTCATTCTCTATTGCAAGCTTTCTTGGAACCATTCAAATCTTCTCTAGTTGATATCTCCTTTAATACATCGTTTGCATTTCCCCTACAAAATCGTTTTGATGCTTCATTTCAATTTTTCAAATATTCGCAAGTTTCTCAAACTTTACCAAGTTTCTGTTTTGTGCCTCGGAGCCTCCGATACAAAGGAATAGGTTATACAAAGTCAACAGATGAGCTGCATAACATCATATCGGTACCACCGACAAATTTGGCTCAGAGCCACCTACTTACTATCATGTTTCAGTCTGTGTTTGTATCCGTAAATCTTTGTAATCCTTCTATGATATTTTCAATCTTTCAATGATCCCTTATTATCAAAAAAAACTTGGGAAGGGGGAGAAATACATTCAAGGATCCCTAACTCAAAGGAGGAGAAGTTCTACACATTCTCAGTTTAGCCAAAGGGAGAGAAATTATTTTCAATGATACTCTCATTTTTCTCATGATTTTCATATTCTATGAATCCTACATTCTATGACCCTTGTTCTCAAGGATCCCTTCTGAATCAATGATCCATGTATCTGACCGTATATTTGACCTTTTTGTCAATTACTGCCAAAGGGGGAGAAAATACCAAAGATTCAAAGCTAAAGAGGGAGATACATGCTTATGCAAAGGGGGGATGAGAGGAAAATGTCAAAGTTTATACTTATATAGAAAAGGGGAGAATACCAAAGTGGGGTGAGAAAAGTATAACATTCGTAAATAGTTTTCTCACCCTATCCAATCCCGATATCTACATGCTAAGATTCAGGGGGACAGGATGAAATACTATTTCATATCTAGGGGAGAAAGTTCCAAATGATCTTGGAGACATATCAATATTAAGGAATACTACCTTCTATATGTTCTTCATATCTTGGTACTTTTGAGTTCTATTGCTTTTGATTGGTAGAATACTCTAGTGTTTCCTAACATTGTTTTCTCAAGTGTATCTCTACTACTAGAATGCTCAAGAACTCAAGGTAAGTATATGCATCATATGTTTGATCAAGATGATCTCTTGCTTCTTGCACATATTGTTTGCAAGAGTGAAGTCTTGAACAAGGATACACCTAATTCATATACAGTTGATGCATATGACGATACACATGACTTATCATGTCCTTCCTATCAGTGTGTATTTGCTACCTCTTCAGCGTGTGTTGGTTTTCCCTTGAAGAGGAAAGGGTGATACAGTAAAGTAGGTAAGTATTTCCCTTAGTTGTTGAGAACCAAGGTATCAATCCAGTAGGAGGAACAAGAAAGTCACCAATGATTGCACCTACACGAACAATCAATCTCTTACACCCAACTCTATAAAGGGGTTGTCAATGCCTTGACGATTATTTGCAAGGATTAGATCTGATAGATATAGATTTAAACGAGAACGGAACGTAAAAGTTAAATAAATTGCAGCAAAGTATTTTTGGTATTTTTTGTTTATAGATCTGAAAGTATATTATGGAAAGTAGACCCGGGGGCCATAGGTTTCATTAGGGGCTTCTCTCTTGAAGGCAAATATCATGGTGGGTAAACAAATTACTGTCAGGCAATTTATAGAAAAGCTAATAATCATGTAGTTATCCAAGTCAATGATCATACATATAGGCATCATGTCCATGTCAAGTAGACCAAAACGATTCTGCATCTACTACTATTATTCCACACATCGACCGACTCCTACATGCATCTAGAGTATTAAGTTCTTGAAGAACAGAGTAACGCATTAAGAAAGATGACATGATGTAGAGGGATAAACTCAAGCAATATGATCAAAAGCTCATCTTGTTACCCTTGATGGAAACAATACAATACGTGCCTCGGTAACCCTACTATGTCACTAGGTGAGGACACCGCAAGATTGAACCAAAAACCAAGCACTTCTCCCATTGCAAGAATTACCAATCTAGTTGGCCAAACCAGACCAACAACTCGAAGAGACTTGCAAGGATATGAAATCATGCAAATAATAATTCAGAGGATATTCAAATAAGATTCATGGATAATTTGAACATAAACTCACAATTCATGGGATCTTGACAAACACACCACAAAAGGGGATTACATCGGATGGATCTCCATGAAGATCATGAAGAAAATGCTATTGAAGATCAAAGAGAGAGAAGAATCTATCTAGCTACTAGCTATGGACCCATAGGTTTGTGGTGGACTACTCATGTATCATTGGAGGGGCAATGGAGGTTATGTAGATGCCCTCCGTGATCGAAACCCCCTCCGGCAGATTACCGAAAAAGGCTCCAAGATTGGATCTCTGGAGAACGGAGGCTTCCGGTGGCAGAAAATTATTTGCGTGGCTCCATTTGGTGTTGGGGGAATATTTGGGAATTTATAGGCAAAGAATTAGGGTTAGGAGACCTATCGGGAGGTGACAAGCCTGCTAGGCGCGGGCCTCCCTGGCACCTCCCCTACCGTGCACTCCAAGCTTGATCGATTTTTTTCCTTCGAAAAAAATTCCTTCCGAAGGTTTTATTCCGTTTGGACTCCGTTTAATATTCCATATCTGCAAAACTCAAAAACAAGCAAAAAAACACAAACTGACACTAGGCTCTAGATTAATAGGTTAGTCCCAAAAATAATATAAAATATAATATTAATGCATATAAAACATCCAAAACAGATAATATAATAGCATGCCATCTTCAAAAATTATAGATACGTTGGAGTAGTATCAGCATCCCCAAGCTTAATTCCTGGTCATCCTCGAGTAGGTAAATGATAAAAAAAGAAATTTTGATGTGGAGTGGTACGTAACATATTTATCCATGTAATATTATTTATTGTGGCATGAATGTTCAGATTTGTAAGACTAAAAACAAAAGCTTAATATTGATGTAACAATAGTAACGTATCAAGCATACTAGCAAAGAAATTGTATCTCTTCAAAATATAATGGCAAAAGAAAGTTATCCCTACGATATCATATGGTCTGGCTATGCTCCATTTCCCCCCACACAAAGTATTTATATTATGCACAACCCCTATGAAAACTTAAGCAATTGCTTTCACACGTTTATTTTCTCAAACTTCTTCAACTCTCACGCAATACATGAGCATGAGCCATGGATATCGCACTATAGGTGGAATAGAACATGGTGGAGGTTGTCAAGGAAAGGGAGAAGATAGTCTCACATCAACTAGGCATATCAACGGGCTATGGAGATGCCCATTAATAGATATCGATGTGAGTGAGTAGGGATTGCCATGCAACAGATGCACAACCGCTATAAGTGTATGAAAGCTCAAAAAGAAACTAAGTGGACGTGCATCATGAAGAAAAAATCCACTAGCTATATGAAAGTGACAAAATAGGAGACTCTCTATCATGAAGATCATGGTGCTACTTTGAGGCACAAGTGTGGAAAAAGGTAGTAGCAATGTCCCTTCTCTCTTTTCCCTCATTTTTTTCTTTTTTTGGTTGGCAACTAAGGCCTCTTTTATTCATTTGTTTTATTTGGGCTTCACTGGCCTCTTTCTTTCATGAAGTCCGGAATCTCATCCCCACTTGTGAGGGAATCATAGCTTCCATCATCCTTTCCTCACATGGGACATGCTCTATTAATGATAATCATCACACTTTTATTTACTTACAACTCAAAAGAAAATTACAACTCGATACCTATGACAAAATATGACTCTATATGCAATATGGAAGTGATGGTGGAAGTTATAAAAGGGAACGGTGGAAGTTGCATGGCAATATATCTCGGATTAGCTATGGAAATGCCATAATAGGTAGGTATGGTGGCTGTTTTGAGGAAGTATATATGGTGGATGTTTTGAGGAAGGTATATCGTGGCTGTTTTGAGGAAGGTGTCTGTTGTACCGATGAAAGTTGTGCGGTACTAGAGAGGCTAGCAATGGTGGAAGGGTGAGAGTGCGTATAATCCATGGACTGAACAGTAGTCATAAAGAACTCACATACTTATTGCAAAAGCCTATTAGTCATTGAAGAAAAGTATTAAACGCATGCTCCTAGGGGAGAGGTTGGTAGGTGTTAACCATCACGTGCTACCGACCCTCACACAAGGGTCGACAATCTATAAACAAGTCATGCTCCAACTTCTTTACATAACGGTTTACCATACGTGCATGCTACGGGAATCACAAACCTTTACACAAGTATTTTTACCAAATCATAATTACTTCCTAACATGTCTCTTAATATTATCATCTTTATATCTCAAAACTTTATGCAAGGAATCAAACTTCTCATTAATACCCAATGCACTTAATATGGAAGTTTTTATTATATCCCTCTTGGATGCCTATCATATTAGGACTAAATTCATAACCTAGACCAATTACCATGATGTTTTAGAAACTCTCAAAATAATATAAGTTAGGTACTATAATTCAATTATTTCTATCAAACGCAAACACCACCGTGCTCTAAAAATATAAGTGAAGCACATATAGCAAAATTGCCCAACTCAAAATATATAAGTGAAGTACATAGAGCATCCTAACAAATTCACGATTTAGTGTGTCTCTCTAAAAACATGTGTGCATCAAGGATGATTGTGGCAAACTAACAAGCAAAGACTCATATCATACAAGAAGCTCCAAGCAAAACACATATCATGTGTTGAATAAAAATATAGCCTCAAGTAAAGTTACCGATGGATTGAAAACGAAAGAGGGGATGCCTTCCGGGGAATCCCCAAGCCTAAGCTCTTTGGCATAATTTAATATTACTTGGGGTGGCTTGGGCATCCCCAGGCTTAGGATCTTTCCACTCCTTATTCCATAGTCCATCAAATCTTTACCCAAAACTTGAAAGATTCACAACACAAAACTTAACTGAAAACTCATGAGATCCGTTAGTATAAGAAAATAAATCGCCACTTTAGGTACTGTTGTGAAATCATTCTTTATTCATATTGGTGTTATACCTACTGTATTCTAACTTCTCCATGCTTCATACCCCATGATACAACACAGAGATTCATCAAAATAGGCAAACAACTCAAAGAAAACAGAAACTGTCAAAAACAGAATAGTCTGTAGCAATCTAAAAACTTTGTATATGTATGTAACTCAAAAAAAAATTAAACATTAGGACAACCTGGTAAATTTATATATAAATATTTGTGAAAAATTCAGACTCATTCGACGCTCCGAAACATTTAGAAAATTCCTGGACTGAGCATAAAAGTTTTTTTTTCAGCAAGATCAAATCAACAACTACCATAGATCAGTCAAAGGTTTTACTTGGCTCAAATACTAATTAAAACACCAAAACACAATTACTATAGAAGTAATAATGTGTGAAACAGTTAAAAAAAGAAGCAAAAAACAGAACATAAAAATAAAATTGGGTTGCCTCCCAACAAGCGCTATTGTTTAACGCCCCTAGCTAGGCATAATGATTTCAATGATGCTCACATAAAAAGTAGTAATTGAAACATGCAAGAGAGCATCATGAACCTTATGACAAACGAATTTAAGTCTAACCCACTTCCTATGCATAGGGGTTTTATGAGAAAACAATTTATGGGAGCGAGAATCAACTAGCATAGGAAGTCAAAACAAGCACAACTTCAAAACTTTGAACACATAGAGTGGAAAGTTGATATCATTGAAATTGCTACAAGTATATGTTCCTCACTCATAATAATTTTTAGTAGCATCATGAAGGAATTTCACAATATAACTATCACATAAAGCATTATTTCCATCATCAATTATAGCATATGTGTCATCATCAAAACTTGGGGAACAAAGAATATCATATTCATCAAGCATAGCATCCCCAAGCTTGTGGTTTTACATATCATCAGCATCATGGATATTCAGAAAATTCATACTAACAACATGGAAATCATGCTTTTCATTCAAGGAACTATCATGAATCTCCTTACAAATTTGTTCTTTCAACACTTCATCAAAATTTACAGATTCATGATTTTCAAACAACACTTCATAGAGATAATCAAGTGCACTCAACTCACTAGCAATTGCTTTATCATAATTTGATCTTTTGAATAGATTAGAAAGTGGTTGAGGATCGATATCAATAGATTTTTAGCAAGCAAAGATGCAAGCAAATATAAGGCACATGGAAACACAAGCAAACATAGCAACGAAAAGGCAAACGGAACCGGGGCGAACAAAAAGGCAGATCTTTTTGGTATTTTCTGAAAATCATTTTAGAAGTGGGGGAGAGGAAAACGAGAGGCAAATGGCAAATAAAGTAAATGCAAGAGATGAGTTTGTGATGGGTACTTGGTAGTCTTGATGTGTATCCTCCCTAGCAACGGCGCTAGAAATCCTTCTTGCTACCTCTTGAGCGTGCGTTGCTTTTCCCTTGAAGAGGAAAGGGTGATGCAAAAAAGTAGATAAGTATTTCTCTCAGTTGTTGTGTAGCGACTCGACCTGAAAGGTCGAATCTCCGGTGTTTCCGTACCATCCCAAGATCATGCTGGTACACACATGGTACATCAATGTATATATCAAAGGGAAATCACACAGCTTTATTAATCGAAAATCTCATATCGAGTCCTTAATTACAATAAGAATTACAATAAAGTGGCTGAAGGCCAACTCATGAGAATAACTAATCTTGCGGAAGCTTCAAAGGTAGTTGAGTCCATCTGACTCCAAGAGCATCTCACCGAGCGTAGAGCGTATCCTCACTCCTGGTCGGAAAAGTACTCTGCAACATGATACGTTGCAGTCGTGTAGGTCAGCATATTGAATATGCCGGCAATGTCACAAAAGAGGGGGGTGTAAAGTAATCATCTAGTCTATATGCATATTTGGCAGGTGAGGTAGTAACTTTTGCATAAAGCCAATTTTTCCTACAACAAGAGGGGGCAAAATATTATTACTACAATGTTGGTTGATTAATGAGATGGTTCCACCAACCAATTTTCATACCCAAGTTGTCATTAATACCCACATCAATATAATTATTTGAATTGAGAATTCCATATAGTTTCAGCTCCTTTGGCTCAAGTTGTCCATGACCATGGACACGGCTAATCGATTAGGTTTGTGTACTCTACAGAGTTTTGCACACGTTCCCCACAAGATTTGATCGCCTCCGTTGGTTTCCTCGCGCTTCAGGGTGTTTGAGGAACGGATGATCAAAACATGGTCTTCTAAGGGGTTCCTCTGAGACTCTGTCAATGCCCATCCTTTCCTACCGTTCTTCTACATCTCATAGCACCGCCTGTCTAGGGTCACCACAATATGCAACCAAGCCATAGCCCATAATGTCTTGTGGCTGTGCAGGTAAGCCTTGGGTCTTGAAGCATCCATCCATCTCTTTGTGCCTGGGTGGACCTTTCTGCGTGAATACTGGCACTTCTCCAGCAACACCTAGGCTAACCACTGGTTTCTCCAGGGAGCCGTTCAACCATCATCCACCCAGAGGTATGTTGAAAACTTGGAGTCTTGAAGTCTTGATCATCATATAGGTCTTGTAATAATCAACTCACAACTCTCATGAATCACACAACCAACCCCGTCTACTTATAGCATAGCAAAATTTAAAACAACGTTTCCCGGGGCCAAGGTGTCAAAGGGTTGAGGGGGAAATCTACCACATGATACTACATCAAGTAACCAAGTTTCCAAATTACCTACTTTGCATGCAATTGGGGAGATGGTAGAACTAATGCAATAAAAACATGGGTAAATATGATCAAAGTGACTTGCCTTGGTGACGATCCTCGTACTCAAGTGACTCTAGATAACAAGCTTCGCACTCTGGATGATCTAACGAATCGAACAAAGCACACAATAAGCATAACCAAAATACAATTCACTCAACAGCAAGGTAAACAAGTAACACAACAACAATCAATAGTAAAACTTAAAGGAAAGAAACCAAAACAAAGTAGAAGACTCTAAAATATTGGGTGGCAAAAATATCTACTAGACATAACAAGACAAATCTGTTTTTAGCAATTTACCATTAGACAACAGAAAATTAAAAACAAAATTTTATAAGAAAACAGGAAGTATTTCATTATGAGCATTTTGTGCAAAAAGTATTACTACAAAACATTTTTCTAAACAATACTAAAGGTGAAAACCAAATTTACCTATTTAAACTAGAGGACAAAACAAATTAAAAATATTTTTATAATCAAAAAATAATTCACCTAATGTTGAATAATAGAACTAAAGAACTACAATAAAAAGTTAAACTTAAACAAACATCACTTTAAACTAAAACAATTCAAATAAACACTAAAAGAAACTAAACAGAATATGTTTTTACTAAAAACCCTAATCTAAAGATATCCTCAAAAAACTCAAACAGCGTTTGATGATAGGCCTAACTATTACAAACCAATGGCAAAAAGATTCACTCAAAAATATATTTTTAAACTCTAGTTATACAGATTTTAGTAATTTAAGCAAATTTGGTTAGATTCAAATTTTAAAATTCAAATTTGAAACCTAAGACTAGAGGATGAAACTACATGAAATTTTTGACCTAATGCAAAAATAATCAACTAAAAACTCAAAATATTTTAAAAGATATAATAAAAACAAAAACAAAACACATTCTGTTTTCTAAAACAGAAACAGAGAAAGAAAAAAATACTATCGATCGGTTAGGGGCTACGTGGCATGCTGTGATTGGCCGGGGCCGTGTGTGTGTGGAAGCTAGCGAGCGGACTCCCGAAGACTAACGCGTACTGGTTCGATTTATAAAACTTCTCATCTGGAGCATATGACCTAGATCTAGCGGTTGCGGGTGGAGGTGGCGGCTTACAGAGGAAGGGGTCGGAGTTCCGGCGAGGTCGACGGTGGCCGGATGTCGGAGATGCTCGGGGACGTCGATGCGGTGGTCGAGGGTGGTGTCCGAAATGCTCAGGCGATGGCGGTGAAGCTCCGGCGTTGAATGGTGGCGTTGGACGGGGCTGGGGGTGAGTGTGGCGACGGCCTCATGCTCTGGAGGGTTCGGGTGGAGTCAGAACTCCGGCAAGGTGGTGCGGTGGCATTCCGGCGAGGTGAGAGGGGTTTCGGGGGTGGAATGGAGTGCGGCGAGGGTAGGGGCTTTTATAGGCCAGGTGCGGGGTCGGGAGAAGGATAAAGGAGCGAGATCAGCAGAGGAGGGATCTCCGGCGACGTCGACGGCGCGAGGAGGGAGACGAGCGCGCTGATGGCGCTGTCGGACGGTGGGTCCCGTGTGACAGTGAGAGGGAGGGCGAGGTTAGCGTGTAGATGACCGATCCAAAAGAATCTCAGGAGTAAAGGCTGGTGGGCCGGCCGGTTTATTAATTAACACCTTAAATTCATTTCCTTTTCTATTTACCAGAGATAGAAAATGTCATTAAGGCATTCAAATCATTTCCAAAAATGGAAGATATATATGTCGAAATGATCAGGGGAATAAATTCTATTTAATGAACACTTTTCCTCTGTCAAAATGAATACTTTAAAAATTAATTTTTTCAGAAAATGCCTAATTGTTTTTAAATTCTTTTGAGATAAACTTTCAAATAAACCCCTGGTTTTATTTGTTCAGTTAATTCACCAAGTTGCCCCTGATGTGGAGTGTCATGTTACTCCTCTCTTTTTTTGAATAATACCACGGATTTTCAAATAAGAGAAACAAGTAAATGGAAAAGTGAAAGTGGCCTTTTAGAAATTCACAAGAAGAACTTCAACAAGTCATTTCATTCAACCAATGTGATGATGATGCATAGCTATATTTCATAACATTCCAAAATGAAAATTTGGGATGTTACAAACCTACCCACCTTAAGATGAATCTCGCCCTCGAGATTCGGGTTGGCTAGAAAATAGGTGCGGGTGGTCTCTACGAAGATCTTCTTCACGTTCCTAGGTGGCTTCTTCCTCAGTGTGGTGACTCCACAGAACCTTACATAACTTGATGATCTTGCTACAGGTAATTCTGTTAGCAGTCTCGAGAATTTTGACGGGTTTCTCTTCATATGTTAGATCACTGTCCAGATGTATGGCCTCTAAGGGCACTGGGTCTCTCAAAGGAATATCAGCCATCTCAGCGTGACATTTCTTCAGCTGAGAAACATGGAAAACATCATGAACTACGGACAATCCTTCCGGCAATTCTAGCTTGTATGCAACTTCGCCTCTACGTTCAAGAATTTTGTAGGGGCCTATGAATCTGGGTGCTAACTTTCCTTTAACACCAAACCTCTTGATTCCTCGAAGTGGGGACACACGAAGGTAATCTCGGTCTCCCACTTCATACGTCACTTCCTTGCGTTTTCTGTCGGCATAGCTCTTCTGTCAGGATTGGGCTATCTTGAGTCTGTCACGAATCAGTTTGACCTTCTCTTCAGAATCTCGGATAAGATCGGGACCAAAAAGTTTTCGGTCGCCAATACCATCCCACATCAATGGTGTTCTGCACCTCCTTCCGTATAAAGCTTCGAAAGGGGCCATCTTTAGACTGGTCTGATAACTGTTGTTGTATGAGAACTCTGCGTAAGGTAAGTTATCATCCCAACTAGACCCATAGTCTAGCGCACAAGCTCTCAACATGTCCTCCAGAATCTCGTTGACTCTCTCAGTCTGTCCATCGGTCTGCGGATGAAAAGTTGTACTGAACTCCAGCCTCATACCCAAAGTTTCATGTAATTGATGCCAAAACTTTAAGGTAAATTGTGTTCCTCTATCTGACACGATCCTCCTTGGAACTCCATGCAGACATACGATCCTGGTCATATATATCTTGGCTAACTTAGCACTGGTATAAGTGGTCCTCACTGGAATGAAATGAGCCACCTTGGTCAAGAGATCGACCACTACCCAGATGGAATCATAACCTGAACGAGTCCTGGGTAATCCTGTGATGAAATCCATACCAAGCTTATCCCATTTCCACTAGGGTATCGACAAAAGTTGGAGTAACCCTGCTGGTTTCTGATGTTCCGCCTTTACTCGCTGACAAATATCACATACTGCAACATGTTCGGCAATATCCTTCTTCATACCTGTCCACCAGTAACTTTCCTTCAAATCCAAATACATCTTGGTGTTGCCTGGGTGTATTGGGTAAGGTGAATTGTGGGCTTCTTGAAGTATCAACTTCCTGAGCTCTGGGTCATTGGGCACAAGGATTCGGTTCTCAAACCACAGAGTTCCGTGTTCATCCTCACGAAAGCCTTTATCTTTTCCACCCTTCATTCTCTGCTTTATCTCAGCTATCTCCTTGTCTGATTTCTGGGCTTCACGAATTCTTTCGGTCAAGGTGCACTGGATCTCTAGTGTGGCAACATATCCTCTTGAAACTATCTCTAGCCGAAGCTCTCTGAGATCATCGGATAACTCCTGGGGCAATCCTTCCGTTATGAGTGTGTTCACATAACTCTTCCGGCTCAAGGCATCTGCTACAACATTTGCCTTTGCTGGATGGTAGTGTAATCTCATGTCATAGTCCTTGATTAACTCTAACCATCGCCTCTGTCTGAGGTTCAACTCCTTCTGCGTGAAGATATACTTTAGGCTCTTATGATCGGTGTAAACATCACAACTATTTCCGACAAGGAAATGTCTCCAGGTCTTAAGTGCGTGCACTATGGCTGCTAACTCCAAATCATGGGTGGCATAGTTCAACTCATGAGGTCGTAGTTGTCTGGATGCATAGGCTACAACTTTTGCCTCCTGCATGAGTACTCCTCCGAGTCCTTGACGCGAAGCATCACAATATACCTGGAAATCCTTCCGAATATTTGGCAAAATCAACACTGGGGCTGTGACCAAACGTTTCGTCAACTCCTGGAAACTGGCTTCACATTCCTCAGTACAAATATACTTAGACTCTTTCTTCAATAACTCTGTCATGGGCTTGGCAATCTTTGAGAAATTCTCAATGAACCTCCGGTAATATCCGGCAAGTCCGAGGAAACTGCGGATCTCCTTAACTAAGGTGGGTGAATTCCATTCGATAACTGCTTCAACCTTAGCGGGGTCCACTGCTATCTCATCATCGGAAATAATGTGTCCAAGGAATCCGACTTCCGTCAGCCAAAATTCACATTTGCTGAACTTGGCATATAACTGATGCTCTCTAAGCTTCTCCAGAACTAAACGCAAATGTTCCTTGTGTTCTTCCTCGCTCTTGGAGAATATCAATATATCATCAATGAACACCATGACAAACTTTTCCAGATATTCCATAAACACTTTGTTCATCACGCTCATGAAATAGGAAGGAGCATTAGTCAAGCCAAAAGACATGACTGTATATTCATATAAGCCATACCTTGTGGTGAAGGTTGTTTTGGGTATATCCTGTTCACGAATTTTCAATTGGTGATACCCTGATCGGAGATTGATCTTGGAGAACACTTTGTCTCCCACTAGCTGATCAAACAAGTCATTAATCATCGGTAGAGGGTACTTGTTCTTGATAGTCACCTCGTTCAATGCACGATAGTCGACTACCATCATCAAGGTTTTATCCTTCTTCTCCACAAAAGAACCAGGGCTCCCCAAGGTGAAGAACTTGGGCGAATATACCCCTTGTCCAATAACTCCTTAATCTGCTTCTTGATTTCTTCTAAATCATTTGCGGGCATCCGATAGGGTCTCTTGGAAATTGGGGCTGTTCCGGGTAGTAACTCTATCAGAAACTCAATCTCTCTATCTGGTGGCATGCTGGGTAATTCATCCGGGAATACATCTAGAAAGTCTTTTAAAACCGGCACTTCCTCCTGAACAACTCCTGTCAGGGAATTTAACCGAGTACACTTCTGTGTATGTCGTGATACATACTTAATCCTCTTGTTCTCTGGGGTGGTGAGCAAAATAGACTTGCTGGGGCAATCAAGGTTTCCTTCATACTTGGTCAACCAATCCATGCCGACGATTACATCCAATCCCTAAGACTCTAAGACGATGAGGTCGGTGGGGAAAACATGGTTTCCTATATTGAGTTTCAAGGCGTGGCATCCTATCCCTGCCATCATCATGCCTCCTAGGGAATTGAACTTAATGGGCTGACTAAGGGTTCTGGTGGGCAAACCGTACTTTTCCACAACTACCCTTGATATGAAAGAATGAGTTGCACCGGAATCAAAAAGTACCATAACTGAACGTGAATTCAATAAAAACTTACATACCACAGTCTCGGGCTGATCATAGACTTCCTCCACATCAATGTGGTTCACCTGAGCACGGGGAAAAAGGATTGGGCTTCTTAGCTGATGAGTTGCCGTTGTTGTTGCCGTTTCCATTTCCCTGCTTGTTCTGAGGACATTCAGTGGCATAGTGTCCTGTCTTCTGGCACTTGAAGCAGGTGATATGGCTTAGATCCTTCTGAGCTGGAGCGGGACGGTGCTGGTTGCCATTCCCACTTCCATTGCCGTTCTTGAAGTTGCCATTGTTGGGACGATTATTCCCATTTCCTCCATGGTTGTGGCCTCCATGGTTGTGTACGGGATGAGTGTGTCCTCCATACTTACCGGTCCCTGAGCCGGTATTCCCTGAGTACAGGGAGTAGCGGGGCTTCTGCTGAGCTCCTGAGTTAGGCTTCCCATGTCCATACTTCCTTTTGTGGTTCTCAATTTGCTATTGCTTCCCCTCCAAGATAAAGGCCTTGTCTACGAGTTCCTGGTAGTTGTTGAAAGTAGCCACCATCAGTTGCACGCTCAACTCATCGTTGAGTCCTTCCAGGAACTTCTCTTTTTTGGCTGCATCATCGGCCACATCTCCTGGTGCATAACGAGCCAACATACTGAATTCCTCCACATACTGGGCCACGAAGCGATTCCCCTGGCGTAAGTTGTGAAACTCACGCTTCTTCAGACTCATGGCTCTAGCTAAGACATGAGCGGTGCGGAAAGCTAGCTTGAATTGCTCCTAAGTCACACCAGCAATGGGGTACATGGTGATGTAGTTCTCCCACCATGAAGTTGCTGGCCCCTCAATTTGATGGGCGGTGAAGCGCACCTTTTCAGCCTCAGTGCATCCAGCGGTGATGAGTTCCCTCTCCATCTTGCAGAGCCAATCATCTGCCACAATGGGTTCAGTGTTGCTGGAGAAGGTTGGTGGATTCAGCCTCAGAAAATGTGTGAGGTTGTCGCCCTGAGGTGGAGGGTGATTGTTGTGGTTGTTGTTCTGGTTCTGGATCAACAGCTGCATCAGGGCATTCTGCTGCTGGAGGAGTTGTGTGAGTTCCGGCGGAAAGGTGAAGTCGGGTTCACGTCGTGGAGGCATCTTGCTATTTTCAGAGGGATGAGAATTAGAATAGAACAAGGGCCTAAAGGAAAATTCACTACCCATACGCAATGCAACAAACATATCACACCAAAACACTCATTCATTTATTCAAATCAAGTGCAAACATTGAGATACAAGTCTCCAATAAGGCTAAGCATCGACCTACATTTTAACGAAGAAATAAAAGATACATGGAGGGCATGACTAAAGTTCTCCTCAAAAGGACATGCTTGTGGGTCCTCCGGTGACGCTCTCCTCATAGTCATCATCGTTGCTGATCAAGGGAGCCACGTCTCCTTCTGGGTGAAGATTTTCCCCCATGTCCAGGTGTTCTTCCAGATTTGCAATGCGAGTGTTCAGCTTCTCGATCCTCTCCAAGAAGTCCTTCACTTCATGCTCATGCTCGTACTTGGCTTCCCGTAGGTCAACCTCGAGGTCAATCTTGCGGTTCATCAGCCTCTTGATCGTCTTCGCGTCTGCGCGTACCTAAAGCTCCAGAGTCCTGATGTGATTCTCCAAAGTCTGGATATAGGAAATGGTGGAGTCTTTAGTGGGGGTGTTTATGATATCTCCATTGGCATCTCTGCGACAAACCATGTTGAGGCTTGGCGAAATGGGACCACCCCTGTATTCCTCCTGAATATGTCTGAGGGCACGATGAATTGCCATGTCTCTCCCAAGAATCCAGCTGGGCGCCACAAACTTGAAGTCAATTGGTTCCTTACGATTTCCAAAGGTCTTTCCAGGGATGTGCACCTCGATCCTGTAGCAACCGTCTTGTGGAAAAGACATGATAGGAGTCCCGGTGATTCTTGGCAAAGCGATCCTTACGTCCCTGACGATCTTCACAAGCTCTTTTCCAAAGGGCATGGTCGCGTCAGGCTGGCAAAACTCCATGAACAAAACTGGGGTGAAGGTGGCCATCTATAAAGGTTGAAATAAATTAGAGAGAAGTCAGAAATGAACAGATGAGAATATAAGGATTTTAAAGACAAAAGAAAATAAAATCCTAAGGCTTTTCCAATCCAAGAGGTTACGCCCTATGGTCAGCGTGTGCTCTGATACCATTTCTGTAGCGACCCGACCTGAAAGGCCGAATCTCCGGTGTTTCCGTACCATCCCAAGATCATGCTAGTACACACACGATACATCAATGTATATATAAAAGGAAAATCACATAGCTTTATTAATCGAAAATCTCACGAGTCATTTATTACAATAAAGTGGCTGAAGGCCAACTCATGAGAATAACTAATCTTGCGGAAGCTTCAAAGGTAGTTGAGTCCATCTGACTCCAAGGGCATCTCACCGAGCGTAGAGTGTATCCTCACTCCTGGTCGGAAAAGTACTCTGCAACATGATACGTTGCAGCCGTGTAGGTCAGCATATTGAATATGCCGGCAATGTCACAAAAGAGGGGGGTGTCAAGTAATCATCTATTCTATATGCATGTTTGGCAGGTGGGGTAGTAACTTTTGCATAAAGCCAATTTTTCCTACAACAAGAGGGGGCAACATATTACTACTACAATGTTGGTTGATTAATGGGATGGTTCCACCAACCAATTCTCATACCCAAGTTGTCATTAATACCCACATCAATATAATTATTTGTGTTGAGAATTCCATATAGTTTCAGTTCCTTTGGCTCAAGTTGTCCATGACCGTGGACACGGCTAATCGATTAGGTTTGTGTACTCTGCAGAGTTTTGCACACGTTCCCCACAAGATTTGATCGCCTCCGTTGGTTTCCTCGCGCTTCAGGGTGTTTGAGGAACGGAGGATCAAAACATGGTCTTCTAAGGGGTTCCTCTGAGACTTTGCCGGTGCCCATCCTTTCCTACCGTTCTTCTACATCTCGTAGCACCGCCTATCCAGGGTCACCATAATATCCAACCAAGCCATAGCCCATAATGGCTTGTGGCTGTGCAGGTAAGCCTTGGGTCTTGAAGCATCCATCCATCTCTTTGTGCCTGGGTGGACCTTTCCGCGTGAATACTGGCACTTCTCCAGCAACACCTAGGCTAACCACTGGTTTCTCCAGGGCGCCGTTCAACCATCATCCACCCAAAGGTATGTTGAAAACTTGTAGTCTTGAAGTCTTGATCATCATATAGGTCTTGTAATTATCAACTCACAGCTCTCGTGAATCACACAACCAACCCCGTCTACTAACAGCATAGCAAAATTTAAAACAACGTTTCCCGGGGCCAAGGTGTCAAAGGGTTGAGGGGGAAACCTACCACATGATACTACATCAAGTAACCAAGTTTCCAAATTACCTACTTTGCATGCAATTGGGGAGATGGTAGAACTAATGCAATAAAAACATGGGTAAATATGATCAAAGTGACTTGCCTTGCTGACGATCCTCGTACTCAAGTGACTCTAGATAACAAGCTTCTCACTCCAGATGATCTAACGAATCAAACAAAGCACACAATAAGCATAACCAAAATACAATTCACTCAGCAGCAAGGTAAACAAGTAACACAACAACAATCAATAGTAAAACTTAAAGGAAAGAAACCAAAACAAAGTAGAAGACTCTAAAAGTTTTGGGTGGTAAAAATATCTACTAGACATAAAAAGACAAATCTGTTTTTAGCAATTTACCATTAGATAACAAAAAAGTAAAAACAATTTTTTATAAGAAAACAGGAAGTATTTCATTATGAGCATTTTGTGCAAAAAGGATTACTACAAAACATTTTTCTAAACAATACTAAAGGTGAAAAGCACATTTACCTATTTAAACTAGAGGACAAAACAAATTAAAAAATATTTTTACAATCAAAAAATAATTCACCTAATGTTGAATAACAGAACTAAAGAACTACAATAAAAAGTTAAACTAAAACAAACATCACTTTAAACTAAAACAATTCAAATAAACACTAAAAGAAACTAAATAGAATTTGTTTTTACTAAAAACCATAATCTAAAAATATCCTAAAAACCTCAAACAGTGTTGGATGATAGGCCTAACTATTACAAACCAATGGCAAAAAGATTCACTCAAAAATATATTTTTAAACTCTAGTTATACATATTTTAGTAATTTAAGGAAATTTGGTTAGATTCAAATTTTAAAATTCAAATTTGAAATCTAAGACTACAGGATGAAACTACATGAAATTTGTGACCTAATGCAAAAATAATCAACTAAAAACTCTAAATATTTTAAAAGATATAATAAAAACAAAAACAAAACACATTCTGTTTTCTAAAACAGAAACAGAGAAAGAAAAAAATACTATCGATCGGTTAGGGGCTACGTGGCATGCTGTGATTGGCCGGGGCCATGTGCGTGCGGAAGCTAGCGAGCGGACGCCCGAAGACTAACACGTACTGGTTCGATTTCTTAAACTTCTAATCTAGAGCTTAGATCCAAGATCTAACGGTTACGGGTGGAGGTGGCGGCTTACAGAAGAGGGGGTCGGAGTTCCGGCGAGGTCGACGGTGGCCGAACGTCGGAGATGATCGGGGACGTCGATGCGGTGGTCGAGGGTGGCGTCCGAAATTCTCAGGCAACGGCGGCGAAGCTCCGGCGTCGAATGGTGGCGTCGAACGGGGCTAGGGGTGAGTGTGGCGACGGCCTCGTGCTCTGGAGGGTTCGGGTGGAGTCAGAACTCCAACGAGGTGGTGCGATGGCGTTCCTGCGAGGTGAGAGGGGTTTCGGGGGTGGAATGGAGCGCGGCGAGGGCAGGGGCTTTTATAGGCCAGGTGCAGGGTCGGGAGAAGGAGAGAGGAGCGAGATCAGCGGAGGAGGGATCTCCGGCGATGTCGACGGCGCGAGGAGGGAGACGAGCGCGTTGATGGCGCTGTCGGACGGTGGGTCCTGCGTGACAGTGACAGGGAGGGCGAGGTTAGCGCGTCGGTGACCGATCCGAAAGGATCTCGGGAGTAAAGGCTGCTGGGCCTGCCAGTTTATTAATTAAAACCTTAAATTCATTTCCTTTTCTATTTAATAGAGAAATAAAATGTCATTAAGGCATTCAAATGATTTCCAAAAATGGAAGATATATATATCAAAATGAATACTTTAAAAATTATTTTTTTCAGAAAATGCCTAATTGATTTTAAATTGTTTTGAGATAAACTTTCAAATAAACCCCTAGTTTTATTTGTTCAATTAATTCACCAAGTTGCCCCTGGTGTGGAGTGCCATGTTACTCCTCTCTTTTTTTTGAATAATACTAGAGATTTTCAAATAAGAGAAACAAGTAAATGGAAAAGTGAAAGTGGCCTTTTAGAAATTCACAAGAAGAATTTCAACAATTCATTTCATTCAACCAATGTGATGATGATGCATAGCTATATTTCATAACATTCCAAAATGAAATTTTGGGATGTTACATGTTGAGAACCAAGGTATCATTCCAGTAGGAGGAACAAGAAAGTCATCAATGGTTGCACCTACACAAACAATCAAACTCTTTCACCCAACGCTATAAAGGGGTTGTCAATCCCTTCACGATTATTTGCAAGGATTAGATCCGATTGATATAGATGTAAACGAGAACGGAAAGTAAAAGGTAAATAAATTGCAGCAAAGTATTTTTGGTATTTTTGGTTTATAGATTTGAAAGTATATTATGAAAAGTAGACATGGGGGCCATAGGTTGTACTAGAGGCTTCTCTCTTGAAGCAAATATCATGGTGGGTACACAAATTACTGTCAAGCAATTGATAGAAAAGTGAATAATCATGTATTTATCCAAGGCAATGATCATGCATATAGGCATCACGTCCGTGTCAAGTAGACCGAAACGATTCTGCATCCACTACCACTACTGGAATCCAATTATTTGCCATGTGCCAGGCCTTTGTCGTCTGCTGGCACATGGCAAAGATGCTCTTTGCTGTCAGCTAAAGCAAAGAAGACGACAAAGAACTGCCGCATGGCAAAGTCTCTATTTGCCATCTACTAGTTCTTTGTTGTCTATGCCCTGACGGCAAGAGACCAAGGAGGAGACGACATAGAGTCAAGGTGGGTCCCACTGGACATTGGGCCTGGCCAGGACCAACGGAAGGGCTCTTTGCCGTCTGCCAAACCTTTGTTGTCGGCCATTGGTGTCTTTGCTTTCCGGGGGTATACGGCAAAGGGGATGTGCCTATAATGGCCGTCCCCGCCCGCCACTCCTCTCTCTCACACACACTCTCTCCCTCCCCCACTCCACTCTCTCCCTCCCCGTGCGACCTCTGCCACCATCCCCCTACCACCACCCCCACCACCGGAACGTCTCCCTCCTCGCGCCGCCCCCTTCCCTCGGCAGCTCCCCCATGCCGGCCCCTGCCCTGAGCCTCCCCTCCCATCGCCGGGCCCTCCCCTCGCCGGTCCTCTCCCTGCAAAACCCCCACCACTATGCCGCCGCCCTCCCTACACCCCCCCACCACCGTGTCGTCGCGCCCCTCCTTGTGCTGCCCCCTCCCCTCGGCGGCTCCCCCGCGTCGCCCCCCCTCCCCGAGCCACCCGTTCCACCCGCCACCTCCTAGCGTCGCCCCATCCACGCAGCTCCCCATCTCCGTGGCTCCCCTCCCCCCGCCGCCCCTACCGTCCCCACCCAACTCTGGTGAGTGCCCGACCGCTGCCCCCTCACTTAGAATAAATTAGATAGTTTGTTTATATTCTATTTTTTCTATTAAATTAGATAGTTAGTTTATTTTTTAGTTAGTTTACTAGGTTAATTAGAAAAACTTAGATAGAAAAGTAAAAACTTAGAACAAAATAAGAGAAAAATACTAGGAGAAAAGAAAAAGAAGAAGAAGAAGAAGAAGAAGAAGAGGGTGAAGAAGAAGAAGAAAAGGAGAAGAAGAAGATGATGAAAAAAATGTAGAAGTAGAAGATGAAAAAAGAAGTAGGAAAAGTAGAAAAAGACACCCCGACCCTCGACACGACACCCTGGCACCCCGACCCCGACACAGCACCCCTACCCCGACACGACACCCCTGGCACCCCGACCCCAACACGACACTCCCGACACCCCGATCCCGAAAAAGGTGCTCTTCGGCCCTCCAAAGGCCGACGGGGTCATATATTTGTGAATTATGAGGTAGGTCATATATTTACGATTTTGTTATGAAAAACATCCTATTTGTGTTGATCGAGTTTCATTTGAATGTGCAGTTCTTTCGTCGCTGTGAGGGTCTGTTGTTCGACGACCTCCCCGTGCGTTTGACGACCTCCCCTACTACGTTCGTTGGTGAGCACAAATGACATCTCCTCCCCTAGCCCCCTTAAAATATTGCTCTGTTTCGGTCTTTGTGCCGATGAAACTTGCTAGCTATAGGTGTCTTCAATCATCAGTATGTGTGACCAGTATGCGTCTCCCATTCTAAAGGGTTACATCTATAAATATGTATGCATTTGCATATTTATAACCTTATTCTTTCGAATTGTCCAACGTTATCCATGGACAGCCCGAGTATGTGTAGATTGGGTTCGTTTCCCCATATGCTCTGCTCCGGATCCGATGCAGAATTTCGTTAGTGCCTCCCTTTTGTTCTCTAGGTACACATCCTCTATGCTTATTGTCGAGACGTGTATCAGGAGAACAGTGGGGAGGTGCTGCCAAAATTTTGAGTCGGATCCGGAGCAGAGCATGGGAAAACGAACCCAATCTACCCATACTCGGGTGGGATTAGGACCTATCTCTACCTATTAGCGTGTAGGTTGCATGGACATAATAAAACTGACAAACTTGATTACCAGATGAATATAGATGATGAATTATATATATATATTTCTTGTGAATTTAGTAGGTAGTCAAGATGAGTGATTGTTCTTGGATGTAAACTGGTCACCCTCGTTAGAAAGACATGACCAATGAATGGTTAACAAAAACCAGGGTTTTTTCAGAGCCGCATTTGCAAATGGCCAGGAAAAAACATGGTGGCCCTGTGCCAAATGCGGCAACATTAAAAGGCAGATAGAGTTTGAAATTGGTAAACACCTACAGAAGTGGGGTTTTACGTCTAATTATACGATGTGGACTTTTCATGGTGAGTCTGACCAATGTGCCAGAGCTGAGGTGGTTCATCGTTGCACCGACGAGCATGGTACTGGGATCAAAGACATGGTGCAAGACTTTGATGATGCTTGGGATTCGGATGATGAGATGGAGGAATCTGCAAAGGCCTTCTATGAAATGTTGGAGTCTTCAAAACATCCTCTCCACAAGCACACTGAGCTTTGTCAGCTGGATGCCATCGCGCAAGTAATGGCTCTAAAGGCTCAATTCAACCTAGGCAGAGAATGCTACGATGCGATGATGACGATATTTGGAAGCTTTCTACCCAAAGGCCATGTACTGCCTGCAAACATGTACCAGTCAGACAAAATCCTCCTTGTACTTAAGATGCCCTATGAGAAGATACATGCATGTGAGAATGGATGTGCCTTATTTAGGCTTGAGTATGCGGCCTTGAACAATTGCCCCATTTGCAATTCTTCCAGGTATATTGTGGTAGACAACGGTATGGGTGAGAAGATTCAGACCAAAATCCCCATTAATATTCTTCGGTATCTGCTAATCATACCAAGACTTCAACGTCTTTTCATGGTCAAAGAGATGGTCAGACAGATGACATGGCACAAATTGGGCAAAAGAACCAAACATGATGCGGATGGGAACAAGATGTTGGTACACACTTCAGATGCTTTTGCGTGGAAGCACTTCGATGCATTACATAAGGATAAATCGGCAGATCCAAGGCATCCTTGAGTTGCCATCAGCACGGATGGGTTCAATGTGTATGGTATGACGGCAGCACAATACAGTTGTTGGCATGTATTTGTCATTCCACTCAATCTCCTCCAGGAGAGATTATGAAAAGAAAGAACATTTTCCTGACATTGATAATTCCAAGGCCCAAATATCCGGGGAAGAATATGAATGTGTACATGCAGCTGCTTAAGGATGAATTGCAAGAAGCCTGGGATAATGGGATCAAGAGATACGACACCGCTACCAAAAAGAACTTCAAAATACATGTGTGGTACATGTGCTCGACGCATGACTATCCAGCATATGCGCTATTCGTTGGCTGGTGTGTGCATGGAAGGTTCCCGTGCCCCACATGCAAGGCAGCTCTTCAGTTCCGTTGGCTACGAGCGGGTCACAAGTTTTGTTGCTTCGACATGCATAGACAGTTCCTGGATCCTGACCATAAGTTCAGAAAAGACAAGAAGAATTTCATCAAAGGTATAGTTGTCAAAAACACCGCACCACCTGCGTTGAAAGGCCAACAGACCGTTGATCAATTAAACGCTCTCGACCCTGATCCTTTGCATCTAGGGTATTTCAAAGGGTATAATACAGAACATGCCTCTACTCACAAGTCATGCTTATGGGATTTGCCTTACATCAAAGAACTCATTTGCCCACACAACATCGACATGATGCACACTGAAAAGAATATGGTGGAGGCCATTTTTGGTACATTGTTCGGCATAGAGGGGAAGTCAAAGGATAATCCTAAGGCTAGAATCGACCAGGAGGCTCTATGTGATAGAACGTTACAAAACTTGCGACAATGGAAAGGAAAGGAAAGCGTAGCGAAGCCAAAGGCATGGTTCAATGTTGGAAGGCCAGCTATGAGAGAAATGCTATTGTGGGTGAAAATGTGGTTGATGTTCCCCGATGGGTATGCTGCGAATCTAAAGAGGGGAGCAAGTCTTGAAAAATTGAAAATATTTGGTCTCAAGAGTCATGATTGGCACATATGGCTTGAGTGGCTAATGCCGGTGATGTTGCGTGGCTCTATCCCTGAGGATGAATGGCTAGTACTGGCAGAGCTGAGCTATTTCGTCCGTTCTCTTTGTGCGAAAGAACTATCGCCTAGCGTGCTAGATGAAATGGAAGAGTTGACGCCGGAGTTGATCTGCAAATTAGGAAGAATCTTTCCACCGGGCTTCTTTAATCCAATGCAGCATTTGATTTTGCATCTACCAACTAAGGCAAGATTGGGGGGCAGTTCAAAATCGATGGTGCTTCTCAACTGAGAGGATGCAGAAGAAGCTTCGAGCTAAATGTAAAAATAAACGTAGAGTTGAAGCATCGATGGCCGAGGCATTCATTACTGAGGAGGTGGCAAACTTCATGACAGCACACTACGAAGCCAAAAATCATCATTTGCATAACTCGAAGCCTCGGTACAATGATGGCGAGCCTAAAAAGGTCGATCCAAATTCAGCCTATTCAAAGGGAAGATCGCACCAGCCGGTGCTTCGAAAGGGAAATCGTTGGAAGTCGAAGAATGGCGGACCATTTCATTGTATATCTTCAACAACCTAACAGAAGTGCGGTTGTACATCGAGTAAGTTCTCGGTAAATTATTGTTCCCAAACTTCTAATTCCTTTGAACTGCTCTTATTCCCGAATATTTGATATAGTCAATACGTTGCCGAATTCTCGGATGGAGCGGTCATCGAAAAGGATTCTGTCGAAGAGTATGAGCTTCTGGCAAAGCATGAAGGCGACTATCCCGGTTTCATCTCTTGGTAGAAGCAAAGGGTAATTAATTACCATTACTGGACCATTTTATTTCCTGGTCTAATTTGTGGCTAATGCATCCATTCATCTGTATTAAACTTGTAGGCTGATGCGAAGTCTATGGACGCCGAGTTGAGACAAGTCGCTAATGGTTTTGACTATAAGGTCCGTTCATTTGACAAATACGACATCAAAGGGTATCGCTTTCGTACCTTTGGTAAAGAGCTATATATGCCCGATGTAAAGACTACAAATTCTTGTGTCTCTGCTATTGGTGAAGGAGGTACTGAGTATTATGGAAGTGTTGAAGCAATTTATGAACTTCTATTCTATGGTGAAAACCCACCGACCGTCGTAGTCTTCAAATGTTATTGGTTTCAGCCGAAGGAAACTAGAAGGACTCATGAACATATAGGGCTAGTCGAAATGAACCAAAGCACCCATTTAGATGTTCCCGATGTCTATATTACGGCTCAACAGGCGACACAAGTTTTCTATCTACCGTGGGCCTGCCAAACTGATCCAAATCTGAAAGGTTGGGATGTCGTTTATGAAGTGCCTCCAAGTTTTAGACCACCTACCCTCAATGAAGAGGATTACGAACCTCACATTAAACCAGACACATATGAAGGAGAATTCTTCCAACAAACACGTCTTTCCAAAAAACGTTTCAAGAACCTCTCGACTTCACCCCAGAACATTGAATTAGAGAGCGAGGGTGAATCCGTCTTAACCCCTAAGCTAGAACAGGAAGAGCCGGAAGAAGAAGATGTTACTGCTACGGATGACCTGTCACTTCTTGACCAATTACATAATGGAGGCCTTCCACATGTTCTTCCTAATAGTGATGATGATGCTGCATTTATTGATGATAGTGGTGATCATGATGCATTTATTGATCCCGAAGCACATATAGATGGTCAAGATTATTATTAGTTCATGTCAGGTATTAAACTATTATATATGCATATATGAAAAAAATTATTGCTCATGTTGGCATTTATGATGATGATACACTTAAATTATATACATTTTATTACTCATGTTGGTATTTATGTTGTGATAATTTTATTTACTATTTGTCATGGAAGGTGTTGAAAGATCGTGCGAAACGGTCAAGAGCACTCCAAGGCTCCTTCTTCGTCGGCGGGTGGTGG
This sequence comes from Hordeum marinum, assembly GCA_022496015.1. Taxonomy (NCBI): domain Eukaryota; kingdom Viridiplantae; phylum Streptophyta; class Magnoliopsida; order Poales; family Poaceae; genus Hordeum; species Hordeum marinum. The sequence continues at coordinate 95,330,730 of CM039678.1, forward strand.
GATGGTTAATCACATTCCTGCCCCGTCTCTCCGGAGAGCATTGCTCTCTACTCTGCATGGAGTGGTCACTTCTTCGACGACTGCGGCCCACATGAGAGGAGGTCGACCCCCCACGAAGAAGAGAGCTACTAAAGGTACACATGGCCGCGGGAGAGGTAGTTTGCCTGCCACGCCTTCCTCGCCGCCACCCCCAGCTAATTCACCTAAGCACAGGACTGCTAGGGTGGACCCGTCTGAGGTGGAGGCTACACGGACTCCCGTTCACGAGCCTGAGGTCGACGAGACACGTGTCCCAGAGGCTTTGTTCCAGGAGACTCCGGAGCAAAGCAGGGATGAGGGTACGTCCCAAGAGACCAAGTGGGATACCTGGCTTGATCTGGGTCAGCCGAAGCCAAGTGGCCATTCTGATAGCAATGAGGAGTTGGGTGAGGGTGCGGCCGTCTACCAGCATGGTAGTACGGGGCTCCCGCTCGTGTCGGCGACCCGCGAGCAGAGGTGGTCAATTCAGCCAAGTGGGGACAAGTAAGTTCATTTACTCTTTTTTAACCTTTTTCCTTCAGATTTTCTCAAATATCTATTGTGTTGGCTTTAATTCGTCACACTGCTGGGGTTGGATTGTTGCCAACGGTGTCCGCAAGCCCAATAGTGTCCTCGGTGTGCTTTGCCAGCAAAACTTCCCAGGTTTGTTACGTTGCCCGGTCAGGGTCGAGAGGTAGGAATGACCTAGGAGCACTACTTGGGTGCCCTGGCCCCGTCGAAGGTGGAGATCGATGGTGTTTTGTGCCACACGAGGGCCGACATGGTGATCAGACAGTTCTGGGTAATTTCTCCTTTACACAATTAAAAATCAACAATAGCTAGTTATTGTACTAATCAGTGTTGTCTCGTTTGTAGACCTTCTACAGGTGTGAGGAGGGATACGAGGAGGCCGCGGCAAAGGTTATCGAAACAGAATGCCGCCGCCTACTTCAAAAATGGCGGCACGAGGCTCGGGTGCAGGCCATTCGAGACTACTATGCCTCGCAACATATTAGGAAGGGAAAGGGGAAGTGCCGCGATTCTAAGATGAAGAAGGAGCATTACATGAAGGTAATTACATATTATTAAGGCCTTGTAGTTAGTTTCCATGATTTGATTCTTATGCGTAGCGCTCAAATTACTCTTTATTAACTTAGGTTCCCCCGAGATGGCGTGCGGATAAGATGGATTGTTGGGAGGCCTTGGTGGATCAATGATGCTCTGAAAAGTGGGAGGCCAGCAACAATAATGCCAAGGATAGGCGTGGAAAAATGGTTGGTGTGCCACACCATCATGGGAGCATCAACTTAAATGAGTTTGATGAGAACTGGGTATGTGGTTTGCTTCATGACTCATGCAACTCATTCTTAATGCTAGCTTTAGCCCTTTACTAATACTTTTTTCCTCTATCTCTCTTTTAGGCGCGTCACAATAAGACGGAGGTGCCAGAGATGTACGACCTCTATGCGATGGCCCATACTGCCTCATACAAGAAGATCAAGGCATTCTCTGAGTCTGACCTCGATCATCCCAAAAACTTCTCCAACATCTCCTCCCACCAAAAGCTCTTGAAGTACAGAGATCACGGGATGGCGAGGAAAGGGGAGGACTTTAACCCGAGCCAGGGGCCTACTGATCCAGAGCTGGTGATGATAGCTGGCAATAGGAGGCCCCATGGCTCGATCGCCATTGGAGACGGCCTTATACATTGTCCTAGCACTCTCCAGCAGATAAAGGCATGCCAAACAAGCTCCTGTCCTGAGATAACACCTCGTCCATGGCTAGTCGAGCTCGCCATCGAGGTGAGTTTAATGGACTCAACTATATTTCCGCATTACGTTGTGTGTGCGAACCAATATGATTACAATGCTAACAATGAGGTGTCTTGCAGGCTGCTATTCTGAAAGAGAGAGAGGCAACGCAGACGCTTTTGGCGGCGAAGGATAAGGAGATGAAGGAGTTGGAGGATAGGACGGCTGCATTGATGGAGGCGGAGAGGGCATGGAATGATGCGTCTAACAAGGCCATGTACGAGCTCTTAGTGGTAAGTTTTTTCTTTATATTTGTCAAATCTTGCATTTTAATGGTCGTTTCATTAATAAATAAAAATTTTGACTTGTGGAAACCAAATGTACAGTCTATGTGCGAGAAGACTGGCCACGTCCCTCCGGCGATGCCAGTCATTAACATGGCGGGGATGGTGAGTTTCATTTCAATGCAGTGATCTTTTGAGTGTCATCATGCTAACGACACATTGCAAATGATGTTTGGTGCAGAATATCTCCCGAAACACATCGCACGACCCTTCTACAGGGGAGCCTTCTCCAGGTGAAACAAGCCAGAACCACCGTGCTTCACCTCCGTGCTGACAAGAATGGTATGTTTTTCTAGTTTTTGCTTAACAACCGCATAATGATGGTTACTTACCATACCTTACTTCCAAAATGACATATTTTACCCAAGTTAGCTCTAGAATGACCTATACTTACCTTAGTTTCCTCCTAAATGACATAATAAGCTTAGGTAGCTCCAAACTGGCATAATAAGCTTAGTTGGATCCAAAATGACCTATGTTACCCAAGTTAGCTATAAAATGATCTATAATTAGCTTAGTTAGCTTCAAAATGGCATAATAACCATAGATAGCTCCTACATGACCTATTTTCACCTAAGTTAACTCTAAAATGACATATATTTAGCTTAGTTTCCTCCTAAATGGCATAGTAAGCTGAATTTGCTCCTAAATGGCCTATTTAATCAAATATGTCCTATACTTAGCTTACTTCTCTCCTAAATGACATAATAAGCTTACCTAGCTCCAAAATGGCCTATTTTACCTATCTTAGCTATTAAATGACCTATGCATAGCTTACTTAGCTCCAAAATGGCATAATAACCATAGTTAGCTCCTAAGTGACCTATTTTTACCTAAGTTAGCTCTAAAATGACATATAGTTAGCTTAGTTTCCTCCTAAATTACGTAGTAAGCTAAATTAGCTCCAAAATGGCCTATTTTATCAACAATGACCTATACTTCGCTTAGTTAGCTCCAAAATGACATAATAAGCTTACCTACCTCCAAAATGGCCTATTTTACCAAAGTTAGCCATTAAATGACCTATACTTAGCTTACTTAGCTCCAAAATGGCATAATAAGCATAGTTAGCTCCTAAGTGACCTATTTTTACCTAAGTTAGCTCTAAAATGACATATATTTAGCTTAGTTTCCTCCTAAATGACATAGTAAGCTGAATTAGCTCCTAAATGGCCTATTTTATCAAAAATGTCCTATATTTAGCTTAGTTCTCTCCTAAATGACATAATAAGCTTAGCTAGCTCCAAAATGGCATGTTTTACCTAGCTTAGCTATTGAATGACCTATACTTAGCTTACATAGCTCCAAAATGGCATAATAAGCATAGTTAGCTCCTAAATGACCTTTTTTTAACTAAGTTACCTCTAAAATGACATATAGTTAGCTTAGTTTCCTCCTAAATGACGTAGTAAGCTAAATTAGCTCCAAAATGACCTATTTTAAAAATGACCTATAGTTCGCTTAGTTAGCTCCAAAATGACATAATAAGCTTACCTACCTCCAAAATAGCCTATTTTACCAAAGTTAGCAATTAAATGACCCATACTTAGCTTACTTAGCTCCAAAATGGCAAAATAAGCATAGTTAGCTCCTAAGTGGCCTATTTTTACCTTAGTTAGCTATAAAATGACATATATTTAGCTTAGTTTCCTCCTAAATGACATGGTAAGTTGAATTAGCTCCTAAATGGCCTATTTTATCAAAAATGTCCTATATTTAGCTTAGTTCTCTCCTAAATGACATAATAATCTTACCTAGCTCCAAAATGGCCTATTTTACCTAGCTTGGCTATTAAATGACCTATACTTAGCTTACTTAGCTCCAAAATGACATAATAAGAAAAGTTAGCTCCTAAATGACCTATTTTTACCTAAGTTAGCTCTAAAATGACATATAGTTAACTTAGTTTCCTTCTAAATGACGTAGTAAGCTAAATTAGCTCCAAAATGGCCTATTTTATCAAAAATGACCTATACTTCGCTTAGTTAGCTCCAAAATGGCATAATAAGCTTAGCTAGCTCCAAAATTACCTAGTATACCAAAGCTAGCTATTAAATGACCTATAATTAGTTTACTTAGCTTCAAAATTGCATAATGACCATAGTTAGCTCCTAAATGACCTATTTTACCTTCTCTTCTTCATCTAGTCTTATTCTATTTTTGGAGCTTCCCAGTTTGCAGATTACATTCACTTCACGGAAGTTAGCATTGATGGAGTGCTTGGGTTACTTGTATTTTTTATTTGTATCGATGAACAATGTGACACTTGCTACATATGTATATGAAACTATGTATGTATGGATGAAACTATTGTAATATGGTTGTGTACGGATGAAACTTTCATAATATGTATGGATGAAACTTATTTGAATTTGGTTATCAGTATGACAACATATTTATTCCTGTGAAATATATATATATATATTTGTCATATTGCTGTGAAAATTTTTGTGAAATGGATTTAATAAAAAATAAAAAAAGGAAAATGGCCTTACTCTTTGTCGTCGGTGGGCTGACGGCAAAGGGGGGCCTTGGGCAGACGGCAAAGGGGGACCCGAGGGGCAAATGGCCTCACTCTTTGCCGTCGACCCACCGACGGCAAAGGGGCGCAAGGAAGACGGCAAAGGGGTGGGGAAGGCTGAAGGCAAAGGTACGGGCCCAAGGCCAACGGCAAAGGGGGACCCCAGGGACAAAGGGACTTACCCTTTGCCGTTCACCCACCGACGGCAAAGGGGGTTAGAAGGCCAACGGCAAAGGTAGCGGACGACAAAGAACTTCCATTAACACTTGACGGTTGTAGCCCCTAGGTCTGCCATCCAAACTCTTTGCTGTCCGCTCCCCCATGGCAAAGATTCTTTGTCGTCCGTGGTCTTAAGGCGGACGGCAAAGGACCGCTTTACCGGGTTTTTCTTTGTCGAAATTTTTGCCATCTGTTGATGGACGGCAAAGGCCTTTGCCATCCGGTTTCCTGCCCTTTGTCGTTAGTCATGGCCGACGGTAAATAACTGGATTCCTATAGTGTACTATTACTCCACACATCGACCGACTCCTGCCTGCATCTAGAGTATTAAGTTCATGAACAACAGAGTAACACATTAAGAAAGATGACATGATGTAGAGGGATAAATTTAAGCAATATGATGAAAACCCCATCTTGTTACCCTTGATGGCAACAATACAATACGTGCCTCGGTACCCATACTATGTCACTGGGTGAGGACACCGCAAGAGTGAACCCAAAACCAAGAACTTCTCCCATTGCAAGAATTACAAATCTAGTTGGCCAAACCAAACCAATAACTTGAAGAGACTTGCAGGGATATGAAATCATGCAAATAATAATTCAGAGGAGATTCAAATAAGATTCATGGATAATCTAAACGTAAACTCACAATTCATCGGATCTTGACAAACACACCACAAAAGAGGATTACATCGGATAGATCTCCATGAAGATCATGAAGAACATGGTATTGAAGATCGAAGAGAGAGAAGAAGCCACCTAGCTACTAGCTATGCACCCATAGGTATGTGGTGGACTTGCATCATCGGAGGGTGTTGTGGATATAACCCCGCGGTAATACCCGCCCATGAGGGGACGGTTCATACCTGGCGGCTCGCTATCAAGTGGGCTAGAAGAGGAAGGCTAGGCTGCATGGCGGCTTTCTAGATGGGTTGAGACGGGGGCCCAGAGACAGAACATGGTGTAAGGCCCGAGTGGGTGAGCCGCCCGGCGATGGCTTGCCAAAGGAGGCAAGGCGGCTTAGAGACAGGACCAGACACGGTGTAATAGTCCGTTTGAGACTCGTGTAACCCGGAGTCCTGACCTCCCATATAAAGACAAGACCCGAGGACGACTTAGGCAGAAACCAATCAATCGAGAGCTAGGTCAAGCGAATACGCTCCCTTGTAATTGATACTCCAGTCAATACACACAAAGCAGGACGTATGCTTTTACCTCTTCTCGAGCCGAACCTGGGTAAACCCGTGTCTTTCGTCCCGAGCAACCCCTTTGAGTCCACCGCCTTAGCGATGGCCTCGAATCTAAGTCTTCAGACATCTGCCGTGATAAAACCATGACAGTTGGTGCCCACCGTGGGGCTAGCACGCGGTAGTGTAGAGTTCTCAAAGTGCTCTCTCCTAGGGATCGAATGATACGCCATCGGCTTGATGACGAAGGGTCATCGCGGCAAGATCTACATCAACGATGCGGGATGGGGACTAGAGGCTGACTCAATCGAGTACAGTGTCGGGTTCCCATTGGCAAGATGCACGTGTTCATCGACAAGATCAAAGGATCCACACCTGGGCCGGACGTCTGCACCGACCTCGTCGAGCCGGCCCAGCGCACGAAACTCACCCGTGTTCAACCCGGGCGAAACAGTGTCTTCATCGGGTTTACGCAAGACAGAGAAGATTCTGTGTCAAGAGGGGAAACCTTGGTTTTCTCGGATGAAGGATCCTCTAGCGGAGATGCGAAGTCAATCTATCAGCTTCATGACGACGGGTTAGGGGGCTATGCCGATGGGGACAGTATTCCAGAGCCCTACGACCCGCCGAGGTGAGTCGCCGTGTTCATGGTAGGCCCAACACCGTTTTTAACGGTGCGATATCCGGAGCGGTGGCAGGAGCAGCCACACCCGATGTTGAGCCTCCTAAGCCGCCGGCTCAAGTCTTGTTGGAACTTATGGATGAGCTAACATCCTTGATGGCCATAGAAGTGACATACGGAAATCAAGCAGAGCGCAATGCCGAGATCATCCGGATCAAGGTACAGATGGCTCAGGCCCAAGAAGATACCAGCGCATTGTAGGTTCAGATGAATGCATTGTCGAAATGCTTGAGGGCGGAGGCTCTCCATTTTAGCTTCGACCAGCGAGCTTCGGAGGCGATTCAGCGGAGGAGGACCCAAGTCAGTCTCCCTATTCATCCTCGAAACCTCTTCAACACACCTTGAACTAGACAGTGTACGCCGCCGATGGTAACCTGAGCCACGGATGCACCGTGGCAGCCAAACCTACCGCAGAGGAACCAGACACTGCCGCGACACATCGTGAAGCCACCCAACCATTACTCTAACCCGGTGGAAAACATGATAGCGGCGGCTGCCAGGCTTGACGCTCTCCCATTGGCCGAAGGAATGTCGTTCGCTGAGGAGGTGCAGAATGCGATTAGTTTGTTGCAGACAGCGGTGGCTCAGCAAGAGAAGTATACGTACAGCCAGGGCTGGGTGCACTCCACGCCGGTTCACATCCATAGCTATAGCTAGCGCATAGAGTCACTAGCGGTTTCCAGCAGCGAGCAGAGGCGTAACCCGCCCAATGATAACGTGCTTAGATGGGATGGTCCGGGGGTCATGGATCGGGGTCGGGCTCAGCGAGGGTCAACACTGGTAACGGATTACCCGGAGGTGCCTGAGTCGGCGCCGATGACCCCCCCCCCCCCGTTAGCACCTCATCCAAGGGAGTTGGTGTGCCGTGTCTCATGGCGGATTGAAGGAATGAGTGTTTGCCTAAGGATTTCAAAGGGCCACAGAAGGTACCTAACTACACGGCTGATCTACCCCCGAAGGCCTGGATTGAAAGCTATGAGCTTGCCATGGAGATTCTGGACGTCAGTGAGGCAGTTTGTGCAAAATACTTCGTCATGATGTTAGAAGAACCGGCCTGCACTTGGTTGAAGGGTTTGCCATCTAACACCATCGCGTCTTGGGCTGAGTTGAAGGCACGCTTCATCAAGAATTTCAGGGGAACATGCACGCAACCCATGACGATTGTAGATCTTCACCACTATGTACAGCAGGAAGGTGAGTCAGCCCATCATTGGGTCCTGCAGGTCTCGACGGTGATCCACTCGTTTGAAAATATTTCGGCGGCTCAAGCGGTTTTGATTTTGGAAAGGAACTGTCACTTTTTGCCCGTTAAACAGAAGCTCGGGTGGCTGAAGCGTTCTTGTCAGGATATGGGTGAGCTCATGACGGCTCTCACCAAATATACAGACTCACACACTACCAAGGACCCGGACTCCGATGATGAGAAATCGGCTCAGGGTAAGAAGAGAAACAATGGCAAGAATCAACAGCAGAATGGGGCTGGTAACGGCAACGAGGGCAAGTGGAAGAACCCGGATGGTGGATCGGAGTTAGAGGCAAACACCAGTGTTGGGAACAATCGTGCCAGGGGTAAAAGAAATTTTAGGCCACCGTTTAACAAGGGTAAGGCACCTCAGCCTTTCAACTTGGAAGAGATTCTTAGCAAGCCTTGCCGGAGCACAGCCAGCAACCCATATGTGGAAGGATTGTAGCATTATGCGACAGTTCCGGGAATACAGCCTTCACCAGCACCGTAACAATGGCAACGGTTCGTCGGGCGGCTCAGGGCCGGGCGGCTCAGGAGCTGGCTTTGGTTCTGGCGGCTCAGGATCGGGTTACCAAGGCCCAGGCAATCAAGGGGGTCATCACCAGCAACCTGGCAATGGGGGGCATCAGCAGAATAATCAGTCAGGGTACAAGTGCAACCCAAAGCAACTCAGCAAAGGTCAATATCATGTTTTCACTACGAGCCTCGACAAGCGGGATCAAAAGCTCCACAAGAGGGAAGTTAATACGGCCACACCAGCTCTTCTGCGATACTTGAAGTGGTCGGAGTATGCTATCACGTGGATTCGAGAGGATCACCCGTCGCGGGTTGATAATCCGGGTCACCTGGCTCAGGTGGTTGCGCCTCAGGTTGGGGGTTATAAGTTTACAAAAGTACTAATGGACGGTGGCCGCAGCATTAATATCTTGTACTACGACACTTTCCAGTGGATGGAGTTAACTGACAAGGCCCTTAAGTCATCATCAACAGTTTTTCATGGTGTGGTGCCAGGTAAGTCGGCTTACCCGGTAGGAAAGATTGCCCTAGAGGTGGCGTTTGGAGATGAGTATAACTACAGGGTAGAGACCTTGTGGTTCGAAGTGGTGAAAATTAAGAGCCCGTATGATGCTCTATTTGGCCGGTTGGCTTTCGCAAGGTTTATGGCCAGGCCTTGTTATGTTTACCTGCAGCTCAAGATGCGGGCTCTCAACGGAACGATTATAGTGCATGGTAATCGAAAGGTAGCCATTGAGTATGAGGAAGGAGACGCGGCCTATGCAGAGTAAAGTTGCGCGGAGGCAAAGCTCAAATTTTACAAAGATAACGTTGACCCGGCGGACATGACTCGAAGAAGCCCAGTACGGAGTCTGAGCTGCCCTTGAAGTTTGTGGCAGATGACACCAAGCCGGTGGATTTTAATCTGGGCGATTCGTCAAAGCAGTTCACAATCGGGGCTAACACGGACCGTCATCAGGGGTGAGCTATAAAAGTGCACTGTCACCGGCGTTTTTTAGCGTTGTGTTCTCCTGAAGAGGGTAGGGAAATTTTAAATGAAATACACGCTGGCGATTGCGGTCATCATGCCGGCTCAAAATCCTTGGTGGAAAAGGCTTTCCGGCATGGTTTCCTTTGGCTGGAGGCTCATAAGGACGCAGAGCACCTGGTCACCAAGTGTGATGGGTGTCAGATGTTCGGAAGACGTGCTCACATGTCGGCTCAGGAATTGCGGATGATTCCAATCACTTGGCCATTCGCAGTCTGGGGGCTTGATATGGTTGGGCCTTTCAAACGATCTAAAGATAAGAAGACCCACCCTTTGGTGGCGATGGACAAATTTACCAAGTGGTTGGAGGCTGAGCCGGTTAGTAAATGTGATGCAGCCACGGTGGTTCAGTTTGTCAAAAAATTGATCTACCGTTTTGGTTATCCTATTAGTATCATCATGGACAATGGAACAAATCTATCCAAGGGGCTATGAAAGCATTCTGCGAAAGTGAGCATATCCGGCTTGATGTTTTTGTTGTTACTCATCCGCAATCCAATGGTCAGGCAGAGAGTGCTAACCAGGAAATCTTTAAAGGTATCAAGCCCCGGCTTATGGTTCCTTTGCAACGAACGCTGGATTGTTGGGTTGAGGAGCTACAGTCAGTCCTCTGGAGCATCAATACTACCCCCCAACAGGTCAACAGGCTATATGCCTTTCTTCATGGTTTACAGTGCAAAGGCCGTGTTACCAGGTCATATACATCATGACTCATCGTGGGTGGCGGCTTACATTGAAGCAGATAACGAGACAGCGCATCAAGACACATTAGATGCCTTGGATGAAGAGCATGATCTTGCAACACCTCGATCGGCGATTTATCAACAAGACCCGCATCGCTATCATGGCCGCTGGGTTAAGACCCGGACGTTCCAGGAAGGGGACTTGGTTTTATGTTTGATTCAAGATCATACGGATGCCACAAGTTGTCCCGCCCCCTTGGAAGGACCTTTTGTGGTTAGCGGAAATCTAAACAACGGGTCATATTAGCTCATTGACGTACGAGACGAGTCACCTACTTCTGGGCAGGAGACCCAACAGCCGTGGAATATCGCTCACCTACAGCCTTACTATACTTGAGTCATCGACTCCCATCATTGTATATACATACTTCATTGTATCTATATTTTTCATATAATAAAGTTGGCATCCCTGCAAGCTGGGGCCTCTGTCATTTTTTCATTACAGATTTGTGCAAAGATGGACACTTCCACATGGTCACTTGGGGGATTCCAACCCACCAGGTTTAGCTTGCTCACCCTCTTGATTGGCTCTGCAGCCGCAATAGCAAACAGGACAGCGTCTTACAAGTTGAGGGTCCACAGGATGGTGGCTTACAAGTTGGTGATCCACAGGACGGCAGCTTACAAGTTGGCAATCCACAGGACGACGGCTTACAAGATGATGGCGCACCGTAAGGCGGGTTGGATACCGAAAAAGTTGACTCCATCAACAAGGTCATTTGGGGGCTTCCAACCAACTGGGTTTAGCTCGCTCACCCTCTTGATTGGCTTTTCAGCCACCACAAGTTTGGGGTTAAACCTGCTTGTAAACTGCTGCTCCGTCAGGTGACCCGCCAAACTCTTGCCAGTTAATCTCGACTAGAGACCCTGAGCTGTTCAAAGTACTTGACAGTCACTCTCTCTAGAGAACCTATACTGCTCAAGGTTAAACCAGTGGATCTTGTCACGTGAGGGCCGGGTTACAAAAAGCAAGGATAAACTCCCCATCACTGTTAACTCTCCGATATGTGGCCCGTTCATACTCTTAAGCAGTTACTCTTTTAAAGACCCTGCACTACTTAAGTTTCAAACGACGGATTTATGTCACGTGAGAGGTAGTTATGGGCCCTAGGGATCCTCATGCCTTGTTGTGTCTCTCTCTAGTTCGTTGCGCTCTTAACAGTCAATCTCGTTAGAGACCCTGTATTTTTATTATTCCAAGCAGCGAGTCCACCCAGAAGAACCAGTGGATGTCTCTCTCTGGTTCGTTGTGCTCTTAACAGTCAATCTCGAGACCATGTACTGTTATGAGTTCAAGCAGCGAATCCACCCAGAAGAACTAGCGAATGTGTCTCTTTCTGGTTCATTGCGCTCTAATCAGTTAATCTTGCCTAGAGACCTTGAGCCACTTAAGAAAGTTGACGCCCACTCTCGTTAGAGACCCTGCACTGATATGAGTTCAAGCATCGAGTAAACCCACAAGAACCATCATATGAGTTTTTGAAAACACAAAAAAGGGAAGAAAGAGCAAGGTCTTAAAAGATTAAAACATCTCCAGGTTATGGTTTTACAAGCCGCCCTCACAATAATGCAGAACATGTTTCTGTCTTATTTGTTGTTGCAGGTTTTATCTCTTGAGATGAGCTATAGTTAAGTATGATGAAAGATGTTGTCAGAAGAAGCAAAGGCAGATCAATAGTACATAACATGATTCAAAATTCATGAGTACACGATGGCACGGCTGAGGCAATCAAGTTCTGTTGTGCCTATTACAAAGCTCTCCATGAACTCAAAATACGAAAGACTTAGAGTTTTTTGTACATTTCCAACCCCGGCGGCTCGGCGGGACGGGTTACTCTCAATCAAGAGCAACAAGTTTCAACTCACTGGCAGGTCATCCTGTGTTGGGTCTTCGCTATCTTCGATCTGAAGATTTTACACATTCCAGTTGCAGTTTAATAAGGCTTCAAACTAAGCTTCTTCAAATAGAGGAGACGGGTCAACTTTAGGGGAAAAGAGTGGCTTACGGCGTGCAGGGATCAAGTCCCTGGCTTCAAAGGTTGGGTAGCACAGCCATTGATTATTTGAGTCATAAGCCGCCTGGTAGGAGGTCAGATCCATTTTATCAACAAGCGTAGATGCATGTACTTTGGAATCCTTCATACATTTGGCATAGTCAGCTTCAGTAAAGTCTGAGCCGTCATCTTTTTTGGACGGAAAGTCATTCATCATCTCTTCAGCAGTCAATTTAGGGGCAAAAGCCATGGATCGGCTTAGAGCAGCTATTGCCCCCTTTCTGGCAGATGATCGCCTCATCTCTTCAATTTGCTTGGGGATAGTTGATAAGATTTCTATGACCCCCTTCATGAATTTGGGAACATACTTTGCAGTCATGATGGCTTTGATGGTATAGAGGGTTCCACTCTATAGTTGCTCAGTCAAAGTATATACTGCCTTCAACTTCAACAAACTGTCAGAAGATAGTTGGCGGCTTCTCTTGCCTGTAAGGAAATTAGAAGTTATAAGCCGCCTGAAAGATGTTCTTGATACGACAAGGAAATTTTCTAATCCATACGTACTTGCCAAACATAGCAGCAGTCATCTTTGATATATGGCACTTGAGAGTTTTCAATTCTTCTGATACAAGCTTTAGTTGTCCGTCGATGTTGTTTGCGCGCTTTGTCAGGGTGGCTTGTTCAGATTCAACAGTCTCCTTAAAAGTGGCAAAGTAAGTTTGGACCTTATCATGTTTTTCAACGGCCACCCATAATTTCTCTTCTGCTGTGGATTGAGCGATCTGTTGGGTGGTAAGATTTTCCCTTAAGTCGGCCAGGTTAGACTCGGCTGCATCTGATGCCTCCTGCATTGTAAAAGTAAAACATCATAAAGGTTAAGTCGCCAGGATGAAGCAATAATGAAGCTATTCTGATACTAGTCCCAAGCAGATTACAAGCAATATACTTGGCACTTGGGGGCTAATGTTTGTGTTTCCTCTCCAAGTCTACAATGAAGTTCCGACTCATTATTGGCATAATAACCCAGACTTGGGGGATACACCCGGCGAGCTTGTCAACATGGAAATTCCGGCTCATCATTCTCATAATGACCCGAATTTGGGGGCTACACTTGGATCTAATTTTCAAGTAAGTACCAACTTATATACATATTAACTCATTACTTGGGAGCTACAGGCTAAGTTATTTGCAGTATGATACAATTTGGAAGACCCAGTCTACAATTTGCAATATTAAACCGGCTCTTGGGGGCTACATAAGGGTATAACGAAAAAGAAAGAGACGAAGGATTACCTCATATTTTTTCTTCATTAATCCAACAAGCTTGGATTCCATGTTGCGGCTGGCAGAAAGGCGATTCAAGTAACCAGCATGCAGGTCATCCGCAGTCATTTTCTCTAACACGGGGAACTCAAAATCAAGCTTCTCTGGAGAAAAAGTGTTAGTCTTGCTGGCATGTTTTGTCAACACATGAGGACCAGGAGATTGGTAATCCGTCCCAGTGATGGTAGCTTCAGGATGAGACAGGTCTTCGACGGCTGTTGAAGGACTGGGCGGCTTAGGGTCAGCCGCTGGACTCTCAGGATTTGCCATGCGGTGATCCTCCGGCTTAGAAGGTGGAGGAGTGTGCTCAGGTGCATCCTTATTAAAATCAGAAGGCTCAGCATGAGTGGAAGGAGAGTCCGGCTTAGCACTCTCCAGCTTTTGGACGGTAGGAGGGATGGTAGACCCGCTTGCTTTCCTTCGTTTTGCTTGAGCCTTGGAAGTAAAAAGAATCATGACGCAGCACAAGGACAATGACGATAATATGTATGCTGAAAAATAAAGACACATACTCTCGATTGATCTTCAGATGAGGAAGCTTGGATGCAGTTGAGTCACCAGACGAAGGGGGCGACTCCTAAAAAGTTAAAAGTCAGCAACAACAGAGTAAGGCAACATGGCAAAAAACTCATACATATGTTGGGGGGTTGGTTGAAATAGTACCTCGTCATGTTGTTTCCGGGGATCCGAAGAGTTTGGTAAGTCGGCCATAAGATCTTTAGAGCTGGTGCTCCGGGTCTGATGTCCAGACTCGAGTTGTTGCTTTTTCAAAGGAAATTCGGGATCTAAGTAAGCAAGAGGATGCGAAATGGAACTTTTCAGACGACCCGTCATATTTTCTCTCCCGGTAAGACCTCTGAGCCGGAGAAAATGTAGGTTACCTCAAGGGCGTCGGCGTGACTTGTTTCCGCTCCCTCTTGTGTACGATCATCGTGAATAAGTTGCATAAAGAGACGGCCAAGGGAATCAAGTTCTACCTCTGAATCGTCAAGTTCAATCAGTTCCTGAGCCAAAGTTTTCTTCTTACGGCCATGGACTTTACCTGCCTGAGACTTCTTCTTCACGGGGGGGGAGTATATTTTTTCTTCCAAAAGGTAGAACTGGCATGTGCGAAAAGCCACCAAAGGGTTAAAGGAGCAAGGCAGAAGGTCAAGATGAGAACAAGTAGTTTTGTGAAGAAGGTTTTTCTTACAACAGGAGCTGGGTTCTTAACGTAAAATGGCTTTAACCCAATTTTGTTGCAAACTGCTTGGGTCTCGCCAAGAAGTGCTTTGACGGCGAAGTTAATATCCTGTTCCGTAATGTGGTATAGCTTGGAATTTTGTGAAGGCGTCACGTCCTAGCAGGGCGTGGTAGCCGTTGGGGAAGGGCACGATGTGGAAAAGGACTTCTCCGGACCAGTAGTTTTCGGGCGTGCCGAACACTACGTCCATGACGATGCATCCTAAACAACGCGCCTCTTTCCCCGAAATGATTCCCCGGAATGTCGTGCTGCTATGCTCGATGAGAGATCGATCGAACTGCATTTTATCCAAGGTATCTTCGTAGATGAGGTTTAAACCACTGCCGCCATCCATTAGCACTTTGTGTAACTTGAAGCCATCGACAATGGGGTTTAGAACTAGTGCGGCCGGTGAGTGACCGGGAAAAGTGGCTGGTCGGTCAGTATCTCCGAAGGTAATGGGTATGTCTACCCATGCACTTGTTGCGCCACATGATAGACCTATTCGAGTTCTCTAAGAGCTCTTTTCCTCATGTTCCTTGAGGGGAACGTTTCATAGATCGTCAGGACATTGGCGTTGTAGTCTGGCGGCGATGTGGAGCGCCTATTCGGCGATAGTGCCTCCAGAATGGCTTCATCGAGTTTTGTGACCTGCCTGACGTCTCAACAAGATCTAAGGCTATGAGTCGGGCTTGTGTTCAGCAATACGGAATGTATGGGGCATGGTTTATCCAATAGCCCATCAAGGACAGTACTGACCCCTATAAGGGGCCTATTTTTCTTTTCGGCGGGCTCGAATCTGGCTGGCGGCTTTGGAGGTAGCCTCATTTTCCGATCTCCTCTAGGGGATTCGGTAAAGGTTGGTTCCAAAAATAGCCGTTCGGCTTGCCACGTGGTTTCCATGGCACAATATTTTTGTAACAAGTCCGACAGTTCGATGAATTCACGAATGTGCCGATGAGCCAGGGCATTGAGAATCCCTTCATCATGGCAATTGCGATTGAAGGTTGCCATTATCTCTTGGTTACTAAGACCTCGTTCTTTGTTTCCAGCGAGGAGGAGTCTAGCCCAAAAATGATGAACTGACTCTCCTGGTAATTGTCTAACATCCCGTAAGTCCGAAGACTTGGACTCTGCTGCGATACTTGAGTGATCGTCTTGGGTGGTGGGTGGGAAAAGTTTTGACTTCACGCCACGATGTGAGTCTGGGGTTACGGGCTCCGAATTATGTGCTAGATCGGGGACCAATACCGGTCTATCTCCGGAGCGAACTCCAGGGTCTGGGTTTCAAGCGAGGTCTCGATGATCGAAGAATAGGGTATAAACCATTTTTAATCCCGGTCACTGGGGGGATGAGCCCCCAGCCAGACACTCGACGGTGGCGACTAAGTGGGGGATGAGAATCTCCCTATGGTCGGGTTTAAGCCCGAGCCGGTCATAGACCATGGTCTGGTCGTCAGCCATGCGCAGGGCCTGAATCCGACCAAATAGCTCGTTTAGAAACAAGGCGACGGTAGGATGCGTGTCGCTGAAGCGAGTGGGGTCGATTTGCGGCGCCGCAGTTCCGGAGTCGCACGAAAGCGGATCGGGGTCCTGTTCGACCATTGTGGATCTGGTCACAATGACCGGTTTGGGCGTTCCAGACAACCCGAGGGTGACGGCCTCCTCAGAGGCGGGGCCCGATGTCCTAGGCGTCGAGGCATCGGGATCTACACGCTCCTCAATAAGAGTTGAGGGTTGTATCAAGACAAGTTATCCCCGTGAATCAACGACGAACTCTAGGGTTCCAAATCTGATTCCTTGATCGGGGAAGAAGGTTCCGATCTGGCCAAGGTGGCTGGTCGGGTTGGCGTGTGACGGGACATTGCCACTTGTGAAGATCTGATCAGGGATGAGGATATCCCGGCTGTAGGTCTCGTTGCTTATGACGAGGCGAGCCATCGATTCATTTGGCGATCATAGCGGAACTCTCAATGAAAGCACCAATGTCGGTGTCAAAATCGGCGGATCTCGGTTAGGGGGTCTCGAACTGTGAGACAAGGATCTATGGTAACAGGGGACGAAGGAGATGATGTTTACCCAGGTTCGGGCCTTCCTATGGTGGTAAAACCCTACATCCTGCTTGATTATATTGATGATATGTAGGTTATAGAGTTGATCTAGCTCAAGATCGAATATCTAAACCCTAGATGAGTTGTCCTCTATCTACAACCTAAAACCCTCTGTCTTATATAGACGTTGAGGCTACCTAGGATTTACACATGGTCGGTTGCACATCGAAGGAAAAAACATGCCTATATACTGCCAAAAACTTGGAGGACACACTATGGCTCCTTGAAGCTTCCACCCTGGCGATGGGGCCTTCGATCATCTAATGCTCATCCGGAAATCCACATAGTCCGGCCCATGAGAAATAGGTCGGCTATCTAAGGACCTCTTAAACCAGGAATCCCTCAACCCGATCTCTACCTTGCTATTCAACCTCGCTGTTGATGCGTTGGCCGGCATCCTAGACAAGGCCCAAGCACCTGTCCACATCTCTGGGGTGGTCAGCCACCTCGTCCCTGGTGAAGGGGTCACACATCTCTAATATGCGGATGACACCCTGATCATGGTCGAGGGCTCGGACCTCGACTTAGCCAACCTAAAGTTTCTCCTTCTATGCTTCAAGGCTATGTCTGGGCTAAAAATAAACTTCGATAAAAGTGAAGTATTCGTCCTTGGCTTCCCCCCATGATAGGTAGCGGATTGCAAACGACTTAAACTGCAAGATGTCATCCTTCCCCACCTCCTACCTGGGGATGCCATTGGCGGAGTCAAAAATCCTAGTTAGTGGATTTGACCCCCTGGTGAGTCGGGTGACCTCCCGTGCCGAGCCATGGCGGGGACGGTTCACCTCCTAAGGGGAGCAAATCGGTCCTCATAGGGGCGAACATGGCGAGTCTCCCCATGTATATGATGGGGCTATACATCCTGCCAAAGAGCGTTCACGCTTCCTTCGACAAGGAACTCGCCAGGTTCTTCTGGCAAACCACCGATGGGCGCGAAAAGTACCATATGGTCAAGTGGGCAGATATATGCCTCCCTAAGAACTGGGGAGGGCTGGGGATCACGACGTCTCGCACCATGAATATGGCTCTGATGCTTCGGTGGGTCTGGCAGATCCTACGAGGGGACGGGGGGCTCAGGCTAGAACTCATTCAGGCGAAATACTTGAGGGAAGAGCCCCTCTTAGCTTGTTCCCGCAATGGAGGATCCCAATTCTGGCATGCGATCCAGAAGATCAAGGAGGAAATTTGAATTGGAATTTCCTTCTCGATTGGCAATGGCAAAGGGATCCTCTTCTGGTTACACGCTTGGCTGGGAGCTGAACCTTTCACAGTTCGGTTCCCAGCCCTGTTCGCCATCTGCGAGGAACCCGCCCTCCTTGTCTCCTCGGCAGTTCACCTTGGACAGTCGAACATTAAGTTTAGAAGGAACTTCGGTGAGGAAGAAACAACGAGTGGAACCGTTTGTTGGACTCTTTACCCCAGGAGCTGCCGGCCTATCCGGATACAGCTGCCTGGCGTCTGGCCCCGTCGGGGGATTTTTCTGTCAACTCGGCCTACCAGGCCCTCTGTCGGACCCCAGTCATCCCCTGGGTTTCTCACCTATGGAAAGCGCCTATTCCACTCAAGATCAAGATCTTTGTCTGGCAACTTCTTCGGGACCGCCTCCCCTCAGGGACTGAGGTACGCAAGCGGAACGGACCCGACGACGGCTTGTGTCCGCTTTGTCTGGTTCTGCAAACCGCGGCCCATATCTTCTTCTCCTGCACGGCGGTGAGGGCCATGTGGGAATTCTTCTGTGACGCTCTTGGGCATGATTGGAAGGCCCAAGACCTCACGGAATTCCTCGAGTATAGGGCTAATTAACCCAACCGACGATGACGCCTTTTCTGGTAGACCTTTGCTCCCTTAACATGGACCTTATGGACTACTCGCAATAAGATGGTGATTGAGAGGATCTTCTCGCGACAAGCGTCTGACTCCTTCAAACTCCTGGCTTTTCTGCAGCACATGCATCCCCTCTCTAGGCAGCGAGACCAGGGACGGCTGAACACTATGCTGGACGCACTGCAGGCTACCTCCCACCGTGGATGAGCTTTCTCCGCCACTAGGTGGTTTTTTTCTTCTTCTTTCTCTTCCCTTTGTTTTTTGGCGTGTTTGTGCCTATGTCTAGGTGAACTTATGTATTGAACCTAGTCCAGATGCTGTGTTGGATCATTGCTTTATTTACAAAACGGGACAAAAGCCTATTTCATGATCGTAACAACATTTTTTTTTGTTAGTCATTAATACTACCAAGCTGTTTTTGGTAACCATAGAGTTACAGTTTTACCTTACTTCAACTCCTATGGGACGCATTCCATCTTGCCACAATTTCCTTCACGTGACATGTACGGAGCCATGACTGCACATGCATGCGCAGAGATCTGCTCATGGTCTACGTTCTGCATTTTCCTTTACATGATACCCTTTCTTTATTATCTAATATTAAAAGGAGGATTATTTCTTCACTCTTTTCGTTTCTGGTAAGGCCCAGCAAATTTTCGTTCATCATGGGACGCTGGGGTTAATATTTCGTTGGTCTAGCTAAAAAAAGACTCACGACCTAGAAATCGAACGCAAGATGTCATCCTACAAACATCACACTACAACCAGTTCACCTACTGAGCTTTTGTGGTCATAATGCACTGCAAAACATTAAGAACCAATCTGGAATGCGTGAACGTTTTAATATATGAAAAGGGTTCGCTTAAATATTTATCCCACCTCGTTTCGATCGTCAAAAATCCACCAGTTCTTATACGTCAAAGAGTTGTTGAGTAATCATGAAGCCCAAAGAAGGATACGGTGCGGGGGTGAAGGAATTAAGGTTAGCTCTAAATAAATGAAATTGTGGGACTAGAGCCCGATGAAAGAATTAAATGTTGGCTCTAAAGGAAAATGTGGGAAGTATAAAATAATATAAGAGTTTTTATATCACTATTTTAGTGATCTAAACACTCTTATATTAATTTATGGAGGGAGTATAAAATACCTGGTTGGAGTGGTATATATAATTGGATAGTGATGGTTGAATCTTAATGCGCACTATGGAAACAAACCTGAAGATGCGTGCAACACGAGAGATGCTCTTGCCTCTATTAAATTTTCTATTGGGAAGTTAGACCGTCGTGCTGCAAAACAAATTACATAAACGCTGCTAGGACAACAAGTCACACGGATAACTTAGCAAAGCCAACTACAAGGATGACTGTCATTGCTGTAAGTCAAACACGTGTTGTAGTGAGGTTGACGAGGAGGTGTAAAGTTAACTAAGTGTAGATTATAGGATTATAACAAGAACTAATTGCACTTTAGCATCAGTGCTAACGTTGGTGCGTGATTAATGTCTGACTGGTATGCATTTCTTTTAAAGCTTTATGTGTGTCTTCCTGTCGTGTGGTACCTTCAAGATGCTATCTTACCACACCGATGGACAAGTTAATTTTCATTTCCGTTGCAACGCACGGGCATATCTGCTAGTCCTTTCACAATGAAACACCTATAGATTTTTTGAAACTCAAAACTTTGCAAGTTTTGATCAAGTTTACAGAAAAAACTGTTTATATCAACAACACAAAATGTATAAAAATATAAAACTAGATCTTCTGATGAATCTAATGATACATGTTTCATGTAAAAAATAATAATCTAATGCTATATGTTTGGTATTCTACATGTACATATTTTTCTCTATAAAAATAATTAAAGTGTGTGAGGATTGATTTTGGATACACTACATTGTGAAACGAAGGAAATATGTGCGTCGCTGTGATTGCACATGTACATAGATCTGTCTATTAGACTATCCATGATGGGAGTAATCTAGGTAATAACATATATGTTATTTAAGCAAAAAAATATGATGTGCCAACTAATTAATGAGAAAAGAGAGAAATTGAGTAACTTAGGATGTTGCCGTAACATAACACATATCAAGGCAAGATAAGTCTATAAGCTAATAAATAAAAGGCTTAATATTAGTATCATTATGTTACTATTCATTGTGGAGGTACTAACTTAC
The DNA here is from genome assembly GCA_022496015.1 of Hordeum marinum. NCBI lineage: Eukaryota > Viridiplantae > Streptophyta > Magnoliopsida > Poales > Poaceae > Hordeum > Hordeum marinum. Next base: position 95,351,637 of record CM039678.1, read on the forward strand.
TATACTTGTAACAGATGCATGTTACTATCCTGTGTTATTAGTAGTCTTATCCGTGGTAATTTTGGCTGAAAACAAATACTCCCTCCGTTCCTAAATATAAGACATTTTAGAGATTTCACTATGAACTACATACGGAACAAAATGAGTGAATCAACACTTTAAAATATGTCTATATAAATTCGTATATACTACATAGTATAATCTCTAAAAGATCTTATATTTAGGAACTGAGGGTGTAATATGTTAGCAAACAAAGATCGAGAGACACGCCTAGTGTGCTCGACGTCCAGGACGCGCGGGGACCAGACGATTAAATGACACGAGTATAATTGCTTGTGTTGGGGGGCTCGGCTGTCTCGTGCTTTGGTCTCTATCACGTGCATCGCGTTTGTGAGATCCAATGTTCTGGCAGTGTTGGGTGCTTGTTTAAGGCTGCCTCTAGTAAAGAATATTAGCCCTTCGTTTTATAAAGTATAAGAGCATTTTTTATATTCCATTTTTTATACACGGCCAGTATCAAAGTTATAATTTGTAGCTATACAAGACCACTAACTCCAATCGAAGTAAAATTGATGAGGTTTGACTCGTACTAACAACCGAGGACATGAATATTTCATGCATGCATACGGAAGTAAGAAGGTTGATTTGAATGCACCACATTAATCAACCAACGAGAAATGAGAGAGTTGTCTAATTATGCGTTCGAGAGAAAAATACACATTTAATTAACACGTCAAGTGAGAAGAAAAGACTACTCCCTCCGTCTCGGTGTATAAGTCATGTTACGAAAACCAAATAGTCACAAAACACTAAGGCACGATGCATTAACTTTCACCTCGTTTTTGGAATCAATCAATGAAAGAAGTGGGGTTAATGACTTGAGACTAACTAGCATGACATGCATTGGTCAATTCATTGAATGCAAATGGTATTAATTAGCAAATTAACATTAATTTTTCTCGTTTTCCTCTTCGTCTTGGTCACGGTGCACAACCTAAGATGACTTATACACCGAGACGGAGGGAGTAGCTTGCAACATTGGCTTAAGTAGCCATTAAGTTTTTACCTTAGTAGTGGCCTTGTATACAAAAATAAAGGGAGTACTACACATTATGAGTTAGAGGAATTATAAGTTAATATTGTGCATAGGATATCAGGGTTAACTTTGTAATGTGTTTTTTTATTTTTTTATACAAGGTATTATACATATTTATTTTTACATAACCATCAACAGTAATCGAGTCAAATATTGATGATATTTGAGCATACTACCAACATGCTTAAGGCTAGTCATAGTGAAGGCAACTTAGCTAGTTACATAACACAGTTTAAGACAAATTGACTTATGTGGTAAGTAGTTAATGAAAGGAGAGATGTTTGTCGTAACATAATATGTTACTCTAACAGAGATTAACACGTTAATAAATGAAAACATCTATCACATTAATACTATGTTACTTTTGTACTGTGAAGATAGTAAATAGACTGTGTCATATTGCATGACTGTTTTAGATCTTGGGAGCATATGCTCCCTCATGAATAGTAGTAAATAAAATTTAAAAAAATCTGATTTTTTGTATGGATGTTTATCTTAGTCTAACAAGCGTGCTTGATAATTTTCATTTGAAACAGGATAGCGGTACTTTGTGGGTGAAAAAAACAAAATTAAGTGTAACATTTGACCTATGAAATTAAGTGTAACATTCGTCGGTGACAAGGCGCGGGCGAGGTGTGAGATTCTCCGCCCACTCCCGCGTCATCACATTGGGAAAATTATTTCCCGACAAGGCCGGTGGAGGTGCCACGCCGCCGCGTCGTACGCGCGGGCGGCCTGCTCGGCGGTATCGAAAGTTCTGAGGCCGAGGCGCATGTCGCCAGACCGTATCTCGGCGGATAAGGCGCAAGAGGAAGCCGTGGAAGCCGCGAAAGCCCGATGATCCCCGGCGGCATGGCAGCATGGTGGCGAGGTGACGAAGGCGCGAGAGGAGCGGCGACAGAACTACGACAGACCGGCGGCAAAGCGTGGAAGGAGCGGCGACATAACTGCGGCAGAGCGGTGACAGAGCCCAGGAGGAGCGGCGACAGTGCGCGGGAGGAGTAGGAAATCGCTCGGTGCACGCTAAAAAGCGCTTTTGCCGCGCACGCGCTTTTTTTTGCGGCGACTGTTGGAGATGCTCTGATGGAGGGGTTTGCACATGCGCTACCGTGTTCGGTCGCGAGACGGACCGCGCCGTCTCCATTGAGGCAGCAATGGCACCCCTAGCGGCGGACCATGTGCTATTTGGGCGAACGCAATGGATTCCCGACGAAAGGAGTCCAGGGCTGTCGTTGGACGGCCTCCTCCCGGGAGCAGCAGAGTGCAAGCCGTACAACCATCTTTTCCCGGGGGCCGCGTGGGATGAGCTCATGGTCGACAGATCTGGAGGTGTACGACTCGGATTCGCTGCCCGGCATAGCAGAAAAGGCTGAAGATCGCTGAACGGGAGCTTGGATGGCAGAGTGGACTGGTCAGGGTTTTATCCGGGGAAAGGATGTAGACGAATATATGTGGGGTCGAATGGACCAGGATGGACCGGGTCCGACATGGTGGATTTGTCCGGGCCTCCCCATATCCGTATCATATTTAGGTTATATATGAGGAGTGTCGATCAATCCGGACGTTTGAGGCCTTGAGGCGTCCATCTAGGTAGGATTTTCGTGACCTGTCACCGGGCTGTCCATCAAGATGTATGAGGGGGTTGGAGGCGTCCTTTGTAGTACTAGTCTAAAATCTTTTGCTTCAATGAATTCCATGCCTTGCCAGACTGGCATTTTAATTTATTTTGCCGGCATAATAAATGGCGTTTGAACTCACCACACCTTCTCTCTTCCATCGGTGTACAGGAGATGAGAAAACACACACAATACAAAATTACACATCATAGCAGCTCTACATGAAGAGGAAGGAAAAAAAAAAGAGTAGTGTGTGCGTGCATGACAAGGAGGTGCAGCGTGTGCGGAATGGGCAAGCTTCGCAACGGGTTGCAGTTTTCAGTGTTTGCATATCTGCAACTTGTAGTATTAGAAACGCCTAGTTGACATATACTATATACTATGTACCTATGACACCCTCGTTCTGACCGGCCTCAACCAGACATGGCCATGGGCAGCCCGGTCCGACCTTGCCCACGGTCGAGCTCGGGCCTAGATTTTGAACCCGGTGGTCGGGCCGGGTCCGAGCCTGGACCCTTCAAAATGTGGATTTATGCCTATGTCGGGTCGGGTTTTTTTCGAGCTCGAACCGGACCTGGACCCAAATATCAGGCCCGACGGCCGGGCTGGGCAGAGCTCGGGCCTAGGTTTCTAACGATGGGTTTTTTAGACCCGGCCCGAGGTTTGGCCAGGTATAGCCTCAACGATAGCACATAACTATAGAGCCACAGAGATTAATGGCTATTGGACTAGGCGGCTTGGTTACATGCATGCAGCACAAAAGCTAATGTTACCTATGACACCCTCGTTCTGACCGGCCTCAGCGATAGCACGCAACTGTAGAACCAGAGAGATTAATGGCTATTGGACTAGCCGGCTGGGTTACATGCATGCAACACAAAAACTAATGCTCATAAGAAAATAGCCATTAATCTCGGTTTGTCAGCTACTTCCTTTGTCCGGTAAAAAGTGTACATATAGAAATTTTAAGATAAATTATGAAGCGAACTAAAAAATGCATTGAAAAGACGCAAGCCATCATCTCTTTCCTCCTTAATTACTCAACCCCCAATGAGCTAAGTGCATGCATAAATTAAAAAGATCATGTGTTGAATGTTATTGGTCTTGATTATCGTGTGATGAGAAAGAAGAATTTTTTCTACTTTAAATACATTGGGAAGATAGAAGTATATTTTTTATGAACAAATTTTAAAGCCAAACGCCAGACGGAGGGAGTACAAGCATTAGATTTTGTGCTGCCTGCATGTAACCCAGCCGGCTAGTCCAATAGCCATTAATCTCTCTGGCTCTACAGTTGTGTGCTATCGCTGAGGCTGGTTAGAATGAGGGTGGCATAGGTACATAGTATATAGGAGTATACTCCCTCCGTCCGGTGAAAAATATGCATATAGAAATTTTACGATAAATAATAGAGTGAAGTAAAAAAATGCATTGGAAAGGTCCAAGCTATCATCTTTCTCCTCTTTAATTACCGAACCCCAATAAGCTAAGTGCATGTAGAAATTAAGAAAATCATATTGAATGTTATTGGTTTTGATTACCGTGTGATGAGAGAGAAGCATTTTTTCCTACTTTAAAGTGCATTGGAAAGATAGAAGTACACTCTTTTGTGCACAAATTTTAAATCTAAATGTACACTTTTCACAGGACGGAGGGAGTATGTCAACTAGGTGTTTTAACTATGTCTCACACGATTAAATTATAAAAGAAATGGCTCTGCTAGTATTATCATATGCATAATACTATTATTACATGATACTCTCTGTTGCGACCAGCCTAAGAACATCTACAACCATCTATGACAAATATAACCTCACAAATGTCCGTAGGCGCGGCCGGACATGTTTGCGAGGAGTGACCGGACACGTCTTAAATCAACACAACTACATTCGGAGACCTGATACTAGATTCTTAAATGCATACAAAAGCATGAAAAATAAACACCTATGTATTACGTAGATCAGCTAGCTACTCCTCGTCGGAGATGCCGGCTATCTCCGTGCCCTCAGGCGGGTACATGCGTGACAGTTGTAGCTCCGCCCCCTCTGGCACCTCCAACTACTCTGCTCTGGCCTGCCCTCCTCTAGTTTGGCGTCGGGTTCGTCGAAGAGTGCGTTGGCCTCCACTTGCTTCTGATCGAGGAACTGCCGGTTGTCGTCCACACAGGCCTCATCTTGGATGGACTCCAGGCTCCACCATCTCCTCGGCTTGATTGACGGCAAACTTCACCTCCGCCTCTGCCTTGTTCAACCACGGAGCAGGCTGCTCTGCCTCGTCCTCCTCTGGAGTCACCACGTCCATCGACTCCGGCAACTGCTCTCTCTTCCTTCTACGACCGCTCCTCCTCCTCCTCCTCCTCCGACTCCATCGAGTCTGGAGGCAGCCCGACAGCTATGCGGACGTGCGCCCAGCCTGGATCTCCGCCTCAATCTACATTCAGTGTTCCGGTGTAAGCATTGCGTAGGTGGTGATCTTTGGCCAGACCGTGGGGACGCCGGAGAGCATGGGAGAGAGGGGGAGAAGAGGGGAACATGCTCGGGTGGCGGTGCAGTGAGGGAGGAGGTGGATTTTTTAGGGCTGGGGGCACCGACCGGCTTAAATATCCGGATTTGGCTTTGGGAGACAAGACGGAGCGACGCCATGTGACGTTCACACCGCTGCGACAGATGAGGCATCCGTCGGATCGCTGAGTTTTCGGGCGAGTCCGCGTGGGACCCCATCGTCAGTCCTACATGGTGGGCGTTCCCTCGGCCACCTGGGCGCCCCCATCTCCGCCCCATAATTTGTCTGGGTAAGAGGGGTCTCATCCTGGGCGTTTGAGTCTCGTTTGAGATGCTCGGCTGGCTCAAAATTTCGTGACCGGTTAGTGACTGGGAGGCCTGCTCGGGCGTATGAGGCGGGTTTGGGACGCTAGGCTATAGATGCTCTAAGGCCCTTCCGAGTGCTCCATGGTGTACATACGCTAAAGTGCCACATAGATAGAAAAAATTATGCGACAAAGCAATTAAATAGAAGAGAGCATTATGGTGACCCACGAAGAAATAATTCTAAACACGTGGATCTATATAAAATGACTACCAACCAATGTATAATGTAATTTAGTTATTAAACAATGTCATGAGAGAAGCTTGGCAATAAAATGTAAGCACCTACTCCCTCTATCTATGTATATAGTGCCTAATGTGTGTTTCAAGGCTAACTTTGACCACATGTTAAAGCAATAATATATGATATCCAAGTTACAAAGAACATACCGTCAAAATCGCATGTGAAAGAAGTTTTAAATGATATAAAAGTTTCAAATTCGCATGTGAAAGAAGTTTCAAATGATATAAAAGTTTCAAATTCGCATGTGAAAGAAGTTTCACAATATACATCTCATATAAGAGTAATCTTATCAATAGTCAAACACAGTGCTGAAAACACATTAGGCCCTAAATATATGAATGGAGGGAGTATGCATTGGAAAGACTAGTTGTTTAGATTTTTAATACACTTAAACACCTCATCTAAACACTGATGCATTGAAAGAGGCCTAATAGTTGTTGTACGTGTGCGTACATCTGGGCATGGGCAGCCCGGCCCGACGACCCGGCCAGAGGCCGGCCCGGGCCGGGTCAGGCTTTGTGTTCGGGACGGGCTCGGGATTCAAAATCGAACCCGGGAAGCAGTTCGGGCTGGGCTCAGGCTTGACAAAATGGCGATTTACATGGAGGCCCGGCCCAGCCAGGCCCGGAATTCACCTTTTGACTCCATTCGGGCCGGACTCGGGCCTGAATTTACATTTTTTTTGGCCGAGCCAGGCAGGGTCGGGCTTGGGATTTCCAGTTCGGGCTTTGTAAAACCCGGCCCTGCCCGGGGTATGCCCAGGTTTACGTGTGCGTCTGAGAGTGATTAGCAGAGCGGCGAGTGCTCTTTTTTCGCTTTCTGGCTAGCCGTTTTGATGTAGGATGAGAAACCGACGGTGGATCCAGGCTAGTCTCACTCCCGATGTATACGCTAATGCAAGAAGTAAATATTGTCATGCAATTAGGCGTACCTTGATGGTTCGGCTTCGCGCGGAGCAGAGACGTTGAGCGGGATGCGAGCGGTGAGACGGCAAGCAAGGCGGCGGCGTTGGATGACGGAGACGCATGGGGAGCAGCGGAGGTGGTGGCCTGCAGCGCTAGGTGGATCTGCGGACGGCCATGGCGGTGGCTCGCGCCGCATCTGGGCCCGATCTAGGTCCTGAAGGTGGCGACCGTTGGGCTTCCGTGCTCGTCCTAGCGTGTGGTGGCTCCTGCAGCTGCGTCCATGGTCTGTGCCTCCGGTGCCGTGGATCTTCCCTCCACGGCGAGGATCTGTTTGGTTCCAACCAGCTGCGAGCTTGGGGGACGTGACTTCCGGTGAAAATTGTGCCAACTTCGGTCATGGCACACGATGACGGCGTATATGACGTCGTTCCCTACTCGAGGCATCGTTGTTGCAGGTCGTGGCACCCCACTCGTGATGCTTTGGGGGAAACCCTAGATCTGGATCTACCGGAACGGACGATGATTGTCACATCCCTAGCTTGATGTCCTAGGATAGCATGTGTTTGTATCATGTTTCATCTTATTGCATCAACATGAAATGGGGAACAAAAGAAACCCCAAGCTCACTTTGAATCAAAACAATTCAAACTTGGTGAAAATTCAACAAATGCAAAATGCCCACTAAAAATGTTCCCTATGTCTAGTAATTTGGACATGATTATAACAGGGATCATTTTAATTATTTGAACACCTAAAGCAATTTAGAAATAAATGATAAAGCCTCTGAAAATATTAAATAAAGCATTTATCATTATTTTAGTTTTCAAATATCCTGAAACTTTTGAGATAAGTTTGAAATATTCAAACTTTAGTTTATAAAATATTTGGGATATTTTAAATTAGCATTTGTACCTGAAAAGAAAATAAACAAATGTTAGAAAATGGAAAACAGAGAGAACTAAAAAGAAAAAAGAGGAAAAAGCCCAGGACAGGCCAGTCATCCCTTACCTCTCGCCAGGAGGATAGGGGCGTGCATTCGCCGCGCGCGGGCACACGCTGGCCACCTCCTCCCTGCCTGGCTGCTGACCTGGAGGGCTGGGAGGGCGCCAGCGCGAGGCTCTTCGTCGTGACCTCCTTCTCCTCTCCCTCCCTCTCTCGTGCTCTCTCTCTCTCTTTCCCCCTCTGCTCCGCCATGGCCGAGCTCCTCCTCGCCGTGCCGTCGTAGCTCCAGCCCTTCTTGCGCCTTTCCGAGCCCACCAACCCCCCCCCCCCCCCGCGACCTCCTCGTCCTCCCCGTGACCCCAGAAGACGCCGGGAGCTTCTCTACGCTGCGCCATCGCCGTTCCTCCCCGCCGGCCACCGAAGCCCCGCCACGACATTCTGCCCCGTACGGACCTCCTCCGACCTCGCCGTCGCCTCTGCTGGAACCGCGGTGAGCCGCTGGTGCTCCTCCCCTTCTCCCCCTTCTCTCCCGTGCCCCGTAGACGCCGTGCCCTTCTTGCCCGAGCTCCGGCCGCCGCTGCCCTCGACGTCGGCATCGATCCCGACCACCCCAACCTATGGTTTGGGGCTAGATCGACGCGCGGTTGAGCGTAGGCTCTCCCAGCGCTCTCCGCCGTCCATTTGGTCGTCGGAGGAGGGATTCCGCCCCCCTGCGTTGTCCCTAACGTCGCCGGCGGCTCAACGCCGGCGAGTCAACCTGTCTGACCATCAGGGGTTTGACCTTGGGTCACTGGCAGGTGGGACCAGGCCCTGTTAATTAGGTTAATTAAGAAATTAATTAATTAGATTAATTAAACCTAATCTGTCACTAACATGTGGGCCCAGAAGTGTTAATTAGTTAGGATTAGTTCTAATTCTTTAATTAGGTGATTGAGTCACTCACATGTGGACCCCACATGTCAGGTTTGACTCTAGCCCGGTCAGCTGACCAGCTGATGTCATAGTGATGTCATGCTGATGCAATAAAAGCAATTTCTTGTTAAAAATAATTCCAGAAATTATTCAAAACTTCAAAAATTCATATAAATTAATCTGTAAATCAGATGAAAATAATTTATATATGAAAATGTATCTGAAAAATCCAATGAATCCAATGGTGCTATTGTCATGCATGTTAGAGCAATCTAAATAGGTGAGCATTGACAATTATTAGTAGGATAGTATTCGGAATTGAAATGAAGAACGATTTTGAACATATATCCAAATTCATTTCAAATCAACACGAACACTAGTTGCATTAGCTCATCCATACATGCTATCATGCCATGATCATGCATCATATTGTTGCACTTGCGTGTGTTGACTGTTTCTTATCTGCATTGCGGTAGGCCCTGCTCCTGAGGATACCCCCGAGTATCCCGACGAAGGAGAGAACCTTTCCGCTACCGAGCAAGGAAAGCAACCCCTTTGATCATTCCGATAACATCCTACTCTCTTGCTCCTGCTCTTGATTATTGCATTAGGACAGCCGATCACATGTCAGTCACACACGGTAGATGATCCTATTCTGCTGCATAACCTGACATTGTCACGGTAAATAGCTAAACCTTGCAACCTTGCATAACTGGTAGATGCTTGTGTCATGATGTGCTTAGCTTACTTTGCCTGCTATGCTTGCTATGCTTAGAATTGTGTCAGGTCGGATTCATTTGGGTGATGAACTGAGTGAAATGATGTTGTTCTGATGTGATGATGTTATGATGAACTCGATTTGGTAAAGGTAGCGATGAGAGGCTATGTAGGAGTACATAGCGGTTTGTCTCATTGGGACCGTTCTTAGGAACTGAGTTCCATGTTTGTGATCCAAGACTAGTTACTACCACACGTTGGGATACTTAATTGACCCTCTCGACTTATCATTTTCTTAGTCCTTAGTCCAGGAGTTGCAAATAGTTTCTGGTGTTTATAGCATGCTGGAGGCCGTGCGTAGCGCTGACCCTAGGGGTGGGTTACGACACGGTAGGCAGTGGCACGGTGTACCAAGGGTCACCCGAATGGCGGGCTTGGGAACCCTGCGCACATCGTTTGGGGCCGTAGCGGAAACTTCGGCCGGACTTCCGTGCGGGTTCACTCTCAAATAGGAGATAGCCTGGACTAGAGGTCTTATGCGATTGACGGTCGTGGCCGACTCCCTCACTGGGCTTCCGCTTGAAGGCTGCCGAGGTGCCTGGTTTTATAAGCACACAACGATAAGTGGCGAGAGCGTGTGTGAAGAAGTACACCCCTGCAGGGTATGGAACTATTCGAATAGCCACGTCCTCGGATATGGACTACTTGGAGAACTTATGCTGTTCATAGTTAATAAAATGGATACTCATAAAAATATCAAGACAAGTGTGAGTACCATGGATGGCACTCTCCCAGGAGAGGGAAGTGAATCCATGGTGGTGTATTGCTATGGAGTTAGCGGACTCGTGTGCGATATCTAAAATTGTAACAAAGAGTTAAACTGAGTAGGGTAGGATAGCCATGAGTCAAAGCTGGCATTGCTGCATAAACTCCACCTCCCCCCTTTATTGATACATGAGCATGAATAGACTAGGTCCGCTTTAAAAGACTTGCTAAGTACTTTTGTACTCATGTTTGCTTAATAAATGTTGCAGAAGAGACCCAGGACCCGTCGGGTGGGTTCTTTCTAGATGTCGACGATGCCGAATAGCTGGTGTCCCAGCTACGACCTTACGCCTGTGGCGGGCTGTAGATAGTCAGGCCATGTGCCTTTTTACCCTTTCATCTGTCCGTACTCAGACAACTTTATGCTTCCGCTTGGTTTGTATGCACTTGTTTGTATGACTTGAGTGCAGGGTCATGTGACCCCTATGTGTAAGAACATATTATGCAAGGCTCGTCTGAGCCTCTTAAATAAAAGTCATGTTGTTGTATGGTTATGTTGTGATGCCATGGTTGTATCTATGCATATCGGGCATGTCGTGCGTACGTGTGATGTGCAACGGTATGTATGGGATCTGACACCTAGTTGTGTGCCTTTAGTAGTACTCTTTACGGGGAACTGCCTCTTTGTGCTTCCACCGAGCTATGGTAGCTTGCTACTGCTCCGGACACATTGATTGACCGGCATGTATCCTTCTTTGCTGCCGTGTCTGTCCCTTCGGGGAAATGTATCACAGTGTAATGGAGTCCCTGTAGCCTGCTACGACTCGTCTACGTGCAGTGATGGCATTTATGTCTCACGACGTAATGGAGTCCTTGTAGCTTGCTATGACTCGTCTACACACGCTTGAGGCCGACACCTGCATTGCTGGGTTATGTATGCCTGTTTCCGTACGGATGTGCCACTTGGGGTCTATGACTAGTCATGTCGGCCTAGGTTCTCTGTCGTTTGATTGTCAGCGAGATGTTCAAATACGTGAGCCAAAAGACGCAAACGGTCCCGGCTAAGGTAAGGCTGCAGCCGTGGAACTTATCGTGCGTGAGGCCGCAAAGTGATGTGATATGTTACAGTCTGGATTTATATGACTTAGGAGAAAGTGCCGTTGTCCCTCTTGAGGGCATCATTTTGGAGAAAGTGCTGGTTGGACGGGACAAACGGAAGAGCGGTATCTCATCCACCGCAAGGCCAATGGTGGATCCCGGTGGCATGGTGCTGCGGAGGTTCGACGACGAGCGTGTGTGGACGGATACGTGCAGGATGGTAGAGTTGTCTGGCGTCGTGGTGGCGTCGACGACAGGCTAGGCAAGGTCGATGGGTCAGTTTTTGCTCTGGAGATGGGCTGGTGGAAGATGGCGGCGGCAGCCTCTGAGAGTGCGTCGGTCCGATATGGGACCCTGTCCCGGTGTGTGGCTGGGTTGTGGCATCCGGCTTTAGATGTTAGGGTTTGGTGCGATGTCCGTTTGGTATTAGGCCCGGATATTCGGCACACCTTCATCAAGGGGATAGGAGTAGCAAAGGTGTTGCCTAGATGGGAGGCTGACTGATGTATTACCTTGTATGGTCTCTGTGAATAATTAATAAAATGGTCGTATGCATCATGCTGATGCAGAGGCCGGAGGTCACACTCCTTTTAAAAAAATAATTAGGATGTATATATATAACTAATATGTGAAATCTATTTTGTGAAATAAGTTGTGGTGCATCCAACCTTCTTTCTCATGATAAATTAGAGTACTTGAGTAGGCTTATCTTCGAAATATACAAGCGAAGTTTTATAATGTAAATTCCCTACGTGGTGTGATAATTATATGAAGATCAAGAACTTTTTAATTTAGAAAGCAATTCTACAATGAAACACTTTTGTGTTGTGCACTTTAAACAAACTTGGATTGCTCATACGAAGGGTACCTACAACCAGGGGCGGATCCAGACCCCAAGCCCCCAGGGCCCAGGCCTGGGGCGTGAGGCCCAGATGCAGCATAAACTGTAGAAGTTAGTGTACATATTTGCTATAGTATACAAAGGTGGCCCGGGGCGGCTCGTTGGGCTGGCTCCGCCCCTGCCTGCAACTAGGGTTTATTGTGCCTCCTGCCGGTCTCCCTCGTCTCGCTCCTATCCTTAGGGACATGGAACTGTGGTCGATCCTAGCCCTTGCTAGCAGAAGGGCTCCATTTTTTGATTTTTCTAGTTTTTTTATGGTTTGTGTCCTTCTCCAAGAGGTGAGGCCGAGGCAGCTATCTGAAGATGGAATATGGTTCTTCCCGTCTAGACACCGTCCACGTGGATTTGATATTCGTTCGTCTGTCTTCGTGTGTCTACAAGTTATATTCTATCAATCTAAGCTTCTGTTGATCAACGCAGTTGTTGTTCTGGTGCGCTAGTCATGTAGGACCTTAGCCAGAGGACTTTCCAACTGTTTAAAACGATAAGGTTTGCCGACTCCGGTGAGAGAGGGGCGATGACGATGGCCTGCCTTCAGCATGCTGAGTATTTATTTTTTGTCGTCGTTGTAGGTGGTGTATGAACCTGGATGTAATTTCTTTACTTCTAGTGTTCTTTGAAGTACCTTGACAATTGATGATTAGATCGGAAGTTTTTTCTCACAAAAAATATTGTGTTTATACAAGAATCGTGTTGCACCCTATCTCCCCCTCTCCTCTCTCTCAAACACCACATTTGATTTCCTTTCCATTTCTTTATTTTTCTGTAAGTGGCACATCCTTGGTGTATTTTCTATTTCTTTTTTTAAGAAGAAACACCTTACAATGATGAACAATATATATAATTGAGATACTTCTAACGAATGTAATCATAATTCCTTCTCTTAAGTATGAGAACAACTCTATATGATGCTCCGGAAGTGTAGCCGATCTATAGGATCTACATAGTATATGTTCATGGCTGTCCGAGCAGGATCTCGCCGACCGAAGAAACATTACCAGCCGTTGACACGCCCACTGTTGCCACTCCCCTACTGGAGAGCTTGTTGATGAGAGTCGAAAAGTTCTCATGCACATGTCCCTAAGGATCAACATCCTAGAGCGACAATAATCACCATTGAACCCTTGAATTGATCTGAAGCGCATGATGTCAACTCTCACCGGCGTGCACACACAAAACAAATACACTAGCCTCGCCATCTCAAGGAAAGAACATGAATCTACGTAGGAGCTCCGTCCATCCCGTCCCAATAGATTTACTCGAAGAGAATCGGAGCCCGAAATAACAACTCAAAAATGAAGCACTGCCATCCATCGGAATGCCGCCCTTGTGAGAAAATAGCCCTAACCTAAACTACTTGTCGGAGCCGAGGCACTGGGTTCCCCCTCCCCTCCACCGGCCGTCTAAGTGGCTAGGAAGAGGGGAGATTAATCCATGGGCTCACCGACCGAGCTGGGGATGAGCGCCCTAACCGCCGTAGATGGGGAGAGAAAAAGAAACCCTAAGAGCAAGGTTAATAGTATAGCCAGCTGCTGGCTATAAGCCGTTGCCATGTCATATATAGCTCATCTTATAGCCAACATGTATAATAGTTAGTTAAAAAAGTGTAATACTTTTTTATTATATGGCCTACCTTTCACTCTCACAAAAATGCCTAGGAGCACGTGTTAGAACAGGCTCTTCACGAAAAGCCCGTTTATCTTCTCTCTCCTCTTCTCTTTCCTCCAACTAAGCAAAAATAATACTATTTTATTTTTTATATTCCCTGACTCAGCTCTATTATACTTGCTCTAACAAGGAATAATGGTTGCTTATGTTTTTCTCTTGCTAGCAAACAAAACCGGCCATTGCATTGGGAGAAATAAAATAACAGATCTTTTATCCAAGCTCAACACGACGCCTCATCCATGTCACCGTTTATCCTCTTTTCACGCTCTTGCCAACTCGTTTCCATATGGTCACAACACGTGTGAACGTGCCCAATCCCTAGGCGTTGAGCTCGGCCATTGCACCACACACGTTGGATTTGTAATTTTGTGGACTTGTTTTATGGAGTGAGGTCAGGTCATCCATAGAATACATTTTTAGAATCTGGTCATTGTGATGAGCCATCACCGATGCCATTACCAGCAAATATGCCAGGCCACCTCTTGCAGTCATTCAGATAGGACTGCCGGATTACATGTGCGCGTGTATACCAGGCTCGCGATAAATTCTAACGGCTTGGTATACCGATCCAACTGCTAGCTTGGTTCTTGTTTTTTTTTTCCGAAAAGGAGGATGATCCCGGCCTCTGCATCAATATGACGCATGCAGCTATATATTATTAATAAAGCAACATCCAGTAGCCGAACACCTTCGATCCGAAAATAAAACGGAAAACAAACCCTGAGGCCATATACCTCACGACAGTAACTTCCTTAGATAACCCATTAACCCTATGATATAAGACACAACAAAAACGAAAAAAACACAACTCCTAAGCTATCCCTTCAAGAAGGAATCGCCACACGTGCGTCGATGATGCCGAGTCCACCACAAGGATGAACTTCGGATTCTCATCCCAAAGCAAAGCTTCAATGCACCACCTTCAGCAAGGACACGACGCAGGTGCACGGCGACATAGCCGGATCAGTGATCTTGTGTTTCCACCGGAGTGCATAAGCTCGTAATTGAAGCTGTCTGTACCATCTGCCTTTATCCATCTATCGACACCTCAATAGCTGGATACCTCTGGAGGAGACAACGGAAGACAAAGACGTCCCATACCGTCTGCCTCCCGCTACTGTCGCACCACCTTTGATCTAACAAGAACGGGCTAAACCTGACACCTCCGCCAGAGCCGCCGTGCATCACCTGCCAGTAACAGGCATGACCTGACGTCTCCACATAAGACGCCGTGCATAGCATCCGCTGGTAGCACGTCCACCGGTGGCTTCACCTGCCGATGACAAGTATCGCCCGACAACTCCGAGAGAGGCTCATGTGTCACCTGCCGAGCCGCATCGCCCCGATCTGTTGATGGAGGGGAGGTCCCATACCGCCACCAGCCTGAGAAGGCCGTCACCATCTCGAGATCCGGACTCCGAGTCGCCCTGACGATCCCAGAGTCCACCGCCGTTGATGAAGAGGGGCCGCTGCCCCAATTCCGGGCGCTACAGGGAGCACCCACCGTCGCGCCGGCCGTTATCGTCGCCGATACAACGGCAACCGCCGTCGCCATCCCGCATCAAGCGCCGTCGACGCCGGAGGAAGCTCCGGCCGCCACGTGCATCCTATGACGAGCCCGATCACGGGATCCCAAGATCCGCCGCCACCGACGCCGCCACAAGGACCCACCACCTGACCCGTCATCCCCGACGGACGGGACGTCGCCACCACCATGGTCGGATCCGGCCAGCCGTAGCCATCATCACCGCGAAGACCGGATCCGGGCTGGACGCCGTCGTCGCCACCGCCACCGGCCACGCCCAGCCCCACCTCCATCTTCTATCCCCGTCGAGCCGACCGGCACGTCACGGCCAACCAATCTACCTTCGCCGCAAAGCGCAGCCGCCGGGATCCATCGTGGCGCCGTGTCCTGGATCCACAAGACGACGCATCGCTGAAGCCGTCGTCTCGCGCCGCCCGGCATCATGCGAGGAGAAGGGTATCCCCCGCCGCCGCCTACGCCGACCGGATCGACGGCGCACGCCGGCCGCAGCGAGGGAGGGAGCTGGATGCGGTGGCTAGGGGCGGTGGCTGGGGTTCGCCCCCTCAGTCGCTCGCGGCAGCTTGGCTCTTGTGGTTGCAACTCATCCGAAAAAAGTGCCCAATTGTACATTCCAGGTCGGCCCCCCACTCACCAGGGTTCAAATCCTGGTGTTTGCATTTATTTTTGGATTTATTTCAGGATTTCCGGTGATACGCTTTCAATGGGAGGAGACGTTCCCGTCGACGACGAGTCGCCTATGGTGACTTCGTAAATCTCAAGATGACATGCCGATTCAGACTCTCGGAGGTGCTCATAGGGATAGGGTGTGCATGTAATTTATAGGGGTGAGGTGTATGCGCATGTATATGAACGTTTGCGTTTGTACCGTGTTTAAAAAAAAAGTCGCCTCCCCACTCCGACCCCTGAGTTTATTGTTGTGTGCTTGGGTTCGTGTAGGAGTTAACCAAGCGGGCAAGACACGCCCGAAAATCACGACAAATAATCAAACCTCTGATTTCAATTGTTGGCCCAGTTTTGACGCCGAGTAGTTTCCTGCAACGGCAAGATGCGATGACGATGACGATGCGATGACGATGATACGATGACGATGATGACAACGGCAAGACGGCAAGATGCGATGACGATGATGACAGCTGGACGAACGAAACATCGCTGACTCAACTGGACGAGAAATTCGTTTACGTCGAGACACACGACAGGGCAAGCTAGCCTCGGTTTGCAATCGATGAATCCTTCATGTGTACTTAGTACTAACTAGAAGTAGCCCGTGCTTTGCCGCGTCATTTATATTTTTAGGATTGTATATATTTAATATTTTTTTTGAAATTGTGAAAAATATTTACGTATTAGTTCGTTTGACACGTGAGCATACAATGAAGTGCATTTTTTAATCAGATATGCTATTTTTATGGATATACTTTACGAAATCATGCTTACAAACGAATGTGTCAATTTATGGTCAGAGATTAGGAAAAAAGTGGGCCAACGTTGTAAATTGGGGAAGTGACTGAGGGAAAGATGTTTGGTATGACTAATCCGTAGCGAATCGTTCGAGAGTTTATTATCATTTTTTCATTGTGGTGTTTGGGTGGATTATTTTAACCGTGTGTTTGGAGGAAGTCTTTTAATTCGTACAAAAACATGAGAAATTTACTTACATTGTTGGACACATGTTACGCTGATGCTAAACGTGTGTCATGGAAGATACTTCTGTTTTCTCACCCATTCATCAAGAGATACCACCACGAAACCAAGGTGAACGACCCAGTCAATTATACATCCAATCCAAATTGAAGAGTTGAATGAGGAGATTTAAAATGGGATAACTTAACGAATTTAGAGATTTGATTGCCACAATAAATGATTGACAGAGTTAAAATCAAGAATTGATGGGAGAAGTTTAAAAATTAGGGAGCATAGTATATTACAAGAATGAATGAGAGAGTTCATTGTGAAATTGTTGAGTTGGTTGAACGGCTTTAAAACGGGATAGCTTAACAAAGTTAGAGATTTCATTGCCACAACAAAAAGTTGACGGAGTCGAAATCAAGGATTGATGGAAGAAGCTTTAAAATTACAGAGCATAGTGTATTAAAAAAATGAATGAGAGTTCATTCTGAAATTGTTGACTCAGTCAAAATTGGATGACCAAACTTTAAATTGAGACCCCAGTTGATTGTGAGGCATTAAAAAGTTAGAAAACTTAGTGTTATAGAGAATTAAAATAATTGAGTGAAAAATTGTTAATCCAATCAAAATCGGTGACCCAATTCTAAATTGATGACCTCAATTGAACTAGCGGTCTTTAATTCTAAAAGGATTAGTGATATAATATATGTATTATTACACGCATATGATGATAGTAGCAAGCTAGCTATTGATTAGATCGATCGACTCCGGCAGAACCAGCAAACGTGAGACACACGACGTATTTATCTCAGCCACGTATCGTGCCTGTAATCTTTACTGTTTTTCCTCTTCACGATCGGTATCCTGTTCATAATTCTTCATTTTATTTTCCGGGAAAGTTGCAACGTAGTATTAATATATTATATTCGGATTCTGCACTTTGGCCCTCAAGGATCGCCTTCCGAGGGCTTATTTCACATGATATATAGTAGTAGTAGGAACTATACAACGGTAACGTTCCCTCAAAAAAAAAAATTGACAACGGTAACGTAAGAAGTGACATGATCGCACGTCGACATGGAAAACAACCAAGACGAACAGAACACTGAACACGTGGTGCAGCTCAGTCTCGACGGTCACAGGCTCGTCGAGGAAACAGACATCATGCGTCCACCGCCACCGCAACCGCAGACGATGACGGCAGTGCTGTGCCTTCCACCTGGTCTTCGTTCTCCTCGGACTCGTACGCGTCGCGCTCCTGGATCCAGAGGTCGGCGAACTCGCAGTCTTTGTACAGCTCGAACCACGGCCCGCCGGACGTGTAGTGTATGGCGCGCGGCGTGGTCCCGTCCACGTCCGCCGGGTCCACGCGGTTGTGCCCGACGAGGAAGTTCCACGCGAATGGCACCTCGCCGACGTCGGCGTCGTCGAGCCAAGCGAAGCGGTGGAGGTGCGCTCCGCTCTGGGTGCTCACGGCCTCCGGCGTGAGCGCGGCGCGGTTCTTGGGGTGCCCGCAGTTGAAGAGCACCATGGAGGACCAGTTCTTGCGGGGGTACACCGTCTGCGCGGCGCCGTCCATCTTGGTGGCCTCCTTGGGCGTGTAGTCGTGGTGCACGCACAGCACGGCGTAGCGAGGGTCGGCCATGCGCGCCAGTTCCGCCACGTCGGTGACAAAAAGGAAGTCGCAGTCCACGAAGAGCGCCCACCCGCGGTAGCCGGCAAGGTGCGGCGTCAGGAAGCGGGTGAAGGAGAACTCTGCTCTCCGTCCGCCCGCGCTCCCACCAGTACAGCCCAGCCTCGCGGAGCTCCTGCTGGACGATTGGGATGACCTCCAGCGGCACGGAGGAGCGGCGCAGGAGTGAGCGCCGGCAGACGCGGTATGCGATGTCCTCGCAGGAGTCGTAGCCCACGTAGATGCGGAATGGTTCCGCCGTCGCGTCCGCGCCGGTGAGGTGGGAAGGTGCTGGAGGCGACATTTTCGGGAGCCGTCACGTATCGTCTATAGCATGTACGGGTTATGATGTGCACCGGGGTGGTGCCTTTTAAAAGGCATGCGTCTATGCTTGCTTGAATATCTTCTCGAAATTCTGTGACATTTCTATTTCAAAACCCTTCTATGAGGAATATCTTAAATATAGAACTTGGACTTGGTGACTTTCTGCACATCGGGACTAAAAAAGCTTCGCGTGACAGCTTTCTAGAGCGGGACGTTTAGTCCCGGTTTTCCGGTTGGTGTTACCAATCGGTACTAAAAGTATTTTTTAAAATATTTTTTTATTTTCAAAATTTTGAATTATTTGACAATTTAATTTTTAATCACCCCTCATTCCAAATCGTCTAACTTCTCGGCTGTTCACCCATCCTCTCACTACTCCAACCCGAACACACTTAACTTTCGAGTTCTATCACCCCTAATTCCCAAGTCCGCATTTGTTGTTTTCTTGACAATATTAAGTTATCAATCCTATTAACCCTTAGGTCTTGATGTAACATGATTTAATTTTTTAAACCAAAATAATAAAAAGTTCAAAATAAAATAAGTAATAATAATATTGAATTAAAATGAAATTAGAATAAGTAACAATATTATTTTATTCATTTTTGGCAATTTATTCATTTAATATGGCATAATTAATATCTTTAAATCTGTAATCAAAATTTGACAAATAATATATCCATTATTATCAGAAAAACGTGAGGAATCCAAATATGACATCATTTATTTAAAAATAATAATTTCCATAACACTTTTTTTCCGACATCGTATGCAAAAGTTATAGCCGTTTTACTTTTTGATAACACTTTTTTAATCTTGTTTCAACTCCAGACTTTTTATGCGTTCAACATGCACCATCCAAAGCCACATCATCAATTTTCAACCCTTTCGCACTACATTCGCTATTTTTCATTCATTTATTATTTTTTTCCAGCTAAATGACCCTGAAGTTGAAAGCACTACAAATGAACTCTGAAAAGGTTGAAACTTGGCATGCTATCATCATTTCACACACATAGCATGTACTAAAAAGTTGAGAGGGTTATGGTAAAAACTAGATGCACTTCGTGTACAAACTAGATAATCCCTTTCGAAGTATGAGGGTTTTAGACGAAAAATTATCTGTTACAAAGCCATTTCATTTTCTAAAACTTATTTCAACTCTAGACTTTTTTGCATTCGACATGCACCATTCAAAGCCACATCATCAATTTTCAACCATTTCCCACTTCATTCGCTATTTTTCATGCATTTATTAAATTTTTTTGAGCTAAATGATTCTGAAATTGAAAAGCTCTACAAATGAACTCCGAAAAGGTTGAAACTTGGCACAGTATCATTATTTCACCCATATAGCATGTGCTAGAAAGTTGAGAGGGTTACGATAAAAACTAGATGCACTTCGTGTACAAACTGGACAATCCCTTTCGAAGTATCAGGGTTTTTGACGAAAAATCATCTATTACAAAGGCATTTCATTTTTTAAACTTATTTTAACTCTAGACTTTTTGTGCGTTCAACATGCACCATCTAACATGTGCGTAGAAGCAAAAAGAATTAAATTTAAAACTCTTTTAAAACTCAAGTTATTCACAATTTAGGGTTTGAAGCAAATTTGAACTAATTCAAATTTAAATCATTCAAATTTGAAAACTAATTGCACAAACACAAACTAGACAAAATTTTGAATCTAATGCAAAAAGAATCACTGAAAAACATCAAATATCCTAAAAGATATAAGCAATTTAAAACGGAAACTAAAAACAAAAAACAAATAGAAAAAAGAAAAAAAAACTTTCAAAACCCTTTAGTCCCGGTTTGTATCTCCAACCGGGACTAAAGGTCTAGCCTAAAGCCCCAACCCCTTTAGTCCCAGTTCGTGTCTCCAACCGGGACTAAAGGCATCACCTTTAGTCCTGGTTGGATACACGAACCGGGACTAAAGGGTATCGGCCCCTTTAGTCCCGGTTGGTGTCTCCAACCGGGACTAAAGGTCCCATCTGAACTAGGATTGATGCTCGACCGGCGCCCTAGCCGCTCGAACCGGGACTAATGCTCACATTAGTCCCGGTTCGTAATGCAACCGAGACTAATGTGTAGATCGAGCTGTGACGAAAGCCCTGTTTTCTACTAGTGTTGCACCTGACCTCAGTAAAATCAAAAAAACATTTAAAACATGTTCAAAAAAATCTGAATTTTTTATATGACAAACTTTGATAAATGTTTTAAAAGCTTATAACATTTCATCATGAAATCACATTTATAGAAGTTGTGGAAAAAAACTCGATACCCTCAAAATGCTATTTTCAAAAGCATTTTGAAGCACTATATTTTTTTGCCACAACCTCCACAAATGTGATTTCAATCTGAAATTTTGCAAGCACTGAGAGCATTTGTCAAAGTTTGTCATAACAAAAATTAATTTTTTTTGAACATCTTTAAAAATATTTTTGAGTTATTGTTCATCTGAGCTCGGGTGTAGAAGGTGACTTTCGTTGGAGTTGGGCATATTTTCACCAATGTGGCCATTTCTTTACACTTATTAAACAATCTTTAAATATTATGTTGGATATATTAGCAACTTTTTGATTAATCCAATCCAAAAATAAATATGAATATGACATTACAACTTCCAGGAATTGGCTTTTAAACCATTGTCAAGTCCGTCAAAATCCCTTGAAGCTAGTATGCTTAGATGCGGGATTTGTCTAATTTTGTGAGTTTTGCTTCCATCCTTGACCTCACTAAGACAGTGTACTTGCAATACTTCCAGGAAAATCGTACCTCCTCCAAGTGTAAAGACATATCCACTTATGGCCTTTCTCTCATCAGCATCAGAGATATAACTTGCATCACTATACCCTTCAAGTATCGTCGGGTATCCGACATAGTGAAGTCCATGGCTCACAATAACTTTCAGATAACGCATAACTCTATCAACGGCATGACAATGCACATCACCCAGATTAGAAACAAGCTGGCTTAGTTTGCTCATGGTAAACGTGGGATCATACCTCATAGCAAATGCTAGGCACATGAGTGAACTAATAACTTGCGAGTTTCACAATTTATCTTTAGTTGTGCCTTTAAATTTTCAAATCAGCACAGTAGGAACATATGATGTTGGAGAAGGTTTGTAATCCAAATATCCTAACTGATTCAAATTTTTCTCAACATAATGGGATTGCAAAAGTGTAATTCCACCATTGTTATCACCTCTCCCAATAGTTCGATGTAGGATAACATAAACCACGCCAAGATGTTCCATCTTAAAGTTATGAGATACAAAAGTCTTAACCTCCTCATTCACTTCTAGGTTAGTCCCAAATATCGGTATGTCATCAAAATTCAAGCACAACATATCTCCTTTGACCCCATCATGGAGATGGTATACACATTTGTCACCTTCATTAAAACAAAGCTAAGGAAAATTCTAACATCTCATGCCATTGCATATGTTCTAGTTTCGGGCCATATAAATAATTCAATAACCTGAGAACCCTCTATTACAAAGCCATCAAGTTGTTGCATATAAAATTCCTAGTCTAGCTCTTCATTTAGAGAAGTCATCTTAATAACCACCCGATGTACGAGAATACCATTTGAGGTAGCCAACGAGAGTAACAATCGAATGGTTGTCAATCTGGCCACACATGAGTAATTATCATAGAAATCTTCACATCCCTGTTGTGCATAGCGCCTGGAGACATACCTAGCCTTGTATTGTGCAATTGTACCATAATGCCTTGATGACCCACAAGTATAAGGTATCAATCATAGTTCTTTTGATAAGTAAGAGTGTAGAACTCAACGAGGAGCAGAAGGAAATGACAATTGGTTTTCAGTAAGGTAATTCCTTCAAGCACTGAGAGTAGCAGTAACCGGTGGTTTTATAGCAGTGATATACGTAACGAGTAACAATTAATAATTGTAAATAAGATGCAGCAGGATGGCTCAATCCTTTTTGTAGAGAAGTACAATCCTGAAAGTTCTCTTATATAAAGCAAATTGCTTTCGAGGAAACGTGGAAATTGTTGTCTAGTCATGTTCATCATGTTTAGTTGATTCACATTGTTACTTTGATAATTGTATATGTGCGTGGACCGGTGGTACGGTGCTGTTCTTACTTGAAAACTCAACCCTCCTATGATTACCCCCTCTCGCAAGCATGCACAAATACTAAAGAAGAATTAAGATATATGTAAGCATAGCATTGAACATATGGATCCAGATCAGCCCCTTACTAGATAATGCATCAACTTAGGTTTAAGTTTGTGTCACTCCCGCAACCCATCATCTACTTATTACTCCCGAATGCTCCCTTAGGATAAAGTATGGTGAAGTGTCAGGTAGTTGAAGTTAACATGACACCACCAAAGGAAGAGCAACATACACATCATCAAAATATCGAACGAATACAAATATCACATGATTACTTACAACAAGACGTATCCCTTGTCCTCAAGAATGAAAGGAACTACTCACAAATGATCACCATGTTCAAGGTCAGAGGTATAATGAATATGTAAGGATCTGTAGATATGATCTTTCACCAAACAAACCAACTAGCGTCAACTACAAGGTGTAATAAACACTACTAGCAACTCACACGTACAATTCTGAAGTTTTGGAACAAAGATTGAATACAATAGGTGAACTAGGGTTTGAGATGAGATGATGCTGGTGAATATGTTGATGTAGATGGGTCCTCCCATGATGGACGAAGCATTGGCGATGACAATGGCGTCGATTTCCCCCTCCTGGAGGGAAGTTTTCTCGCCGGAGTGGCTCCACCAGAAAACAAAAGTGCTCCTGCCTAGGTTCTGCCTAGAGACTGCGGAGCTTCGTCTCCAAACCAATATTATATTATTCTAGGTCAAATGACATCATATAGGAGAAGGTGAGCTCTGGAGGGCTGTCATGGGCCCACAAGATCAGGGGGTGCGCCCTGGGGGATATAGGGCGCCTCCCTAGGCTTGTGGCCACCTAGTGGCACTAGTAGGAAACAAGGAACTAGTCCCGGTTCTAGAGGGCCTATAGTCCTGGTTCTGGAATCAGGACAAAACAAGTGGTACTAATACCCAAAACCTTTAGTCCCGGTTTTCTTACGAACTAGGACCAAAGGGGCTCCACGTGGCCGCTGCGAGGCGCCTAGGCAGGAGGTCCTTTATTCCCTGTTGGTAACACCAACCGGGACCAAAAGGAGCTGGGTTTTTTGTTTTTTTGAGGGGGGGAGGGTGTTAGGGATTTTGGAGGGGTTACTTTATGGGTTTCATGTTGTGTTAGCTAGCTAATAGAGAGAAGTGACCTCTCTTTCTACGTGCTTGGTCGATGCTAGCTACTATATATACATATAGAGAGAACTCGACGCTAGCTAGTAAGCAAATGAAGGAAACCATTAATTACACAAGATCGTTATGAACATGTATAGAGATAAGTGACATCTCTTTCTCCGTGCTCGGTCAAACAACAAGTTTTCGCATATCTACCCGATGCTACTACATATATACAATATAACATCTCTTACTATCGCTAACATCATCTACCTAAGATACAATCGCAATTCCACATGGTATTCTTCCTTTTCAGGTATGACGTGCTCAAGAAAGAATCCCGCCAATTCCTCTTGAATTGCACGTATGCGATCATGTGGTAGGAGTTCATCCTGCATCTTCCAGATCTAATTCAAAGAAGGGGTCAATACATATATATGAATGAAACTCAACGCAATTGATGGTAATATATAAAATAAAATTGTGAATATTATTTACGTACTTCAAATTGTTTGTCAGAGAAGCCCTGCTCAGAGGTCGAGTGGCAAATGAACTCGCATACGTAGTATCAACATAAAACAGTCCCAGGTGCCTGGTACAAGCACTTTACGAGAATAGAGTTTAGTCAAACTGATAAGCAAGCATGATAATGTTATTGATGAAAATTAGAATCAATTAGAGATGCTTGGAACTAGCTAGTACTACTTACTTTCGGGTGTGTAAATCGGAACTCTTTGTTTAGACCTTGAACCTTTCGGGTGAACTTTCTTCCAAACCCTGCGAGGCAAAGAAAATGATTACTTGATATCAGGAAATGAACAAAAGTTGCTGATATGGTCCCGATATTGATTGAACTTACTTATGGATCATTGCATTCATGACTGCATAATCCTCGAGATCTTTACATCTCGAGTCTAAGACAGTTACTAATACCCCGTCAAGCTTGATGGATAGCGAAATAAAGTGGTACCTGTGCACACATAACTCATCAATTACATTACTTAGCCTCGAGTAAGCAAAACCGAATATGCAAAAGACAGTCACACTCACTTGAAGTTGTAAGGAAAGAGTATTTCCCTTTTGTTTTGATGTCTAAGGAACGGATTTAGCAAGTTCTCCATGGTATCTTTGACTCTGTTTTGTACCGTCCATTCATTTACGGAATCTGGGCTAATGAACCCAAGATCAAAGATTCCTTCTTTTTTGCATTCGACGATTTTCAATCTGCAAAAATACAAGCGAGGATAATTATATATACATGCAATGAACAAGTTGAGCTAGAGACTGAACTATAGAAGTAATACTTACAGACAGTAGCAAGTCATGAGTTGTTTGTCGAGGGCCAGTTGATTGTATAACTGAAATAACTCCACAAATTCAATATCAGGTCGAGTCCAATGAAGTCATGCTCTTTTTTTAATTCTGATCATCATACTGTCTTTTCCAGACTCCCTGTAGGTTTTCATGTACCACTCATGCAAATTGTACATCATCGTTATTAGAGGCGGACGATCAGGTTTGATGAGAGGCTTCCCGTGCTCATATCTAAATTCTTCTACTACCACCCCAGTCGTTTGAAATGTACATAATCGCCCAAGTAATCACCAGGATTGGTACCGGGCAGTAGCACCGGATGATTAGTGATATCGCTAGACACCTTGAGCGGGGGGCATAATTACTTCTCCTGTTCGCCGAGTTGGGGAATTGTTTTCCCACTTCTTCGTTCTTTGACTCTTGCAGCACTGGAAGTACTTCCTGACCGCTGCGCTTCATTATATGTCTTTATAATATAGTGGTCATAGTTTGATTGCAGCGGAGGCATTGATGGTCGCTTCGGGGCATCCACAGTGCGCTTCGCTTTCACCAGATCTACCGTTTCCTTCTGAGGTGGATGTTTCCATGCAAAATGGGCCTTCACTTCGGCTTTACTGATGTCATCGCTTTCTTTGTGAGTCCTCTCGTGTGGTAATTTTGGAAGAGGCTTGAGGCTTGGACCAAATTTGTATTTCTTCTCGCCTATTGTACTGCTAGCCGCCGAAGCGGCGGCGTCTCTCTTCCGTCGTGGATGATGCGCCGGAGGAGGCGGAGTGGCCTGACACGCCGTAGGAGGAGGAGGAGGCAGAGTGGCTTGACGCGTCGGAGGGCCTCGAGGATTCCCGAGGGCCTCTGTCAGTTCGTCCTGATCTTTGTCAGGAATGAACGCCCCTTCCTGCGTTGCCTTGATTTCTGCGTGAAGCTTGTGATGGGTATTGCAAGTTGAGATTTTGTCCAGACACACTTCCCTGTTTCTGGGTCGAAATTTCCCCCAACCCTGAAGTACCAAGTCCTTGAACGATCTGGCCAGTGCAATGTCTCTGGGTGGATATTCTTAGCAAGCAGGTCTTGCTCAGCTTTGTCCCACAATGGTCGGGCTTTTTAGTAGCCACCTAACCCCGTGTGATGGTGATACTGCTTCGTTGCATCATTTTTCTTGTTTGTCACTGCCATTTTCTTACTCTTCTCCGATTTCTTATAGGACACAAATTCGGGCCATTGATCTCTTATCTTCTCATATCGACCTTTGAACTCCGGAGTCTCATCTTTCTCAACAAACTTTGTGTTCAAATCTTTCTTCCAGTTCCTGAATAGTTCTACCACCTTCTTAAGAGCCCCCGCCTTGACCTTTCGCTCTATAACTGGGTTATTCGGATCCTCCTCTTGCGGTAGGCTGAAATTTCTCATCAGCTCGGTCCAAAGATCATCTTTCAGTCTATCCTGGACATAAGAAACTTCGGGGTCCTTATTATTCTTATTCCATTGCTGGGTGTTGATCGAGACGTAGTCCCAAACAACAACTCAACACTGATGTACAAATGCGTCCTTGGTCTGCTTGGGAGCAATCGGTTGGCCATCGTTCGCGACTTTTGTGATCGTGAACCTTTCATCCTGGCGCAACCTTTTCTTTGGGCCTTGTCTCCTTACCTCATACGACTTTGCAAAAGTTGAGGATCCCTCCCGCGGTTTGGTCAACAGAGGCGTGATGATGATCTCCTTCCTGTGCCATTCGGTCACCGGAGCCGTGATCATGATCTCCTTGCTCCGCCATTCAGTCACTGGAGCCGTCATGATCTCTTGCCTCCTCCATTGTTGGATCACCGGAGCCGTCCTCTCCTTCCTGACCATCGGTGTCGTTGAGATACGCCAAGGGATTATACCCGGCATGGATAATATCCCCCAACAAGTCTTCTTGTTCTATGTCTCTATGATCCATAGTTTCTGCAAATATTACGACATGGCAATATACAAACATGAGATATGGAAATCAATACAAGGCATTAATGCAACAATATGATCATATAATATCACTAATACATCATCGAATAGTATCACTAATACTTCATCGAATATTATCATTAATTCATCTCAAATATTATTACATAGTGATTTTTATTTCTGTGCCCCTGGTCCCTTAGCTCTACTCATTCATCCCCACGCTCTTAACTTTTGCTCACTTTTCCCCACTCCCTTGTCCGAAACCCTCAGAATAGGTTACAACGGACGTTGTCGTCGGGTCAATGCCTCTGACTGTCAACTCTGATGAGTGGGGCCGCTCCCGCGCATGCAGTTGACCACGACCGTGGGGTAGCACGTGTCCATTGGACTTGCCTGAAACGTCCCATCATATAAAGAGGGGGAACCACCTCCCGACGCATCGCCCCTACCATTTCCCCCAAATCCCCTCCTGCTGCATCCTCTTCCTCTCTCCCATCGTGTCATCTCGCTTTCCTCCATTGCCTCCACCTGTCCGATGACAGTGCGGGGAAACTCGCAACCACCGCGGATGCTCGTGGTGACGCCGTAGCAGCGGACGGAGATCTAGTAGTGGAGCTACAGGGCGCGGTGACCACGGATGAAGTGAAGGACGTTGGCGGCGTCCATGGCGGTGCGGGGAAACTCGCAACCACTGCGGATGTGGAGAAGGAGGTGGCGGGCTCTGCCTCATCGCTGCCGGAGCTGAAGGTGACGGCGTCGAGCGACGCACTCCATCCTGATGCGCAGCCTGGCGAGGAGCAGGAGGTATTTGCACTTGCTTATTAGTTCCAATATTTAGCTTGTAGATTTAGTTGCATTGGTTAGATTGTGATTCGTACGGTAGTACAGATGGTTAGAGTAGTTGGTTTGACGGATGGGCCGGGGTTTTCTGTATGGGGTGGGATTGGGGTTCTTGTACTAGGTTTTCTTTGGATTACATTCTTTGCAAAAATGCTAGATAGATCTGTATGAGAGATAGGGATCTCTGTGCTTCAATGCTACACAGATGTATGCTTATTAGATTTTGTTTTTAATGCTCATAGATTGGTTTTTTTAATGCTACAGATATGTATGCTTATTAGATTGGGTCTGTATTAGATTTGTTTTTGAATGCTACTCAGATTGGAGTTTTGAATGTCATATGCCCAAATGGAATCCATTGATTAAGAAGTTATTTGATTCATTAGTATATGAATTTTTCCACAATATGTACTTATATTAGCTCTGTTGTTCAATGTATGTGCATGACAATGGAAGATGCAAATAGGATCATAGTATATTAGCCCTATGATCAATGTAAAATGCATATCTAAATTTTCAATAGGATGTAATTGTATATTCAGGAGGATGATGGTTGGGGAGAAAAGAGAAAGCTGGACCTTACTGACTTCAAGGATCCGTACGATCCAGGGTATTGGAACGACGAAGAGTGTGAGGTAAGCCTGCTTGAAATTTAGATTGTTCATTTACCCTAGTTCCTTTGACATGGTGTATATGAAACTATAATGTATATATCTAAATTCATTCGTGTGTGCAGTACATCTCTGGAGAAGATGTGGATGTGGATGAGGGCAACTTCGTGTCCTTCAAAGCGAAGGAAGAGGAGAAGATCAGAGCCAAGGGAGATGATTACTACTACAAGAGCAGGACCAAAATTTGGTGCTGCCCCTATTGCACCACCAAGGCAAAGCCAAAGTCCGTCCGCTTCGATCACCTTCTAGATCATGCAAAAGATGTAGCCATCCACGGTGAGGACTACAAGATCAGGCGCCAGCATGCTGCCCTCGCGAAAGTCCTGACTCCCATTCCCAACTAATTGATGATGTGATGATGTGTTTTAATGTGAACTTTGTGTGTTTGGTTGTTTGGGAACTTTGTTTGTGAACTGGATGTGTTCTATGGATGGTATGGTACTATGTGGTCTTCTATATATGCATGTGGCTATCTATATTGCTTATTTGTGTGTTTTTAAATTTGTCTGCTATGATTTGTTTCAGTGTTTATTTTCAAAGTTTAAGTGCTGCAATAATCACACATGTTGTTTCAATGTTGCTTCACTAATTAGACATGCTACAAAGAATATAAAAAAGGAGCAAATAGTCGATCATTTGTCAAATATTCCAATAACAAAGCAAAAAACAACATTTGAATGAAGATGTAATGATTTTTGTAATAAAGGAGTACAAAAATTATTTGTCTCATGTTTTATAATCAAATGCATGTTTTTCCCACCAGCATGTCTCATTTTCTGATGTTTTGAACTGACATTCAATAGGACAGTATAAATTCAAGAAAATGCATAAAAAAGCTGGCAAACTATCTATGTTTGTGTAGGAGATCATGTGTGCAAAATTTGAGGTGATTTAGAGGAGGACAAAGAAATTTGAATTTGAGAAATGTGCACCAAATGAGCTCCCAGGCTAGGGTAAACAACCCATTTGTAATCAAGTTTTTTTGGACCTACTCTAAATGAGACAAATGTTTTTTATTAACACCTATTCAATCTATATAGTGTAGATTTGAAGTCTCACTACTTTTTGAATTAATCTTCATATTTTTACATTTTCTTTTGAAAAGATATGCTTTAATATAAAAACTATTAAAAACACGTTTAAAATATGAAAATGGAAACTAAGTTCAGATCCTTCTTATTCACTTTGAAATAAAGTTTGGTGATTTTTTTGTATTTTCTTAAAATTTTCAGACCCTATAGGTAACCCTAACTCCTCTCCATGAACTCTATGAAATCTTCTACGTGATAGCCCATATGTGTGAAGGTTTTCTCATGAAGATGACCATAGACCAAGTTTAAGATTTTTGCTTGGTAACATGTCACATAAGACAACATTGTGCGCAGGTTTTATATATTTTTGATTTTTTTAAAATTAATGGTGCTCATTTGACCTCAATCGTGCCAGCTAGGATTTTTTCATGAAAACGACCATAGACTAAATTTAGTATTTTTCCTCGTTAGTGTGTCTTATAAAACGACGAATGACGAAGGTTTCATATTATTTGATTCTTTTTAAATTAGTTATGCTCAGTCAAAGCCTTCGAAACCCCATTGACCAGCTCAAAACCCCTCTAAACCCCACGGGGTTTCGCCTAACCCTAGCTCCGAACGCCAGCCGTCTGATCATACCCTAGCGCCAAGCAACAACCCTCAGATGTGGTCGTTTAGAAGGAATTCGGTGGGTAGGTTGCGTGCAGGCTCCGCGCCGTTGGATCACAAGGACGGCTCTGCATCGTTGGATCATGGGGCAATCCGCGAGAGGCTATCCTATTGGTTGTTTTTGGCTGCTCGCCCACCACTAACTCCGCGAAAAAATGGATCCTGTCCGTGGAATTGTTATTGGGCCCAAAGGAAACCAAGCTCTGGTTGGGCCGTCGAATTGCATCGTTTTTTTTGCATCGCTTGCTCTATTTTTTGTGAACGTGTTGGCTCTATTTATTGGTTGCATCGTTTGAAATTACACAACAATTGACATTGCATTGAAAATTTAGTTCTTTTTGTTCTATACAAATGCAAAATGACCAAATTTATAAGGGCCAAATTTATTTTTATCATGCAAAATGGCGACAAACTATTCAAAAATTGTCTCTTTTTGTTCATATAGTATATTTTTTGGGATTTTTTGACGTATTTGTTCATAATATATATGACCATGGATTCCCATGTGTGTAATTAGCATCTTTTTCTTCTTCTTTTGAAACCACCGTTTCCCACGCGTGTACACTCCCGATGCTGCGGTGGGTTTGAAAACGGGCTACTTCACATTTGACCCCGTTATTGCCACGACCAAATAACACATAACACTATAACTATTTAAGACACCCTCTGCCTCTGCCACCCCTCATCCATCTCCCATCCTCTGCCATCTGCTCTTCTTGCTCTTCGCCCCCTTCTCATTCTTCTGCACATCCCTCAGCCATGCAGTACACCGGACCAACCTACCGCTTCCCACCCACCATGCTGGAGAGGCTCTACCCTACTGGCGTGTACGTTGAGCGCACACTACGTGTGTGGGCGATATCAAGGTGGAGGACCGCAAGGAACTTCACCAACTTCTTCCTCGGGACCGGCTACAGACACCTCCCGCGGGGATCTCCAACGATGTTCCGCGTCGAGGTGGTCATCCAAAATGGGGTGCTGGTTGCTCTCCTTGCCCACTTCACAAACACAATCGATGCCTTCTACCTCCTCGGCCGGGTGTTTTGGTGTGGCTGCGAGTTCATCGCTTTCACCACCCACAACAGGTTCACGTATTACACCAATATTTTCCCCACCGTGACACGCATGCACACTCTTCTATACCCAATCGACAACGCCCTGGAGGAGCAGTGAAAAGGGCGCCCGGAGGAGGACCGAGGTGGAGAAGGCGGCGACTAGGTTTCTAAACCCTCTATGTTTTTTTAGTCTATGTTATGTTAAGTTGTAATTGAACTATGTTGGAGTTGTTATGGGCTTGTTGGCCCTTTTCTTAAGTTCTATTATTAAGTTTTCTATCTATTCTATTATTAAGTTCTTCCTAGTTTGAACTATGTGATCGTGCTATGGGCTTGTTGGCCTTATCTACATATTGGGACTACATATTTGTTGATTGTTTTCTTTGAGAGCTCGCTTTGTTAGTAGGGTTCCCTTGTTAGTAACCACCTAGTGCATGCAGCCACAACGAACACTTCTTTTTTTACACAAGCCACAAATATGTAGCCACCTAACTAGAAGAGAGGAACCAGCGAAAGTGACCGTCTCTGCATCCGTGGCGGCTGGCGTGCAAGAAAGCTGCTCGGTCAGTGCATCATGGAGGACGCATCAGCGCATGCAGCCTCGGTCGGCACATCGTGGCATCATGGCATCGGCACATGCAGGCTCGATCGACGCATGTAGACAGGCTTTGCTAGGGTCATGCATAGCAGGCTTCTGCCCTGGCGGCGCGTGTAGGCGTTTAATGCAAGGGACGGCCCAACGAAACCATGGCCCAATGGTGGAACAGCGACACCACCCAACATGGCCCCACTTGTCAGGTCCAATGGACGACATAGTCCAGCACGGCCCCACTCGTCAGAGTTAACGGTCAAGCCTTTGACCCTACGACAACGTCTGTTGCGACCAGTTCTGAGGGTTTTGGCAAGGGAGTGGGGAAAATTGAGCAAAAGTTAAGAGCGCGGGGATGAATGAGTAGAGCTAAGGAACTAGGGGCAGAGATGTAAAAAACTCTATTATATAATATCACTAATACAGATGTAGTTGACGTCTAGCAGCGCAGGGAGTGGACACCCAAAGAGCAGGAACTATGACAAGATCATAGCTCGGGTGAGATCCCTGAAGAACTTGCTAGGTATTGGAGAACCTGGCGTCCAACGCATCCATGTAGCATCGGACGTGATCGTCCTCCTCCCTGACATGGCGACATACCACCTCCGCGGGGGCCGGCTCACAATTCATCGGATCTTGACAAACACACCACAAAATAGGATTACATCGGATAGATCTCCATGAAGATCATGAAGAACATGGTATTGAAGATCAAAGAGAGAGAGGAAGCCATCTAGCTACTAGCTATGGACCTGTAGGTTTGTGGTGGACTACTCATGCATCATCGTAGGGGTAATGGAGTTGATGTAGATGCCCTCCGTGATCGAAACCCCCTCCAGTAGATTATCGAAAAAGGCTCCAAGATTGGATCTCTCGGGAGCGGAGGCTTCTGGCGGTGGAAAAGTATTTGCGTGTCTCCCTTTGATGTTGGGGGAATATTGGGAATTCATAGGCCAAAGATTAGGGTTAGGAGACCTGCCGGGAGATGGCAAGCCTGCTAGGCGCGGCCAGGGGGCCCGCGCCTAGCAGGCTTGCGACTCCCTGACAGGTTTCTTGCCATGCACTCCAAGCTTGGTTGATTTGTTTCCTTTCAAAAAAATTCTTTCCGAATGTTTTATTCCGTTTGGACTCTGTTTAATATTCCATATCTACAAAAACCAAAAACAAGGAAAAATAGAAACTGGCACTAGGCTCTAGATTAATAGGTTAGTCCCAAAAATTAAAAAATAGCATATTAATGCATATAAAACATCCAAAACAGATAATATAATAGCATCCCATCATCAAAAATTATAGATACGTTGGAGACATATCAGCATCCCCAAGCTTAATTCCTGCTTGTCCTCGAGTAGGTAAATGATAAAAACAGAATTTTTGATGTGGAGTGCTACCTAACATTTTTATCCATGTAATATTCTTTATTGTGGAATGAATATTCAAATCCGTAAGACTCAAAACAAAAGCTTAATATTGATATCAAAGCAATAATGTTTCAAGCATACTAGCAAAGCAATTGTATCTCTTCAAAATATAATGGCAAAACAAAGTTATCCCTAGAATATCATATTGTCTGGCTATGCCCCATCTTCCCCACACAAAGTATTTATATCATGCACAACCCCGATGAAAAGTCAAGCAATTATTTTTCACACCTTTATTTTTGAAACATTTTCAACTCTCACGCAATACATGAGTGTGAGGCATGGATATAGCACTATAGGTGGAATAGAATATTGTGGAGGTTGTCAAGGAAAGGGAGAAGATAGTCTCACATCAACTAGGGGTGTCAACGGGCTATGGAGATGCCCATTAATAGATATCAATGTGAGTGAGTAGGGATTGCCATGCAACGGATGCACTAGAGCTATAAGTGTATGGAAGCTCAAAAAGGAACTTAGTGGACGTGCATCATGAACAAAAATGCCACTAGTTATATGAAAGTGACAAAATAGGAGACTCTCTATCATGAAGATCATGGTGCTACTTTGAAGCACAAGTGTCGAAAAAGATAGTAGCAATGTCCCTTCTATATTTTCTCTCATTTTTTATTGGTGGGAATCTAAGGCCTCTTTTATTATATATTTTTTATTCGGGCTTCGCTGGCCTCTTTTATTTTTTCATAAAGTCCGGAATCTGATCCCCACTTGTGAGGGAATCGTAGCTTCCATCATCCTTTCCTCACATGGTACATGCTCTAATAATGATAATCATCACACTTTTATGTAATTACAACTCAAAAGAAAATTATAACTCGAAACCTATGACA
Organism: Hordeum marinum; assembly: GCA_022496015.1. Lineage (NCBI taxonomy): Eukaryota > Viridiplantae > Streptophyta > Magnoliopsida > Poales > Poaceae > Hordeum > Hordeum marinum. The sequence continues at coordinate 95,386,182 of CM039678.1, forward strand.
AAATATGACTCTATATGCAATATGGAAATGATGGTGCGAGTCATAAAAGGAAACGATGGAAGTTGCATGGTAATATATCTTCGAATGGCTATGGAAATGCCATAATAGGTAGGTATGGTGGCTGTTTTGAGGAAAGATATATGGTGTCTATTTTGAGGAAGGTATATGGTGGCTGTTTTGAGGAAGGTATATGGTGGCTATTTTGAGGAAGGTGTTTGTTGTACCGGCAAAAGTTGCGCGGTACTAGAGAGGCTAGCAAAGGTGGAAGGGTGAGAGTGCGTATAATCCATGGACTCAACATTAGCCACAAAGAACTCACATACTTATTGAAAAAGTATATTAGTAATTGAAGCAATGTATTAAATGCATGCTCCTAGGGGAGAGGTTGGTAGGAGTTAACCATCACGCGCTCCCGACCCTCACACAAAGGTCAACAATCTATAAACAAGTCATGCTCCGACTTCCTTACATAACGGTTCACTATAAATGCATGCTATGGGAATCAAAAACCTTTACACAAGTATTTTTACCAAATCACAATTACTTCCTAACATGACTATTAACATTACCATCTTTATATATCAAAACTTTATGCAAGGAATCAAACTTCTCATAAATACTTAATACACTTAATATGAAAGTTTTTATTATATCCCTCTTGGATGCCTATCATATTAGGACTAAATTCATAACCTGGAACAATTACCATGCTGTTTAGAGACTCTCAAAATAATGTAAGTGAAGTACGAGAGTTAAAGTATTTCTATAAAACACAAACACCACCGTGCTCTAAAAGATATAACTGAAGCACATAGAGCAAAATTGCCTAACTCGAAAGATATAAGTGAAGCACATAGAGCATTCTATCAAATTCACTACTCAGCGTGTACTTCTCAAAAATATGTGCAGCAAGGATGATTGTGTCAAACTAACAAGCAAAGACTGATATCATACAAGACGCTCCAAGCAAAACACATATCATGTGGTGAATAAAAATATAGCCTCAAGTAAATTTACCGATGGATTGAAGACGAAAGAGGGGATGCCTTACGGGGCATCCCCAAGCTTAGGATCTTTGGCATCCTTGAATATGACTTGGGGTGCCTTGGGCATCCCCAATCTTAGCACTTTCCACCCATTATTCCATATTCCATCAAATCTTTACCTAAAATATGAAAACTTCACAACACAAAACTTAACAGAAGACTCGTGAGATCCGTTAGTATAAGAAAATAAATCACCACTTTAGGTACTGTTGTGAACTAATTATTTATTTATATTGGTGTTATACCTATTTTATTCTAACTTCTCCATGGTTCATACCCCATGATACAACCCAAAGATTCATCAAAATAGGCAAACAACTCGAAGAAAACAGAATCTGTCAAAAACAGAACAGTTTGTAGAAATCAGAAAACTTCGTATACTTATGTAACTCAAAAAATTCTGAACCATTAGTACAACCTGGGAAATTATATATCAATCTTGTGTAAAAATTTTCAGACTCATTCGACGCTCTAAAAACTTTAGAAAATTCCTGGACTAAGCGCAAAAGTTTCTGTTTTTCAGCAAGATCAAATCAACAACTACCATAGATCACCCCAAAGGTTTTACTTGGCTCAAACACTAATTAAAACACCAAAAAACTATTAATAAATAAGTAATAATGTGGGAAACACTAAAAACAGAAGCAAAAAAAGAGCACAGAAATAAAATTGGGTTGCCTCCCAACAAGCGCTATTGTTTAACGCCCCTAGCTAGGCAAAACGCAAAATATCTAGGTATTGTCATCTTTGGTATGTAATCCAAAAGTAGCTCTCATAATAGATTCATAAGTAAATATTATTTTATTTCTCGGAAAGTGTTCCATGCCTTTCCTTAATGGAAATTGTTATCTCATGCTCCCTTCTTTCATGTCAATAATTGCACGAATCGTTCTAAGGAAAGGTCTACCAAGAATAATCGGACATGTAGGATTGCAATCTATATTAAGAACAGTGAAATCTATGGGCACATAATTCCTATTTGCAACAATAATAACATCATTAATCATTCCCATAGGTTTCTTAATACTGGAGTCCGCAAGATGCAAATTTAGAGAGCAATTATCAAGACCATGGTAACCTAGCACATCACATAAAGTTTTCGGAATCGTGGAAACACTAGCACCCAAATCACACAAATCATGGCACTCATAATCTTTGATTTTAATCTTGATAGTAGGTTCCCACTCACCATGAAGATTTCTAGTAATAGAAACCTTTAACTCAAATTTTTCTTCAAAAGATTTCATCATAGCTAGCATCAACTATATGTTTAGTAGAAGCCTTATTTTCACTATAGGCATGAGGAGAATTCATCATAGACTGTAACAAGTAAATACAATCAATCAAAGAGAAACTATCATAATTAAAGTCCATGAAATCCAGAAGAGTGGGTTCATTGCGATTTAAAGTTTTGACCTCTTCAATCCTACTTTTATCAATCTTAGCATTAAGACCTATAAACTCCGAATCATTGGGATGCTCTTTAACTAAAGTTGAATGATCTCCAGACCCATCTTTATCAAGATTTATATTGCAAAACAGATATTCAATAGGAGTCATATAAATCACTTTAAGATCTTCATCATTATTATCACGAGAACACACTTTTTCAAGCCATTCACGCTTAGCACGTATTCTAGCGGTTCTTTCTTTACTTTCATCCATAGAAATTCTCATAGATTTTAAAGACTCATTAATATCATGCGTAGGTGGAGTAGATCTAACTTTCAAAGAATCAATCTCAAGCGAAATCCTATCAACGCTCCTAGCCAAATCATCAATCTTGAGCACTTTTTCTTCAATAGTAGCATTAAATACCTTTTTTGAACCAATAAATTCTTTAACAATATTCTCAAGATCAGAGGGCACCTTATTATAATTTCCATAAGAATTGTTGTAGGAATTACCATAATGTTTTGAGTAACTACTAGGAAATGGCCTAGGGTTGAAATTACCTCTATACGCGTTATTACCAAAATTGTTCCTACCAACAAATTTCACATCCATAGATTCATTATTATTTCCAATCAAAGAAGACAAAGGCATATCATTGGGATCAATAGGAGAACTCTTACTAGAAAACCATTTCATCAATTCATCCATCTTTTCACTCAATGTATTTATTTCTTCAATAGCATGCACTTTTTACTAGTAGGAGATCTTTTGGTATGCCATTGAGAGTGGTTTGTCATAATATTATCTAGGAGTTTAGTAGCTTCTCCTAACTTGATTTCCATAAAAGTACTACCTCGGCGGAATCTAAAAGATTCCTAGATGCAAAATTCAACCCCGCATAGAAAATTTGTATAATCATCCATAAACTCAAACCATATGCGGGACAATTCCTAATCATTAATTTCATACTCAACCAAGATTGTGCAACATGCTCATGATCAAGTTGCTTGAAATTAATTATATCGTTCCTAAGGGAGATGATCTTAGCGGGTGGAAAGTACTTGGAGATAAAATCATCTTTACACTTATTCCATGAATCAATACTATTTTTAGGCAAAGATGAAAACCAAATTTTAGCACGATCTCATAGTGAGAATGGATATAGATTCAATTTCACAATATCATTATCCACATTTTCTTATTTTGCATATCACACAACTCAATGAAAGTATTTAGATGGGATGCGGCATCTTCACTAGGAAGGCTGGAAAATTGTTCTTTCATAACAAGATTAAGCAAGGCAGCATAGATTTCATAAGATTCTGCACTAGTGGCGGGAGCAATCGGAGTACTAATAAAATAATTATTATTAGTATTGGAAAATTCACACAACTTGGTATTCTCAGAAATCGTGACAAAGCAATCAATCAAGCACACAAGCAAAAGAAAGGCAAATGAAAGAAGGGTGAACAAAAAGGCAAATCTTTTTGGTATTTTGTGAAAATCATTGTAGAAGTGGGGGAGAGGAAAACGAGAGGCAAAATGTAAATAATGTAAATGCAAGAGATGAGTTTGTAATGGGTACTTGGTAGGCTTGATGTGTATCCTCCCCGACAACGACTCCAGAAATCATTCTTGCTACCTCTTGAGCATGCGTTGGTTTTCCCTTGAAGAGGAAAGGGTGATGCAGCGAAGTAGATACGTATTTCCCTCAGTTGTTGAGAACCAAGGTATCAATCTAGTAGGAGAAACAAGCAAGTCACCAGTGGATGCACCTACACAAACAATTCAACTCTTGCACCCAACGCTATAAAGGGGTTGTCAATCCCTTCACGGTTACTTGCAAGGGTTAGATCCGATAGACATAGATGTAAATGAGAACGTAAAGTAAAAGGTAAATAAATTGCAGCAAATTATTTTTGTTATTTTTGGTTTATAGATCTGAAAGTATATTATGGAAGGTAGACCCGAGGGCCATAGGTTTAACTAGAGGCTTCTCTCTCGAAGGAAAATGTCATGGTGGGTTAACAAATTACTATCAAGCAATTGATAGAAAAGCGAATAATCATGTAGTTATCCAAGGCATTGATCATGCATATAGGCATCATATATTTATCAAGTAGACGGAAATGATTCTGCATCTACTACTATTAGTCCACACATCGACTGACTCCTGCCTCCATCTAGAGTATTAAGTTCATGAAGAACAGAGTAACACATTAAGAAAGATGACATGATGTAGAGGGATAAACTCAAGCAATATGATGAAAACCCCATCTTGTTACCCTTGATAGCAACAGTACAATACGTGCCTCGCTACCCCTATTATGTCACTGGGTGAGGACACTTCAAGATTGAACCCAAAACCAAGTACTTCTTCCATTGCAAGAATTACCAATCTAGTTGGCCAAACCAAACCAATAACTCGAAGAGACTTACAAGGATATGAAATCATGCATATAAGAATTCAAAGGAGATTCAAATAAGATTCATGGATAATCTGAACATAAACTCACAATTCATCGGATTTTGACAAACACACTACAAAATAGGATTACATCGGATAGATCTCCATGAAGATCATGAAGAACATGGTATTGAAGATCAAAGAGAGAGAAGAAGCCATCTAGATACTAGTTATGGACTCGTAGGTCTGTGGTGGTCTACTCACGCATCATCGGAGGTCTGTGGTAGTTATGGACTAGTTATGGAATTGATGTAGATGACCTCCGTGCTCGAAACCCCCTCTGGCAGATTATTGGAAAAGGTTCCAAGATTGGATCTCTCGGGAATGGAGGTTTCTGGCGGCGGAAAAGTATTTGTGTGGCTCCCCTGATGTTGGGGGAATATGTGGGAATTTAGAGGCCAAATATTAGGGTTAGCAGACCTTTCGGGAGACGGCAAGCCTGCTAGGCACGGCCGGGGGGCCATGCCTAGCAGGCTTGTGACTCCCTGGCAAGTTTCCTGCCGTGCACTCAAAGCCTGGTTGATTTTTTTCCTTCCAGAAAAATTCTTTCCGAAGGTTTTATTCCGTTTGGACTCCCTTTAATATTCCATATCTGCAAAACTCAAAAAGAAGGAAAAAAAGAAAAACTGGCACTAGGCTCTAGATTAATAGGTTAGTCCCAAATATAATATAAAATAGCATATAAATGCATATAAAACATCCAAAACAGATAATATAATAGCAAGCCATCATAAAAAATTATAGATAGGTTGGAGACGTATCAGGCGCCTATCAAGCAGGTGGTTTCCACCGACTCAACGGCTACGCTATGCAACTAAACATTTAAACATCTAAAACAACTAAAATATAAAAAAACTAAAACAAATAAAACAACTAAAACATAAAACAACTAAATTAACTAAAACAATATGAACACTCAATTAACTAAAACAACTAAAACATAAAAAACTAAACAACTAAAATATAAGACAACTAAAACAACTAAATTAATTGACTAAAACATTAAAAAAATTAACTAAACAACTAAAACAACTAAAACATAAAACAACTAAAACAAGTAAATTAACTAGTACATAAAAAACTAAATTAACTAAATCATCGACAGGAGCTCACCGGCCGGGGGGCTGACAAGGAGACCAGTGCGACGGCGATGGCGCCAAGCGGCGACGGCGTCGGGTCGAGGCGGCGACGACGATGAGCGGCAACAGCGTCGGGTCAGAGCGGCAGCAGCGTAGGACCGGGGCGGCGGTGGCTGTAGCGTAGGGCAGTGGCGGCGGCAGGGCAAGGGCGACGTCGGGGCAGGGTGGCGGCAAAGTCGTCGATGATGTGGTGGAGCAGCCTGACGGTGTCGATGGGGCAGAGGGCGACGATGGCATCGACGGTGAGCTCGGGCAGCCTGGCAGCGTCGATGTGCTCGGCGTTGTCGGGGCAACTTCAGGTGAAATCTGCAAATTTTCCCAACTCCCAGTTATGTACAGAGACCTTTAGTCTGTTGGAAATATGCCCTAGAGGCAATAAATTAAGTGTTTATTATTATATTTCCTTGTTCATGGTAATCGTTTATTATCCATGCTATAATTGTATTCACTGGAAACACATTACATGTGTGGGTAAATAGACAACACTTGGTCCCTAGTATGCCTCTAGTGAACTAGCTCGTTGATAAAAGATGGTCAAGGTTTCCTAGCCATTGACACGTGATTTCATTTGATAACAGGATCACATCATTAGAAGAATGATGTGATGGACAAGACCCAAACTACAAACGTAGCATATGATCGTGTTAGTTTATTGCTACTGTTTTCTGCATGTCAAGTATATGTTCCTATTACCATGAGATCATGCAACTCACGGACACCGGAGGAGTGCCTTGTGTGTATCAAACGTCGCAACGTAACTGGGTGACTATAAAGGTGCTCTACATGTATCTCCAAGGGTGTCTATTGAGTTGGCATGCATCAAGACTGGGATTTGTTACTCCGTGTCATGGAGAGGTATCTCAGGGCCCACTCGGTAATACAACATCACAATAAGCCTTTCAAGAAATGTGACTAAGTGTTAGTCATGGGATCTTGTATTATGGAACGAGTAAAGAGACTTTCCGGTAACGATGTTGAACTAGGTATGGAGATACCGACGATTGAATCTCGGGCAAGTAACATACCGAAGAACAAAGGGAACATCATACGGGATTAAATGAATCCTTGACATAGAGGTTCGACCGATAAAGATCTTCGTATAATATGTAGGAACCAATATGGGCATCCAGGTCCTGCTATTGGTTATTAACCGTAGAGGTGTCTTGGTCATGTCTCCATAGTTCTCGAACCCGCAGGGTCTGCACACTTAAGGTTTGGTGACGTTTCGGTAGTATAGAGTTATGTCTGGTGGTGACCGAAGGTTGTTCGGAGTCTCAGATGAGATCCCGGATGTCACAAGGAGCTCCTCCCTTCCTCTTATATATACTAGAGGTTTTAGGGTTTTTCCACAGAATTTTCAGCCACGTGCTACCCGTTCCTCGAGTGCATAGTTTCTCCTCTAGATCGGATTTCTGCAGTGCTTAGGCGAAGCCCTGCCAGAATAGCTCCACCACCATCACCGGAGTGCCGTCACGCTACCGGAGAACTCTTCTCCCTGTCCGCTCCCTCTTGCTAGATCAAGATGGCGGAGATTGTCATCAAGCTGTACGTGTGCTGAACGTGGAGGTGCCGTCCGTTCGGCGCTAGATCGGAAGGACCGTGATCAAGTTCGCGGGACGGATCGTGATCAAGTTCGCGGGACGGATCGTGATTGGATCACGGGATGCTCGGCGATTTGGATCGCAAAGATGTTCGACTACACCAACCGCATTTCTTAACGCTTCCTGCTTAGCGATCTACTAGGGCATGTAGATCCACTCTCCCTCTCGTAGATGCTCATCACCATGGATAGGTCTTGCATGAACGTAGGAAATTTTTTGTCCCATGCAACGTTCCCCAACAGTGGCATCATGAGCAAGGTCTATGTGTAGATGATATCTCGATTAGAACACAAAGAGTTTGTGGGCGTTGATGCTTAGATTGCTTCCTCCCTTGGTCGTGGTTTGGTTCAGCGGTATTGTGAGATGAAGCGGCCCAGACCAACATTACTTGTACGCTTACGAGAGACCGGTTCCCTCAAATGCAACTTGTTGCATAGATGGCTTGTGGGTGCTAGTCTCTCTCACTTTAGTTGGATCGGATTCGACAAAGGCAGTCCTTGAGAAGGTTGAAAAGCAACTAGTGTATCACCGTTGTGGTTTTTGCATACATGAGAATTGTTCTTGCTAGATACCCGTAGCAGCCACGTAAAACATGCAACAACAATTAGAGGACATCTAACTTGTTTTTGCAGGGTATGTTGTGATGTGATATGGCCAATTACATGATGTGATATATGTGATGTATGAGATGATCATGTGATGTATAGATTATCACGACTTGCATGTCGATCAGTACGGCAACTGGCAGGAGCCATAGGGTTGTCTTTAATTACTGTATGACCTGCGTGTCAATCATTAAGCGCTATGTAATGCTTTACTTTATCGCTAAACGGTAGCAATAGTAGTAGAAGCATGTTGGGCGCGACAACCCCGATGGCGACACGTTGATGGAGATCAAGATGATGGAGATCATGGTGTCGTGCCGCTGACGATGGAGATCATGCCGGTGCTTTCAAGATGGAGATCAAAAGCACAAGTTCATGGCCATGTCATGTCACTTATGATTTGCATGTGATGTTAATCCTTTTATGCACCTTGTTTTGCTTAGGACGACGGTAGCATTATAAGGTGATCCCTCACTTAAATTTCAAGATGAATTGTGTTCTCCCTGAGTGTGCACCGTTGCGAAAGTTCGTCGTGTTGACACACCACGTGATGATCGGGTGTGATAGACTCTACGTTCACATACAACGGGTGCAAGCCAGTATTGCACATGCAGAACACTCGGGTTAAACTTGACGAGCCTAGCATATATAGACATGGCCTCGGAACACAAGAGACCGAAAGGTCGAACATGAGTCATATTGTAGATATGATCAACATGATGATGTTCACCATTGAAGCCACCTCAACTCACGTGATGATCGGACTTGAGTTGGTGAATTTGGATCATGTGACACTCAGATGACCTGAGGGATGTCAATTTGAGTGGGAGCTTTAGTAATTTGATTAACTAAACACATTATCTTGAACAATAGTCTAAGGAACTTTTGCATATTTATGTTGTAGATCAATAGCTCGCGCAGTAGCACACCTGAATTTTAATGCGTTCCTAGAGAAGCTAAGTTGAAAGATGATGGAAGTAACTTTGTTGGCTGTGTTGGGGAACGTTGTATGGGAAACAAAAAATTTCCTACATTCACGGAAGACCTATCCATGGTGATGACCATCTATGAGAGGGAGAGTTGATCTACATACCCTTGTAGATCGCTAAGCGGGAAGCGTTAAGAAACGCGGTTGGTGTAGTCGAACGTCTTCGCGATCCAAATCGCTGAGAGTCCCGTGATCCAATCACGATCTGTCCCGCGATCCAGTCACGATCCGTCCCGCGAACTTGATCACGATCCGTCCCGTGAACTTGATCACGATCCGTCTCGCGAACTTGATCATGGTCCTTCCGATCTAGCGCCGAATGGACGGCACCTCCGCGTTCAGCACACGTGCAGCTTGATGACGATCTTCGCCGTATTGATCTAGCAAGAGGGAGTGGAGAGGAAGAAGAGTTCTCCGGCAGCGTGATGCCGCTCCGGCGATGGTGCTGCAGCTATTTCGGCAGGGCTTCGCCTAAGCACTGCAAAAATCCGATCTAGAGGAGAAACTATGCACTGGAGGAACGGGTAGCACGTGGCTGAAAATTCTATGCCAACCTAAAATCCTCGAGTATATATAGGAGGGAGGGAGGAGAGTCTTGGCGCAAGGGCCAAGCCTCCTTTGGTTCGGCCGAAGTGGGGAGGAGAGGAGGACTCCTCCTCCAATCCTAGTAGGACTAGGATTCCTCCCTTTTTGGCCTTTTTCCACCTTTTAACCTTTGGGCTTTTTCTCCCAGCCGCATGGGACTTGTGTGGGACTTCTAACAGCCCAAAAAGGGCTGGTATTTAATATCCCACAGACCATGAAGCCTCTTGGGTCGAAATACTCCTCCTCGTGGTCTCCCGGTACACTACCAGCACTCCTGGTACATTACCGATTAGCCCGAAACTTTTCCGGTGACCAAAATGGGACTTCCTATATATCAATCTTTACCTCCGGACCATTCCAGAGCTCCTCGTGACGTCCAGGATCTCATACGGGACTCCGAACAACCCTCGGTCACCACCATACACTACTCTATACTACCGAAACGTCACCAAACCTTAAGTGTGCAGACCCTGCGGGTTCAAGAACTATGTAGACATGACCGAGACACCTCTATGGTCAATAAGCAACAGCGGTACCTGGATGCCCATATTGGTTCCTACAAATTCTACGAACATCTTCATCGGTCGAACCTCTATGTCAAGGATTAAGTTAATCCCGTATGATGTTCCCTTTGTTCTTCGGTATGTTACTTGCCCGAGATTCGATCGTCGATATCTCCATACCTAGTTCAACGTCGTTACCAGCAAGTCTCTTTACTCGTTCTGTAATACAAGATCTCGTGACTAACATTTAGTCACATTCCTTGCAAGGCTTATTGTGATGTTGTATTACCGAGTGGGCCCTGAGATACCTCTCCGTCACACGGAGTAACAAATCCCAGTCTTGATCCATGCCAACTCAATAGACACCCTTGGAGATACATGTAGAGCACCTTTATAGTCACCCAGTTACGTTGCGATGTTTGATACACACAAGGCACTCCTCCGGTGTCCGTGAGTTACATGATCTCATGGTCATAGGAACATATACATGACATGCAGAAAATAGTAGCAATAAACTGACACGATCATATGCTACGTTTGTAGTTTGGGTCTTGTCCATCACATCATTCTCCTAATGATGTGATCCCGTTATCAAATAACATGGCATGTCAATGCCTAGGAAACCTTGACCATCTTTGATTAACGAGCTAGTTCACTAGAGGCATACTAGGGACAAAGTGTTGTCTATTTACCCACACATGTAATGTGTTTCCAATCAATACAATTATAGCATGGATAATAAACGATTATCATGAACAAGGAAATATAATAATAAACACTTTATTTATTGCCTCTAGGGCATATTTCCAACAGTCTCCTACTTGCACTAGAGTCAATAATCTAGTTCACATCACTATGTGATTTACATTGTAATGAATCGAACAACCATGCAGTTCTGGTGCTGATCATGTTTAGCCCTTGGAAGAGGTTTAGTGAACGGGTCTGCAACATTCAGATCCGTGTGCACTTTGCAAATATTTATGTCCTTCTCCTCGATGTAATCGCGGACGGAGTTGAAGCGTCATTTTATGTGTCTGGTCCTCTTATGAAACCTTGGTTCCTTGGCCACAGCAATGGCACCAGTGTTATCACAGAACAGGTTTATTGGATTCAGTGCACTAGGCACTACTCCAAGATCTGTCATGAACTGCTTCATCCAGACACATTCCTTTGCCGCCTCCGAGGCTGCGATGTACTCCGCTTCGCATGTAGAATTGGCTACCACGCTTTGCTTGGAACTGCACCACCTTACCGCTCCCCCGTTGAGAATAAATACGTATCCGGTTTGTGACTTCGAGTCATCCGGATCAGTGTCAAAGCTTGCATCGACGTAACCCTTTACGACGAGCTCTTCATCACCTCCATAAATGAGAAACATTTCCTTAGTCCTATTCAGGTACTTAAGGATATTCTTGACCGCAGCCCAGTGCTCCATTCCAGGATCACTTTGAAACCTTCCGGCCATACTTATGGCAAGGCTGACATCGTGTCTTGTGCACAACATTGCATACATGATAGAGCCTATGCCTGAAGCATAGGGGATGACACTCATCTTTTCTCTATCTTCTACAGTTACTGGGCATTGAGTCTTACTCAACTTCACACCTTGTAACACAGACAAGAACCCCTTCTTGGACTGATCCATTTTGAACTTCTTCAAAACTTTATCAAGGTATGTGCTCTGTGAAAGTGCTATTAAGCATCTCGATCTATCTCTGTAGATCTTAATGCCTAATACGAAAGCAGCTTCTCCTAGGTCCTTCATTGAAAAACTCTTGTTCAAATATTCCTTCATGCTTTCCAGCATTTCTGCATTGTTTTCAATTAGCAATATGTCATCCACATATAATACTAGAAACACTATAGAGCTCCCGCTCACTTTCTTATAAATACAAACTTCTCCATAAACTTGTATAACCTCAAATACTTTGATCACCTCATCAAAGCGCTTATTCCAACTCCGAGATGCTTGCACCAGCCCATAAATGGATCGCTAGAGTTTGCAAACTTTGTCAGCATTCTCTGGATCGACAAAACCTTCTGGTTGCATCGTATACAACTCTTCCTCAAGGAAACCGTTGAGGAATGCTGTTTTGACATCCATCTGCCAAATTTCATAACCGAAATTAGCAACTATTGCCAACATGATTCTGACAGACTTAAGCATCGCTACGGGTGACAAGGTCTCATCGTAGTAAACTCCTTAAACTTGTGAAAAACCCTTTGCCACAAGTCGATCTTTATAGACGGAGACATTACCGTCCCCGTCTGTCTTCTTCTTAAAGATCCATTTGTTCTGAATGGCCTTTTGCCCTTCAGGTAATAATTCCAAAGTCCATACTTTGTTCTCATACATGGATCCCATCTTGGATTTCATGGCCTCTAACCATTTCTCGGAATCCAGGCCCATCACTGCTCCTCCATAGCTCGTAGGTTCATTGTTGTCCAACAACATGACCTCCAAGACAGGGTTGCCGTACCACTCAGGAGTAGTACATGCCCTTGTCGACCTACGAGGTTCAATAGTAGCTTGATCCGAAGCTTCATGATCATCATCATTAACTTCCTCCTCTACCATCATAGGTTCCACAGAAACATCTTTCTGCGCTGCGCTACTTTCTCGTTGAAGTAAAGGTTCAATAACCTCATCAAGCTCTATTTTCCTCCCACTCAATTCTTTCGAGAGAAACTCTTTCTCAAGAAATTTTCCGTTCTTAGCGACAAACACTTTGCCTTCGGATCTGAGATAGAATGTATACTCGACTGTCTCTCTCGGTTATCCTATGAAGACGCATTTCTCCGCTTTGGGTTCCAGCTTTTCAGGCTGAAGCTTTTTGACATAAGCATCACATCCCCAAACTTTAAGAAACGACAACTTTGGCCTCTTGCCAAACCATAGTTCATATGGCGTCGTCTCAACAGATTTAGATGGTGCCCTATTTAAAGTGAATGCAGCTGTCTCTAATGCATAACCCCAAAATAATAGTGGCATATCAGCAAGAGACATCATAGATCGCACCATATCTAATAAGGTCCGATTACGATGTTAGGACACACCATTACACTGTGGTGTTCTGGGCAGTGTCAACTGTGAAACAATTCCACATTGTCTTAAGTGACTGCCAAACTCATAACTCAGATATTCACCTCCTCGATCAGATCGCAGGAATTTAATATTCGTGTTACGATGATTATCAACTTCACTCTGAAATTGCTTGAACTTTTCAAACGTTTCAGACTTGTGTTTTATTTAGTAAATATACCCATATCTACTTAAGTCATCAGTGAAGGTGAGAAAATAACGATATCTACCACGCGCTATAACATTCATCGGACCGCACACATCAGTATGTATGATTTCCAATAAGTCACTTGCCCGTTCTATTGTTCCAGAAAACGGCGTTTTAGTCATCTTGCCCATGAGGCATGGTTCAAATGTGTCAAGTGATTCAAAATCAAGTGACTCCAAAAGTCCATCATCATGGAGCTTCCTCATGCATTTTACACCAATATGACCTAAACGACAGTGCCACAAGAAAGTGGTACTATCATTATCAACTCTACATCTTTTGGCATTGATGTTATGAACATGTGTGTCATCACTATCAAGATTCAATATGAATAAACCCCTCACATTGGGTGCATGACCATAAAAGATATTACTCATATAAATAGAACAACCTTTATTCTCTGATTTAAATGAGTAACCGTCTCGGAATAAACAAGATCCAGATATAATGTTCATGCTTAACACAGACACTAAATAACAATTATTTAGGTTCATCACTAATCCTGATTGTAATTGAAGAGAGAGCGTGCCGACGGTGATCACATCAACCTTGGAACCATTTCCCACACGCATCATCACTTCATCCTTTGCCAGCCTTCGTCTACTCCGTAGTTCTTGCTTTGAGTTGCAAATGTGAGCAACCGAACCGGTATCAAATACCCAGGCACTACAACGAGAGCTAGTAAGGTACACATCAATAACATGTATATCATATATACCTTGTTTGTCATTGGCCGCCTTCTTGTCAGCCAGGTACTTGGGGCAGTTGCGCTTCAAGTGACCAGTTCCCATGAAATGAAAGCACTCAGTTTCTGGCTTAGGTCCATGCTTGGGCTCCTTTACAGGAGTAGCAACTGCTTTGCCATCCTTCTTGGTTTTACCCTTCTTGCCCTTGCCCTTGCCATTCTTCCTGAAACTAGTGGGTTTATTGACCATCAACACTTGATGTTCTTTTTGGATTTCAAACTCAGCAACTTTCAGCATCGCAAAGAGCTCGGCGACTGTCTTGTTCATCCCGTGCATGTTATAGTTCATCACAAAGCTCTTGTAACTAGATGGCAGTGATTCAAGAACTCTGTCAGTGATCGCCTCTGGCGGAAGGGCAATTCCCAACTCCGCTAGACGAGTCGCATACGTAGACATTCTGAGTATATGTTCACTGACAGACCCGTTCTCCTCCATCTTGCAAGCATATAACTTGTTGGAGGTCTCATACCTCTCGATCCGGACATTCTTCTGAAAGATAAACTTCAACTCCTGGAACATCTCATATGCTCCATGACGTTCAAAACATCTTTGAAGTCCCGGTTCTAAGCCATACAGTATTGCACACTGAACTATTGAGTAATCTCCAGAACGTGCCTCCCAAGCGTTCTTAACGTCTTTGGAGGTCATGTCTTCTGGTTGGTCACCAAGCGGTACATCAAGGACATATGATTTCTGGGAAGCCATGAGGATAATCCTCAGATTACATGCCCAGTCAACAAAGTTACTTCCATCATCTTTCAACTTAGCTTTCTCTAGGAACGCATTAAAATTCAGGGGTGCTACTGCGCGAGCCATTGATCTACAACATAAATATGCAAAGGTTGCTTAGACTATTGTTCAAGATAATGATTTTAGTTAATCAAATTACTAAAGCTCCCACTCAAATTGACACCCCTCAGGTCATCTGAGTGTCACATGATCTAAATTCACCAACTCAATTTCGATCATCATGTGAGTTGAGGTGGTTTCAATGGTGAACATCATCATGTTGATCATATCTACTATATGACTCATGTTTGACTTTTCGGTCTCTTGTGTTCCGAGGCCATGTCTGTAAATGCTAGGCTCGTCAAGTTTAACCCGAGTGTTTTCCATGTGCAACACTGACTTGCACCCGTTGTATGTGAACGTAGAGTCTGTCACACCCGATCATCACGTGGTGTCTCAACACGACGAACTTTCGCAACGGTGCACACTCGAGGAGAACACAATTCATCTTGAAATTTAAGTGAGGGATCACCTTATAATGCTACCGTCGTCCTAAGCAAAACAAGGTGCGTAAAAGGATTAACATCACATGCAAATCATAAGTGACATGATATGGCCATGAACTTGTGCTTTTGATCTCCATCTTGAAAGCGCTGACATGATCTCCATCGTCCCCGGCACGACACGATGATCTCCATCAGCGTGTCGCCATCGGGGTTGTCGCGCCCAACATGCTTCTACTACTATTGCTACCTTTTAGCGATAAAGTAAAGTATTACATAACGCTTAATGATTGACACGTAGGTCATACAATAATTAAAGACAACCCTATGGCTCCTGCCGGTTGCCGTACTCATCGACATGCAAGTCGTGATAATCTATACATCACATGATCATCTCATACATCACATATATCACATCATGTAATTGGCAATATCACATCACAACATACCCTGCAAAAACAAGTTAGACGTCCTCTAATTGTTGTTGCATGTTTTACGTGGCTGCTACGGGTATGTAGCAAGAACAATTCTCATCTTCACAAAAACCACAACGATGATACACTAGTTGATTTTCAACCTTCTCAAGGACCGCCTTTGTCGAATCCGATCCAACTAAAGTAAGAGAAACTAGCACCCGCAAGCCATCTATGCAACAAGTTGCGTTTGAGGGAACCGGTCTCTCGTAAGCGTACGAGTAATGCTGGTCCGGGCCGCTTCATCTCACAATACCGCTGAACCAAAACACGACCAAGGGAGGAAGCAATCTAAGCATATACGCCCACAAAATCTTTGTGTTCTACTCGAGATCTCATCTACACATAGACCTATCTCATGATGCCACTGTTGGGGAATGTTGCATGGGAAACAAATTTTTTCCTACGTTCCCGCAAGACCTATCCATGGTGATGAGCATCTACGAGAGGGAGAGTGGATCTACATACCCTTGTAGATCGCTAAGCGGGAAGCGTTAAAAACGCGGTTGGTGTAGTTGAACGTCTTCATGATCCAAATCACCGAGCGTCCCGCAATCCAATCACGATCCATCCCGCGAACTTGATCACGATCCATCCCGCAAACTTGATCACGGTCCTTCCAATCTAGCGCCGAACGGACGGCACCTCCATGTTCAGCACACGTGCAACATGATGGCGATCTCCGCCGTCTTGATCTAGCAAGAGGGAGCGGAGACGAAGAAGAGTTCTCAGGTAGCATGACGGTGCTCCGGCGATGGTGGTGGAGCTATTCTGGCAGGGCTTCGCCTAAGCACTGCAGAAATCCGATCTAGAGGAGAAACTATGCACTGGAGGAACGGGTAGCACGTGGCTGAAAATTCTGTGCCAAAACCCTAAAATCCTCTAGTATATATAGGAGGGAGGGAGGAGAGTCTTGGCGCAAGGGCCAAGCCTCCTTTGGTTCGGCAGAAGTGGGGAGGAGAGGAGGACTCCTCCTCCAATCCTAGTAGGACTAGGATTCCTCCCTTTTTGGCCTTTTTCCATCTTTTAACCTTTGGGCTTTTTCTCCCAGCCGCATGGGACTTGTGTGGGACATCTACCAGCCCAAAAATGGCTGGTATTTAATCTCCCACAGACCATGAAGCCTCTTGGGTCGAAATACTCCTCCTCGTGGTCTCCCGGTACACTACCAGCACTCCTGGTACATTACCGATTAGCCCGAAACTTTTCCGTGAACAAAATGGGACTTCCTATATATCAATATTTACCTCCAGACCATTCCAGAGCTCCTCGTGATGTCTAGGATCTCATACGGGACTCCGAACAACCCTTGGTCACCACCATACATTACTCTATACTACCGAAACGTCACCAAACCTTAAGTGTGCAGACCCTGCGGGTTCAAGAACTATGTAGACATGACCGAGACACCTCTACGGTCAATAACCAATAGCGGGACCTGGATGCCCATATTGGTTCCTACAAATTCTACGAACATCTTCATCGGTCGAACCTCTATGTCAAGGATTCAGTTAATCCCGTATGATGTTCCCTTTGTTCTTCCGTATGTTACTTGCCCGAGATTCGATCGTCGATATCTCCATACCTAGTTCAATGTCGTTACCAGCAAGTCTCTTTACTCGTTCCGTAATACAAGATCTTGTGACTAACATTTAGTCACATTCCTTGCAAGGCTTATTCTGATGTTGTATTACCGAGTGGGCCCTGAGATACCTCTCCGTCACACGGAGTAACAAATCCCAGTCTTGATCCATGCCAACTCAACTGACACCCTCAGAGATACTTGTAGATCACCTTTATAGTCACCCAATTACGTTGTGACATTTGATACACACAAGGCACTCCTCCGGTGTCCGTGAGTTACATGATCTCATGGTCATAGGAACATATACTTGACATGTAGAAAACAGTAGCAATAAACTGACACGATCATATGCTACGTTTGTAGTTTGGGTCTTGTCCATCACATCATTCTCCTAATGATGTGATCCCGTTATCAAATGACATGACATGTCAATGGCTAGGAAACCTTGACCATCTTTGATTAACGAGCTAGTTCACTAGAGGCATACTTGGGACAAGGTGTTGTCTATTTACCCACACATGTAATGTGTTTCCAATCAATACAATTATAGCATGGATAATAAACGATTATCATGAACAAGTAAATATAATAATAAACACTTTATTCATTGCCTCTAGGGCATATTTCCAATAGACTGGGCCCGTAATCGGAGGATTATCGTCATGGCTTGCCAGAAATCATATGTCGTTGATGCACCGCTTGGTGACCAACCAGAAGACATGACCTCCGAAGACGTTAAGAATGCTTGGGAGGCACGTTCTGGAGATTACTCAATAGTTTAGTGTGCAATACTGTATGTCTTAGAACCGGGACTTCAAAGACGTTTTGAACGTCATGGAGCATATGAGATGTTCCAGGAATTGAAGTTTATCTTTCAGAAGAATGCCCGAATCGAGAGGTACGATACCTCCGATAAGTTCTATGCTTTCAATATGGAGGAGAACGGGTCTATCAGTGAACATATATTTAGAATGTCTGGGTATGCGACTCGTCTAGCGGAGTTGGGAATTGCCCTTCCGCCAGAAGCGATCACTGACAGAGTTCTTCAATCGCTGCCACCTAGTTACAAGAGCTTTGTGATGTACTATAAAATGCATGGGATAAACAAGTCAGTTGCCGAGCTGTTTGCGATGCTAAAAGTCGCTGAGTCTGAAATCCAGAAAGAACATCAAGTGTTGATGGTCAATAAAACCACTAGTTTCAAGAAGAATGGCAAGGGCAAGGGAAAGAAAGGTAAAACCAAGAAGGATGGCAAAGCAGTTGCTACACCTATAAAGAAGCCCAAGCATGGACCCAAGCCAGAAACTGAGTGCTTTCATTGCAAGGGAACTGGTCACTGGAAGAGGAACTGCCCCAAGTACCTGGCTGACAAGAAGGCGGCCAGCGACAAACAAGGTATATATGATATACATATTATTGATGTGTACCTTAATAGCTCTCGTTGTAGTGCCTGGGTATTTGATATCGGTTCGGTTGCTCACATTTGCAACTCAAAAGAGGAACTACGGAATAGATGAAGGTTGGCAAAGGATGAAGTGACGATGCGCGTGGGAAATGGTTCCAAGGTTGATGTGATCACCGTCGGCACGCTCTCTCTTTGATTACCATCGAGATTAGTGATGAACCTGAATAATTTTTATTTAGTGCCTACGTTAAGCATGAACATTATATCTGGATCTTGTTTATTGCGAGACGGTTACTCATTTAAATCAGAGAATAAAGGTTGTTCTATTTATATGAGTGGTATCTTTTATGGTCATGCACCCAATGTGAGGGGTTTATTCATATTGAATCTTGATAGTGATGACACACATGTTCATAACATTGATGCCAAAATATGTAGAGTTGATAATGATAGTACAAATTTCTTGTGGCACTTCCGTTTAGGTCATATTGGTGTAAAACGCATGAGGAAGCTCCATGCTGATGGACTTTTGGAGTCACTTGATTTTGAATCACTTGACACATGTGAACCATGCCTCATGGGCAAGATGACTAAAATGTCATTCTCTGGAACAATGGAACGGGCAAGTGACATATTGGAAATCATACATATTGATGTGTGCGGTCCGATGAATGTTACAACGCATGGTGGATATCGTTATTTTCTCACCTTCACTGATGACTTAAGTAGATATGGGTAGATTTACTTAATGAAACACAAGTCTAAATTGTTTGAAAAGTTCAAGCAATTTCAGAGTGAAGTTGAGAATCATCGTAACAAGAAGATTAAATTCCTATGATCTGATCAAGGAGGTGAATATCTGAGTTATGAGTTTGGCAGTCACTTAAGACAATGTGGAATTGTTTCACGGTTGACACCGCCCGGAACACCACAGCGTAATGGTGTGTCCGAACGTCGTAATCGAACCTTATTAGATATGGTGCGATCTATGATGTCTCTTGCTGATTTGCCACTATCGTTTTGGGGTCATGCATTAGAGACAGCTGCATTCACTTTAAATAGGGCACCAACAAAATCCACTGAGATGACGCCATATCATCTATGGTTTGGCAAGAGGCCAAAGTTGTCGTTTCTTAAAGATTGGTGATGTGATGCTTATGTCAAAAAGCTTCAACCTGAAAATCTGGAACCCAAAGCGGAGAAATGTGTCTTCATAGGATACCCAAAAGAGACAGTCGGGTATACCTTCTATCTCAGATCCGAAGGCCAAGTGTTTGTCACTAAGAAGGGAACATTTCTTGAGAAAGAGTTTCTCTCGAAAGAATTGAGTGGGAGGAAAATAGAGCTTGATGAGGTGATTAAACCTTTACTTCAACCAGAAACTAGCGCAGCGCAGAAAGATGTTTCTGTGGAACCTACGACAGTAGAAGAGGGAATTATTGATGATGATCATGAAGCTTCGGATCAAGCTACTATTGAACCTCATAGGTTGACAAGGGCGCGTACTACTCCTGAGTGGTATGGCAACCCTATCATGGAGGTCATGTTGTAGGACAACAATGAACCTACGAGCTATGGAGGAGCAGTGATGGGCCCAGATTCCGAGAAATGGATAGTGGCCATGAAGTCCGAGATGGGATCCATGTATGAAAACAAAGTATGGACTTTGGAAGTATTACCTGAAGGGCGAAAGGCCATTCAGAACAACTGGATCTTTAAGAAGAAGACAGACGCGGACGACAATGTCACCGTTTATAAAGCTTGACTTGTGGCAAAGAGTTTTTCACAAGTTCAAGGAGTTGACTACGATGAGACCTTCTCACCCGTAGCGATGCTTAAGTTTGTCAGAATCATGTTGGCAATAGCTGCTTATTTCGACTATGAAATTTGGCAGATGGATGTCAAAACAGCGTTCCTTAACGGTTTCCTTGAGGAAGAGTTGTATATGATGCAACCCGAAGGTTTTGTTGATCCAGAGAATGCTGACAAAGTTTGCAAACTCCAGCGATCCATTTATGGGCTGGTGCAAGCATCTCAGAGTTGGAATAAGCATTTTGATGAGGTGATCAAAGCGTTTGAGTTTATACAAGTTTATGGAGAAGCTTGTATTTACAAGAAAGTGAGTGGGAGCTCTATAGCGTTTCTAATATTGTATGTGGATGACATATTGCTGATTGGAAACAATATAGAAATGCTGGAAAGCGTGAAGGAATATTTGAATAAGAGTTTTTCAATGAAGGACCTAGGAGAAGCTGCTTTCATATTAGGCATTAAGATCTATAGAGATAGATCGATACGCTTAATAGCACTTTCACAGAACACATACCTTGATAAAGTTTTGAAGAAGTTCAACATGGATCAGTCCAAGAAGGGGTTCTTGCTTATGTTACAAGGTGTGAAGTTGAGTAAGACTCAATGCCCAATGACTGCAGAACATAGAGAAAAGATGAGTGTCATCCCCTATGCTTCAACCATAGGCTCTATCATGTATGCAATGCTCTGCACAAGGCCCGATGTCAGCCTTGCCATAAGTATGGCCGGAAGGTTTCAAAGTGATGCTGGAATGGAGCACTGGCAGCGGTCAAGAATATCCTTAAGTACCTGAAAAGGACTAAGGAAATGTTTCTCGTTTATGGAGGTGATGAAGAGCTTGTCGTAAAGGGTTACATCGATGCAAGCTTTGACACTGATCCGGATGACTCTAAGTCACAAACCGGATACGTATTTATTCTCAATGGGGGATCGGTAAGCTGGTGCAGTTCCAAGCAAAGCGTGGTAGCCGATTCTACATGCGAAGGGGAGTACATCGCAGCCTCGGAGGCGGTGAAGGAAGGTGTCTAGATGAAGCAGTTCATGACAGATCTTAGAGTAGTGCCCAGTGCACTAAATCCAATGAACCTGTTCTGTGACAACACTGGTGCCATTGCTCTGGCCAAGTAACCAAGGTTTCACAACAGGACCAGACACATAAAGTGGCGCTTCAACTCCATCCACGATTACATCGAGGAGAAGGACATAAATATTTTCAAAGTGCACACGAATCTGAATGCTGGACCTTTTGACTAAACCTCTTCCAAGGGCTAAACATGATCAACACCAGAACTGCATGGGTGTTCGATTCATAACAATGTAAATCACATAGTGATGTGAACTAGATTACTGACTCTAGTGCAAGTGGGAGACTGTTGGAAATATGCCCTAGAGGCAATAAATAAAGTGTTTATTATTATATTTCCTTGGTCATGATAATCGTGTATTATCCATGCTATAATTGTATTGATTGGAAACACATTACATGTGTGGGTAAATAGACAACACTTGGTCCCTAGTATGCCTCTAGTGAACTAGCTCGTTGATCAAAGATGGTCAAGGTTTCCTAGCCATTGATATGTGATGTCATTTGATAACGGGATCACATCGCTAGAAGAATAATGTGATGGACAAGACCCAAACTACAAATGTAGCATATGATCGTGTCATTTTATTGCTACTGTTTTCTGCATGTCAAGTATATGTTCCTATGACCATGAGATCATGCAACTCATGGACACCGGAGGAGTGCCTTGTGTGTATAAAACGTCGCAACATAACTGGGTGACTATAAAGGTGCTCTACAGGTATCTCCAAGGCTGTCTGTTGAGTTGGCATGGATCAAGACTGGGATTTGTTACTCCGTGTGACGGAGAGGTATCTCAGGGCCCACTCGGTAATACAACATCACAATAAGCCTTGCAAGCAATGTGACTAAGTGTTAGTCATGGGATCTTGTATTATGAAACGAGTAAAGAGACTTTCCGGTAACGAGATTGAACTAGGTATGGAGATACCGACGATCGAATCTCGGGCAAGTAACATACTAAAGAACAAAGGGAACATCATACGGGATTAACTGAATCCTTGACAGAGAGGTTCGACCGATAAAGATCTTCATAGAATATGTAGGAACAAATATGGGCATCCAGGTCCCGCTATTGGTTATTGACCGTAGAGGTGTGTCAGTCATGTCTACATAGTTCTCGAACCCGCAGGGTCTGCACACTTAAGGTTTGGTGACGTTTCGGTAGTATAGAGTTATGTATGGTGGTGACCGAAGGTTGTTTGGAGTCCCGGATGAGATCCCAGATGTCACGAGGAGATCCATAATGGTCCGGAGGTAAAGATTCATATATAAGAAGTCCTATTTTGGTCGCCGGAAAAGTTTCGGGCTAATCGGTAGTGTACCGGGAGTGCCGGTAGTGTACCGGGAGACCATCGGGAGGGGTATTTTGACCCAAGAGGCTACATGGGCTTTGGGAGAGTAAATACCATCCCTTTGTGGGCCGGTGGAAGTCCCACACAAGGCCCATGCGTCTGGGAGGAAAAGCCCAAAGGGAAAAAGGTGAAAAAACGCAAGAAAGGAGGAATCCTAGTCCTACTAGGATTGGAGGAGGAGTCCTCCTCTCCTCCCCACTTCGGTCGAACCAAAGGAGGCTTGGCCCTTGCGCCAAGTGCTCTCCTCCCTTCCTCTTATATATACTGGAGGTTTTGGTTTTTGCACAGAAGTTTCAGCCATGTGCTACCCCTTCCTCCAGTGCATAGTTTCTCCTCTACATCGGATTTCTGTAGTGTTTAGGCGAAGCCCTGCCGGAATAGCTCCACCACCATCGCCGGAGCGCTGTCATGCTGCTGGAGAACTCTTCTTCCTCTCCTCTCCCTCTTTCTGGATCAAGACAGCGGAGATCGGTATCAAGCTATACGTGTGCTGAATGCGGAGGTGCCGTCCGTTCGGCGCTAGATCGGAAGGACCGTGATAAAGTTCACGGGACGGATCGTGATCAAGTTCGCGGGACGGATCATGATTGGATCGCGGGACGCTCGGCGATTTGGATCACGAAGACGTTTGACAACACCAACCGCGTTTCTTAACGCTTGCCGCTTAGCGATCTACAAGGGTATGTAGATCCACTCTCCCTCTCGTAGATGCTCATCACCATGGATGGGTCTTGCATGAACGTAGGAAATTTTTTGTTTCCCATGCAACGTTCCCCAACATAGTCCCGGTTGGTGCCACCAACGGGGACTAAAGGCCCCCTTTTAGTCCCGGTTGCAGCAACCAACCGGGACTAAAGGTCAATTTTAGCAGCCCAAAAGGCGGGAAGCAGAGGCCTTTGGTGCCGGTTGGTGGCTCCAATCGGGACCGATTGGTGGCTCCAACCGGGACTAAAGGGGGGACTTTAGTCCCAGTTGGAGCCACCAACTAAATCGCCTTGTGGGGCAAAATTCCTTTTACTATTACAGTTTTTAACAAATACATACTTTGATAATTTTAGTTAATATTATTTTAATTCTTTTTGCTAATGAAGAATATTATATTTAATTGATTATTTTTAGTTCTTTCTTGGTGTTGTTATAGTTTTATAAAATAATTTTCTGTATATTTTTAAACATATTTTAACTCAAGACTTTTTCTGCATATTTTTAAACATATTTTAACTCATGACTTTTTCTGCATTCAATATGCACCATTCAAAGCCACATCATCACTTTTCAACTCTTTTCTGACTTCATTTGCTATTTTTCATGAAATTCATCATTTATTTTGAGCTAAAATGACCCTGAATTGAAAAGCACTGAAAATGAACTCTAGAATGGTTGAAAGTTGACATGCTATCATCATTTCACCCACATAGCATGTGCTAAAAAGGTGAGAGGGTTGCGGCAAAAAATGGATGTATTTCGTGTACAAAATGGACAATCTCTTTCGAAGTATCGGGGTTTCGAACGAAAACACATCTGTTACAAAAGGATTTCAATTTTTAAACATATTTGAATTCAAGACTTTTTTTGCATTCAATATGGACCGTTCAAAGCCTCATCATCCCTTTTTAACCCTTTCTGACTCCATTTGCTATTTTTCATGCATTTCATCATTTATTTTTAGCTAAAATGACCCAGAATTGAAAGGCACTACAAATGAACTATGAAATGGTTGAAAGTTGGCATGTTACCATCATTTCACCCACATAGCATGTGCTAAAAAGTTGATAGGGTTACGGCAAAAACTGGACGCACTTCTCTTTCGAAGTATCTCTTTCGAAGTATCAGGGTTTCGGACGAAAACACGTCTGGTACAAAAGGCATTTCATTTCTTGACATGTAACTATAGTGATATTCTAGATCAAAGCCATCATCAAAATAGTTGTGGAGAGAAAGTATTCACTTTTTCTTCGCGTGTGTCCCTTGTTTATTGCGCTGTAACCATGGATAATCTTCATCTTTCAACAGGGTGCTTGGGTCAGCCTTCACTTTGAAGGGAGGAATTTCATGAAACTTTTTATAATCTGTAGACATGTCTGTCTTGACCTCCACTCCCATGATGTCTCTTTTCCCTGAAAGAACTATGTGGCGCTTTGGCTCATCGTATGATGTATTCGCTCCCTTATCTTTTCTTTTTCTTGGTTTGGTAGACATGTCCTTCACATAGAAAACCTGCACCAGATCATTGGCTAGGACGAATGGTTCGTCTGTGTACCCAAGATTGTTCAGATCCATTGTTGTCATTTCGTATTGCGGGTCTACCTGTACCCTGCCTCCTGAAAGACTGACCCATTTGCACCGAAACAAAGGGACCTTAAAATCATGTCCATAGTCAAGTTCCCACATGTCCACTATGTAACCATAATATGTGTCCTTTCTCCTGTTGGTTTCTACATAAAAGCGGACACCACTGTTTTGGTTGGTGCTCTTTTGATCTTGGGCGATCATGTAAAATGTATTCCCATTTATCTCGTACCCTTTGTAAGTTAATACAGTCGAAGATGGTTCCCTGGCCAATGAGTACAACTCATCTGCAATAGTGGTGTTACCCATGAGATGTGTTTGCAACCAACTGCCGAAAGTTCTGATGTGTTCGCATGTAATCCAGTCGTCACATTGCTCCGGGTGTTTGGAGAGCATAATATTCTTGTGTTCATTGACATACGGGGTCACCAAGGTTGAATTCTGTAGAAATGTGTAGTGTGCTTGATACCAAGAATGCCCATCCCTACATATTATTGAGTCTGGTCCTAGCATGCCTTTTCCAGTAAGTCTCCCCTCATACCGCGATTGAGGGAGACCAATCGGCTTAAGGTCAGGAAAGAAGTCAACACAAAATCCAGTGACCTCCTCTGTTTGATGGCCCGTGGAGATGCTTCCTTCTGGCCTATAATGCTTACGAACATATTTCTTTAAGACTCCCATGAAACTATCAAAGGGTAACATATTGTGTATAAATACAGGGCCCAGAATGCCAGTCTCATCGACTAGATGAACTAGGACGTGCGTCATGATACTGAAGAAGTATGGTGGGAACACCAGCTTGAAACTGACAAGACATTGCACCAAATCACTCTTTAACATTGGCAGGATTTTTGGATCGATTACGCTCTGAAAGATTGCATTGAGGAATACTCATAGCTTCATAATGGCTATTCGAACGTTTTCTTGTAGAATCCCCCTCAATGCAACCGGAAGTAGTTAAATCATAATCACGTGGCAGTCATGAGACTCTGGAACTTTTTCTCTTCCATATTTGTTATTCCCTTTATATACGACGAGAAGCCAGGCGGGACCTTCATACTGATCAGGCATTCAAAGAAGATTTACTTCTCTTCTTTGGTAAGAGCATAGCTGGCAGGACCTTCATAGTGCTTTGGATGCATGCCGTCTTTTTCATGCACACGTTGCTGGTCCTCCCATGCCTCCGGTGTATCTTTTGTCTTCCCATAAACTCCCAAGAATCCTAGCAGGCTCACCCAAAGATTCTTCATCACATGCATCACGTCAATTGCAGAGCGGACCTATAGGTCTTTCCAATAGGGTAGGTCCAAAATATAGATTTCTTCTTCCATATGGGTGCGTGTCCCTCTTTGTCTATCGGAACAGATAGTCCACCATGACCCTTTCTGAATATTACTTGTAAATCATTGACCATATCAAGTATGTGATCACCAGTAGAGAGGGCGGGGTTCTTCCGGTGATTTGCCTCACGTTTGAAATGCTTTCCTTTCCTTCGACATTGATGGTTGGTAAGAAGAAATCGACAGTGCCCGAGGTACACATTCTTCCTGCATTTGTCCAAATATATACTTTCGATGTCATCTAAAGAGTGTGTGCATGCGTGGTATCCCTTGTTTGTCTCTCCTGAAAGGTTACTGAGATCAGGCCAATCGTTGATGGTTACAAACAGCAAAGCATGTAGGTCAAACTCGTCCTATTTGTTCTTATCCCACACACGTACATATTTTCCATTCCATTGTTTTAAAAGTTTATCAACTAATGTCCTTAGGTACACATCAATGTCATTGCCGGGTTGCTTAGGGCCTTGGATGAGCACTGACATCATAATGAACTTACACTTCATGCACAACCAAGGAGGAAGGTTATACATACATAGAGTCACAGGCCATGTGCTATGATTGCTACTCTGGTCCCCAAAAGGATTAACGCCATCTGCACTTAAACCAAACCATATGTTCCTTGGGTCACCAGTAAAGTCCCTCCAATTTCTCTCGATCTTTCTCCACTGCGACCCGACGGCGGGTGCTCTCAACTTCCTGTCTTTCTTACGATCTTTTATGTGCCGTCGCATCAACTCGACATGGTTTCTATTTCTGGGCAATTTGTTATCCTTTGGAAGCTTCTTCTTCATTATTTTCAGTAGTGAACCAAATCCCTTGTCAGATACACCATTGTCTGCCTTCCATTCCAGCAATTCTAGTGTGGTACTGAGCTTTATGTTCTCATCTTCGCAATTTGGGTACAACCCTTTTTTGTGATCCTCTAACATGCGATCGAACTTCAACTTCTCCCTTTCACTTTTGCATTCTCTCTATGCACATTGTCTGGGCAAAGATCATCATCGGGCACATTGTCTGGTTCCTCTTGATCTTGAGCTTCCCCCTTGCAACATCACCGTATTTAGGGGGCGGATAGTTGTCATCATCCTCTTCTTCTTTGTTGTCGTCCATCATAACCACTCTTTCTCGATGCTTGGTCCAAACATTATAGTGTGGCATGAAACCCTTCTCAAGCAGGTAGAAGTGAATTGTTTTAGAGTTGGAGTAATCCTTCGTATTACCACAGACAGTACATGCACAATGCATAAAACCATGTTGCTTGTTTGCCTCAGCCGCATCGGCAAAATTGTGGAGGCCCTTAATGTACTCGGAGGTGCGTCGGTCACCATACATCCGTTGCCAGTTCATCTGCGTGCATTATATAATTAAGTGTATCAAAAACCATTACAGAACATCATGAATAGATAAGTGACCAAATTAATAGAAATTCATCATCACATTAAAATCAAAGTACAGTAGTGACCAAAATAAATGCATAAAGTTCATACATAGTTCTCATTGAACAACATATAGCTCTCTAGAGCATCTAATTAAAGCATACATTGAAACTATGTAAAAATATTAAATGCAACAACAAAGCGATCATAACCGCAACTAAGCTACCAATTGATCCAACGACATAATCATACCAAGCCTCAGTATGAATGGCATATTTTCTAATCTTTCTAATCTTCAATCACCAATGGCCCCCGAGGCCTGGCCGGCGCCCTAGCCTCAGGAACTAGGACTGATGCACCCTTTGGTCCCGGTTCGTAAGTGAACCGGGATTAATGCCCTTATCCCGGCCTCAACCAAAGCCCTGTTTTGTACTAGTGTGGGTCCCCATCAAATGATTATTTCGCCAGTATTTTTTATATATTTGAAAATAATTCTCTATCAATTTTTAGGTCATTTGGAGTTCTAGAAAATGTCCAACTCTTCTATAGCCCTTTCCGGTCCATAATTCCAGCTTCGAGTAATTCCCCTCTTTGTATAAAAATAAGAGAGAAAATGCATTATAATTTCATCATAAAGTGAAATAATCATTGAAGACATAATAAGTATCAACAGGAAAACATGATGCAAAATGGATGTATCAGGCCTAAGCTTATTTTGAATACCCACTTACATCCCACTTGTTTGCAACCATAGGGACGTTTAGTGATCTCCCATGTCTCATTAGCCATGATGGAATCCATTCAATAAATACCACATTCTTCTGGTAGTCAGCATCTGGAGATGCAAAAGCTTCTGAAATGGTAGTGGGAGTATCATCCACGATGTACATTTGTGAATCATCACCAAAGTACTTTGGAATCATCTGTCTCTTGCTCCTAGCATGGGCTTCCTTGTCTTCCTCCACGGAAATTTTGATCATTTGTTCATTCTTAATATTGCATATAATTAATTGGCATGCTCAAGAGTCTATTTCAATTTATTTCTAGAAGTGCTTTGCATATTTCTCGTAGATAAATATCCTCAAAGAATGTTGCAGATTTAGACTCCGTAATCTTACCGACCTTCATGTTAGATACCTCATATTTCACTACTAGAAATCTATGGCCAATGGTATACTTAGCATTGCCCAAATTATCACAGTTCATGGTCTTTGGTCCATGCTTATTCTTTTTGGTGATGGACATCATGAATTTTCCCTAGCATTCCCATGTACGTAAGTAAGATAGTGGTATTCTTCTCTTCTCCCAAAGCTTACAGGAAGTAATCTCATTATCCTTCCTGTCAACCTTATTCAGGACATGACATGAATTCAATACAGCCTCCCCCACCAAACAATGGATAAATCATGTGTATATAACAGACATTAACAAAATATGTTAGATTATGGTTTTTCCATTCGACAACTCTTGACTAGGGTGAATAGGGAGGCATCCTATCATGAATAATACCATGTCCCGAATAGAAAGAATCAAAATCATCCGAGAAGTACTATCCACCATGATCATGCCATACTCATTTAATTTTCTTTTCAAGTTGATTCCCAACTTTTGCTTTATAGATTTACAAGTAGTGCAGATCATCATCTTTAACTTTTAACCATTATACATCGCAATATCTAGTTAAATCATCTATCAATGTCATGAAGTATTATTTTTTCACCTTTAGTCAACACACTATTCATATCAGAGAGATCAGAATATATCAGTTCTAATGGTGCCAAGTATCTCTCCTCCGTAGCCATGTGAAGCTTGAGAGGTTGCTTTGCTTGGACACACACACGATACTTAGAACCTCTAGCTAAATTAAACTTGGGATGAAATTCAACTCAGTTAGCAGTGTCATACAACCAAAATTAATTGGAAAAATACGTGGATGCATGCCAAACCTCAGATACATCAATATTCAAATAAATATTTTTCATGATTTTATTACCAAAATCCGCTAGAGATGGTGGAACAATCCTCCAAATTCATAACCTTTTCTTACAAAACCCCATATTTCGGAATAAGTACCTCATTAGACTCAAAGAACAAGTTAAACCTGTATTTACATAGACGGAAGCCACTAACGTGATTCTTCTTGATCGAGGCTTGCCGGGGACAAGTTGCATGTTCTTCAGCCACAATCATCCCCGAAGTAAACTTCAAATCGACCATGCCAACACCATGAACATAAGTACTCATGCCAATCCCTATAAGTCAAAACTTGTCTCGCATGGTCTGGTAAGAAGAAAACAAAGAAATATCAGCAACACATGAAGATGTGCACCTATATCAACCCACCAATTGATAGATTGACATATTAAAAGTGTAGTAAATGAATTACCATATCCAGATGCCCCATCATCATTATTGTTGAAGATCACATTGACAGATTTGGGTTCATGTCCTGGCATCTTACACTTGTTTAGGCACTTGTTGACCCAGTGGCCTTCGTCACCACAAGTGAAGTAACATGTTTCTTCGTGTCTTTCTTCTTCTTCGTCTAGAAGTTGGTATTCTACTGGACCCGGTTCTTTTCATTGAACTTGTGGAGGTTCTTATGTATCATATTGGTGATAGAAGTTCCCACGAACCCTTTATCGCGCAACTCATTGGATCTCAAATTCCACACAACACTCAGATGACCAATGACATTCTCGACTAACAATTCATGACTATGATGTTTCAGAGTAGTACAAAGCTTCTCCAAGAAGGAGGAAATTTACAAATTATGCAACCCACAAAAACTTGCTTGATAACACACACTTATGGACATCAAGCGCCATTACGATGCATCATATATCATGAGTATGGCTCAATACAGGGCAGTTCTCAAAAATCTTGTAATCATGGAACTGCTCCATCGCATACATCTCGCTTCAAGCATTAGTCGCGCCAAATTTATCTTGCAGCACATCCTCATCGTGGTGGATGAGATCTGATTTGGCGGTTCGGGATCCCAAGCTACCGGTGCACAACGTATCATTCAGAAATGTCAAAAGAGGCTTGATAGTGTGGAAGGATGAAAATTCTCCGAAAAAGTGACAAAGGAGATCAGTGGCGGGGCCCTCGATAAGATCCACAATGGTAAACCCATAGGCTTAGGTGTTTGTCGGCCCAGGGGGAATCAGGGTATCACGACTCGTTTGTCGTTGGCACAGAGGGTGACACTAGAGGCGGCCCAAGGAAGGTGGCCCTGCCCCGGCCACACTGAGGGAGTCATTTCGCGACGGGAAAACCCCATGAAGACCCATACCGCTCAAAGAAGCCCTGATGAGGTTGCCAAGTGCCAGTTCGCTTCACGAGGCTTCCTCTGTGGGGCAAACTCATGAGGCTCGGCGTACGACGCCAGCTGCAGGGTCCCGTTCCCATCACGTGGGTGACGCGCTCGCATAGAGAAGGATGACAAAGGCTGCACCGACCAACGTGGTTTGGGAGGATTTCCTCTTTGGTGATTAAGGTGCAGCGCCTACTATCGCTCCAAAAGCAGGATCCTAAAGCTTGCGGTTTCAGTGAAAGAGGATCGAGACAGATTGGCGCAGCAAGACGGAGGTCATCGCGCAGTAACAAAAACTACGTTACCAGGCGAAGACGACCTTTAGTTAGGATTAGTCTGAGATTCGGTCCCCCTTTGAATTGTCGCGCTATGGCGACCCTTTCCTGCTCACATTTTTGGGGAAGAGGAGCAAGGCACTACAAAGGGGGCACGACCGCTTCCATGTAAGGGGATCGGGCCATTCTCTCCCGCACACCTCGTGTACCTGATCCACAAGCTCTCCCACATAGAGCAACTCGACACACGCAGTAGTAGGGTTTTACACCGCACGATGGCCCGAACCCGAGTAGCTCG
The DNA here is from genome assembly GCA_022496015.1 of Hordeum marinum. NCBI lineage: Eukaryota > Viridiplantae > Streptophyta > Magnoliopsida > Poales > Poaceae > Hordeum > Hordeum marinum. The sequence continues at coordinate 95,418,390 of CM039678.1, forward strand.
CGTGACCCTATAATTTCTGGTAATAAGGAGTGAGCTCGCTGTCGATCTTGCTGTGTTTACCGTCATGTTGCACGTTGCCAAGCCAAGTCCCACAGTGTTTGAATGCCAGCTCTTTGATGCAGATCCCGAACTTCGACATTTGGCGCGACGGGTAGGGGGACTTGCCATCTTTGCGCCTTTGGCCTCGACATCACCATCGACAAGGACAAATCCACCACTCAACGGGAGCGCACCACATGCGAGGCTGAACCGCCCATGGTGCCCTGGGATGGCGCCCTCGCGTCGAACCCGGGCCCACCGGGGAGCGGTCGGCTCTGTACGTCCACCCGTCGGCAGGCAAGCAGGCGCTTGACCTCTCTGTTGCTGCCTCCTCACCCACAGGTCGCATCCCTCTGCTCTGCGCGCTAAACTGCTCATGGCTCGGGGGCTGTTGTCGCCCCGCTAGGGGTGGCCGTGGCGCCCTACCTGAGCGCACCACCAAGCTCATATCTACCGCACACGACAGCCAGCGCGCCCTCACTCTAAGTCCGCCTCACCATGGCATGCTGGGTGATAGAGGCACACCTTCTATCCTCCTCCTGTGTATCACGGCACGGGTGGCATGGGCGGTAGAAGCGCGCCTCTGGTCAAGAGCGACGCTACCGGTGGGGGCTCTCAGGAGCCTTGCTGGGTGGCCTGCATCCTCGACAGGGCCTGAGCCCCTCCATCTATCCACCACCTCAAGCGTTTATCATGCGAGGCATACGCGAGCATGCCGACACCCGACTCCGCCAGCCACCTCGGGTGGTCTGGGACCCCCATCGCTTTGGACGCCAGTGGCCACCCCAAGTCCACTAGGGTCGTGGATGTTGTCCCTCTGTTGTGCACTCCCACCATCATTGGAGTACCCATCTCCAAGACACTCATCGACTGCGCTGAGGCCTCAACTTGATCTTGGTTGAATCCTTTTAAATGCTCCAAGTACCCTACGAGCGCCTGGCGCCCTCTAGGCCTTTCTCGGGCGTCACCCATGGGTCTGCACTTCCCCTGATGCACGTGTGTGTCCCTGTCACTTTCGGCACCCGCTAGGACTACCGCACGGATTTCATCATCTTCGATGTGGTTCCCATCGACCTACCCTACAACGCCATCTTGGGCTACTCGGCACTCTCCAAGTTCATGGTTGTGACCCAGGATGCCTATGGCCTTCTCAAGATGCCCAGGTGCAGCGGCACCCTCACCATCCGCCACGATGAGAAGGATGTGATGCGCGCCCTCGTGCACACATACAAGGTGGCAGCTACCATATCCCCGGCCGAGGTGGACGCCGCTATACGTGCCGAGCCGGCACCCGTGAAGAAGAGGCCCTGTTCTCCCAAGAGCGGGCCAACACCAAGAAGCTATCATTGGATGGGACTGATGTGGGGCCTTTCGCCACTATTGGCGGCGACCTCTTCCTCAAGAAGAATAGCGAGTGATAATCCCCAGGTGCAAGGAATCATCGTAGAAATTTCCAAAGGTGGAAGTGATAAGTATGGAGTGTCGAGCCCAAAAGGAGCTAAAGGTCAAATCAATATTCTCTTAAGTCCTATCTGCCACTGATATGGCTCTACGTACACCGAACATTTTGTTCCATCTGGAAACGAGAAATAAAACAACGTTGTGGGTATGAAGAGGGTAGCTTTGCATGATATCGGAGAAATAAAAATATTAAAATAGGTGTTGTTAACATAAAGTTAGAATATATTACTATATATTATAAATAGCGAGTGTGGAATCATGATGGATCGGTGTGCGGAATTATCCTAGGCAATTGTTAACAAGATCAGTAATCATTATTGCAATTTTATATGAGGGAGGGGCATAAGCTAACATATTTTCTCTACTTGGATTATATGCACTTATGATTGGAATTATAGCAAGCATCCGTTACTACTAAAGATCATTAAGGTAAAACCCAACCATAGCATTAAAGTATCAAGTCCCCTTTATCCCATACGCAACAACCCCCTTACTCGGGTTTAAGCTTCTGTCACTCTAGCAACCCACTATAAGTGAATCATGAATGTATTGCAACAGCCTACAACAGGAATCCTTCACGTGTGTGTGGCACAGAAGGCACCACAAGACAGCACCAAAATAAAACATACAAGTCAAACAAATCTAGATCATCAATCAACCCAAAAGACAAAAGAAATCTACTCAAAACATCATAGGATGGCAACACATCATTGGATCATAATATGTCGCATAAAGTACCATGTTCAAGTAGGGGATTACAGCATGGTGCGGGAGAGTGGACTGCTTAAAAGAGACGAGGAAGGTGATGAACATGGTGATGTTGATGAAGACGATCACCGCGGTAATGGTTCCCCCGGCCGCACTCCGACGCCACCGAGAGTGAGGGGGAGAGGGTCTCCCCCTTGTGCTTCCTCCTCCATGACCTCCCCCCATTTAAATGGGGAGAGGTTCTCCCTCTAGTCCTTGGCTCCATGGTGATGAGGGCCCCCTCCGGCTACCTCCTCCATGTGCTTCAATGATGATGGCCCCCTCCGGCAGGGTGCCATAAAGGGCGTAGATTGATTCTTCATGGCTACAGAGGATTACACCAGAGGAACTTTCGATCTCAGGTTCTTTTTGGAGGTTTGGGTATTTATAAGAATTTTTGGCATCGGTCTCACGTCAAGGAGGTGCCCTAGGGGCCCACAAGCCCGAAGCACCCTCCCTAGGGGGTACAGCTCTCCTAGAGGTCTTGTGGACTCCTCATCCACTTCCTATCCCAGCTCTTGTGCTTCGGGGGTCTCTTTTGGTCCATAAATAATCACCGTAAATTTTCAGCCCATTCCGAGAACTTTTATTTTTTCAGAAAAAACGACACCACGGTAGTTCTGTTGAAAACAATGCCAGTCCGGGTTAGTTCTAATGAAATCATACAAAAACCATATAAAATTGTTGTAAACATGACATGAATACTTCATAAATTATAGATACATTGGAGAAGTATTGGCATCCCCAAGCTTAATTCTTGCTCATCCTTGAGTAGGTAAATGATAAAAGAAATAATTTATGAAGTGTGAATGCTAGCATAGTGCATAACCTTGATCAATGATAGTTCCAAACACTTTTTCTTGCATCACTATATATCATAAACATTAGGTCGTTTCATAAAACTTCTCATGATCAAGTAACTAGCTATTCTCATGTTAAAGTATAGACCATAAAGTTTCTTGAAAACTAACAAACTATGCTTCCAGTCACCAAACAATTGCAATTCATCTTATCTTTTGGAAGGGTCTATGTAAGAGCTTTGATTTAGCAAATTCCACATACTCAACTGTCATATAGTCTTCCTTGATTGCTAACACTCAGAGCATATTTTTAGGGAAAATGGCATCCGTCGAACATAGAGAAAGATAGGGGCTTAATGTTTTGCCTCCCAACTTATTTATTATATAGATAATTGTCAACAATAATAATTCATGATCAAATATATTTGAATGGCCATATATGCTTGGATCTTTCCCCACCACGTGATGCTTCCTAACTAAAGAATAATTGATGTTGAGCTAGAAGGAATACTATTGACTCTTGCATAAAAGTAAATACATTAAAGTAAAAGATAGGCCCTTTGCAGAGGGAAGCATAGGTTGTCATGCCCTTTTTAAATTTTGGATGTGCAAACCCTTAATGTAAAGGAATGTGACGTTGTATTGCCCTTTGTGATAGCAACCTTTATTATGAAGTTCGTCACTTTTATTTTTTTTACCATCACAAGTTGGTACACCGCTTATTTTCCCATACAATAAAAGAACATACATATTTAGTAGCAATTTTTATTGCTTTTTGCACCGATGAAAGCTTACTTGATGGATCTTATCCAATCCATAGGTAGAAATGGTGGACATTCATGGCAAGAAACTGGGTTTAAGGGTTTTGGATGCACTAGTAGTATCTCTACTTAGTACAAATTTTTGGCTAGCAAAATATCCTAAGAAAGCACCACATGTTGGAGTATCCATAACAATATAACTTCTATACAAATATACCCAAGGATAACTCATTACATTGTCTTCCTTGTCCAACTTCAAATAATTTGCTCAAGTTTAAAAAAAATAATGGGTCTCACAATCATAGAAGATGTCCATGATAGAATATTTATATGTGAAGTCTCTCTTCCGTCAGTATTCTTTCTTAAATTGTTCAAGTGACCAATGCGGTGTTTGTTAACTTTCAATAAATTTTGACCACATATACTTCTTATATGTTAAGTCATTACTACCCATGGGATAATAATATAAAACATATACAATTTCATATTTATGATATTCAATTCATTCAACCATTTACTCATAGGATATAAGTGAAGCACGAGAGTAAATGACAAAACTACTACAAAAAGATATAAGTGAAGATCAATCTGTAGTCAAGTAGTTAAATAGCCATGTGAAGACTCTCTCTAATTCAATATTTAAGATCCAATGAGTTTATTTCAACATATAGTAAAATGAAAATACGCTCCAAGCAAAACACATCTCATGTGACGAACAAAAATATAGCTCCGAGTAAGGTATACCGATAGTTTTGAAGACGAAAGAGGGGATGTCTTCTGGGGCATCCCCAAGCTTAGTTGCTTGTATCTTCCTTTAATTTTATATTGAGGTGCCTTAGTTATCCCCAAGATTAGGTTCTTGTCACTCATTATCCTCATATCGATATCTCACGCAAAACATGAAAATTTCAATCACACAAAACTTAACGAAACTTTGTGAGATGGGTTAGTAGGGTAAAACGAACCATTCACTTGCGTACTGTCAAAGAAAAGATTCATAATTGTTTAAAATAACTCCTACTTTACTCTATAATTTCTACAATTTATATTGAGCAATATAATCCATAGAAACTATAAAACTAGCAAAGTATGCATTAATGGTAGAATCTGTCAAAAACGGAACAGTCTGTAATGATCTGAATACTAGCCAAACTTATGTTGCTCCAAAACTTCTGAAAATTAGGAATACCTAGTAAATTTGTATTCCAATATTGTGTAATAAAATTCAGATCAAAAGCACGCTTTTGTGATTTTCTAAAATTCTGGCAATGAGCTCAAAAGTTTCTATTTTTGCACAGAATCAAGTCAACTATCACCATAGATCATACCAAATGTCTTACTTGGCACTTTATTGAAGAAAAAAGCTACAAAAATGATTACTACAGTATCATAATCATTAGAACACACAAAAATATTAGGGGTAAATATTGGGTTGTCTCCCAACAAGCACTTTTCTTTAATGCGTTTTGACTAGGCATAATTTTTTAATGATACTCTTCCAAGCCCAATTTTGATGATAATTTTACTCATAGTCTAAAATATATAAGTTAAGTTCATAGAGTATTCTACAATTAATATAGATTGACAAATATGCAAGATCAAAATATATAAGTGAAGCACACAAAGCATTCTATAAAGCCATACTCAAAAGATTTAAGTGAAGCGCATGAAGCATTTTGTAAATCAATGAAGGACTATCTCATAGTAGCATGGTTCATAAAAGAAAATAAAAAACATACACAAAAGACGCATATCATTTGAACAAAACAAAAACTGAGATATACCGATAATTGTTAAAGAAGAAAGATGGGATGCCAACCGAGGCGTCCCAAGCTTAGATGCTTCAGTATCCCTGAAATATTTACATGGGGTGCCTTGGGCATCCCCTATCTTGAACTATTTCCACTCCTTATTTCTCTTATATTGATAACTGTTCGATCTTCGAACACTTCATCCACACAAAACTTAGCAAAACCCTCATGAGATCCGTTAGTATAACAAAACAAATCACTACTTTTAGGTACTGTTGTAAACTCATTCCAATTTCATATTAGCATTATATATAATGTATTCGAACTTCACCATGGTTCATACCCCCCGATATAACCCGTAGATTCATCAAAATAAGTGAACAATACATAGAAAACAGAATCTGTAAAAAACAGGAAAGTTTGTAGCAATCTGAACATTTACGATACTTTTGTAACTCTAAATTTTTTTGAAAATTAGGAAACAATAAAAAATTCGCATATAAGTACTGTGTAATTTTTTTTAGAAACTGTTTACGTACCAGTACAAAATGTAAATTCACACACTATAGCCAAAGTTTCTGTTTTTGTACGGCACATAGCAAACAAGCAATCTAATCATCCCGAAGACAAATCTTGGCACATTATTATTATAATACAATGGATATATACAAGGATATAATTATTTTTGAGAAAATTCCATGAAAAATTCTACATTGTTTCCATGAGCATGAACACAAGTGTTCAAGGTCGACCCTCACTTCTACAATGTATAACCTTCCAATGACTTATCTTTTTGAAAAAGTTTTTACTCATAAGAGGAAAAAAAACTCTGTATTATTTGCATTCTTCCAAAAAATATTCCTCCCCACAACTAAAGAAAACAAAAATAAGGATACAAAAAAATATACTTAGTGAAGAAAGCAAACCAACACCCACGACAATATCAAGCCCACGCTATTGTTCCCCGGGAATGGCGCCAGAAAAGAGCTTGATATTCCCCAAGTGCAAGGAATCATCATAGCAATTTACAAAGGTGGAAGTGATAAGTATGGAGTTTTGAACCCACAAGGAGCTAAAGGTAAGATCAATATTCTCTCAAGTCCTATCTGCCACTGATACGACTCTACGTACACCAAACATTTGCTTCCATCTAGAAACGAGAAATAAAACTACGTTGTGGGTATGAAGAGGGTAGCTTTGCATGATATCGGAGAAATAAAAATATTAAAATAGGTGTTGTTAACGTAAAGTTAGAATATATTACTATATATTATAAATAGTGAGTGTGGAATCATGATGGATCGGTGTGCGAAATTATCCTAGGCAATTGCTAACAAGATCAGTAATCATTATTGCAATTTTATATGAGGAAGAGGCATAAGCTAACATATTTTGTCTACTTGGATTATATGCACTTATGATTGGAACTATAGCAAGCATCCACAACTACTAAAGATCATTAAGGTAAAACCCAACCATAGCATTAAAGTATCAAGTCCCCTTTATCCCATACACAACAACTCCCTTACTCGGGTTTAAGCTTCTGTCACTCTAGCAACCCACTATAAGAGAATCATGAGTGTATTGCAACACCCTATAGTGGTAATCCTTCACGTATGCACAACATGGAAGGCACCATAGTACAGCACCAAAATAAAACATACAACTCAAACCAATCTAAATCATCAATCAACCCAAAATACAAAATAAATCTACTCAAATCATCATACGATGGCAACGCATCATTGGATCATAATATGTGGCATAAAGTACCATGTTCAAGTAGAAGATCACAGCAGGGTGAGGGAGAGTGGACAGCTTAAAAGAGATGAGGAAGGTGATGAAGATGGTGATGTTGACGAAGACGATCACCATGACGATGGTTCCCCGGCGGCACTTCGGTACCATCAAGAGTGGGGGGGAGAGGGTCTCCCCCTTGTTTTTCCTATACCTTGGCCTCCCCCTAGATGGGGAGAGGTTCTTCCTCCAGTCCTTGGCCTCCATGGTGATGATGGCCCCCTTTGGCTTCCTCCTCCATGGCCTACGGTGATGATGGACCCCTCCGGGAGGGTGACGGAGAGGGCCTAGATAGATTCTTCGTGGCTACTGAGGCTTGCAACGGAGGAACTTGCGATCTTGGGTTATTTTTGGAGGTTTGGCTATTTATAAGAATTTTTGGCATTGGTCTCACGTCAAGGACGTTCCTGAGGGGCCCACAAGCCTGGGGGGGGGGGGGGGGTAGGGCGCGCCTAGAGGTCTTGTGGCCTCCTCGTCCACTTCCTGGCCCAGCTCTTGTGCTTCGGTGGTCTCTTTTGGTCCATAAAAAATCACCGCAAATTTTCAACCCATTCCGAGAAATTTTATTTCTGACAAAAAACGACACCATAATAGTTTTGCTGAAAACAAAGCCAGTCCGAGTTAGTTCTAATCAAATCATACAAAAAACATATAAAATTGTTGTAAACATGGCATGAATACTTCATATATTATAGATACGTTGGAGGCGTATCAGCACGCTCACCCCATTTCTTAGGGCGAACGCCATATGTTCGCTTGGACGGCCTCAGATATGCCCGGTGTGCCAAGGGAAGTCATCGAGCACCACCTGACGGTCTGCCCCGACGTGCGCCCTGTCAAGCAAAAGGTGTGCCACAAAGCAACCAAGAAGCATTACTTCGTCGTTTAGGAGGTCGAGAAGATCCAAGACGCCTGAGTCATCTGCGAGGTAATTAACCTAGAGTGTATCGCCAACCCCATAATTGTCGCCAAGCCACACGATGACAAGCGTATGTGCGGTGACTTCACCAACCTCAACAATACCTGCCCCAAGGACCACTTCCCACTGCCAAGGATTGGACAGATAGTGGACTCCACCACGAGGTGTGATCTGCTCTACTTCTTGGAGGCCTTCTCGGGCTACCATCAAGTCAAGATGGCAAAAGAGTATGAGGGAAAACCTGCCTTCATCACCCCTTGTGAAGTGTTCTGCTATGTATGCATGCCCTTTGGCATGAAGAGCATGGGAGCCACCTTCTACAGGATAATGTGCATTTGCCCATATGGGGAGAAATGCAGAGGCATACATTGACAACATCATCATCAAAACGTGCAAGGCGCGCACCCTCATCGGGGACCTTGAAGAAAATTTCACCAACCTGCACAAGGTCGACCTCAAGCTCAACCCAGCGAAGTGTGTCTTTGGTGTCCCTTCCGAAAAACTCTTGGGTTTCTTGGTCTCCCATCGCGGCATCAGGGCTAACCCTGAGAAGATCAAGGCAATCAAGCAAATGCGCTCGCCCAACAACCTCAAGGAAATGCAACGTATAGCAGAGTGCATGGCCTCGCTTGGACGCTTCATATCCAAGTTCGGTGAGCGGGCCCTTCCATTCTTCAAGATCATGAAGAGGTCCGGCCCCATCAAGTGGACCCCCCAGACCGACGCTATAATCGAGGACCTCAAGAGGTTCCTCATGAGCACTCCTGCATGGTAGCGTCGTGCCCTCGCGAGCGAGTGGTGCTATACTTGTCGGCCACCCCCAAACGGCAGTGCGGACCTTGTGGTGGAGCTAGAGGAGCAAGCCCGTTGCAAGAAGAAGCCCACCGAGTCCACGCTTGCAGAGGTCGCCCCTACAAAAGCATCTCTCGGGCCCCTCAACGCCCTGCCAGCACCCGCCAAGGGACCTCCTCGGGGGGCATAGGCACTCCCTCAGGGGGCCTCTAGAGGTCCCCCTTCGAAGACCCCCGCAATACCACTGCCTGAGCTCCCTGGCGAGCATGACCTGGACACCATGATCACGTGCTTCATCGAGCACCCCGTCTACTTCGTCACCATGGTGTTGTGGGATGCACGCGAATGATAACCCATGCAGCAGAAGCTTCTCTCGGCGCTCCTCATGGCCTCCAGCAAGCTCTGTCACTACTTCCAGGGGCACCCAGTCAGAGTAAACTCCTCCTAATTTCCTCTCTCATAATAATTACATGTAGGATCATATTCAAATTCAACAATATAGATATCATATAAAATATTTTCTCCATGATCCACATGCACATAGGTTTTACAATCTTCCAAGATAGTGGGATTAACATTAACTACATTCATGTCCTCTCCAAACCCACTGTTATAAAAAAATCATAAGATTGATCATTCTCCGAAGTACTGGGACCATTATTACCTAAATTTGACTCTATTCCAAGCCCACTTTCAGTAATATTGCAAATATAATTATCAATAATAGATTCATCACGAAGCTCAAAATTCTGAAGATCACAAGAAACATCTTGATTATCACCCCAATCATTATCATTACCACAATTGATATTCATTGAAATTATACTAACAAAGTTGCAATCTTGCTTTTCATTCAATAAATATATCCCAATAGCATTTTCATTGATCACTTCATTATGAGCTAATGGTTAACAATTTGCAGCAAGTTGGAAAGATTACCAAGTGGATAAGGATCCATTTATATCAATTTTTTGCATTTACTTCCTGTTTTGGTATGACCAATATAAATATAATATAACTAGGCAAGCAAGCAAAAAGAAATATTTTTGTATTTTTAATTTTTATGATGCAAGCAAAATCTGACAGCAAATGAAAATAAGAACAAGTGAAGGATAATTTGTGAGAAGGTACTTGATAGTAGATTGGTGATACTCCCTGGCAACGGCGCCAGAAATCCTTCTTGATACTTGTGATCTACGTAGGGTTTCCCATGAAGAGGAACCGGTGATGTATCACAGTACGGATAAGTATTTCCCTTAGCTGAGAACCAATGTTTATCAAACCAATAGGAGTAGCACACAACCCCCGTCTTCAGCGACTCCACACAAAGAAGCAAAAACTTGCACCCAACGCGGGCAACAGGGTTGTCAATCCCCTTGGACTTGTTATTTGAAAGCAAGTGAAGTGTGTAGATGTTAGTTGAATAATGTAAATTGCAAAATAAAATAAAAGCAAACAAATGGTAGCAAGGTATTGAAAGATTTTGTAAATATATAAGTTAATAGACCCGGGGGTGATACGTCTCCAACGTATCTATAACTTTTGCTTGTTCCATGCTGTTATATTATCAATCTTGGATGTTTTACAATCATCTTATAGCAACTTTATATCATTTTTTTGGGGCTAACCTATTGACATAGTGCCAAAGTGCCAGTTGTTGTTTTTGCTTGTTTTTTACTTCGCAAAAAATCAGTACCAAACGAAGCCAAAACATCGTCAAACTTTTTGGACAAACTTTTTTGGGCCAGTAGACACAACATGGGCCAGAGAAGTGCTGGAGAGCAATGCCGAGGTGGGTAACACCCACCAGGGCGCGCCAATGGCCCCTGGCGCGGCCTGGTGGGTGGTGCCCACCTCGGGACCCCCTCCACTGACTCTCGCCTCTATAAATTCTCAAATATTTGGAGAACTCTACAGGAGTCCACAAAACCCAATTCCAGCTAACACAAGTTTCAGAACCGTGAGATCCAATCTAACACCATCACGAAGGGGTGCATCGTCTTCATGGGTGCCTCTCCGATGATGCGTGAGTAGTCCACCATAGACCTACGGGTATGTAGGAAGTAGCTAGATGGCCTCCGCTCTCTCTTTTGATTTTCAATACAATGATCTCTTGGAGATCTATTTGATGTGATGACTTTTGCAGTGTGTTTGTTGGGATCCGATGAACTTTGAGTTCATGATTAGTTTTTATCCATGAATATGATTTGAGTCTTCTTTGATCTCTTATTTGCATGATTACTTATAGCCTCGTATTTCTTATTCAAATCTTTGGTTTAGTTAGGCCAACTAGATCGATTTTTCTTGCCATGGGAAGAGGTGCTTTGTGATGGGTTCGATCTTGCGGTGTTCTTTCCTAGTGATAGAAGGGGCAACAAGGCACGCATGTATCGTTGCCGTTAAGGATAACAAGATGGGGTCTATTCCTACATGAATAGATCTTGTCTACATTATGTCACCGTTCTTATTGCATTACTCCATTTTTCCATGAACTTAATACACTAGATGCATCCTGGATAGAGGTCAATGTGTGGAGTAATAGAAGTAGATGCAGAATCACTTTGGTCTAGTTATCTTTGACGTGATGCCTATATAATGACGATTGCCTGGATATCCTCATGATTATTTGATCTTCTATCAATTGCCCAACAGTAATTTGTTCACCCACCGTGTGATATACTCGTGAGAGAAGCCACTAGTGAAACCTATGCCCCCGGGTCTACTTTTCCAACATATTGCTTTCCGATCTACTAATTTTCCAGTTTGTTTTCAAATCTATTGATCCAAAAAACTCAAAAATACCTTTATGCACTTTTTATTTACCTATTTTATTTTTTGTTCTTGCGAGATCTATTTGCCACACCAATTGCAATCTAATCTATCTTATCATCGTTGAGAGCTTGACAATGTCTCTTACACGTGCGTTGGGTTGAAAGTATTTGTTATTTGTGTGCATGTGTTGTTTACGTAATTGCTTGATCTTCCTCTACGGATTGATACCTTGGTTTCATAACTGAGGGAGTATTTACCGTCGTTGTGCTGCATGATCCCTTCCTCTTTGGGGAAATACCGACGCAGTCTCAAGCCACGTAAAGGGGTCGTAGTTTTCTCTAGTGCCATCTCTCCTGTAGTAGGCATACGGTGGGTAAACAAATTACTGTTGGACAATTGATATAAAAGCGCATAGTTATGCAATATTTATTCACGACAATATGTGTATATAGGCATCACGTCCATAAGCAAATAGCCCGACTCCTGCCTGCACCTATTACTATTACTCCACGTCGAGAGCGCTTTTATGCTTGCCTCTCTAAGTATTAAGTTCATGACAAATTGAGTAATGCTTGGAGAAAGATGGCATGATGTAAACTCAATCAATATGAATTAACCCCATCATCTTATCCTTAGTGGAAACAATACAAATACATGTCTTGTCCCCTTCTGCCACTGGAATATAGAGCACCACAAGATTGACCCACTACAACGCACCCCTCTCACTGAAGAAATATAAATCTAGTTCGCCAACTATTTAATTAGATCAGAAAGATTTACAAAGCTATTATAATCATGAAAATAAGAATCATAATAGAATTCAGAGAAGACTCAAATCTTTATCATGAAATATCTGAACATAAACCCACAATTCATCAGATCCCAACGAACGCACTGCTGAAAGGAATTACATCAAATAGATCAAAGCAAAGATGCGATGATCATTGTATTGTAGATAGATAAATAGATAGAGAGAGAGAGAGAGCCATCTAGGTATTAACTACGGACCTGTAGGTTGATACTTGTGATCTGTGTTGGGTATTCTGTGAAGAGGAACGGGTGATTGCAGCACAATAGAGATAAGTATTTCCCTTATTTAAGAACCAAGGTCTATCGAACCAATAGGAATACCAATCAACAACCGTCTTCAGCGACTGCACACAAAAGATCAAACACTTGCACCCAATGCGGAAAGAGGGTTGTCAACCCCCTTGGTATCGTTATTTGCAAGAAAATAAAGTGTGTAGATGATAGTAGATAATTACAAATTTTTAAATAGAATAAAATAATTGGCATCAAGGTATTGAAAGTGTTTGTAAATATATAAGTGAAATAGACCCGGGGGCCATAGTTTTCCCTAGCGGCATCTCTCATGTAGTAAGCATACAGTGGGTAAATAAATTATTGTTGGGCAATTCATCGAAAAGCGCATAGTTATGTGATATTCACGGCAATGATCATGTATATATATGCATCACGTCCATAAGCAAATAGACCGACTCCTGCATACACATATTATAATTACTCCACCCATTGGCCGCTATCCAGCATACATCTAGAGTAATAAGTAAAAAAGAGTAATGCTTGGAGAACGATGACATGATGCAGACAAAGAGAATTCAATTAATAGTAACTAACCCCATCATTTTATCCTAAGTGGAAACAATACAAAGAAGTGTCTTGTCCCTTTCTATTATAAGGATATAGAGCAACGCCAGATTGAACCCACTACAACACACTTGTCTCACTAAAGAAATATGAATGCAGTTGGCAAACTATTTCAATAGATCAGAGAGATTTACGAAGCTATAATGATCATGCAAATAAGAATCATAATATTCAGAGGTGACTCAAATACTTTTCATGAATAATATGAACATAAACCAACAATTAATCGGATCCCAACAAACGCACTATACAAAAGAATTACATCGGATTGATCAAAGCGAAGATGCGATGATCATTGTATTGAAGATCAAAAGAGAGAGAAACAGAGATATAGCCTTATAAGTACTAACTACGGACCCGTAGGTCTGTGGTGAGATACTCACACATCACCATGGGAGCAACAAGGATGATTAAGAAGCCCTCCATGATCGATCCCCCCTCCGGGAGGGCACCCAAATGGGGCTCGAGATGGGATCGCGGCGAAACAGAGACTTGCAACAGTGTAAATAAGTGTTTCAGGATGCTCCCTAGGGTTTTTGAAATATATATGAATTTATAAGCCAAAGAACGGGGCTAGGACACCCACCAAGGAGGGACAAGCCATCAGGGCTCATCGACCCCCCTAGGCGTGCCCTCTTGGCTTGTGCCTCCCTCGTGCGGCCCTCGTTATCCTCCCAAACCTCCAGGCCTTCTTTTGGTCCAGAAAAAATCATGAAAAAGTTTCGGGGCAATTGGACTTCGTTTGGTACTGTAAACTTGAAAAGCCAAAAACATGCAAAAAACAACAATTGGCACTGCAGACTGGGTCAATAGGTTAGTGCTCGAAAATAATTTAAATTGGTAAATAAATACTCAATCAGTATCCTAGAATTATAATATAGCATGGAGCAATCAAAAAGGATAGAGACGTTGGAGACGTATCAGCACCCCCAAGCTTAATTCCATCTCGTCCTCGAGTAGGAAAATGATAAAATATATAATTTTTTATGTGACATGCTACCCAATATATAATATTTTGCATGTATTCTCATTGACAAATGATGAATTGACAAACATTAACATAGTAATGTTTATATGCACAATCAACATAATAATTAATCTTTCAAAATATACGATCCTTAAAGAATGTTTACCCCCATTCATTTTATCATATTAGTAAGGCATGACTCCGTCTTCACCACATTAAGACAAATGTCAAGCACCACAGTATCTGTGTCAGGTAATTGGATCGTACTTTTTGAGTGTGCGTCAACTATTTTAACTTGTTATTCTTCATGAAATACATGAGCGTGAACCATGGACATAGCATAAAGGTGGAATAGAATATGGTTGTTGATAAAAAAGGGGTAAAACATGGATACAACAGTCTCACATCAACTAGGCCTATCAACGCGATACGAATATGCCCATCTATAGATATCAATGCGAGGAGTAGGGATTTCCATGTAAATGATGAACTAGAGCTATAAGTGTACGAAAGCTCAGCTGAAGCTAAGTGGGTGTCCATCCAACTTGCTTTCCCATGAAGACCTCAGGCATTTGATTATGCCCGTCATTGGAATATACAAGCCAAGTTTTTATAATTAAAAACAATTCCCACTAGAATATGAAAATGACATAACATGAGACTCTCTATATGAAAAACAAAATGCAACTTTGAGGCACAAGTGTGGTAAAGGATAGTAGCAAAGCCCCTTCTCTCTTCTTCTCTCATTTCATTTTTTTATTATGGTGGACTCATTTTGCCTCATCCGTTTTTATTTCCTCATTGAGACAATGCTCTAATAATGACGATCATCACACTTTTATTTACTTACAACTCAATATGAAGAACTATGAAACAATATGACTCAATATGAATGCCTCTGGCAGTGTACCAGAATATGCAATGATCTAGCATGGCATGTATCAAAAAATGATGAACAATCGCTTTGCCACTAATACTATGTCAAATTTATATGATCATACAAAGCAATATGATGATCAATGAACTAGTCATATGATTTAACAGTGGAATATGCATGGAAATATATCTCAGAATGGCTATAGAAATGCCATAATAGGTAGGTATGGTGGCTGTTTTCAGGAAGATATAAGGAGGTTTACGTGTGATAGGGTGTATCATATCACGGGGTTTGGATGCACTGGCGAAGTTCGCATCGATCCTCGAGGTAAGAATGGGCAATGCACAGTACCGAAGAGGCTACCAAATATGAGGTGGTGAGATTGCGTATGTCCACGGAATCACATTAGTCACAAAGAACTCATATACTGATTGCAACGTGTATTAGTTTTATCACAAATCAAAGTACTACTCGCATGCCCCGAGGGAGGAGTTTGGGAGGAATTAACCATCGCGTTCCTCCGACCCGAAACAACACTAGGATTTCAACGAGGAATTGAAATGCTCACACATTCCCATCATGAATTTTTCTAATATTTAAACAAACGATAAATTAACACCTCTTAATAGCGATGCTTCTATGTTGGGGTATGACAACTATGAGATCACGATGATCCCTTTGTGGTTCGGCAGGGAGATGGTGTGCATGAAGAGCAGATCTGACGAGCAGCGCGAGGGGATTTTTAGCCAGATTCGGCATGCTGAGAAGCGTAAAAGCCTACTCCTGTTTTTGTGTATTATGAGTGTTTGAGTTCTAGGTACAGGAGCGCGGTGTGATGAATAGTACATAGCCGCTACGCGTGCGAGCCGAAGGTCCTCCAAAAGTCGTCCCATCTCATAACGCCTTGGGCCTCCTTTTATATGACTAAGGGGTCTCCAATAGTGGCGTACAATAAATACACGAGGTGTACAGTTGCTACAGTGTTATTATACCTAACATTGGCGGCATAGGACAAACACATTTAATGCTTCGTCAGGCGTCCCTGACCTTCTACGGACGAGACAAGAGCCCGTCTCATCAGCACAACTTAACCTCCACCATCGCTAGATGCCTGGACACGTATTCAGGAGGGATGACACCTGGTCTCTGTGCTGGCAGGATGGTGAGATCTTGCCGGGTGCACGTCTTGTCGGGGCTCTATGGGCCATCCCGGCAAGATCTAGCCGGAGTCCTAGCTGTTGGTCTTCAGTCTTGTGATTGTTGTCTTGAATGTTTTCTTGACATCTTCGTACTTGCATCTAGCATTCCCCTGGCAGGCCTTGCCACTGGTGTGGCTACAACTTCCTATTGACAAGTAAGGGGTACCAAAGGACCCACACTTTAGTACAATGATAGGAGCCCCCGGGCCTATGCCACACACGGGTGTCTGGCGTTGTTGGGCTAGGCCCAAACATTGCATGGGCACGCGTGGCAGGAGACAGCGATTGTAATCATTCTGCTTACTATGCCTCCCCACGACGCATGCTAAATGTGTGACGTGGGATACGTGTGTGGAGCGGCCATAACTGCAGCGCGCTCGCAAAAGTGTTTCCCATTGATTAGTAAAGTGTAAGCCTCATGCCTTCCCCATAAGAAGGAATCCACAGAGGTGATTCCTCATTTACTTCCTGTCCTTTCCAATCTGGGAACCTCCATCGTCTACTTCCCCAAGCCCGAAACGGAGCCTTCCCCACTCATCCGCCATCTCCATGCCCTCTTCGTTTTCAGCCTTCGCTCCCACAGCCGCCATGCCACCCAAGGAGAGCAAGGGCAAGGGAGCGAAAGCTGCCATCATAGAGATCGATCCGGCGACGATAAGGAAGGAGCACATCGTCTTCACTTCGGTGCTCGATGCGATTTCCTTGAAGGAGCAATACCAGGGCATGTGGGCGAGGGAGATGAAGGCACATCCTGCTACTCACGTGAGTCCAGGTCCTCCAAGGGTGGCCCAGATAAATTCCCCTTCTTTGCTGATTACTTTTACTGCGGGCTCTATCCCCTGTTTTCCGATTTCTTCAACGACATCATGTAAACATACGGCTTCCATCTCTTGTATTTCATGTCGAATGCTATGACATGTATGTCAGTCTTCGCCCATGTGTGTGAAAACTTCACCGGAGTAGTCCCCAACATAGCCCTCTTCCGCCACTTCTTTGTTCCCCGCATTCAAAAGGGGGAAGAACTTTCTGGTTCTATTGCCTGGATCCCCGGGACATGGAACAAGGATACATACCCAGACGGGGATTTCCCCGAGGAGAGGGAAGAATGGCGGGCTAGGTGGTGCTGGATTTAGGAGACACATCCTCGGCCCTTCTGTTTGCCTCGACAAACAAAGATGGCGCGCGACACTAGCTGGAGCGACCTCGATCCTCAAGATGAGAAGCTCATAGTTGCAGTTACCAGGATTCACCGCCTCAAATTTGTCGGGCTCACAATAGAGATGATTGGGGCTGATTTTCTTCGCCGGTGCATCGCCCCTCTATAGAACAAAGGGAGACCAACCTGGGAATTCCAGAATGTGGCAAACATCATGAGGTTGTGCCCTGGCCTAAACAATAACTTGACGGTCATGCGGCACGCAGCTCTCTGCCAAAAGATGTTTAGGTCTGACGCAAAACACAAGTTGTTGGCTGGTGTAATTCCCCTGTGTAACAACTCTGCCCTGGCCTCAATCCTCACCATGATTTCTGGGTGCAATGCTCACGGCCTTGATGGAACTTGGGAAGAGCCATCCGCAGAACAGGCACAAGAGTTCTTGGATAACTTGTCGAAAAAGGCCATTCGGGAAGAAACGAACCTCATCCGCCCCACCACTGAAGAAGAAATGGTGTACATCGCCAGCAGGATAGAAGAGTTGAATCTTGCCGCAAAGGCCGGTAGCGTTGGCTTCAAGGAAGGGGAAGCCAATGAAGGAGAAGTGATTCCAGAGGGACAACTTGAAGGGCAGGGCGAGGTTGTCGGAGAATAGAGTGGCACTGCTGCCGGGGATCCTTTTGCCGAAGACACAGCCGAAGAGCAGCTGCACGAGGAGCCCTAGTTCCCGAGAGGAGGAAGAAGAGTGTTCTTCAAAAAGCTTCCTCCAATGCCCTAGTTCTCCAACCTTCCTCGAGTGGTGCAGCTGTGGCAGAGGTTGACTTTGACCTCTCCGCTTTTAGCTCGGAAGAAGAAGAGTAAGGACCTTGTCACATCTTTCATCCTCTGAATTTCTAGCTTCGCTTAACTTATTTGTCTTGCTTTGGCCTTTCTTCGCAGAGATACGGCAACATTTCCGCAGAGGATGGCGAAGAAGGCAAAGATTTCAATGGGCGATGAGCCACCGGCAGGCACCACAAGTGTGCCAGAGCTGATCAACATAAGCCCGGAGTCCAGGCCACGACGCAGTCCTCAACATAGTCCCCAGCGTGAGTCCGTTACTCATTTCCCACTAGCAAGTGTTGGGATGTGTATCTTCTCCACTAACATCACCAGGCTTGTAGAAGAAAAGCAGCAACAAGGAGGGCCATCGGAGGCCACCCCTGATGTGCCGCCTCTATTGACTACGCCGCCCAGAGATGGATCTCTGGCAAGGGCTTCTGTTAACAATCCCATTCTTGTTGAGGGGAGGCCGCAAGCATAGGTACCGTCAGTCCTACACTGGCAACCAACGTTGACGGGGAAGGAGCAGCTACCTCTCAACAACTTGGCACAGGTAAACTGCTTGCCGCAGAGTACTTGTCATTCTGTCTTTATATATATTTTTAGTCTTCTTGAACTGCAACCATGGTCTCATATTGCTTCCTCATCTTTGGCTTTTATATATCCCTTTGACGGAACCAATGGACATCAATGTCGTCATCGAGGAGACCGCCAGAAATGCTACCGCCGAGGCCGCCAGGATTGCCGCTGACGAGGCCGCCAAGGGCATACAGGAAGAAACTGCCAAGGAATCTACTCAAAAGGCCGACAAGGAGTCCAGTGACCATACTGAGAAGGTTGCAGGAGTACCAGGTACTGTGCCGACCATAGAGCCCCCAGTAGCCGGTAAGGCGGCTGTTGAGGATCAGCCGTCAACATCCGAAGTCCCCTCTTCAAGTGGATATCTCAAGGCTGGCGATAACCTGTTCGTCAACATACCAGGAACAACAAACACTGGGGTGCCAACTGAAGGGGAAATCTTTGACGTGGAAGTCACCACTACTGCCAAACTTGAAGTTATCGGCAAACCCAACGCCAGCAGCCAATCCAAGGAAGAATAGCTCCAACAAACCCTGAGCGATAACTTTCAAAAGCTCTAGGCGCTCTACCGCACTCGAAAGGAGAAGTTGGACTCTAGTGCGGCAGTTATGCAAGCGACGAGGGAGGATTTCCAGAAGCGCATTGAGGAAACGCAAGCCTAGTTCGCTGAAGCCTTCCAAGAGTTGAAAACCGGTTGGGAGCAGTTGGGCGAAAGCTGGAATGAACTCCTCTTGAAGCAGTCTTACATCGAGAGGGCACAAGAGGAGGCCTCACAATAGGCTGCTGCAGAGGAAGCTCGCTTGACGGAATGTCGTGTCGTGCTTGATGCTTATGAAGAGGACCTTGCCGCTCGCGAGAGTGCGCTTGCCGACAAGCTTCATAGCAAGGATGAAGAAATTTAAAAGCTTATCGCGCAGCAAACCCATGAGCTGGAGCAGGAACACAAGGGGATCATCGAGGCTCTGGTCATAGACCATGCCTACAAGCTGAAGGAAGCCATCAATGCTGCCGAAGATGTAGAGGCCATAAAGAATGAGCTTGCCGATAAGGTGAAGAGGCTGGAGGTGGACCTTGAGGGATACATCTAGGAGATCTCAACGCTTAGAACTGAAAGGGAGAAGACTATCTATAGCCTGACAGAGATGCAAGTCGCCATGTCCAACAAGATCAAGAAACTCACCTTAGCCAATGACTCTATTGCTGAACTGGAGCTGAAACTGGCCACACTGAATGAGTCCCTTGAAAGTAGCACGGCTTGTGAGAAGGCCTTGATCAAAGATCTATGGAATGAGGAGGACCTGCTCAAGAGCACCGCCACCACTCATAATGATTATGTGAAAGGCGTGCAGATCTGGACTAAGCACCTCGTGGGTGTGGCGGAAAAGCTTGAGGCACAATTTTCCACCATGGGCCTGCAAAACTTCAACCTTTCTTCCGACAACAGGGTGTCTCTGAGTGCTAGGTTGACCATGTTCTTCAACGACATAATTGACGCTCTGAAGCAGCTCCATTCTGATCGAGCAACCCATTTGGCCAACTAATCCCGCAAGCTTTGACGAGCCGTTCTCCTCAAGGTGCTTGTCAAAGTGGCACACAAGAACCCTAGCATCAACTTCACCAACGTCCTCGACCGCTTGCCGAAGGACGTGGACGTCAAGGCGCTCGAAGAACTTGTCGCGCCCATCATCGACAAGTTGAACCAAGTCAAGCGGGTCGAAGGCCAGCGCAGGGACTAGCTGGTCCACTTTTTCTTGTCGCCACCATTCCATGCCAAAGACAATTTTATCTTAAGTTAGAATCGATGCAACTTTTAATGTAATATAACCGACTGTGTTTTTAACGAATGCATATTATTCCTCTTGTTAGATTTCTTTCTGTATGGTGCACTCCCTACGCTTTATCTGAAACTTGCTGGTGCACGCAGCCCTGCCGCGAGCACTTTGAGGAGCGGATCCTTAGCAGCCTGCTAGCGGTGCTGCTGCCGGCAAGATACCATGACGTTTTGAGTGCAGCCACTTAAGCCGTTGAGCGGACTCGAAATAGAGTAAGGGTGCAACCGATCATGATAAGGTTCCTTCGCGTGCAGGTTTCCCATACAAAAGTTGAGATCATCCAAGGAAAATAACTTTATTTAAAAAATACTTAGAGTTTTGCAACTTAGCTTTTCGTTTATGTACTCCTTTCTGCAAGATTTCAACTTCGAACGTCGCATGTTGGTGTCCATACCATCATCCCCCCTGGCAAACTTGTACGCGAGGGATACTTCTATGCTTTAAGAAAAATAAGAAGAGAAAATAGGGATATGGAACCTTGGCGGTTCGTTAGCACTTGCTGGAAATAAGCATAATGCAACATCTCAGATAAGCATGCATATAAGTAAACATGGAAATCGACAAGAGTTGTAGAACGCTTGATCTTTTTCAACTATGCATAGGGTCTGCGTCTGGCTTTGTACAAAGGATTAGATGCCTCACCGGCAAGACTTGTTCAAAAGGTGGTCATCGGGGTACCCGGCAACCGCACCTTATGGATAGAACTTGTGAAGATGTTTGATATTCCAAGAATTGCTTACTTGAACACCATCTTCGTTCTCCAGGAGGACTATGCTAGGCCTGGTGACTCATACTACCCGATAAGGGCCTTCCCACTTCGACATCAACTTGTTTGAATTCGTGGCCGACTGAACGCGCCGAAGAACAAGGTCGCCTTCCTCAAGACTTCGGGCATGAACCTTGCGGCTATGGTAGAGGCGCAAAGCTTGCTGGTAGCGTGTAGCTCGCACAGCAGCCTAAAGACAATCTTCCTCAAGGAGCGTTACGTCATCTTGCCGCAACTTCTCTTGCTAACGCTCATCATAAGCGAGAACTCAAGGTGACCTGTATATGAGTTCCATGGGGAGAACTGCTTCTGCACCGTATACCAGGGAGAAGGGTGTCTGGCCAGCGGCTCGATTTGGTGTCGTTTTGATTGACCAAATAAATGCCGCCAGCTCATCCCAAGGAGCCCCTTTAAGTTATCAGCCTTTATCAATTTTTTATCTAGCGTCTTCCGCACATGTGCAGCCTGTCGAAAGTTCTTGTCTTAAGACCTCACACACTTCAGCATTTTCCCTTTGTGCTTGGACGTTGCTCCTTGGATGAGCAACTGAAGCAAAACAAATCTTGCCGCTATGGTCTTGGACATATTGCATGAAGATGTGGCTTGTGAACTGTGTGCCGTTGTCAGTGATGACACTGTTTGGTACACAAAAACAGCAAACTAGTCCTTTGAAGAACTTGATGGCTGATTGTGCTGTCACCTTTCTCACTACTTCCACTTCCGGCCACTTTGTGAACTTGTCGATCATGACGTATAAGTACTCAAAGCCCCCAGTAGCATGGGGAAAGGGACCCAAGATGTCGAACCCCCAGACCGAAAATGGCCAGGAAAGAGGGATTGTCTGAAGAGCTTGAGCTGGTTGATTTAGTTTCTTTGAATGGAACTGGCACGCTTCACACTTGGTTACTAGTCCAGTTGCATCCTGGAGAGGAGTGGGCCAAAAGAAACCTTGTCGGAATGCCTTACCGATAAGAGCTCTTGATCCTATGTGGTAGCCACATATGCCTCCATGTATCTCTGCCAACAGCTCCAATCCATCCTCCCAAGGAATGCACTTCAATTTCACACCATTCGGTCTCTTTCTGTACATGGCATTGTGCACAAACTTGTACATATTAGACTGACGGACTACTTTCTCCGCTTCTTCCTATTCCCTAGGGAGTTCTCCTGTTTGAAGGAACTGAACAATGTGTTGTGCCCATGCTGGATCCTGGGGCTCGATGGCAAGGACTAAAGGCATGTCTTCTGCCATGGGAGCGCTTGTCTCTACGACAAGGGCTTGAGGCCCTGCCGGAGCCTGTTACCCCCCGGCAAGCTTGGCATTGATCCTGACAACTTCCTTGCCGGTAGCTGCTGTGAGCTCTACGGGAAAGTACTGGCCGGAATTCAACTTCCTTCTCTTGGTTTGCCTCGTTGATGGTGCTACGGATGGATGAGTCAATTGGAGCACAAAAGTCCCTGGTTCCATAGGTAACTTGAGGGCAGCACGCTTCGACAGCTCGTCGGCAATGTTGTTCTCTGCACGAGGAACATGCTTTGTTTGCAGACCGTCAAAGCGCTCCTCCAACTTCCTCACTTCATCTACGTAGGCTTCCATCAATGGGCTCTGATAATCTTTGTTGACTTGCTTGACGACAAGCTGTGAATCTCCTCTGACAATGAGATTTTTGATTCCAAGGTCTGTCGCGATCCTGAGACCGACAAGCAACCCTTCATATTCTGTCGTGTTATTTGTTGAACTCTCCCGGGGAAAGTGCATCTGAATTACATTTTTGAGGTGCTCTCCGGTGGGTGTGACAAGCAGCATGGTAGCACTGGCTCCTTGCAGGGAGAAAGCCCCATCAAAATACATAATCCATTCTTTATTTGTTTCCTTGCTAGGGAGAGTTGTTTCTTGGATCTCTTCGTCTAGCATTGGAGTCCATTCTGCAATGAATTCTGCCAAGGCTCTACTCTGAATAGTTGAAGTACTTTCAAATTTGAGACCAAAGCTTAACAATTCCAAAGCCCACTCCACAATCCTATCGGCCGCATCTAGATTTCGTAGAATCCGTTGCAGTGGAAAGCGAGTGACGAAGGTGATCTCATGTGCTTGGAAATAATGTTGCAGCTTTCTCGAGGCCATAAGGAGGCCGAAGAGCAACTTTTGCATGCCAGAGTAATTTGACCTAGCCCTCTGCAAAAGGAAGCTGACAAAATAAACTGGGTGTTGCACCATCTTCTTCTTCTATGTTGCTTCATTCATTTGCACAGATCCTGACTTGTCGGCATCAGACTCTGCCGGGGAATATCCTGGCTTGTGGCTTGGCGGTGCTTCCCCTGTTGCTGCTTCTTCATCGACTTCTTTCTACGCCACTAACGCAACACTAACCACTTGATTCGTTGCCGCCAAATATAGCAACAACGGCTCTTGTGGTTTAGGTGCGACTAGTATTGGCGGAGAGGAGATGCACCTCTTCAAATCGTGCAGCGCTGCCTTTGCTTCTGGAGTCCACTTCATTGGACCTGCCTTTTTCAACATTTTGAAAAAGGGCAGGGCACGCTCAGCAGATTTTGAGATGAACCTACTCAGAGCCGCAATGCAACCGGCAAGATGACGCACATCTTTGACGCGTCTTGGTGCTTTAATCTACTCAATTGCCTTGATCTTGTCGGGGTTCGCCTCGATCCCACGCCGAGACACAAAGAATCTGAGAACCTTGCCGAACGGAACGCCAA
Organism: Hordeum marinum; assembly: GCA_022496015.1. NCBI lineage: Eukaryota > Viridiplantae > Streptophyta > Magnoliopsida > Poales > Poaceae > Hordeum > Hordeum marinum. The sequence goes on from CM039678.1 coordinate 95,442,810, forward strand.
ACACACACTTCTCAGGATTGAGCTTCAAATTGATCGTGCGCAGATTTGCCAACGTCTCTTCTAGATCTTGTATGAGCGTTGCTTTGTCCTTGGTTTTGTCCACTATGTCATCCGTATAAGCTTCCACATTCCTATGTAGCTGAGCTCAATACCGATCAGGACTACTCTTGGAAATCTTGAACCATCACTTTTCAACCTGAAAGGCATACGTATGAAGCAATAGGTACCACATGGGATGATAAATGTGGTCTTCTCTTCGTCTTCCTTAGACATGAAGATCTGATGATATCCTGAATAAGCGTCAAGAAATGATAGCAAATCACAGCCTGAAGTGGAGTCCACAATCTGGTCGATGCGCGACAAGGCGAAAGGATCTTTTGGACATGCTTTATTGAGATCTGTATAATCGATACACAACCTCCATTTTCCATTCACCCTGCGCACTACGACTGGATTGGCCAGCCATGTAGGATGGTGCACTCCTCTGACCAAACTGTCGCTTCCAACTTCCTAATTTCCTCGGCAATAAATTCTTGCTGCTCCAAGGCTTTCTTCCTAACTTTCTTCTTGACGGGCCGTGCATGAGGATAGATAGCAAGATGTTGCTCAATTACCTCCCTCGGAACAATGGGGACATCAGATGGTTGCCATGCAAACACATTGACATTCGCCCACGGGAAGGCAATGAGCGCGCTTTCCTATTTGTCATCAATGGTGGAACTTATGGTGAATGTTCCTCCCATACCATCCTCCTTAACAGGCACCTTTTTCGTTTCTGGTGGAGTTGCCTTGGATTTCTTGCTCTTGGTGGTGGAGCTCTCTGGCACATCGTCAACAGGAGCACAACACTCCGAAGAGGTGCACTTGCCAGAGTGTGTACCAGAGGTCTTGCTGGTCTTCCTCCCCCCGGGAGCTTTAGTGGCAGGAGCAGGTGCCTTGGCGGCAGGTGGTGCAACTGCCTCTCGGTAAAGTTGGTCGGCGCAGATAAGTGCATCCTTCTTGTCAGAGTTGCTTGAGATGACGCTAATCGGCCGGGCATCTTCAGTACATAATAAGCATAGTGTGATGCCGCCATGAACTTGGCCAGTGCTATACGACCAAGGATCCCATTATATGGCAATGGAATCTTGGCGACATCGAAAACAATCTTCTCTATCCTGGAGTTCAGGTCACTACCAAATGTTATCGGTAGTGTGATCTTGCTCTTCGGCTGGCTCCTCCCTGGATTGATCCACTGAAACGTGCCTATGTCCTCGAGATCTTCATCAGGAATTTGCGATATCAAGTTCAAACCAGCCCCACCGTCAACTAACATTTTCGTCACCTTGAGGTTGCGAATTGTTGGCAAAACCAACAATCGTAGACACCCGACTACAGTTGTGCAATCAGGGTGATCGTCGACGTAAAAAATGATAGGCGTGTGAGGCCATCTCAATGGGTTTTGGGCCTCGACAGATGGCTCTATCGCATTAATCTCACGCGCCCAATATTTAAGCTGGTAGCGACAAGAATGCAACGAGGCTCCCCCATCGACGCACATGATGTCTGTAGCTTTTTGAAATTCGTGTTCACTGGACACGTCGTCCTCTTCATTGCCATTGTCATCCCCTCTTCCTTGTCACGGCCTCGAGCGGGCCTCTCCTGCTGCTTGGCCTTGCCGTGACGACCTCCTCGGCCGCCGCGTTTCTTGCCGGACCCCTCTGCACCATCTTGGGCCTTCTCCTTATCTTGCCTCACATACTCAGCTTTCTGCCTGTCGCCAAGCTGCTCAACTTGCCGGCAGTTGTGGAGATCGTGGCCCTTGGTGCGATGGTTTTGCAGTACTGCTTGTCAGAGCCCTCTGGCTTGTCGGCAACCGCCAAGGCCTGACAAGAGACGCACCCAGCAACCTCCTTGCCGGGGCCATCAACCTTAGTCTTCGTGGCGGTGTTGAGGTTGTCGGATTCCTCGACAGCAAGCACGGCCTTGTCCTTGTGTTTCTTGTTTCATCGTCGGTCTTTCCTTGCCGGGGCGGTGATGTCTTTGTCTTCAAAGTCGTCTCCAGCGCCAACATCCTCGCCGGGGAGTCTCCTCCCGTCTTCAGCTCGAGCACATCTATCAGCCAGAGCTTAGAGCTTGGCCACATCCCTGACTTTGTTCATCGCCAGCTCTTCATGCATCCTGCGGTTACCTATGTTCTGATGGAACGCGCTGATAACAGCAACAGGATGAACGTCTGGAATGTTGTGATGTATACTGCTGAATCTATGTATGTACTTGCGCAAGGTTTTGTCTTCTTTCTTGGGGATGAGATGCAAATCACTTGCCTGGCCAGGAGCTTGGTGGCCTTCGGTAAAGGCGCCAACAAACTCATGACACATACCTGCCCAGGAAGAAATGGAATTCTGCAGTAAATGCATCAACCACGACCTGACGTTGGGCTTGAGCACTAACGGGAAGTAGTTGGCGAGTATCTTGTCGTCGCGAGCCCCGGCAGCCTGCACCACAATGGTGTAGATGCTCAAGAACTCCGATAGGTGAGCCTTGCCATCGTATTTCTCCGGGACCTCCGGTTTGTATGTTCGGGAATTGGGCTACTGGACTCGCCGCAGTGCATGGGTAAAAGCTAGACAACCCACCTCATAAGGTAGGTTGACGGGATACCCTGGCGCAGGCTTGTCTATGGTGGGACCTGCGAGCCTATCAGATTGATGGCGCGCTTCCCGCCGCCACTCGATGGTAGTCCGAGCGTCTTCTTTGCTTCGCTCCCGAAGAACTTGACGTTGATTGCAGCAAGTTCGCGGATCAGACGACGCAGTTGAATCGTCACCGATACGTCTCCAACGTATACATAATTTTTGATGATGGCATGCTATTATATTATCTGTTTTGTATGTTTTATATGCATTAATATGCCATTTTATATTATTTTTGGGACTAACCTATTAATCTAGAGCCAAGTGTTAGTTTATGTTTTTCCTTGTTTTTGAGTTTTGCAGATATGGAATATTAAACAAATTGCAAATGGAGTAAAACCTATGGAAGGAATTTTTCTGGAAGGAAACAAGTCATCCAAGCTTGGAGTGCATGTTAGCGGAGGAGCCAGGGCACCACAAGCGTGCTAGGCATGGCCCCCTCTTGCCGCGCCTAGCAGGCTTGTCGCTCCCTAGCAGGTCTCCTAACCCTAACTCTTGGCCTATAAATACCCAAATATTCCCCCAACATCAAAGAGAGACACGCAAATACTTTTCCGCCGCCAGAAGCCTCAATCCCAAGAGATCCAATCTTGGAGCCCTTCTCGGTAATCTGTCAGAGGGGGTTTCGATCACGGAGGGCATCTACATCAACTCCATTGCCCCTCCGATGATGCATAAGTAGTCCACCACAGACCCACGGGTCCATAGCTAGTAGCTATATGGATTCTTCTTTCTCTTTGATCTTCAATACCATGTTCTTCATGATCTTCATGGAGATCTATCCGATGTAATCCTCTTTTGTGGTGTGTTTGTTAAGATCCGATGAATTGTGAGTTTATGTTCAGATTATCCATCAATCTTATTTGAATCTCCTTTGATTTCTTATATGCATGATTTCATATCCTTGCAAGTCTCTTCGAGTTATTGGTTTGGTTTGGCCAACTAGATTGGTAATTCTTGCAATGGGAGAAGTGCATGGTTTTGGGTTCAATCTTGTTGCGTCCTCACCCAGTGACATGGTAGGGGTAGAGAGGCATGTATTGTATTGTTGCCATCAAGGGTAACAAGATGGGGTTTTCATCACCTTGCTTGAGTTTATCCCTCTACATCATGTCATCTTTCTTAATGCGTTACTCTTTTCTTCATGAACTTAATACTCTAGATGCAGGCAGGAGTCGGTCGATGTGTGGAGTAATAGTAGTAGATGCAGGGTCTACTTGTCACGGTCGTGATGCCTATATGCATGATCATTGCCTTGGATAACTACATGATTATTCGCTTTTCTATCAATTGCTTGACAGTAATTTGTTTACCCACCATGATATTTGCCTTCAAGAGAGAAGCTTCTAGTGAAACCTATGGCCCCCGGGTCTATTTTCCATCATATATTTTCAGATCTATACCTTTCTGCAATTTATTTACCTTTTACTTGCCGCACTCGTTACATCTATCTCTATCAGATCTACTTGCAAATAACCCTGAAGGGATTGACAATCCCTTTATAGCGTTGGGTACAAGAATTTGATTGTTTGTGTAGGTGCAACCATTGGTGACTAGCTTGTTCCTCCTACTGGATTGATACATTGGTTCTCAACAGCTGAGGGAAATACTTATCTACTTCGCTGCATCACCCTTTCCTCTTCAAGGGAAAACCAACACATGCTCAAGAGGTACCAGTCACTACAGGCGCCAACCTGTCGAGTCAGCGACCACTGTTGCCGCCGCAAAGGAGAGTGCACCGTGGTCGTGCCACGTCTGGCTTTGTCACCATTGGTGCGTGCTAACTCGATGGACCACCGCTGTGAAGGCTCCACCCGCTGCAGCCCATCTCTACCAGTGAAGCTGACAAGGCTCTGAATAGTAGCTCTTCACTCATCAAGTTTCTCCGCAGCAGGAGGGAAATTCAGGAGTAGCTTTGCTCGCGTCAACGCTTCTGCTGATGTAGTCGGCGGCGAAAGGTGTGAAGAACATGAGGTGCTCTGACTTCTAACCATGTTAGAAGGAGCTCCATCATGGTCCCCCGACCGCGCGCCACTTCCACAAGCATTTTGGTGTGGATGCTGGTCCCGCGCATCTCGGAAGTGATGCTCAGGAGTTTTTCCATTGGGGTGCTAAGAACCACCAACGTCATGGTGCTGCTCATTGCGTGCGACCTGAGAAGGCCGCGGCGTATGCGACGGCATAGGTGTCTTAGAAGGCGCCCTTCCGTCCCTGGAGTTCACTACACCGCCTGTAGTAAGATCTATAAACTCCGAATCATTGGGATGACATTTAACTAAAGTTGAGTTATCTCCAGTTCCATATTTATCAAGATTTATATTAGAAAACAAAGATTCAATAGGAGTCACATCAATCACTTTAACATCTTCATCATTATTATCACGAGAACATACTTTTTCAAGACATTCACTCTTAGCACGCATTCTAGTGGTTCTTTCCTTACACTCATCAATAGAAGTTCTCATAGCTTTTAAAGACTCATTAATATCACACTTTGGTGGAGTAGATCTAATTTTCAAAGAATCAATCTCAAGCGAAATTATATCAACGTTCCTAGCCAAATCAGCATTCTTGAGAAATTATTCTTCAATCGAAGCATTGAAAACCTTTTGCGAACTAATAAATTCTTTACTAGTATTCTCAAGATAAGAGGGTCTATTATTACAATTTCCATAAGGATTGTTGTATGAGTTACCATAATTATTAGCGTAATTACTAGGAAACGGCCTAGGTTTGAAATTACCTCTATACGTGTTATTACCAAATTGTTCCTAATAACAAAATTCACATCCATAAATTCATTATTATTCCCAATGAAAAAATACAAAGGCATATAATTAGGATCAATGGGAGAAATCTTACTAGCAAACAATTTCATTAATTCATCCATCTTTTCGCTCAAAGTATTTATTTCTTCAATAGCGTGCACTTTTTTACTAGTAGGAGATCTTTCGGTATGCCATGGAGAGTAATTTTCGATAATATTATCTAGGATTTTAGTAGCTTCCTTAATGTGATTTCCATAAAAGTACCACCCGTGGCGGAATCTAAAGGATTCCTAGATGCAAAATTCAATCCCAGATAAAAAATTGTATAATCATCCATAAACTTAAAACCTGTGCGGGGCAATTTCTAATCATTAATTTCATCCTCTCTCAAGATTTTGCAACATGCTCATGATCAAGTTGCTTCAAATTCATTATATCGTTCCTAAGGGAGATGATCTTAGCGGGCGTAAAGTACTTGGAAATAAAAGCATCTTTACACTTATTCCATGAATCAATGCTATTTTTAGGCAAAGATGAAAACCAAGTTTTAGCATTATCTTGTAGTGAGAACGGAAATAGCTTCAATTTAACAATATCATTATCCACATCTTTCTTCTTTTGCATGTCACACAACTCAATGAAAGTATTTAGATGGGATGCGGCATCTTTACTAGGAAGGCCGGAAAAATGTTCTTTCATAACAAGATTAAGCAAAGCGACATTAATTTCATAAAATTTTGCACTAGTGGCGGGAGCAATCGGAGTACTAATAAAGTCATTATTATTAGTATTGGATAAATCACACAATTAGGTATTCTCAGACATCGTGACAAAGCAAGCAATCTAGCACAGAAGCAAACAAAAAGCAAATGAAAAGATGAACGGAAGAAGGGAGAATACAAAGGCAAATCTTTTTTTTCTGAAAATCGTTTTAGAAGTGGGGGAGAGGAAAATGAGAGGCAAATGGCCAATAATGTAAATGCAAGATATGAGTTTGTGATGTGTACTTGGTAGGCTTGATGTAGACTCGCTATGTATCCTCGTCGTCAATGGTGCCAGAAATCCTTCTTGCTACTTCTTGAGCTTGTGTTGGTTTTCCCTTGAAGAGGAAAGGGTGATGTAGAAAAGTAGATAAGTATTTTCCTCAGTTGTTGAGAACCAAGGTATCAATCCAGTAAGAGGTACAAGGAAGGCCCCAATCGATGCACCTGCACAAACAATCAAACACTTGCACCCAACGCTATAAAGGGGTTGTCAATCCCTTCACAGTTACTCGTAAGGATGAGATCTGATGGAGATAGATATTAAATATTACTAAATAAAAACTAAATAAAAGTGAATAAAATTGCAGCAAGGTATTTTTGGTATTTTTGGTTTATATATCTGACAATATAATATGGAAAATAGACCTGGGGGCCATAGGTTTCACTACGGGCTTCTCGCTTCAAGGAAAATAATACGGTGGGTGAACAAATTACTATCGAGCAATTGATAGAAAAGCACATAGTTATGATGATATGAATGATTATGCATATAGGCATCACGTCCGTATCAAGTAGACCGAAATGATTCTGCATCCACTACTGTTACTCCACACATCGACCGACTCATGCCTGTATCTAGAGTATTAAGTCCATGAAGAACAGAGTAACACATTAAGTAAGATGACATGATGCAGAGGGATAAACTCAAGCAACATGATTTAAAACCCATATTTTTATCCTTTATGGCAACAATACAAATACTTGCCTCGCTACCCCTACTCCGCCACTAGGTGAGGACACCGCAAAATTGAACCCAAAACTAAGCACTTCTCCCATTGCAAGGATTACCAATCTAGTTGGCCAAACCAAACCAATAACTCGAAGAGACTTGCAAGGATATGAAATCATGCATATAAGAATTTAGAGAAGATTCAAATAATATTCATAGATAATCTGATCATAAACCCACAATTCATCGGATCTCGACAAGCACACCACAAAAGAGTATTACATCAGATAGATCCCCATGAAGATCATGTAGAACATGGTATTGAAGAACATTGCTACATTTTGAGCTCGCGTTGGTTTTCCGTTGAAGAGGAAAGTGTGATGCAGAAAAGTAGATAAGTATTTCCCTCAGTTGTTGTGAACCAAGGTATCAATCCAGTAGGAGATACAAGTAAGTCCCCAATCTTCACACCTACACAAAAAATCAAACACTTGCACCCGACGCTATAAAGGGGTTGTGAATCCCTTCACGGTTCATTGCAAGGATGAGATCTGATAGAGATAGATATAGTATATTACTAAAACTAAAAGTAAAACAAAAGTAAAGAAGATTGCAGCAAAGTTTTTTTGGTATTTTTGGTTTATAGATCTGAAAATATAATATGGAAAATAGACCCGGGGGGCATAGGTTTCACTAGAGGCTTCTCTCATGAAGGAAAATAATACGATGGGTGAACAAATTACTATCTAGCAATTGAAAGAAAAGCGAATAATTATGAAGATATCCAAGGCAATGATTATGCATATTGGCATCATGTTCGTGTCAAATAAACCGAAACGATTCTACATCTACTACTATTACTCCACACATCGACTGACTCCTGTGTGCATCTACAGTATTAAGTTCATGGAGAATAGAGTAACGCATTAGGTAAGATGACATGATATAGAGGGATCAACTAGAGCAATATGATGAAACCCCCATCTTTTTATCCTTGATGTCAACAATACAATATGTGCCTCACTACCCCTACTATGTCACTAGGTGAGGACACCGCAAGATTGAACCCAAAACTAAGCCCTTCTCCCATTACAAGAATTACCAATCTAGTTGGCCAAACCATACCAATAACTCGAAGAGACTTGCAAAGTATGAAATCATGCATATAAGGATTCATAAAAGACTCAAATAATATTCATGGATTACCAATCTAGTTGGCCAAACCATACCAATATTCATGTGATCTTGATATGGTTGTCGTGTTTGGAAAATTTCGTTGTGTTGTCATCATGGAATCTGACAATTCCAAAGTCTTTGAAGGCTTTAGGAGTGGAGAATTGTATATTGTTGATGTCTCTACAGGTCCTCAACCTGCCACTTGCTTACTTGCAAAGTCTTCAGAAGGCTAGCTGTGGCATCGACGACTTGGACAAGCTGGTATGATGAACCTGCACACACTCGTGAAGAAAAAGCATGCTATTGGCATCGAGGGTGTCAAATTCCTCCAGGACCACCTCTGCGGTGCATGTGAATCTGGGAAGATGACCAGATCCAAGCATCCCTCGAAGACAATCATGACCACGACTCGACCCTTTGAATTGCTTCACATGGATCTCTTTGGCCCCACTCATTACTCCGTACTAAAAAATGCATCAAGTTTGTATGGCTTTGTCATTGTTGATGATTACTCTCGTTACACATGGGTGTATATTATTCTGTACAAAAATGAAGTGCAGGATGCCTTCAGACGATTTGCTTCAAGGGCCTCCACCAACTTCGGCTTCAAGATCAAGCATATCAGGAGTGATAATGGGACTGAATTCAAGAACACTAATATTGATGAATATCTTGATGAACTTGGTATTACTCATGAGTTATCTGCCCCGTATACTCCTCAACAGAATGGCATCATGGAGCGCAAGAACAGGACTCTCGTTGAGATGGCTCGCACCATGCTTGATGATATACAAGACTCCTCGTCGCTTCTGGCCTGAGGCAATTGATACTGCATGCCACATCATCAACAGGGTATATCTTCACAAATTCTTCAAAAATACTTCATATGAACTTATGACTGGCAAGAAACCCAATGTAAGTTATCTCAAAGTCTTCGGTGCAAAATGCTGGATCAGAGATCCTCATCATAGTTCTAAGTTTGCACCGAAAGCACATGAAGGTTTTATGCTTGGTTATGGAAAGGACTCACACACCTACAAAGTCTTCAACACCTACCATCACAAGGTTGTTGAAACCTTAGATGTGCGGTTCGATGAATCTGATGGCTCGCAAAGAGAGCACCTACCCTCTGTGATAGATGAACAGACTCCTGAGGAATCCATCAAGCTGAAGGCAACTGAAGATATCATACCCACTGACGAAATCATTCCAACAAATGAAGATATTCATGCCAATTCACCTGAAGAAAATGGTGCTAATGAAAATCCTCAGCCACGGCAACCTGCTCATCCTAGAGTTGCAAATGAAGTATAGATTGACAAAATCATCGATGACATCTGTGCACCAGGTCCCCTTACTCGCTCAAAAGCTTCACATTTAACTAACTTTTGTGGGCACTTTGCCTTTGTCTCTATAGTAGAGCCCACCAAAGTTGATGACGCATTCAAGGAGCGTAAGTGGATTCAATCTATGCAAGGGGAATTGCATCAATTCAAGCTCAACAACGTATGGGAACTTGTCAAGCGACCAGATCCTCGCAATCATAACATCATAGGTACCAAGTGGATCTATCGCAACAAGCAAGATGAAAATGGCCTCGTGGTGAGGAATAAGGCTCGTCTTGTAGCTCAAGGCTACACACAGGTTGAAGGAATTGACTTTGATGAAACTTTTGCACCTGTTGCTAGACTTGAAGCTATTCACATATTACTTGCTTATGCTAACCATCATAATATCATCTTATACCAAATGGATGTGAAAAGTGCATTCCTCAATGGTAAGCTTGAGGAAGAAGTGTATGTTGCTCAACCCCTATGTTTTGAAGATCCTAAGCATCCCGATAAAGTCTTCAGACTAAACAAGGCCCTCTATGGACTCAAGCAGGCCCCTTGGGCATGGTACGACACTCTGAATGAATTCCTCATGAAGAAAGGCTTCAAACCCGGTTCACTCAACCGAACTCTTTTCATAAAATCTTATGACAATGAACTGTTCATATGCCAGATATATGTAGACGATATTATCTTTGGCTGTACTGACAAACGTTACAGTGACGAATTTGCCTATATGATGAGTGAAGAATATCAAATGTCTATGATGGGAGAGTTGAAATTCTTCCTAGGTCTTCAAATTCGTCAGCAAGATAACGACATCTTCATATCACAAGAGAAATACCTCAAATATGTTCTGAGGAAATTTAACATGCAAGATTGCAAAGGCGTCAAAACTCCAATGCCTTCAAAAGGACACCTCTGCACTGATGAAAATGGTAAAGATTTCGATCAGAAGGTATACCGCTCCATGATTGGCACTTTATTGTATCTATGTGCATCTAGGCCTGATATTATGCTAAGTGTTTGCATGTGTGCCCGATTCCAAGCAACACCGAAGGAATCACACCATAAGGTTGTGAAACATATTCTTCGATACTTAGCTCACACACCAACACTTGGATTGTGGTATCCCAAGGGCTCAAATCTTCACCTCGTCGGATACTCTGATGCTGACTATGCTGGAGATTGTGTGAATCACAAGTCAACCTCAGGCACATGTCATTTCCTCGGACGATCATTAGTCTGTTGGTCCTCGAAGAAGCAGAACTGCGTTTCACTCTCAACGGCTGAAGCTGAGTACATTGCTGCTAGTTCATGTTGCGCTCAGCTACTATGGATGAAGCAAACCCTCAAGGACTATGGCATCAAGCTGAAGAATGTGCCTCTTTACTACGATAACGAGAGTGCCATCAAGATTGCTTATAACCCAGTTCAGCATTCCAAGACCAAGCACATCCAAATTCGTCATCACTTTCTTCAAGATCATGTACTCAAGGGCGACATCTCCATCGACCACATCCCCACTAAAGAACAGTTGGCCGATATCTTCACTAAGCCCTTGGATGAAAAGAGATTTTGCAAGTCGTGGTGTGAGCTAAATATCTTAGAATCTTCGAATGATCTTTGAAGAAAGACACACATCCTAACACTTATGCAAAATTGATGACCTTGATGTGCAACACACGAAGAATGTTTTTCTTCAATCAATGAAGAATAACCCTCTAAGTGAGAAGAAATTAATGAAGAATTTGATTCTCAGAACCCTATGACAATTGTACGCGGTGTCTGAAGTCATCATTCTTATACGGTGGGTCACGCTACCAATCATAGTTGAAATTCTTCAAAGTTGAGTTTTTCGTCATTCTTGCAAAATCTTCAAATTTGCAAATTCCTCAAATTTTTCAAATTCCTCAACTTTTCAAATTCTTCAAACTTTGAAACTCATGTTCTTCATTGACTATATATACATATATTTTGAGTTTTCAATGTCCTCAACAGCATTCACTTATTGCTAATTCTTCAAGATGATTTTCATCTAAGTGAATGTGATCGGACCCTTTACCCCTCTATGCTAAACTCAACCCAGTCTATTCAAAAATTCTTCATTGCGTTCTACTTTGAAACTCGTTCAAAGTCTTCATTGTGTCCTTGACAGCTGATGAATTTGCGAACGAAAGATTTGAAATTTTCACTATCAAAATATTTAGCGGTTCTCGCTCAAACGGTTCCGATTCCCGCACCTGGATAACTCACGATCCCCCACGATCACCACCGCTAAGTACGTGGGTGACACCTGCCGTGTGGAGAGCAAGGGTCAGGGGCAATCCTGTCCAAAATCTTTGGGCAGATCAGTTTTCACTTCCTCTATAAATACCCCTTCCCATCAATTGTGCTCGATTACTCCGCATCTCATCCCTCTCCCAAGCTCCAACCTAGCGCCGCCGCTAAAGTTATCGTCACCCATGAGGAAGAGCTTCACTGCCTCAACCTCATCGTCGCCATACTCGCACCGGCCGCGGAAATCTTCATGCCGCCGCCGCTGTAGCTGTCTCCCTCTGCCAAGCTAGGGCGTGGGAGATCTAAACGGATGAACCTCTCAATCTAATCTCTGAGTTCGTCGTGTTCTTCACCAGGGTAAATAAAATTTATTTTTACTGCCCTTGTTTCATCTTCAAATGCTCTTCATATTCCTCAAAAGGTGTTTATTCATCATAAATCTTAGTCTACAAGCACCGTCATCCTCTCATACTTGATGACTTTCCCTAAGTAATGATTTTCTTCAAGATTCCTCAATTGGGCTGATCCCACTAGCCTCAACACTGGTGAGGACTTTCCTCACAAATGGGAGAATTAGCAAGCAAAGCTGGCTAAGAAAGCCAAGGAAGCAGTGATGACATTCAATGAGGATTTTGTTGCTGCTGCTACCTCTGCCGGAGCCTCTTCAAGTGCTCCGAAGAAACTCAAGATGAAGAAATCTTTAGTGAAGACAAGTTCTTCAACTTCAAAATCTTCACAGCAGATTCCTCAAGGTCAAAGGCCTCAGCCTACAAAACCATCAACTGCTGGAACAGTTGCTACTCAGTCTTCTGCGGCAGCTACAAAGTCCTCAACTCTAGTGCATCTGGCAATGTGTAAGAGGATCGAGGATTCTCCAGAGTTCTGATGATCACTGCAAGCCCCTCCAACACTGCAAAGTCTTCAACCAGCCCTTCTGCATTGAGACTGAAGAAAACTGTTGGACGAGGTCAAAGACCAAGTCCCCACTCAAGCAAGGCTATGGTGACCATACCCTCAGGTTCTGAGGAAAATGATGATGAAGCTGATGATGAAGAATTAGAAGAAATCATCAGGCAAAGTCAACAAAGGGCTGCTAGAGCAAAGGGCAGCTCTATTCCTCTCATGCTGGATCCCAAGATGATCCTCAACTTCATCGATATATGGCATGAAGACCCAAGCACCCCACTTTCTTCACTTAATCTGCCTCATGGAGTGGATCATGTCCTCACCCACTTCATTTCTGAAGAAAAATGGAAGAGAGAGAAAGCTCTAAGAGCTAATAGGAACAAGGTTGGAAAAGAGAAGTTCCTAAGAGAAAATGTGATGAATTTGACCCCAAATCAACTCGTCACTGTTCAATCCGAAATTCGAACACTCTCTGAGGATCAAAAGAGATATGATGCTGAATGGAAGGGCACCAAGGTCAGATTCGTCAGGGCTGCTCAAGCAGCTGTTAAGGATCATAACACTAGGGTTGCATCTCGATCGCAACCACAAAACCCTCAGTTTGAAGAAATTCCTCAGACTGTAGATGAAATTCCTCAGGCAGCTGATGAAAATGCTCAGCCTGATGAAATTACTGAAGGAAATGCTTCTGCACCAGAAGCAATTTCCAGTGCTGCTGATGAAACTCAGACCACTGATGAACATGCCAGGGCAACCTCCAATGTTGTGCCTGAAGAAACTGACAGGCCAACTGATACCCAGGTTGCGCCTGAAGAAACTGATAGGCCAGCTGAAGATTCTGCTGCGCCTGAAGAAACTGATAGGCTAGCTGAAGATTCTACTGTGCCTGAAGAAACTGAACCCACCAGGGCGGCTGCAATAGTCGTTCCTGAAGAAACTACCACTATTGAGGAAAACACTCTCAAGATAAAGGCATCAACTTCAGAAACTCCAGCTCCGAAGAAGTTGAAGACTATGCCAAGTTGTTCATCTGGACCAATTGATGCAACCCCAATTTCCTCAGCACCTGCCTACGAGATTGTGCAATTTGGGGTAGAATATGTCATCCCAGAGGAAGAGGAACATCATTCTACTGCTTCAACAGAGCAAATTGATGAAGAAATAGTTGTTGAAGACATTGTTTCAACACCAATGATATCAACACCACAGCTTCAGTACACTGCTGAGGAAGCTGGAGTTGAAGAAATTGATGAGGATGTTGACATTGGTGACACCACTCTGACCATCAATGATGAATATTGGGAATCTGCACACCCAAATTCACCAATGACTACTCCTCTGCAACAGATTCCTTAGTTGCCTGCCCCGACTAAAGAAATACCTGAAGAAATTCCAGCTGCAACAACTGAGATTCTTGATGCTCCCACCGCAGCTGAGGAACCTGACTTTCCAATCACTCAGTCTGACGTTCCTCCCATGCCAAAGGAAATCAAGGGCCGCTTCAAGCCAAATATTCAACCAAAGCCCAGGATGCCATTCAAAGGCTCAGCGCGCCCCAAATTCCTCAAAAGAAATTTCTTCAGTGAGCGCATGTTCTTCACGCGTCCAAATCCCTATGACTCTACAAGGGCAGGACGCAACAGATTCTGGACAGCAATGCAACTAAACTACTATGCATCTGTTCTTTGTGAGAAGAGGAAATTCTTCAAGCACCACCTAATTCCTCATGCTAACATGGAAACCATGCCATCATTCACACCGGTGCTCCAAGTTCTTCATGATGCAGGCATTCTTCCATTCTGTGTCGACATCTGTGACTAGAATGAAGAACTTATTCTTCAGTTCTATGCCACATTGCATATCAACGGCAATGCTTCAGACGTCAACTCCTGGATATTGGACTGGATGACAGGATCAACACACTTCACTGCTCAAGCTTCTGAATTGCCTCACTGTGTACCAGTTCCAATTCCCTCAGATGAAGCCCGCAACCTGTTTAATGAGCCTGCACTTCCAAATGATATGATGCAAGTGTTGATGAAGCCTTTGCCTCCTGGAACACCTCAACAAAACACCTTCCTTGTGAAGAATCTGCTATATGTGCCCAGGACTGTTTACCATATCGTCACAAACACACTATGTCCTCAGAAAGGCCACGATTCTGAAGAAGAAGAAGTGGAAGGAGTCATGAAGAATATTCTCTTCAACATCATTCATGGGATTCCCATTGACTTACATGATTTCTTCATGAGGACATTGGCCAGTGCTACCTTAGCTCCATATGAACAGAAGCCCTATGCACCATGGATCATGAAATTCATCAGGGCAAAGTCCTCAGTTCCCTTCAAGGGTGATTTTTAGAATCACTTTGGCTTTCTGCCTCCAATAGAAGTCATCAAGAGCTCAATTACCTTAGTTGAAGGAAAAGGCAAATCTCTCATTGATGAAGGCACTCGTCCTTTGGATGGACAGTTTCGCAAAGCCGCTTCCTTCTCCACCAATGATGACACTGCCACCCAAGACTCCGGTGCAAGAGCCTCAGCTCAACAACCTCAAGCGTCTGCCCCTCGTGTGATGACTGATCGCGAGCTTCTAATAAGTCTTCATCAGAAGGTCGATTGCAATCACAAGTGGGTGAAACGTCAACTTGGTTACATTGTGCAGAACATGACTGTGACGCAGAACACAGTGAAGAGAAATCACTACTATGCGCATGAAACCCTCAACTGCACTTGGGCCGTACTGTCTCACATGATGCCTTCTGAAGAACTGAATGAGCTGGATATTGAGGAGCATCCCGACTGGGCTCGCCGACCTCTGAAGAAATTCAAGAAAGTTCAAGTTCCTCTGATGGTAGCAAGTTCATATTCTTCATCTCGCGAGCGCGATGATGATGAAGACATTGACGACACTGCTGCAGGCCCTGCATCGAGAAACGACCCTGACAACGCTGGCGCTCCTTCCTCACCAACACGATGAAAGTCTTCAAAGGGGCGTTAGTCTTCACTTTTTCGTCCCTTTTGGTCTTCGCTGACAAAGGGGGAGAAAATTTGAGTTAGTCTTCAAGCGGGTCTCTCTAGATGGGCTATATTTTTGTTTAAGTTATAAATCTCACTCTTCTGAAACTTTTGTTGATTGAGTTGTAAACTTAAGTCCGATGGTGGTCTGACACTTTTGAACTATTTCCTCGCTGGTTTAATTCCTCAAGCACCTTAATGCATACGTGCTGAAATTCGTGAGACACCATTTTCCTCACGCATTTCAAATTCTTCATATCATATATTCAAATGCATGTATGAATTACAAGATATTGGGGGAGCTCTCCATGTTTTAACCTGCCATGTGCATTTGAAGTCCAAAGCAAATTCCTCAAATATGCACATCTTCAGGGGGAGTTCTTCTATATCTTGCTATCAAATTCCTCAAAGTCTGTACTTTCACTTTATATGTTTATCCCCGTTGAAAACTTAACCTATTTGTCATCAATCACCAAAAAGGGGGAGATTGTTAGTGCATCTAGTGCCCCTTAGTGGTTTTGGTGTATTGAAGACTTATAGGTTAATGTACTAATGTGTTTGTGAGTGTACACAGGCTCTATAAGTCCATGAGGAGTTTGATATATCCGGAGATTATCGACCCCTAAAAATGTATGTCTTCAAGTGAAGACTTTGCTAAAGACTTTGTGAAGACTTTGGTGAAGACTTTGTGAAGACTTTGAAAATGAAGAAGTTAGTGTGACCTTGAAGATCTGAACGAGGAACATGAAGCGTGAAGGCTTTTGTTTTGTAGTTTCATTTCCTTTTCTTTGAGTCATAGGAAACACCATACTGTTAAAGGGGGCTGAGGTAATACTAAGGAAAATTTCCAACTGATGCTCAACTCCAAAATCCTCAACCTATACAATCCTTCGAGTGAAGCCTTTGGAAATCTCTTCGGCTCGGACAAGTTCTTCAGTGACAGAGACAAAGTTCTTCTGGTCTCTAAGGAAATTGATCTGACTGAGGAGTTAACCTTTCGCCAGTGCGAATTGCCTACAAGTGAGGAACATGATATGTCTAAGGACCTTCATAGTTCAAAAATCCAACCGTTGCTGTGCTTAGCGCCAGCTGTCCCCAATCACAAATATCCACATAACGGTCATATCATTGGGGGCATTTATGTCATATCATGCCAGGTTGCACCCTGGCTATAAATAGCCACCCCCCCCCCCCACAACCACTAGTTGGTTTGCTGCTCCGAGAGAGAACTGACACCTGTCATTTGAGAGCAACCCATCCTCCGAGGACTTTTGTGAGAAAATCATCAGTGAGGAAAAACCAACAACCAAACCACCAAACCAAAAGTGATTGAGCATCACTGAAGAAATTCCTGTGTGGAACCGACGCTTGTTACCTTTGAGGACTATGCATCCTCCAGACGGTAAGGCGTCATGGTCTAGTGCTCCTGCAGTCAATTGGGGATCACGAAGTGACCTTGGTCTAGAGCATCCAGCAGTAAATTGTGGATCGCCGGGTGACCAGTTTGTGAGGGTTTTGGAAGTCTACCCTGAAGACTTACCACGAGCGTTGGGCGAGGACTGTGTGACCTTAGCTCAAGGAGAGTACGGTAAGGACCGTGTGTCCTAGGACTGTGTGTCCTCTGGTTTAAATACCAGGCCGCTCCAAACCAGTCGTACAGCTGTCACAGCAGTTGGAACTGGGTCATCAAATCATTGTCTTCATCAAGCTACCTGGTTCGATTTCCTCAACCCTTTCTTTTCCTCATATAACCGTTGATGAAATTGAACTTTACTGTTTGAAGAATTTGATTGAAGACTTTCACAAATTCCTCACCTCAAATTCTTCAAGTTACCTTGTTCATGACCGCTTATCCTATCTCACGCTACTTGTAATTTGTGCATGTTTCATTCCATCATGATGACTATTTTGTCGCTATGTTTCTCATGCACTTAAGTACTTATTCCGCTGCAAGTTATTCATCACATTTCAAATTCCTCAAAGTTGAAATTCCTCAAGTGATGAATTTGTAAAAATCGCCTATTCACCCCCCCTCTAGTCGATATAACGTACTTTTAGTTTGATTCCTTGCATAATGTTTTGAGATATAAATATGGTAATGTTAAAATTCATGTTAGGAAGTAATTGTGATTGTTAAAAATACATGTGTAAAGGTTTGTGATTCCTGTAGCATGCACGTATGGTGAACCGTTATGTAAGGAAGTCGGAGCATGACTTGTTTATAGATTGTCAACCTTTGTGTGAGGATTGGAGTGCGCGATGGTTAACTCCTATCAACCTCTCCCCTAGAGTATGCTTATAATACTTTGCGTCAATGACTAATAGACTTTTGCAATAAGTATGTGAGTTCTTTATGACTAATGTTGAGTCCATGGATTATACGCACTCTCACCCTTCCACCTTTTCTAGCCTCTCTAGTACCGTGCAACTTTCGCCGGTACAACAAACACCTTCCTCAAAACTGCCACCATATACCTTCCTCAAAACAGCCACCACATACCTTCCTCAAAACATCCACCATATATCTTTCCTCAAAACAGCCACCATACCTACCTATTATGGCATTTCCGTAGCCATTCCGAGATATATTTCCATGCAACTTCCATCGTTTCCTTTTATGACATGCACCATCACTTCCATATTGCATATAGAGTCATATTTTGTCAAAGGTATCGAGTTGTAATTTTCTTTTGAGTTGTAAGTAAATAAAAGTGTGATGATTATCATTATTGGAGCATGTCCCACGTGAGGAAAGGATGATGGAAGCTATGATTCCCTCACAAGTGGGGATGAGATTCCGGACTTTATGAAAAAAAGAGGCCAACGAAGCCCCAAAAAATAAAAATAAAAGAGGCCTTACATGCCCATCAACAAAAAAATGAGAGAAAAGAGAGAAGGGGCATTGCTACTATATTTTTCCACACTTGTGCTTAAAATTAGCACCATGATCTTGATGATAGAGAGTCTCCTATTTTGTCACTTTCATATAACTAGTGGAATTCATGATGCACGTCCACGAAAGCCATTTTTGAGCTTTCATACACTTATAGCTCTAGTGCATCTGTTGCATGGCAATCCCTACTCACACACATTGATATCTATTAATGGGCATCTCCATAGCCCGTTGATACGCCTAGTTGATGTGAGACTATCTTCTCCCTTTCCTTGACAACCTCCACCATATTCTATTCCACCTATAGTGTTATATACATGGCTCACGCTCATGTATTGCATGAGAGTTCAAAAAGTTTGAGAAAATAAGTGTGAAAACAATTGCTTGACTTGTCATCGGGGTTGTACGTGATATAAATACTTTGTGTGGGGAAGATGGAGCATCGCTAGACCATATGATATTGTAGGGATACCTTTTTTTTGTCATTATATTTTGAAGAGATACAATTGCTTTGCTAGTATGCTTAAAACGTTATTGTTTTTATATCAATATTAAGCTTTTGTTTTGAGCTTTACGAATCTGAATATACATGCCACAATAGAGAATATTACATGGATAAATATGTTAGGTTGCACTCCACATCAAATATTCTATTTTTATCATTTACCTACACGAGGACGAGCAGGAACTAAGTTTGGGGATGCGGATACGTCTCCAATGTATCTATAATTTTGGATGTCATGCTATTATATTATCTGTTTTGGATGTTTTATATGCATTAATATGCTATTTTATATTATTATTGGCACTAACCTATTAATCTAGAGCCTAGTGCCAGTTTCTGTTTTTTCCTTGTTTTTGAGTTTTGCAGATATTAAATGGACTCCAAATGGAATAAAACATTCAGAAGGAATTTTTTTGGAAGGAAACAAATCAACCAGGCTTGGAGTGCACGCCAGGGCACGTGTCAGGGAGTCACAAGCCTGGTAGGCGCGGGCCCCCCTGGCCGCGCCTAGCAGGCTTGCCGTCTCTCGGCAGGTCTCCTAACCCTATTCTTCATCCTATAAATTCCCAATTATTCCCCCAACATAAGAACGAGCCACGCAAATACTTTTCCGCCGCCAGAAGCCTCCGTTCCCAAGAGAACCAATCTTCGAGCCTTTTCCGGTAATCTGCCGGAGGGGGTTTCAATCACGGAGGACATCTACATCTACTCCATTGCCCCTTCGATGATGCATGACTAGTCCACCACATACCTACTGGTTCATAGCTAGTAGCTAGATGGCTTCTTCTCTCTCTTTGATCTTCAATACCATGTTCTTCATGATCTTCATGGGGATCTATCCGATGTAATCCTCTTTTGTGGTGTGTTTGTCAAGATCTGATGAATTGTGAGTTTATGTTTAGATTATCCATGAATCTTATTTGAATCTCCTCTGAATTCTTATATGCATGATTTCATATCCTTGTAAGTCTCTTTGAATTATTGGTTTGGTTTGGTCAACTTGATTGGTAATTCTTGCAATGGGAGAAGTGCTTTCTTTTGGGTTCAATCTTGTGGTGTCCTCACCAAGTGACATAGTAGGGGTAGCAAGGCACGCATTGTATTGTTGCCATCAGGGGTAACAATATGGGTTTTTCATCATATTGCTTGAGTTTATCCCTCTACATCATGTCATCTTTCTTAATGTGTTACTCTGGTCTTCATGAACTTAATACTCTAGATACAGGCAGGAGTCGGTCGATGTGTGGAGTAATAGTAGTAGATGCAGAATCGTTTTGGTCTACTTCATACGGACGTGATGCCTATATGCATGATCATTGCCTTGGATAACTACATGATTATTTGCTTTTCTATCAATTGCTTGACAGTAATTTGTTTACATGTCATGATATTTTCCTTCAAGAAAGAAGCCCCTTGTGAACCGATCGCCCTCGGGTCTACTTTCCATAATATACTTTCAGATCTATAAACCAAAAATACCAAAAAAAACTTTGCTGCAATTTATTTACCTTTTACTTTTCGTTCTTGTTTACATCTATCTCTATCAGATCTAATCCTTGCAAATAACCGTGAAGGGATTGACAACCCCTTTATAGCATTGGGTGCAAGAGTTTGATTATTTGTGTAGGTGCATCCATTGGCGACTTGCTTATTCCTCCTACTAGGTTGATATCTTGGTTCTCAACAACTGAGGGAAATACTCATCTACTTTGCTACATCACACTTTCCTCTTCAAGGGAAAACCAACGCAATCTCAAGAGGTAGCAGTCCACACATCGACCGACTCCTGCCTGCATATAGAGTATTAAGTTCATGAAGAACAGAGTATTGCATTAGGTAGGATGACATGATGTAGAGGAATAAACTCAAGCGATATTATGGAACCCCCATCTTTTTATCCTTGATGGCAACAATACAATACATGCCTCGCTACCCCTACTATGTCACTCGGTGAGGACACCACAATATTGAACCCAAAAATAAGCACTTCTCCCATTGCAATAATTACCAATCTAGTTGGCCAAACCAAACCAATAACTCAAAGAGACTTGCAAATATATGAAATCATGCATATAAGAATTCAGAAAAGACTCAAATAATATTCATGGATAATCTGAACATAAACCCACAATTCATCGGATCTCGACAAACACACCGCAAAAGGGTTTTACATCGGATAGATCTCCTGAAGATCATGAAGAACATGGTATTGAAGCACAGAGAGAGAGAAGAAGTCATCTAGCTACTAGCTATGGACCCGAAGGTCTATGGTGAACTACTCACGCATCATCCGAGGGGCTATGGAGTTGATGTAGATGCTCTCCGTGATCGAATCCCCCTTCGGCAGATTACCGGAGAAGGCTCCAAGATTGGATCTCAGCAACGGAGGCTTCCGGCGGCGGAAAAATATTTTTGTGGCTCCCTTTGGTAATTGGAGAATATTTGGGAATTTATAGGCTGAAGAATAGGGTTAATAGACCTCCTGGGGAGCTACAGGCCTGGCAGGTGCGGCCAGGGGTGGTGGCCGCGCCCCTGGCTTGTGACCTCCTGGAAGGTCCCTTGCCTTCCCGTCCAAGTCTAGTAGATGTCTTCTGGTCCTAGAAAAATCACCGCAAAGATTTTATTCCGTTTGGACTCCGTTTAATATTCCTTATCTGCAATACTCAAAAAACAAGGAAAAACAGAATCTGGCACTGTGCTCTAGATTAATAGGTTAGTCCCAAAATGATATAAAATAGCATATTAATGCATATAAATCATCCAAAACAGATAATATAATAGCATGGAACAATCAAAAATTTAGATACATTGGAGACATATCAAACATAGAGAGATAAGAAGCCATCTAGCTACTAGCTATGAACCCGAAGGTCTGAGGTCAACTACTCACGCATCATCGGAAGGGCAATGGTGTTTATGTAGATGCCCTCCGTGATCAAATCCCCCGCCAGTAGATTACCGGAAAAGGCCCCAATATGGGATCTCATGAGAACAGAGGCTTGTGGCGGCGGAAAAGTATTATCATGGCTCTCTTTGGTATTGGGGGAATATTTCTGAATTTATAGGCGGAGAATTAGGGTTGGAGGAGTTCTGGGGGGCCACAAGCCAGGATCGCCCTGGTGGCTTGTGGCCCACCCGTAGGTCTTCTGGCCTCTTCTCCAAGCCTCCTAGGTTCCTTCTAGTCCAGGAAAAATTATCATAGAGTTTTATTCTATTTGGACTCTGTTTGATATTCCTTTTCTGCAATACTCAAAAACAAGGAAAAAAATAGAAACTGGCACTGGGCACTAGGTTAATAGGTTAGTCCCAAAAATAATATAAAATGGCATATAAAACATCCAAAACAGATAATATAGTAGCGTTGAACAACGAGCGCTACTGGTATGACTGTTAGCAGTAGCGCTTGTTCACAGCAAGCGCTGCTGCTAAACCAACGCTACTGCTACATCTTACCAGTGCTACCTATTGTAACAACCAGTATTGCTGATGGGTCCCATGTAGCAGCAGTGTCATTAGTAAGAAGAAGTGGATGGGTTTATATATATATATATATTAATTGATGACACCTTGAGTTCAAACAGATAACTAGACATAAAAAACCTTACAAGTCCAAACCGAACTTCTAGATCAAGACCAATAATCTTACTACAATACTATTAATCTTACTACAATACTATTAGTCTTACTACAATACTATTAAACCTTAAACTAGAGCTTAATCTTACTACAATACTATTAATGAGAAGAATCTGGTGGTGGTGTGGGCATTCTCGGCGGAAGTATCACGACCACACGTCCCCATCGGGCTATCTGAGTCGGGCACGAAGATGTCACTTGTTGTCGCGCCCATTCCATAATCATGTGGGGACGACTCTGAGGCGGCATCGGAGCATCCTTTGCAACATTGGCCTCCGCGAAGATGATGTCTACTGCAACTTTTAGTTGTGTTTCGACATAACTCTTGCACGCATTGACTTCGTGCTCCCAGAAACTACATTGAGTCTGCCGGAACTTATTCTCTGCCCCTTTCAGCTCCCAGATACAATCTCCCCATCCAAACACTGCATCGTCAATCCTTTTTCCCCACACCAACAATTGTCTTCGCCACTCCAACTCTTGATCACGAGAACGTTTAGGAGACATGGGAATCCCTGTAAATTTGGCATGAAATTTGCTTAACAATGGACATATTAAGTATACATCACACGAAACAAATCTCTCCATCCGATGCATCCATCCATCTAAATTCATCCATCCATCCATCTAACCATCTAAATGCATCCGTTCACAATCATCGCAATGCATCCATTCACAATCATCTCAATGCAGCCATTCAAAGCCATCTAAATATCATCTAAATGCATCCATTCAAAACCATCTAAATGCAGCCATTCAAAACCATCTCAATGCATCCATTCACAATCATCTAAATGCAGAATTCACAACCATATAAATGCATCCATTCAAAATCATCTTAGTGCATCCATTCACAATCATCTAAATGCATCCATTCAAAACCATCAGAATGCAACCATTCAAAACCATCTCAATGCATCCATTCACAATCATCTAAATGCAGCCATTCAAAACCATCTAAATGCAGCCATTCAAAACCATCTCAACGGATCCATTCACAATCATCTAAATGCATCCATTCAAAACCTTCTAAATGCAGCCATTCAAAACCATCTCAATGCATCCATTCACAATCATCTAAATGCAGCCATTCCAAACCATCTAAATGCAGCCATTCAAAACCATCTCAATGCATCCATTCACATCATCCATCCATCTAACCATCTAAATTTCATCCATCCATTCATCTAACCATCTAAATTTCATCCATCCATGGGAGAGAGGAGGGAGAGGGAGAGATACCGCTGCATGGATGGCTGGGACGGGGAGACACCGCGTGGGGAGGGCCGAGACGGGGAGCCGCCGTGTGGGGTGGCAGATATGGGAACTGTCGCGTGGGGGCGATCGGGATGGGGAGGTCCACCGTGGAGGAGCCCCCGCGTGGGGAGGGTCGGCGCGAGGGTGTGGGAGCGGCGGCACGAGATTGAGGGAGAGATCTGAGAGTGAGGCATGAGAGGGACGCATGGGGGAGATGATAAGTTGAGGGGACTAGTACTTAGCAGTAGCGCGGGACCAGGAAGAGCGCTACTGCTACACCTTTAGCAGTAGCATTTCTCCCTGACAACCGCTACTACTACCGGTCTCCACCGTCGGTCGGGATGGGACCGATTAGCAGTAGCGCTGGTTCAAAGTCCAGCGCTACTGCTAATAGAATACTTGTAGCGCCTTTCTCTGAAAGCGCCACTACTAATTAGCAGTGGCGCTGTCCCTTCAACAAGCACTGCTACTACAATCCTATCTATACGCATTCTCCTAGTAGTGGTATGCTTCCTTCTTGTTCTTGGTGTTCAGCAAAAGTTGTAAGTTTATGGCTGGAGCTGCTATTTTGTATGTACTATAGCCTATATATTTGCTAAACTGACTGAATTAGCCTATGACCCAGTATATTTTTCAGCTATCATTTAGTTTATCAATTCAGAATTGATTCTTTTATGTTGGTTTCGTGAATCCGATTGCATTTTTGTCACGTGGAGTGGTTTGTTTGATAAGTTTAGTAGCTCAGACAATGTCACCGATGACGAGGAGCCTCATCCTTGTAGATTATCTATTGCTGACCAGATCCTCTAGAGCCTCAGTTGGCCAGAAGATGCCTAATGCTTGGTGGGTTCAACGTATTGCTCCTGACAATGATACGACATATATGTTGGGCGATTGGGTCTTGATGTTCTACACCACATGTTCGGAAGTTGCTATTCATCAGTTAATTTGTAGGGCAACTTTTGTATGGGTGGTTTTGCTAGACGCTCAAAAGGCTACGGGTTTGTTGTGTTTGGAGATATCAATGAACAACATGCACTCAATGACCAAAATGAGTGGAGCATATTATTCTACTAGGCTTATTCTTATCAGACCTGCTACCATCACGACCTCTATGGCGGCAAACGAAATGGTTTGCAACTGAATTTTCATAGCTACCAAGCTGTGAGATTTGACTCTCGGCTTCATGTATCCTTACCACTTCAAATATGTTTGTACGCGTTTGTTTTTGACACATTGCACTTCTCAAAGTTTTATGCTGCTGCACACGTTATGTCTCCCTGATAGTTTACGTTAACTCACATCCTATTGAATATTGGGTTTTGACATAATGTAAATTCAAGTTCCTTTCGACTAGATCTATCGGTTGATATGTATGTAGTTTGGTTGATTATATAAGTTGATAAACATTAAAGGTATTTCCATATAAAAATTGAAGGAGGATATGTGTCTTCTAATTTTTTATTTGATTTCGCTTATTTTTTCCTTGTCTCTTCCAATTCTCCTTTTGATCTGAATATGTACTATTAAAGGGGAATGCGTGCTTAGTCATTGAGACGCAACCATTGATACAAAAACAATTTGGAAACTAAGCGCCAAACTAATTAAGAAATCAATCCAATAATACATCTAAGTATCCCAACATTTAATTACATATGCAATTAATTAGGTCCATTTAAATAATTATTGTTTTTGCACTGAATCAATTTGGCAACCCGTCATTAATGTAAGTATTTAATTAGGTAGGCAGTTAAATATGTATGCAAATTAATAGAAGTAGGGACTTTTTTCAAGTATGCAAGTGGTTAATTAAGTGTGCGAATAATTAGGCATACAATTAAGTATGCTTGTAATTAATTAATTAGGCAAGTTAATCATGTTGAAACAATTTTAAAACACTTACGACCAGGCTGGCCACCAGGCTCTCGCTGAAATTGGCGACGAACAACATGCTCTCGGCAACATGATCGACCAATGATTACCAACATGGACGATATGGACATGCACTCATGAAATGGGCGACCAAGTCATTCATCAAGATGGATGATGACCATTCTATGAAGGACGTCCACATGATGACGACTGCCCAAATGTTCGCCAACAAGGACAGCATATGCTCGAGGACTAGGATGGACGGTCATGCGCTCGAGTATGACCAAGCGCTGGCTGTCAAGAGCTCCGACCACACCTTCGAGGATGATCGGTCGCATGCCACAACTCTTCAAATATTGTTTCATCCCGTAGCAATGCACGGCTATTTAGCTAGTATAAAGGAACAGAGGGAGTAATGTTAAAAATATATTATATTGCTCATCTAATCTTGAGATGTCACTAAAGATTTAATTGATTCCCAAGAATCTTTCCATACTATAATTAGGCCTGTTCAAAAAACATTATATTGCATGTCTTATTTTTATCCCGAAAAAATCATCAAAAAATTTCGGGGCATTTGGACTTTGTTTGTTGCAGTATTCGTGAACGGCATAAACAAGCAGAAAACAACAAGTGACACTGGGCAATAGGTTAATAGTTTGTTCACAAAAATGATATAAAATTGAATATAATTAAATGCATATAAAGTATCCATGAATGATAATATAGTAACATGGAACAATAAAAAAATTTAGATACGTTGGAGACGTATAAGAAGGTGCTAGGCAGACTGAGGCGCAATGCTCAAAATCCGAGTTGTACTTCTAGTAGGTCCCTTCGTATGCCGAGGGTGGCTTTTGTAAAGACAAAATTTTGAATTTATGAAATAATTTTTTGATTTCTCTCCTATGTGTTTATATTCACCTCCTTTGTGAACATTTATTTACCTCAAAGTTTCCGGTCATCAGCTTTTGCCGCATTGTAGAGACTACTGCTACTAGGGAAAACATTATAGGTGGAGGACTAACAATAGCACAGGCAACAAAGATGCGCTACTACTATTTTATGATAGCGCGGGCACCATACCGGTGCTATTGGTACTACTTTAGCAGTAGTGCAGGGAAATTAAACGCCGCTACCGCTAAGGGCCCCCCACAGTACCCACCCGGCTATGTATAGTAGCCTCACGCCTTAGGGAGACGCGCTACTGCTAAATCAATACTAGTAGCAAGGATCGTCACCCCGTGCTACTACTATTCTACCCTTATCCTCTTTCACGTTCATGCGTCTGCTTACTCTCCCCTTCACACCCTCTGTCTCTCTCCCTCAACGCCGTCGTGGCTGTCTCCCACGCCATGACCAATGTTGTTGCACCGCCGTCCTCTATCCTCCATTGTCGTAAGCCTCCTCCCCCTCCCCCTCCTCTCTCCTTCCCCTCCTCCCCCTCCTCTCTCCTCCATCCTCGCCCTCCTCCTCCCCCCTCGCCTCTCCTCCCCCTCCATCCTCGCCCTCCTCCCTCCTCTTGTCCCCGCCCCTTCTCACTCCTTCGAACACCGGCCCTCTTCCCTCATCCATATGCCACCCCTCCTCCTCTAGCCGTCAGCTCCCTCCTCCTCCCAAGTTTTAGAATTGCTTCATGTTCTAGGTCTAGATGGAGATGACGTTCAAATAATATTTGTATAAATGTGAATTTGTTGTAGATGTTGTAGTAGTATTAGATGTAATAGTAGTAAAAAGGTTCCTCCATTGCTGTTGATGTAGTAGTAGTAGATGAGTAGCTGTAAAAATGTGCAAATAGTATTTTTTTTAGAAATGAAAATCTGAAGCGGTTTTTTTTAATGCAAATGTGAATTTGCCAAAACACCTCCGGGTGGGCTATGTTTTGCCGGAATGTTGATTCAGTTCCGTTCCCGCAAATATCATCATCCGAACCTATTATAGTCAGGGCTCCGAATCTAACTTGGTCGGACAAAAATCATCTCATCCCATTTATTAACGATGTTAACAATTTCAAGACCAGATATGAAATTGGCGAAAGGTATTCTGAATACGTGGCACTAGTGCACTTGTTGAACCATGTTAACATTTGTGCAGATAGCATGGTAATATTTTTTACTACTGAGTCATTAGTCCATCTTTTGCATACATTAATTTTTCTTTAGCAAAACTAGATTTCTAACTATGTTATTGTTATGTTCTTCAACAGAAATTCCCGCCAGAGGTTGTGCCTCACCTGATGTTTGTCGAATGTCATTTTGAAGTTATCATCTTATAGCCACTTCTTCCTATGAGTTTCCACAATGCATGCTCGGTTTTTACAAGGGAAGAAAGCCTGAAACTCAAAGAATTTCACAAAGTAATGAAAAACCGTTGATAACCACTTGCGGAGGCAAGGAGGATTTGCGCAGGCCACAAGTTCGGAGATAGTTGGTTCTCTATTCTTCCCAATGGAGAGGAAGAACCTTACCTATTTTATGTTATTTACCTAGGAGAGAGTAGTAGGTCCTACCTAGGAGATAATAGTATGTGCTAGCTAGGAAAGAGTACCGTTTCTAGTTTATGACATTGTCTAGTAGTGGTTAACTTGGCATGATTAAGATGATGATGAGTTGTTAGACGATTAAGATGATTAAGATTTATTACATGATTAAGATGGTGATAAGTTGTTATGTGACTACTGGTGATGAGTTATTATATGACATAGATTCGATTAAAGTGGATGGGTGCAAGTGATCAAGTTGAATTAGTGGGAAAATATGATGGTACGATGGCACACAAGTGTCATAACATCGTATTTTCCTACCAATTCAACTCGATCACTTGCGCCCATTCACTTTAATCTAAATGTTGTTTCTTGCACAGTTTTTATTGATGTTGTAAATTAATATGTATAACCGTGTGTAAATACAACATAAATATAAAAAAAATATGCATGATTATTAGTGGCACGGGGAGCAGACCACGCTGCTAATAGTAGCATTAGCACGGGTACAAAATCGCGCTACCGATACGTTAACTACCAGTAGCGATGGCCGATCCCATGCTACCGTTAATTGTTAGTTGTAGCGCCCACCAGTAGCACCGGCCCCGCGCTATTTATACGGAAAACCCCCGCACTACTACTAGGCTTTTACCTAGTAGTGTACGCGGGGTGTTCTCTTTAGTACACAAAAACTCCTTAGCCGACGTCTCGGAACCACAGTGGCGATTTCTATGCTGAGATGAACAAGGCAATCAGACCATGGTAGCTTTATCCCTTTCACTTAGTCATATGAGGTCTAAATTGTGGGGTAGTTGAACTAGTCCCCATTGGAGTGGTAATCAGACCAGCCGAAGTTCCCCTCTTAACATCTTGGTCCTTATAAGAAAGACTTGTTATTTATCACGGTGTCGCTGCTAATGGCGCATTAGTTTTTACAATGTCTTTGGATAGCTTGACTTGTTTGTGCTTATCGTGATAGTCGACTTTCGGCTTTTTCCACTGCGGCGCTTAACCATCCAGACTCGAAGCTCAATCGCGGTGGTTCTTCCTTTACGCTCTTAGCCGAACTAAATGGAACATAAAAGATAAGTACAGGATCTAGGCAACCCAATATTTGACCAAATTCATGATTTAAAACATGTGCATATAACACAATGTCCAAGACACCCACCAAACGTCGGACTTGAACATGGGCAAGTCTATATATCCAAACCCCCGGTCCGAAGCCGGACCCTATTGTATGTGGGAGAAACCACCTCGGGCAATAAAACACAACATGATAGAGATGTGCAAGGATTGCAAAAGGTTATGTTTTATTATTCATTGGGCTGAGCTGAAAAACAAAGAGAGGGAGCATGTTAAAATAAGAACCAAAAGAGAATGTGGGGGCAGTAGTAAAGGGTTTTAGATAATCGGGCCTTATAGCCCGTTGCTCCCGTGTCGCATGTATGCACCCCCTAGCTGCTGAGCAGTCAGGCCTTGTCCATTCCAAGGCTGATTCATATGGCCATCTCCCGCGATGTCGAAGGTATTCAGAATGCGGGGCCTCCGAGGAGGCTGGAGCCGACATATGATAGATTTATCCTGCCGAAGAGATCCTCTGTTAAAGCCTTGATGTGCCGAGGAAGTTACCAGGCATTGAGCATGTTCGGGTTATCCGAACTAGTGCTTCTGGTATGATAAGTTTTTTCTCCCCAATTCCTCAAGGAATTTTAAGCGCGAAATTGTGTAGTCAACCTAAATAGTCTGCTATTCATGATTTTGATTGGGTCAACAATTCTTCAAATTAATCGGAAGCAACCGATCTATAAAAACTTATCAATCCTAGGAACTCTCTTATCATCTAGATAAAAATAGCGTTAACATGTGATATTATAGGACGAATATAGTACATGCAACCATCAATGCAGATTTTTTTCCAGATAAGTATAAGTTGATTAGAAGATCACAAAATCACACGACGAAAGGCCACTAGAACACCGCATTATATAAATAGAAAAGAAAAGACACTCCATCATCTTCTCTACTAACCAAACCTAACGCTAACTTCGTCCCAAAATCTAAGGTGTATTAGCTTATTGAAAAAACAATTTTTTTTAACTTTGACCAAGTTCAGAGGCAAAAATATCAACACTCACAATACTAAGGAATAAAATATGAAAATTATTTCATGGTGAATCTAAAAATCCGATTGATATTACGGATACTGATATATTTCTAAAAGAAGTGGTCAAATTTAAACAGCTTTGACTTTTCAAAAAACTAATACACCTTAAATTTTAAGATAGATTGAGTACAAAAATTTTGAAAATCCAAAAACATCAACAACGCAGCAAAGCGCGCCCAACCCTTCTAGTTAATTCACTATGCTTCCTAATTTTAAAGCTCTTTCATTCATATGATGTATTCATTTTTTGATTTGGTTTACGATTTTTGAAATCAATTAGTAGGCATCTAAAAATATATCAACACTAGACACCCTCTCACAACCTAAAAAAGAGAAGCGTTATCATGTAATATTGTAGCACCAATATAGTGCATGCAACCATCAACGCAAAAAAAAATTCACATAAATTTAGGTTGGTTAGCAGATAACATATAATCACATCATAAAAGGCCCACCAAATCACGCATTATAAATAAAAATAAAACACACTCTATCATCTTCCCCAACCGCCAAACTAGATGTCCATAAGTCCTAAAATATAAAGAGTATTAGTTTTTTGAAAAAGTCAAATTCCTTTAACTTTGACCAAGTTCACAGGAAAAAAATTGACATCCATAATATTAAACAACATAAGTATGGACATTCATTTCATGATGAACCTAAAAAATAACGATTTGATATTATGAATTTTATATAATTTATTACAAATTTGATCAAATTTAATAGGTTTGACTTTTTAAAAAAGTTATACACCTTATATTTTGAGACAAGTATTTTTTTTAACAAATTCATTTTTTTGCGGTTTTTTTTAACAAATTCAGTAACACTAACAGCATAGCAATACGCGTCCAATCCTGCTACTATGTATTATTAGTGGTTACAGGAGGCTACGGACCGCAGGCCCTTCGAACCAATTCTCCCCCCGTGGCCTCTGTCAGAAAGGTAAATAAAAGCAAGGCAACAGAGAGAGCCCGACACTTCCAAAGAAAACAGGTCCCTGTAATTATCGCACGTGATAGAAGGACAGATCATGCATGAGATAGAGGGTTGCAGGGAGTCGTAATTTATTGGCCGGCCGTGACATGAACGCAGAAATCACGGGTCTCTATCCGGCCACGGCCAGCTAAATTTCATGTTTTGAACATCTTTTGAAAGTTAATCGAGACTTGACCTTACTTTGTAAATGTTTCGGAATCTGATTATTTTTCTATCGTCGGGGTCTATGACGATAGGATAAAACAGACTACCGTTGAGGACTCTGATGATAGGGTTGTACGTCTTATTGTAAAAGAAATTCTATGTATCGAACGCAGTGCATGTTCGTACCTACTGTCGGACACCTCGACGATATGATTGTACAGTCTACAGCCAACATATTTGACGATGAAGATGTGTCCCGCTGACATAAATAAGTTTCTTATCGTCAGGGACCTTGACGGTAGGTATTTATATATACCCTACGACAATGGACTCTGACGTGAAAAAAATGATCAGATCTTGATTTTTTTTTTAAATGGGATCAGATCTCGATCAACTTTAAAAAATGTCAAAACATGAAATTTTTCTGCAACGGCCACGCCGGCCGGCCGGAGCAAAACAAGACGTCGGTGGATCGTCGTGCATGTGCGATCTGCTCACGTGTTTATGTATCCAATCCTCCCACTGTGTGGCACCTACCAAAGTGGTCACTAAAATGGCTGAAACGTGCCGGATCTGGATGAACCGGACGCAGGGGTAGATGGCAAGCTCTGGCCCAACCATTCATCGCCCGTGCCGTGCAGTGCCTGCCCTGCTCCTGCACGGTGGCCACGCCGGGCGGTCGGAGCAACACGACGAGATGGTCGACATACATGTTGCTCTGAATGCCATCACCACTTTTCGTTCGATCGCATCCGTCGTTTATTGCTCGTGGGTCTTGGTCCTCCGTCGTTATTGATCGGTGTGGTACAGTCCTGGCCCTGTACCGGCTGTCTGCCTCATTGCACGTCCTAATTTGTTGTCGGGTGATGCTATACAACCCTACACTATTGTTCGAGTGACCACTCCTGGTTCGATCGCAAATCGGTCGTTATTGCTCTGTGCGGTCCATGTGTCTTGGTCGCACAACAGCTAGATCTTGACTTGAATTTTTGTGACAAACTACATTGATATTGTATGAATGTGCAAGAAAATGTAGATTTTTAAAACGTTTTAAAATGTGCAACGTGAGTTTGATGCACCGGTAGCATTATAAGCTTTGGTACACCAGATATTCTCCCTGTCGTCGGGTCATACTATGCCCCTAAACTCTTGTTACTACTGACCACTCCTTGCTCGATCTTCGGTGCGTGGAAAGAAAAATTACCCCAGTTAAATAAGCTATATTTTCACCCCAGTGCATGGGTGTCCATGCACGCGGGAGCTATATCTCATGTTATACAAGACCGAATGAAGTATAGCATGAAGAATCCACAAAACAGGTCAGCCCATTAGCATACCTTTAAAAAAATAGTTGGTTCTATTTATTTTTCCGGGTTTATGTTTTCCTTTGTTTTTCATCGGTTATTCTTCATTTCTTTCTCAATTTGTATTGAGTTTTTTCTTTTACTGATCCAGCTCTTCTATTTTATATGGTTTTCTTTGGTTTCTTTTTCTTTTGTTTCTTTCTTTTTTCTTATCTGCTTTTCTCGTTCTTTTTGTATACGTTTCTTCCGTTTTATTTTTCATTTTCCTTTTTCTTTGGTTTCTTTCAATTTTTTTCGATTTTTTCTTTTTGTCTTTCTTTCTTTTGTTTTACATTCTAATTTTTTTATGTCAAAAGAAAATTTGAACACAAATTTCACATTTTAATACATAGTTTAAAAGTTGTCTATACACATTTTAAACTTTTTCAAATGTTTGATTGACATTTTTTAAATACAACATTAACATTCTTTAATACATTTTCAACATTTTTTCCTGTAAACACATTAAACATTCTATACGCTTGGTTAAAAAAAATTAAAAGACAAGATTAATATTTTTCTGTATAGGGTCATTTTTTCTATTTAGATTTAATATCATTCAAGTGCTTGATTAACATTTTTAGAAAAATATTAAAAATTTAACACATGGTCAAAATTTGTTCTAAACACATATTACAATTCAAAAAGCTTGATTAGCATTTTTTAATACGATATTAACAATTTTTGAACACATAATCAAAATTTGTTCTAAACACATTTCACATATTCCGGATACTTGTTAAATATTTTATGAAATGATTTATTAAATTTTTTATATACGTGATCAAATTGGTCTATCATTTTTTAGTACATGATCAGTATTTTTCTATGCATATTTAACATTTTCCAAATACTCATTCATTGTTTTTTCAATACTTGATTAACATTTCTATATAAAGTTCTATTTGTTTTTCATTTTTTAGTACATGGTCAATACTTTTTATGTACATATTTAAACAAAATACAAATTCTTTCTTAACATTTTTCAGACACTTGTTAAAAATTTGTTCAAAAGCTTGACAATTTAAAAAAAATACACGATCAATTAGTTTCATACGCATTTTATTTGTTTTGTATACATTTTTGAATACGTGATAAACATTTTCTCTATACATTTAACATTTTTCAAATGATTTGTCAACATTTTTCAAATGTTTTATGTAGAATCATTTTTGTAACATATTTATTTTGAATATTTGCAAGTATAAATAAAAGTACAAAAAAATTAAAGCAAAAAATGAAAACCAAACAGAGAACGAGGCTTTTGTCTTGAGTGCACCTAGGTCGGCCCAACTCACGACATCCCTCCGGCTAGGGTTCTCTCTGTCTCGTAGAATGCAAGACATAGCGGGGCCCGTCCATGCGAGGGCAACATACTACATCCCGGTTACAATTTATACAAGACCAACAAGGTCGTCGCATTAGCGCACACTTAAAAGAAAGTGAGAAAAAAGGAGCACATAGGGGACTCCTAAATGATGCGCAACACTGCTTGCTATTGCGCTCGTGTCTGGTTCATTAAAATATAGTAGGGCGCAACCTACTTGAGGCGAAACGAGCTGCTTTTCAACTTCATTTTAAGGGTTTTTGTGTATTTGTTTCTTCGTCTTTTCACATTTTTTTCTTCATTGTTTATCCCTGGACCCCTCGATGATGGGCAACACTCCTAACTACTTCGCATGTGTCAGGTTCACAAAAATGTAATAGGGTGCAACCTACTCAGAGGCGAAACGAGCTGGCTTTCAACTGTTTTTAAGGGGTTCTTTTTGTATTTGTTCCTATGTCTTTTCATGATTTTTCTCTCTCTCCTTCCATTGGCTTATCATTTTTTTCTCTTTTTCTTTCTCGGTTTTATTACGGGGTTTTAAATTTCTTTGTTTTTCGGTTTTGTTTCTTTCTTTCTCGTTTTTCATTGGTTTTCTTTGTTTTCTCTCGGGTTTCATTGTTTTCCTATGCAGATTTTAGGTATTTATCTAAGACATTTTTAAATAAATATCTTCTGGCGAGGAAGTTGGGGTTCTCCATGGTCATGGTTGCCACGGTCTCGTTGCTCTCAAGATCGCCATAGATTTGGCCACCAGCCAACTGATGATGCTAAAGGAGGGAGAGTTGTACCGCTGCTCCTCCTATGTCTACCGGAACATCGACACCAACAGATCTCCACCATTGCAGCATTGTAGTGCACCTTCGCTTGCTTCATGGTCAAGCCGACATGGAACATCGTGGGCAGAACTGCCGAAACCTAGTCGGAGGCCGACTCATCCTTTGGTCATCGTTGTAGACCTCTGGTGAGCTGGTTGGAAGATCGACCTCTATCCGCATCGCACCGCGACATTGCTAGTCCGTCGCAAGGCCGGCCAGCCCGTGATACTGCTCCTTCAAGATGTTGTCCCAAAACATGCTAGAGCTTGCGTTCATGGTGGAGGTGGTGCATGAGGGAGGATGTAAAGCGGGGTGGTGGTTTGGTGCGGTGTTGTGCCGAGCGTGTCCTCATTTATATAGTGGATGCCAGCCAGGCTAAGCGACAGGGTGGGTCAATGACCATGCTAAAGTGAGTTTCTTAGTCGACGCCCATGTTTGATGCCAGCAAGCGAATGGAGTGGCTTCTCGTTTAAATGCGATAGATATTTGTCCCATCTCGTCCACTCATGTCACTCTAGTGCACCTATTCAAAGTCGGCACCAGTGGCACCAGTCACTTGAGGATGAGGAGGAGGAGTAGCAGAGGCACTAGTAGTTAATGTTGTTGAATGGTTGGTCATCGCATCACGAACAACCGGAGTGGAGGAAGAGGATAGAAGATCTTGTGCTTCCACCATACTTTTCGGGTAATTCTCCTCTCCATGGCCATCTTTGTTGTTGCCCACCACCAAAAGAATTACCTCTATGAAAGGGATACGATTGCCGCTGCACATATTTGGGAGCAACATATTGGGAGCGGGAAGGTTGTCAGTCGGACCGACCTCCTTGGACTTCGGGTCGAAGGATGGCTTGGCTTGCTCCTCGTCCTTTATTGAAAAAAAGAAGTGGGGTCCTGAAGAGATAGCGGAGGGGCCAGTGTTATAAGATTTGCCATCAAAGCCCCCATATCTCAGGAGGGGTGTTGCCCTGAGACAAGGTTAGATCCCTAAAGAAGAACTGCCCATTGCATCCTTCAGCTTGTGCGCTGGCCTGTAGATCTGACGTAGTGAAAACTACGGGACCAGAGTGACTAATGCCTTACTTTTGCTGAGAGAAGTGCTTACCTTTTGGGTGCAGGTCGGTCCCGAGGTTTCAACCGAGGGATAGAGATGCAGTCAGATGAACCTACGGTTGTCTTAAGGCATCAGGGGGAGGTGCGTAAGGAGGTTGGGTCTTGGTGTAGCTTTTGGCGATTTTCTAGCTCATCTTCTTTCGACGGGGCTCGCATGCCCTAGTTGGATTTGCCCATGTCGGGGCCATGATGGAGCAACACGTAGCCACTAGCATCGTGGTAGAGGCTCCCACTACTAGAATCTTCCTCGGTATTGTGCTCAATGTGGCTCTTGTCATCATTATCGTCCTCGGAATCTATTTGAAGGTCAGGCTCCCTGGCGTGTTTGGAGCGCGGGGCAGCCTGAGCATGTCCGTAGAGAGCATCCAGGTCAACTTCAGTGCTTGCTCGTCTTCAGGATGAGGAGCTGTAGAGCTAAGGGTCGTCGACTAGGAGTAACAACTCTGCCAAAGTCCGAGAGCAGTGATTCTATCGAGCAGCTCGGAATACCCAATGGCATCTCATTTTTATTGATCCGGTGTTGGATCATTAAAGGGTATCCCGCATCTATTTTCCCATGGATGACCCTTGGTATCGAACCCAGGAGAGGAAGATTCCCTTGAAGCAATGGTCTCTAGCAAGCTTTTGTCGAAGTGTCAAATCCAACTTTTTGACCAGATCAAGAATCAAACAGTGATTCAAACACTTATTAAAAGAGGTACGGGTATGAGGTCTTAATGCTTAGAATCATCTATTTGCGTTGGGATCAGATAGGATATCAATTTGTGCTCGGAAAGTTACCCATCGAGATGTGCTTGTTTCATATCGAAGTGGGGGATGTGTCCTAATAACATCTTGACCGACAAGAGTCTTGCATCAAGAATCAGTTGTCCTACCAAAGGCCCTATCCATCTCACGGTGTTTCCCTAATAATTAAGATAATTAGATCACACAAAAGCATTGGGTTTTTAATTACTACACCACATGAATCCCCAAGGATATGATCCATGTTACCCTACTAAACCTTTGGTATAACACTTCATGGTCCCCTTGATCCTAGGCACACAAGTGCTCAACATCCATGATCATGGGTACCAGAAGGGATAAAGATCACGAACAAGACAAGAGACACCTCACGAAACAATTATATTTCACACATACGAGACGTTATGTCAAAGACTTCCATTGATCCCGTCAACAAATACCTGGGCTTGCAAGGCTCATGCCTCAACCCATACCTTACCGAACTATTCACACATGGAGATCAGATCGCCAAAATAAAACATTTAAGAACACATCTTGGGATTCATTGATTGCTATATGTCTTCCAATGGATGCCTTGTGCGATGCACGATTACTAGTATGAACTAGATGCAAGAGCACTATGGTCGTGGAGATTCCTACTTGTAAACCGCGTTGGGTTTTTTCCCGAAAGAGGAGAGGATGTGCAACATAGTAGATATAACTATTTCCCTCAATGAGAACCAAGTTTATCGAACCAATAGAAGAATCATGCAAAGTCTCGTCGTCGGCACCTACATACACAGAATCAAACACTTACACCCAACACGGGCAAGAGGGTTGTCAAGCCCCTTGAACACGTTACTTGCCGGGATTAAATAGTGATAGATAGATAATAAAAATATAAAAGTAAAATAATATAACTAAATGGCAGAAATATTTTTAGGGTTTTAGTAATATAACTTCTGTAGACCCGGGGCCATAGTTTTTTTTGAAGGCTTTTGTTTAGAAGATATCACATGGTGGGTAAACAAATTACTGTTGTGCAATTGACATAATAGCGCAAAATTATGACATATTTTTAAAGCCACTGATAATTTATATAGTCATCACGTCCATAAACAAGTAGACTCAGTCCTTCCTGCATCTACAACGATTACTCCACTGATCGACCGCTATTCAACATGCGTCTAGAGTATTAAGTATGAAACAGAGTAATACTCGGAGCAGGATGACATGATGTAGACAAAGTAAACTCAATCAATATGAATAAACCCCATCATTTCATCTAT
This sequence comes from Hordeum marinum, assembly GCA_022496015.1. Taxonomy (NCBI): domain Eukaryota; kingdom Viridiplantae; phylum Streptophyta; class Magnoliopsida; order Poales; family Poaceae; genus Hordeum; species Hordeum marinum. The sequence goes on from CM039678.1 coordinate 95,481,235, forward strand.
AATGGAAGCAATACAATACGGCTCATGTCCCTTTCTTTCACCAGGGTTCAGCACCGCATGATTGAACCCATCACAACGCACCACTCGCACTTAAGATAAATGAATCTAGTTCCAAAATCAAATCCATAGATCGGAAATAAATACGAAGCTATAACAATCATGCATAATAGAATTCATATATGACTCAACTAATATTCATGGATAATCTGATCATCAACCCATAATTCATTGGATGCCAACAAACACACCGCAAAAGAAAATTACATCAAATAGATCACCGTACGAATCGCGGTGAACTTTGTATTAAAGATCAAAGAGAGAGAGAAATCCATCTAGGTACTAGCTATGGACCCGTAGGTCTGTGGTGAACTACTCACACAACATCATGGAGGCGGCGAGGTTGATGCAGACACCCTCTGTGATTGATCCCCCTCCTGCAGAGCACTAGAACATAGCTCCAGATGTGCTCACAGTAGAACAGAGACTGCGGCGGTAGAAAAACTATTTTGGGTGGCTCTTTGTTGGTTTCCTGATTTAATAGAATTTATAGAGGTGGAGTTAGGTCAAACGGAGCCATGAGGTGGACCCAAGGTAATAGGGAGTACCCTACACCCTAGGCACATCATGTTGTCTTGGCGCTGCCTTGTGCGGCCTCCGGGATCCCTCCAAAGCTTCCAGGTATTATTTTTGTCTAGAAAAAATCAACAAAAAGTTTTGTAGCATTTCGACTTCGTTTGGTATAGATTTCCTGAAAGGCCATAAATACGCAAAAAACAGGAACTGGCACTAGGCACTGGGTTAATATGTTATTTCGCAAAAATGATATAAAACATCATAAAAATGCATATAAAGTATCCTAGAATGATAATATAATAGCATGGAACAATCAAAAATTATAGATATGTTGGGAATGTATCAGAGATGGCTATGGAGATAGAAATGGCGGCCACTAGGGTCAAAACTGGCAGATCTCGTTTAGGGGATCCCGAACTGGGGATCTTCGATTGATGGGTTATAGGAGACTAGGGAGACGATTTTTACCTAGGTTCAGCCCTTCTTAATGGAGGTAAAACCCTACGTCATGCTTTGATTACATTGAATATGGGGTATAGAGTACAGAGTTGATCTACCTTCAGATTGTATTATATGGTCTAAACCCTAAGAGTAATGAGCTTAACTTGCCCTATGAACAAAAACCCTTTGGTTTATATAGACACCAGGGGTATCTAGGGTTATACAATATCGGTTACATTAGGAAATAAATGTGATGAACCCATCATCTTGTATGTGGAGTGTGCCACCTCTTGAGCTTGTGTTTGTTTTCCCTTGAAGAGGAGAGGATGATGCAGCAAAGTAGATAAGTATTACCCTCAGTTGTTGAGAACCAAGGTATCAATCTAGTAGGAGGAACAAGCAAGTCACCAATGGATGCACCTACACAAAAAATCAAACTCTTGCACCCAACGCTATAAAGGGGTTATCAATCCCTTCACGATTATTTGCAAGGATTAGATCTGATAGAGATATATGTAAACGAGAACGGAAAGTAAAAGGTAAATAAATTGAAGCAAAGTATTTTTGGTATTTTTCGTTTATAGATCTGAATATATTATGGAAAGTAGACCCGGGGGCCATAGGTTTCACTAGAGGCTTCTCTCTTGAAGGAAAATATCATGGTGGGTAAACAAATTACTGTCAAGCAATTGATATAAAAGAGAATAATCATGTAGTTATCCAAGGCAATGATCATGCATATAGGCATCACGTCCGTGTCAAGCAGACCAAAATGATTCTTCATCTACTACTATTACTCCACACATCGACCGACTCTCGCCTGCATCTACAGTATTAAGTTCATGAAGAACAGAGTAACGCATTAAGAATGATGACATGACATAGAGGGATAAAGTCAAGCAATATGATGAAAACCCCATATTGTTACCCTTGATGGCAACAATACAATACGTGCCTCGCTACCCCTAGTATGTCACTAGGTGAGGACACCGCAAGATTGAACCCAAAACCAAGCACTTCTCCCATTGCAAGAATTACCAGTCTAGTTGGCCAAACCAAACCAATAACTCGAAGAGACTTACAAGGATATGAAATCATGCATATAAGAATTCAGAGAAGATTCAAATAAGATTCATGGATAATCTGAACATAAATTCACAATTCATCTGATCTCGACAAACACACCACAAAAGAGGATTACATCAGATAGATCCCCATGAAGATCATGAAGAACATGGTATTGAAGATCAAGGAGAGAGAAGAAGCCAACTAGCTACTAGCTATGGACCCGTAGGTTTGTGGTGGACTACTTAAGTATCATCGGAGGGTCAATGGAGTTGATGTAGATGCCCTCCGTTATTGAAACCCACTCCGGTACATTACCGGAAAAGGCTACAAGATTGGATCTCTCAGGAATGGAGGCTTCTGGCGGTGAAAGAGTATTTGCGTGGCTCTTTGTGATGTTGTGGGAATATTTGGGTATTTATAGGACGAAGAATAGTGTTAGGAGACCTGCCAGGAGATGGGAAGCCTGCTAGGCGTGGCCAGGGGGGCTCGCACCTACCAGGCTTGTGACTCCCTAGCAGGTGCCCTCGCGTGCACTCCAAGCCTGGTTGATTTGTTTCCTTCCAGAAAACTTCCTTCTGAAGGTTTTATTCCGTTTGGACTCCGTTTAATATTCGATATCTGCAAAACTCAAAAACAAGAAAAAAACAGAAACTGGCACTAGGCTCTAGGTTAATATGTTAGTCCAAAAAATAATATAAATAGCATATAAATGCATATAAAACATCCAAAACAGATAACACTCCCTCCGTTCCAATATATAGTGTGCCCATGCTTCCCCAAATCTAAGTTTGACCATGAATTTGACCAATGAGACCGATTGCGGCGGGTGCAAAAACTATACCACTGAATTCTTATTTTCGATACAAATTCAGTGATATAATTTTTACCCCCGCCGCAATCGGTCTTGTTGGTTAAATTTATGGTCAAACTTCAAGCTCGAAAACCGAGGACGCACTACATTATGGAACGGAGAGAGTATAATATAATGGCATCATCAAAAATTATAGATACGTTGGAGACGTATCAGCATCCCCAACCTTAACTCCTGCTCGTCCTCGAGTAGGTAAGTGATAAAAACAGATTTTTTGATGTGGAGTGCTACACTAGTAGAAAACAGACCTTTCGTCCCAAGCATTAGTCCTGGTCTGGTTATGAGCCGGTACTAAAGATGGTATTAGTCCCGGTTCGTGCCGGCTCCAACGGCTAGGAGCAGGGCAACCTTTAGTACCGGCTCGTAAGGGATCTTTAGTACCGCTTCGTGTCATGAGCCAGTACTAAAGGGGGCGTGGTAGGCTTTTGGTCAGACTTGGGCCCCGCATGCCTCTTTAGTACCGGTTGGTGACACCAACCGGTACTAAAGGGCAACCTTTAGTACTGGTTGGTGTCACCAACCGGTACTAAATACTTCCTATATATATGCTTTGTCCGCAGCCGATCGAAGGGGCTCTCATTTCTTTGTTTTCTCCCCTGTTCTTCTTCTTGCTCGAAGCTCATCCTCCATTTTGCCAAGGATTTGTCAAGATTTAAAGGCACCCCATCTATCCAAGTGTTCACAAAGGTTAGCATATTTGCTCCTTCATCTCTCATCGCTAGATTAGCGTGTGGTATGGTCAAAGATATGTGATTTGTGGGTTTTAGCTAGGTTTTGGAGGAGTGATCATTATGTGGGAGTTTATTTGATTTGTATACAATTTGAGCTCAAATTAACTTGTTAGGTTGCATATGTGTAGGTGTGGTTTATTTGGTGCCTTCCCATCCCCAACCTAACCACCGTCGATCGTCCGCACAATCTCGTCGCGGCACCGGGCACCTTGGTGAGCCTCTTGTTCTTCTTAAAAAATTTTGTAAAAAAAATTACTTGTATGATTTAGATAGCTGCGTGTATGATTTACTTACTTGTATTATTGTTAGTTATTCGATAGTGTCATGGTTATGGTATCCGCCCACGTCGGCCCTCGTCCAGTCTATGATTCAGATGTGGTATGTCGTTATCTTTTATAACTATTTCACACATCATCTAATGTCTATGACAATTAATTATGCCACCAAATTTACGTAGATGTTTTTATCTATAGGAAGTAGTTGAACCAGAAATTCCAACCGACTATGCAATTCTGCTCGAGAAATTAACACAAACCGAAAAAGAAATTGATCGTTTTAAAGAAAAATTGAAAAGAACTGAAGATGAGAAGATGGGATTGGAGTTGCATGTTGTCGATATTGTAGATGATCACAAGAACAAGATGGCTGGAATGCGCTTGAAGCTTAGGATTAGAAAATATGCCATTGATAAAGAGGCTTGGTATCATTATGCCGTTGGCTCAATTGTTACCTTAGTTGCGATTATGATCGCATTTGTTGTTGCATTTACATGTTTTAGATAGTTGTATGTTGTTTTATGAGATGTATGTATGAACTATAAGTATCTATTATTTGCAGTAATAATATTTGGTCACTGCTAGCTCTACTTTGGTTGTAATGTGATGATGAAGTTGTATTAACTTGGTCACTTCGATGTTGTGTAGTGAACTTGAGCCGGCAATGGATGTACGATGACCAACTATGTCCGGGATTCCTTAATGGACTGCATGATTTTATTCGTGCGGCTGAGGCAAACAAGCAGAATGGTTTCATGTGTTGTCCATGTCGTGACTGTAAGAATGATCGGAATTACTCTACCTCGAAAACCCTTCACTACCACCTGCTGAAGTCCGGTTCATGTCCGGCTATAGTTGTTGGACCAAGCATGGAGAAAAAAGGGGTTATGATGGAAGACAATGAAGAAGAAGAGGATGATGACAACTATCCTTTCGCCGATACAAAAATGGGGGAAGCTGAAGAAGAGGCATCAATGGGGGAAGCTGAAGATGAGGCATCAGATGAGCCCGCTGATGATTTGGGTCGGGTCATTGCTGATGCAAAGAGAAACTGCAAAAGTGACAAGGAGCGGTTGAAGTTGAAATGCATGTTAGAGGATCACAAGAAATTATTGTATTCAAATTGTGAAGATGACCAGAAAAAGCTGGGTACCACGCTGGAATTGTTGAAATGGAAGGCGAAGAATGGTGTAACTGACAAGGGATTTCAAAAATTGCTGATAATGATAAACAAGATGCTTCCAAAGGATAACGAATTTCCTGAAAGTATGTATGAAGCAAAGAAGGTTGTCTGCCCTCTAGGATTAGAGGTGCAGAAGATACATGCATGCCCTAATGACTGCATCCTCTACCGCGTTGAGGAGTATGAGAATTTGGATGCATGCCCGGTATGCGGCGCAATGCGCTATAAGATCCCCCGCGATGACCCTGGTGATGTGGAGGGCGAACACCACAGGAAGAGGGTTCCTGCCAAGGTGATGTGATATTCTCCTATAATACCACGGTTGAAACGTTTGTTCCATAACAAAGAGCATGCGAAGTTGTTGCGATGACACAAAGAAGAACGTAAGAAAGACGGGATGTTGAGAGCACCCGCTGATGGGTCGCGGTGGAGAAAAATCGAGAGGGAGTTCGAGGACTTTGCAGCTGACGCAGTGAACTTATGGTTTGGTCTGAGTACAGATGGCAGGAATCCTTTTGGGGAGAAGAGCTCTAGTCACAGCACCTGGCCTGTGACTCTATGTATCTACAACCTTCCTCCTTGGTTGTGCATGAAGCGGAAGTTCATTATGATGCCAGTGCTCATCCAAGGCCCTAAGCAACCTGGCAATGACATTGATGTATACCTAAGGCCACTAGTTGATGAACTTCTACAGTTGTGGAAAAAACCAGGAGTACGTGTGTGGGATGCGCACACACAGAAGGAAATTGACCTACAAGCATTGCTGTTTGTAACCATCAATGATTGGCCTGCTCTTAGTAACCTTTCAGGACATACAAACAAGGGATACATTGCATGCACGCACTGTTTAGATGATACTGAAAGTATATATTTGGATAAGTGTAAGAAGAACGTGTACCTGGGACATCGTCGATTTCTACCGATCAAGCATATCTTAAGAAAGGCAGGCAACCATTTCAAAGGTGAGCCAGATAACCGAAAGAAGCCTGGCCTCCGTACTGGTGAATATATATTTGATATGGTCAAGGATTTACAGGTAATCTTTGGAAAGGGTCCTGGTGGACAGTCTGTTCCGAATGATGCCAACGGACATGCACCCATGTGGAAGAAGAAATATATATTTTGGGAACTTGAATATTGGAAAGCCCTAGAGGTCCGCAATGCAATCTACGTGATGCACGTGATGAAGAATCTTTGTGTGAACCTGGTAGGCTTCTTGGGCGTGTATGGAAAGACAAAAGATACACCAGAGGCACGGGAGGACAAGCAAAGAATTAATGAAAAAGGCAACATGCCTCCAAAGCAGTATCAAGGTCCTGCTAGCTACGCTCTTACAAATGAAGAGAAGGAAATCTTTTTTGAATGCCTGCTCAGTATCAAGGTCCCGTCTGGCTTCTCGTTGAATGAAAAGGGAATAATAAATATGGCAGAGAAAAAATTTCAAAATCTAAAGTCTCATGAATGCCACGTGATTATGATGCAATTACTTCCGGTTGCACTTAGGGGGCTTCTACCGAAAAATGTTCGATTAGCCATTGTGAAGCTATGCGCATTCCTCAATGCAATTTCTTAGAAGGTAATCGATCCAGAAATCCTACCAAGGTTACAGAATGACCTGGTCCAATGTCTTGTCAGTTTCGAGTTGGTGTTCCCTCCATCCTTCTTCAATGACGCACGTTCTAGTTCACCTAGTCGAAGAGATTAACATTTCGGGTCTTGTATTTCTACACAATATGTTCCCCTTTGAGAGGTTCATGGCAGTCTTAAAGAAATATGTTCATAACCATGCTAGGACATAACGAAGCATCGCCAAGGTATATGGAACAGAGGAGGTTATTGAGTTTTGTGTTGACTTTGTTCCTGACATTAAGCCGTTTGGTCTTCCTGAATCGCGGCATGAGGGGAGACTGGGTGGAAAAGGCACACTAGGAAAGAAAGAAGCAATAAATATGGACGGGCATTCTTTCACTCAAGCACACTACATGGTTCTACAAAATTCCACCTTGGTGACTCCATATATCGAGGAACAGAAGGATATTGTACGGTCCAAGAACCCGGAGTAGTCTGACCCCTGGATTGAATGTAAACACATGGAGACTTTTGCCGGTTGGTTGCAAACAGAGCTCATCAATGACAACAATGTTCCAGATGAACTGTACTGGTTGGCCAAGACACCAAGTTCGACTATAACGACTTTCAAAGGTTACGAGATAAATGGGAATACATTTTAAACAATCGCCCAAGATAAAAAGAGCACCAACCAAAACAGTGGTGTCCGCTATGATGCAACCAACTTTCAAGACACATATTATGGTTACATAGAGGAGATATGGGAACTTGACTATGGACCTGATCTTAAGGTCTCTTTGTTTCGGTGCAAATGGGTCAAATATACTGGAGGCGGGGTACAAGTAGACCCGCAGTACGGAATGACAATAGTGGATCTCAACAATCTTGGGTACACAAACGACTCATTCGTCCTAGCCAATGATGTGGCTCAGGTTTTCTATATGAAGGACATGTCTAGCAAACCAAGGACAAAAAAAGATATGGAAGCGAATACATCATACGATGAGCCAAAGCACCACATAGTTCTTTTAGGGAAAAGAAACATTGTGGGAGTGGAGGACAAGACAGACATGTCAGAAGATTATGAAAAGTTTCATGAAATCCCTCCCTTCAGAGTGAAGACTGACCCAAGCATCCTGTTAAATGATGAAGATTCTCCATGATTACGGCGCATTCATAAACAAGGGACAAACACGCAGCAAAAGTCTTACACCGCGAGATCCCACTCTGGGATCTGACCTGCTTCACCGTCATCACTTTCTATGTGAAGGACATGCATGCATTTTCTAGCATGGTATCTTTGTAACAGTTTGTACACGAAGTGCATCCAGTTTTTGCCATAACCCTCTCAACTCTTTAGAAGATTGCTATGTGGGTCAAATTATGATGTCATGCCAAGTTACAACCTTTTCAGAGCTCATTTGAACAGCTTTTAAAATTCAAGGTCATTTAGCTCAAAATAAATCATTAAATGCATGAAAAATATAAAATGAAGTCAGAAAGGGTTGAAAATTGACGATGTGCCTTTGAATGGTGCATATTGAACACACAAAAAGTATGGAGTTAAAATAATTTATTAAAAATGAAATCCCTTAGTAATAGATGAGTTTTCGTGCGAAACCCTCATACTTCGAAAGAGATTGTGCAATTTGTACACGAAGTGCATCCAGTTTTTATCGTAACCCTCTCAACTCTGTAGAAGTTGCTATGTGGGTGAAATTATGATGTCATTCCAAGTTACAACCTTTTCAGAGTTCATTTGTACTGCTTTTCAAATTTAGGGTCATTTATCTCAAAATAAATCATTAAATGCATGAAAAATATCAAATGAAGTCAGAAAGGGTTGAAAATTGATGATGTGCCTTTGAATGGTGCATATTGAACACACAAAAGGTATGAAGTTAAAATAAGTTATTAAAAATGAAATCCCTTTGTAATAGATGAGTTTTCGTCCGAAACCCTCATACTTGGAAAGAGATTGTCCAATTTGTACACGAAGTGCATCCAGTTTTTGCCGTAACCCCCTCAACTCTTTAGAAGTTGCTATGTGGGTGAAATTATGATGTCATGCCAAGTTACAACCTTTTCAGAGTTCATTTGTATTGCTTTTCAAATTCAGGGTCATTTAGTTCAAAATAAATCATTAAATGCATGAAAATATCAAATGAAGTCAAAAAGGGTTGAAAATTGATGATGTGCCTTTGAATGGTGCATATTGAACACACAAAAAGTATGAAGTTAAAATAAGTTCTTAAAAATGAAATCCATTTGTAATAGATGAGTTTTCGTCCGAAACCCTCATACTTGGAAAGAGATTGTCCAATTTGTACACGAAGTGCATCCAGTTTTTGCCGTAACCCTCTCAACTCTTTGGAAGTTGCTATGTGGGTGAAATTATGATGTCATGTCAAGTTACAACCTTTTCAGAGTTCACTTGTATTGCTTTTCAAACTCGAGATATGACATTTCAAATGCCATTTAATCAAATTGTCTGATACAATAGTTTCAGTTGTTCAAACATGCATGGAAATGCCATAAACAGATTATTCATATTTTTCTGATATTTTTTCATATATTATTTATTTCCATTGGAGTCATAGATTTTTTTCTATGATTTTCTAAAGTTTAGGGGTTTTTCTAAAAATAATAATTAATAATGAATTAAAAAACCTTTATTACCGGTGCGAGCCACACACCAGTATTAAAGGTCCACCGCCCCGTGCATTTTTGGGTGAATCTTTAGTACCGGTGCGTGGCTCGCACCGGTACTAAAGGGTCCTTAGTATCGTTGCGAGCCATGCACCGATACTAAAGGTCCTCCATGTATAAATAGTGGAGGCCTCGTCCTGGGCCATGCCATGCATCGGGAGAAGCATATTTGCCCCGCCGCTAGGCTGCCGGAATCTGTTGTCCTCGTCGCCGGACTTCCTCGCCCTCCTCCCCGAGCCAGCTCCTCGTCGCCACCCTCGACGCCGTCCCCGAGCCCTGCCCGACGCCGTCTTCTCCGAGCCATCCCCAAGCCCCGCCCGACGCCGTCGCCTCCGAGCCATCCCCGAGCCCTGCCCGACGCCGTCGTCGGACTTCCTCTCCCTCCTCTCCGAGCCCACTTCTCGTCACCTCCCCCGACACCGTCGCCGAGCCCTCCCCCAACGCGTCGTCCCGCTGGCCCGCCCCAACAAGCCCCGACCATCCATCCCGCCAGTGAGCCCCGACGAGCCTTGCCAAAATGTACTATGATGCAAAAGCTGATTTTTAGGAATTTTTGGAATTTAACTATGGATTAGATGCTGGAATTTTAGGAATTTTAGGAATTTTAGGAATGTTAGATGGATATATAGATATGTTGTGGCAAAGTTGTTAGATGGATGTTTAGATTTTTAGATAGATATGTTGTGGCAAAGTTGTTAGATAGATATGTTAGATGGATAGATAGATGGATATATCGAGATGTTAGATGGATAGATAGAGATGTTAGATGGATGTTTAGATTTTTTTGCATTGGAGTTCATTTTTTTGCATTAGAGCTTTGGATAGATAGAGATGTTAGATGGATGTTTAAATGGATGTATATACATAGAAAATGTTGTAATGATGATTTTTTTGTTCATAGAATTTTTTATGTTCATAGAATTTTTTGTCCATGTATGTATGTATGTATGTATAGAGGGATGGATTGATGTATATAGAAAATTTTCATATGCGGACTTCAGGAAAACATTCCCGGATGTTATTCCCCATCTATTTCATTTGTTAGATGTTAAGTGTTAATTTTGCTAAGTGTTATTTAATTTGTTTTCATAATTAAGTGTTTCTTCTCGACGTCGACGATGTCGATCCCGCATCCTCGTCATCGAGTAGGCGGAGGAGGTCTCTTGCTTGAGCTGAGGGGCCCTGTCCGGGACTGGGCTCCGTCGGGCTGGTACTGGGAGGTGCTACCTTTCGGGCGGCGCAGCTTGGTGAGGAGCCATCCCGTCGTCGACCCGGAGGTTCTGTGGTGGCGGTCGCATGGGCCACGGACGATTCGGAGGCTTGAGTCCCCCACGGAGGTGGTACAGTACCATCTCAGCAAGGAGAACAAGCATGTTTGTCGCTACACGGCAGCTTTGGAGGCCAGGTCCGACAATACGTGGCAGATTCTTCAGGGATCTCATTGGAGCTGTGTTCATGTGATGGTTCCTTCAATTTGGGTGTCCACCGCTCGCCTCGATATCCGTCGGGTGCTAGGGTTCTAGCTAGATCGATATATTAGCTACTATATATGTATTATTATGATGTATTAGCTAGATCGATGGATTAGCCAATGTATTAACTTTTATCCGAGATTATGAGATGAGATATTTTCTAAGAACTACTATATATGTATTCGATGATGCATTATTAATTAACAATCAATTATTTTGCTTCTTGAATGCATGCTAATTTGAATACTAATTTGTTTTATCTATATTATTATGGATTAGTTATTAAGCTATGGACAATACTGGTAGATCTCATGAAGAGGACATCTTTGACATGATACGCTCCTCCGAAAACACAGCAGACCTTCTGGGTGAATCACATGATGATGACGTCTCACAATATCTGAACGATTACAGTGATGGATGTGAGGCCGAGGAAGAACAACTTATGTTCCAAAATCCACAACAACTAACAATGTCCGGCGAGGTATAAACACATATTAGCCTCTAGTGATCATTACATGTGTATTAATTGATTTATATATATATTAACAAATCTTTCTTCTTTTAATTATCAGCCTCCGGTTCGAGCCGATCTAGTAGAAAGGTACAAGGCGGTGTAAAAATATTGGACGACAACGTAAAGCTCAATCTTGATGCTTTCAAACATGATGGCGCACCGACTCACCCTGAAGCCAATGCCAAGACATTTGTGCGTCAATGCAGAGTGGTTGTTAGGGATGGAGTCCCGATCACAATGCAAGAATGGATTCAGCCAAACAAACCAAAACAAGGAGTGAATTATGTCGATAAAAGAATTAAAGATGCCCTTTGGCGAGATCTCATGGAGCATTTCATCCTACCAGATTCTCTCTCGGAGCGCCAAAGGGACAAAGTCAAGGAGTTTGCTCTCCATAAGATGGATGGCGCGTTCCAGACTTGGAAGAAAAGATTATGGACCGAGTACAACGCTAGAGGCAAGAAGGCACCCGAATTCATAGGAATATAAGAGAAGGTAAGGAATCACGGGGACACATTTATTGAATACAAGACATCGGAAGCTACTATGGAGAAGTCGGCAAAGAATAAGATAAATGCGGAGAAAAAAAGTATCACCATAAACTAGGGACAGGTGGATACAAGTCAGCCATTCCTAAGTGGGATGCATTAGAGAATAAGATGCATGCTGAAGGGATCACTCCAGTAGCCTTCCACTGGCCCCGGAGGTGCAGGAATTGGTTTTTTGCGCATGGGGGAACGTTGGACCCAGTAACAGGGAAGATTATTGCATTGGCCAGTCTGAAGCATGCATCAGATGGGTTGATTGAAGCAATACAAGCTGCCCAAGAAGGATGGTTTCACCCCGATAGAGAGAACAATGAGCTTACATGAGCATTCGGGAATCCTGAACACGGAGGACGAACACGAGGCGTGGGCGTTGTTCCGTGGTATGAGGGGTTTGCAGGATGGAAGGACAGTTATAAAAGCCGTTCGAGAAAAAAGAAGGTGGAAGCAGACCGACTTTCAAAGTTGGAACAGAAGTACAAGCAGCAGCAGCTGCAGATACAGGTACTGACCAGCAAAGGGCAACTCCACGGCAGGAGCCATCGGAACCTATCCCATCTACACTGCCGAAAAGGAGTGTGGGTTCCACGGGGGCACCGCTAGGTCACACCCCCGTGGATGATATCACCGAGAAGACATCTTGTGATCTAATCCAGAAAATGAAGAACATACCCGTGCGGGTCACGACGGGCTATGCTTTACCAAATACACCTGATGTTCTCTGGCATTTCAATCCGGTTCCAGCTGGGTATGCTCGTGTCGCGGTGGATGCAATAGAGCCAGGATATGATGAACTATAGCTTGACATCCCTAGAGGTGAGGGGGAGTCCACACTGGCAGAAGCCGGCCGTGGTTTCATTCTTTCGAGTAAGGACTGCATCGCCTTTCCACACTCGGTACTAAGGCCACCAGCTCCTACGAGTATCGATGTCCAGCGCGAGGGATCCCAGCTAGAGGTATCGCAGTGCCAGCAGTCCTCCCCACCTCGGCAGCAGTCCTCCCCACCTCCCCAGTAGTCCTCCACACGTCGAGAGGCGTCCCACTTTTATATGGATCCCAGCACGAGTCCACCCAACCTCGGGACGGAGCACGATGCGAGTCCATATCGTCGATATTGATGTCCTCCGCGTGAGCCGACTCCACCCCGACAGCGGTCCCGCCAGTAGGGCTCCCAAAAGAGGAAGGCCATCAGAAGTCCTCTTTAGAAGAAAGCAAAGAAGAAACTCGAGCCTCTGGCCAAAAGGAAGCTGCCTTACGACATGACACTAGAGGAAACCAAAATTGAGAGCGATCGCCAAGTGAAAGCCTTTTTTGCGAAGAAGACCCTGCCGCCAAAGGAGGTAATACCCAAGGAAGTCCAAGAGCACTTTATGGAACACTTTATTGATCGACCCCTGGCATATGAGGATCATATGCCGACAGACTATGAGCGACAGATTCATAAGGCAAGTGAGTAGAGAAGTCGGCCCAGCCCAAGGAAGAACTCGGGAAGTATGACACAATGACAGGTGGTACTACTAGCGGGAAAACAGTTCCCCAGCTCGGAGAACAATCCAAGAAATCGATCTCTCCGCTCAAGGTGAGTACCAATCCAAGCAAGCAATTGATCCAAGCAGTCGACGTGCAAGGAAACCTAATCGAACTCGAAGAAGTAGAGGCTGCAGGTCTCACTCTTGGCCAAATCCTTGCCACCGAGGAAATCCGCGGGTACGATGCAGCTGAGTACGCAATGCTATATGCCGTCGGAAAACCACTTGTCACACCCGAGCAGTACAAGAAACTACCAACTGTGATGCAACAGTTGCATGATTGGTATCTGCGTGAAGCAAAGCGAGGGGAGACGGCGGTCATGGTCAAAGTAAGGAAAGAGCATTACGTCAATGGATGTGACATATGTCTTGAATTCTCAAAACTTTTCTAGTTATACCACATGGACTCTATCGACAAAACTCTCATCAGTTGCTATTGTCTGTAAGTGATTTATATCTTTAATAATTTAAGTCTCTAGCTAAGATATCGTTCATTGGCTTATCCTCACTATATATGTTCTTTTCTACGCTATTATGTAGATTGAGGATGTGGGAATTGAAACACGAGGGAATCGATGACATTGGGTTCATCGACCCAAATACCTTTCATGGTCATGTGGTAAAACATTATGCCAAAGACACAGAAGATATCTTGGAAAATTTTCTAGAACTAATGAATACCAAATCTACTCTAATATTTCCTTACAACATGGGGTGAGTGTTTACTCTCTTGTATACTACAAATTCTATTTTTGCTTACAAGCTCGCTGTCAAGTGTAGTTGATGAGTTATATGCATGCCTTCTTAATTATATAAACTTCTATGCAGATACCACTATATCCTCCTAAATATTATCCTCGTGGATGGACTTGTTCAAGTGTACGACTCACTAGATACACTAGAACAATCATACATGAACTTGTATTTTATAATAGAACGGTAATTTCAATCTTTATCAACCTTGCTTTCTTTCATTATTTCCTGATATCGAAAGTAATTATAATAAATCTTTCATTCTTTTTCTTTGCCGTGTAGTGTTTGGAAAAAGATGATAGAAAAAAACTATCACGGTCGTCAATGGAAACCGAAGCTGAAGTGGAACAAGATGTAGGTAATTAAGTAGTACTACTAGGTCCGTGCATCTCTTTAATTCTAGTTTCAATACCATTATCATGATTGATTATTAATTATCTTATTGAATTCTATTCTTTTGCAAAGTACACGAAGCAGCCACAGGGGACAAATTTATGTGGATACTTCCTCTGCGAGAACATTCGCATCCAGACCGAAGGCCGTATACGTCATAGAGGAGCACGTGAAAGACAACTCCAGGTTTGGCAGATGATGTCTAAGCTCTCACCCGAGAAACGCTTTGTAGCACTTCAAGAGGATTTTTTGGCATTTCTTCTTTGACATGTCATTGATGTTAAACAGAGAGCACTATTTCTTAACGTCGCCTCAATAATGCAGCAAATCAGTAGAAGAAAACTGAGATTTCATCCGGAGCACTAGCTAGCTAGTCCCGGCCAGGTTTTGGGCCTTAATTTATAAGTCCAGAATATATATGGATGTGTAATTCCATTCGTATATATATTGTGTATGAGATATTGTATATTATATTACATATATATATATATGCATCAACTTGTGTAATGTTTACAGTATGTAGCACCATAAAATAAATTTGAAATGAATGGAAAACACAAAAAATAGAGAGGAAAACTAAAACCTAATTAAAAGCTAAAACAAAAAAAAACACTTAGCACCGGTTGGTATCACCAACCGGTACTAAAGGTCCTCCACCACCAACCCACGCAGGCAGCCACATGCTGGGCCTTTAGTACCGGTCCGTAGTCCAATCGGTACTAAAGGTCTGGACCTTTAGTCCCGACCCTTTAGAACCGGTTGGGGAACCGGTACTAAAGGCCCATCCCGACCGGGACTACAGACAGACATTCTACTAGTGCTACCTAACATATTTATTCATGTAATATTCTCTATTGTGGCACCAATATTCAGATCCATCAACCTCAAAACAAAAGCTTAATATTGATATAAAAACAATAACGTTTCAAGCATACTAGTAAAGCAATTGTATCTCTGAAAAATATAATGGCAAAAGAAAGTTATCCCTACAATATCATATGGTTTGGCTATGCTCCATCTTCCCCACACAAAGTATTTATATCATGCACAACCCCGATGAAAAGTCAAGCAATTGTTTTCACACCTTTATTTTCTCAAACGTTTTCAACTCTTAGGCAATACATGAGCGTGAGCCATGGATATAGCACTATAGGTGGAATAGAATGTGGGGGAGGTTGTCAAGGAAAGGGAGAAGATAGTCTCACATCAACTAGGCATATCAACAGGCTATGGAGATGCCCATTAATAGATATCAATGTGAGTGAGTAGGGATGGCGATGCAACAGATGCACTAGAGCTATAAGTGTATGAAAGCTCAAGAGGAAACAAAGTGGGGGGTGCATCCAACTTGCTTGCTCATGAAGACTTAGGGAAATTTGAGGAAGCCCATCATCGGAATATACAAGCCAAGTTATATAAAGAAAAATTCCCACTAGTATATGAAAGTGACAAAATAGGAGACTCTTTATCATGAAGATGATGGTGCTACTTTGAAGTACAAGTGTGGAAAAAGATAGTACCAATGTCCCTTCTCTCTTATCTCTCATTTTTTTATTTTCCTTTTTTACTTTTTTGGTGGGCATCTAATGCCTTTTTTTATTTGGGCTTCATTGGCCTGTTTTTTTTCTTCATAAAGTCCGGAATCTCATCCCCACTTGTGAGGGAATCATAGCTTCCATCATACTTTCCTCACATGGGGCATGCTCTAATAGTGATAATCATCACACTTTTATTTACTTACAACTCAAAATAAAATTACAGCTTGATACCCATGACAAAATATGACTCTATATGCAATATGGAAGTGATGGTGCAAGTCATAAAAGGAAACAGTGGAAGTTGCATGGAAATATATCTTGGAATGGCTATGGAAATTCCATAATAGGTAGGTATGGTGGTTGTTTTGAGGAAAGATATATGTTGGCTGTTTTGAGGAAGGTGTTTGTTGTACCACCGAAAGTTGCGCGGTACTAGAGAGGCTAGCAAAGGTGGAAGGGTGAGAGTGCGTATAATTATGGACTAAATATTAGTCATAAAGAACTCACATACTTATTGCAAAAGTCTATTCGTCATTAAAGCAAAGTATTAAATGCATGCTCCTAGGGGAGAGGTTGGTAGGAGTTAACCCTCGTGCACTCCCAACCCTCACACAAAGGTTGACAATCTATAAACAAATCATGCTCCGACTTCCTTACATAATGGTTCACCATAGGTGCATGCTACGGGAATCACAAACCTTTGCACAAGTATTTTTACCAAATCACAATTACTTCCTAACATGACTCTTAACATTACCATCTTTATATCTCAAAACTTTATGCAAGTATCAAATCAAACTTCTCAAAAATACTCAATGCACTTAATATGGAAGTTTTTATTATATCCCTCTTGGATGCCTATCATATTAGGACTAAATTCATAACCTAGAACAATTACCGTGCTGTTTTAGAGACTCTCAAAATAATATAAGTGAGGTACATGAGTTCAATTATTTCTATAATATGCAAACACCAGTGTGCTCTAAAAAATATAAGCAAAGCACATAGAGAAAAATTGCCTAACTCAAAATATATAAGTGAAGCACATACAATATTATAATAAATTCATGATTCAGCGTGTCTCTCTCAAAATATGTGTGCAGCAAGGATGATTGTGGAAAACTAACAAGCAAAGACTCATATCATACAAGACGCTCCAAGCAAAACACATATCATGTGGTTAATAAAAATATAGCCTCAAGTTAATTTACCGATGGATTGAAGATGAAAGAGGGGATGCCTTTCGGGGCATCCCCAAGCTTAGGCCCTTTGGCATACTTTAATATTACTTAGGGTGCCTTGCTAATCCCCAGGATTAGGCTCTTGCCACTCCTTATTCCATAGTCCATCAAATCTTTGCCCAAAACTTGAAAACTTCACAACACAAAACTTAACAAAAAACTCATGAGATCCGTTAGTATAAGAAAATAAATCAGAAACTTAGGTACTGTTGTGAATTCATTATTTATTTATATTGGTGTTATACCTACTGTATTATAACTTCTCCATGGTTCATACCCCATGATAAAACCCATAGATTCATCAAAATAGGCAAACAACTCAAAGAAAACAGAATCTGTCAAAAACAGAACAGTCTATAGAAATCTGAAACCTCCGTATACTTTTGTAGCTCAAATAATTCTGAAAAAATAGGAATACTTGGGAAATTTAAATATCAATCTTGTGTAAAACTTTCACACTCATTCGACTGTGTGAAAATTTTAGAAAATTCCTAGTCTGAGCGCAGAAGTTTTGCATATCATTAGCATCATGGATATTCAGACAATTCATACTAACAACATGGAAATCATGCTTTTCATTCAAGGAACTATCATGAATCTCCTTATAAATTTCATTTTTCAATACTTCATCAAAATTTCATGATTCATGATTTTCAAAGAAAAAGTCTTAGAGATAATCAAGTGCACTCAACTCACTAGGAATTGGTTCAACATAATTTGGTCTTTTGAAAAGATTAGCAAGTGGATGAGGATCCATATCAATAGATTTTTAGCAAGTTAATATGCTATAAAATAGAAGGCACATGGCAACACAAGCAAACATAGCAACGAAAAGGTGAATGGGAGAAGGGTGAATAAAAAGGCAAATCTTTTTGGTATTTTTTGAGAATCATTTTCGAAGTGGGGGAGAGGAAAACAAGAGGCAACTGGGAAATAATGTAAATGCAAGAGATGATTTTGCGATGGGTACTTGGTAGGCTTGGTGTAGATCTCCCCCAACAACACTGCTAGAATTTGCAAGTTGACGGGAAAGTTCTTGACTTGACTTGCTATGTATCCTCCCCGGCAAAGGCGCCAGAAATCCTTCTTGCTACCTCTTGAGCTTGCGTTGGTTTTCCCTTGAAGAGGAAAGGGTGATGCAGCGAAGTAGATAAGTATTTCCCTCAGTTGTTGAGAACCAAGGTATAAATAAAGTAGGAGGAACAAGCAAGTCACCAATGGATGCACCTACACAAACAATCAAACTCTTGCACCCAATGCTATAAAGGGGTTGTCAATCTCTTCACGATTATTTGCAAGGGTTAGATCCGATAGAGATAGATGTAAATGAGAACGGAAGGTAAAAGGTAAAGAAATTGCAGCGAAGTATTTTTGGTATTTTTGGTTTATATACCTAAAAATATATTACGGAAAGTAGACCCGGGGGCCTTAGGTTTCACTCGAGGCTTCTCTCTTGAAGGAAAATATCATGCTGGGTAAACAAATTACTGTCAAGCAATTGATAGAAAAGCAAATAATCATGTAGTTATCCAAGGCAATTATCATGCATATAGGCATCATGTCCATTTCAAGTAGACCGAAATGATTCTGCATCTACTACTATTACTCCACACTTCGACCGACTCCTGCCTGCATCTAGAGTATTAAGTTCATGAAGAAGAGAGTAACACATTAATAAAGATGACATGATGTATATACTCAAGCAATATGATGAAAACCACATATTGTTACCCTTGATGGCGACAATACAATACGTGTCATGCTACCTCTACTATGTCATTGGGTGAGGACACCGCAAGATTGAACCCAAAACCAAGCACTTCTCCCATTGCAAGAATTACCAATCTAGTTGGCCAAACCAAACAAATAACTCGAAGAGACTTACAAGGATATGAAATCATGCATATAAGAATTCATAGAGGATTCAAATAAGATTCATGGATAATCTGAACATAAACTCACAATTCGTCGGATCTTGACAAACACACCTCAAAAGAGGATTACATCGGATAGATCCCCATGAAGATCATGAAGAACCTGGTATTGAAGATCAAAGAGAGAGAAGAAGCGATCTAGCTCCTAGCTATGGACCCGTAGGTGTGTGGTGGACTACTCAAGCATCATCGAAGGGGCAATGGAGTTGATGTAGATGCCCTCCGTGATCGAAACACCCTCCGGCAGATTACCGGAAAAGGCTCCAATATTGGATCTCTTGGGAACGGAAGCTTCTGGCGGCGGAAAAGTACTTGCATGGCTCTTTATCATGTTGGGGGAATATTTGGGTATTTATAGGATGAAGAATAGGGTTAGGTGACCTGTCAGGAGACGGCAAGCCTGCTAGGCGCGGCTAGGGGGTCCCGCACCTACCAGGCTTGTGACTCCCTGGCAGGTGCCCTGATATGCACTCCAAGCCTAGTTGATTTGTTTCCTTCCAGAAAAATTCCTTCCGAAGGTTTTATTCCATTTGGACTCCATTTAATATTGCATATCTGCAAAACTCAAAAACTAGGAAAAACAGAAACTGGCACTAGGCTCTAGGTTAATAGGTTAGTATCAAAAATACTATAAAATAGCATATAGATGCATATAAAACATACAAAACATATAATATAATAGCATGACATCATAAAAAATTATAGATACGTTGGAGAGGTATCAGAGTGCATGTCACGTCCTGAGTGATTCCGTCTTGGTTATGGTGTACGCACCTTCATTGACAATCACAAGGCGACCCACTTTCCAGCTGTGGAGAAAAGTCGACAGCCCGAGGACCCCTTAATCTTGCACGCCCTCTGTATCCCCTGAACTAGCCTCCAATGTCGAAGTATCATCTTAGCATTTGAATGTCCAAAGTCTTCGGCTTGCGAGGCGAGTTCCGCCTCGAATTCAAATTCTACCCATGACAGTTCAGCCACTGAATATGCCCTAAACTTCGAATATATAACTTAGCCTTGAAGGCCAACCGTCCAAGCAAAAACAGTGTTCTTCGCTAACAAATTTCTAACAAAATGTCATAGCTTGACCGTTAGTGTTGACCAGTCCCCAAAAAGCTCGAATCGTGGTTCGAGGCAGTTTTTGTTTTTAATCAACATGACTCATTAATATGGAGATCATGTCCCGCTTTTCCGGAGATATTGTTTATGATTTGGGTTATCCCATGAGTGCATAACGTCATGATTTTATCGGGAAGTGGCGAGGTGTATGGCGCATCTTGGGGACTCTTGGTATTTCAGCAGCCTATAAAAGGAAACATCTGCCAAGACCTTTAGTAAGTTCGTCTTGATTCCCCATTTCCATCTTCCTCCTGAGCTCAGAGCCTCCCTGCCTCCCTCCTCCCAAACATCTCAAAACCTTCCTCAATCCGATCATGGATGGAGCGGGCTCCAAGGGCAAGTGGGATGTCTCCCAAGTCACTAAGAAGGACATTAGGAAGCTGAAGCTTGCCGGCTACTTGTCAACGGCCGTCATCCATCGAGCCCCGGAGAAGAACCAGGCCATACCCACGCCTAGAGAAGGAGAGAGGGTAGTTTTGATTCCCGACTTTCTCCGGGGCTTATGCTTCCCCCTCCACCCCTTCATGAGGGGTATTATGTTCTACTACGGGTTGGATTTACATGATCTTCCCCCGAATTACTTTATGCACATCTCCTCCTTCATTACTTTCTGCAAAGCCTTTCTTCGGCTTTGTACATTCGAAAGTAGGTCTAGAGGGGGGGGGGTGATTAGACTACTTGACCAAATAAAAATCTACTTTCTCCCAATTTTAAGTGTTGGCAGAGTTTAGCATCCATGGCAAGACAAGTACACCCTACACATGCATGTCTATGAGTATAGCAGCGGAAAGTAAAGACAAGCATGAGTAGTAAAGGAAGGGTACAAAGATCAAACGCAATTTGGAGACACGATGATTTTTCCTGTGGTTCTGATAGGTGGTGCTATCATACGTCCTCATTTATGGAGTCTTCAACCCACAGAGGGTAACGGTCACGAGAGTCCACAAGGGACTCTACCGACGGAGGGTTCCATGAAGAAGCAACCTTGACTATACCATGATGGCGTACATCGATGGAGGACTAGCCTAACTCAGGTAGATCTTCACGAAGTAGGCAATCTCCTTGCCCTTACAAACTTCTTGGTTAACTCCACAACACGAAGTAGGAGGCTCCCAAGCGACACCTAACCAATCTAGGAGGCACCACCCTCCAAAAGGTAATAAGCTCGATAATGTCGATGAACTCCTTGCTCTTGTGCTTGAAGAGGATCGACTTCTCAACACACAATCATTCTCTCATAGATTTGGCTTTGGTGGAAGAGATTGATTGGGTGGAATGCAACTTGGGGAGTTTAGAGATGAAGATTCATATGTTTGGAATGGAATGGCATGATCTCAACACATGAGTAGGTGGCTCTCTCTCAGAAAATTAGTGGATATGAGTGGGGATATGTTCTGAGTGCTTCTCTTACGAGTGAGTGGTGGTGGAGGGGTATATATAGGCATCTCCTAAAATTCAACCATTACACCTTAAGTGACCAACTTGGTGACACCGACATGTGAATCTCGGTGATACCGAGTTGCTCCAAAGGTAGCAACTTTTGAATCTCGGTGAGACCGATACATAAATCTCGGTTGCACCAATTAGGTGACCAACGGTCAGATTGCACAACTCGGTAATGCCGATTCAACAAACTCGGTTGCACCGATTTTGTGAATTTGGGCAACAGGAAGTTGGCAACCCAAACTCGGTGGCACTGAACCAGAATCGATTGCACCGAATGGTTAGGGTGTGGCTTGGGTCTGTATGAGTCTGGGAGTCGGTGGCACCGAGTGGAAATAGTTGGTTGCACTGATTTTGAGTATTTGGCTTTGGACAGACTTTTGTGGAAGAGCTTGTGGGTGTTTTTCATGACTATCACTTTTGCATGTATGAGCATTTTGTTGACCAACAGTACCTTACCCCCTTTTAATAGTATTGGTTTTCCTATGGACTCAAAGTGATTTCTCACAAAGTAAAATGTAGAGTCCTCTTGCTTGAAGCTTTGCCAATCTATTTCCTTGCATCTTAGGGTATTCCACAATCCTTTTGCCATCCCTATCATTGAACTTTTCCTAAAACATTAGTTCAATGACATATATGTAGTTATTAATTACCAAAACCACCAAGGGAGCAAATGTGCTTTCAGGCTTCAAGCCCACTTCGGCCTGTGGTTGAAGATATTCAATATCAAGTCAAAAGTTGTTAGTGACGAGCAGGCCGACTGCGGCGGGGGGGTGTTGATTAGCAAGCTCCCCTTAGTTCAATGGACGGACGGTTCTTTAATAGACACTGGCAAGGTCGGGCAACAGGAGTGATTGTACATCACTGTACCATGCGAAGAGGGATGGGAGGCACCTCCCGGATTTAGATCCGGCCATCCCACCAGACTAGTATAATGGATGAAGAAGGGGCTCGATTGGGGGATTACAGCGGAGGTGAAGACCTTGCAAAGGTGCATCGCCATACTGTTGGAGAAGAAGAATATCAAACTCCCAAATGTTGTTCAAGTCATGCTCCGCCGCCGCATTCTACCCTGTCAACACCGAGACGCCCCTATGTGGGAGTATAGTTCTGATGACCCTGTCACTGTTCAGGAGTTCTTCCGCATCTCCCACAAGAAACTGTGGAAGGTAATGTTCAAGCCACGAAAGAGCTGGCCAAGAGAAGAGATGTCTTTTGGATGGAAGCCTCGACCCCTCCTGGACCAATAACATTCTTTTCGCTTGTGTTCGGATTTTTCCTCCCTTTTCGAAGGCTCTAATTCCCCTTTCTCCTTGCCTCGATGGATCTAGCTGGAAAATTCCAAGCAGATCAACTCTCTGGCTCCACTTCCCGAGGATCCCCGGACGCCCCTGCTTACGGTCGTATTGGCCGAAAGGCCATACGCCGCACAGAAGAGGAGGGGGAGAAGAAATAAGAGAAGAAAGAGGCCCGAGGGGTGTCACTGTCAAAACCGGCGGATCTCGGCTAGGGGGTCCCGAGCTGTGAGACTAGAATCGAGGGTAATAGGAGATGATGTTTACCCAGGTTTGGGCCCTCCTATGGAGGTAATACCCAATGTCCTGCTTGGTTGTAATTATGATATGTAGGTTGTAGAGTTGATCTACCTCGAGATCGAATAGCTAAGCCCTAGATGAGTTGTTCTCTGTCTACAACCTAAAACCCTCCCACTTATATAGACGCCGGGGGTACCTAGGGTTTACACATGGTCGGTTACATGTCGAAGGGATATACATGCTTATTCACTACTCCAAACATGGAGGACATGCCACGATTCGTGAAGTTTCCTTCCTGGAGACAGGGCCTTCAATCGATCCAATGCTAGGCAAGCGACCCATACAGTCTGACCCATAAGAAACAGGTCGGCCTCCCGAGGACCCCTTAAACCAGGACTCCCTCAGTAGCCCCCTAACTTGCCTCCAACACCAAGGGTCTTAGCTCCAGCTGCTTCGTATAATCGGAGTCTTCGGCTTGCGAGGCGAGTTCTTCTCTCCGAGTTTAGTTCGGCCTCCGATGACATGTTGTTTTTCCCGATCTGCGAATTGTCCGAACAACATGAATAGCTTAGCTTCGAAGGCCAAGCGTTAAGGAGCAAACAGAATTCCCTGACAACCTTTCCGATGAGAGGTCACAACCCACCATGACTGTTGGACCAGTTGCAAAAACTCGAACCGCGGTTCGAGGCCGTTTTCATCAGCGCGATCCATCAATGCACAGATCGTGCTCCATTTTACACAGAATATGTTTAAGCATGCATGCATAATGACACGCACATCTTGAGAAGTGGAGCGATACGCAGTGCAATAGAGGGAGGTTAACCAGCGACCAGCCCCATAACAAAGGAAAAACCCCAAGGCACAGCCATGCCTTCCATTCGTATCTTATGCTTTCACAATCTCTTGAGCTTCGAGAGCCCAGATCTAGTTTTCCACTCCTTCCTCCACCAAGCTTGACCATGGCTAGCTCCAATGGCAAGTGAGAGGCTTCAATGGTCACCGACCAGGACATCCAGGACCTCAAGGATGTTGACTACCTCCCCACCAATGTCTACCACCGTGCGCTGGAGAACGGCCAGGTGGTCCCCACTCCCAAGCCGGGCGATAGGGTGGTCTTCGTCCCTCACTTCATCTGGGGACTAAGCTTCCCACTCCACCCCTTCATCAGGGGGCTCATGTTCTTCTACGGCCTCGACTTCCACGACCTCCCGCCGAACTCCTTCATGGACATATCGGCCTTCATCATCATCCGCGGGGCCTTCTTGCAAGTCGGGCCACACTTCGGACTATGGCTCAAGATATTCAATATCAAGCCAAAGTATGTCACAGGCGAACATGTAGGCTGCGGCAGGGCTGTCAACAGCAAACTCCCCCATGTTGGATGGTCGTCCGGTACCTTCATCGACACCATCAAGATTTGGCAAAAATAGTGGTTTTACATCACCGAGTGAAGGGAGGAAGGCCGAGCTGCTCCGGCCAAATTCAGATCCGATCCCCCTACCAGATTGACTTCATGGCTCCGAAAGGGCCTCGACTTGGGGTCATATAAAGAGGTAGACGAACTGCAGAAGCGCATCGCCTCCATGACTAGAGGCGATATTGAGCTGGTCTATATTATGCTCCGGCGGCGCATCCTCCCCTACCAGCGCCGGGACACTCCCATATGGGCTTATGGGCTTGACGATGAGCCTACTAT